>OY726521.1:79663744-80999361 GCA_963383655.1 Bathymodiolus septemdierum
AAAAAAAACATAACCCCCCCCCCTTCAAGTTAAATGGTCCGTCCCTAAGTGTTCATGGTGTTCTTTGTAACGTCTTGGTTATGGCTCTTTCATGTTAACCATTAAGAATATAGTCTATTCACACTAACTCGTCGTCTAACAACAGATCATTTTATAGCGAGCTATATGAAGTTGATATAGCAGGCGTCGAGTAAGGCTTTCTATTTCTACTACACAGGCTGGAGAGAGTTTCTTTGTTTTCACTACCGGAGTTACGTCCAAAATATGTTGTAGTTTTTCGTTGGCTGATAGTTCATCAAATTCAATTCCTAATGTGTTGAAAGTTGTAATTAGCTCCTGAAGTATGGTATTTCTTACTTTGCTGAGGCTTTTACAATTTAAAATAAAGTGTTCTATATTTTCTTCTTCATTTGCACATAATAAACATCTTGGATCGATCTCGTTTTTGTACATTCTGATCCTTTTGCTCTGTAGAATGTATGTGCCTGTAAGCAGCTTTAATTTTATTGGTAATCTCGCTGTATATATAGCTGAGTGGCATTTGATTTTGAACAAATGGTGGATCGTTCAGGTTTTCGGCGGTTAAGAAATTAAGTCCTTTATATAATGGCAGTAGCTGTATTATTGAGCCACTCCAATGACTGTATACCGTTTTCTTGACAATAGAAGTCCATATAGTCTTCTTAACTGGGTTGTCCAGGTACCAGCTAGTCTCCTTTAGGTCATACTTCCGTAGCATGTGCTTGATGGCAATGAACCAGCTAGCGCTCTTGTTGTTGTTTTTATCAGTAGTTGGCGTATTGCTAGCGATTTTTCTACGCTGCTTTCTAGCTGGTTGCAAATGTTGTTAAATAGGCTTAATGCTCGGATATGCAGTTGAGCTTCAATCGGTAGTACGGTATTCCTGTTAAGATGTTTATTGTTATGTCCGTCACGCAGGTCGGTAACGATAGTATTTGCTTCAGGATTTGTTTCTGGAAATTTTCAAGAAGTAACAGAGAGCTTGTTGTTGGTAATATAAGTTCTAATCCATAGAGGAGTACCGGAGATATGTATATTTTGTATAAATGCACTATTGTCTCTACATCAAGACCATTATGGCCATGGAATCCTACCCCATGTAAGCTATATGCGCTTCACCTTGCTTTTTTTTATATTTTCTTCCACATTTGCTGTCATGTTTCCTTTGAGTGAAGTGGTTCTGATGATTCCTAGGTGTGTAGCACTCTCCACTGATGGCATTTTGTTGAGGCTAATAGTAAAGGTCAAGTTGTTGGATTCATGTTTACGCTGTGTGTGGGAGATCTTTAGGATTACACTTTTTGTTGGTTGTAATTCGTAGCCTTCCATATATGCGTAATCGTATGCCATGTTTATGAGTATTTGTGCTTGTTCTTGTTCTTCGCTGATTAGTGCGATGTCGTCTGCACATGCTGTACTATTAACACTTATATTTCCTATTCTATATCCAATCCCAGTTGTTTCGTACATATTAAAAGTTCTTATCATACTCAATTCCGGTTTATACGGACTTAATATTAAGGTGAGTTTTCATTGGTCGAAGAATATTTTGAAAATTTAAAATTAGGGTCTTATTTTTGGAAATACTACTCTATTTTTAAGACATTTTAACTTCACATTGTATAATTACCATGAAACATTGTGTTTAATCGTTGCTTGAGCCATCCTTGGTTAAAATGCTAGAAATTCTTCTTATAAATGTTGCTTTCGATTTGTATTTCCCGCTTACTGTTGCTTTCCGATTTTAGAAAAATTATAGTTCGATTTTTTTATTTCGACCAATGAAAACTCACCTTAATATTAAGTCGTTGTCCAGACTGCTTGGAATTTAAAAACGAGTGTTATTCCACTGTAAACCAGTCAATCAGCAAAAAACAACGATATTTGCATTAATTTTATGGGAAGAACAAAGACTAATCCGTTTTTGAAGCGAAAAAAGGTGCCGAAATTCTACTTTCACTTTGGGCAGCAAAAAAAGTGTCGTCCCTTCTTCTTTTAACACATACCTGGTGATGTGAAAATATAACTGCGAGCCCCTGTGGTTGAATGTGGCAAGACTGCTAAAATGTTATTGAAATCCATTGATGATGTTTTCACTCTCAATGCAGTTTTTCCCTATGACTTCTAGTTCCATGATCATGTCATTTCCTTGTCTCTTGTTCTTACGTACCAGTTTATAAAACATTTTGGTATCTTTTGTCCTTGTTTCTAGGATATTTTCCTTTTCCTCGTTTCTCAATTTAGCTAGTTCAATTCGTACTGCACGTCTGAATTCCTTTTTTGCTTGCTTTTTCTCCCTAAGCATTATGTTGTTTTTGTCGTTAGGCCACGGTTTCCCATGGTCTTTCCATACTTTATATTTTTGCCTTGCCGGTTTTAGTGATAACCGGATTTCAGGTGTCCATACTTTTAGTTTCGATTTGGCGTTAAATGTTGTTGCTGATGCGTTGAGGGTAGCTGTTTCTCTCAGAAGTTCACATAATTTTAATATGACTTGTTCTATTGCTGTTTCTTCCATATTTTCGTTTATTTGGAGACTGTCTATATATGTGTACGGATATGGGCGGAATACCATTCTTTGTTTACCTTATCCCAGTTGACCTTCTTTGCTATCCTGCTATTATTTTGCTTGCGGTTGACTTCTGCATTTGTATGCTTGCATTTGATGCTCATACGGATCGGATGGTGATCAGACGTATTCTCTGGCATATCGTTTAATACTTGTTTTCTTTGGAACTCTCCATCTGATAGATTGTGCAGAAAATAATCAATTTCCGATGATTCCTGTCCTAGTGAGTTAAAGGGACATTATCTGTCAAAATCGTAAATTTTTGTTACCCATAAAAACTATCAGATATCAGGGGCGGATTCGGGATTTCAAGTTAAGGGGGGCGCAGTTAAAAAACATTGCGCCGAGCGGAGGGAGGCGCGAAAATTTTTGGGGTATTTCGTGTGAAAAATCTGGATCTGCCCCTGGATATGATTGATGCCTTAATAAAACGTGTTTCTGTAACTTATAAATGTTATGAAATGTACGCGCATCGGGGGAAAAAGGTGCAACTGCTCGTGTTTTGAGATCGATCAAGAAATGGCCGCCATCTTATTAATTATCGGCATTGTTTACGGGGTTTGCCGAATCGTCATTAAATCAGTACAACAATGCACTTATTTCTTATTTTCTGTGAATCTGCTTTTAGTCGGCGTTAATTACGAACAAAGAACCATGCAAGTTTGCAGTTAATAAGCGACAAAATACAAATTATTCGTTTTTACTTGACACTAGTTAAGGTCAGTTGCATACGGAGAAAGCGAGGTCAAATTATTTGCTTGCAAGGAAATAATAAATCGATGGTAATCTTCGTTCTCAAAAGGCGAAAAGTGGTACGATAAGCTGTTCAATGTGAAATATTTACCTTTATTTCATCATTTTTAAACTATTTACCAATTTCCAAAACATATAACTTTTTTGGTCAAAGTCGTAGCTAATGCCTCTTTAACAACAGTGTTTGCTTTATTGTCATACTTTAGGCAGCACTCTTTTATGAAGTCTCGCATGTTGATGAATTCATTTGTTTAAATCTATTCTAGAATTTATAATGATCCTCACGTGCAACACACGCGCACATATTAATTATACACTCCGGATGTTGTGTCTGTCCTGATTATATATAGTTAAGAGTATCCTAGTGTTGCCGGTTCTCGATAGCGTAAGAAACATTTCTCCCGTGTGTCCCTTAGAAACAATAAATTTTTACAAAATTGTTTTTGTTTGTTTGTCAAAACTAGTTCTTTATTTCTACCAAACCTAAATGTTCTACTCCTAGAAATTACGGAGAAAACATAATTTTTGTGTATGACCTTATTTCTGACACTTTGTGTATTACGACACCAGTTCTCGATAAGTGTATAAAACCCTGTAAAATCAATTATGGATGGCATGTTTACTAATAAAACTTATAGGAAGAAAAGAAAAAAATGTATTTAAGACATTTGTAAACGCCAAGATTATTGATTTCAACCATACATGTAAAATTAAACATGTTTGAAAAAGTGTTCCATTGGGGTTACACAATACAGAAATAACGTTGATATAAAGATAAAACTGATAAGATATGACGCGAACGGTGTTCCAAATTATTTTTTTCTGAACAGTGCCACCTGTATATTTCCGGTTTTGTATGACGTATATGTACTTGACCTTCATTGACAGCAAAGTTTTGTTTACGTCACAAACGTATATTTTAAGCAATGACCCGGTGAATTTAGAGTTATTTTTAGAATAAGAAAATGTGCATAAATATCTGAGACTATAAAGTTTATGTTCATACATACCTTGATACGTAGCATAGCTATTTTTTCCTTTTAGCGAAGCGAGGTGGTGTTCCATAGGTAAAATCCTGGCGAACAGAAGACGCGTGCGTTTTTCCGATTTATGACAAAACTCTCACGCGCATAATTATCGAGAACTGGTAACTATCGAGAACAGGTGACAGAGCGATACCCGTAGATAGTTTTCTGTGTTATGTTATTTCTGCCTGGTGCAGTTATCTAAAGTCTCCTGCAAGTAGACAACCATCACAATTAACATGGTGGCAGCGGAAACCAACTAAGGGACATTGCAATAGTTTTTGTTAACAGTAAGTTACCAAGATACTGTCGATTTTATTTCGGACAAAAGAGCCACGTGTACAAAATAGTGAATAATGGCTGCCGGCTACACCAACACATTTCACCTGCCCCCATCTCTCAATGTAATAGAAGGAAATGTTTCCGAAAATTATAAAAAAAAAAATGGAAACGGCAGGTTGACGTTTATCTTATGGCGAGCGGCGCTGTAAAGAAAGACAAAGAAGTGCAAATAGCAATAATTCTGAATTGTGCGGGTCCCCAGATTATTGACATTTATGATAAATTCATATGGGATGAAGAGTGGGACGAAAAGAAACCGGATAAACTATTCGGAAAATTGGAAGGCTATTGTAACCCCAGAAAAAATGAAGTATTGGAGTCCCATAGATTTTAGAACGTGCAATACCAAGAACCATTCGACAACTTCTTAACAGAGTTAAGAACAAGGGCGTCATCCTGCAATTTTGATAACAAAGATAGAATGATCAGAGACAAAATTGTATTTACAGTTCAAGGAAAACTACAAGAGCTTCTACTCCGTGAAGATAAACTTTCTCTTGATAAAGCTATTCAAATATGTCGTGCATATGAACAGTCAAATAAACATGTCAAAGAATTAAGAGAAAACAACAGTGCCTCACATGCAATCAATAAAGTGACACATGAAAATAAACAACCGAAAAGTAAGAAGCCAAACAACAACCAAGAAGATTTCAAGATAAACCTGTGTTAACAACATCAAGTACTTTACATAAGGAATGTAGATTTTGTGACTATAAACATGAAAATAAGAAAGAAAAATGTCCAGCATGGGGTAAAACTTGCAATGCGTGCAAAGGCCGAAACCATTTCAAGTCAAAGTGCAAGAAAGTCAATGTAAACTCCGTTTCAGCACTCGATGATAGTGATGATGACTGTTGGTTAAATGCAATTGATGCTGTCTCAGAAAAGTCTATATCCGTCGTTGAAGCTAATGTCAATAAGAAAGTAACAGCACTTATGAATGTCAACGATTGTGAAGTCCGTTTCCTGCTCGATAGTGCCGCTGATGTTAACACAATCTGCAAGAAATTTGTTCGCAAAGATCAAGTTAGACCGACATCGATTACACTTAGAATGTGGAACAACCCTACTAGCCAAATTACGTTGTCAAAACGTTGTGACAACGTAACTTTTTCGTTGTTACAACGTAATAATTTTACGTTTTAACTACGCCGATTTGTAGACTCCCCTAGACGTAAATACCACGTTGTGGTACTACGTAGTAAAAGTCCATTCTACAACCAAACGACAACCATGACCATGTAAGGACGTTTACACAACGTAACCACCAACCATCACAAGACCTTTATACGAGGTAATTACAACTAATTAAGAACGTTTACACAACGTAACTACCAACCATCATAAGACCTTTATACGAGGTAATTACAACCACCAAAGGACCTTTACATGACGTAATTACAACCACATAGGGACTTTTCGACAACGTAACTACAACCATCTAGGGACCTTTACACAACGAAACTACGACCACCTAGGGATCTTTACACAACGTAACTACGACCACCTAGGATCTTTACACAACGTAACTACGACCACTTAGGGATCTTTACACAATGTAACTACGACGACCTAAAGACCTTTAGACGACGCAACTACAACCATCTCTTTATAGTTATACAACTACAATATACAACCCTAAAAGGACTTTTATAGCCAAATTACGTTGTCAAAGCATTGTGACAACCTAATTTGGATAATAGGGTAACTATAATCACATTAAGACCGTTACACCGTGCAACTACCAACTACATTATTTTTTGTGTATTTAAGGACCTTTTGTGATGTTCTTATTTCCATCCCATGTTCTTAATTTTTTTGAGTTAACTAATAAAATATAAAGTTCTAAACATTTATTAATCCAAATTATTGCAACTTTTACAGATGATGAAACACTCTTTCTACTCTCAGACTCCTCCCATCATAATCTATTTTAAAGATGCCAAAATGTTTAGATGTAATTATTATACAAATATAAATATGTCCAGTAATAATAAATATATCAGATTAAAAAACATGTATAATAAATGTACTAAAAATCTTTATCTTGTGAATGTTGCATTTGACAAAATTTTAGATGTATATAGATAACATCTCTAGAAGTAATGAATAGGTACACATCCAGTGGAGGACATACATTTTAAGCTCCCTGAACTATTATGTGGGCCCTTTTGCAGCCAGCAAAAATAACCAACAAGGTCAAAAGGGCCATGAACAGGGTGTTGGGGTGGAGTTCTTGACAATGGGCCAAACATTGATCCCTTTCCCACCAGCAAAGAGGTCTGGGTAACGGAAGATATCTTCTTCAATGGTGTTGTTCCATGGGAGATCCTGATAATTGTTTTTTTTTTTAAATTTAACCACTATATCTCAGATTTTTATTAAAATTGCTGTACTGGCCATGGGTTATAAGCATTTTATGCTAGAAAACAGAAATATCTCAATAAATATGGGAACTGAAGCACTAGTTGCTGGCTAAGGAAACAGCAGAAATACATGTATACATATACAAATATCACCCTGCTTAGGCCTGCTAACTATGGACCAAACTTATAAGAACAACTTGACTTATACATCTATTCTTTAGTTTAACATTAAACACTATAAAAAAGATATAATAGAAAATTACCAAAAACGAAGAAAAATTTGTAGGAACCAAGATCACACCACCCAACATCAATACACAGAAAAAAGAATTTGTTCATTCTTTAAATTACTAGAGATGAAGGTCATTAGAGGGGGATCGTTAGGATAAAGAGGTGATAGTCTTGATTTTTGGTGTTTGAATGCACAAGCCAGAGGAGTGCAGCCTGAATTAAGAATTCATATGTCTGTTTGTGGTTCTGATTGGTTCTAACATAAGGACTGAGCTGTCAAACTATTAAGCTGTGCACCAACGAAGGATTCGAGGATCCAACTGCCAAAATGTAGGCTATGAATAGATTCTGGCTAAGTCAAGGAGCCCATACAGCTTGGGATTCAAGTGCTGAAACCCCCCATACAAGTTTGGAAATTTTACTAATTACAGGGACATTTTGAGGCCATATGAAATTGGAATTGGAGCATATTCTAAGGTCAATATTAAGTACTTTAACCCACTGACTTATGATTCTATTACTAAAATAGCCTTATTTTAATAACAAAGACTTAAAAAAACTCCATTAATTTTGTTGAAAAGTTAGTTCATTAAAAAAGTTGTTTCCAGGATATAAGGGGCCCTGAAGCGTAAGCTTCATAGTAAGATCTACCAGTGTACACATCCCAATCCTGAAAAAGCTGTAACCCCAAAATATTCTTGCTAATTGTATATAAAAATATAACAAAGAACATTAATCTTTTAAGCTTAGCAATTCAAAATAAAAATATCAAAACCAATATATCACATCCCCTACACAGTACAGAGAAAAAAATATAACCCTAATTTTTCTTTCTTTCTTAAAGAAATAAAAGAACTGCCTAGCACATAAATGCACGACGTATCCCCCGCACTTGCATAATATTTAGTTTTATATATTTATAGAAAGCAGCCTTGCAGTCTTAATGTATAACATACTTTACTGAAGGATGGAGTAAATTGCAGCATGACCTGAATAATATACAGGAAGTACTCCACTTTGAACACTGTGTAAACCTCTGATGTAAATATAGATTTTCTCCCAAAACCCTTGCTTCAAATATTTCCATGTAAGAACCCATCCAAGATAATGATAATTACAAGCCACATGCAAAAAATTATTCAAATCTATCCATGTTTACTAAAGTTATCGCATAAACAAGACACAATTCTCAAAATTGGTGATTTTTCAACCAAAAACTATGATTTCCCCCCAAAACCCTTGCTTCAAATATTACCATGTAAGAACCCATCCAAGATAATGATAATTACAAGCCACATGCAAAAAATTATTCAAATTCATCCATGTTTACTAAGTTATCGCATAAACAAGAAAGTGTGACGGCGGACAGACGGACGGTGGCTATTTCTATATCCCCCACCGCTGTCGCGGGGAGATAAAAATATATATTATTAAATATGGGGGCAGTCGTGATTGTATGGTTGTGGGATTTATAACTACCTATGCAATCAGTGCACATCAACACTAATGTTGTGAGTTCGAATCCGCTTAGACGAGGTGTACTTGATACAACATTATGTGATAAAGTTTGTCAGTGACTTACGGCAGGTCAGTGATTTTCTCTGGGTACTCCAGTTTTTTCAACCAATAAAACTGACCCCATGATATAAATTAAATATCGTCGAAAGTGGTGTTAAACACCATATGGCATAACCCTAACTCTATCTATTTATTATCCGTTTAACATGATAAATCCAATAAGAAAAACATGAAACTTGTATAAATACACACAATCATATAAATCTGAAAACAAATCAAATACATTTGTACTTTAAATGTTAAATTTCAATTTATATACTGGCATACAAATCATGATTCTCATTCAACCAATCAATTTTCATTCACCATTATATTATATCATACTATCCTGGGTACTCCGGTTTCCTCTACCTGTCTACCATTATAAACATAACCTTATAATTAACTCTAATCCACATTATCTCAACCATACTGATACTGATATAAATCACAAAACTTGCATACAAAAAAAAACCACATACAAATTCTAACATTTGGTCAGCAAAAAAATGTAAGATATAAAAAAACAATAAAGTTAAATGAACAATGAAAGGTTTCCTTAAACTATAAAGTTTGTTTTCTCCATCAAGCATCTGGAAAGCTCCCCTCATTGGTGGATTGGTTCTGAAAAAAATAATATGATATTAATATTTTCAGCTAAATCGAACAACTTTAGGGGTGAAAGTATTTTTAGTAACTATTTTGATCATGATCAGAAGCTTGAAATTATTATATTTAGGAGATCATAACTGTATTGTATTTTAAGCTTTGTGGATGTAAATCGTCGGTTTTACGGTCGCAAAATGTGTTTACCTAGCGACGCATAGCGTAGTTAGGTAAACAGATATTTGTGACTGTAAGTGAAGACACATTGTAAAACCTATAATTAATTGATTATAACTCGGAAATATATTGCATGGATATATATTACAGAGCTAACGAAAGAAATCCAAAAACAGTGACCAAACATATAGTTATGTTAAATTTTATTGATAGGACAAATCTAGAAAAGATACATCTCCATTTATATAAAAAAAAAACCACCATGGGAACAGAGGAGAATTAGAAGAGAAATAGTACAAAAAAAGTGCAGTTCAAACATTTAGATCTATTGCAAGACTACAATATTATCAAAATTAAAACCTAATTTTATAAGAAGCATTACAGTATGTAAAACATTAGACTCGGAAAGGAACTTACACTTAATATGCAACAAACTAAATATCTCTATATTAAAAATTGATTTAAGACAGCACTTGTCTTGCAGTTTTTGACATTTGTTGTTGATATAAACATATCATGTAAAATGTTTTTCATGATCTCATTTCATTAACGAGAAATTAGGAGAATTACAAAAGCACATATAAGCAATCAGTGTGGAGGAAATTTATATCCATCAATCAGTGGTGTGATCTAATTAAATAGCAATTAAGCTGCATAATCACCCATGCCCAGTACTTCTCTACTGACCAATATTACAAAAAAAATGTATCTTCATTTATTATACTTTTATTATTTCTACACTTAATATAGAAAACTTTAAAAAGAAAAGAAGAAATGAACCAAAAAAATAAGTCCATGTTACAAAGCTCTGACAAAGGATCATATTTAATATAATTATTTACTCTTGGGAATGTTAGGCATTTTTTCTGCAGTTTTTTTTTACATAACTATATTCCTTATTAATTGATTTCTCAAAATTTCATTACAGGTACTGTAGTTAATTTGTTTTTGAGGTGGGATCTCTATCAGATACAATTTTTGTAGGTTGACCTTTTTAAAATTTGTTTATTTTGATATTATAGTCAACTGTAACTCATGATATCTAACATACATGTAAATCTCTTCTTAAGAAATGTTCTATATTTGTAGTAGATTGTGTACATGTAATTAAATGTAACAAGTTCATCTAAAGAACCCTTTGTTTCTGTAATAGCCACACACTGTAAATATGGGAGGAGCTCTATTGGTATAAGTGTATGCATGTACAAATAATGTATCATTAACTTACTTTCATTAGTTTTATATATATCAATATGTCCTTTGTGCATGAAATCTAATTTCTGGTTCATCATGGTAGCTTTCGTGATCCGATAGAGTTTAATCCCTATAAAATTGCCTCAGGACTAGATTATTTGATAGTAAAATATAATGTTGATGTCTGGCTAGAAGAACATGAAATTTATTACCTCTGATTACATGATGGTGAAATTTGCTGTTGTCTAGCTATAGCTATGTGTTGATCGGTCTGACATTACAGGACATGAAGCAGGTGACATCTGTGGTTTCCAATATTACATGGGGGCAGGAATTATTTCGACTGGTTTGCTATGTTGAAAAGTCACATGGTCATGATTAGTTACATTTGTACATGTACCGTGTATGTGCCTATAACAGCTTATAACCTCAAATCCAATTGTACTTGTTTACCACTTTTACAGAAATGAACCAGCTCTGAAATTATAAAGAAGAAATTTAAGTTATTTTATTCAGTCTCATTTATATATATCATCATACTGTCTTAACAATAAAAAAAAAAAGAGGCTACTGCCCCCTGCCTCCTAATACAAATGTAGTATAGCCAGAAATGAGGTGCCATTTGATAATTTGCATATCTAAGATGGGGACATCATAAGGAAGTCTACAATTTTCATATGATCTACATTAAAGATATAATTTCTAATTGCATGCATGTTATTTTCTGAACTTGAAAATGATACCTTTGGCTTAAAATAAAAATTTAAGTTAAATCAAGCTGAATTAATAAAATAAATGAAATACAAATTAAATGTTCGAGGTTCCTGGACAAAATGAAAATCGGATGCCTCTAACCTTCATCTGATCTTAAGAGTCTATGTAAAAATGTCTGTAATACATACAATTGAGGCCAATGAGGCAGACTTTGGGTCAATTACTTTCAAATGTAATCGATTACATTACAATTACTTTGCAATTTTCATGATTACATTACATTACGATTACATCAATTTTCAAATGTAATCGAATAAATTACAATCACTTTGTAAATGTAATCGATTACATTACTGATTACATTTAATGTCATGACAACCAATATATTAGTGTTTTATGTTATTTTGTCTCGTGTGCATCTGTCCAATATCTCTTCTTTTTTTTTTAATGTATTTCTTAATCAGAACTATGAATTACATTTCAGTTGTAATGTGATCATTACATGCAATAACAAACAGTACATTGTAAATTAATAACAGCAATTCTCATTTTCCTATTTTTCGTAAAATATGTCTTCTCTTATTACTATATATGACCAATATTGATTGCATTTTATACTATTAGTAAATATTATAACATACATTTGCACATTTTAATAATATATATCAAATAATTTCAAACATCCTGTGAAAGTCTATTGGGGATAATAAACTAGCAGTTTGGACCTGATACAATATGTAATTAAGATATTATCTATGACACCAAATTATGTAACAATCACCATTACTAAATTTCACACCATTTGAATGTTTGTCCTTGATATATAATTCAGAAGATAATAAAACAAAAATCATTCTGATTCTAAAAGCTTGCTTAAAAATGTACATAATTTCTTTTTCTAAACTTTTTGAAGCATGTTTTTCAAATCGCCATGATTTAAACACAAACGTAAATAATTTTTCTACAAAGGTACTATCTATTAAAGCATTGTATTTCGAAAGAAATTAATTCAGTTGTGTGCTTAGCTTGTATATTCTAAAAATGTTTATCATAGAAAATTATTTTGAAATTATACAGTAAAAAACTACATACAATTCTGTTTTTATTGATATAAAAATTATCGAAATCGGGTGTGAATTGACTTCAGGATAAGCTTCTGAAAAATTGTAGTTTTATATGAAATATATAGGGAAAATTGGAAGCATGCGAATACTTTTGTCCATTGTCTGTACATTTGTATATATTGCCTTATACATCACGTTCTACTAAGTTCAGTGGAATGAAGAACGATTAACGATCAAGAGGCCACCTTTGTCTTTGTCTTTGCCACCGATTCGATCCTCGTAAATGGCGTTTTTATTATGTTTTTTTTTTTTATTGCTATTGATATACAACCATAGCCAGTTGTATCATCTTAACGCAAACTTTGAATGTATCTAAATAACAACACAACTTAGTCACATTTTTACTGATGAACCTGGAAATGCAAAAAGTCCCTATCAACCATGCATTTTTGGAATCAGGAGATCAACTACTATCAAATTCGAAGTCATATCTAGGGAATACCTTCCAATTTGAACAATTTACTTTTTAATTAAGATCCTTTCCCTTTTCCAGTGAAATACCTTAATGATTTATCTTTATATTAAAATACGGTTGTCTGACAACGACTTGCATATAAAATATATCCTGAAATATGTTACCAGGACGTAAAAATTACGTTTGAGCTTTTACGTTAACATCAAGACCATATCCGTACGTAACAAAAACGTTCAAACTACAGTGTCACAACGACTTGCATATAACGTATTCTGAATACGTTACCAGGACGTAATAATTATGTTTGAGTTTTGACGTTAGCATCAAGACCATATCCGTACGTAACAAAAACGTTGGAAAGTACGATGTCACAACGTCTTGCATATAGCGTATTCTGAATATGTTACCAGGACGTACAAATTACGTTTGAGCTTTTACGTTAGCATCAAGACCATATCCGTACGTAACAAAAACGTTGGAAAATACGTTGTCACAACGACTTGCATATCACGTATCTAAAATACGTTGTGGCAACGTAATTTTCACGTAAGAAAGGGACCTGACCAAACAGCAACCAAACTGCAACGTTGTAAATACGTAGTGTGCTAGCTGGGAAGACACCGATGAAACCGTTGAGCGAAGCAAATCTTACCGTGAAGAATCCGAGTACCGGCGACGAAAGAATAGTAACACCGATCGTCGTGCCGAATGGACACGCGAATCTGCTAGGTTTTAGAACCGTACAGAATATGGGTCTAATTACCGTGAATAACGACCGTTTTATCGCAAACGTTGTTGTCCAAGAAATCGGTGATCTTGGAGTGGCGACTTTACAAGTCAACGACGAAGTTAAACCGAAAACGTTACCGTGCCAAAAATTACCGTTGTCGCTGCAAGATGACGTGAAACGTGAAATCGACAAACTTGTTGAGAGAAATGTTCTCGTACCCGTTACCGAGCCGACTGAATGGGTAAGCCAAATGGCTGTCGTGCGAAAATCTAACGGTAAACTACGAATCTGTATTGATCCTCAACCGCTTAATATCGCGTTGATGCGTGAACATTACCGTTTGACGACGCTTGAAGATGTACTTCCGAAACTCGCGAACGCACGTATATTTAGCAAACTAGATATCCGAGAGGCGTACTGGCATGTCAAGTTAAGCGAGAATTCGAGCCGATTAACCACGATGATAACACCATTCGGACGATATCGTTGGGCGCGATTACCGTTCGGATTGAAGGTATCGAGCGAAATATTTAAAGAAAAATTAACCGAAGCAGTTGGTGATCTGAATGGTACGTTTACCATCGCCGATGACATTATCATCGCCGGGTGTGGTCAAACCGACGAAGAGGCTAAGCGCGATCACGAGACGAAACTTTGCAAGTTGTATGCACGATCCAAAGAACAAAATATTATACTGAATGATGAAAAGAAAGAAATCGGACTGAAAGAAATAACATTTCATGGACACAAAATTACAAGTGATGGTGTAAAAGTCGACGATAAGAAAGTTAACACGATCCGTGAAATGCCAACTCCAACCGATGTCGCGGGTATAAAACGTTTGTGTGGAATAGTACAGTACATGGCAAAATTCTTACCCGATCTGGCGAACGAGATGGAACCGATACGCGAACTGACAAGGAAAGAAGTTCCTTGGAACTGGTCAAATGAGCGCGAGCAAGCATTTCAAAACGTCAACGGAAGCTCCGATCCTAGCGTATTTCGATACGAACAAGGAAGTAGTCTTGCAAGTCGACAGTAGCAAGAATGGGGTCGGTGCCGTTTTGCTACAAGACGGAAAGCCCGTAGAATTCGCTTCGCGTGCGCTACGACAGTCCGAAATAAATTTGGCGCAAATAGAGAAAGAAGCACTGCCCATGTTGTATGGACTCGAACGTTTTGACCAGTATGCATACATGTATGGCCGCAAAGTAATTGTACAGAACGACCATAAGCCGCTAGCCGCGATTCAGAGTAAACCTCTCAGCAGAGCACCGAAACGCTTACAAGATATCATGATGAAACTTTTCAGATATGACATTGAATTCCGATTCGTGAAAGGAGTGGCCGATGCGCTAAGCAGAGAATTCGTGTGCAACGATAACGACGATGATTGTGAGCAACGTGAACATGAACGTGAATGCGTTTGATAATTTTCCGGACGCTAGACTTCTTGAAGTTAAGAATGCAACCGAGAAAGACGCGAACTTACAATCCGTGACTGAATTAATCCTAAATGGATGGCCCGAAGATAAGGATCGAGTTCCCAATTCTGCGTTTCCAATTTTTCGATATGCGTGACGAACTCGGTGTAGTAGATGGCGTTATTGTTAAAGGAGAAGCTATTTTCATTCCGAAAATGTTGCGAGCCGATATGAAATCGAGATTACATAGTTCACATCTTGGATACGACAGTATGATGCGAAGAGCGCGAAACATGATATTTTGGCCGGGAATCGCGAAAGACGTAAAACAACTCGCTGACAACTGTGAAATATGTCAGGAATCGAAACCGCGAAACTGTCGCGAAACGCTAAAACAACATGATAATGGTGCATATCCGTGGAACAAGATTGGACTTGATAGTTTCGAAATCAAAGGTCGCAATTATCTGATAGCCGTAGATTACTATTCAAATTTTATCGAAGTTGACTATCTGCCGACAATGACTAGCTCTCAAATGATAGGAATTTTAAAGAAACATTTTGCGCGTTATGGAATACCGTCTATTGTAATGAGTGACAATGGTCCTCAATTCGTGAGTCGTGAATTCGAACTGTTTCTGTCGAACTGGAAAGTTAATCATGTGACATCCTCGCCGGGACATCAACAGTCAAACGGAAAAGCCGAAGCTTCCGTGCAAATCGCTTAGACTTTGATGAAGAAAACAGTCAAGGATTGGCGCGATCAGTTCGAAGCGTTATTAGAGCAACGGAATACTCCGAGACAAGATATCGGTCCAAGTCCTGTCGAGATGATGTTTGGTAGAAAAACGCGGACGATACTACCGTTTCTAAATAAATGTAACGAAACCAATCGTGGACGTGAAAGCCGCAAATTAACTGTCAAGAAACATCATGATAAACGAGCACGTGATCTATCGAAACTAAAAGAAGGACAATCTGTATTATTCGAGCAGAAAGAAAATGAAAACTGGAAACTCGGGCAAATAATCGATCAATATAATCCAAGTTCTTACGTTGTGCAAAATGAAGATGGTGTTAAATATTATCGCCGAAATCGTGTCAAAATTAGACCCACTGTCATTACCGCTAACATACGTGACCGATCACCACCTCGAAGTGTTACTACTGAAAAACCTGTGAACACCGAGAACCATGAGAGAAATGACATTTGCCGAAATAGAGATGACATTAACATTCAACCACCCGAAGTCCGACCAAAACATGCGACTAAACCGCCGAAGTATCTTGATGACTATGTCAAATATTAACTGTAAATAATGTTTTCATTTTAGTATAGACTAGCATAATAGTATTTAAATTTTTCATTTGTGTTGCCATTTCAATAGTTTATAGTAACTGAATGAACAATGATTTCAAAGTTTCAGTGAATTATCTGATTGACTTTAAAGTTAATATTTCTTCTTCGATGTTTGTCTGAAATTCATAGATTTAATTTTGAGTTTAAATTCATTTGATGCGAAATTATTTTCCTTAAAGAAAAGGGGATGTTGATGAATTCATTTTGTACGGAGAAAGCGAGGTCAAATTATTTGCTTGCAAGGAAATAATAAATCGATGGTAATTTTCGTTCTCAAAAGGCGAAAAGTGGTACGATAAGCTGTTTAATGTGAAATATTTACCTTTATTTCATCATTTTAAAGCTATTTACCAATTTCCAAAACATATAACTTTTTTGGTCAAAGTCGTAGCTAATGCCTCTTTAACAACAGTGTTTGCCTTATTGTCATACTTTAGGCAGCACTCTTTTATGAAGTCTCGCATGTTGATGAATTCATTTGTTTAAATCTATTCTAGAATTTATAATGATCCTCACGTGCAACACATGCGCACATATTAATTATACACTCCGGATGCTGTGTCTGTCCTGATTATATATACATGTACATGTAGTTAAGAATACCCGTAGATAGTTTTCTGTTATGTTATTTCTATCTAAAGTCTCCTGCAAGTAAACAACCATCACAATTAACATCGCAGGTAGAGATTGCGTTTTTTGCTTGTTGGTTCATTCAGATCTTCGTTGATATCTCCTCCTATGATAATTTTATGGGTTTCAATGTATTTTTGATGGAGCTTATATAATTGGTCAATGTATCATATCGAATTACATTTCGATTTGAATTGATGAACTATGCACTCTTAATTTGTACGAGACCAACATGATTGAACCCATTGAAACAATCTTTTGCAAAGACGCAAAATGTAGGCCTACATGCCGTTCCACTACACATAACATCATCTCTGAGTAAGTTCTAAGACTCCGTACGACGTCGCGTACGGTATTGGTGCTATAAAGCGTAACGTCAAAAACGTCGCAGTTTTTTTCCAGATATTACGTCGAAAACACTAAAATTACGCCAAGTACCCGTTTGGACATTTCGTTAAGAAACCGCAAATAAGCTGCATATATGAGATTTTTCTGTGAAATTCAACCATTTTTGGTATAGAAAAATACTTTGAAAAGCACATCGTAAATATCTCTAAGAAATATTCAACCTTGTTCAGTAAAAAAAATATATGACATGGAATACAAGAAGACGACGCTTGAAATGGTCGCGTAACGGTGTGGGACATTTTCATTAGAATTCGTAAAACCGTTAAGTTTTGAACAGAATCATCTTGATTTCCCCGATTTTTCGATTTTTCAGTTCTATATTACATGCACATTGTGAATATTTACTTTTGTTCTGTTATGATATATAGAAATTATATTTTATGAGTAGTTTACCATTACTCTACAACAAAAATTTCCGATAAATTGTAGCGTCTACATCTCAAACCTCATCTGGAAGGTGGCCATCTTGAATGGGAAACAAGCGTAACGCCATAATCCCACGCGTATAAGTAATTGGCGGACTTTTCCGTCGTTGCTTGCGAAACAAGAGAAAAGTTTGTGCAATTCGTTTTTTTGTTAGGCAATTTTACTCAGTTTATGTGCAACAATTTAGTTACGCGTCTACAGCGATTTTCAACAATTTTTCCTTAATATTATGCCAAAATTCGTTTTAATTATCGGATTTTGAACTATTTAAGCATAAGATTGTTAATGTTTGCAAAATTGTGAAGCTTTTGATATATAATAGGTCTAACTTCAATAAAAATTAAAAGTCTCATAGATATTTTAAAATGAATTAGCGCAGTATCCCCATTACCGTGCGCAACGTCTACGCTTTCCTGAAAAAGTTAAAGGTAAATGATTGGAAACCGTACGGAGTCTTAATTAAATTGAAGGACTAGCCCCGAGTCAATCAGTATGGCTACGGTTTTCCTACAGTGTCACTGGGTCGATACTTTGGTTGGTGGCCTATTAGTTCCTGAGTGTATCATCCGCTTCGTCACTGACATGGTTTAATTATTAGATATGTTAATGCTTAAGAAAAACAACCTGTATTGTTTAAATAGTAAAACAAAGCATAAATCAATTGGTTCTGACCCAAAATATAGCTATATTGCAAATAGATTAACCGATTTGAAAGAAAATTCAAAAATGATAAAATCAGACGCTAAAAGGTCAAGACTGAAAGCATTTTAAAAAGTTGTTTGTTTAGTTTAAACAAATTTTATTTGCATACAAGTTGCAAATGGGATTGGACACAAGTTATGACAACATTAGTGAAGTCCTTTCCCTTTTACAAAGATATAAACAAAAAATAATTGTACATAATTGCGATAATTATACAAATAAATTTTACAACATGATATATTTAGACGTTAATAATAAAGTAAATATAAAGAAAAATAAGGTGAAATAAAATGTTCAAAACATAGGGATAGAAAGAAGGATAGGAAGAAGAAGAAAGGTTTCAAACAAACAAAAACAACAAAAAACAACATGTACTGGAGTGAGTAAGCTAGTATATTAGTTAAAGCGCTGGGTGCTCCTAATAAAAGAATAAACAGCAGAGAAGATTTCAATGTTTTGGTTAGGAGTCAAATTTTCATCACCAGCTAATATCAATTCAATTGTAACTACGTAATTCTTTAATTTATTTAACAAGATTGGCCTATTTTCATCGTAAAAGGAACCTTCAAGGAAAAAGTGTATACAGTCTTCAAAACCATGACCACAGATGCATGCAGAACTAGACTTTAAATTGACAAGGTGCAAATCTGCATTTAGCGAACTGCACATATTTCTAAGCCTGCTATGAATAATATTTAGTTTTCTATCACCCCAACCGAAATAAAAAGGCACTTTTTCAAGCAATATTTTCTTTTTTCTTTTAAATATGTTAATATTACCAGAATTTCTAATTTCCGGACTTAGATTGTTCCAGTCCCGGGTAGTAGAGGGGAAGAAGGACTTTTTGGTAATTTCTAATTGACAATTAGGTAAAACATAATTATTACTATTTCGTAAATTATACTGGGAAACACTATCAAATCATAAAGATAGTCTGGGGCAGATTTGTTGTGAATAGAATAAAATAAGCTGAGCCTTCTTACCCTTCGCCTATCAGATAGTAATTCCCAACCCGTTTCAGAATAGATAGATTGACGACTTGCAAATAGAGGCAGTCCGGTTACTATTCGTCCTGCCTCTATTTGAAGCTTTTCTAAATTATCAGTCTTGTTGACTACAACCATCCCAAAGTTCACATGCGTATTCCAACATAGGCCTTATAAAGATCAAATAAATACGAGAAAGATAATGTCTATTTAATACATATTTAAGTTTTCTTAGGGCACACAACCTCTGACTTGCTGATTTAATAATACTAATGATTAACTATATGGGTATGAATTTTCCATTGCTGTCAAAGTAATACCCAAATGTTTGTGACTGATAACAAATTCTACTAATTTGTCTTGGAATGTTATTTCTACATCGTTGGGAAGATTAATTTTGGAAAATACCATTGCTTTAGTTTTTTGAGGATTGAAATTAAAAAAAAAAGGATTAAAAAGTTGTTATATTGTAAGTAATTCACTAGAACTTCAGGACGGGTGCCATTAATGAGACAGGATATACCAACGTTTTCGGAACACGACTCCAACGCTTGTATGGCAGTTCATGTTGTATGAGTTTTAGTTTCTTTTTGTTGTAAACATTTGTTTGAACTCTTGTGTTTTCCCGGATCGCAACAAACTGACCGGATTATTTTTTTTGTTAGTTTTTACCCGCGAAAAATAATCATTCGGAATACTCTGGCTGTGCCATAGGCTAATATTTACATTAAATTGAAAACAAAATGCTTCAATGCATTTGATGAATAGACGATAGTAAGGTAATGTCAGTTAACTTTTAAGCATTTTCTTGCGTTTCAATACCTTTTCTTTCATGACTATTATCCCAAATTCCTTGAAGGTTAATTAAAAAATGAGACATTCTAGTGTCATTAATTGACACAGTGTCAGTGAAGCCAATGTCGCCAATGTCGACAATGAATCATTTGATTTATTGATTGTTTTGTAAAATGCAGGTCTTTCAATAAGGGGCGGTAACGGTAATTGTCTATGGTACTTCAAGATCTTAACGAGTGTTGTATAAGATTTTCATGAAAATTGTTCAAATTTTAATAAAAAGTATCGTCACGGTATGCGTTTTCGTGCGTCATCTGTTTTCGTTTTATCCATTTTATTTTGATTTCCACAGCGCACGCATTATTTTTGACGTGTCTTCCGGTTTCTATTTATGGAACATAAACAAGACTACAGCGTGACATCTGTTAAAGATGTTAAAGTTTGCTTTTAAAGACGTAAGTACCAAAAACAGTGAACCTACCTACTGGACCATACTTTTTGTAATGCTAAAAATTTACTTCATTTATAAAGTAGCTGGAAAAAAATCCAGAAGAGCTATATAAAATTGAACTATGTCATCTGCCTCTCAGACACAGCTCTTTCTGTCATGTAACTGTCATGGGGTCACTGATCGTACTTGTAAACAAAAGAGCTGACTGAAATGTGCCTGTTTCTTATATAAAATACATGTCCCTTTGCAGTGCATTGTGGTTTCAGCACTAAAAAAAACATCTAAAGTAAACACAATTTTGAAAGTGGTCATTTTCAAACATTCTGTTATTTTATTTAGATGTAGTATGATTTGGTAGATGGCCAGAACCATGAAATTTTAAAACCAGCCATTTCCGGATTATATATTCGTTTCCATCCCGTATATCGGCCTTGTTTTTACTTCACACGAAAACAGATGACGCCATTTTACTGACAACAAAAGTTGCCAGATAATCGAGAGTATATTAAAATACAAGAATGGCTTTAAAAACAATCTTATGTACAAAGAAATATTTAACTAGCCATTCTTTGAAAATTCCAATCGTCATATGAATGAAGGGTTAACACTGTTAATCGCTATATCGGAAAATCGATAATAGCACGAAAACCGATAACACGATGCTATGTGGCCTGTAAATAGTGAAGTACTGCATAGTGCATGGTACACTTTAAAAATATTGAAAGCCCTGAAAATGATACTGTTTATTCCAGTAATATGAGGCAGGTGCAACCTGAAACACTTCCGAAGAACAGTAATTTTTCATCCTGTTTACAAAATATCAAGCTTAAAAATAACACTACCTAAAACTCTACAGCTGAAAACTTTGAATTTCTTGCAGCAGACGATAACAATGAATGAGAATGTGCAGTGACAAATGATTAAAGATTCTGTGTTATTCGCTTTGAGGTCGGGATTTTCCGTTTCATTGTTTCATTTTTATTTGAAAACAAAATTCGACTAGAGGTGTATTGTTCTGTATTTCTTCTTTTTTCTCGTTGCATCGATCACTTTATTTGCTACTCGCGTATTGTTTATATTGGAGATAGTTTAGGTCACATGATTTGTCTTTTAATTTATTTCTGGTTGGCAGCCATAGATTAGGTCATGTGATTTGTCTTTTAATTTATTTCCGGGAGCGTATTATGTTAGCTCACATCGCTAAAGTCCAAATCAGCTTTAGTATATTGGTGTCTGTCGCTGGTCGTCTTTCGTTAACTTTTGTTTATCTCCAGAGCAACTCATCTACTCCATGACTCTTTCACTATGTTCACATCTGTACGGTTGGAAATGAAAACTACTTAATGTGTTGTGTGAAACTAAAGTGCATCTCAGAAATTAATATTTGTGCATTCGCTTTGAATCTACCCGTTTATTTGCATATCACGGAAGATACAAGTTAACATGGACTTTTTGGTCATTGTTCATTGTGGAAGTGACACATTTGGTTGAATATTCTCCAAATTCTTCTTAATGTCAACCGGTAGATAAATGAATACCAAAAAATTGGCAGACGATGCAAGACAACATTGTCATATTCAATTAAAAAATGAACCTCAGATAAACAGAAAGTTGTTATTGAAAATGTAGAGGCAAATTTATCGAAGCGAGGTGGACAACTCAGTGTTCCATTATGAATAAATATGGTGCTCATATACAGTTAAATCTCTGTAGAGAAAGTGAAGGACATAGTTATTCATTTGAATTGTCAATGGAGAATGTAAAACATGGACCATTTACCTTGTAGTGGAGTATGAATTGGCAGTCTTTGACTTAATGTTTTTCACCTATTTGCCCGAAACCCAAATTTAGAAAAAAATTATATTTATTCAAACAAATTCTTTCATAATTTTCACTTGTCCGAATCCAGTTTTACTTGTCCCGGGCTTCGGGAAAGTGGGTTAGCATGGAGGCTGCATTTGATTCAATGCAAAAGTGTAAGGAATTGGCATATAAAAAAATAAGTACCACATTTTTGAAAAATAGATCATATGACACAGAGTATATAATCACATTGAGATTTGACTCTCAAAGTATTTTTTTTCGCTCTGTATATCTTCCAGCCAGACACAGCAAAAAAATTTCTTTGAGAGTAAAATCTCAATGAGATTCCAGCTCAAACAAATGTCATTTGAAATGGAGTAAAACCTGGCAGAAAATTGCAAATAGGAGATTCAGATTTCCACAGAAGGCATTGAACCGCCATGGGGATGGTCTAGTAGAGGATCTGAAAGGAGGAAATTAAGTAAATCATTAAAAATTGTCTTCTCACGAATGAGCAATTTAAAAATGCTACAATATTTACTGTGTACCTCGCCATGATATAACTGAAATATTGTTCAGAGTGACGTTAAACACCATAACCCTAAACCTCATTCCCATACTCTGTACCATCATTGTGTTATGTAGAATTTTGATTTGTACAAAGGAAGGTCACAGGGTCTATGGGGGGGGGGGGGGGGGGGGGGGGGCTGAGCTTAAAAATATATGGTATGAATCGTCATTTGACATGCTGTGATCTGCAGATTTAAACTTTTACCAATAAATGTCCGAGATATTTGGGATCTGAACCCGGGGGGTCCAAATTTTTACAAAGATTGCAATGGAAAAAAATAGTCTTATGTCTTTTTTTGTGCTTAGTGATTTGATGTGAGAGGTAGAACTTTGATGTGAGAGGTAGAACTTTGATGTGAGAGGTAGAACTTTGATGTGACAGGTAGAACTTTGATGTGAGAGGTAGAACTTTGATGTGAGAGGTAGAACTTTGATGTGACAGGTAGAACTTTGATGTGACAGGTAGAACTTTGATGTGAGAGGTAGAACTTTGATGTGAGAGGTAGAACTTTGATGTGAGAGGTAGAACTTTGATGTGACAGGTAGAACTTTGATGTGAGAGGTAGAACTTTGATGTGACAGGTAGAACTTTGATGTGAGAGGTAGAACTTTGATGTGAGAGGTAGAACTTTGATGTGAGAGGTAGAATTTTGATGTGAGAGTAGAACTTTGATGTGAGAGGTAGAACTTTGATGTGAGAGGTAGAATTTTGATGTGAGAGTAGAACTTTGATGTGAGAGTAGAACTTTGATGTGAGAGGTAGAACTTTGATGTGAGAGTAGAACTTTGATGTGAGAGGTAGAACTTTGATGTGAGAGGTAGAACTTTGATGTGAGAGTAGAACTTTGATGTGAGAGGTAGAACTTTGATGTGAGAGGTAGAACTTTGATGTGAGAGGTAGAACTTTGATGTGAGAGTAGAACTTTGATGTGAGAGGTAGAACTTTGATGTGAGAGGTAGAACTTTGATGTGAGAGGTAGAACTTTGATGTGAGAGGTAGAACTTTGATGTGACAGGTAGAACTTTGATGTGAGAGGTAGAACTTTGATGTGAGAGGTAGAACTTTGATGTGAGAGGTAGAACTTTGATGTGAGAGGTAGAACTCTGATGTGGGTGGTAGAACTCTGATGTGAGAGGTAGAACTTTGATGTGAGAGGTAGAACTTTGATGTGACAGGTAGAACTTTGATGTGAGAGGTAGAACTTTGATGTGAGAGGTAGAACTTTGATGTGAGAGGTAGAATTTTGATGTGAGAGTAGAACTTTGATGTGAGAGGTAGAACTTTGATGTGAGAGGTAGAATTTTGATGTGAGAGTAGAACTTTGATGTGAGAGTAGAACTTTGATGTGAGAGGTAGAACTTTGATGTGAGAGTAGAACTTTGATGTGAGAGGTAGAACTTTGATGTGAGAGGTAGAACTTTGATGTGAGAGGTAGAACTTTGATGTGAGAGTAGAACTTTGATGTGAGAGGTAGAACTTTGATGTGAGAGGTAGAACTTTGATGTGAGAGTAGAACTTTGATGTGAGAGGTAGAACTTTGATGTGAGAGGTAGAACTTTGATGTGACAGGTAGAACTTTGATGTGAGAGGTAGAACTTTGATGTGAGAGGTAGAACTTTGATGTGAGAGTAGAATTTTGATGTGAGAGTAGAACTTTGATGTGAGAGGTAGAACTTTGATGTGAGAGGTAGAACTTTGATGTGAGAGGTAGAACTTTGATGTGGGAGGTAGAACTTTGATGTGAGAGGTAGAACTCTGATGTGACAGGTAGAACTTTGATGTGAGAGGTAGAACTTTGCTCATTTTGTTACTATTGGTAAAATTGTTTAAACTTTCTTTTCACGACGATGTAGTTTTGCTACAGTCTGTTGTCTTATTTAAAGTAATACCATGTGATCATCAGATACACATAGTTAGTTAATACGAAACTATCAATTTGGATATTCATAAGAGAGCATTAATTACTGAATAGAGTAGGATTGAAAATTAACCCACTATTATCTGAGTCCATAACACAAAATACATATCTAATGCTGAGATTTGATTTTTATTTAATTGAATGTTAGCTGAATTAATAACACTTGGTCTATTATTACTGGTGCCCACAGACCTACTTATTCTTTCTTTTTAAATGCGACCTAAAAAAAACTGCAGTAAATTTGCAGTCATATTATGTTCTTTTGATATATATTGATTGGCACCATCAAAATACAAAATGTATTACTTGACAAATTTAGAAAGGTAGTTATGTAGAAGTTATTACGTTAAAATTAGATGTTTGAATATTTTGTTAGAAACAAATTATAATGTAAATGTGTATCCTGGTTTTGGAAAGAAATGTTAAACTGATTTTAAACTATATAAGCCAAAAGACATCAGACATGATGGTAAGATAAGTTTTATTGATTGTCCTCTTTGAAATTTATGTCTTTTTGTTGCAAGAGGGGGCCATCGTGGTCGTGATCGTATGGTGGTTGGATTTAAAACTACCTATGCAATCAATGCCTATCACCACTAAAGTTGTGAGTTCGAATCCCGCTCATGGCGAGGTGTACACGATACAACATTATGTGATAAAGTTTGTCAACTTGAGTGGTGATAGATCTGTACTGCATGATTACACAGATAGTTGTAAATCCAACTACCATACAATCACGACCACGACGGTCCCCTTACCACACAGGAAGTCCTCTATTATAATTTTATTATATCTAATATT
The DNA here is from genome assembly GCA_963383655.1 of Bathymodiolus septemdierum. Classification (NCBI taxonomy): domain Eukaryota; kingdom Metazoa; phylum Mollusca; class Bivalvia; order Mytilida; family Modiolidae; genus Bathymodiolus; species Bathymodiolus septemdierum. The sequence goes on from OY726521.1 coordinate 79,689,847, forward strand.
ATCGTTTTATAATTTAATCTTTTTATGTCGAGATAAAAAGGTGAATATTGTTTCATATCTTTACATGCATTCGTCGCGATCAGGCTGATCAGATGTTTCTGGTTTAAGAAAGATTGGTTATTAATTATTCTTGGGCCGTCATGGTCGTGGTCGTATGGTGCAAAATTTAGTTGGATTTATAACTACCTATGCAATCAGTGCCTATCACCTCTAACGTTGTGAGTACGAATCCCGCTCAGGCAAGGTGTACTTGATACAACTGTAACGTGCCGAGCGGAGAGGCTACAATACCGGTGAGTGGCTAATTGGTTCGTACCAGTTTCCTGGGATTTGATAGTGAATAAATAACTTGCTGAACCAAACCTAATATGTCCTATTCTTTATTATGGTTGTCAACAATAAACCTAACAAGAAAATATCGCATATCATATTAAACCCACACTTGACCACAGTTATAACCGCCTGTGTCAAATGGTCGCTACATGTTAGACAATAATGTGTGTAATTTTAATGGTTCCCTAAAGTGAATGCATGTGTACCCGTTTAGCTTTATGTAGAAACTATTTCTTATACATATGGTTCAGACCTGTGTCCCAAACACCTATGCCTCAGACCTATGTCTCAGACACCTATGGCTGGAGACCTATGTCTCAGACACTTATGCCTGGAGACCTATGTCTCGGACACCTATGGCTGGAGAACTATGTCTCAGACACCTATGCTTATCGATCAGTTAATTAATTACGCTTTGTATGTAGTTCCAAGCTATGTTTGGAACTATGTTGCTTTTCCGATACAATAAACTTGTCTGGCGGCCTATGGTATTTATGTACCGATCCAGGGTCTGCTTACAAGACCACTACTAACCATGAGACAATGCGAACACCTACTTGAACCAAGTGCTCGAGACCTAGTCATATGACTACATAGTCACATACCCTGCTATCTATGACAACGGTTGTGACCACCTAGTCTTCAGACTACCTAGCTGTATATATAGCCATACAGTTTAAATATTGTCCTATTCAACGACAAGCTTTGTCTCATAATATTAACCAAAGCGCAATTAGATGTGTACTGTTCGAGGACTGAGGATGCGATCGAGAATGACCAGACCACGCTGTTGTAATCTCTTTATATAGTCCACACGCGGACCTCGAGGAAGACACCCCTCTTATATAAATAATGGTTTGATAAACTAAAGTGTTGATTCTGTATTGCTTATGTAAATAGTGATTCGAGACAGTGTTGATTCTATATTGTTCCTCTCGTCTCAGTATGCTACAAATGTCATATTTAACCAACAAACTTGATAAATAAAAGTGATCTACTGTTTCGAAAGCTGTAAATTAATCATTTGCATGCCAACTGTGTATATTAAACAATTAAAACACTATGCACAAGGGGGAATTCGTGGAAGCGGGGAAGGAAATTATACGATGAAGTGCGTAAATTATCACCTAAAGAATATGTCCTTAATTAACCTGTTGCCTATGCATACACATTTAATGTGTTAACTAATTTTGTCACATAACATTATGTGATAAAGTTTGTCAGTGACTTGTGGCAGGTCGGTGGTTTTCTCCGGGTAATCTGGTTTCCTCCACCAATAAATCTGACCGCCACGATATAACTGATATATTGTTGAAAGTGGCATTAAACACCATAAATCAAACCAAACCAAACCACAGCATGTTTAAAGGACATCAGATTATCTCCCCTTGTTTATATTTGCTGTAAATATTTATTTAGTATGTCGTATACTATTTTTAGCTGTGAGTAATAATTTTACTCAAGCTTAAAAGACAACAATCTGATGTTCTGCTTTTTTTCTATAAATAAGTAAGAATAAAACTAAATAAAAATGTTATATTTAAATCTGGTTACATTTTTTATTATGCACAATTGATATATCAATGACAATTTTTGGAATTAAAAAAAAAAATTGAATAAATTGAAAATAACTGTTAACAAAAGTGAACAATCGATATCTTCCCATTTATCCAACTTTTGAAAATCAGATATTCAATTCAATTTATTCAACTTTATTGTTTATTTAACATTTAATTAGGTGTTGATTTGATCAAAATACCTGATAATTTGTTCCATTATATTATAATCTTTATTTACCAATATCATACAACATATAGGCATATATACAAACAATATGCATATGTATATGTTTAAGATTTGAATAAATGAAAAAAAAAAAAATATATATGTAAATAAATGTCAAGTTTTGAACAATCACATGCTCAATGAAGCCACAAACTCTGTTCATACAAAAAAATGAAGATATTATATTTAATTTGTATCTGACATCATCTACCTTGAGGACAAATAAATATAAATCATGAATTTGTGGTTTTTTGTTTAAAACTGATGTAAGTACAAAGAATGATTTAATAGCCTCAGAAAAAATACATTTTGAATTTTTATAAAATGTTTTCAATTGAAAGGATGACCTTAACCTTACCAGTTATAGATGTGTTGAGTTACATTGTTGTTGTTTATTATCAATCAGCTATTTTATGGCTATGAGACTTAATGGTTTATGGTGTTTAATGCCACTTTCAACAATATTTCAGTTCTATTGTGGTGGTCAGTTTTATTGGTGGAGGAAATCGGTGTTCCTGGAGAAAATCCATCGACTTTTCGCAAGTCACTGACAAACATTATCACATTAAGTTGTATTGAGTACAGCTCGCCATGAGCGGGATTCGAACACACATATTTAGTGGTGATAGGCACTGATTGCATAGGTTAGTTGTAAATTCAACTACCATATGATCACGACCTCGACAGCCCCCTTAGACTTAATGAGAAAGGATAACCTGAACAATTATAATGAACCAGTTCTCGGGATGAGCACCTGTCCTCCGGCCCAAAACCAGTAAAACTGTGTTCAGACCAGGAAATTTTTCAGTATTTATTTAGAACTTACTATACAAATAAATTAAAAAATTTGATTTGGACTAATAAATTCAAATTTTCAACGAATTATGAACTGAATGGTGAAATTAACAGCCATGTGTAGGTGTCTGGAAAACCATTACTCTTCATTTGGGTATTGAGGTACAAACCCATGTGTGGTGTTCTTTAGACATAAACCTTATAATGTATCAAAATTAATCATGAAATTATGTAAAACCTTAAAATATATCAAAATTAATCACAAGATTTTGTAAGACCTTAAAATATATCAAAATTAATCATAAGATTTTGTAAGACCTTAAAATATATCAAAATTAATCATAAGATTTTGTAAAACCTTAAAATATATCAAAATTAATCATAAGATTTTGTAAGACCTTAAAATATATCAAAATTAATCATAAGATTTTGTAAGACCTTAAAATATATCAAATTTAATCATAAGATTTTGTAAGACCTTAAAATATATCAAAATTAATCATAAGATTTTGTAAAACCTTAAAATATATCAAAATTAATCATAAGATTTTGTAAGACCTTAAAATATATCAAGATCAATCATAAGATTTTGTAAAACCTTAAAATATATCAAAATTAATCATAAGATTTTGTAAGACATTAAAATATATCAAAATTAATCATCAGATTTTGGAAGACCTTAAAATATATCAAAATTAATCATCAGATTTTGTAAGACATTAAAATATATCAAAATTAATCATAAGATTTTGTAAGACCTTAAAATATATGAAGATTAATCATAAGATTTTGTAAGACATTAAAATATATCAAAATTAATCATAAGATTTTGTAAGACCTTAAAATATATAAAAATTAATCATAAGATTTTGTAAAACCTTAAAATATATCAAAATTAATCATAAGATTTTGTAAGACCTTAAAATATATCAAAATTAATCATAAGATTTTGTAAGACCTTAAAATATATCAAAATTAATCATAAGATTTTGTAAGACCTTAAAATATATCAAAATTAATCATAAGATTTTGTAAAACCTTAAAATATATCAAAATTAATCATAAGATTTTGTAAGACCTTAAAATATATCAAAATTAATCATAAGATTTTGTAAGACCTGGGTTGTGCAAACGTTATTTAAATTTAAGTGTCAATTATTAAAACTTAATTGACACTTAAAATTACTTGAAATGTACATATGTATGGAATTAATTTACACTAAAGGTCCAACCTAGTTTGATTTTCTTCAGTGTATATATGACAGGATTAATTTATTTTAGAAAAAAAAAATCATATTTTCTGTTGAAATCGAGGTAAAATCCAGAGGATTTCTGCTGGTTTCACAGCCTCCAATTATTAAATGGCCGGATATTTGGAAAAGAGAATATACATGTATTAATTTTGTTTATTCCTACATCATGGTATAAATTTCAATCTAATGATAGTGTTTTTGTCTCTCTGAGTATATATTGATATTATTATACCTAGGTAATAACATTCAAACGAAACATTTCTTCATGGAGATTATAAATACATTTAAACAAAGTATTGCAAAAATTAAATTTTTGCAATACTTTGTTTAAATGTAGGTAATAACAAATAGTAATTTAAGAATCAATCAGAAATAAATAATTGGTCCTTTTTACGCTGTTTAGAATAACAGGAAAATATATCCAAAATTGTGAGGTGCAGAGGGATTGATTTTAACCAATTAAAACCTGGTAATGAACAGGGGCAGTCGTGGCCGTGATCATATGGTAGTTGGATTTACAACTACCTATGCAATCAGTGCCTATCACCACTGATGTTGTGAGTTCGAATCTCGATCAGGGTGAGGTATACAACATTAAGTGATAAAGTATGTCAATGACTTGCGACAGGACGGTGGTTTTCTCCGAGTTCTCCGGATTCCTCCACCAATAAAACTGACTCCATGATATAGCTGAAATATTGTTGAAAGTGGCATTAAACACCATCAAGCAAACAAACAAACAACATGTATTGACTAATTAAGACAAAAACTGCAAGCCTTTTTCATATGCTGGGCAGTTTACACTGTTGATAGCTGGATAAGAGACTTGCCGGGTAAAGACAAAATGAACAGTACTTTTACTTAGTACTATATCTTCGTTCTCTATCATAAAAAAATACTGAACGAGAGAGTACTGATTTTTTTTTTTTTTTTTAATGACTGTCTAGTGTCAGTCAACTTAAAGGGTATAGGATAGATTTGATGTATACAATAAACAACAATATCTTAGTGTTACCTTCCACGTTTAAGTGCAAGGTAAGCGTGATAAAAAGTGGAGATGATTAAGAATCTCTTTTGTCATTAGCCAGAGGATATATATAGATTGATTTTCGAAGGATAATTTCATCTTCTCAGCTGGTATTTAAACATACAATATAATATGTATTTTTGTAAAGATCCGGTTCTCTATTGTAAAACAGGTATACAGTAATTTAGAAGGAAATATATTTATCTTATTTTTAGGTTTAAAAATAGAACTTGTATACAGAACGTGCTACTGTAATTTGTTGACAAACATTTAAAGTAAGTAGATATTACACAAAATTTACATTATAAAGTTTATATTTTTTTGATTTGTAGAGACCGATAATTTTGGTTATAGTGAACTTGAAATTTTTTGAAAAATTTTATATTAAGAAAATAATGGGTCCTTGCAATATCGACCTAAAGCATTAAATTTTGGGACAACTGTACTATATATTCATGATAAAAACACTTGGAATGGGACAATGCTTTGAATTCTGTCGTGATCATGATCATATGGTAGTTGATTTGACAACTACCTATGCAATCAGCAGTCTTCGAAATTAGACTTTCGAATTTACTGGCCCGAAAACTTCAAAATTAGAATATTTATATAGATTCTATTGAACAAATTTGGCAAAAGTCACTGATCCGAATAAATTTTCACTGGCCGTGGGCCACCGGACCACTGCTAAAGTCAATGACTGAATCAGTGTCTATCACCACTAATGTCGTCAGTTCGAACCCCGCTCATGATGAGTTGTACTCGATACAACATTATGTGATAAAGTTTGTCAGTGACTTGCAGCAGGTCTGTGGTTTTCTCAGTGTATTCCGGTTTCCTCCACCAGTAAAACTGACTACCATGATATAACTGAAATAATGTAGAAGGTGGCATTAAACACCATACCCCCCCCCCGCATTCCCTATATTAGTACAGTACAGTCAGATATCTTTTGCTTCGTTTAATATATTTATTTACCTTCTTATAAATGTATTTGGGGTGATACCGAAATTTAGAAGATATACCATATATTATTTACTGGTACATAATTTTCGCTTTATTCAAGCTTAAGGTAGTCATTGATCAGCAAAAAAAAGAATCTGCGTAAATTTCCACCCTGACCTGTACTACATAAATATCTTCAATAATTGTGCAAGATCTACCTCCCCTAGTATGATTGTAGCGAATATTTAGCAATTCTATGGTCTCTGTCATTCTTTAATTTGTTTAAATGATGCTTTTAAAATATCTAACAAAGGGGAAAAAATCCCTCCTGAAATCAATGCATACAGTGCCAAATAACAGGTAAATTATTTTACATGTAATTAACCACCCTTTTATGTTTAAAACACTAATTACCCTGAGGAGTTATTGCTGTATAAACATAGCTTCTTTGTTTAATATAAGCATTGCCATTCAACAATTTTTAATTACCTGGAAGTTGACAATTTTTGGTGTTGATGAATCAATCACAATTTTTCGGAGTCTGTTAATGAGACTTTTTGTAAATGTAATAATATATTAAAATTATAACAAATGCCCTTACGCAATTTTCAATTAATGAGCAGGTATACAATTTTAAAATACTGCCAATAACAAACAAAAAGCTCTTACTCAATTTATTTAAAAACATTTCCTATTTTTGAATAGTTGTTTAAACATTTCAGATAATGTTATTTTAAAAAGGTCAATCTGCTAAAATTTGATTTTTGCTTAAAACTCTGGATCGTGAAAATTATATACCGCTAAAAAAAAATCTACCAATATGGAAGATAATCATGAAATTTGGCTCCCACTAATAAAACCACAATGGTATTAAGCAGTAGAATTTAGTGAGTGAGAGAGTGATTGTTGTTTAAGGCCAAGAAACAATTTTTCAGCTGCAATCAAACCGGTATTAAGAGGTTACTTTTGATACAAAGAAAAGGTGAACTTATATGACAGGTGACCTCTTAAAAGAGGTTAAATTCATGTGAAATTTTCTATGATAGGACAAGAAAAGGTGACCTTTCAGATGACTGGTTAGCAGAGGTAACAGCATGGGTAGGTTTGACTGTATATCAGAGTGAGAACATGTTGCCACCATGACTTGGTTGACCATTATGGAATATCTGTGTCACAAATGACCACGGATATGTTCCACTATTGGTGTAAACACTTCCCAGTCCTTTCCTCATTCATGACTTATCCCAGGGCTTGTAATTAGATGAACACGATGGGTGCCTCTAGTGGAGCAGGAACTGCTCACCCTTCCGGAGCACCTGAGTTCACCCCTGGTTTTTAGTGGGGTTTGTGTTATTCGATCTTTAGTTTTATGCATATGTTTTGTAAATCGTTGTTTGTCCTTTTGTATTTTTTCTTTTGGCTATTGTGTTGTCTGTTCTTCGATTTAAGGATTCTGATTACTTCTTGGGTATCTTCAAACTCTTCTTACATTTGAATTGGGCTTATTCCTTCATGATTAAACAGTAATATTTTGTCACCAAATTTTATATATGCCATCAGGAATTCTACATACTTGGTCCCACAGATACTTTGTGATTGTTAAACCCAAATTGTTGGAATATGATTATCTCCCTTGAAAACGATTATAATGAGTGAGTGAGTGATTGATAGTTGCTTAACAGCAAATGAGCAATTTTGTAGCTATATCATGGCGAGAACAAATTACCTTCAATAAGATGATAATGATGCCCCCTTTGCACTAGACCAACATGCTCTTTTGGATCTTTATAGTGCTAGCTCATTGAAACGTCAGTCCATGAGTAGACATGTGACTCCAATCCCAATTCTGAGCCAACCAGTCTTTTCTCTTCCTCCTTATCTCTGCACACATAGTGGAGAAAAGCAACAAATACCAGTTTTATAGTCTGGTTTTTATCCGGCCACGATCTACCACACTCGAGGCGAGCATGCTAACCATTACGCCACTGATGCGATGGAAACAAGTGTAGTCTCGTACTAATAAATTCCCAAAATAAACATTATTTTAGCGTTATTAATCAAAATTAATGTTTATATTAATTTCAGGCAGATGAATAGAAGATAAAGCAATATAACCATGCAGTTTTTACGTGTGGCTCTAATATTGTTGACCACTTTATTTAAGACAAGTGAGGGGTAAGTACTATATCTTTATGTAACACATTTGCAAGTTAAGGTATGTAATATTTTACGATTAGGAACACATAGTCAAGTACAAAATGAAAGAGGTTAGTACTGTATGTTTAGAAGTAACACATGGGCAAGTACATGTAATATTATATGATTGAGGTTTTGGTTGATGGTGTTTAATGCCACTTTTAACAATATTTCAGTTATATCGTGGCGGTCAGTTTTATTGGTGGAGGAATCCTGAGTACCCGGAGAAAACCACGATCCCGGAGAAAACCACAGACCTGGTCACTGACAAACTTGTCACATAATGTTGTATCGAATACACCTCGCCATGAACGGGATTCGAACTCACAACTTTAGTGGTGATAGGCATTGATTGCATAAGTAGTTGAAAACGTATGGCAAGTAAAGGGTTGATTAAAAGAAATATATCATAAATGAATTGTCAATATATATAACATCATTCACAACCTCTAGGGTAAGCTGCCATCAAATTCCTAAAGTAATTATTATATAACAATACTCACACATGAATGGCAGCGAGATATATAAATAAACGTGATGTATTGTGTTTAAAAGAGGAATAGCTTGAATAGTAAATTTGTCATGATAAACACTGAATATAGATTATTTTTTTAACCTTTTAAAATTATACTGTTTATTTCACGGCATTGTTGACTAAATGTTAGGTATTCTGTATATGTACCTTTGGGATAACTTTATTCAGGATAAGGATTTTTAAACCTTTTAAGCCCTCAGTAAATAATATTCCATGTACTGCACAAGGGGATTCAATTAAATAATAGTTAGCTGAAAAGATTTGTAAACAATTTCTTTTATTTTCTGAATCTTGAAATATATACATGTATTTGTAATTATTATTGTGAAGATTAAAATCAAGTACTGTTGATAAATATTTAATCAAACTTATCTGCCCTTCCCTAATTTGTGGTCAAAATGTACTTTTATTTAATAATCTGTTAACAAAAACATTTTACAAAATTGAAACTTAAATCCTGTTTTGATATTTTATGGATAAGGGTTAGGATTTTGGTGTTTAATGCCACTTTCAACAATATTTCAGTTATATCATGGCTATTAGTTTGATGGATAAAGATAAAGTTTTAAGTCTTCAAATACTAAATAAAATACAAAATATTGTTACATCCTACGAAAAAACTTTCAGGAATAAAAACAATACAAAATGAAATAAATGAAAAACCCCAAAATACCACAATGTTGTACAGTTTCTAAATCCAACCAACAAATTGTAGAAAAAAACAAAATGGATACTCCTAACACACATATGTGGAGAGGACCCTTGTAAATTGTTATAATTTGTGTCCAATCCAATTGTTATAATATTTAGCAATAAAATATGTTTAATCTACACATATACATTATAATTGTTTACTTTTCTGGCTTGATACAAACACTTCCATAAAAAGTGACAGGATTAAACAAGTTTTATAGGTCCAAACCTCCATCCTTATTGAAATGATGCGGTCATGCAACTGTTTTTTCAGATGTGAGTAATTTAATACTGAACTCTGTGGAAGTGCAGTGAAGGTTCTTCAATTAAGAGACAATATAAAACCTTATGTTCTAATTCACGTTGTTCAAACGAACATAAAGTATTTATGTACTGTTAGCTGTAATATTCTATATACGACGAAAACCAAGTATTTGCGTTATGTACCTATACTTGTTAATAAATAAAACACAAACACAATTGAAGATTGACTGGCGCAGTGACCATTTCTATTGTATTAAAACACAACAAACAACATCATATTATAAATAAGTTTATTTTACACAATTTTATGTTTCACTAATATTTAACTGTCAAAAGTCACTGGAAAATCTCTATCAATCTATAAAAGACATTTTAAAAATTGCAAACTGATTCATACATATACATACATTATATATAATGACGAGGAAATAAATAGGTATATGTACAAACACGCTACGTATAATACTGATATATTCTTTATACTATAAAGTTATTGTAACTAAAAATTTGACTTCACAATAAGCTCGTGGGTCTGCTCGTGCTCGATACGGTCACTGCCTAGTCTCGATACTGAATTCTTCTCACAGTTCTTTAAATACATTTTTGTACCCCTGTATTACGAAAACCGGTTCTTACTAATACAGTAAGAAATTACTACGCACGATATACATAAATATATTGATTGGGCAGGCTTTTTCCTATATTTCAGAGCGAGCGAACAATATTTCAACTTTTTAACTCAATGCCCAAAGGCAGAGTTATGTTTTCGTTTCAATTGGTGTCTGTTCCGTCGTCGTTACCTTTCTCACATTTTAATCTTCTCCTGCATATCTGCACATTCAAATGGTATCAACTTTGGAAGAGGGCATTCAGAATTGTACGAATGTTGTTGATCCTCCATGGGGAGGGGCTACTAGTGGGCCTCAAAGAGGGGAAATCAAGTACCGTTGAATCTTTAAAAAAAAAACTCTCAAGAAGTGATGCGTGACTTGCGACAGGTCAGTGGTTTTCTGGGGGCACACTGATTTCCTCCACCAATAAAACTGACCACCACAATATAACTGAAACATTGTTGAAAGTGACGTTAAAAACCATATCCCTAACCCAAATACTTGATGAGTAGGCAAAATTATGTTAGAAGGAATTAGTTAAATATCTATATTACTAATTTAAATAGTTTATTATTTTTTTTGGCATATTTTTTTATGGTTATTACATTTTTATTTGAAAATTTGAAAATGTAGAAAAGAACAAAAAATTAGTTTATTATTGTAGAAAATATGGATATGACAAATTAGAAAAATATTTTTATTTGTAGAACATATGTTGTGATGGCTCCAAAAGTTGTAAGGATTGGTACCCCATACATTGTCCAATCTGATTAAGATTAGATATTCGTTGCATCTTTTTGTTTTTTTTGGTTTATTTTTTTGTGATACTCTTGACTTCTAATGACATCCTGTAAAGGGTCATGTCAGCTAAACTTTCATTCATCTTCGACCGTCCAAGTTAAATATATTGACCAGTGGAACAATAGCTCTCTGCGTGTTCTATTTTTATAAGTTGGTAGGCTCATCGCTGATTAGTTGGTTGAAATATGAACCCTTACATGACCTCATATGGGATGTAGTTGAATGTAAGATGTATCACTAAAAAAAAAAAGAAAAAAAAAGATTGTATGTTGTCAGTTTTATATTTTAATTACAGATCATTTGTTTTGACGGCTCCAAAAGTTGCAAGGATTGGAACACCATATATTGTCAGCGTTGTCTTGACAGAGCCTAGAAATGCAGCACAAACAGGAGATATTGTAATGACTAGGTTCACACATACCAACCAGATCAAAACTCAATCCTTTACTATTGATCAAACAGGTAATGTATTGTCACATATATCTTTAATAATACATACATAAGTATAATATTACCGTAAAGTTTTCATTTTCATAGAGAAATATGATCTGATGATGTTATTATTTGTAGAATGTAATTTTCATATTTTTGTCACATTGCCAATAGAGCCAATTAAGTGGAGATAATGTCTTTATTTTTCATTGATAGTCATCGCTTGTCTGTCATCTGGTAATTTTTTCATGTTTCAATCTTTTATCAGAAACCACTGAATCAAATGGAATTCCCACCATGAATAACTGAAATATAGTGGAAAATGGTGTTAAACACCATAATCCTAACCCCTCAAATGGAATTATGCTGCTTGGATGGTATTCAACATTTTGTGTGGTTTTTTTTTCATTGTCAAATTCAACATGGCTGCCATGACTAATTATGCTTTCTGATTGGTGGAAAATTCAAATCTCTGAAATTCCTTGAAATCTTATCTTCTGCAAAATTTATGTTTGTATCTGTCTACTACAAATTTGATTGAAATGAGAACCACATCAGTGGTGTAATGGTTAACGTGATCACCTTGTGTGTTCCAGCCTCAGTCATGTCAAACAAAAGATTATTAAATTGGTATTTGTCGCTTCTCCTCTAAGCGCACAGCATTAAGAAGTAAGAGCTAAGACTGGTTAGGACAAATCAGAATAATGTGGTTAGGACAAATCAGAATAATGTGTCTGGCTGGAGCGACATGTCTGCCAGCAGATTGTTGTTTCTGTGAGTTATCACTATAACAATCCACAAACTGACTTTGACTGTACCTGATGAAATTTATCCCAGAAACGTGTTGTGTGCACTGAATTAGATATCTACGTTTTTATTGAAATATGAAATATCTTTTCAACTGAAAGTTAGCTAATATAATTCTCAAAAAAGTTCCTTGAATTTGTGTTTATCTGATTCCCGAATCATTTACCGGTAAATTTCTGCTTAGAAACTTCAAACAAGATTGGACCTTCACTCATGAATGATTGATTGTTTTCTTATATTTGATTTTTTTGCTTGTCAATTTGAAATCCAATATGGCCATAGGAAAAATACATGTATACTAACAATACAATTGTATCATTTAAAAAAACAACAACATTGCAAGATGTTAAAAAATATCTGTTATAATTGTCATGTCTATGTCAATTCCAGATTTATTTTTATATCAGTACACGAAGAAAGAAAGTAAAAAGATACAATTTCATATTACATGTATCCACTAAAATAAAATGTAACATTTTATATTGAAAGACGTGAAAAAAGACGATTTTATGGCAATAAATATGATCTGACAGATTTAATGAGAATTTACAATTAGTAACCATAAAAAAAAATCAATAGCATTTTTCTACAACAGGCAAATATCATTTAGAACATGCAATCTGATTGTCAGGGCTTTCAATATTTTTAAAGTGTACCAGTACTTCACTATTTAAAGGCAGTACATTTTATTAAAATTTTAACAATTTTCATGGATATCTTATACAACATTCTTTAAAAACAGAAGGTACCAAAGACCATTTAAGGCAGGTAAAAGTACCTACGGTAGTACCTCGTCTTATTGAAAAACCTTGATTGTACAGATTTTTTGGGTGCTAATTTTGATTTAGGCCACTTCAAATCTTGTTGACAATTAATATATATTATAGGCAAAATTTACATAAGAAATGAATTAAATTTAATTATTTGATTTAAAAGAAAAAAAAAGACTATGATATTTATTTTTTTTGTTCCAGAAACCAAGAAAGATGTACAAATATCCATAATGGTAAGTTAATTCAGTATGTTAAGTCAGAGTTGTATCAGTGACATCACTTATACCCTCTTGAAATTAACCTTATCACAAAATATGAATGTTTGACATTCTACCATTTTAAATATGGCTGCCAGAACTTGAATTAATCATTGCTGGCAACATTTTAAACTGTTAGTGCAAGTCTTATCAATATCATGGACACCATTTGACATATCACAGTGAAACATTACAGTTATTTTTCTTGTCATAGCATTATTAATAATTCCAATATTTTGAAATTCTACATTTTAAAGATGGTTGTCAGCACTGTGAAAAACAAAAATAAATTTTCATACAAGATTTTTTTTTATTCTAACTGTATCTTGGTAACTGCTGTACATAAGTCACTTACATTTGATTTGCCATATCACAATATTATGAGATTCCATTTCTAAAAAAATCTTTTCTATTTATGGCCACCATAGCTTAATAAAAATATTTAGTGGGTAATTTATACAATTTATCTTTGATCTTACTGAGGGAGGGTTAGGATTATGGTGTTTAATGCCAATTTCAATAATATTTCATTAATATCGTGGCATTCAGTTTTTTTGATGGAGGAAACCAGAGTACCAGGAGAAAACCACTGACCTGTTGCAAGTCACCTACAAATTTTATCACATAATGTTGTATCGAATACACCTCTCTTGAGCGGGGTTCGAACTCGCAACGTTACTTGTAAATAGGCACTGATTACATAGGTAGTTAAATTCCAACTCCCATACGATCACAATGTGACAGCCCTGAGGGAGGGATGTTGTCAGCATCAACAAGTGATTTATATATTAAATGCAGCATTTTTTCTGCTCAACAGTTTCCAAAGCAATACATCATCCACCCATGACATTGTTTGTTTCACCTTTGTCAAAGTTTATAATATTTCCAATATTTTTTTGATTGCCATTCTCTAAGGGTATATATTATTTACATTGTATGTAAAAGTTCAAAATTTGGCATTAAACAACGATCACTCAAATACTATATATAGTCAAACCTGTATTAAGGGGTCATCTTTGGGACAAAGAAAAAGTGGCTTTTAAGTCCTTATAAGACAGGTGACCTCTTAAAAGAGGTTCAATTCATATGAAATTTTCAATGACAGGACAAGACAACCATACATTGACCTTTTAATACAGGTGACTGCTTAATAGAGGTGATCGCTTAATAGAGGTGACAGCATAGGCTGGTTTAACTGTAATATTATTTATCAAGACCAATGAAATTTTTAAGCTTTTTGATAGTTATTTTATCAACTACAATTCAATTATGTAAGACTGACACTACTTTATATGAATATACTATTTTAAAATTGATAGTTTATTTTAATTTAAAAAACTACCGGTAGTGATTTAAATACTAGTACACAATGACAGTTCATTTTCATGATATCTACAATCAACTTACCGAATAATATCATGTGTCACATACCAATAAATTTAAATGGGTTTTTTCCCTTTCCTTTAATTAATATTTGTTAACCTGTTTAAGGACATTGACAGTACACCTGAACATGTTTATGTTTATAAATTAAAGTTGAAGGTCATTCATCTATTAAAAAGAAATTTAATATCATATTTTGTATAAATAATAAATAATAATAGGTTATTATACAGTGTTATGTACAATATGGAAATTTATTGTACGAGTCTGTATTGTATTGAAAACCCAATACAGATTTTCAATACAATATGGACGAGTACAATATCTTTCCATATTGTACATAACGCTGTATAATGACCTATTTATTATACAGCTGAAATGATCAATACTATAACAACAATTTTATGCTTAATGCTAAACAGTATTTCGTTAGGAAAATGTTCTGTATCAATACAGATCTCGTAAGCTCTAAAAATGAATTAAAAACAGCAAAATAACTGATCAACAATTATTCTAAACAACTTTCTTTTTTTTCCTCAAACTGTTAAATATCGAACAACTTAATTTGATTGTAGATTAATGTTAACATTGAATGTCAAAAATTAACGAGTTACTTCCCTTACATAATGTACAATACGAAAAAAATATGGACTTATCAGGACGTCCAGTGCGGAAAAATATATGGCTTCCGGTTGTACAATACGGGAAAAATAATGTACGGTCACATTTCTTAAATGGGTGTTTTTGATTGGATTAAAATTATAGCTGTATAATAAACAATAATAGTTGACGATTTCTTGAATAGGGATTTTTTTATAATAAGCATGTGATATCTTACTATATTTAATCTATAAATGAAGGACATTTAATTTTTAGCTCACATGAGGAAAGGTCAAGAGAGCATTTTGTGTCACGTTTTTCATCTTTTTTTTTCTTCACATTTTCGTTTTCTCAAGCGACACTGCTCAACCATTAGAACCAAAATTTGCAGAGTTAATCCAAGATAAACATACAATGGGAATCTTTTAAGAATTAAAAAAAAAAAAATTAATTAATCCCCTGGGTCCAACTTTCAAAACCCTTGGGTTCAAAGTTCAACATAGACTAACAATGAGGAAGTTTTTAAAAATGATGTATGTTAGAAAGTATAGTTATGGAAATACAATTGTAAAGTGCTTGAATCATCTTTGTGATTATATAGATTCAGATTTACACAAATTTAGTTGACAGGGTTGGTTTGGTTAAAGCCACTTTCAACAATATTGTAGCTATATGGGGGCAATTTTTTTTATTGGCAGAGAAAACCACTGACCTGCTGCAAGTTACTGTCAAACTTTATCAATTAATGCCATAATGCCATAATGCTATATCGAGTACACCTCGCCATGAATGGGATTCAAACTCACAACTTTAGTGGTGATAGGCACTGTTTGCACAGGTAGTTTTAAATCCAACTATCATACGATCACGACTGGGACAGTCCCTTTGTTTTGAATATAGTCTGTAACAGAAAAAATTTCAAAAATTGTTCTTAAAAACTAAGAATGAAAATGCAATTGTATTTGATATGAAGGAGCAATACTTTTTGAAAATCGAGTTTTGTGCCAATGAAGGTTCTGTGTGTTGTCGATAAGGGTCAAATCCTAAAGTATTAAAATTTAACACATGCTATGATATGCAATAAAAACACTTGTATACTACTGGTGAGCTGCACAGACTCATGTGAGCCTCTAGTTTAATTTAAAAAAAAATTGTTTACTGACCCTGCTTTTGTACCGTTCGTGTTTTTTTTTCATCTTCTATGCATAAAGTATATACATATAGTTAGCCTCTGAAACCATAAGTCATATGTGGACCATCGTGGTCGTGATCATATGGTACTTGGATTTACAACTAACTATGCAATCAGTGCCTATCACCACTAACATTGTGAGTTCGAGTCCCATTCAGGCAAGGTATACTCGATGCAACATTAGTCATATGTGGGCCATCGTGGTCGTGATCATATGGTACTTGGATTTACAACTACCTATGCAATCAGTGCCTATCACCACTAACATTGTGAGTTTGAGTCCCATTCAGACGAGGTATACTCGATACAACATTATGTATTAAAATTTGTCAGTGATTTGCGGCAGGTCAGTGGTTTTCTATGGGTACTCCGGTTTCCTCCACCAATAAAACTGACCACCACGATATAACTGAAATATTTTTGAAAGAGGCGTTAAACAGTATAACCTTAATCCCTAACCCATATGTCGGATGTGCAAAAAATATTACTTGAATGATTCTTTTTATAGCAAGGAGATTTAGTACCAGACAAATATAACTTGAAAATTATTATGGTAATGGATGGAAGAACTATCAACCAGACAACAACTATCGACCTGGTGGACGATACTGGATTCTGTATGATACAGACAGACAAGGGCATGTATAAAAGATCACAAACTGGTAAATTTTTCAGCAAATTAAAGTGGACATAGTAAAACAAATTTGGATTATACAGTGAAACCTTTCTAAGCTGAACCTCAATGGAACAAGTTTTGGGTTAGGTTAGGGTTATGGTGTTTAATGCCACTTTCAACAATATTTCAGTTATATTGTGGCAGTCAGTTTTATTGATGGAGGAAACCGGAGTACCCGGAGAAAAACACTGACCTGCCGCAAGTCACTGACACATTTTATAGCAATAAATAGCTTATCACTATAAATTCTGAGACGCTCCCACAAGCGACCTTCACCCACAGTAGTTGAAAACCACCATCAAAATAACATTGAGATACTCCCTCAACACCGGATATATCCCAACAATTCACCCATAAACCTCATTCCATTTCCTACTGCGATGCAACACACACGTTAATTTCGTGCAGCAGCGGATTTACAGAAACCAAAGATAAATTTTAATTTGTTGCTTAATACTATATATATATTAGTATTTAATTTTATCATTACTGCTTTTACCGAGGTAAAATAGTGAGTATTTAACTGGTGAGTTATGGATTTTGATAACTTACAAAGTGTGACTAGTAGTGTAAGTGATACTTTACCCTTCGAGGCAATTAGTATAACGGGTAGAGATTGTTTCTGGGATAGGTCTGTGCCTAATCCTTTAGTGTCGGTTGGTAGCCCAACCATGTCCGTCTCTTCCATTATACCTGAGCCTTCGGGAGCAGGTGCGAGAGTCGGCGGTCTTGCGGGCCCAGTTCTGTCAAGACCAAGGGTGGGTATACCAACCTTATCCACTGTTACCGATACTGTTTCCAGACCAGTAAACACTACAGGGTCTTTTTCTTCAGCACCTGGTTCTTCTATGGGTTTGAACCTTCCTGGTTCTAGACCACCAGTTTTTTCATATGGATACTGCTTACCAGATCGTTCCATACCTCCTGTGCAGACTTGGGCTCGTCCACCACAGGCTGTACCCATCCAGTCTTATCCTGGCTCTCAGGGTGTTAACCCCTTTGCTTACTGGCCTCAGCCAATTCCTTTCAGTCAGGACACCTTTAGGACTCCGGTTACTTGTAGTCAGTCTAACTCTTCTTCTGTCTTACAGAATTCAGAGTTGGTTAGTTCTGTTAAGGAGGTTTTATCTGACTTTAAGAAGTCAATGTCTGTTGATTTGGCTACCATTTCTTCCAGGGTTTCTTCCTTGGAAGCTGGCCATCAGGTCTCTCTTCCCACTCCTTGTGAGGAAGTATACGATCTTATTTCTATGGCACCAGGGAGTCAAGAAGCTACCTTCCTCAGTGAAGATGTACACGAGGAAGGTGAGTCATCAATGGCTAGAGTTTCTGATAAGGTTCCTTTGGCTGGTCTATTACATCTACGGATGTTGGTTCCCCTAGGGAATCGGAGGCAGAGGATTCTTCTGTGTCTTCTAAAAACCAGTTGAGGGCTAGAGTTTACTCTCTCTTGTGAGAAGTTGCTCATGTGCCCCTGTCTTCTCCTCCTAGACTTACGAAGACTAGCTCTATCTTTGGGACTTCTTGTGGTTTGGTTCAGGATAAACCTAATACTTTTGGCTCTTTTCCTGAATCTAATCATGCTTCTTCTGCACTTCAGTTTGTGAATAACTGTCTTTCAGTGAAGGCTAATGACAAGTCTTCTCAGGGTTCTTCTTTTTCTGGGTTTGGTGCCAGTTCTTTTCCCGGTAATTTCAAGAGTAAAGATTTTGAAATCCATGACTCTTATATCAGGAAAACGGCCCCAGTTTGTGATAAGTCTTTTTTCACAACTTCTTGGGGCCAAACCAGTTGATGGGCTTCGCCTTTCTCAGTCCTTGTGGGCCAAATCGGAGAACTTGCTCTGTAGTGCTTCACATGTTCTGGGTACTGCTGAGTTCTTTCTTTCAGCAGTCGGTGCTTTGCTTCAGGGCAAGGAAGGTGATGATCTAGCAGAGGTAAAGTCTCTTCTTCTGCAAGTAGATCAGGCCCTTGGGTCCTCTCAGTGCCTTCTCATGGGCACACTAGCCAATTTCACTCTTTCTAAAAGGCGTGAAATACTTGAGAAGTCTTCTGTTAATGAAATTCTTCAGGACTCATTACTTTGTTCTCCTCTTTCTGATAAGGTTTTTGGTTTATCTTTACAGAAGGTTCAGGAGGAGGTCAATAAGACACCTCAGCCTCCTAGGGTCAATGTGCAATTGACTAATGGTAAGAGGTCAGCTTCTGTTTCATCTTCTGCCCCAATGGGTATTGACAAGAGGAGGAAGACGTTTGTTCCCAAGGCTTCTGGTCCTAAGAAACCCCATCAGAAAGGAGGTTTTAAAGGTGCCAAAAAACCTGGGTCTCGTAAATAGGTTGTTGCCCCCTTGTATGTTGCTGACACCTCCTTTAGGAGAGGAACAGTTTCCTGTTCCTCTTCCTTCTGTTCCAGTGGGAGGGAGACTTACCCAGTTTCTACATCATTGGGAGAAGTTCACCACAGATGTGTGGGTTTTGTCAGTAATTCGAGGGGGATTGGATCTTGTGTTTCAGGAACGCCCTCCTTTGTCGGACAGTCCGATTCCTATGTCTCAGACCTCAGACAAGGAGAAGTTCCGTCTTCTGTCCGAGGAAGTTCAATCTCTATTACTGAAAAGAGTAATAGAGGAAATTCCTCCGTCTCAGTCGACACCAGGGTTTTATTCTCGTCTCTTCTTGGTTCCCAAGAAAACTGGGGGAATGAGACCTGTGATAGATCTCTCTATTCTGAACAGTTACCTTTCTGTTCCCCATTTCAAAATGGAGACCAACAGATCTATCAGAACTTGTATTCTTCCAGGTATGTTGACCACCAAACTGGACCTTTCGGATGCTTATTTCCATATCCCAATTTCTTTGGCTTCCAGGAAATTTCTCCGATTTGTCTGGAACAACAAGGTTTACCAATTTCTGGCGGTCTCGTTTGGCCTGGCGGTTGCACCACAGGTTTTTACTCTGGTTTTTCAGACGGTTATAGCTCATTTGCATACTCTGTCGATTCAAGCTCATTCTTATCTGGACGATTCTCTTCTGAAGGAATTCGATTCAGAAATTCTTTCTCGTCATACTTTCCTGTTTATCAGACTTCTTCTGGACTTAGGCTTCCTTATTTCTTGGAAAAAGTCTCAGATACTTCCTTCCCAAGACTTCCTGTTTTTGGGGGAACATTACAGGACAGATTTAGGTCAGATTTTTCCCCCAGAGGAAAAATTTCAGTCACTGCCAGAAAATTCTTATTTTCAGCAACAGTCCTTCAGTCACGGCTCGACAATTCTCTCAACTACTGGGCTTTCTGAATTCTCTAGCCGATGTGGTTCCTCTAGGTCGCCTTCACATTCGACCTCTCCAGTTCTTTCTTCAGGAACATTGGGACTCCGCTTCTCAAGTTTGGGAGGCTCTAGTACCTATTCTTCCTGTCTTACTACCTCACCTAGATTGATGGACTCACAGGGAAAATGTTTTGACAGGTGTAGCTTTGCTTCACCCAGTTCCTTCTCTAACTCTGTATACAGATTCCAGTCTTCAAGGATGGGGAGCTTTTCTAGAGGGAAAGTCTGTGTCGGGAGTGTGGTCTCTTGTTCAGCAACAAGAACACATCAATTTGCTAGAGATGAGAGCTGTCCTATTAGCGTTACAACATTTCAAGACTCTTCTAGTTTTGAAAGCAGTAGTGCTTGCGACGGACAATACAACAGTAGTGGCCTACTTGCAGAATCAAGGAGGAACTCGCTGTCATGCTCTCTTTCTTCTTTGCAAAGAAATTCTTCTTCTTTGTCTTCTATCGCACATTCATCTGGTAGTCAGGCATATTCCAGGGACCTTCAATGTACTGGCAGATTATCTGTCTCGCTTCCACAATCCAGTCAACACAGAATGGGAACTACGGCAAGTAGTGTTCGACTCAGTTGTTCTGCAGTGGGATCGTCCTCATGTAGATCTCTTTGCTACCAGTCTGAATCACAAACTGGAAACCTTTGTATCTCCAGTTCCAGACCCTCTGTCCTTCGCAGTTGACGCTGTGTCTCTCTCTTGGGACGGAATGTTCGCTTATGCCTTTCCTCCGTTCCGCTTTCTTCTTCAAGTGCTTCTCAAGATCAAGCAATCAGATTGCAAGATCATTCTTATTGCACCAGCCTGGCCAAGACAAGCATGGTTTCCAGAACTTCTGCTTCTGTCTTGTGCCAGGCCTCTGAAACTTCCTTTCAGATGAGATCTTCTGTCTCAGTTCAAGGGAAAAGTGGTACATCCAAGGCCAGAGTCTCTTCATCTTCACGCTTGGCTACTCTCAGGGAGGGACTCCGTCAGACAGGCTTTTCTGAAGGAGCAACCTCGCACATCTCAAAGTCTGTCAGACAGTCTTCAGGGATCGTGTATGAAACCAAGTGGGCAATCTTCTGTGATTGGTGTAGTGGACGGGATATTGATCCAGTCCGAGTCACCGTTCAATAGTTAGCTGATTTTCTAGTTTACCTTTTTGAGATTAAACGGTTAGTACCCTCTACTATTAAGAGGTACAGATCAGCTGTTGGCAGAACTATTTCTATACTTGGTGGACCTGATTTTGGGCAAAATGAATACATTTCTTTACTGGTTAGAAGCTTTAGTATGGAGAGACCTAAACAGAATAAGTTGGTTCCTCAGTGGAATTTAGGGTTAGTCCTAGCTGCCCTAAACTCTCCCCCTTTTGAACCAGCAGAGGAAGTAGATTTATGTTTTCTCTACTACAAGTACTGTTTCTTGCTTGCCTTAGCTTCTGGCAGAAGGAGAAGTGAGATTCATGCTTTTTCTGTTTCTGACTCTTGTCTACGTTTCAACAGAAACAAATCTTCTGTAACCCTGTTAACAGATCCTTGTTTCCTTGGAAAGAATCAGATTCCAGATAGGGGTGCTGAACCAGTCATTATTCCAGCGTTGCCAGAAGATGCTTCTTCTAGGTTGTCTTGCCCAATCAGAATCCTTAGCATATATCCAGATAGAACTAAGAATTCTCGTCCTGCCAAGAATACTAGGCTTTTTCTTCCTTTGAAAAAAGGAATTTCTGACATCTCTGCCAAGACTATTTCCTCTTGGATTTGTCGTACTATTCTTCTGGCTTACGAGTCTTCAGGGGAAAAATTTCTTAACCGCCACTCGGTTAAAGCTCATGAAGTTCGTGCCCTTGCTTCTTCCTGGGCACTTTTTAATTCAGCCTCTATTTCAGAGGTTTTGTCAGCTGGGTTTTGGAGATGTCAGGATTCTTTTACTTCCTTTTATCTTAGATCTATGTCTGCACAAGCAGACAGTCTTTTTTCACTTGGACCTATAGTTGCTGCTCAACATGTCAGTGCTCCTTTGGTTTCTGAGAGATCAGGAGATTCAGCTTTCTGTTAGATTCTGAGTTTCTCAGAATTTATAGTGGTAAGCTATTTATTGCTATAAAATTAGAAATTTTTCTAAGTAAAATTTACTTTTATTAAATAAATACTTACCACTATAAATTATAAGTCCCACCCATTCCTCCCCTTCATCCCCTGTTGAGGCTTCTCTTGGGGAAATGGAATGAGGTTTATGAGTGAATTGTTGGGATATATCCGGTGTTGAGGGAGTATCTCAATGTTATTTTGATGGTGGTTTTCAACTACTGTGGGTGAAGGTCGCTTGCGGGAGCATCTCAGAATTTATAGTGGTAAGTATTTATTTAATAAAAAATTTTACTTAGAAAAATTTCTAACTTTATCACATAATATTGTATCGAGTACACCTCGCCTGAGTGAGATTTGAACTCACAGCATTAGTGGTGATAGACCAGTTTTGGTGTTCGAAATAGACAGATAAAACTAACAAAATTTCCTCCATTGTGACTATATCAGTTTTATTCAGGGTTAAGTTTAGGCAGATTTGACTGTACTTAAAAAAATAATATATTTAATGGAAATTTACAAATTTATGCAATGTTTTTATTACTGCTAAAAATGTGATGAGACAAAGATCTCATTATCTAATTTTCACAGATGTAGCTACATTTATGCTTTATAATAGTTTGGTTTATGGTGTTTAACGCCACTTTCAACAATATTTCATTATATCGTGGGCCTCATGGCAGCCAGTTTTATTAGTGGAGGAAACCACGACCTGTCACAAGTCACTGACAAACTTTATCACATAATGTTGTATCGAGTACAACTCACCATGAACGGGGTTCGAACTCACAACTTTAGTGGTTACAGGCACTGATTGCACAGGTAGTTGTAAATCCAACTACCATACGATCATGACCACGATGGACTATGGTTATATTGAAGTTTGGTTATATTGAAAAGATTTCATGTTCTCTCAAAATTTAATTTTAAGTGGACTAGACTAGTAACATATGGGTTATAAATTTACTTAAAATTTTACCAGTAGTCATACGATTTTTCTCCTTATTTTATTATTGATCTAAAATAAAACCCCATTGTTGGTGTAATCATAAACATGGTGGCCCTGAGTGCGATAGATAATGGATTTAAACACAGGTCAAATCAAAGACTATAAAATTAGTGTTTACTGTTTGCTGTTTCTCTGATAAGCTGCTATAAAATTATCTTCTGATTGTTTACGAGGTTCAAATATCTACAAATTATAAAAAAAATATAGTTTGTTGTCCTTTCCATTGCTCTTTCTAGACTGGGTACCATTTTGCCTGTCGTAAGGGAAATAACTTGTATAAAAAAGGTATGAAAATGTATAATTTTAGAAACAAACCAGGAATGTGCAAAAAGGTCTATTAGTAAATATGTTTGTAAAATAAAGATGATATGAACCATTATAAAAAGAGTAATGAGAGTTTTCTTTCATGGTTTTTTTTTCAGTGAAATTTAGAGTTGTATGTCTTGATGGTGATTTAATGCCAATTACAAATGAAATGGATATCACAATTATTGTAAGTAAACTTAATAACATACAATTATGGCCATCATGAAATGCTAGTATTCATGAAATTGAGAAGAAGTTATTTCCCGAAGCTCAAATGGCTGACGGAAATTAACGCTTTTGAAATTTGATAATAATGGATATTTATTTTTCCGTATTATTAAACTGCATTAGGTCCAAAAAGGAAATAAACAGTTATTAGTTTAACATGTAGTTAAGTGGCAATTTCAAACAGTTATTTTTTGCCAAATGCATATCCCCTAATAGGTTTGGTTTGGTTTATGGTGTTTAATGCCACTTTCAACAATATTTCAGTTATATCTTGACAGTCAGTTTTGTTGGTGGAGGAGACTGGAGTACCTGAAGAGAACCACCGATTTGTCGCAAGTCACTGACAAACTTTTTCACATAAAGTTGTATCTAGTACACCTTGCCTGAGCAGGGTTCGATCTCACAACGTTAGTTGTGATAAGTACTGATTGCATGGGTAGTTATAAATCCATCTACCATATGATCATGACGGTCACTCGCCACATGTATATTCCCTAATAGTAACTAG
Source organism: Bathymodiolus septemdierum (assembly GCA_963383655.1). Lineage (NCBI taxonomy): Eukaryota > Metazoa > Mollusca > Bivalvia > Mytilida > Modiolidae > Bathymodiolus > Bathymodiolus septemdierum. The sequence goes on from OY726521.1 coordinate 79,714,655, forward strand.
CATTATGTGCAGTATGGATACTGATAATGGTCAAGAAAAAAGTCAACCATAATTTTGAACATCCATTAAATGGAATATGATAACACTGAATGATTTTTGAAGGGGTACAGCACACATATTAACCCTCATATGTTGACTAGTAATTTAAGTTGCAAATTTAAGCATTTTTAATGATTGTATTTATGAATATTTGCCAGTTTAAATTTTACTGTCACATATATCTGTTTAATTGACTCTTGTTAATTAACAAATAATCAATATTAACAGTGAAACCTGTCTTGAAATACATCCCACTTCTGCCACCAAAATGTTGTCTCTCAAGAAAAGTTGTCTGCGAAAAAAGGTTTATTTTGTACAAATGATGACGATACCCGGTATGTGACACTTAAAATGGTCTAAAAAAATGGACTCCATTTTTAATAGAAGTCTCTTTTTTCACATATTTCATACAGTACTATTTATTAGACCTGCAAATAATTTCATTCAAATTAATGAATGTCATTGTTCAATTTGTATTTCTGTAGGATCCTGATACTAACAAAGTAGAAATGTTCAGGAAAGAGAGCAGTGCCACAGGTAAGTAAAGTCTAAAAGGAAATAGATTTCATGTACGTCTGCTGAAATTTAATAAATTGTCAATATTATCTGTTAAAACATAAACACAATATTAATTTGAACTAAAAAATTACCAAAACATAGGCATTAGAAATCCAGTTCCTGGCTTGTGATAGGCACACAAATGTCAGTTAACCCAATTAATGGGATCCCAGCCCTCCACCTCTTGATAATTAGATCTCCAATGATAATGTATATATTTTTCAAACAATAAAAAAACCTGCACAGATTTGCTTCCACTCAAAAAGATGACTCACTAATACAATAATGAAAGGCAACATAAGCATCGTCAATACAATATTAAGGTCAGTGAGTGTTTGTAGTTAACTGACTGGTCAATACAATAGTAAGGTCAGTGAGGGTTTGTAGTTAACTGACTGGTCAATACAATAGTAAGGTCAGCGAGTGTTTGTAGTTAACTGACTGGTCAATACAATAGTAAGGTCAGTGAGGGTTTGTAGTTAACTGACTGGTCAATACAATATTAAGGTCAGTGAGTGTTTGTAGTTAACTGACTGGTCAATACAATAGTAAGGTCAGTGAGTGTTTGTAGTTAACTGACTGGTCAATACAATATTAAGGTCAGTGAGTGTTTGTAGTTAACTGACTGGTCAATACAATAGTAAGGTCAGTGAGTGTTTGTAGTTAACTAACTGGTCAATACAATAGTAAGGTCAGTGAGTGTTTGTAGTTAACTGACTGGTCAATACAATAGTAAGGTCAGTGAGGGTTTGTAGTTAACTGACTGGTCAATACAATAGTAAGGTCAGTGAGGGTTTGTAGTTAACTGACTGGTCAATACAATATTAAGGTCAGTGAGTGTTTGTAGTTAACTGACTGGTCAATACAATAGTAAGGTCAGTGAGTGTTTGTAGTTAACTGACTGGTCAATACAATATTAAGGTCAGTGAGTGTTTGTAGTTAACTGACTGGTCAATACAATAGTAAGGTCAGTGAGTGTTTGTAGTTAACTAACTGGTCAATACAATAGTAAGGTCAGTGAGTGTTTGTAGTTAACTGACTGGTCAATACAATAGTAAGGTCAGTGAGGGTTTGTAGTTAACTGACTGGTCAATACAATAGTAAGGTCAGTGAGGGTTTGTAGTTAACTGACTGGTCAATACAATAGTAAGGTCAGTGAGTGTTTGTAGTTAACTGACTGGTCAATACAATAGTAAGGTCAGTGAGTGTTTGTAGTTAACTGACTGGTCAATACAATAGTAAGGTCAGTGAGGGCTTGTAGTTAACTGACTGGTCAATACAATATTAAGGTCAGTGAGTGTTTGTAGTTAACTGACTGGTCAATACAATAGTAAGGTCAGTGAGTGCTCGTAGTTAACTGACTGGTCAATACAATAGTAAGGTCAGTGAGTGTTTGTAGTTAACTGACTGGTCAATACAATAGTAAGGTCAGTGAGTGCTCGTAGTTAACTGACTGGTCAATACAATAGTAAGGTCAGTGAGGGTTTGTAGTTAACTGACTGGTCAATACAATATTAAGGTCAGTGAGTGTTTGTAGTTAACTGACTGGTCAATACAATAGTAAGGTCAGTGAGTGTTTGTAGTTAACTGACTGGTCAATACATTAGTAAGGTCAGTGAGTGCTCGTAGTTAACTGACTGGTCAATACAATAGTAAGATCAGTGAGTGTTTGTAGTTAACTGACTGGTCAATACAATAGTAAGGTCAGTGAGTGCTTGTAGTTAACTGACTGGTCAATACAATAGTAAGGTCAGTGAGTGTTTGTAGTTAACTGACTGGTCAATACAATAGTAAGGTCAGTGAGGGTTTGTAGTTAACTGACTGGTCAATACAATAGTAAGGTCAGTGAGTGTTTGTAGTTAACTGACTGGTCAATACAATAGTAAGGTCAGTGAGGGTTTGTAGTTAACTGACTGGTCAATACAATAGTAAGGTCAGTGAGTGTTTGTAGTTAACTGACTGGTCAATACAATAGTAAGGTCAGTGAGTGTTTGTAGTTAACTGACTGGTCAATACAATAGTAAGGTCAGTGAGTGTTTGTAGTTAACTGACTGATCAATACAATAGTAAGGTCAGTGAGTGTTTGTAGTTAACTGACTGGTCAATACAATAGTAAGGTCAGTGAGTGTTTGTAGTTAACTGACTGGTCAATACAATAATAAGGTCAGTGAGTGTTTGTAGTTAACTGACTGGTCAACACAATAGTAAGGTCAGTGAGTGTTTGTAGTTAAGTGACTGGTCAATACAATAGTAAGGTCAGTGAGTGTTTGTAGTTAACTGACTACTTGCTAAGAAGGTAGAATATGTTGGTTAAAGACCATCAATACATTAAGGTTTAGTTTAAGGTATGATAATTCATGTATATTTTCAGGTGTGATTTCCCAGGAATATCCTTTGTCAGATGACCCTAAACTTGGAGTCTGGAAAGTACAAGTACAACAAACAGACGGTCGAGTTAGTCATCATTAATCTTATATTATACTCTGTCATTATACAATATGGCCAAAATGTTAATGTCAGTTTGACAAATTGTAAATAATATTCATGTTTTTGATCCTGAAATTATTTAACAATACTGAGTAAGTATTTAAACGCAAGAAGGCAGGGGGGATACATACTTTTAAACTTGTGTTAACAATACACGACAAATCATGTTAATGCAGTACAGTCAAACCTGTCTTATGAAATGTACTGTGAAGGGAAATTAAAATGAAGTTATTACTTAATAGAGGTGGGAACTAAAGCAGGTCTGACTGTAACTTAATAGAGGTGGTCACTAAAGCAGGTTTGACTGTAACTTAATAGAGGTGGTCACTAAAGCAGGTTTGACTGTAACTTAATAGAGGTGGTCACTAAAGCAGGTTTGACTGTAACTTAATAGAGGTGGTCACTAAAGCAGGTTTGACTGTAACTTAATAGAGGTGGTCACTAAAGCAGGTTTGACTGTAACTTAATAGAGGTGGTCACTAAAGCAGGTTTGACTGTAACTTAATAGAGGTGGTCACTAAAGCAGGTTTGACTGTAACTTAATAGAAGTGGTCACTAAAGCAGGTTTGATTGTAACTTAATAGAGGTGGTCACTAAAGCAGGTTTGACTGTAACTTAATAGAGGTGGTCACTAAAGCAGGTTTGACTGTAACTTAATAGAGGTGGTCACTAAAGCAGGTTTGACTGTAACTTAATAGAGGTGGTCACTAAAGCAGGTTTGACTGTAACTTAATAGAGGTGGTCACTAAAGCAGGTTTGACTGTAACTTAATAGAGGTGGTCACTAAAGCAGGTTTGACTGTAACTTAATAGAGGTGGTCACTAAAGCAGGTTTGACTGTAACTTAATAGAGGTGGTCACTAAAGCAGGTTTGACTGTAACTTAATAGAGGGGGTCACTAAAGCAGGTTTGACTGTACTTAATAGAGGTGGTCACTAAAGCAGATTTGACTGTAGCTTAATAGAGGTAGGCACTAAAGCAGGTTTGACTAACTTAATAGAGGTGGTCACTAAAGCAGGTTTGACTGTAACTTAATAGAGGTGGTCACTAAAGCAGGTTTGACTAACTTAATAGAGGTGGTCACTAAAGCAGGTTTGACTGTAACTTAATAGAGGTAGGCACTAAAGCAGGTTTGACTGTAGCTTAATAGAGGTAGGCACTAAAGCAGGTTTGACTGTAATTTAATAGAGGTGGTCACTAAAGCAGGTTTGACTGTACTTAATAGAGGTGGTCACTAAAGCAGGTTTGACTACTTAATAGAGGTGGGCACTAAAGCAGGTTTTACTTTAATTTAATAGAGATGGTCACTAAAGCAGGTTTGACTGTACTTAATAGAGGTGGTCACTAAAGCAGGTTTGACTGTACTTAATAGAGGTGGTCACTAAAGCAGGTTTGACTGTACTTAATAGAGGTGGGCACTAAAGCAGGTTTGACTGTAGTTTAATAGAGGTGGTCACTAAAGCAGGTTTGACTGTACTTAATAGAGGTGACCACTAAAGCAGGTTTGACTGTACTTAATAGAGGTGGGCACTAAAGCAGGTTTGACTGTAATTTAATAGAGGTGGTCACTAAAGCTGGTTTGACTGTAACTTAATAGAGGTGGTCACTAAAGCAGGTTTGACTGTAACTTAATAGAGATGGTCACTAAAGCAGGTTTGACTGTAACTTAATAGAGGTGGTCACTAAAGCAGGTTTGACTGTAACTTAATAGAAGTGGTCACTAAAGCAGGTTTGACTGTAACTTAATAGAGGTGGTCACTAAAGCAGGTTTGACTGTAACTTAATAGAGGTGGTCACTAAAGCAGGTTTGACTGTAACTTAATACAGGTGGTCACTAAAGCAGGTTTGACTGTAACTTAATAGAGGTGGTCACTAAAGCAGGTTTGACTGTAGCTTAATAGAGGTGGTCACTAAAGCAGGTTTGACTGTAACTTAATAGAAGTGGTCACTAAAGCAGGTTTGACTGTAACTTAATAGAGGTGGTCACTAAAGCAGGTTTGACTGTAACTTAATAGAGGTGGTCACTAAAGCAGGTTTGACTGTAACTTAATACAGGTGGTCACTAAAGCAGGTTTGACTGTAACTTAATAGAGGTGGTCACTAAAGCAGGTTTGATTTTAACTTAATAGAGGTGGTCACTAAAGCAGGTTTGACTGTAACTTAATAGAGGTGGTCACTAAAGCAGGTTTGACTGTAACTTAATAGAGGTAGGCACTAAAGCAGGTTTGACTAACTTAATAGAGATAGGCACTAAAGCAGGTTTGACTGTAATTTAATAGAGGTGGTCACTAAATCAGGTTTGACTGTACTTAATAGAGGTGGTCACTAAAGCAGGTTTGACTACTTAATAGAGGTGGGCACTAAAGCAGGTTTTACTGTAATTTAATAGAGATGGTCACTAAAGCAGGTTTGACTGTACTTAATAGAGGTGGTCACTAAAGCAGGTTTGACTGTACTTAATAAAGGTGGTCATTAAAGCAGGTTTGACTGTACTTAATAGAGGTGGGCACTAAAGCAGGTTTGACTGCAATTTAATAGAGATGGTCACTAAAGCAGGTTTGACTGTACTTAATAGAGGTGGTCACTAAAGCAGGTTTGACTGTAACTTAATAGAGGTGGTCACTAAAGCAGGTTTGACTGTAGTCACCCTCTTGTAAGGACAGCCCTTAGTCACCCTCTTGTAAGGGCAGCCCTTAGTCACCCTCTTGTAAGGGCAGCCCTTAGTCACCCTCTTGTAAGGGCAACCCTTAGTCACCCTCTTGTAAGGGCAGCCCTTAGTCACCCTCTTGTAAGGACAGCCCTTAGTCACCCTCTTGTAAGGACAGCCCTTGGTCACCCTCTTGTAAGGACAGCCCTTAGTCACCCTCTTGTATGGACAGCCCTTAGTCACCCTCTTGTAAGGGCAGCCCTTCTGCAAAGAAAAAGTGGATTTATAAGAAGGGTGACCTCTCTTGAGAGGGACAATTTTATAGCATTTGACTATTTCAGTACATCTAAGATCTGGTCTGATAAGAGGGATGGCATTTTGTGAGAGTGGCAATAATAAAAGGGGGACCACTCTATATCCATTAGTCAAGCAAAGGTTCACATGTACATTGCTACATTCCTATCATAGGCTTCTAGAGAGACATACAAAGATTTTTATACAACTGCAAAAATACACAGTAGTCCCACTTTTGTAAGGCCCTTCTCACCAAAAGCCACCCCTCTTCACAGACTACTTTTTCATTGCAGAAGGGTGGCCTTATAACAAGGGGACGACTGTATTATAGTATGGGTGTGTCATTATTATGGGATAAATTTGTCAGTTACTTGCGACAGATCAGTGGTTTTCTCCGAGTACTCCAGTTTCCCCAGTTTCCTCCACCAATAAAACTGACTGCCATGATATAGCTGAAATATTGTTGAAAGTGGCATTAAACACCATAAACCATCAACCATTGATACATCTGTAGATTGGATACCATGTTTTATCACAGTAACATATGTTCTTTCTGACTGATCCTTCTAGAATTTTAACAGAATTATCCTTGGCTCTGAATGAAGGTGTGAATCGATTTTAGGGATTATTCTAGCCCAACCAGTATCAAAACAATAGAACCAAAAGTGCCAAGAAAAATGGACTACTTGCTGCAGTCATATTATAAGTTATTTACGTTCCTATCCTTAGAATGGAGATTTTAACACCCTGAAGTAGCCAAGTACATCTTGAGGCACAGCCATAGGGTGTACAGGCTACTGTAGGGTGTTAAAATCTCCATATCTATGGATAGGAACATAAATAACGAATTTATCCACAGTTATAGTAAAAAATAAGATATTTTGGACCCAGACGGGCCACGTAAAAGTTGACGTTTTCTTTGTTTTTGGAAAGAATAAGTAAATAATATGAAAGTTTCGAGTGTTTGTTTACCCGGTGTAGGGTACTACCTTTGGTAGAACCCTACAGTTGATCAAATTAACAGCTTTATATTCAATATATAGCCAACATTAACTAAATTTGATTTTGGAGCGTAATGTCGTGAACTTTGACGTCATATTATCCCCGTTTTGAAAATTATAACAACATTTGATTGGTTAAATGGCTAGTTACACCCGGTAATATGGCATAGCAGCACTCCGGAATATGGGTTTTTTATGCCCGGGGTTTTAACCAATCAAAAGTTGTTATAATTTTCAAACTGGGGATAATAACCCATATCCAGACAATAGCTCTTTATTTATTTTAATATTAGCAATAACAATGCTGTAAATAAAAATGTATTAAAAGCCATGTATAATGTAAGCAGTTCTTTAATATATGATAACTGTGTTGATAGTCTCATTTAAAGTTAATAAACTTGTTGTCAAATAACTTTATAGGTAACATCACTGCATTTTTATTTCTGTTTTAATTTTAATTAATTAAATGTTTATTTTATATCCGCTCCTCATTTTTTTTTATCTGTATTATTTTCTCACTGAGGTATATCGTCAGTATAAACGGAGTGTTTTTGATGCTAGTGTGACATCAAACGCATTATGACATTATCAATAAAGACAATACCATCCATTTTGAAGGTCTCCACATACATTTTTACTAGTATCAAGGCTCATTCTGTCAGACTTGCTACTATACTAGTGATAATATCTCTCTGTCCCATCATAACTGGCAGTTGTTCTATATATTAAGTACACAGTGTCAGTAAGGAACAAGTAACTTTCTCAGTTAAATTGAGCATACACTTTAAATGAAAACAAATCACCATTTTAGAAACTTATATTATACAATTATTAACTTTTAATGAGGTGGATACAAGGATTTATTAACCCAAGAATATTATATTTACAGAGGCCAGAGCCCAAGGTAAATATATTATTCTTGGGTTAATAAATCCTGGTATCCATCGAATTGAAAGTCATTAATTGTTTTATTATACGACACATTTTTATATTTTTCTTTCACCCTTAAAATAAGCTTTTATCACTACATTTTCTTTGGCTTAGCTTGGTGCAAGACATTAGGATGTTATATTTACCATGCGTTAAGTCGCACGAGGTGAATATAACGTTTTATCAAGGAACGTTACTAGGACGTCAGCCAATCTGAAGTCATATAATATAATTTGAATTTGAATTTTTGGTGTTTAATGCCACTTTCAGCAATATTTCAGCTATATCATGGCGACCAGTTTTAGTGGTGGAGGAAGCCGGAGTACCCAAAGAGAACCACCGACCCTGGGCAAGCAACTGGTAAACTTTATCACTTGTGGCTGCGAGTCGAGTGCACCCTTTTTATAATTTACAAAGCTGGGCGCGAAACCACGCCATATTAGTGATAGGCTTGTATGAGCTGTTAAATTCAACGACCTAACTCATTGAGCCACCCTCATATAATATGATACATACACATAATGTCACTGATCATTATTCTAAAATTATCAAGTCACCTGACGGGTCTTCATCTGATGTTCACTTGATAATTTAAGAATACATGTATATGTTTATTTTGCAGGGAAAAGTTACAGAAAGAAATATAACAGTGGATGAATATGGTTAGTACAATCTGATTATTTGCTTCCTGTAGGGAAATGTTTGTGAGTTTGAATCCCACTCAGGCGAGGTGTACTCGATGCAACATTATGTGATAAAGTTTGTCAATGACTTGCGACAGGTCGATGGTTTTCTCAGGGTACTCCAGTTACCTCCACCAATAAAGCTGACCACCATGATATAGCTGAAATTTTGTTGAAAGTGCATTAAAAACCATTAACCCCGACAAACCAATCCTATATATTCCATATTAAACTACAATTATTCAAAATCCAGAAATCAATTAATGTCTGTTTTGAACATTTTATATCAACAACAATATTATAGCTTATATCAATAATTTTCAGACATTTTTTTGAAACACGTTTTTCACATAATATAACAGATTTAACAATATTTGCGTGGACAATAAAAAAAAGCAGATGTCGGTTAAACAAATTTCATTACTTATAGCTAACATTAGAAGTTATTGGTTGTGATTGATTAAATTTAAGGATATTAGAAAATGACAATTATTACTTCTAAAAACAGATTTAATATCATTAAACCGTGACAACTTTTAGTGATGAAAACGTAAAACAGATAATGATAGGGATATCTTATTATTTTATATTTCATTCACAACATTAAAAAAAATGAATTGGATGATTTCATTTCTAATATTATCATTTTTTTATTCAACCTAGAAATCTTGGTATCTAATATAGTTTAATATAATTAAAGGTGATTGCACTTCTTAGTCTGTTAGTTTGTTAGTGTCTTGCAGCAGGTCGATGGATTTCTCCGTGTACTCTGGTTCATACCTGTTTACCCTCCCCCTTTGCACGGGAGTCTCCCACGTAAGAGCCTTATCTTCCGCATGGACTGGATCTCCCGCGCGGGAGACATAAATCTCCCGCACACACCTTTTCCTCCCGCACGATCTCGCCCCAACAAAAAATTTGTTTACTTTCTTCAGTTGCCATATTTGTTTACAATCAATCGGCTATTTCCGTCAATTGTCGAGATGTTTCATATAAATTTTTATCGAGTTTCTCTAGACTTTTCTCGACCAATAAAACTGACCACCACAATATAACTGAAATATTGTTGAAAGTGGTGTTAAACACCATAACCCTAACCCTAACCCCTTAGCCTGTTATGGAAGTGGTTGTTAAATCGCTGATCCATTAAGACATACATGGTATTGGTTGGGATCCCATTAATTGGTTTAACCCTGTCACATTATTGTGCCTGTTCCAGGACCTTGATTTCCAATGCTACAATGTCATGTTATTTTGTGTGTTAAATTTATTTTTAGGTTATAGATGGTTGTTTGTTTTGTTGGTTTTGGTGGAATTGTTGACATAAACTTTCTTTTCACAATATTAGCTAGGGAAGGCACATTGAAATCACTACCACAGGTCAATGTCTGAATCTTTTTTATTAAATGAAAATGTAATTTGAACATAAAATTATAAGTGGATTTGCAACTGGTTGTGCAATCAGTGCCTATCACCACTTGTGAGTTGTGAGTTCGAACCCCATTCATGGTGAGGTGTACTCAATACAACATTATTTGATAAAGCTTGTCAGTGACTTGTGGGTACTCCAGTTTCCTGCACCAGTAACACTGACTGCCACGATATATCTGAAATATTGTTGAAAGTGGCATTAAACACCATAAACCACAATCATCATCTTTATTAAGTGAAAATGTAACATGAAAATAAAATTATTAGTGATTTTGAAAGTGTCATCCCTTGGTGCCATACTTTTTAAAATGGATCAGCCTTTAGATTCCTTGACTTTTATACATGTTTTTATTTTTACATTTCAGTTCTTCCGAGATTCTCTGTTGAAGTCAAATCTGTTCCATATATCTATGTTAAAGATTTCTCGTCAGTACAGATTGAAGTTGTAGCAATGTAAGTCTATGAAGTCTGAAGTCATGAAATAAAAAAATATTATTAAAAATCATATTATTTAATAGTTGAGATTTGTCAATTAATTTGAGTCATAGTCGGGTAAGTTAAAAAATAATTATTAAAAAAGTAAGAACTCTGACAGGCAAATTCTTTTATTTATATTAAATTAGAATAAATTTGAATTTGTGTCAGGTCTTGTTAAGGAAAACTAAGAATGCTGACAGGTAAAGTGTTTATTTAAATTAAATTTAAATTTGAGTTCCAAACAGATGAATCTGAAGAATTTGCAAGATAATTTTGACAATACCTATGCTATTTTAGCCTACAAGATAAACTATTCTATATTTACATGTTAAGTTCTGCAGTGTTGTTCAGCCATTTATTAATATAATGCTGGTAAGTACCACCTTTCCACTGACTGAGGGTGCACCATCGTTGGAGACAGGTCGGTGGTTTTTCTACGGGTACTCCAGTTTTCTCCACCGATAAAACTGGCCGCCACAATATAACTGAAATATTGTTGAAAGTGGCGTTAAACACCATGGCCGTAACCCCTATAAATAGACCTATAGTCCACATAGAATTGCAGTCCATATTAAGATATATCATATTGCAATCCAACCATTATTATTCATCCTGTATTAATATAATTACACTCATTTTTGTTTATGCCTAGGTATACATATGGAGAACCTGTACATGGAATGGCATCAGTTGCATTTAGATTGAAAGATACAAACTTAAAGAAGAGACTTCAACTGGTAATGCTTTAGTTTAAATTAAATGATAGTCCTCACGATGAGCACCGCTCCTCCGGCACAAGACCAGTAAAACTTTGTTCGGACCAATAGATTTTTCATTTTTTATTTAGAACTATATAAAAATAAATTTAAGAATTTGATCCGGACCAGTAAACTCAAATTTTCATTTTGAGGACTGAAATGAGATATATCACAGCAAATTAAATTTACTATTTGTGATTGAAAGGACAGAAATCATGTCAAATGACAATACACAGGTTATTGAAGATGTACAATGATCACAGGAATCACAGGGGCAGTCGTGGGCGTGATAGTATGGTAGTTGGATTTACAACTACCTATGCATTCGGTGCCTATCACCACTGATGTTGTGAGTTCGAATCCCGCTCAGGGTGAGGTGTACAACATTATGTGATAAAGTTACTCAGTGACTTGTGACAGGTCGGTGGTTTTCTCCAGGTAATCCAAATTCCTCCACCAATAAAACTGACCGCCACGATATAACTGAAATATTGTTGAAAGTGGCGTTAAACACCATAAAGCCAAAGCCGATCACAGGAATCACAAGATTATTTTTTGCCTACTCTCATATGTTTCTTTATATTGTCTTGTCCATTATTTTGATGGAAGAGGTGTGAAATACTTCATTGTAGAAAATAGAGTATGTACAGTGAATCCTGTCTAAACCTTCTTGAGACCAACTTTTGTATTTCGAATAGACAGGTGTTCCAATTTTACATGTTGAATTAAGAAAGAATTCCTACGTTGGGACTTTAATTAAATTTCAGTCTATACAGGATTCTGGAGCTGTCGTATGGTAATTGGATTTACAGCTACCAGTACAATCAGTATCTATCACCATTAAAGGTGTGAGTTCGAGTCCCGCTGATTGCGAGGTGTACTCCATATAATATTGTATGATAAAGCTACTCAGTGACTTGAGACAGGTCGGTGGTTTTCCCCAGGTACTCCGGTTTCCTCTACCAATAAAACTGACCACCACGATATAGCTGAAATATTGTTGAAAATGGCATTAAACACCATAACCCTGTACAGGATTCCACTCTATTCAGGGTTTGGATTAGACAAGTTTGACTGTATTTGTATTCTACAATACATGATCAGTGGAAGCTTCACCACTGAAACACCATACTTTATTGTGAAACTTCTAATAAATATATGATTGATTCAATTAGTCATCCCTAATTTTGAGAAAATAAAACAGCATTACCTCCCTTTGTTCACATTCTGCAGCTTAAATTTTGAAATCAAATACTTTGTTTATTGGTGCATACAAAGGTACTATTGAATTAAATCATTTAATTGAACTAGATCTTACCATTCATGTTACAAGGGGCTGTTGTGATCATGATCGTATAGTAGTTGCATTTACAACTTCCTGTGCAAATCAGTGTCTATCAACACTAAAGTTGTGAGTTCAAACCCCATTCATGGTGAGGTGTACTCGATACAACTTCATGTGATACATTTTGTCAATGAATTGCAACAGGTCTATAGTTTTCTCCGGCTACTCCAGTTTCCTCCACCAATAAATCTGATCGTCACGATATGACTGAAATATTGATGAATATTGGTGTAAAACACCATAAACCAAACCAACCAACCAATCATCTTACTATCTCAATAAATAATGAAAGGTGCCTGAGTCGCCTAGTGGTTTCTAAAAAAAACAAAAAACAATTCTCCCTTTTTTTCTATCACCAATTTGCAAGAAAACAATAAAACAGCACACTTTTTTTTATGATGCCATCTACATTTGTTAGTTATTTATTTTATTGTCACTAACAAAAGATTTCTATACATTTGTATTTCTAAATGTTAATAGGTTGATGGAAAGGCATCGTTTGTAGTATCTACAGTTGACATTGGCGATCCTTCAGCACTGAGACAGAATTTGTGCGACTATCGTTATTGTTATTACATGAAATCACAGTCGATTCCGATGTCAATTCATGCTAAAGTAATGGAGGATGAAACTGATGAGGAACAAGAGATCAAATCTACTCTAAATTTTTACATTGAGCCTGTCAGTATAGAGTTTGTGAACAAGAATGACTACAGAATTAATATGCCATACACAGCTTATGTAAGGGTTTCTTATTATATGACAGATGTACAGTCAAGCCTGTATTAAGAGGTCACCACTAGGACATAAAAAAAACTGGCATTATAATACATGTGACCTCTTAATAGAGGATCAATTCATATAAAATTTTCTATAACAGGACTAGAAAAAGGTGACCTTTTAATACAGGTGACTGCTTAATAGAGGTGGCTGCATGGGCAGGTTTGACAGTACATTATGCCATCTGTCTGTCGTCCGTCGTCTATCGTCCGTTAACTTTTCACATTTTAATCTTCTCTTCTGAAACCACTCAGCCAAATGAACCGAAACTTGGTAGGAAGCATCCTTGGAAGGTTCTCTATAAAGACTGCTCATTTTGTTCCGATCCGTCAACAAACATGGGCGCCATAGGCAATTTTTGTTTCTGATTGGTTGATTTTTGAAAATCTTCTCCTCTGAAACCTCTTGGCCAAATGAACAGAAACTTGATAGGAAGAATCTATGACAGGTCCTTTATAAAGAATGCTCATTTAGTTTCGATCCGTTAACAAACATGGCCGCCACAGGCCATTCTTGTTTCTGATTGGTTGATTTCTAAAAAATCGTCTCCTCTGAAACCGCTCGTCCAAATGAATCGAAACTTGGTAGGAAGCATCTATGGAAGGTCCTCTCTAAAGATTGCTAATTTTCCGCGATCCATTAACAAACATGGCAGCCATAGTCAATTCTTGTTTCTGATTGGCTGATTAAAAAAAATCTTCTCTGAAACCACTTGGCCAAATGAACTGAAACTTGGTAGGAAGCATCTATGGAAGGTCCTCTATAAAGGTTGCTCATTTTGTCCCGATCCGTTGACAAACATGGCCGCCACAGACAATTCTTGTTTCTGATTGGTTAATTTCTAAAAAATCTTCTCCTCTGAAACCACTTGACCAAATGAATCGAAACTTGGTAGGAATCATCCTTGGAAGGTCCTCTATAAAGTTTGCTCATTTAATTCCGATCCATCAAGAAACATGGCCGCCATAGGCAATTTTTGTTTCTGATTGGTAGATTTCTAAAAAATCTTCTTCTCTGAAACCCGTTGGCAAATGAATCAAAACTTGTTAGGAAGCATCCTTGGAAGATCATCTATAAAGATTGTGCATTTAGTTCCCATCTGTTAATAAACATGGCCACCACAGGCAATTCTTGTTTCTGATTGGTTGATTTCTAAAAAATCTTCTCCTCTGTAGCCGTTTGGCCAAATGAATCGAAATTTGGTAGGAAGCATCTATGGAAGGTCCTCTATAAAGTTTGCTCATTTAATTCCGATCCGTTAACAAACATGGCCACCACAGGCAATTCTTCTTTCTGATTGGAATGATTTCTAAAAAATCGTCTCCTCTGAAACCACTTGGCCAAATGAATTGAAACTTGGTAGGAATAATCCTTGGAAGGTACTCTATAAAGATTGCTCATTTAGTTCCGATCCGTTAACAAACATGGCTGCCATAGGCAATTCTTGTTTGTGATTGGTTGATTTCTAAAAAATCTTCTTCTCTGAAACCGCTTTGCTAAATGAATCAAAACTTGGTAGGAAGCATCCTTGGAAGGTCCTCTCTAAAGATTGTGCATTTAGTTCCCATCCGTTAATAAGCATGGCCACCACAGACCATTCTTGTTTGCGATTTGTCGATTTCTAAAAATCTTCTCTATAACCGCTTAGCCAAATGAACCGAAACTTGGTGGGAAGCACCTATGGAAGTTTGGAAGGTTATGTATTAAGTTTCCTAAAAGCAAAATGATAGGTGAGCGACACAGGCTCAGGCCACTGAGCCTCTAGTTTTTCGGTGCCGAGAATTTCAATACGCAGAAAAAAAAATCCGCAAAAATTAAATTTCTTCTTTTTAGACGAAAACCGCAGAATTTTCACACCGCATAAATTACCGGTTATACAGTATTCTTATCAAATGGAAGAGTAGAATAAAAATTATTATAGAGATAAGTGTGAATTATGGGGATTTATCCGTGAAATAAATTCTGGTATTTCACATGTGAAATATCAGTTTATCCCGCCGGAACTACTTTTACACAATTATTAGTATGGTGGTTACGTCCCTTGTTGTGTTACGGTGAATACACATACGATTGTAACTGAAAAAAATCCACGAAATGTTATTGATGACTTTGGCACATAACCAACATGACGTCATTGACGTCATGAAGACTTCCAGTTTGAAACGTAAATATTAGACGTTATTTGGCTTTGTGTACGCTTCAATTTTGATCAAATTTAACTAAAACAAGTTTTCAAGGTAAGCATTTATTATTTTTGTGCATTGTTGTAAATATGACATGTAGGATTTCACATTTTCAAGATGGCAGATCCTTCCAGCTGTACCCCATAGTACCATTGCTCGTAGATTCATACGCATGGAATGAAATATACAAATTAAAAAATAATAAATAAGAAATTTTGAAAGTCTATATAATAAACAGTATAACTAAATCATGCATTTTGAATAACAAAATAAGACCTCTCGTGACTGAATACGCATTAATGATTAAACTCGTGGGCGGCAAGTTTCGCCCACTCGTTTAATCCTTATGCATACTTCGGTCACTCATGGTCTTATTTTGATATTCAAAATCTACGATTAGTTATACTATATTTATCGCAATGCAGAAAGACAATATAACACCAGTGAAACATAGAATAAAAAATTAATATAATAACAAAGGATTGGACATCACAAAGCTCACAAAACTGGAAGTTAGACCCAGCATTATGGTCAATATACTTTGGAGCACAATTTGTTTTACTTGTATTCCAAAATTATCCAATCAAAATGCTGTATTTATTGGATAGGACATTCTGATTGGATGTTTTTTTTTATTGCGAGTAAAAAAATCATACTCAAAAGTTTTATGACCATGAGAACAAGATAAGCTTGTTACTACTGCTCGATACATGATATGAGATTTAATAAGTAATATGATGTATAGTACAATTAGGTGATACAGGCAGGTTTCTAATAGTTATGTCAGGAACATGTCTAGTCTTAGATAGTGCACGCCACAATATAGCGTTAAGCACCAATCAATCAATAGATAGTGAATTTGTGTACCATTTCATTATGACATTGGTAAACAATTTTGAGATATGACTTAAGTTTAGTTAGCCCAGCTATTCCTGAAGAAGTAATTTATCTAATAGATATAATCCCCTGATTAGTTTGTTTGTTTGTTTGATGGGGTTTAACGCCACTGTCAACAATATTTCAGTTATATCATGTCAGTCAGTTTTATTGATGGAGGAAACCGGAGGACCCTGAAAAAACCACCGACCTGTTGCATGTCACTGACAAACTTGATCACATAATGTTGTGCACCTTGCCTTGATCGAGATTCGAACTCACATCAGTGGTGATAGGCACTGAATGCATAAGTAGTTGTATATCCAACTACCCTATGATCACGGCCATGGCGGCACCACCCCTGATTAGATAGTACTTATAACCAAAACAATGTAGCAATTGGAATATATATACTTAATTAAAAATGGGAAAACTCTAATCATCATTACATTTGTCATAAATTTCAGAACTTAATTGTCTTCAGTTTTTAATAATGAGAAAATTGAAATGCTGTCAATTCATCATCTTCTAAACATGACCTCCTTTGGGACCAACTTTGGTGTTTTGAATAAACAGATTTCCTACAATTGGACTTTATTAAAAGTTCAGTTTATTCAGGATTTTGTTTTATTCAGGGTTTGCTTTAGGCAGGTTTCATTGTATTGTTTTTCATGGACTCCATTGTGATTTAATTTATGATATTAAAACACCATTGACAAATTAATTTTAACTTCTGATGTTGATATACATCTTATTCTAACATGACCTCCTTCTTTCGCTTTGATAACAAACGAGCGAGTTATCCATTCGGTAAAATCTCATTAGCACATGCGCCGGTGAATGTGACTGACTTTTCCATTGGCAGCATAAATTGTGTGCGACATTTTCCGCAAGCGTAAATATAAATTACCGTCTTCCAATCAAAGAATACTACCGTATTTGTACTCTTAGACATATCAGAATCGGAATAAATCATGGAAGTCAGAATGTGTTGTGAGTTTTAACATGGATTGGCAGATATTAGTAAATTTTATCCCTCGCTTCTGACTCGGGATAAAATACTAATATCCGGCAATCCATATTAAAACTCCCAACACATTCTGGCTTCCATGATTTATTTCTTAAATATACATTGAATTTATGAAAATATTTTGATAGAGTTATTTCCCCTTATTTTTTGGAAATATGAATAACCCATGAATGTGATTATATTCTGAAAATTCATATTCCCTTTATCTGAAGCACTGATAATGCTGTACAAAAATCAAGACTATGTAAATTTTGACCAGTATGTTTCATGCTTTGTGATGGTGTCTGTCAATAATGCATTTATTTTTTCTATCTTTTCTCTACTTTTCAATTTGCATTTTAAAGTTTCAATTGTTGGCAAATGATTAGACCATTTACAACAGTGGATATAATAATTGGTAAAAAGTAATATGAAGTGAATAATCTCGAGTGGAAATTCTTCAATATTTGTATTAAATACTGTATTTCTTAAATTTAATTCAATAGATATTTCAAAGATTTCTTCAAGTAAAACTATTACCTGTTGCCAAAATACCTTTCTTATGGGGCATAACCATATATAATGTAATATCGACACTGTGTCATTATTACAGAAATTACTCTGATACGATTCTTTAATCCCAATCTTAACCAAAAGCATGTTTGTTGGTAAGATTCTGTGTAGAAGTTTATACTGAAAGCTTGTAAGTTTAAATATAATTTTTTTTAATTCCATGAAATATGGTTTGTACAAATTGAAACTCTATATGTAACAATGGAAAACTGTCAATGAATGAAAAATGTTGTCATTTAAAAAATAATTGTTTAAATATTGTGTAATAATTTATGTACAAATGCAACAAATTTGACAGGAAATTGGAAGTTTTGTTTGGCCATAACACATTTATAATAAATTTCACAGTCTGTACTAGTTTTACAGGAAATTAAAGTGCTTTTTTTCTCCCTACAAATATTTAATGAGTTTTCATTCTGAAAAAAGACAAAAATAAATTACTGGCAGGAAATTAAAATCTTGTTTGACCTACTCTAGATTTTTAGCACATTATTCTGCTACTGAAACAGTGTAATTATAGCAAGTTTTAAAGAATGCTATATATATGCTAATGATACACCAATCCTAGTTGAAGAAATTTCTCCAAATGGTGAACATTGCTATATTTTGAACTAGAATAAATAGCAAAAGATGTCATTAGCAAGTATCCTAAAAGCATGAATTCAAATATCCCAATGCCCATTTTAGTGTATGCCAATCAACAAAAATTGACACTTTCCAAAATAAATGAAACCATGGTCACCTGGATAACTTGAATATTTTCAGGTTAGAGGTTTCGTTGTAGCAATTAATTTGTTAAAATAAGAAGTTGAAGATACCAAAGGGGTTATCAGAATCCATAAATCGTAGGACAGACAACAAAATGGCTAAAAGAAAAAGGGACAGAAGGACAAACAATGATCTACTAAACACTACACAGAAAACTACAGATAGAGCAACACAAACCTCACTAAAAATTTGGAGTAAACTTAGGTGCTTCGGAAGGGTCAGCAGTTTCTGCTCCACTAGTGAATTGAGATTTTCGTATTTGAGAAATCTCAGCTTATTATTCTGACTGAAAAGATAATGCCAAAGGGAATGATTGATTCTCTAACGTTAAATGAGCAGTGTTTCAGTTATGATCATGATGAGAAAACTAAAGATCAAGTAACACGAACCCCACTAAAAACTGGGGGTGAACTCAACTCAAATTATTTGAATTGTAAACTTCATTTTGTTTATACCTTTGTTTATACAGGTTCATATAACAGATCCCACTAAAGATCCTCTGCCTAAGAGTGAACGATACAAATACAAAGTTAATTATTCAGTAGAATCAAACGGTGGCCAAATATATACAGAGACTGATGTTGCTTTGCCAATGGACACAGATGATGTTATTTTGAAATTTACCACTTCTACAAATGTGAACCAAATTGATTTTATTGAGGTAATGATTACATTTTGTTGGCGGGTGTGCCAATGGCAAAGGTAGACTGGTTCCCTTGATTAGATATATATCATGAATATTCATATATCAAGACTGGTAGGCTCCAATGCCATTAGACTGGTTCCCTGACTAGATATATATCATGAATATTCATATATCAAGACCTGTAGAGTCCAGTGGCATCTTTTTTCAAATGGATGCTGTACCAAATTTAGAAATTATGATATATAAATATAATATAAGGAATCATGTGTTTTCTCCCAGCATGCACATTGTACAATGTCAACAACGGAAGCAGACTAACATGATGGTTACAGGCTCTTGTAAATTTATGTAATATTGCATACCAACGATTGTTGCTAATCATTCTTTGACGTAAAGTCGAAGTGAGTTATCATCAGAGATAAGTCTTCTGTTTAGTAAATAAATGTCGTCACATCTGGATTCCATATTCACAGATAAATCATAGTCGGTCATGGAAATGTTCCATATCAAGTTGTCAAACCATACCTAACTACTGGTACCCTTTTGTTATTTGCAGGGAACCATCCTATAGCAGATGCATAAAGATTGTTGTAAGAGATATACCAAAAGGGGGTTAGGGTTAGGGTTACGGTGTTTATCGGCACTTTCAACAATATTTTAGTGATATCGTGGCAGTCAATTTTATTGGTGGAGGAAACTGGAGTACCCGGAGAAAACCAGTGACCTGTTGCAAGTCACTGACAAACTTAATCACATAATGTTATATCAAGTACACCTTGCCTAAGTGGGATTCGAACTCACAATGCTAGTGGTGATAGGCCCTGATTGCATAGGTAGTTGTAAATCCAACTACCATGCGATCACGATCATGACGGCCCTATGCCAAAAGAATGTAAAAACAACAGCAGTATAAACTCTTAGGAAATAACAAAACAAAAGGCATGGTTAGGATAAAAAAACAAAGAACATGTCATCACCTATTTCACAGAATCTATTTGACGGATGTCTGAAATTCGAAATATAGACTTATACGTAGCGGAGCTAATATAATGTAACGGGAACGCTCCCCTACCTAAGATTATAGGAACTGTAGTAGGTTCATAACCACCTCTGCTAACTGCGTTAGTGGAGATCTCCTTTCCTAACAGGGACATTGCATTTTTCAGAGGTAAAGCATACTATACTGTTACAATAAATAGAATATCAGATATATAATACATACTGTGGGTCATGTCGTTTAAAGCACACATAATCTTCAACCAGGAATGCTAATTCATTATGTTTTATTTTTTTTAAGATTTAAAGATATAAGTTTCTGCCGATGTGTTACAAGATGCAAAAGAAAACCCAACAACTTTAGATCTGATAATAACAAACCTTTCAAGTCAAATTCCACACATAGAGATTCTTAAAGTAATATCTAATCATAATACTGATTTGTTTGGTTTGATTTGGTTTTATGGTGTTTAATGCTACTTTCAACAATATTTCAGTTATATTGTGGCATGTAAATCCAACTACCAAATGTTCATGACCAGGACAGCCCCCTAATTTTTTTTTTAATAATCCAATGTTACACCAAAGGCCATGAGTAGCTCATCATCTTTGTTTTTGTTCTTCTGTACAAATTGTTGTTAAGGAAATTTATACTGCTTATGAAAAATAAATGATAAAAAAAAAATCACATTAAAAATCTTCTCAGAAACCCCTAATTTGTGTGTGACAGATGCATCCTCCATCCAAGATTGCTGCCACTATAACCATAGTTCATCATAGGGCCGAACTGGTAGAATTAAAACTGCATATTAGGGATTTAGCTAATCATTTGATTTAGCAAACGATGAAACTTCTTTCTCCAATTTGTATAGATTATGCAAATTACACTAAAATACATTTACAAATTTTCTTTCTTGAAACTATTTTGTTTAATCAAGCCAAGCTTTGCTGAGATTGTCCTTGGTTTGTCTCCTTTTAAAATTGTGTTTCAGATCTAAAATGGCTGTCGTTGCTAAAAATAGAAATTTCTTGAAATGGGAAAAATATGTTAATTTTAAGCTGGAAGCAAATGAAATGAACTTGTTTTAACATGTCCTTGACTACTTCTATGAAAATTAAAATTCAAATTGAAAACGAGGCAACCGATAACAAGCTCTTTTCGAGTTTCTGGTACTCATATGAAAATATTTTAAACTAACATTATTAGATATTTTAGTCTATTGCAGATTTAGATCAGTGGGCCGTCGTGGTCGTGATTGCATTGTAGTTGGATTCATGACTACCTAGCTAGGCAATCAGTACCTATCACCACTAATGTGAGTTCGAATCCCTCTCCGGCGATTCAACATTATATGATAAGTTTGTCTGTGACTAGCGGCAGGAGGGTGGTTATCTCCAGGTACTCCGGTTTCCTCCATCAATAAAACTGACCATCACGATATAACTGAAATATTGTTGAAAGAGGCGTTAAACACCATAAACCAAACCAAAACCCAACCTAGATTAAAGTTTTTTTTATTTGTTTTAAGGTAAATCTTTTGGATCAGTCTGGAACAGTATTGGTGAATAAAAAAGATTACGAGGTTTACTCCTATAAATCATACAGTAACGCTGGTGTACAGATTACCTTGATGAATTCAGCTAATGCAGCCGTAAGTTGATTTTTTTTTATTTTCAAATTTGAATTCAAATTTAGTTTTGACCTTGCAATTTTGCAGTGGAATTGCATTTGGTTTTCCATCCATGCATTAAAATCATAAAAGAAAAGCAAAAAAAGTTGAGCAGCTGAACATAGTTTATTATTAATAGTCCTTTTTACAAAGGGAAACAACTCTAATATTTTGAATGATTTGACATGGTGTACCCTAATCATCAAACCTTGTACGATTACATGGCTGTCTGCTGCATTTATCCTGCATAAAAGAAAATCATACAGGCCGGCCGCTGACCTCGGCTGCATATGTTTTGTCATGGTGTAGCCTAATGGGCAAATCTTGTGCAATCACATGACCTTCATCCAGACTTGTCTGTATGAGACAACTTGTGCTATATTATCTTCTCTACACTAACATTTGTGAAGCTCTTGTGCTTTAAAACAAGTTCTCAAAATGGCTGTCTTTGAAGACTGTGTAGAGTTTGCCATATATAATTGTCAATTATTTAGAGATACTATTTGAAAGAAAAGCAGTTGTAGACATTGAAAGAATATATGCATGATCATCCATGTTTTGTGAAAGTAGTTCCAGCGTCTGCACAACTGATACAGGTTTGATATAGTAACAGTATCGGGTGAGGTGAGCAGAATGGATGTAGCCTTGTTCTGGCCTTTCAATTAGGGGTGGTACTTTTACCAGCCAAATATGGTTTTTGGTACCTCCTGATTTTATAGAGTGTTGTATAAGATATTCATGAAAATTGTTGAAATTTTGATAAAAAGTATTGCCTGTAAATAATGCAGTACTGGTACACCTAAGAAATATTGAAAGCCCTGCCTGTTGTTTTGTGGTGTATGCAAGCTTAAGTGATTTATATCTCGATCAGATTTTTTGATACCTTATCCAAGTTATAAATTGTTTGTTATGTTATCTTGAAATCTATTGGTCGAAACTAAAACAAACCAAAATGCCAATGGCAAATATATTGACTAATTATTTGCCTGACGCCAATATAGAAGTAATCTTTATCTTAATACTTATGAATCTAATTTGAATTAGAGGTTTGTTTTATCTGTTTTTTCTTTAGCAATACACTAACATCTAACAACATCCTGTTTATGGTCATGTCATGTGACCTTTCTTTTATCTTTGACCATCCAATCATATACAAGATTGTTCAGTATATTTACCAAGGCGACAACAGCTGTTGCTGATTGATCGGTTGAAAATATTTTTTGTTTGTTTGTTTGTATGATGGTGTTTAACACCACTTTCAACAATATTTCAGTTATATCGTGGCGGTCAGTTTTGTTGGTAGAGGAAACCGGAGGACCCAGAGAAAACCACCAATTGGTCGCAAGTCACTGACAAACTTAATAACATAATGTTGTACACCTTGCCATGTTCGAGATTCAAATTCACAACATCAATGGTGATAGGCACTGATTGCATAGGTAGTTGTAAATCCAACTACCATATATGATCACGACCACGACAGCCCTGTTGAAAATATGAACCAGAAGTGACAACATACAGGAAATGGTTAAAAAAAACCATAGATTGTTAGGATTAGTCGTAGATGGCCAACTGCATAGACATCAACTCCCCCTTTTCTGTCACAGTGTGGCAATCAAAACATCTGTACTTTAACCCATCACAGCTATTTTTGTTTATTTTGTTTTTGATTTATTATTGATTTATTATTCATTAAGATATTGATGGATTAATATAAAACTGAATGTTGACTGAGTAATACAAATTATAGAAATCTTAAGTATACATTATCGTGAAAAAAATGTGATCGTATGGTAGTTGCAATCGGTGTCTATCACCACTAAAGCTGTGAGTTCAAACCCCATTCATGGCGAGGTGTATTCAATACAACATTATGTGATAAAGTTTGTCAGTGACTTTCGGCAGGTTGGTGGTTTTCTCCGGGTACTCCGGTTTCCTCCACCAATAAAACTGACCGCCACGATATAACTGAAATATTGTTGAAAGTGGCGTTAAACATCAATAGAAAGAAAGAAAGCATATATATATATATTCTCACTGTGAATGGTTTTGATCTACAGTGAAACCTTGTCTAAACCGAATCCTGTTTAAACCGGAATCTTGTATAAACCAAACCTTAAATAAAGTTCCAATTTAGGAAACTCTGTTTGCTAATTTAACTTGTATAAACCGAACACCTGTCTAATCTGAATGCAAAAGTAGGTCATGTAGAGGTTCAGTTTAGACAGGTTTCACTGTATAATGCTATGATTTACAAGCTGTCTTATGATTTGGATATTAGTAGATAAATTGGAAATGATAAAAAAAAGTAGTACTAGTGAGATGTTATTTATATTCAAAGGGGGAATACATGGATTCAGAGAATTAAATTAGAAAATATGAATGCATGATATTATTAAAAGATCACATGGTGACTGTCAAATAAAAAGCAGCAATTGCGTCACCTCAGAGGTAACATTTTCAGACAACCAATCAGTGACAAGCCAACAAAATCTGTAGGTATTAAAGAATTAAGTATAGGGCTTCCGAATGGAAGTGAAAGGTTACCAGATGTGACCCTATTTTAGGATAGAGTTAGATATTTATGGATCACCAAATTGTTTTTTAAAGAATTTTTTTTTAAATAGAAAAAGATGTGAGAATCATCTACATGTAATTTCAATTTAATTATTCTCAGAAAAGATTGTAATATAAGATGAAATACAACTCCAAATGCAATTAAAAAGATAAGTATAACCTGATGTAATTTCTTGACTTGATAGTAAACGATATGATGTTTGGGGGGAATATGGT
The DNA here is from genome assembly GCA_963383655.1 of Bathymodiolus septemdierum. NCBI lineage: Eukaryota > Metazoa > Mollusca > Bivalvia > Mytilida > Modiolidae > Bathymodiolus > Bathymodiolus septemdierum. The sequence goes on from OY726521.1 coordinate 79,739,598, forward strand.
GTATTTCCAACGAATGTTACTTAAAAAAACATATATTTCTATCATCAGTTTCATGAAAATAACATCTTTGCTATTTGTCAAAAATAAATCAAAGAATTTAGAGTTAATTAAATTTGATTTGATTGCAAAAACTATTTTTGTGAGGTTTTGGTTACTGACCGTTGGGATTTTTTTTAATGTCTCTTCTAAAAAATAACAAACTAATCATAATAATTATTCACATGAATTTCATTTTTGTTGATTTCAGTAGATTAATGTTACATAGTTTTGAAAGGATTGTACGAAAGCCGATTAGTTTTGTTTATGTTATTAATTTCTTCTTTATCTTTTCGTAAATATCGTTAATTTCAATCTTATCGATTTGACCGAGGCCATTCCACATGGAATGGAAAAATAATAGCAATAACAATGTACTATGTAGCATTGAGAGATTTGAGTAAAATTTTTGCATTTATTTCCTTATTATTGCTGCCAGAAAGTTCAATGATAGTGAAAAGGTCATAGAAATGTTAATCTAGCAGTTTGATAAGCTGTGGGAAATTGAATTGAAATTGACATGAGGAAGGTAATTAGACGTATTACCACGACAACGCAAAGGAATGATGATATCTGATGGAAACAACTTTTCAACATATAATTGTCACATGACGGTCGTTTGTCTTATGTGAGGGATAATTATTAAATTCCTTAATTTTCAGTTTGGTATGATTGATGTTATTGTATTTTGAAATCTGCTAGAATATCATAAATGTTTAGCAGGTTTTCGAACCTCCTACCCATGGTATATTGAACCCCCTGCCCATGATATTTTGATCTTCTTACCCATGGTAAATCGAACCCCCTACCTATGTTCCATTGAAATCCCTACTCATGGAATATCAAACACCCTACCCATGGTATGATGAACACCCTACCCATGGTATGATGAACCCCTTACCCATGGTATGATGAACCCCCTCCCATGGTATGATGAACCCCCTCCCATGGTATTATGAGGGGGTTCAATTTACCATGATGGGGTTCAAAATACTATGACACAAATTTGACCCCAGGGTCAGAATACCATATAAGAATTAACCTCCACTTTGAAAGCTTGACATTTATTAGAATATTTTAAATGTTGAACAGGTCACTTTTTTTCTGTGGGTACTCTGGTTTTTTCCCCACTGCGGCAACAAAACTGACCTCCACATTGAAAGTGTGGTGAAAGAGCCATAACCAGTCACACCTTAAGTTGACATTCAACAACCCCTAAGAGTAACAAATTTGGTTGAACTGTTCTATTGTTACTTTTTAATTCTGGTGTGCAATAAAGAGTTCCAGATATTTTTGTAACAGCCAAAACACATTACAACAGAGATCAGAATAATGGACGGAATTATTACCCCCCCCCCCCCTCCTGGAGCACCTGAGCTCACCCTCAGCTTTTAGTGGGGTTCATGTTGCTCAATCTTTAGTTTTCAATAAAGTGGTTGTAGATCATTGTTTCTCCTTTTGTTCTTTTTATTTTGTCCTTTATATTTTCTGTCCTCCTTCTATTTACCGCTTTTAATTACGGCATATGATTACCCTTTTGGTATGTTTTTATATTGGCCATTGTATATTCTATCCTCCTTCTAATTAGTGCTTTTAATAAGGGTTTTGATTACCCCTTTGCCATGTTTTTATTTTGGCCATTTTATTTTCTGTCCTTCTTCGATTTACGGCTTTTATTTACCCCTTCGGTATGTTTTTATATTGGCCATTGTATATTCTGTCCTCCTTCGATTTAATGCTTTTGATTACGGCATATGATTACCCCTTCGGTATCTTCTTATTTGTGGCCATTGTATATTCTGTCTGCCTTCAGTTTATTATGCTCTTTTGATTACTACTTCGGTGTCTTTAAAATGTTTCTTAGATATCCGTTAATCATATTGATAAATACTACAAATCTATGGCATGGTACTCTTATTAGAATCATCAATAATGACAAAATAAAACTCTTGTGATCTTTGGCAAATTACTTCCTATTTATATAACGATATTAACAAATGAAATTAAAATTGAAATTGAAATCCAACAATATTTTTAAGACGGCCATTGTAAATCAAATGAATAATTGGTTCAGGAAGTAAAACAGATTTGGAGTGAAAAATAATTGATTGTTTTTGCGCGATATAAACCAGCTAGAATAAAGGATTCTCTTTATGATATAATCAATCTTTAATCATTGGAAGATTGTCAACGAGCTCTTTTTTTGACAAATATGTTTGAATTAATGAAAAAAAAAAATACGCAGTTCTATTGTACTCCGGTATTTTATATTTTGCATGACCAATGATGAAATATTGTGCCCTTCTTCTGTAATTTTATCCTTATAATCAGATTATACTAACACATTGCTGTTTATATTTAGTTACATTTAATGAGATGATGGTGATGATGTCTGCTTTGTACTAGACCAATACGCTTAGTTGGATTTTTATAATGTTAGCTCACTGAAGCAACAGTCCGCGGGAAGACATTTCACTCCACTTTTCCTGATTCCGATTCAACCAGTCTTTGCTCTTACTCCTGAATACTGCATGCTTAGCAGAGAAGCAGTAAATACCAATTATATAGTTATTGGTTTGACCAGACCACTGCTCGAACACACGATCTACCACACTCCAGATGAACACACTAACAATTAGTTCAGTTGATGGTAGTTGGATTTATATCTACCTATGCGTATCACCACTAAAGTTTGTAAGCTGGACTGCCGTACATGGCAATTAAGTGTACTCTCTGTAGCCTTGTAATATTGATATTTGTAAATTCAACTGTCAAGCGGCAAAGATGAGACCTCAGATAGCTGTAGAACTTGCAATACAAATATTACCTCACTTGTTATGTCTGACATGACGATACCTTAAACCTGCACCTGTGAGGTCCAAAATTCCATAGGCATTTGTGCACTAATTTTTGAATTAAATTTCAGATTGAAGGGTTACATGAAATCTAGTAGTGTATATATATCTGGTCGATTGCATGGTGGGTAAATGTTTTTCGATAAAATGATATCCATGGCAGTTGAACACATATATTTAAAACTTTTCATGTGGTGGTTATTTTTACGCATTTAAATGAAGCACAAATTTAGTGAAGATTTCCCCCAAGCAAATTAAACATCTCCACTTATATTCAGTATTATTATTTTCTGTTAATTACTTGACTTAAAGTTTCCAATCTGTTGACTGCCTGAAGAAGGTTATCACAAAATTGTGATTTTGGATATTTTAAATTAGATATGTACATATGTATATTTAATTAGTAGACTGTTAGAAAAGAATACATGTATATTTAGTTAGTAGACTGTTAGAAAAGAATACCTATGTTGTTCTTGCAAATAGTAGATTAATTAAGGGGGGTTGTCGTTGGTCGTGATCGTATGGTAATTGGATTTACAACAACCTGTTCAATCAGTGCCGATCACCACTAAAATTGTGAGTTCAAACCCCATTCATTAACAAGGTGTATTCGATACAACTTTACGTGATAAAATACTTAGTTTGTCAGTGACTTGCGACAGGTCAGTGGTTTTCTGTGGGTACTCTGGTTTCCTTCACCAATAAAACTGACTGCCATGATATAACTGAAATATTGTTGAAAGTGGCATTAAGAACCATAAACCTAGAAACCTGGAAGCCTACTTTAGTGTTAGCAATGAGTACCTATGTTGTGGTTGCCAATTATAAACTAATTAACAAACTAAGGATTAAAGATCATGTTCTCCACATATATCATGTCGTGACATCTGCTCGGCCATGCAATAAAGTCGGTCACTTGTTTTGATTTACAATTCTCGCGCAGCACGAGACCGATGATGTCATTCTGTATGTTCATAGCGTACATAAACACAGAGGGAATTCTTTTAAACTTCAAAATTACAAGATGAGATTAAAACAGATAAGATTGAATTGAATAAATTCCATGCAAGTAATAAAGATCCTTTTTACTAATGTCTTTTTTTCCTGATCATTATGCTTGTTAAATATGTTTTAAGCGATGGTATTTCCCAAGCATTTTTACCTTTCCGGTTTGTTGATATAATCGTCATCACAGATCATGACCTTTTCTGGAATGTAGGCCAAGCAAATTGTATTTTAAAATACTTTGAAAATATGATGATTGATTATTCAGATTCCACCATTTTCTAGAAAATGGCTGATTTTACCGGGAAAATATATACAAGTGCTCTCCATTAGTCACAAAATGGCAGATTTTTTTGCATTTCCACTGCTGCTTTAATAACAAATATACCCTTTACTTCTTGGGGTAATGAAATGATATTCACAGAGAAGATAGAAAAAGAATTAATTTAAAAACAATGATCAAAATTGATAGCATAAATTGAACAGAGAATTAAATTAAACCAGACAGAAAAGATTATCTGGGGAAAAAAACCTGTAATTATTACAAATAACATCAACAAAACTGTATTGTTACCACCCTGTGATAATAAATGTGATTAAAATAAACAGAAATCAGTCATTAATTGTATTACAAAAATATGGCAGGATGTAGTCAGTCTAATATATTGCATTGACAAAAACAAAAACACCAAATTCACTGGATTAAATATTTTATTATATGGGTAAGCAAGTTCAATGTTTGCATCAAATAATTAATTTTTAATACTTCAATTTCAAACTATTTAAAAAAAAACATCTTTTGAAATTTTTAAGACAAAACAATTACAAAGAAAAAGCTAAAATATACATGTAATTTCTTAATCTGGTTTACTTTTTAAGTTTGGTTGGCCTATGACAAAATCATGTGATTTTTTACCACTGACCGACCTTATGTAGCGTAATACGACGCCATTTGGAAAAAAGGTAGTAAACAAATATGGGTCAGTGTGTCATTATTATCGATCTTTTTTTCATGGAACTTTACACATGTGAGCAAGAATAGATGAGGAACATAATTAAAAAGAAAAAATGATTGCTTTTCAAACATGAAAAAAATAATCAAACATTATCCAGTGACTGACCGACTTATTGTCACACGGGGATATTGCTTTTGATAAAAGCATTTGAGGAAGATATTTGTATTCAATGATTAATTGCCATTTGTATTGTGTAATAGATTATATTTATTACATTGTTATGTATATTTTGAATTGTCTGTTGATTTGACTTCAGGTCATGCAGATTTAGTAGCCATATAATGCATAAATAATACAAAAAGTCGCAAAAAATGGAATGGAAAACTCAATTGATTAGAAGTCTGGCGGGAAGAATAAAACCATATTTATGGTAAATGACTAGTATAGCTTCAATTTATTTCTTGAATACTAATTTAAACCTCAATAAACATGTCGCATGTTGAGTGCAGTTTTGCCATGCACTTTAATTCTACAGGAATTTGTTCTCTATTTCATTCTCATTGGAATTTCACTTTTCATTCTTTTAGCAAAATTAGTATTTTATTTGAGCATGGGATAATCTTAGTTTCAGTGAGCTTAAATGTACATAATATCTAGTGTGATTCAGTACACCAATAAACCATGTCAGAGCACACGATACCATCTCTTTGATTTAGTGGGATTCAGTACACCAATAAACCATGTCAGAGCACACGATACCATCTCCTTGATTTAGTGTGATTCAGTACATCAATAAACCATGTCAGAGCACATGATACCATCTCCTTGATTTAGTGGGATTCAGTACACCAATAAACCATGTCAGAGCACACGATACCATCTCCTTGATTTAGTGTGATTCAGTACACCAATAAACCATGTCAGAGCACACGATACCATCTCCTTGATTTAGTGTGATTCAGTACACCAATAAACCATGTCAGAGCACACGATACCATCTCCTTGATTTAGCGTGATTCAGTACACCAATAAACCATGTCAGAGCACACGATACCATCTCCTTGATTTAGTGTGATTCAGTACACCAATAAGCCATATCAGAGCACACGATACCATCTCCTTGATTTAGTGGGATTCAGTACACCAATAAACCATGTCAGAGCACACGATACCATCTCCTTGATTTAGCGTGATTCAGTACACCAATAAACCATGTCAAAGCACACGATACCATCTCCTTGATTTAGTGTGATTCAGTACACCAATAAACCATGTCAGAGCACACGATACCATCTCCTTGATTTAGTGTGATTCAGTACACCAATAAACCATGTCAGAGCACACGATACCATCTCCTTGATTTAGTGTGATTCAGTACACCAATAAACCATGTCAGAGCACACGATACCATCTCTTTGATTTAGTGGGATTCAGTACACCAATAAACCATGTCAGAGCACACGATACCATCTCCTTGATTTAGTGTGATTCAGTACATCAATAAACCATGTCAGAGCACACGATACCATCTCCTTGATTTAGTGGGATTCAGTACACCAATAAACCATGTCAGAGCACACGATACCATCCCCTTGATTTAGTGTGATTCAGTACACCAATAAACCATGTCAGAGCACACGATACCATCTCATTGATTTAGTGGGATTCAGTACACCAATAAACCATGTCAGAGCACACGATACCATCCCCTTGATTTAGTGTGATTCAGTACACCAATAAACCATGTCAGAGCACACGATACCATCCCCTTGATTTAGTGTGATTCAGTACACCAATAAACCATGTCAGAGCACACGATACCATTTCCTTGATTTAGTGGGATTCAGTACACCAATAAACCATGTCAGGGCACATGATACCATCTCCTTGATTTAGTGTGATTCAGTACACCAATAAACCATGTCAGAGCACACGATACCATCTCCTTGATTTAGTGTGATTCAGTACACCAATAAACCATGTCAGAGCACACGATACCATCTCCTTGATTTAGTGGGATTCAGTACACCAATAAACCATGTCAGAGCACACGATACCATTTCCTTGATTTAGTGTGATTCAGTACACCAATAAACCATGTCAGGGCACATGATACCATCTCCTTGATTTAGTGTGATTCAGTACACCAATAAACCATGTGAGAGCACACGATACCATCTCCTTGATTTAGTGTGATTCAGTACACCAATAAACCATGTCAGAGCACACGATACCATCTCCTTGATTTAGTGGGATTCAGTACACCAATAAACCATGTCAGAGCACACGATACCATCTCCTTGATTTAGTGTGATTCAGTACATCAATAAACCATGTCAGAGCACACGATACCATCTCCTTGATTTAGTGGGATTCCGTACATCAATAAACCATGTCAGAGCACACGATGCCATCTCCTTGATTTAGTGTGATTCAGTACATCAATAAACCATGTCAGAGCACACGATACCATCTCCTTGATTTAGTGTGATTCAGTACATCAATAAACCATGTCAGAGTACACGATACCATCTCCTTGATTTAGTGGGATTCAGTACACCAATAAACCATGTCAGAGCACACGATACCATCTCCTTGATTTAGTGGGATTCAGTACACCAATAAACCATGTGAGAGCACACGATACCATCTCCTTGATTTAGTGTGATTCAGTACACCAATAAACCATGTGAGAGCACACGATACCATCTCCTTGATTTAGTGTGATTCAGTACACCAATAAACCATGTCAGAGCACACGATACCATCTCCTTGATTTAGTGGGATTCAGTACACCAATAAACCATGTCAGAGCACACGATACCATCTCCTTGATTTAGTGTGATTCAGTACATCAATAAACCATGTCAGAGCACACGATACCATCTCCTTGATTTAGTGGGATTCCGTACATCAATAAACCATGTCAGAGCACACGATGCCATCTCCTTGATTTAGTGTGATTCAGTACATCAATAAACCATGTCAGAGCACACGATACCATCTCCTTGATTTAGTGTGATTCAGTACATCAATAAACCATGTCAGAGTACACGATACCATCTCCTTGATTTAGTGGGATTCAGTACACCAATAAACCATGTCAGAGCACACGATACCATCTCCTTGATTTAGTGGGATTCAGTACACCAATAAACCATGTGAGAGCACACGATACCATCTCCTTGATTTAGTGTGATTCAGTACACCAATAAACCATGTCAGAGCACACGATACCATCTCCTTGATTTAGTGTGATTCAGTACACCAATAAACCATGTCAGAGCACACGATACCATCCCCTTGATTTAGTGTGATTCAGTACACCAATAAACCATGTCAGAGCACACGATACCATCTCCTTGATTTAGTGGGATTCAGTACACCAATAAACCATGTCAGAGCACACGATATCATCTCCTTGATTTAGTGGGATTCAGTAAACCAATAAACCATGTCAGAGCACACGATACCATCTCCTTGATTTAGTGGGATTCAGTACACCAAAAACCATGTCAGAGCACACGATACCATCTCCTTGATTTAGTGGGATTCAGTACACCAATAAACCATGTCAGGGCACATGATACCATCTCCTTGATTTAGTGGGATTCAGTACACCAATAAACCATGTCAGAGCACACGATACCATCTCCTTGATTTAGTGTGATTCAGTACACCAATAAACCATGTCAGGGCACATGATACCATCTCCTTGATTTAGTGGGATTCAGTACACCAATAAACCATGTCAGAGCACACGATACCATCTCCTTGATTTAGTGGGATTCATGTTTCTTATTCTTTTGTTTTCTGCATAGTGTGTTATGGATAATTGTTTGATTTTTTGGTCCTTTTTCTTTGGCCATGTATTGGCTGTCCTTCAAATTACAGCTTCTGAATACCTCATTTGTGTCTTTTCTTGAAAAAAGTATTATGTTTAAAGGCAAACTAACCTAACCAAAGTTATTTTAGAATTTTTGAAGACAAAATTGTTTTTTTAAGTCAACACAAAGTCGTATTTCCATCATGTGTACACTGCTTTAATTTGTATAGAAATCTTAATGTACTCCATTTCGAATTGTGAAATGGCAAAACTAATCTTAAGTAAATGCTTTTTGTTTGCATGCAGTCTTGTTCAAAGTCAAATGAATATAATGGAGCTATGGGATGTGAATGCTCTGTTTTAGTTGTTATAATTACTATAAGTTCTCTTGAAATTTTCTCAGTTTTTGAAGACAAACATATTTGAAATTAAACACAAAGACATATTTCCACCAGGAATACACAGCTTGTCATTTGTGTAGAAATCGCCATGTACTCTCTCTTTGAAATTGCTAAAATAATCTTAACAATGGCATTGCGTTGGCCTATATATCTTGTTCAAGGTCAGAAGGTCAAAGAAATATATATGTAATGTGGAATTAATGTCCTCATTTTATTTTTTTTAGTATGAATTAAAACTCTCTTGAAAATACCTTAATTTTTGCCCTCAAAACATTTATGGCCTCTTCCTCCATAAAAAAATTATTGGAGCATTTTTGAAGAGGTATTTAAAAGACAAAATGGGAGTATATATTTCAATTTTCTTGTAAATCATTTTGATAACCTCCAACATTAAAATATTGTTCCCCATTAAATATAGATACTAGTACCCGGGTATCTTATTTCCAATGAGAAGAGTTTTATATTTATTGAGGTAAACGATCGTCTACATTTCAAGGTTATATTGAACCAGTTGGTTAAAAACCCACCTGATCAAATTAGTATCACTTTATGTTTTAAAGCAGTTTTGCCAGTCTCACATCAAGAATGAAAATTGAAATGGAAAACGTTTTTCCTTTTCGGTAATAAGACGTCTGAACAATAGGACAACTATAAATCATATATTACATAAGCCTGAAATAGGATTGGCATTAAACTGAGTACAACTAAGTACAACAAACATCTGAAGTCAATAAATTCATGGGAAATTGGATTCAAAACTGTGGCGTAGTTTCCATTGCTCAGGGTGAAAAAATCAACATCAAGAACTGGGCGTTTCATTTTTCTTTTTAATTTGTTTTATGGCATGCTCAGTGGTAATAGAAGAATCAAATTTGTATTGTAATATGATCCAAATAGGCCATAATTACTTGTCAAAAACGAAAAAAACAGTATTTTCCTTCCTTAAAATGTTGGTGGTTTTATGTTTTTATTTTATACTCGAAATTTCATCATTTTAAAGTACACAATGCAAACTTAAGGCAATAATATAATATAGCTCACTCCAAGATCCCTGGATGTAATTCTATGAATCTTGACAATCAACAACTTCTACTACTTTCTAGTAATCATTAAACTGATTGTACACTTTTGTACTGTTTTTGTCTTTTTATGAGCTTACTGTTTGATTTTAGCAGTTTATATTTAGAAGCTGGTTCTCATTAAAGGTTTAAAAACTGATTCTCCTGAACGATTTGAAAAAAGGTTTCTCATGAATCATGTGAAAGCTAGTTCTCATTAATGATAGTTTAGAAGCTGGTTCCTTTTAACGGTTTGGAAGTTGGTTCTCATTAATGCTTTAGAAGCTGGTTCCTTTTAACGGTTTGGAAGTTGGTTCTCATTAATGCTTTAGAAACTGGTTCCTTTTAACGGTTTGGAAGTTGGTTCTCATTAATGCTTTAGAAGCTGGTTCCTTTTAACGGTTTGGAAGTTGGTTCTCATTAATGCTTTAGAAACTGGTTCCTTTTAACGGTTGGAAGTTGGTTCTCATTAATGCTTTAGAAGCTGGTTCCTTTTAACGGTTTGGAAGTTGGTTCTCATTAATGCTTTAGAAACTGGTTCCTTTTAACGGTTTGGAAGTTGGTTCTCATTAATGCTTTAGAAGCTGGTTCCTTTTAACGGTTTGGAAGTTGGTTCTCATTAATGCTTTAGAAACTGGTTCCTTTTAACGGTTTGGAAGTTGGTTCTCATTAATGCTTTAGAAGCTGGTTCCTTTTAACGGTTTGGAAGTTGGTTCTCATTAATGCTTTAGAAACTGGTTCCTTTTAACGGTTTGGAAGTTGGTTCTCATTAATGCTTTAGAAGCTGGTTCCTTTTAACGGTTTGGAAGTTGGTTCTCATTAATGCTTTAGAAGCTGGTTCCTTTTAACGGTTTGGAAGTTGGTTCTCATTAATGCTTTAGAAGCTGGTTCCTTTTAACGGTTTGGAAGTTGGTTCTCATTAATGCTTTAGAAGCTGGTTCCTTTTAACGGTTTGGAAGCTGATTCCCATTAACGGTTTGGAAGCTGGTTTCCATTGATGGTTTGGAAGCTGGTTCCCATTAACGGTTTGGAAGCTGATTCCCATTAACGATTTGGAAGCTGGTTCCCATTAACGGTTTGGAAGCTGATTCCCATTAACGGTTTGGAAGCTGATTCCCATTAACGGTTTGGAAGCTGATTCCCATTAACGGTTTGGAAGCTGGTTTCCATTGATGGTTTGGAAGCTGGTTCCCATTAACGGTTTGGAAGCTGATTCCCATTAACGGTTTAGAAGCTGATTCCCATAACGGTTTGGAAGCTGATTCTCATTGACTGTTTAGAAGCTGTTTCTCATGAAGGGATTGGAAACTGGTTTTCATTAACAAGCTTTTCTCTCGCCACAGTTTTGTGCTCGTCCCAAGCCATGCTAAAAATGGCTCAGAGTCTGTCTTTGTCGGTTTCATTATTGTTTGAGATGTTCAACTATTGTAGAAAGTGTAACTATAAGTTCATAAAGCTAGCACATATATAAGATATATAAGTCATATTAGAATAAAAGCAATGTTTTTTATGATTATTAATTTTAAGTCAATTTCATGAATTGATTGGGCTATGTATTATACTTTTCTTTTACGTTTCTTAGCAACAGTAGATTAGCTTAACTTTCCATGCAAATTTGCAATAAAGGGAATTGATTTGACAATAATTTATCCCAACTTATTACTAAAAAGTCCACTCAAGAATTTAATCTTCAACGCATGTCTACAGAAATCATTAACTGCAGCTTAGACCACTCTAATCAAAACATCCTCCTAAAGCTTCAACGCATGAAATGTTTTTATTTATGTCCTTCCTTTTTTCACAGGCGCCCGTGGCACGGACCACCCCCCTTTTTTCTAACTTTCTGTTTGCAAATTTATTTTCAATAAAATTTCTTTATTTCTTTATTATTTCATCTCTTTTTTCTTATTTTAACTTGTTCGTGTCAATATTCATACAATCTTATGTTAACATCAAATTGCATGTGTCGACCCTATATATATATACTATTATACAGATACTAATAATAGTATCTATATAGGGTCGACACATGCAGTTAACATAAGATTGTATGAATATTGACACGAACAAGTTAAAATAATAAAAAAAGAGATGAAATAATAAAGAAATAAAGAAATTTTATTGAAAATAAATTTGTAAACAGAAAATTTGAAAAAGGGGGGTGGTCCGCGCCACGAGCGCCTGTGGCTTCTTTGACAAATAAATAACTATTGACGTATATAGGACTTATGGCGAATGAAGGATAGGGTCGGAAATGTTGCCTTTTAACAGTCAACAACAAAAGATAAGAACCTCTTGTTATTAAGGAGCTGCTGCATGTTGCCATGTACATGGAAGGTGAGTGACATTTTACAAGAATGAGTTATGAAAGGAAACTCCAAACAGTGAGGGTCAACGCTATCAACAAAACGTATGATTACCCCTCATCTCAACATGTTTAAACTTTCGTCCTTAGATACCTGGTATACAAAATGTATTTCTGTTTTGAATCAGTGCCTATCACCACTAAAGTTGTGAGTTCGAACCTCGTTCATGGTGAGGTGTACTCGATTCAACATTATGTGATAAAGTTTGTCAGTGATTTGCGACAGGTCAGTGGTTTTTTCCTGGTACTCCGGTTTTCTCCACCAATAAAACCGACCGCCCGGATATAACTGAAATATTTTTGAAAGTGACGTTAAACACCATAACCCTGACCCATATATTGATTAAAACATGCACGATAGAAATGATATTTTACATTTCGTTAGGGATGTTAATATCATTTCTACGATTGATCTAATAAAACATTACAAAAATATTACCTGATTAAATAAATGATAAATTATTTCATAATCCATTGCAATAATGACATGCTATGATTATGAATTTCTACAAATGACATTAAATTCCGCGTGCTGATCACAAAATGTTATCGTCTGCTAGGGAAATTGCAAGTTTAAATAGGCGTAAATAACAGTATGATATTAGTTTTAAGTCGAATCCGATTTGAATTTTTTTAACAAAATATTATTTATTGGGATTATTCTGCTGACATCAAACATCTCCCTGTAATTTAAGACGAACGCATGTCAGAAAGGACAATTGAATTAATGGACTTTCAGGATATAAATTAAATGAACAACGAAAAAATACCACACTGTCAGAATAGTTCAATAACCTAATAAAAAAATGTATACCTCTTAACACACCTATACATTACTGCTCACTTTCCTGCCTTGGAACAGGCACTTCAATAACCAGTGGTGGTGCTAAACTAGATATATGGGCCCAAACCCTCTCTCTTAGTGGAATGATGCAAATGTTTCCTGAAGGCTTAAGTGATCGCAGCCGATTTTGGCTATCATGTGTTATGCCCTTAGGTTTAAAATTTACTTGCTCCCAAAGACGTTTGAATTATTTAGTACACGACGCACAAATTTAGACAACTACGTTTTTCATGGTTAAGCAAGTTTGAAGATACCAAAGGGGTAATCAGAAGCTGTAAATTGAAGAAGGACAGACAACACAATGGCCAAAAGAAAAAAGGACAAAGAGTTAATCTTGATGTCCCTTTTCCATGACACTGACAAATGAATTAGAAGAAAACCGTATATGTCAATATTAGTGCGTTTCTGGAATAACGTACATCTTGTACGCTCTAAATCGAAAGATTAGAAAGCCAATTAATTTAAAGTTTTTGGAGCATTAAAACCAAAGAGACTGGATCTAAAAACGGAGGAGTGTTAAAGATTAAGTTGGTATTAAAAGCCTAAGAAATAATCATATAAAGAACAGAGATTAAATATTCAAGAAATAAATTTGTTTTGCAGAAAAAAGAGAGTAGTTAAATGGAATTAAACAGATTTAAGGTATGACCTTTACACAAACTAGATAAAATATGGTTTAATTATCTGAATGTTATCATCTTGTTACTCTTTTAAATGCAATATCTCATCTTTTAAAAAGATGTTATGTTATGAGAAATCCTTAAGGTATCGATTTCACAATGCTACAACCAGTTAAAAGTACAGTGATTAAGAACAATATTGATATTTGATTTTTTGCATGAAAACTTAAATTTGTTTCTGTGTTTTCGCTGAATTAATTTTCAAATTAAAAATAAAACTCTTGTAAGTACGGTTACTTTTTCAAATATTTTAGCTTGCAATTTCATTTGATCATAATAATGGAAAACGTGTTTTTGAATTCTATGAAAATCCTATTTATACAGGCTTTACATGTTAACTGAGAAGAGAAAATTGTTTAACACATGATTGATTAACTCGGATTTAATAGTAAGATGCAGTGTCAGGTTTGTTAATAGTTAATTAAAAGATGGTGCTTTATACTTTAAAGAAATAGTTACAGCTTCTTCTCAGAACTGAGATAATGGTGTTATAATTATGACTATGGCTGAGATAATGGTATTATGAATATGACTATATTCGTGACAACTGATACTTTTTGAAGGAATACTCAATTAAAAAAAAAGTTTTGAAATTTTGAAGATACCAAAGGGCTATTCAGAAGCCGTAAATCGAAGAAGAACAAACAAAGAAATGATAAAAGATAAAGAAATAGTTACAGCTTCTCAGAACTGAGATAATGGTATTATGAATATGACTATATTTGTGACATATGATACTTTTTGAAGGAATACTCAATTGAAAAAAAAATCTTTGAAGATACGAAAGGTGTAATAAGAAGCCGCAAATCGAAGAAGTAAAGACAAATCAATGAAAAAAGAATAAATGACGAAAGGGTGCTCCGGGATTGTAAACGGGCCCAGCTCTACTAGTGTCACCCGTGCTCCGGGAGAGTAAACGGGCCCAGCTCTACTAGTGTCACCCGTGCTCCGGGAGAGTAAACGGGCCCAGCTCTACTAGTGTCACCCGTGCTCCGGGAGAGTAAACGGGGCCAGCTCGACTAGTGTCACCCGTGCTCCGGGAGAGTTAACGGGCCCAGCTCTACTAGTGTCGCCCGTGCTCCGGGAGAGTAAACGGGCCCAGCTCTACTAGTGTCACCCGTGCTCCGGGATTGTAAACGGGCCCAGCTATACTAGTGTCACCCGTGCTCCGGGAGAGTAAACGGGCCCAGCTCTACTAGTGTCACCCGTGCTCCGGGAGAGTAAACGGGCCCAGCTCTACTAGTGTCACCCGTGCTCCGGGAGAGTAAACGGGCCCAGCTCTACTAGTATCACCCGTCGTGGTACTCTTGTTATGATCTTTAGTTTTCTGCCCTTTTGTTTTTTTTTCTTTTTGCCATTGTATGGTCTTGTCCTTTTTAGATTGATGGCTTCTGATTGCCTCTTTGGTATCTTCAAACTTTTCTTACAAAGCCGATGGTAAGGTATGAAAGGACCGTCTTGTGATTATGACAGACGAAACATATATGTGGTCATTTGTGGCACAGTTAATATGCTTTTAATATTTAGAAGATATGTCCTAGACGATATATATATATATATATATATAGGTCTCTGTTAGATAGTTACCTTTACTCCCTGAAATCCAGTCATAAACTGTGAAAGCAGCTCTTCTGGATATCTATCATTGCATGGAATTTAGAATATTATTTTGGCAAGTTCGTTGTCATTTATTATGACATGCCCGGTCCCACTGCCCCTATATTCATATTTGATTTCTTCCACAGTGTGTATGCTGTCATCTTTTCATATGAACGCATAATTACTACATGCGTAATAAATATATAAGTAAGTGTCATCGACACGTTTCTAGAAGAATATTCATCAGGTACGGTCATAGTCAACAGATCGGAAAGCCAAATAAGTTAGAAGTATTTGGAAGCAAGTACATTAAAGGACCTATGACGATCATTATTGTATTAATATTTCAGCAACTCGTATCACAAATGTACAAATTGTAGAAGCTGATCTACGATTTCCTTCTTTTACTTCTGTACGCCCATTATAGACCATTTCCCATATAATTCTTAAACTACCCACGTTTACAAGAGTTATTTGGCTACAGGCGGTTCCTGGACAATACTCGTAATGTGTTAAAAAAAAATAAAACACTGCAGCTGCCTCTAAATTTTCTTTATGCGATAAATTTATCACGACGGGTGCCACTAGTGGAGCAGGACCTGCTTATCTTTCAGGAGCACATGAACTGAACCCCGGTTTTTAATGGGATTCTTGTTACTCGATCTTTAGTTTTATGATTATGTTTTATGGATCATTGTTTGTCCTTTTGTCCCTTTTCCTTTGGCCATTGTGTTGTCTGTCCTTCGATTTCCGGATTCTGATTACCCCTTTGGTATCTTCAATCTCTTCTGATCAAATAATCGTTTACAAAATACAAAATGTTCACAGATAATGAGAAAATTGTGTGTAAATTGAATGTTTTGACCATAGCTCTTTGCATTGACACGATGACCCGGAACACATTGACCATCTATTAGGTCAATAACTCTGTAAATCATCTATTGACATCGTCGTTATTATGTTTTTTGCAAAGTTTTCAAGCAGTGACGTATACATTCATGGGTCAAAAGTATTTCCACACTAAAATATTTCCCTATATATTTCATATAAAACCACTTATTTTCAAAACATTCTCCTGAAGTCATTCCTTATCAGATTTTCTTGAAATTTTCACCTTTAAAAGCAAACTTGATTGAAGTTTATGTACATATTTTCATGTTGTTTATTTTTTAACTTTTTTTTACAAGTATTTATGATTTAAACCTAAACATAAATTCTCGACGTCACAATTTTCTATGATCATATAGCAAGATTAGATGAAAAAAATCTAACTTTGTGTTTAAATCATGTCGTAAGGAAAAGTATAAAATAAAATTTTATGAAAATTATAAGAAGAAGAAACTATATTTATTTTTGGGTTTAATGCTGAAAATTTCATGAAAATCAGACAAGGAATGACTTCAGAAGAATGTGTTGAAAATAAGGGTTTAATATGAAATATATAGGGAAATATCTTAGTGTGGAAATACTTTTGACCCATGAGTGTAGGTCTGTTATATATAAACACGGAAGTGCCAGAAATGATTTGTTTCCTGCCAAAATTCGTTCTATCAATATAGCGGAAGCATATATAAATTGATTGAGATCTTTATAGAGTTAAGTTTAAAAACATTTCAATTTATTTTGTGCCTAACGCTATTTTACATAGATGATTATGATTTGTTTACATAAAACATTTGAACAGACAGATTTTAACATGATCGTGAGATTTATTAACGACAGCAACTTACGTTTTGAGTCACTTTGACGCGCATAATACTGGTTTGATTGAAAATAAGGATTTAATGGCTAATTGAAGAAAAAAAAAACAACAGCGAGAATTTATGTATATCCATTCTCCGTCTTAACGTTCTTTACGACATTGAATTTATAGCATATTCTAAGTGATGAAAAAAATAAACAGTATTATAAAATGATTAGAAGTATTGGCATATTCAACCAAAGCTATTATTATGTTTTGCAAAATTGCCTGGTATATGTAAAATAGTACATACATGCATCGATCGTTAATAATCTTAATTTCATATTTTATTTCAAATTAAAAATTTAAGTCAAATAATAAATAGTATAGGAATATTAAAACCCAAATCGACCAAACTTGTTAAGATAACGAAACCACCAAACAATATTTAGCTTGATGTTTCAACATATATGCCGAAATTTTGTAATTATGCAATTTTTGACAATCACTCAAATATTATCTCATATTAAAAATTCCCTCCTTTTTTATTTTAGCATGTATTAAATTAGACACAATGTAAATTAGGTCATCACCATGTCTGTTTTTTTGTTGGATTAAGATTTAAGGCTATAGACCGATATTTTCTAATGTTTGCGTTCTGAAGCTCTCTTAGAATCTTTGCCTATGGCATGGTGTTGTTGAACGATATCTGTCATGCTTGACATTAATTGATTTAAATGTCTTTGAGTACATTTCTAAGGAAATTGTTTGGCATATTCATGTAATCACTGTTTGGTATAATACATATCATCGTAATCGTAAGGATGTTTCGTGCTTTGTGGAATTATTAGGTTAAACGTCGTAATTATAACATTATGTTTTCATGTTGTAAGATATGAAACAAAAATTAGGTTAAGCACCGCCATTACAACATTATGATTCAATGCTGCAAGATTTGAAATAAAAATTAAATTTTGATTGAGTTCTTTCAATTTGTTACATTGACAGTCATTGTATTGTACGTTACGAATTTTCCTGCAATTCCCCAAATTGAAGAAAATGGTTTAGAAAAATTAAATTTATTAGTCTGACGTGGTAAGATTGTGCTGTCTAAACTTTGACATAAATAAAATGACATATTCAATGTCACGATGGAGCTGATCATGTTACTTAATACAGTTAAGGATTAGAAAATAGATTTTAATGTTTGTTCCGACAGAACGATGAGACAAATATTTGAAATAAGGTTTATGCATATTATGTATTATGTAGTGTCATGTCATGATGAAAAGTCACAATATATAACGAGTAGTTACTAAATCGAGTAGTTACTAAATCAACGTTAGAGAAATCCGAAGTGGTGATCAGGAATGGTAATTCAAGAGATATATGCAACATTTGACACGAGACACAAAACGAACTCAAAAAACAAGTAGATGAGTAACACGGGTACGATCCCCTGTTGAAAAACCGGAGTGAAAACCCGAAGGGTATTTACAGTTCCTACGTCTGTAAAGACACCCACCTTGTAAGTCTTAGTCAAGTCCTTTAAAAGTCCAAGTCGATCACAGAATTTTTAGTCAAGACTAATGTGACCATAGATTGGGTTAGGGTTATGGTAAATCTCCCTTTTATTTACAATTTATGTACATTGTCGGAAAATATAAAATTAATTTGTATGAGCTTTAGAGACTGGTAGAAATGCGAGCATTTGTTGTACAGGAAATGTTGTTTGTTTTAATAGGCCGGTAAGGTATATACATGTATGTTTAAATATACATTTCTTGTATTCTTACGATTTTGTAGATAAAAAACGTAAATATCTAATTTAGTGCACACGACGAATTCAGGAACAACCTTCTTCAGGTGCACTCAAAATCAAAAGATAAATTAGTTCCTCTACGCAACCTTCTTCAGGTGCACTCAAAATCAAAAGATTAATTAGTTCCTCTACGCAACCTTCTTCAGGTGCACTCAAATTCAAAAGATAAATTCTTCTACGCAACCTTCTTCAGGTGAACTCAAAATCAAAAGATAAATTAGTTCTTCTACGCAACCTTCTTCAGGTGCACTCAAAATCAAAAGATAAATTAGTTCTTCTACGCAACCTTCTTCAGGTGCACTCAAATTCAAAAGATAAATTCTTCTACGCAACCTTCTTCAGGTGAACTCAAAATCAAAAGATAAATTAGTTCTTCTACGGTATACGGTATAATGTATACCTCATAGATTGCCGCTGAGCCTTTCTGTACATATTAAGTCTGTTCTAATAGGTTTTCGTCAAGATTGTGGTGCTAATCAATACTGTTATCCAAATCTTACGTCATAGAAATGCTTGTCACTTATTGCTAATGACTTTGGTTTCTTGTAAATTTATCTCGAAATGCTATATAACGATTTCTTAAAAAATATATTCTCAGCAGCTGTTTGAAACAAAAAGCTGCAGATATCAAAGTGATAATCAGAAGCGGTAAATCAAAGAAGGACATGCAATACAATGGCCAAAAGAAAAAGGCCAAGAAGAGAAAGCAATGCTCTACAAAACACTACACCGACAAAATTGAGCTACACGAACCTCACAACAAAATCCCTTTGATATTCGAAAGATACTAGAAATATATTTTGCATGAATTGTAATTCTCTATATGTTATATTTTATCGAAGACGCATGGACAAGGGCAGTCATCACTATCTCATGTAGATGAACCCCGTCGGATATATTGTTACCGGTATCACTTGATGTCCGTCTTCCGTTAACAGCGTTCCATTCAATCCTCTCAGAAACCAGTTGGGCAAGTGAGTTGATAATTTACATCAACTCGCTTTTAACTCGTTTCGCTCCAAATTGATATAGCGGGTCTTCACAGGAAAAAAAAGATCTCAAGCAATTTACATTTGGGATAGCATTGAACCGTTTGAATCCAAATTACAGCATCCACTGTGGCCCATAGTTATACTATCTGTATTATAACTTGACAACCCCTATCGAGACAGTATCCCTTATCCTCCACTCTGGGACATGCTGGACAGCTCTATGGGCTGAGAGCTGGAAACTATATCCAGTTTATGTTAACAAAACCACATGCACTATATTGATAAATACTAATTGTGTAAATGTTAACAAGTGAAATAGAAGAGGATGATATGAAAATTACTGTAGAAAAATTCTTTGCACGATCCGGTTTCGTAAATGTCAATGGCATCTAAAATGTACTACTAACAAGTGTTTTATAAAAATGTAAAGTTGTTTATAATCACGTAAGCAATTTATTGGTTTCAAAAGGAAGGCAATTGCTTCTGTATTAAGTTAAAAACTTTTTAGAAATCAAAACAAAACAATTCTAGTTAGAAGTGGATTGCTTAATTGGAAGCTTGCCTTAGGACAATTTTCAGCAATTGTTTGGTAATATTTAATGATCGTGGAAGTTAGATTTGCCTGGAACTATGACTCGTTAAGAACTTAATTTTTTTCCTTACAAGTCGAGTACATCTCATAATAGGTGGGTGCAATGATATATGCCATTGGTGGGAAATAAATGGTAGTTATTGGATACGATAAATGCATTAGCCACCTCACCACAGCGCCTCGTACATAGCATGAAGAAACAGATTTATCATGAAAAGTTTGGACGCCAATCAATCAATCAATCAATCAATCAATCAATCAATCAATCAATCAATCAATCAATCAATCCCAGTTCAATATGATTTATGTTGATTATGAATACTAAAATAAGCTTTAGATAAGCTTTCAATTATTAAAAACAGTTGTGTAAGATGGGGTATTATAGTTTTGTTTACCTCCTACATGTAGTGTTGTTATGACTACATAGCTTACATGTAGCAGACTTATGGTGACAACTATTGGTCGTACATGTCGTCACCCATGTCCTAACACTATATGTTCAATAATTATTTATTCTGTGAACTCCTGTCCACCATTTTACTCTTGTATTGTGTTGGACAAGACCAAAACTATAACTGTATTGTTTTAAATCGTTACGTCTGTGTAATGTGCTTTTAAGATCAGCATTTTATTGCGCAAACCTTAGAACGAAGGGGCATTAGATCTATGATTTAACGAGACTTCAATGCAGGGAGGTTATCCTGTTACAAAAAATAATTATTTAAATATCATTGGGTAATCTAGTGAAAATCCTTCTTATATCGGCACGACATATAATCACCAAGTGATGTTCAGGTACATGACTATACGCTACGATTTAATGAGGATAAGCTGATCGTGAAAGAACGAGAAATTTTGGCGCAATCAGCATTTTTACAATGTATTTCTTTGGGTTACTGTGACGCACAAAGACTAATCAATTAGACCAAATAAGACGCTTATCTTATTAACAAAATGAAGCACAAAAAATACCACATTGTCCAAATAATTCTAAAATCTGATTCTAACAAACAGTCTTCTGAAACTGACATCATCAAAATGCTCCAGTTTTTGATTGAATGTTTGGTGAACGTCTTTTTTTTCAATGGACAGTCTGCATTTCCGTTGGTACCAACTGTGTTCCTCTTCTAGTCGAATTGTTCCTTTATTGGTATGAAGACGATTTCATGTGGGGGATTCGCAAGAAAAATGAGAAGAATAAAAGAAGATGCTAGCCCTTTCTGCTAAACATATATCCTTTCACTAAGTTATTCCAAGGTTGGTGACTATGTTGATCCAATCTATCTTATTGAACTTGAAATAAAGGACACTACATATAAAGCTAGGTCTGTTTGATGCCTTGATCTACACCTGGAAGTTGACAGTGAGGGCCAAAGAATGAAACTCTAAGGCAAAGCAATGAATAGCATTTTCCCATTGTGAACTTTCCATTTATATGAAGCAACATTCCAGCAGCATCTGTATATATCTCTCTGTTGATACAATATTCCAGAACTTATGGTTCCTATCAGGATGTCCTCTATAGTGGGTTGCTGCTAGCGAGAAAGATACTTAACCAAGGTCTCCTAGTGGTTCAAATTTCACGGATGATCGTTACAAAATATGTTTGCAAGAAATGACCAGGGATATGTCACATAATGTACCGTTTGTCATAGTCACCATCCCGTCCTCTTCATCTTCAGGTACTTATTACCAGATTTAAAAAAAAGAAGAGTAACACGATTGATGCTACTAGTAGAGCGGAAACTGTCCCCGACCCCCGGAGCAGATTCGTTCACTTTCGGTTCGAGTTGCTCAATCTTCAATTCCCTGTGTATGGTTGTGTGAATCATTGTTTGTCTTGTCCTTTTCATTTGGCTATTGTATTATCTGTCCTGCGATTTATGGCTATCTGATTATACCTTTGGTATCTTCAAAACTTTTCTACGAAGTATCTGCCGAAATGATCCTATACCAGCAAAGCAAGAAAAAACATTAAACAGATATCGAATCAATTCAAAACATGTAACCTTTTGTGTGTAATGCCTGATGTTGCTCTATCTGTAGTTTTATGTATATGTTTTGTAGTTCGTTGTTTGTCCTTTTGTACTTTTTTTTGGCCATTATGTTGTCTGTTCTTCTTCGATTTACGGATTCTGATTACCCTTTGGTATTTTCAAGCTCTTCTTACATCAGTGACCTAGCACTTGTGCAATACAATGATATAAGGGTCGAGTATAAATGGGGGTCTGATATAAAGAAACACTACACAATTCATTGACTATAATCTAATTAAAATGCTACTTTCGCCACCCATTGATTGATATAAAGAGGATGTTGGATAATCAACATTCTACTTTTCGCATGAATGTCGGATAAAAAAGAATATTCAATTTACTGTAGTGTTTGTTCTTGCCATGATCCATTGTATGCATGATAAAAATATATTTCTCCCACATTATATCAGCATTGTTCGCCTTTATGAATTCCCATTATCCTCACTAGAATAACAGTTTCAAGATAATTTTGGTAGGAAGGATCATGTATGGTACACTTACTCAAAATTCGATAGACCTCATTCGTTTCCAAGGATGTAAATTGTTCATTACTTGTATAATTTCAGCTGCATTGGTTGACACAACACACACTATAATTATCCTTTTGTAAATGAAGTGTCCATTAATTATGGGAAATATTGAATACTTCTCACATGTCATCTGTCGGCATTACTTTTAGTTCACAGATGATCATATAAAAACGTTAAAGAATACCGAAGGGGTAATCAAAAATAGACAATCCAGAAAAACTTAGTGTACACAAGACGAAGAAAAACAATGCAAAAACATATCGTTTGATTTTTTATATAATAGCTCTCTACATTAGCAGCATGTGTTTTTTTTTATTTTTATTGCATTGAGCATTTAACAAAAAAGTTGTTTATTTGTAGCAACATTTCAGCAACATATGCATATGGAGTATATCTTTTAGTTGATAAGATATTCCAGACCTTGCAGTTCCTTTCAGGATGTCCTCTGTCACGCTCTCTCTGTTGTTATATTGACTTGTAATGGTCGTTATGCTAATTTGACCATACTCTGTGTCACATGAACAAATTTGATAAAGTATGGCTCTTGTTTTTATATCCCTATTCCCTGTCCATATGTATTGGAAATTTAATAACATGCTCCATCCCAAAGTAAATACTTTATAATCTCACATAAAGCTTTTAATGAATAAATACGCCCTTGTCTTTCTCCACGGCGATATTACACGAATGCCATGTTTGTTTCTAACGGAACCATGAGTTGTTTAAATACAGACTGTTTTTATTTAACTAACCATCTAAAAATCTAACTAGATATCTTTGTCTAGTACAAAGCAAATATTGTCATAATCTCATCAGAAAGTAACCTGCTCTTGTAATGACACAGCTGATATATTATTGCTTTGGCGTTAAACAACAATCAATCAACTCACTCATTCAGTTTTTAGTTACACATTTGGAGGGGTTAGGGGTTATAGTTATGGTATTTAACGCCACTTTCAACAATATTTCAGTTATATCGTGGCAGTCAGTTTTATTGGTGGAGGAAACGGAGAAAACCACCGACCTGTCACAAGCCACTGACAAACTTTATCACATAATGTTGTATCGAGTACAACTCGCCATGAACGGGGTTCGAGCTCACAACTTTAGTGGTGAAAGGCACTGATTGCATAGGTAGTTGTAAATCTAACTATCATACGATAACGATCACGACGGCCCCTACGCATTTATATATCAGAGTACAATATACTGGTACTTTATATGATATACATTTATAAGTACAGTTGATCCGAATGACTTTGTTTTGTTTCAGCCTGTGAATGTTATTTAGATATTAACCGAACTGTTAGGAAAGTAGATTATTAACGCAGGATTATTAATGACAAAACAGATAAGTTCCTACTTATATGTATTCCTAATAATCATTTCCATTCACAAATAATTAAATTTCCTAATACATTCTGAATTGGAAATATTGGTATATTATCTAAAAGTTCTACGGTTTCATTTACTGTCGTTGGTGTTGATTTTCATGTATCGACTATAACAGAAATGATCGTTCAGATTTGAATTCATGTTTGTGTTACTTTACAATGCTTTCATTTGTCATTTATGCCTTGTGTTATGGACTAAATTTCACTGCATGTTTCTCTTTGATGTTTATTGCACTATGTTTGTTTCTCCTTGATTTTTATTACACTGGTTGTTTTTCCTTGATGTTTATTACACTGTTGTTTTTTTCGCTTTGATGTTTATTACACTGTGGATGTTTCCCTTTGATGTTTATTACACTGGCTGTTTCGCTTTAATGTTTATTACACTGTTTGTTTCTCCTTGATTTTTATTACACTGTGGTTGTTTTTCCTTGATGTTTATTACACTTGTATTTTCGCTTTGATGTTTATTACACTGTGGTTGTTTCTCTTTGATGTTCATTACACGGTGTATGTTTCTCTTTCTCCGAAACCACTGGGCCAATTGGAACCAAACTTAGCAGGAATGTTCCTTGGATGGTCCTCTACAAAGTTACTGTTTTTCGTTCCAGTCGGATATTCAACATGGCTGCCAGGAACAATAATATGCTCTGATTGGCTGAAATTTCAAAGATCTTCTTCTCTGAAACTAATGAACTGACTGAACCCAAACTGTAAATGAATGATCATTGGAATGTCCTTTACCAAGTTACTGTTTTTTATGTCGATCGGAAATCCAAGATGGCCGCCAACGCAGGACATAGATTAACATTGGACCCTATGGGAAAATGTTCAAATGCCTTCTTCTCGGAAACCACTTGGACAATTGAAACCAAACTGCCCAGGAATTATCATTGGAATGTCCTTTACCAAGTTACTGTTTATTATGCCGATCGGAAATCCAAGATGGCCACCACCGCAGGACATAGATTAACATTGGACCCTATGGGAAAATGTTCAAATGCCTTCTTCTCAGAAACTACAAATATGATTAAAGCCAAACTGTACATGAATGTTCATTGGATGGTCCTCTACAATCTTAAGGTTTTTTGTTCCGATATGAAATTCAAAATGGCGGCTACGGCAGGACTTAGTTTAACATTGGACCCTATGGGAAAAATGTTTCAAAATGCTTCTTCTCTGAAACCACTAGGACAGTTGAAACCAAACTGCCCAGGAATGATCATTGGAATGTCCTTTACCAAGTTACTGTTTTTTATGCCGATCGGAAATCCAAGATGGCTGCCACCGCAATACATAGATTAACATTGGACCCTATAGGAAAATGTTCAAATGCCTTCTTCTCAGAAACTACAAATATGATTAAAGCCAAACTGTACATGAATGTTTATTGGATGGTCCTCTACAAACTTTACGTTTTTTGTTCCGATATGAAATTCAAAATGGCGGCTACGGCAGGACTTAGTTTTACATTGGACCCTATGGGAAAAATGTTTCAAAACGCTTTTTCTCTGAAACCACTTGGATAATTGAAACCAAACTGCCCAGGAATGATCATTGGATGGTCCTATACAAAGTGTGTGTTTTTTTATGCCGATCGGAAATCCAAGATGGCCACCACCGCAGGACATAGATTAACATTGGACCCTATAGGAAAATGTTCAAATGCCTTCTTCTCAGAAACTACAAATATGATTAAAGCCAAACTGTACATGAATGTTCATTGGATGGTCTTCTACAAACTTTACATTTTTTGTTCTGATATGAAATTCAAAATGGCGGTTACGGCAGGACTTAGTTTAACATTGGACCCTATGGGAAAAATGTTTCAAAACGCTTCTTCTCTGAAACCACTTGGACAGTTGAAACCAAACTTCCCAGGAATGATCATTGGAAGGTCCTCTGTTTTTTATGCCGATCGGAAATCCAAGGTGGCTGCCACCACAGGTCATAGTATTAACACAGGACCATATGGGGAAAATACAGAAATATATTCTTCTCTGAAGCTATTGCACTGATTGAACCTAAACTGTGCATCAATCATTGGAAGGTCCTTTACAAACTTTGTGTTTTTTATGTTGATCGTAATTCCAAGATGACTACCACTGCAGGACATAGTTTTTACATAGGACCAATTGGTTCTTTTTATAACCAGGTGAACGATGCAGGCTCTTGAGAGCCTCTGGTTACACTGATTGTTTCTCTTTGATGTTTATTACACTGTGGTTGTTTCTCTTTGAGGTTTATTACACCATGACTATTTTCTTTGATGTTTATTACACTTGAGGTTTTTTCTCTTTGATGTTTATTACACTTTTTTTTCTCTTTGATGTTTATTACACTTTGTGGTTGGTTGTTCTCATTGATATACATCAATAATGACATATGTAGGTGGACATTTTCTTTATGCATTTGCATAGTTTATTGAATACACTGCTATAAATAAAATCCAATAAGGAAGCATTTATTGACAGTTGTCATGATTAGTTTTTTCCACACCAATTATCTGACAGACAAGATTGTAGAGAACAGCTGGTGTCAGAAATATACCAAACCAAGACAATTGTTAAATTGTCATGTCCCAGGTGTGAAAGATGATTTCTTTTGTTTTACACTCTATTATCAATAATACAGAGCCTTTCTAATGTTCGATAATTCAATCTAGCTTTGTCTCCAGACGAAGCTTTGATTTACTGATGTTTCAAAGTCTTCTTTTTTTTTTATTAAAGCAAAAGCTGACAAGTCGAATATATGTTTTTCTATTGTGATTTGCATATTGATTGATTGATTGTTGTTTGCATCAATGAAATGAAAATAATAATAATATTAAAAAAAGCAAAATCACACTGTTGAACATTTTCACAATCCAATAAAAAAAAATGAAGAAACAAGCAAAAGTTATTCTCAAATCAAAGACTATAAAATTGGTATTTGTTGGTCTGGTGAAAAGCGGACATCGTTATCATCTCATCGAAATGTAACTTGTTCTCGTAATGAAATCGCTGAAAATTTGCTCCGTTGGCTTTAAGCAATAATCACCCACATAGTCAAAGTCAAAAGGTTGAAAAGATAAAAAATAAAAATAAAATTGTTTGGGAGCAATATAACTACAGGATCTAAACATGATAGCACAGACTCCTCTCTTGTCCGCGAATTTCATGTTCTGGAAAAGAAATTTACAAAACAATACAGTCAAAACCTGTATTAAGAAGCCACCTTTGGGACGAAGAAAAAGTGACCTTATAAAACAGAGGCCCTCTTAAAAGATGTTCAATTGGTATGAGATTTTCTAGGACAGGACAAGAAAAAGGTGATCTTTTAATACAGGTGACTGCTTAATAGAGGTGGCAGCATAGGCTGGTTTGACTGTACTTATATTTTATGTGAGATTTAGTAGAATTAAATAAGACTTCTCTGATAACTCCATGACTACCATGCCATATGTAGTTTCTGCACTCTAAGCACAGGAAGCATAAATATAATAAAAAATAACAATATCGCACAACACTGGCAAATGACAGGAAACAGTGAATAACCATGTACTTCGATTTCAAAGTAAAAAATAGCAAAACAGACAATTTATTATATTAGACGATATTGATATACAGACCATAAGTTAATAACAAATTGTTTATGTTTGTAATTTGTTCGGTTTAGTGTCCGATTGATATAAAGTTTCTTATGACTCTGCATAGATAACGTCTTACAATAATTGTCTTCATATCAGCTGGTGAACATCGAAAGTTGTCAACCTCTCATGTGTTGACAGATTGATGTTTGCCTCCCATATAAAGGCAATGAATGTATTATTATACCAACAACCTTTAAGAAGGACATGTTTAAAACTGGTCAGTACATACATTGTATGAATTTCACATTCTGCTACCACTGTAGCGATTTGAAACCATTATTCTACAATGTTAATTGATAATTTTCTTTGTTTTCTTTTGTGGAAGAATTTCTGGTATGAAAATACAATTACGGAACCGGACTGACAAAACCCCGAATTTTCGGTACACTTGCGATTGTCAATGGTTTTCGACTTAGCGACACCCAGTTTTCCACGGGATGGCAACCTATTGTTTCCCTCTACATTATATTTGGTTGAGTTATCCACCCCATTGTCTCCCTCATCAGCAAATTTTCCCTACCAAAGCGGTAATCAGGAGCATCTTTTTCTTATTACTGGTACACATTTTGTAAGGTATGAAAACGTTAAATGAACGTCGCAATCCAGAATTGGCAATCCAGAATTGGCAATCCACTGTGGAAAAAAGGGGAGTTTATGATGTTTAACGCCACTTTCAATAATATTTCAGTTATTTATCTTATATCGTGACGGTCAGTTTTATTGGTGGAGGAAACCGGAGTACCGGGAGAAACCCACCGACAAACTTTATCACAAGATGTTGTATCTAGTAAACCTCGCCATGATCGAGATTCAAACTCACAACGTTAGTGGTGATAGGCACTGATTGCATAGGTAGTTATTAATCCAACTACCATACGATCACCACCACGACAGCCCCACTGTGGAAGACAAATAAAAAATAAATAGGAACTAATGAAAAACACCAACCATTTCTATTGTCACGTCATGTATGCAGCATAGATAATATTATAAAGATCTTCTCTTGAATGTAGCAATTCAGACAATTAGAAGTGACAACAATTCGACTGAATTACTGTTATAACCGTCTCGATGTAATTTCCAAATCGCATATGTTTTAACCACCAAATTCTTTAAATCATAGACCTGCCATTATATTATATAAGGTCGACAAGTTTTATTTGTTTTTCAATTTAGAACTAAATTATTCCATCAACGAAAATAGTTTTTATTATTTGTGCTGACTGAATCAAAATGCAATGTGAATGTACGTAGCTGACTACTGATGACGGTTCATAGGGCTGAATACACATAGCTGACAAAAACACAGCCCCCCCGGGGACGGATAAGGAATGATGTCCTGACACGGTGTAGACAGGTTTTAATTCGGAAAGCCATGGACCATAGTGGGCGCATTATTTTGAAAGTGGAACGCTCCTTGCACGCCAACGACAATTTCCTTAGATTTCGAGAGTTGGCGCATTGTAGCAGATACAAAAATGTTTTTCGTTCCAAGCCAACTTACCATACTAAAGTCTCTTACTTTAAACATGTTTTATTGTCAAACAAATAGAGACAATGGATCTTCTTTGAGAAGTCAAAAGTCGTTATTTCTGTTGACCCATTTATCCTACATTCTGAATGTGCTTTTGACATCCGTCGAGGACGGGACGTATTATACTATCCCGTCGTACGTCAGTCCATCCCTCCATTCGTCCACATTGCCAACGATAACCATGTTTGCTTTGACTAAATTTCATGAAATGGAGTTCGGAAGTTAAAAAAAACCTCACCAAACCATCAAGAAACATGTAATTTTAAATAGACGTATACATTTTAATAAATGTCCACTTAAAATAATTTAATTTCGTGTTTGAAATGAAGTTTTTTTTATCGTTCAATTACGTGTTGTAGTCGTTTTATAACATCAAAAGGATTAGGGGATGTGATTGTGTCTGAAATTTTCTTTTTAAATATCTCAGGGGAATATGCAAAAGACATATATACTCCAAAATCAATTACAAGCGATGCAGTAATGAGTTTTAGAAGACATTTATTCGTACATCAACGAGCTTTAATGAATGATTTAATTTCCGTACGCGTTACGTGTTGTTTTTGAAACACGCTTTTATTAAAAATGTGTTTTTCCCAATATGTTAAATGTCAGAAACATTTTCTATTTTAATTTTCAATATCGTAAACAACAATGAAATCATCTTAACTCTTATGTTTTTAAGAGATATGGAAAAGGATTATTTTTTTATAAGGAAATTAGATTATGCTTGCAGAGATTTACAATAAAAATAAATATCTATTAAGTATTCGAATATTTCAATTAATGTTGTTTCTATCTGGAATACAACATGGATACTTGGAACGAACGGCATGTAACTCAATTATGATGAGGGTCAATGACATTCTTAAAAAGCCAATTTTCTATTGACGCCCCTGAAACGAATATATGAACTCCTATATAACGCGCGGCCGAGATTAACACGAGATTCTCGTGTCATGATGACGTCAATGTTATATGTTATGTGATCAATCTATGATATTACAAATTGTTTTGTTATCAGTTTTTTTTTTTTTATTATTATTAAATTTGGAATCGTTTCCATTCGTTTGACTATTATGAGAGAACGCGATGAAGATTATTATAGAAACTAAAATAGATATCAAGTTTTCTTTGTTACAGATAACGCAAATTCATGTGTATCGTTAATAACTGCTAATCTTGTAAATTACGACATAATAGACAAATGGTTAGAAAGTCGACAAACATGTTTTATATGTTCGTGTTCAAAATGAAGCTATATCACAATTTAATGATTAGTTACTATAGGAGACACGTTGGAAAAATAAAAGAATGAGAATGCACTATACTAACTCTTATTCTAACATGACGTCCTTCTTTCGCTTTGTAAACAAACGAGCGATTTATCGATTGGATATAAGCTCATTAGCACATGCGCCGGTGCATGTGATTGACTTTCCCGTCGTAAATGTACATGTTGATGAATTATTGTCTGCTCGAAATTGGCAGCACAAATTGTGTGCGACATTTTCCGCAAACGTAAATATAGATTACTGTCTTCCAATCAAAGTATACTACCGTATTTGTACTCTTTGACATATCAGAATCGAAATAATTCATGGAAGCCAGAATGTGTTTTGAGTTTTAACATGGGTTGGCGGATATTAGTACATTTTATAATACTAATATCCGCCAACCCATGTTAAAACTCAAAACACATTCTGTCTTCCATGATTTATTTCTTAATTATACTATTATCGGACTTGACTATATATGAACCAACGGCTTGTAATTCAATTATGATGAGGGTCAATGACATTCTTAGTAAGCCAATTTTCTATAGACGCCCCTCAAACGAATATATGAACCTCTATATAACGCGAGATTAGCCCAAGATTCTCGAGTCATAAGAACGTCAATGGTATATGCCACGTGATCAGTCTGTAATATTGCAAGTTGTTTTGTCATCAGTTTTTTTGATTATTAAATTTGGAATCGTTGCCTTTCCCTTGACTATGAGAGAACGTTATAAAAATTATTCTAGAAACGCATCTTATAAATGCACTAAATAAGATATCTAGGATTTTATTTTATGGATAATGCAAGTTTATTTGTATCACTAATAAGTGGTAATCTTGTAAAGTACGACATAGTATAAATCAAATGGTGAGAAAATCGACAAAAATATATGTTATATGTTCGTGTTCAAAATTTAGCAATATCCCAATTTAATTACTAGGAGACACATTGGAGAAATAAAGTACTAGTCTAAGAATGTCTCTACCAACTATCTTTAGATTTTTGTCGGACTTGACTAAATGTGAACGAACGGGTTGTAATTCAGTAAAGATGAGGGTCAATGACATTCTTAGTAAACCAATTTTCTTCAGCCGTACCGGTAACTCCTATATAACATGAGATTAACCCGCGATTCGGAACGGTCTTTTTTATATGACATGTAATCAATAATTGGTTGTATGGCAAGTTTTGTCCCAAGTTTTTTTTCTGGAAGCATGTACTTTCTTTTGGCCATGAGCATACCCAATGAAATTTATTCCAGAAACGCGCCTTGCGCACGAAATTAGATATCTACGTTTTTTTCCGTTACAGATAACAGTTTATTTACATGTATATCATTAATGAGTGCTAATGTTGTTAATTAACGTTAGAGAATACCGAATGGGGCTATCAAAAATGGACAATCTAGAGAAACTGACAACAGGGTACACAAGACGAAGAAAACCAAACAAAAACACAACACAACAAGTGTTGGACACCACTATGCACAAACAAATACAAACAACATAAATAAGACATGAACCCTCTTACAAACAACTGGAGGTAAAGATGAACCGAACATCGTTTTTATGCGGAAATCGTAAAGTATGATATAAATGAAAAATGGTCAGAATGTCTACAGAAATATTTTGTTCCATATTTATGAGTTCAAAATTCAGTCATTTTCCAGTTTTATACTTATTATCACAGGTTACAGGATTATACACGTCAGAGAAATAATGTACAAATATGTACTAAGAATGTACTGTACTGTATTTTCGATAAATCAACCATTGGTTTTTTGTTTGAGGCTGTTTAGCACTGCGGTAATGTAAGAACGTTAAAATGTTTTCCCCATAATTACTTCACCGCAACTCCCCAAAGTAACTTTTAAGGTGATGCTATTACAGTGTATTAAATGATATTTAGTATTAACGTTAATTTCCATGGAAATTGCATTGAAAACTTAAGGAATGGAGAAACGAAATTACATTTCAACGAAATTTGGATATTGATTGTAGTTCAGCTTGATATAATGCTAGCTACTATAACGCATAGTTATATTTCACTATAAATGACAAAAAAGTCTACGGATTTCGCTGATTCCCCCATTCACCACTCCAGGCAGGCATCGACATCCAAATGTTAAATTTGAACACCATTATCTTTATCGTAAAAGTCTAAATTACTAGAGGCATATATTACAGGAACCGTTCTCCACAATTAGACAGATGTCTGTTTCATTTAACAACCTAAGTTTTTAAGTCTCCACTTTCAGGATTGGATCTTGTGTCAGATAAATCAACCATTAGTTTTGTTGTTTGAGGCAGTTTAGCACTGCGGTAATGTAAGAACGTTAATATGTTTTCTCCATAATTACTTCATCACAACCCCCCAAAGTAACTTTAAGGTGATGCTATTACGGTGTATTAAATGTTTTAGCAACTGATATTTAGTATTAACATTTATTTCCATGGGAATTGCATTGAACACTTAAGGAATGCAGCAACGAAATTACATTTCAACGAAATTCGGATATTGATTGCAGTTTAGTTTGATATTTGCTGCTAGTATTAACCCTTAAAATACACAACTTTTGAAATTTAATGGGAGACGAAATATAACTCGTTAGCAGTAGACAATTATAATAAATTGTTCTTTTTAATAAGTCTGATTTGTATGTGAGTTTTCGAATTGAACTCGTCGTAATAATTGCTGTCTTCAGTCCTTGATTTGCTGTAGTTCTGAGCATTTCTGAGATATGAGATGGTCAAAACCCACATTTCTCTCTCTTTTAATTCCTTATGAAGTTTCTTCCTGTGCAAATTCTTTCTAGTGATGACCTTTGTTGCACTAAAATCATTGTCAGTAGAACCCGGTGGAGAACTGCATTATATAATGATTTGGATTTGAATGTTTCCATGAATAACATTTTCCAAACAATTATAGAAATTTGATAAACTTCCGTATTTGACTAATAATGTTGTTAGCATCCTTGTTTTTTCTGACAGCTAATGTCGTTGTTCGCACTAACAGATAAATTTCGAAATTCAATTTAATATTGTGTTGCCTAACTCGGGAACTAATATAAGATCGCCATGATATTGCTGAAAAGATTGCACTTTTGCGTTAAACAAATCACTCACTCACTAATACAAGATGACGGCTTTATTTTCTTAAGCACAATTTATCAGAACTCTTTCGGGAATTTCATAATATAACATTGTCTGTGTGGCTCGAGACGAACGATTTGTACAAAGAAAGAAGGAAATAGTAATATTACTTTGAACAGTGTAAGAAAAGTTTGAAATATCCAAAAGGTAATCAGAAGTTGTAATTCAAAGAAGGACAGACAATACAATGATCAAAAGAAAAATGACGAAAGAACAAACAATGAACATATTGTGTTGCGTTTTTCTTCGTATTGTGTACCCTATGTGTTGCCAGTTTGAAAATAACTCAAGGTTAATCAGAAGCTATGATTCGAAAATGGACAGACAATGCAATGGTCAACAGAAAAAGGGAAACAGAACAAACAATGAACTTATTGTGTTGTTTTTTTCTTCGTATTTTGTACCCTATGTTACCAGTTTTCCTGCATTGTCCATTTTTGATTGCCCCTTCGTGTTGCCAGTTTCCCTGCATTGTCCATTTTTGATTGCCCCTTCCGTGTTGCCAGTTTCCCTGCATTGTCCATTTTTGATTGTCCCTTCGGTATTCTCTAACATTTATATGTCAGTTTCCCTGCATTGTCCATTTTTGATTGTCCCTTCGGTATTCTCTAACGTTTATATATCAGTTTCCCTGCATTGTCCATTTTTGATTGTCCCTTCGGTATTCTCTAACGTTTATTTGTCAGTTTCCCTGCATTGTCCATTTTTGATTGTCCCTTCGGTATTCTCTAACGTTTATATGTCAGTTTCCCTGCATTGCCCATTCAAATAATAGGAACGGACTGTGTGACGTCACATGAAGAGGTATCATGGCCGCTTACCCTACGACAGGAAATTCCAAATATTCATATTTTTAATTGGGCATATTAATGTTAATAAAGGTGTTTTTTGATTGATAATTAGTTATTTACAAATAAAAAGTTACAATGTATTGAATTATAGCAATTGTTCAACTGACTGGCCTTTTCCTTTAAGTTTAACCTTTCCCAGACCATATATTTTCTGAAGCGTACATGATTCCTCTACGTTCTGTCAAAATATCAGGGCATGTTTAAAATCTTGCAGTGAAATGCCATGCTACGGAAAACACCTACTCTAAAAATAGCTCGGTCATCCCCAAGAAATTCAGTATTTATAGGTCATGCATCAAATCCTCATAGAGGTATTAAAATACAACTAAGTCCATCACATTTGGGCTCAAAATAATCCCTATATATTTAACTTCAATTATCAGTTTGAATTAGTCCATTCCATTCAGTAGTTTTCACAATACTACAAAGTGAAAGGAACTTTTTTCTTGAAAAGGGACTACTTTCGTATTGTTCTAAGCTCTGATTGGTGAATTAGTGGTTTGCCACCTTCTTCTTCGATATGATGATTTAGTATATCGACATATCTATTTACTACGATATTTTAGAGGCGCATGAAGGGAATAAATCATTAAAAATAAGCTTTAGTATGTTAGTACAGTGGAATTTGTGCAATCCGACACCTGAGTTTTAATTCTGATATCCTGTGACATCTGACAAAACTTTATGGTCCCAAAGTATTTCTGTTAGCTAAAATAAAACCTGAGTATTCCGACACATTTCGCTGGTCCCGTGGTGTATCAGATTAGACAGGTTCCATTGTATATCTATTTACTACTAGATTTTAAAGACTCGTGAAGAAAGTACAGCATTGGAAATGTAAAAAAATAAAATGGAAAGAATGATAGACTACTTGAAACCATGGTACAATTTTTTTTCATTTTAAATGCATCCATGAGGATGTGATTTATGTCTTCCTATCGTTTCACCGATTTATTTTTCAAAACTATATTTGTCTATGATTAATTACATTAATTACTGAGATTTATTTCTTTTCAAATTCTTTAAATCATATTTCAAGTTTTGAAGAACATCTATTAGAATTAAGTCCGTTTAAAGTAACAAGATATACGTTTTGTTCATTTGTGGATGAGTTTCATTGTCCTATCGGTTTAATTAAATTTAACGACTTTTTACTAGTCTGGTAAAATAAAAAATAAGACAATTTTTTGTAAAAGAATACAAAAAGTGAAGTATGACATTAAGCTGCACTGGTAAAAACAAAACTATATAGAGCTATTGGCCTCTATGCATTTTTTGAAATTTTGAATTTATGAATATTTATTAAAATTTGAAATTTTTGAACAGGTTATACGATATAACCTGGTTTGGGTCAGTTTACGCTTAACTGACCCAAACCAGGTTATACAAGTATAACCTCTTCAAAAATTTCAAATATTCCTTATAATTTAATTTTTACAACAAAATCTAATGATTCCTCGATTTTAATCACGATTATTTCGTGTGACTATTTGAATTTGTCGTTGGCGGATGAACACATTGGTGACGTCACAATACCAACCCAGGTTATCGAGTATAACCAAAATTTTTTTCCAGGCGGATTAGCCAATCAGATTGCAGTATTCAAATCAAATTAAATTATAACACGATGAAGCCCAGAACTGGTATAGAGACTTATATGAAGATATTTAAAACATTTATAAACTGGGCTTGTCAATAATCAAATTTAAATACATCTTACTTTTTTTTTACAGCAAATTCAATCCAATTTTATAGGGTTTCTATGTTTTGTTATGGCAATACAGACCTTCACCTATAATGTTTTTCCATTGACAATTTGTTATCTCACATGACCCAGAGGTAATTTGGAATATTGCCATAGCTTTTCGTCCGTTAGCGTCCGTCGTCTTTCATACTTAATCGTTTCGCATTTCAATTTTTTCCCAAAAAGAAATTGGGCAAAGAGGAGTTTGAAGATACCAAAGGAGTAATCAGAATTCATAATTCGAAGAAGGACAGACAACACAATGGCCAACAAAAAATGGACAAAAAAACAAACAACGATCTACAAAACATTGGACATAAAGCTGAAGATCGAGTAACACGAACCCCACTAAAATTTTCCATCGTTTTAACTATGTCATAATTTTTGTATTTTTTCCCCTTTGGACTTAATCTAGACTTTATTAAGTAAAGACAGTATACGGAATATTTTTTTTTTCGAATTATTTTTTCTGATGTATTCTAGTTTTCATAGTGTCTGGATTCGTGTGGTTAATAAATGTTTTGGCGCCAACGTTGTTATGAAACCTTTCAACTGGCTAAGCCAGTGATTTATAATTTTTGCAGTAATGAAAACTTTGAATACCACAATTCTTTATTATTCAGACGTCAGTCATATAGTTTGGTTAGTACGTAATTGCGGTTACAGAATTTCAGAATAAGGACATCATGCAGACAGATCCATATAATGTGACGGATGTTAGCTTTTCTAAGGGCACTTGACCACATTATATATAATGTTAGAAGAGTTTGGAGATGCCAAAGGGATAATCAGAATCCGTATATCGAAGAAGAACAGACAACACAATGGCGGCCAAAAGAAAAAGTACAAAAGGACAAACCATGATCTACAAAACATTCATATAAAACTAAAGATCGAGTAACACGAACTCCACTAAAAATGCGGGGTGAGCTCCGGTGCTCCGGAAGGGTAGGCAGTTCCTGCTCCACTAGTGACACCCTTCGTGTTAATATAGTTACAAACCCGGTGATAAGTCATGAACGAGGAAAGGATCGAGAAGTGTATACGACTAGTGGAACATATCCGTGGTCATTTGTGACACATATTCCATAGCGGTCAACCAAGTCATGGTGGCGACCGTAAAACTTTCGAAGTGATGACTTCAACTTAACTAAGAGGAACCCTTGGTTCAGTAGCTTCATTGTTAGCAGCATCCCTATATCAAGGAAATCCTGATAGGGACCTCAAGCTCTGGCATATCGTGTTCCTCAAGCTCTGGCATATCGTATCAACTGAGAGATATATATACTCCATATGCAGGTGCTGCTGGAATGTTGGTACATATGAATGGAAAATTCGCAATTGGAAAATTGAAATCATCTCTTTTGTCGTAATGTTTCGTTCTTAACCGCCCCTCACTGTCAATTTCGAGGTGTTGATCAAGGTATGAAACAGACCTATCTGTATCTGTGGTATCCTTTATTTCATGCTCAATGGGATAGATGCGATAAACGAAATCACAAAACCTAGAATTATTTAGTGAAAGGACATCATCTATATAGCGGAACGTGAAATTAAAGGATTGGGTTAGCTTCTTTTCGTTTTTCTTGAGAAGCCCCTCATACAAATAAAGGAATAAGGAGCACAGTTTGTACCCACAGATATGCCGACTGTCTGTTGAAAAACGCGTCCCCCAAAGATAACAAATATGTTGTCGATCAAAAACTCGAGTATGTTGATGATATCAGTTTCAGAAAACTTTTTGGTAGAATCAGAGTATTTTGATATTTTACAAAATAAGATCTGTCCCTTCCCAGCACAAGGTATTTGTATCTACGTTGAACCAGTTGGACCAACTCCCTTAATTTATCCTTCAGCTTCGAGTGAGGAATAGTTGTGTAGAGGGTAGAGAAGTCAAGTGTTTTAATGCTATTGCAGGAGGAGAGGGACCTAGATTGTATGTACTCTAACAGATCTTTAGAGTTCTTCAGAATCCACGGATGTTAACTTGACCACATTGTTATAGTATCATTATTGACTGTTTTGACTCTGGAATTTTGTTTTGTTTTGATTTGATTTTGAAATATATTTTGACTGTCTGGTTTTTCTATTATTTTTCAAGATATTTTCACTGTTTTTGGATTTTTCTGTATATCTAGTCGACTGTTTTGACTGTTTATGTGTAAGATTTTTTTCTGAATGCTTTGATCGTCATGAGTTTGTTCGACATGTTCTGTTCTATCTTTGTGTTTGTGCTGGTGTATTTTTTTCGGTGTGTGTCCCAATATTTTTGTCGGACTTTGGTACTGTATATTAGTCCACGAAAACATAACATCTATGTTGCCAAGCAAACATTCGAGAGCATTTTGATGATGTCTGTTTCAGAGAACTTTTTGTTAGAATCAGAAAGTTTTTCTCCTCACAAAATAACATTTGTCCCTTCTTAAAACAAGATGTTTATTTGTATCTAGTTGGGCATTTATAGTATGAGTTACATTTCATGTACGATATCGTTTCACAACGACTCGATGACAATTGACTTAAGTGTTCTTATACATGTACCTATAATATAACACCACAAGATTAAAGCAAAAACATAAAGTACAACTGAACTACAATGTCAGGAAAATATATTTCGCATAGCAGATTTTTTTTCTTCAATATCATGATTCCATTATCATGTAGACTTCGCTTGTATGGAAATATTTTTGACAATCAAAGCCTATGGCAATCTTATTTTTCTCATAAAAAGAGCTTGTTTTTAATAAAAAGGAATATTGACAGACACATTACCTGATCGTGATTGATTGTTTTTAATATACAAAAAATATATTTAAATATATAAGCTTTGATAGTAGGTGTACGATTGTCGAACAACGATAAAGTACACGTGAAATATTCGTTCATAAAATTGTAAAAAGCTTACACAAAAAATATTCCTTATAGTGGATAGATATACTTTTCAGCATTATGATGCCAATTTTAAAATGTCACTTGTGACAACGAAGACATTTTTAAAACTGACATTCCAATATTGACAAAAACCCAAAATGCTGATAAATTTGCATTGTTTTAAAGTGCAGGTGACCCTATGCAACATATACTATAGATTTACATCTATCCGTTTAAAGGGGCCGGCGTGATCGTGATCGTGTGGGAGTTGGATTTATTACTATCTATGCAATCAACGCCTATCACCACTAAATTTGTGAGTTCGAATCCCGATCATGGCGAGATGCACTCGATACAACATTCTGTGATGAAGTTTGTCAGTGACTTGCGGTAAGTTGGTAGTTTTTTCCGGGTATTCCGGTTTCCCCCACCAATAAATCTGACCGCCACGATATAACTGAAATATTGTTGAAAGTGGCGTTTAACAGCATAATCCTAACCCATACTAGCCCTATATCCTTCAATTATTGCCTGATGCCTGTAAACCATGCGAGTTCGACACCTGTGCGGTGAACATGTTTGAATGAAGGCTCTTTGTCTAGATATTTTATTTTGAAACTGCATGCAAAATGTTTATCGTAAGTTTATATTTGGTCAGAATCTTTGTCTTGTCTAGTTACCTAACCTACCATACCACACTACACATATTTCCCTACATAATTAGAATATACAGTCTTTGTTTGGTTGTTTTCTTTATGCCAATATAAGGTATTTTGTTGGTTGGTTTGTTTATGGTTTTTAATGCCATTTTCAACTATATTTCCGTTACCGTATATCGCAGCGGTCAGTTTTACTGGTGGAGGTATTTTGTATATCTATATCACCTGTAATTGTGGTCGAGACCGAAGTTCACGGCAAAAATTTATGAGCATCGATCAATTTAAAATGAACTCATTTAAGGTAAAGGTCAATTACACCTAGATGAAATATTCATCAGTGAACAAATACACAAATAAGGGCGTCAACCAAACCACATAGTAACCATCTCATACAAACATGCCACATGACCTCAATGTCAGGGGTCTGACCACCATTTGTATTTGCTTTCCCGTTCATCACCTATAAAACCTACCATTGTTGATCCACTGAAGAAATATGAATTTGATGACAATTATTCAATAAATATATGTCCAGTGGGTAATTTTCCGATCATTGTATTGTAAATGTTCTTTGACATTATCATGAATAGGAATCCAGAAGCGTTTGGTACTCAACTTAATACATTCAATTGGATATCTACGTTTTTATTAATGACCAGCCATTCATTCATGCGGGGTTGACATTTCTGACATGAAATAGAAAGGATGACCTGCGAGTATCGGTCGATTAGAATATGTTATTGTATGGGGGCAGAACGGAAATTGAATGTGGTTTAACAGTTTGTAATAGATCACAATGCATCATTCTATATACAATACCATTAATCATATTTCTCAAAGTTAAAAATTTAATCCATGAAAATAAAAAAAATAAACCTATGTATTGAAAATAAATATTTAATGACACAATAAATGTAAGCAAGCTGTATAATATGATACTTTTTACAAGCGGTTTCTATCTCTTATAGACAGTAAAACAACCGTTTGTTTGCCGCTATTGGACGAGCGGTCATGTGTCATTGTATTCCTTTTTGGTCTTGTAAATGCGCACACGAATTCGTGAAGAGTTTTACGAAATGGCGCAATAATCACATAATAGAGAATA
Source organism: Bathymodiolus septemdierum (assembly GCA_963383655.1). NCBI lineage: Eukaryota > Metazoa > Mollusca > Bivalvia > Mytilida > Modiolidae > Bathymodiolus > Bathymodiolus septemdierum. The sequence goes on from OY726521.1 coordinate 79,781,095, forward strand.
AAGTTCACAGAAAAGTTAATAGACTGCAATGTGTTTGTTACTATGGAAACAACTTGAAATGTGTACGTGTATTTCTCTGGATCGTGTTCCTTCATAATATAAAAGATAAATTTAGTTATTTCTGAAGGTGCAACAAGTATGAAAAATAATATAATGATTGTTATCAAGGTAATGTTTATTCTTCGATGCGCGGACAGACAGGAAGTGTCGTCACGACTGTGAAGCAAATGGAGCTGTTTGCTCATATGTAGTGCTTTAATAAGCCGTATGTTACAATATAAAAGCACAATCAAAGGAATGAAATTTCCAAATATAGCCCAAAGTATTTTATATGCATACACAAATGTTTTATCTTTGTGTAAGTCTCCCGTCTTGACCAATACCAAGTTCTCAATCATCAGACAGTTGTTTAAACTTGTTGTTTTAAATCTCCATAATTTCGGAATATTGAAAGCAAACGAAATCAAATATGCTATAACAATTGCCGCAATGGTCGATCTTATAGTGATACATTGTCTCGATCGAAACGGATGGCAGATTGCAAAGTAACGCATCATTGCTGTTAGTACAGTCATCAAAGTACTACTCATTATAAAAGTACTGATGATAGCGGTATTGTACATTTTATAGTATAACATGAATTCCGTGTTGTCAAAAACCCATTTTGCCGGTAAAAATGCAATGGGGAATGTTGTGAAGCAAAACATCATGTCCGAAATGGCTAAAGCCACTAAGCAAATCGTTGTACAATATTCAACCTCATCCAAAATCTTGCTGCTCTTCTTCTGTGTGAATATAATAACGTTTAAAATGTTGCCAACGAAACCAAAAGCACAGAGTACTGGTATGATGACGCCATTGCACATTTTATCAAGTTTATGTATCATTTCTCTGTCACTATATGTTGAATTATCGAAGGATGACGACGACGAATTATTCATAACTCTATCGGTGCAGTTCATTAAATAATCCATTTTTTTCTCCAATCTTCAATTAATTTCTTTAGAAGCAAGGTAAGCTGTTTTCACACGCGATGTGATAAATGTATCGGGATGTTTTACTTCCTCTGAAATACAGTATAATATCGACCAGTATTCACTATTTGAGCCTTCACTATGTTGTTTGTTATTTCAATTCCTTCCTTTTAATAGGGTTGCTTTGTTTTGTCATAGTGTCGAATTATTCATTTTCTGACTTGTTTACCAGGCAATTTTTATTAAAAAAATTTAGCAGAATGAATATCGTCAAATTAATAAAGTTCAACGCACGACAAAAACAAAATTACTATTTTGATAGATGTATCTTATATCGTAGCAATCGTAGCATCGTAATGGTCGACCAGTATCGTGGGAACGTTTAATGTCCTCTCCGTTTTCAGCGTCGATCATTAATTTTTGTATTGGTATGAAGACTTTTCTGTGGTCTGAAAAATAAGGGGGAAAAAACATAAAATTAAATGATACTGTTAAAATGTCAGTATGTATACAATATAAGTACCAATGAAACCGACATTTGTTCTTTGATTTTTAATTTGTTATGAAAAGAAAGTTTAAAGAGTGTATTTCATTTTTATGTTATCAAATTCTGTAAGAAGTACAAAAATGTACCTGTCACTAAGAACGATAATAATAATAATAGGTCGAAGTTGAGGGATATAGTGATTAGCGCAACTTTCAACAATATTTCAGTTATGTCGTGGCGGTCAGTTTTATTCGCGGAGCAGATTACCCAGAGAAAACAGCCCTCCTACCGTAAGTCACTGACAAACTTTATCACATAATGTTGTATCGAGTAGACCTTGCCATGAGCGAAATTCGAACTCACAACTTTAGTGGTGATAGGCACTGATTGCAAGGGGTAGTTGTAAATCCAACTACTATGCGATCATGCCCACAACGGCCCCATGATAATAATAATAATAATAATAATAATAATAATAATAATGGGTATCCTTCCGCCACATATATGTTGGATGTCACTTGGCCATCATATTGCGGTGATTACGTGAGATGTGTGTATACATTTGTATTGAAATAATCTGGATTTATAACCAGGGGTAGATTTAAGAAATTGTCCTCATCTGGTCCGAAGGACCAGCAGGTTTAAAAAAAATTGATTTTTAGATACAAAATCCTTAAATCTGAGCGCTTCTGATGAGAAAATCCATGCAGTTTATAGTCAATTGTTTTAGCATTATACTAAAGTTATCAAATATTTTTCAGTGATAAAATTATGTCTCATTGAATTTTATTTAAAATTTCTGTTAGTGGACCATGAGTCAGAACCATAGTTGCTACTTGAAATTTCCCTATTAACCACTGGATTAGCCAATTCAGTGGATATTTCCCTTGGTGTTAGGGGTAAGAGGTATCTTGGGAAGGCATTCTTGATATTATCTCTTTCCGAGGAAATAAGGGACAACATATTCCTTATCTATGGGCAAGGGTGTCAGGAATTTTACTTTGTTCAGATGGTTATGACAAGAAAATATATGAGCACATATTATTGGCAAACAATTTACAAGTTTATTATTTTTCTACAGAAGTAACACTATTGAAGAAAAATTGTTGGTCCCTAAATAACAAGCACACATCTTTCACGTAGATTTCGTTTACATTTCTGGTGTTTTGAATTTTATTGCAATTCCAAAGACTCGTATCCGACAGAAATTTTGATTTGATACCTGCTGATTGAGATTTTGAAGTGATATTTTGTTTTCATGGGCAGCAGAGTCAATAACGCCACTTCCGGGTCAGAATTAAAGATGACACTATGCTGCTTTCGAAATAGCCAAAATGTTTATTGATATATATCCAAAGATTCTATTTAGAGGCTATAGCGTTGTTATAGCTTCTGATGAACATTATTGAAAAAAAAATATTCGTTGGTCCTAACCCGGAAGTAATAATGGTGGCCCTATTACATAGTTTACTCTCGTGTCTGTGTTCCTACGAAAGCCTCATCGCTCATTTCATGTTACACAACAATTGTGTATTCTTGTTAGAATTCAGATGATTATCAAATTGTGTATTCTTACTGTTTGGCTAATGGCAACAAATATGATCATGTTATTTGGCGATTATCAGGGGAAATTAACCGGATTATATTCTGTGTAAAGTCGTACTTTTAGCGCAATATAATTAAACATATGATTTAAATGTAAAGCCAATACATGTAAATGTGCCACTAAATAAGACTTGGTAAATTATTTTATTGTAACTTTTTTTTACCATCCATGATCGGACATATTTATCAGATTCAACTCTTACTGTTAACAAAACATATTGTAATGATCAATCAGATTGCAAAGTTGAAATGGAAATGTAAATTCCAGTTACACTTGAATTTCAAATACATTGTAAACTAATCTATTACATTAAAACATTCTAATTTTAAAAATGGCAGAGTAATTAAATCTAGATTACTCAAATTGCAATACTTCAGTTGAATTTTAAAACATAAAAATATTATCCCTATTTGTCAGTAGATAATAAATTAACGTAAAAGAATACCGAAGGGGCGATCAAAAATTGACAACCCAGAGAAACTGGCAACATAAGGTACACAAGACGAAGAAAACCCAAGACAAAACCACAACACAATATGCGTTGGACAAACACTATAAAACAACAGACACAAATAATGTAAATAAGACATGAATCCTCCTACAAACAACTAGAGGTAAAGACGAACCGAACATCGTAGATTGGCATTGCCGTAATTAAATTAAATCTAGAATATTTTACACAAACTACAATACTTCAACTGAATATTAAAATGTAATCACTATTTGTCAGTAGATTGGCATAGCAGTAATTAAAACCTTCATTTTATATTTTGTACTTTTATTAATTTCATTTCGTATTATTAAGACACTATATTTTATGAACATGACCTTTATATTTAAATAAATCTCAATTATTCCTTTCTAAGTCATTTATTTCATCAATATTTTCGGGAATGTAAAATGATAGATTATTCCGCGAAAGCAATTTATAAACAAATTATTATGTTTTGCAAATGATTTTTTGTCTCGTTTCTTATATTTCTGTTAATAAAGCATCACCATATTGGATTATTTGAGTGATGAGTAGTTGTGATCACAGAATGCACTTCAGCCCGGGTTAAGTGTACTTTTTGGGGGGTAAAGAAGCCTTCACTTAAGATTAATTGAAGATTATAGACACAAAATATAACTATATTGACATTTCGAATTTCTCTGACAGTAGACGTAAGTGAAATATCATATATATACTTTACAATTCACCAGACAATATTTCCTGGCTTTAGCTGGTGTAGGTGGTAAACAAATAATTAAGAAAGATGACATCAAAACATGATGGTTTTTTTCAACGTTATTTGTGTGAATATCTTGCGAGGATATACGTACAATTTCAATGATAATACCAATGGGATAAAATCAAACATGTTTTACCTCTAAAAATATACATGATGATGTATTTGTTAATAAGTCAATGTTAGTATGTAAGAAGGGATATGGATGAAAACAGAAGATACTAAGGGACCGACCATTCGAATTTTTTTTCCAGATTTTAACATTAGGTTATATGACAAAAACTCTGAATTAGATAAAAAAAAATTCCTCCACCAAAATCAGAATATTTTTTTCAGCAACATTGGGAATCAGAATATTTTTTTAGAAAAAACCCATAACCCCCCTCTCAAGTTAAATGGTCCGTCCCTAATTAAGTAATCCAACTTTGTTTATGGCGTTTTGTTTTATTTAATAATTTTCCAATCTTTCGATTTTGAGCGTACATATGTACATGATGAAAGAGTTATTCCAGAAACGTGTCGTGTGCACTAAATTTGATATCTACTTTTTTTATTTTTTGTACATAGACACACAAAATTAATGAAAGGAGCTTTTATTGTTGTTCTACATTTCTTAGTCAGAGTAGCGTCTTCAATAATGTGCAGGAATCGTACCCTAAATGAAAGTGAAAGGGCCCTAGTCTTTCTATCCACGGACTATAAAGGATTGGAATGCTCTTCCAGTCACTACAGTGACTGTCACGAGTCTTGCCACTTTCAAGACTCTGCTCCGACCGTAATATCAGGAGCCTTGTTTTTATTTGCACCTCGTTAAATGTACAGCACTCTGATGGACTTTTTGTGGAATTTATTTTTATGCGCACACTGGAAAGTGGCAGAATAATCAACAGTTTGAAGGCGGCCACTCATGCAGTGGTGAAAGTAGAAGTAGAAGTCTTCAGTTGAATGGTACTATTTATCTCTGTCGATAAATGCTCACTTTTGAATGTTTTAACCTTTTGAAGATCGCTATAAAGACACGAATATTTGTAGCTGAATTTTTAGCACATTCTGTTGTGCAATAAAAGGCAAAAGGATATTCGTAGAAACAAGCATTAATTTATATTTTATATAGAGCAATACTCTTCTTGTAGTCTTATTATATATCGTTTGTCAATAAAACCAGAAATGCAAGATGAACTTTTGACCGAACTGACGTCAGGGAGAGAAACCAATGGAGTGTCTCCTACGATCTGGTTATTTATAAAATCACCTGCTTAACCATAAGATAGGTTGAACTATTATATTAATTGAAATGATCCCTTTGTACCTTTGTTTTACATTTTTGCTGATTAGAACAGGAAGATGACCGCATAAGTCTCCAAGGTAAAACATATTACCACATATTGAAATCAATGAAAACAAAATATACATGCAATGGGATGGCTATATACAAATGTATGCACATTACGTTATTGTAGAGATTTGAGGACCAACATCACAGTTGAAAAACAGAAATTAGGACAATGTTAAAAAGTGTTGAAACAATAATTATTGATTTTTTAATCAATAATGTATAAACTATAAGTAGGAGGAAATGTATTTTTTTATATCCTGTAGTCTAAATTGACAGTCATTAAGATAAGATTTCAAGAAAAACCCCGACGTAACAGTCTTATATTAGTGGGTGGAATCGTTCTGAATCTTTTTTATTTTAACGGGTACTTTTCTGAAGGTTTTAGACTTTGTACTGTTAAAAAGTGTGAGCATATTGGGGTTTCAAGATTTCAGCATTAGCTCAACGGAGGGTGTATGTTATTGAAATGCAGGTATACTATAGATACATGGGTAAATTATGAAAGTCGAGAAGGATCATTCGAGAGTCAAGATTCGAAACTCGAGATTGAATATCTAAAGTTCGAAATTCGAGATTGAATATCTGAAATTCGAGAGATTCGGACATTCTATATCTGAAACAACCAATCATGAGAAAGCTTCCAAGTCATGTACTTATTACGGCCAATGAAATATCTTTTAATAAAATTTCACACAGAAAGTATTTGCAAATACAATATTTGATTTGATGTAAGCTGTCGTCTGCCATTAACCCTAAATAAATGTCCATCTGTACTCTTAATATTTCTTTGAAGAATATAATTAGAACAAATTGAAGTGAAGATGATGACGGTAAATCCCCCTTGGATATCCAGTTAGCGAAGACAATTGTAAAAATATCTTCAATAGAGACGACAGTGATGGTTAGCAGATAGGTAAGCGAAGATGGTCAGTATAGCTGAGAAAAGTAGATAAAGTGAAATAAGATTACTTATCTAGAACAAGCAGACAATAAGACTTATGGTATTCAATTACCTTTAAGACGAAGAAATACCAAATTTAATTTGTTTTCCTGCTGTTTTCGTATAACCCGATTTGTATGAGTAAAACTAGTCTCGTGGCGATTTCCCACTGTTTTCGTGCTTAATGTATTCGCCCTACGTCCCCCCCCCCCCCCCCCCCCCCCCCCCCCCCCCCACACACACACACAAGTATTCAAACTGTTTTACTTCCAATTAAGTTCTAGGATATTCGATTACGTAAATATACTTGATTTATGTGATCTATACGGCTTCTTTTCTCAAACTCCAGACAATTAGAAAGGCAAGGTGGTATATACTTTAATAAGGACGGAATTTGTTGTAATCTATAGGGATACAGTGGAACAGTTGAGTAAATTGTTGAAATAGAAATAATTGATTTACATAGAAATTACCATTTCTCATTTATTTGATGTGTTACATAATCATGCTGATTGAAGTTTGGTAAAAAATAAGAAAAATATCTTTGTTTGCATTTCCATTAAGGCATTACGTAATACATGAAAGAGGTGAAAGGTCAAAGGGTACCAAAAGTGTACAATACTCAAAATGATCAATTTGTATATCTTAAGAAAAGTTTGAAAATGCCAAAGGGGTAACCAGAAGCCTAAGTCGATGAAGGACAGACAATACAATGACCAAGAGAAAAAGGACAAACAATAATCTACAAAGCATCACACAGAAAAGTAAAGATCGAGCAAATACGAACTGTACTAAAAACCGGAGGTGATCGCATGTGCTCCGGAAGGGTAAGCAGTTTCTAGCCTGCTCCACATCCGTCGTGTTACTCTTGTTATAAACCCGGCGATAAGTCATGAATGAACAATGGACCGGATTGGGATTACGACAAACAGAACATATCTTTTCTTTATGCAGTTATTTTCTTGAGTTCCTTGGGGGGAAATATTATATCTGAATTGCGAAAGCATATTTGCTGTAGCTTTTACCGTTTCATAGACATGCGAGGACTGAAAGGGACAAACATCCAATATTGTATTAAAAGTAATATTTTAATAGATATCTCTCTCTTCAACGTAAGGACATTTTATGCTTTACCCTCAATTCTTTTTCTTGTTGTTGGCTTTGTTCTTATTATATAAGCTTGTTTTCCCCCACAAACTCTAGATTTGATTAAACACAAACTGTGCATGATTGACCAGTTGAGATATACAGGCTCTAGTTGATTTCGATATTGATTATACTCCAACTACGCAGATACATCAAAACTGGTTCAGATAGCAAAGGCCACTATGTCAACATACATGTACTAAGCTCTTTATATATTTAACATAATGATAAATTCGCTTACTCGTGTTTGAAATGCGTCCGTTTTTATTAAGTCGTTTGTCATAGAGAAAGTCAAAAGCCTATAAAGTCTAGCTTATTTAGAATAAACAGATTGTCAATTATAAAACGTCCGTTCATGTGGCTAATGGCTGATATTTGAACACAATATCCTATATAGCTTTCGCCAGTCGATAGAAGATTTATTTCATAACAAAATACCACGGGGATGGACTACGAATGAATTTGTGTATTTGAATAGAGACAGTATCTCCCAATTTAAGATTTTCTGAATAGCGATCTTTACTTTTGTACTTTTTACTAAGCAAAGTATAAAGACCACTGTTCGGAATGACTAAATAAGTAAAATTCGCTATTCGGAACTACTAAGTAAGTAAATATCGCTATTCGGAACTACTAAGTAAGTAAAGATTGCTATACGGAACCTCTTAAGTAGGTAACTATCACTGTTCGGAACTTCTAAGTAAGTAAAGATCACTATTCGGAACTTCTAAGAAAGTAAAGATCGCTATTCGGAACTACTAAGTAAGTAAAGATTGCTATACGGAACCTCTTAAGTAGGTAACTATCACTGTTCGGAACTTCTAAGTAAGTAAAGATCACTATTCGGAACTTCTAAGAAAGTAAAGATCGCTATTCGGAACTATTAAATAAGTAAAGACCGCTATTCGGATCAATCGGTTATTGAAGAGGTTCCATTATACGATTAAGCATGTCGTAACGAGATTTTGAAATGCCATAAAGCCATAAATAGTTTTTTTTAAACCGAGCATGTTTCAAGGGTTTTCTTTTTTAAATAACATTCTTAAGAAGATTACTTCCTACTGTCATTAACAAACGTCGACGTTACAAACTATATACGCCCACAGTGGAGAAATTAGATTGCATGTCTTAATGGAAATATATACCCATGAAAGTATGGAGATAAAAGTATACAAACCATAACTGGTAAAATAACCTAATGTAAAGAGTCCAAAATGCAGCTGTGTCTTGTAGAAGTATACATGCATTAGCATTAAATCTAAAAAAAAATATATAACGGAAACCATTGAACCTACTCATAGGGTGTTTCAAAAGTACAAGTATAGGGTTAGGGTGATGGTGTTAAACGACACTTTTAACAATATTTCAATTGAATTTTGGCGATCAGTTTTATTGATGGAGGAAACAGGACTACCCAGAAAACACCACCAACCTGTCGCAAGTCACTGACAAACTTTATCACATAATGTTGTATCGTGTACACCGCGACTGAGCGGGAGAACCAATATACAAACTTTGAATATTTTTTTATCTTGAATTTGAAAATGTAAATCATCTCACCCTTCGGTCGTCATCAACTGTTATGATTTATGTTACAAATAGGGAGTTGTCACTTCAAGTAAGCAATTCACAAACGTTGTATGTTAACTAATTTATCAGTGTATCATACAATTATAGAGATTTCAAGCAGAAAGACACTTAACACGCGTCGTTCGCACTAAATTTGATATCTACGTTTTTATTAACACATTACACGACAGATTGAACTAGTAAATCAGAAAAGTTCGTTTTACACGTCTTTGATTTCTGTGTTCAGTATTTGTTAATTTGTCTCAATTATTCTCACCTGACTCACAAGGTCATGTGAGGTATTGTTATAATTAGTGTCCGTTGTCATGTGTCGTAATTTTTTACATTTTAATCTTCTTCTCTGAAACCACTGGTCCTTTATGTGCATGTTCCATATATAAATCTTTTTATTATTAATAATGATAATAATAATAATAATAATATGTTTACTTGCAAAGCACATAAATGCTATAGCAGTTTCATAGATAATACAAACAGAAAACAGCCATAATGCAATACAGGAAAACATAGCAGAGGTCACATACTTATGTTTATATAGCATTCGCAAAGTACAAAAACATTATTGTTTTACCCATACGAGAGTTATTAGATAAAATGACAGAAAAGATGGCCCTCAAAGACAGTTGTTGGCACGATTCTAACACAAACCTTTCATGTAAAACAAAAATAGTGTTACAGGGATTGTCTTAATAACAAATACATTATTTTTTCCTATCATTTGTTGTTTTACGTGTGTTAGACTTGTTTGTTTTGTTTTTTTCTTTGTTTTTGTTTTTTTAGTAAATCTTGATTGAGAAATATGAGACGAATCCTTTTACTAAGATAATGACGTATTGTTGACTTGTCTTTAAATTGAAATACAAATCGGCGGAGATGATTAGTGATTTAACAATCGGGTTTTAATTAGAGACTCATCCTTGGACAACTATTTTATATGTTTCTCACAAGGCAGAACACTATAAATGATTGATAGAAAACGTTGGTTTAATTATGTATCAATTGAATTTATGGTCATGTTTACTTCATTAAATCAAAAAGAAAACAATCTGCTCCCAAACAACTTATTACAGTAAACAGTAATAAAGGGTAATAAAGAGAATATTGTTTTTTCACATCTTATCTTACAGTTTTACTATAGAAATGGGATGATGTGGTTCTTTTTTTTTTATTTTCAATCAGTTGGGTGTTGTTATTCTACAGTAGTGTTATTTCTCGTTTTCATTTTTATCAAAATAAGAGAACTGATCACTGTAAAGGAAATAATGGAACAATACCAAGATACATCCATTATCCTTGTTTCTAGGTTACGTTTCCTATAATAATTAGAAAATGTTACTATGGTATATGTGGATTTAAATGAATAACAGAAAATACCACACTGTCGGAACAGTTCCCAAATACAACAGACAAATTGTAGAGAGAGGCAACATCGATACCCCTAACCCAAATACGTCATCGTTCACTTTCCTAGCTTTGTACATGACGTTTCGCACGATATTGCGTCGTGCAGCGTAACAAGTTAACTTGCTGATATTATGCAAATGGCAATGATATAAAAGAAAAGTGTGACATTTTGGCTAGACATGGAAAAGTCGGGCAAAAAAACTAATGAACAAGCAAACCTTGCACATTCTACATGTATATTTTAGCCAGGTAGGTATTTTTATCAAGACATTGACACCATTTTTCACTGGACGCAATATCGTGCGAAACATCACATGCACTCCAATAAAAAAAAAGTGGCGGGGTTAAGCTAGTTTTATGGACCCAAACCTCCGAGGCGTGACATAGACCAATAGGATTGAAAACAGTAATTTCCACAATCAGATAATAGAAGGTATAAGCGGGTTATATAATTCCAGACAATTTGGCTTGACATATTGTCTATACTGATTCATTAGTTTGTAAATAATTACATACATATTATACTCTTTTTATTTCAACCTCTTGTCCTGCTTAAATAAATTACACTTCAAGACATTGGTCATTACGTGCAGATTCCCTCCTTCTACTAAGTTCGAAGATTAATCTTTTCATATGAATTACCGTGTATGTATTAGAGGTATCGTGTATGTGTTAGGAGTATCGTGTATTTGTTGGGGTATCGTGTATGTGTTAGGGGTATCATGCATGTGTTAGGGGTATCGTGCATGTGTTAGGGGTATCGTGTATGTGTTAGGGGTATCGTGCATGTGTTAGGAGTATCGTGTATGTGTTAGGGGTATCGTGCATGTGTTAGGGGTATCGTGTATGTGTTAGGAGTATCGTGTATGTGTTAGGAGTATCGTGTATGTATTAGGGGTATCGTGTATGTGTTAGGGGTATCGTGTATATGTTAGGGGTATCGTGTATGTGTTGGGGTATCGTGTATGTGTTAGGGGTATCGTGTATGTGTTAGGGGTATCGTGCATGTGTTAGGGGTATCGTGTATGTGTTAGGAGTATCGTGTATGTGTTAGGAGTATCGTGTATGTATTAGGGGTATCGTGTATGTGTTAGGGGTATCGTGTATATGTTAGGGGTATCGTGTATGTGTTGGGGTATCGTGTATGTGTTAGGGGTATCGTGTATGTGTTAGGGGTATCGTGTATGTGTTAGGGGTATCGTGTATGTGTTAGGGGTATCGTGTATGTGTTAGGGGTATCGTGTATGTGTTAGGAGTATCGTGTATATGTTAGGAGTATCGTGTATTTGTTGGGGTATCGTGTATGTGTTAGGGGTATCGTGTATGTGTTAGGGGTATCGTGTATGTGTTAGGGGTATCGTGTATGTGTTAGGGGTATCGTGTATGTGTTAGGGGTATCGTGTATATGTTAGGGGTATCGTGTATGTGTTAGGAGTATCGTGTATGTGTTAGGGGTATCGTGTATGTGTTAGGGGTATCGTGTATGTGTTAGGGGTATCGTGTATGTGTTAGGGGTATCGTGTATATGTTAGGGGTATCGTGTATGTGTTAGGGGTATCGTGTATGTGTTAGGGGTATCGTGTATGTGTTAGGGGTATCGTGTATGTGTTAGGGGTATCGTGTATGTGTTAGGGGTATCGTGTATGTGTTAGGAGTATCGTGTATGTGTTAGGGGTATCGTGTATGTGTTAGGAGTATCGTGTATGTGTTAGGGGTATCGTGTATGTGTTAGGGGTATCGTGTATGTGTTAGGGGTATCGTGTATGTGTTAGGGGTATCGTGTATATGTTAGGGGTATCGTGTATGTGTTAGGGGTATCGTGTATGTGTTAGGGGTATCGTGTATGTGTTAGGGGTATCGTGTATGTGTTAGGGGTATCGTGTATGTGTTAGGGGTATCGTGTATGTGTTAGGAGTATCGTGTATGTGTTAGGAGTATCGTGTATTTGTTGGGGTATCGTGTATGTGTTAGGAGTATCGTGTATGTGTTAGGAGTATCGTGTATGTGTTAGGGGTATCGTGTATATGTTAGGGGTATCGTGTATGTGTTAGGGGTATCGTGTATGTGTTAGGGGTATCGTGTATATGTTAGGGGTATCGTGTATGTGTTAGGGGTATCCATTTGACTCGGTTTCTACTATTGCTTGATTAGATCTTGGAACTGTTCTGACGATGCGGTATTTGTTCATTTTATTTCTAATGTATAGTTGAATCGTATTAGATGGTTGGTTAAACGGAGACGATGAACAGTTCATGTCAATTTAAAATTACTTACTGTAAATACACTGCCATATTTTTCCCTAAGCAACTTATTATTTGTGACAACTGTTATCCAAGTTTATGGGCCACTCACAAACCAGTTATTGATTAAAATCAAGCCTGTATTAATAGTATCTAAGAAAATCACCTGATTGGATATTTGCAAGATGAATTAACTAAGAACATTCTGTCAGCATTGTATTCCTTTCCTTGAAATAAAATAACGATTTCTCTCACAACAAGAAACATGAACGGAATGACATCAGGTTCTCCAGACGTGTAAGGATTTATCTCACAACAAGGAACTGCTACCATGATAAACGAATGACATCATGTTCTCTGGACGAGTAGGTTTCTCTAGCTATATGCCTAGCACCCCGCTGTGAAGTCCTCGTATAGTAATATTGGGTCAAAGTAGGAAAGGTCATGATAGTTGTTAAATAAACGTTGGAGAAAACCGAGGGGCAAGTAAGAATGGGCAATCCAAAAACACAGAAACATTGGACACAAGGCACAGAGCGAATCTAAACAAAACAAGAAAACCGAGGCGCAAGTAAGAATGGGCAATCCAGAAACACAGAAACATTGGGCACAAGACACAGAGCAAATCTAAACAAAACAACAAATAAAAAGATGAGCAACACAGACTTCTTCCAAAAAAAAAAAAAAAAAAAAAACGGGGGTGCTTGCGAATGGTAGGCAGTTCATATTTCTTATCAGACACCCACCGTGGTACTCGTAGGCACGTGCGGTAAAAGTCTTAACAGTGATAGAAGAAAGAAACAACAATCTACAAAGGCAGTCCAGATAGAAAAGGTGGCAGATTATTTCATTAAGCTGACTGACGTCTTTTTGGTGAAGGTACCTGACTTCAGTTCAGGTCCTTGATTTGACAGATGTTATCATTTCAAAATAAAGTGTAAAAAAGGGGTTAAGCGAAATTTATCTTCTCCCTGTTAGACACTGTGAAGAAATATTTGCGGTTCTAGCATAGGTATATGACAAAAAAATATATCTACTGTTATTGAAATATAGAAGTTGTTCCATTGCTTTAACTTGTGTCTAAATAAGGATAATAACAAAATTACCGAACTCCGAACAATCTAACAAAGGGAAAGTCAAAACTCACAAGTATATAAACAGACAAAATCAGTCAACAACCGGAAAACTATGAAAACCGTAATGACCCTGACTTTGTACAGGCATTTCTAAAGAAATGGTGGGTTGAATCAGATTTTAAAGCGTCAAACCTCCTCCTTTCATTACGGCTCAAAGTTTCCGGCTGTCACTATAACAGTATTTATAACAATACTTGAACAAAACAGGTAAAACAGTTCTCAAAGCAGCACCAAACTCAGTGAAGTAAATGTCAAAGACACTTTAAAGGTAATGTTGAATAGTCTCTAATGTTTATTTACATCCATATTAACCCTTACATTTCTCTTATGAAAAAGCTCCATTGACGGAAGAAGATTTTGTGTTATTTCACTTGACAATGTATTAATTAATAATTGTAGATTCAAACTCTGACTTTACAGAACTGTTATTTATTGTATAATAGACGGACGAAGAATACACACGTCAGACAGTTATTCTAGGTAGATACAGGAAAAAATATGCAATTATTAAGTTAATAAAAAGAAACCCGCAAACTCCCACGTGAATCGGACAGGAGGGAGACTAAGTGGTTAGCAAGACCATGTTAGCATCTCCTTGTACATTTTTGTATATTAATCCTATCGATTGTAAAGTACTTATTTCCAAGGCCAGACAGTTATGGAAAAACGGAAATCACACACAATGGGAATTGTGTTATAGTAACTATTATTTTTTGTTGTCTGAAAAATGAAAAGAATCTAATTACTGTATTCTATTAACAATCGGATGTATTCATCTTAAACATAATCCACATGAAGACAGTGAGAACGAATCAATTTACATTAATTTTCAAAGTTATTAATCATGTTTATTTACAATTTACCCACGAGAAGCGCCATTTTATCCAATTATTGGCGGTTTTTTTAACGTAATTACAAAAGAATGGTGCTATGGCCTTCTGTACAGTTAAATATTTAACTTATTTTGAATTGTCATCTATCAAGAAAATGACTTTAGTCTTAATAATCCATAAGGTTATCACTTATTTAGTCTTAATAATCAATAAGGTTATCACTTATTTAATCTTAATAATCCATAAGGTTATCACTTATTTAATCTTAATAATCCATAAGGTTATCACTTATTTAGTCTTAATAATCCATAAGGTTATCACTTATTTAGTCTTAATAATCAATAAGGTTATCACTTATTTAATCTTAATAATCAATAAGGTTATCACTTATTTAATCTTAATAATCCATAAGGTTATCACTTACTTAGTCTTAATAATCCATAAGGTTATCACTTATTTAGTCTTAATAATCAATAAGGTTATCACTTATTTAGTCTTAATAATCAATAAGGTTATCACTTATGTAGTCTTAATAATCAATAAGGTTATCACTTATTTAGTCTTAATAATCAATAAGGTTATCACTTATTTAGTCTAAATAATCAATAAGGTTATCACTTATTTAATCTTAATAATCAATAAGGTTATCACTTATTTAGTCTTAATAATCAATAAGGTTATCACTTATTTAATCTTAATAATCAATAAGGTTATCACTTATTTAATCTTAATAATCAATAAGGTTATCACTTATTTAATCTTAATAATCCATAAGGTTATCACTTATTTAGTCTTAATAATCAATAAGGTTATCACTTATTTAATCTTAATAATCAATAAGGTTATCACTTATTTAATCTTAATAATCAATAAGGTTATCACTTATTGTCCAAATTTACATTGAATTTAATATAAGACAATAATGATACCTAGTTTTGACATTACTTATTTAAACATATTTTATCGATGATCGGTAACCTTGCTTCGTGTGCACCTACATTAGATATCTAATGTTTTTATTAATGAAGAATTTACATCGATAATACAGTTCTCTAATGTTCCAATCTCTAAGAAAAGAAGGGGCTGTGGTGGTCGTGTTCGTACGGTAGTTGGATTTACAACTACCTATGCCTATCACCACTAAAGTTGTGAGTTCGAATCCCGTTCATTGCGAGGTGTACTCGATACAACATTATGTGATACAGTTTGCCAGTGACTTGCGACAGGTCGCTGGTTTTCTCCGGGTACTCTGGTTTCTCCCACCAATAAAACTGACCGCCACGATATAGCTGAAATATTGTTGAAAGTGGCGTTAAACTCCATAATCCCAACCCCACATTTGATTGATGATCAGTAACCTCGTGTCATGAACACTAAATTAGATATCCACATGTTTATTAATGAAGAATTTACATCGATAATATAATTCAAATGTTGCCAATCTCTTTAAAAAGTTCAGTCATGTATTTTAGGCGAACACAGAGAATTCAAGTTCGATGAGGATTCTGAGTATACTACCTTTTTTTAAGCATTTGCCACTAGACACCAGTGCCATTAAGTTTTATTTATATCAATACGTCCGCCCGTCCGTATATCCCATATTTGGTTATCAATTATATATTTAAATTTTCCTGAAACAAGTCATTTGGATTTCATACACAAGGTGGATGACCACAAAAGGAATGCCAAGTGCAATTTTGGACATATGTTTTCACCATTCTTTCTCTTCTGGAGTTATATCCCTTGGTTTTCCGAAAAATACTTGCTTACTTTTGCTGGGAGCAGGGGCAGCTGAGTCTTTTCGTACATTTTATTTCTATTCTCTTTTATTGCTACCAAACAGGGTAAATCTATTGACATTTTTGTGGATTAGAATTATTTCTATTTTAAAGTTGTTTATTTAATAAGAATGCTGCTATTGTGGATATTAGTAATAAAAATACATGATGCGTTTTGCTTGACCAGGATTAGAAGAAAACAAAAATTTCATACCACATTTTTTCCACTGAGGGAACCCGTATAGTATAGATCATGAAGGAATCGAAGCATAAACCCACCCTAAAGACAGGGTGTATATATGCGCCTGGTGTGTATGGGATTCCAAGCTCCGTGCAGGTGTATGTAAAAGAGCACCGTTATTAGCAACAATTTGTAAGGAGTGGTGATTGGCCAGACATTGTAATCTCATCTTTACCTTATGGTAGCTGTATCATGAGCCGTCCATACAAAGAGATTACGTCTTGTATATGACAATAAACCCCTTTATGTTTTCTAAGCCTCGTTAAAAATGACGAGTGAGCACGAAGTGGGCGAAATAATGCTCGATGTTGAATCGACTTTTTGTTTCCATGGAGATTAAAATATAGAGACGCTTATAAGATAAACGGGAAATAATAAAATCAAATCAAATAATTCAAAAAATTTTCAATAAGAAAATAAGTGAATGTTTGTATTAAATTCATTACAATAAATGTTAGAGAATACCGAAGGGGCAATCAAAAATGGACAATCCGGAGAAACTTGTAACACGAAGGGGCAATCAAAAATGGACAATCCAGAGAAACTGGCAACAGGAAGGGGAAATAAAATATGGAAAATCCAGAGAAACTTGCAACGCGAAGGGGCAATCAAAAATGGACAATCCAGAGAAACTGGCAACACGAAGGGGCAATCAAAAATGGACAATCCAGAAAAAACTGGTAGCACAGGGCACACAAGACGAAGACAAACCAAAACAAAAATACTACACAATATGTGTTGGACACCACTATACGTAAACAAAAACAAATAACGTAAATAAGACATGAGCCCTCCTGCAAAATAACTCAAGCCATAATTTGGAAGACAAACCTCGATGGAACCCCAAAACGTTTGAAGGCTATTATTTTCCGGTTTTCAATTTCATCATGTGTATTTGTTAACTAAAGGAGTTGAGAAATTGAAAACATTAAATTGCATTTCAATTTTGGTACATCGACCTTTTTTGTCAAGTTAACGTGCATCCAATCGATACTCGATTTGATCTAAGCAAAACAGAATTATGTATATTATGTGATAAGAAATGAGTATTAATGGAATGTTTAGTCATTAACACCCAATCACTTGCTTCAAGGAATTAATGTAGATTAAATGACACTATAGTAAACGGAATTGTTTTTTTTTTCTTCTTAATTGTTTTCTTGCAAAAACAATCAAACACCTCTTTAGGAAAACCGCTCGTCCAGCCATTACAGATTGCACTCTCGGCGATATACGGAAATGGTATTATCTGTTACTAACAACTTGACTAGCAGATAATAATAATTGTAGTCATTACAGTGTACATTAATAATTAATTGTTTTCCTGATTTTTGGTTGGGGAATTGTTATTTCAAGGTTGTATAATATATACTGTTAATTTCTTTTCTGTTGAAGCAGACGACAGTATACGATTATAAACAACATTCCCATGTACATGTGTGACTACCAAGGGGTCACTTCGCCATCTTGCGATCTACAAATACACCTACGTGGTATATTTGTTAGTTGTGCGATATAATCAAATTCACAACCAACATTTTGTTTTGTGACGTAATTTAGTGCGTGCGACTAGCTTCTGAAATGACCCCCATCATGTACGCTCAAAGTCTAAAGGTTGGAAAGCCAACTTATTTACTAATCTTCGGGAGCAAGTAAATCAAAGGGCTTAAACAGGATAACCAAAATCGACTAAGGTGATCCATGTCTGAGGGAGTTTTTTTTTATTTATGAACGAGACAAATAATACACATATACCAGTATAACGTGGGCGTGATAGAGGACGCCATTGGAAACAATTTAGCATTGTCAACAATGACACTGTTTTTGTTAAACCTGACAGTGTTTTGTAACGTTTTGACATCAGAGAATGAACTCAATATGGTACATTGTCGACGGAAAATAAAACAAATATTGATACTCGCTGCGAAACATCTGCATAGACGTCATCCCTTATTGCCTTCATTATTTTCAAAATAATTGACGTCGTTACAGTTCTTGCCTCGGCAAATTGATTGACGTTTCGCGAAAATGCTGATAAGAGATGAAGAGTTTGTATGTGGATAAGTTATTTTGATTGAAGTTAAGCCACTTGATCTGTGAAATGTTTAGCTGAGAAATGTGTTAAACAACTTTATGTAAATGTGCTATGACTTGAATCAGCGGTTGAAAGGGAGAAGGTGTTTGTCCAGGAGAAATACAATAATGATTTAGATATGGTATTGTAATATATTTTATATTCTGAAATGTGATTTGATTTATTCGATGTCCCTCGAGACGTAAATAATAAAAAAAGGATTTATCCTTTGTTTATAGCAGCTAACGTATTATAGAAAACAATGTGAAGTACAGGAACACACATTTTATAGATAATATATTAAGAAATTGAAGAAAAAATGTAATAGATTAATGGAAGGATGCTCATCAGAAGACTCTCCCGTCTTATTACCAATCCAAGATATGTGCTTAAAGCTAAATATGACTTATATTTAGATCAAAGAATATATTTGATTAATTCATGGTACTAATAGACAGTTCTCGTCATATTACATATATCCTTGGGCCAGTGCAATGAACTAGACGTTTATATATTTTGTTTTTCTGTACTCTTTAATCTCTAGTATACTGTTCTACTTTAATCTTTAGTATACTGTTCTACTTTAATCTCTGGTATACTGTTCTACTTTAATCTCTGGTATACTGTTCTACTTTAATCTCTAGTATACTGTTCTACTTTAATCTCTAGTATACTGTTCTACTTTAATCTCTAGTATACTGTTCTACTTTAATCTCTAGTATACTGTTCTACTTTAATCTCTAGTATACTGTTCTACTTTAATCTCTAGTATACTGTTCTACTTTAATCTCTAGTATACTGTTCTACTTTAATCTCTAGTATACTGTTCCACTTTAATCTCTAGTATACTGTTCTACTTTAATCTCTAGTATACTGTTCTACTTTAATCTCTAGTATACTGTTCTACTTTGATCTCTAGTATACTGTTCTACTTTAATCTCTAGTATACTGTTCTACTTTAATCTCTGGTATACTGTTCTACTTTAATCTCTAGTATACTGTTCTACTTTAATCTCTAGTATACTGTTCTACTTTAATCTCTAGTATACTGTTCTACTTTAATCTCTAGTATACTGTTCTACTTTAATCTCTAGTATACTGTTCTACTTTAATCTCTGGTATACTGTTCTACTTTAATCTCTAGTATACTGTTCTACTTTAATCTCTAGTATACTGTTCTACTTTAATCTCTAGTATACTGTTCTACTTTAATCTCTGGTATACTGTTCTACTTTAATCTCTAGTATACAGTTCTACTTTAATCTCTGGTATACTGTTCTACTTTAATCTCTAGTATACTGTTCTACTTTAATCTCTAGTATACTGTTCTACTTTAATCTCTAGTATACTGTTCTACTTTAATCTCTAGTATACTGTTCTACTTTAATCTCTAGTATACTGTTCTACTTTAATCTCTAGTATATTGTTTTACTTTAATCTCTAGTATACTGTTCTACTTTAATCTCTAGTATACTGTTCTACTTTAATCTCTAGTATACTGTTCTACTTTAATCTCTAGTATACTGTTCTACTTTAATCTCTAGTATACTGTTCTACTTTAATCTCTGGTATACTGTTCTACTTTAATCTCTAGTATACTGTTCTATAATTGAGTTCACCTCCGTTTATTTCGTGGGATTCGTGTTGCTCAATTATTAGTTTTCTGTGTAATGTAGTTCCCCCACGTTTATTATACCCCACTCGTAGAGAGGGAGCTATATTGCAATCATCTTGTCCGTCCGTTTGTCCGTCCGTTCACACTTTCGTAACAGATATCTCAGCTTCTACTGGAAGAAATGATTTTATATTTGATATGTAGCTTTGGCAAGGTGACTTGTACCGTGTCTCCCCTTTCCAGGCTGACCGCACATCTACTTCCTGTTTACCGCGCGACTTAAGAATTTTTCATGTTTGCCGTAATGAAAACTTTCGTATCAGATATCTCAGCTTCTACTGGAAGAAATGATTTTATATTTGATATGTGGCTTTGGCATGGTGACTTGTACCGTGTCTCCCCTTTCCAGGTTTACTGCACATCTACTTCCTGTTTACTGTGTGACTTAGAAATTTTCATGTTTTTACAGCATTTTCTGGTAATGAGTGTTGAGATATATACCAATTTGACACAAATGAACGAGTGGGGGTATTCTTAGCACGACGTATCGTGCAACATCTTGTTTTTATTTATCTTGGAAGGACGACTTCTGACTACCTCTGTGGTATCTTAAAACCTTTCTGGATCTGCTGCATTGAATCAGAATCTATGTGGGTGATCTTTATCCATTTGCAATTTGGTCAACACCGCTGTTAAATGAATCCTAAGTATTGTCAGTAGCTAATGGCAGGTCGGTGGGTTTCTCGGGGTACTCCGGTTTCCTCCACCAATAAAACTGACTGCCACGATATAACTGAAATATTGTTGAAAGTAGCGTTACACACCATAACCTTAACCCTAACCATAAATGAATCCCCCCTGACTATTCATTAATTTTACCATACTTTAAACTTGTCCGTAAATCACTCAAATTGAACTGGGAATACAGCTTACGTATAAAGTAAATCTCACAATTTCAATTTTTTGTTAAAGAAAAGCAACATTACCAGACAAATTTTAACTAGTGCTTTATTTACATCCACGACAAATTAATGTGTACCGAGTTAAAGGTTAAACAGTATAAATTGTTTATTTCCAAATTGAAAGTTTGAAATCTAAAACATGATTGATGTAGAATAATTCATGAAAGAGAAAACGATTAAAATGTAAGGATATAATTTAATTTCAACACTGCAATCTGATTGGTTGATCCGCTTGGAGAAAAAATGGTTATACTTGATAACATGGGGTGGTATTGTGACGTCACCAACATATTCAGTCGCCAATGACAAATTGAAATAGTCCTATGAAATAATCGTAATTGAAATAGAGGAATCGTTAAATTTTGTTGTAAAAATTTAATTATTAAAAATAATTTCAATTTTTGAACATGTTATACTTGTTACAAATTGAAAATATTGCTTAAGAAATTACAATTACCAACTATTCATGGCCAACTAATATGCTATTATTTGTCTAAATGTATTGAAAACATATACAGTCAAACCGTCCCATGTGATCACCACTATAATTAAGCAGTCACCTCTATTAAGAGGTCACCTTTTTCTTGTCCTGTCATAGACAATTTCATATGAATTGAACCGTTTTTAAGAGGTTATCTGTCTTATCAGGCCACTTTTCTTTGTACCAAAGGTGACCTCCGAATACAGGTTTGACTGTAGTTGCTCATAGTATTACCAGCTTATAAGACTAATACAGCATAGCCCGGCAATAGACAGGGATATTTGTCTGGATGTAATGAAAACATCTGGTAGACACATTATACTAATCTGAGTCTAACAGATATAACAGGACAGCCAAAAATTGAGAATGATTGTTGTGTGGGTGTACTGAAAACATTAACTGATACTTTATTTGTCATTAATTCACAATCGGTATAGATACCAGCGTATTTGTCTACCATTAATGGGCACATGTACTGTCCCCCTATCAACGCGCCTCTATGGACTGTTTTCAATAATTGCCATCATCTAAAACATTTAAGGAATATTTGAAATTGTTAAAACAGGTTATACGATATAACCTGGTTTGGGTCAGATTACGCTTAATAAACCACAAAGCGGTTTATGAAAAGCGTTAACTGACCCAAACCAGGTTATGCAAGTATAACCTGTTCAAAAATTTCAAATATTCCATATAATTTAATTTTTGCAACAAAATTTAATGATTCCTCGATTTTAATTACGATTATTTCATGTGACTATTTGAATTTGTCGTTGGCGGATGAACACGTTGGTGACGTCAAAATACAAGCCCAGGTTATCGAGTATAACCAAAATTTTCTCCAGGCGGATTAGCCAATCAAATTGTAGTATTCAAATCAAATCAAATTAAATTATTATTATATATACTAAGAAAACGAACTATCTGTCTGTGACGTAGTACATTCTCCACCTGACGTCTTTGTCGCTTTTTGTCATAGAGTGATATGTTCGTGTGGACAAGAGAAGACAGGAAAGTCAATTGGTATAGAGTAGGGAAAAAGAGTTTGAAGATACCAAAGTGGTAATCTGAAGCCGTAAATCCAAAGGATAGACAATACAATGACCCTTAAGTCTAGGACAGACAATACAATGACCCTTAAGTCTAAGGACAGACAATACAATGACCCTTAAGTCTAAGGACAGACAATACAATGACTCTTAAGTCTAAGGACAGACAATACAATGACCCTTAAGTCTAAGGACAGACAATACAATGGCCCTTAAGTCTAAGGACAGACAATACAATGGCTCTTAAGTCTAAGGACAGACAATACAATGGCCATTAAGTCTAAGGACAGACAATGCAATGGCCCTTAAGTCTAAGGACAGACAATACAATGGCCCTTAAGTCTAAGGACAGACAATACAATGGCCCTTAAGTCTAAGGACAGACAATACAATGGCCCTTATGTCTAAGGACAGACAATACAATGACTCTTAAGTCTAAGGACAGACAATACAATGACCCTTAAGTCTAAGGACAGACAATACAATGACCCTTAAGTCTAAGGACAGACAATACAATGGCCCTTAAGTCTAAGGACAGACAATACAATGACCCTTAAGTCTAAGGACAGACAATACAATGGCTCTTAAGTCTAAGGACAGACAATGCAATGGCCCTTAAGTCTAAGGACAGACAATACAATGGCTCTTAAGTCTAAGGACAGACAATACAATGGCCCTTAAGTCTAAGGACAGACAATACAAAGGCCCTTATGTCTAAGGACAGACAATACAATGGCCCTTAAGTCTAAGGACAGACAATACAATGGCCCTTATGTCTAAGGACAGACAATACAATGGCCCTTAAGTCTAAGGACAGACAATACAATGGCCCTTATGTCTAAGGACAGACAATACAATGGCCCTTAAGTCTAAGGACAGACAATACAATGACCCTTAAGTCTAAGGACAGACAATACAATGGCTCTTAAGTCTAAGGACAGACAATACAATGGCCCTTAAGTCTAAGGACAGACAATACAAAGGCCCTTATGTCTAAGGACAGACAATACAATGGCCCTTAAGTCTAAGGACAGACAATACAATGGCTCTTAAGTCTAAGGACAGACAATGCAATGGCCCTTAAGTCTAAGGACAGACAATACAATGGCTCTTAAGTCTAAGGACAGACAATACAATGGCCCTTAAGTCTAAGGACAGACAATACAAAGACCCTTATGTCTAAGGACAGACAATACAATGGCCCTTATGTCTAAGGACAGACAATACAATGGCCCTTATGTCTAAGGACAGACAATACAATGGCCCTTAAGTCTAAGGACAGACAATGCAATGGCCCTTATGTCTAAGGACAGACAATACAATGGCCCTTAAGTCTAAGGACAGACAATACAATGACCCTTAAGTCTAAGGACAGACAATACAATGGCTCTTAAGTCTAAGGACAGACAATACAATGGCCCTTAAGTCTAAGGACAGACAATACAAAGGCCCTTATGTCTAAGGACAGACAATACAATGGCCCTTAAGTCTAAGGACAGACAATACAATGGCCCTTATGTCTAAGGACAGACAATGCAATGGCCCTTATGTCTAAGGACAGACAATACAATGGCCCTTAAGTCTAAGGACAGACAATACAATGACCCTTAAGTCTAAGGACAGACAATACAATGGCCCTTAAGTATAAGGACAGACAATACAAAGGCCCTTAAGTCTAAGGATAGACAATACAATGGCCCTTAAGTCTAAGGATAGACAATACAATGGCCCTTATCTCTAAGGACAGACAATGCAATGGCCCTTAAATCTAAGGACAAACAATACAAAGGCCCTTATGTCTAAGGACAGACAATGCAATGGCCCTTATGTCTAAAGACAAACAATACAAAGGCCCTTATGTCTAAGGACAGACAATGCAATGGCCCTTATGTCTAAGGACAGACAATACAATGGCCCTTAAGTCTAAGGACAGACAATACAATGACCCTTAAGTCTAAGGACAGACAATACAATGGCCCTTAAGTCTAAGGACAGACAATACAATGACCCTTAAGTCTAAGGACAGACAATACAATGGCCCTTAAGTCTAAGGACAGACAATACAATGGCCCTTAAGTCTAAGGACAGACAATACAATGACCCTTAAGTCTAAGGACAGACAATACAATGACCCTTAATTCTAAGGACAGACAATACAATGGCCCTTAAGTCTAAGGACAGACAATACAATGGCCCTTAAGTCTAAGGATAGACAATACAATGACCCTTAAGTCTAAGGACAGACAATACAATGGCCCTTAAGTCTAAGGACAGACAATGCAATGTCCCTTAAGTCTAAGGACAGACAATACAATGACCCTTAAGTCTAAGGACAGACAATACAATGACCCTTAAGTCTAAGGACAGACAATACAATGGCCCTTAAGTCTAAGGACAGACAATACAATGTCCCTTAAGTCTAAGGACAGACAATACAATGACCCTTAAGTCTAAGGACAGACAATACAATGGCCCTTAAGTCTAAGGACAGACAATACAATGGCCCTTAAGTCTAAGGACAGACAATACAATGGCCCTTAAATCTAAGGACAGACAATACAATGACCCTTAAGTCTAAGGACAGACAATACAATGGCCCTTAAGTATAAGGACAGACAATACAATGGCCAAAAGAAAAAAAGGACAAAAGAACAATGAT
The DNA here is from genome assembly GCA_963383655.1 of Bathymodiolus septemdierum. Classification (NCBI taxonomy): domain Eukaryota; kingdom Metazoa; phylum Mollusca; class Bivalvia; order Mytilida; family Modiolidae; genus Bathymodiolus; species Bathymodiolus septemdierum. Next base: position 79,806,875 of record OY726521.1, read on the forward strand.
CTACAAAACACTAAAAAGAAAACTAATGGTTGAACAACACGAACATCGCTAAAACTCGGAGACTTAAGTGCTCCGAAAGGATAATCAGTTCATGTTCCACTGGTGGCACATGTCATTTTACTGTTAAACCAGTAGATTATTGTGTTGTACATTACTTTCAGCACTAGTGAGGTCATGTACCAGAATAAACAGGAACAATCGCCGTGGCCTGCCGAGTCATTAAGCAAACATTTTTATAACAACGACTTGTATCTTGTACCTACTATATAGTGGTAACATCGATGGTCCATTATTAACAAATTGTTAGCTGACAAATTAAATGTTAAAGCTTCATACCATTTAGTACTGCGATTTCAATGTTAGCTATATATCACCATGATAATGTATTTGCGTGTTTTAATGGTCTACCACCAGTAGATTGTTTACTTCTTGTATAACAAGGGCCACTGCCCGTCCTTTCTTCTGTGTGCGTCAGTGATAGTAACAAGCATACAAATATCATAACTACCAATGTTACTGTCACGTTTTGATCAGATTTGTGTAACTCAACTGACCCAAAAGGTCATTAGAAGGTTCTCCACAAAATGTTTTGTCAATCGGAAGTCCACCACTAAAAGTGACCTATGTAAGGCTAATTAGGGTGTTGTCATATGCATTGGTTTTTATGATGTTTTATTTAGTGAATTCCCTATAAAAATCGTAGAAACAGAGTTAACATCGATACTTCTACACACATTGTATATCACCAAATAAAGGCATAAAAGGACTCAAATTCTAAAATTTTGCAAGGTAATCAGAAATATTTATTTTACATCCAGTTGTGACGTGGTTGTTTTTATTTGAATTGATTGTGTTGAGAGCTTTTTGTAATATGTTGACGGTATCCGAGATAAAGTCAATGGAAAGAGGTTACATCCTTCTTTAGTGCTTATAATTTATGTTTGCCTTATGTCTTGAAAAAATAAATATTGAAATATAATTTTTTTTTTTTTATATACTTATACAATTTACTTCTGTTAATTACATGTAATTATCAGCTACACACTTCACTGTTTTCAAAAACATATTCCCGATTGTCCCACACTTTTTCTTACCTTTTTACCTGTAATTTTAAAAAGTGGGACAATCGGGAAGACACCCTTCTGACACTCAGTCAAATAACAAATTTGGACTAGTCTATTATTAATCTACTGCCTGGAATATTTCATGTTATACCAGGTATTGCACATATGAAAACGATGTTTTGTTTTGTTTCAAGGTAATGATTGCAAATGGAAAAAAATTGTAGTTTGTAAATAAATATATGATACGATTTTATTTAAATCTTTACTTTTATCAAGCATACTCTTGAAATAAATACTATTTGAGTAACTATAGTCAGTAAGTACATTTAGTAGGTAATTGTCCCCGATAATCGATCATCGGTCAATGTTTGTATAACGCTCATCGATCTTGAAAATGTGACCGATTCCCATCACAAACTACAATTAAGACTTAGGTATCTAACTTTGCATTTCACCTCCGTTCATGTATACTATGAGATTACGTTTTTGAAATGATTGAATGTCGTTTGATACAATCGATGTACGACATACATTGTGTGTTTGAGTTTGTAAACAATCTCTGTTACACACTATGACATGAGAATGACAATCAGGAAGTGAATAATGTGATATGATCAAGTCGAAGGCAAGGTTCTTGTACGTATTTCTAGAAATTTGAATCACCTGTACGTCCTTCAAGCTATCCCCTTCCCTAGACCAGTCAATCACGGCTACGATTAGACGAACACATATTACCTTCGTTAGTCATTTGTAATTGTCTAGTTAAGTGGTAGAAACACGCACACACGTGAATGGGAAACATGAACAGGAGTATTGGAAGAACTAGCATCTCATGTTACATTAAAGTTCCGTCATAAAGTGTCAAAGACAAATAAGAAGAAACTGACAACTATACATTAGACATACATTAAAAATAGCATTATTGACGACTTTAAGTCATTTTCGCTGACCCAAGTATTTTTAGTTGTATATATGCACACTATTATTTTTAGATCACACGACAGGAGGCCACGTGAACGTTCAGTGTGACTTGTCTTCCGTCATTCGTCGTCGTGAATATTTTTTCACATATTCATCTCCTGCAAATCTGCCAAACGGAACCAAAGTTTGCAGAAAAGAGGAGATTTAAATTTATACAAATGAAGTTGCATCCACCCGGAGAGGCAGTAAGAGCGACTTAAAAGGGAAAATTAAGTAAACCTTTAAGCATTTTCCTCCCAACAACCATCAATGGAAATGCTTTATTGATGGATCAAAGCTTAACATAATTTTCAATATGAAATTTTAGTAATGGAATTATGTTTTTTTTTAAACCGATTAATAAATCATGCGTTCTGTTGATATTAGGATTTATCCACAAATTCCTGAATAGCATTACAATTTCTTCAGAAGTTTAATTTTAAAACCTTGTCCCATGTGTTTTGTTTTGAAAACTGTGCCCTTTTTCAAGATTTTGTAATTGTATTTTTAGAATGGCATTCTCTCATCGGAATGGAAACGTGTCTGGAGTATACTGTATTTTGAAAATATGAAGTTAAAGAAGAGTTTGAAGATACCAAAGGGGTAATCAGAATCCGTAAATAGACGGACAGACTACACAATGTCCAAAAGAAAAAGGAATAAAGCACAAACAACGATCTATAAAACATTACACATAAAACTAAGCATCAAGTAACATGAACCCCACTAAAAACCGGGGTGAACTCAGGTGCTCCGGAAGTGTAACCAGTTCCTGCTCCACTAGTAGCACCCGTCGTATTCCTCTAGTTACAAACCCGGTGATAAGTCATGAATGAGGTAAGCTTAGCAGTCCCTCTTAATGATTAATGTTTATTTATTGTTGATATGTAATTTGAAACATTGCAAAGATTTTTAATTACAAATGTCTATTGTTTATGGTACTTTTGGGTTCTATTTTGAATTTTTGCATACTCAACATCCTTAATTAAGAATGTGATTTCATATACAAATTAATGGCCAATGTTATTTGGAGCCCAAGCCATGGGGTCCAAAGTTTTTCATAGACTACATTTAGGAAAAAAGTCCAAAGAATCAGTAATTGACATGCAATAATAATTTGTTGAGTAAGCCTTATTGTGGTATGCAGATTCAAGTGTGCACAAATGAAAGACAGGCTCTTTGGGTTAATTTTTTTTTAAAAGGGTACCATAGAAAAGAATAAAAATACTGTCCTATAGAACTGGTAATGGCAATATAACTTTATTTGATATAAATTATGCCTGTGCTATGGAGATTCAGTCTTGTTAAATGAAGACCCCAATCTCAATGACGTATGAGTCCTCGAGGTCTTAAATTTAACATTGCCATAGTGAAAATGTAAAACAATATTTTCTGGAGAACCACTATTGGAAAGACTATTGTAAATGGTATGGTTAATCATTGTGCTTTGCAGAATAACACATACCCAATTGAAGACACTTGGTTCTATTGGGTCTAAACCACTGGGGACCAGATATTAATTACCATAGATGTAGCGGTGAATATTTAAAAAAAATTGTATGAATTATTAGTCATGTTAATGTGACATGATATGATGTACATTCCAGTTCGCACAAATTTATGACATGGTCTATGGTTGCCAAGACCTTGTGGTTCAAACATACCAAAGTTGAACGTAGGCTGCAAATGGGAAAAAAATCAAAAGTCTACTTAAGAACCACGAACGGAAATACAATTTTATTTTGCATGAAGCATCAGTATGATACGAAGACTCGATTTTGTACCAATGAATGCCGTATGGTGTATTGGGTCCAAGTTCAGCAAAATCAAACTTTGATATAGTTTATTATGGGTAATTGTCCAATAAATCTTTTATATCGAATAAGCAATATATAGTTCTTGGGAGCCTCTAGTTTTATATAAAATAAAAATAAATTTGTGTTACTATTCTATAGGGAAATATAAGAGTCGACAAAAAAAAAAAAAAAAAAAATAAAGTAAGAAAAAACTAATTTGAACGAACTCTTCAAATTTGTGAAAAGTGATGCTTCTAATATATTTACTTATCCATTGAAAGTGTAATTGGATTATTATATTATATTATATTATATTATAATGTAATAAGTAATTTTTGTAAACTATTATCATAAGTAAAAATTCGTCTTACCTTTCTGTCTCTGATTATTATCTGGTTTAATTGACACTACAAGAACAAGTAATGATTGCCTACTTATATTGATAGTATATTCAGTATTCAGTGGGCTGTTCTAAAACCAATGATAGACCAGTCACAAAGCTGCATTTTCATTTCCTTACATTTTTAAGGAGAATAGCGTGGCCGTTTTAAAAACAGTATTGATCAAACAGGGTGTAAAGCTAAATGAATCGTGTGAATTGATTGTCAGGAACATTGTTAGTTTGACCTCCTAATTCATATTATTGGAATGTTTTTTAAAAATTTTCTTTCCCTTTTTTATGTATAGTAAAAACGCTATGATGGTTGTACTGGCATGGAAACCGATTCATACAAGTGAAAGTTAATTACGAATTTTGATGTTTTTTTAGTAATCAAATTTGTTTATATATTTTGGTAATCAAAGTACTGGTGATGCACTTATCTAACTATCACTGTAAGAATACATCAACTAAAGATGCATTAATGTTTATCGCATACTGGTAAAGTTGGCGTTAAACACCAATCAATCTTTATTTAATGTATTCTTATAGTGATACTTAGATAAGTGTATCAAAAGATTTGAATATGAACAAATATCGTTAATCTTGTTTCGTTAATAGTAATAATTTTAGAAAATGTACAAATTAGTTGCTAGGGTAACGGAAATACATTGGGCTTTTTGACGCCATTTGTAAGTCATATGCCAATTATTTATAGAATTAGATCAAGGCCAATTTTGCCACTTTCAGCAATAATTTTGTTACAATTTAGTATATTGTTTTCTATCAGTTCTATGGGCTGAAAAGTACAAACATTCCATAAGCATCTGACACACTTGATCATAGAAGGTTGTACCTTTTCTGATGCATAAAATATAGATTAGTGAGAGTAACTCATCATATACTTTTATATGATAAAGATTGAAATGGGAAATACCCACATTCGGGACAGTTACAAAATACCCACATTCGGAACAGTTCCAAAATCCAATCGACAAAAAACCGCTACGATATAACTAAAATATAGTAGAAAGTGGCGTTAAACACCATAACCCCAAACCAATCAAAAAATTGTAGACAAAGGCAAAAGTGCTACCCTCAACACACGCAGATGACCGTCCACTGCCCTTGCCTGATACAGACACTTACAGTGTCGGTGTTAAACTAGTCCTAGCATTCCTTCTTAGTTCATTCTATGAAAAAGCTTTCTTATTTTGTAAATGAGTTGAACGAATATAAGTCATAGCCTCCCATTCTAGTTTATTCTATGAAAAGAAACCTCCTTATTTTGTAAATCAGTTGAAGGAATAAGAATGTACGTCTATATGCAGAAGCAACACTAAGTTTGTATAATTATTTCATAGCTACGAATCCTTACAGAATAGACGAAAGTACAGATACTGTGATAAGTAACTTAATTATTGTTTACAGCAAGATACAACGAATAACATTGAGGAAGTGTAAGAGTATATCTTACTGAATAAGAACATTATAAGAAGATGTGAAAGTTGATTGTACGCTTCAAGAAATCTTATTTGTCAGTGGTTCTTGAATCCGTATAATGGAGAAACCTAGCTAATAGGATTAGAAAGATAAAGAATAATTATCTGGTAAATAAATATATATAACTAATAAATATACATGAAAATATTAAAAGTAAAAAAAGAATAAAGATTTGATCTGTTACACTCAATGTGCAATTGTTGTTGCAAAAAACCCCCCACTTTAAATGAATGTTACATGTAGATACTGTGATAAGTAACATGTATACCCACTTAGAAATGTTTATATTACAGGAATTTTGCAATTGATGAGATTACGAATATGAGATTTCAGACATTTTTCAGATAATTGTTGCTGCGTTGTTGTTTAATTCAATATATCAAGGTTTGCTTGGATGTGTTCTGTTTTATTATATTGTGTCTATGAGCACATTTTATATTGTGTCTGTGAACACATCGCTAGCACAATGTAACCTACATAATTATATGACCAGAAGAAACCGCGTGGTATAGAAATAAGACATAGTGTTTTATCTAAGGGGTGCGAACCATCCGAAAGGGAGTCTAGAACGAATCAGATAGGCAACGTAAAATAGTGTTTCGTGTATGGAGAATGTCAACGCTCCCCTTCTCATAATAGGCAATATTGTAAGGAGGTGATATTGGTGGTCAGTTGCAAGCAGATTCTCCGATCTTAACAATATTTTATGAAAGCATATCCAACAGCCCATGGGGTCGTAGGTATATATAGGTAGCCGACTGGTTAATGTTGTTTATAGACTTCTGATCAAAAGCCTAACACCACTGACTTGGGTGCGAGGCCCGTTAAGCACCTCAGGTGTTAGGTTGCCAGAGAGCTGCCCAATGCCGAAGGTTTCGCGTATCAGTTCGTACTAACTTACCAGTCGTTCCTCCTACATTTAGTCTGGTAGTCACAGTATAGCTGAAAAAAGTGACACTAAATAACAATATTCCAACCCAACTCAGAGATCCGCTCCATAATTTACCTAGTATGTGATTTCTAGTGTGTAAGCTTGCAATCGTTATGAATATAGCGAAGATACTATTCACTTGGTGATAAACATTAATCAGTACTCTATATTATTTTTCATTCCAAATTTCAATGTTTTTCATGATCCTATAGTATATGTTCATATGTCTGACCGTCTATGCATCCATCCGATTTACGATAATTGGAAATTCTTTATATATTTTTCACATATTTATTATATGTTATTATGTTCAGAAAAGGAACCACATTGCACATTATATAACCAAATTGCATTTATATTGGGAATTAGGATATCCTCATTCGGCTTTCATTGATCACATGTATTGTAAAGCGATCGTAGAACAATTGACCATATGAAGTATAAACGTCCGCCATGTTGAATTTAATGTCCTCTGTATTTAGCTTGATCTGTGTTAGATATCACCCCCCTCCGGTGGCGCCAGGAGGTATAAAAATAGGACGTGGTTTCTCCACTGTGGAGTATAGCTTCCCTGAGGAGGGCATCCAGTGGTTGTACGGTACGGTTCAAATGCACAACTCGTCATTAGGACGGAATGTATGCTAGTGTCTGTCTTGTATTTGAAGAAAAGCTAATTTGAAAGAAGTCAGCTGGCTGGAATGTGATTTGTGTTGTCCAATATGTTTGCTTTGTGCCGATCAAAACTGCAGTTATTTCCCCCCTTTCCGTGTATAATTATAGCTTGGATAATGATCCTACTGATGTTTATGATAGCTGAAATGTTCATTGGATTGTTCTTTATAATTTTATCAGATGCTAGAAAATATATGAAATCGAAGCATTACATGAATAGTCTCATGGTAATGTGCTTTTCCTTTTTTGTTTCAATCTGAACGCCAAGCTTTCTATCACCTCAGGACATTATTTCATTATCAAAATTGAAAAGTAAAAATACCCCCACAAAATGAATGCTTGAACCCAAGCAGTGCATGAATAACCTGACGAGTGATACCGACTCAGGTGAGCCTCTAGTTTTTCTATGCCATTCACATATTGTATTTTACCATATAAAGCATTGAACCAGTGAATTAATGTGTATTGAATAGTAGCTGAAACTAGTGAACATTTGAAATCTTTTTTGATCATTCGAAATTAATGGAAAAACCTACAAGATCCATTGTGTTTTCCGTCTGATCACTTATACAACTCTTTGCCACAAATAACAAAATACCATTGCCAATAGGGTTTAAGCTCTTAAGCACAAATGGAAAATACAAATGCTATTAGAATTTACGCTAGCGTTTTTATTTAGAAAACAATGTGAACTTTTGGAATTCTTTGATGTCCTTTTTTTCAATTTTTTCTCTCCTCATTTCAAACCACGGGAATTGTTTAGGCCAATTTTCATCTTGTTAAATGAAGACACCAAACATAAATGTAAGGTTGATTGCCATAGGGAAAATGTTAACAAAATATTTTCTGGAGAACCATTAATGGAGAGATTATTGTAAATGACATGTATAATTATTTGGTTATGTAGATACAAACATACACAATTGAGGACCTCTGATGCTATGGGGTCCAAGCCATTGAGGATCAGATATTATCAAAGACTGCAATAGTGAAAATGTCAAAAAAGTGCATGAATCATTCGTCATGTTAATGTGACATTTACATTTCAGTTTGCACAAATGTATGTCTTGGTCTATGGTTGCTAAGACCTTGTGGTCCAAACAAACCAAAGTTGAAAGTAGGATATATTGGAATTTTTTTTAAAAAGTCTACTTAAAACCCACGAATGGAAATACAATTGTATTTTGCATGTAGGATCATTATGATATAAAGACTCAATTTCGTACCAACCAATTTCATATGGTGTTTTGGGTCCAAGCCCAGCGAAATCAACATTTGATAAACTCCACTATGATAAATTGTCCAATAAATCTTCTATGTCGGATTAGCAACACATCGTTCTAGTTTTATATAGAATACAAATAAATTTGTGTAACTATTCCATAGGGAAATATAAGAGTCGACCAAAATAAAATAAAAAGAAATAAAGTAAGAAAAAACTAATTTGAACGATCTCTTCAAATTTGTGAAAAGTGATGCTTCTAATATATTTACTTATCCATTGAAAGTATAATTGGATTATTAGATTATATTATAATGTAATAAGTAATTTTAGTAAACTATTATCATAATTAAAAAATAAGTTCGTCTTACCTTTCTGTCTTTGATTATTATCTGGTTTAATTGACACTACAAGAACAAGTAATGATTGTCTACTTATATTGATAGTATATTCAGTATTCAGTGGGCTGTTCTAAAACCAATGATAGACCAGTCACAAAGCTGCATTTTCATTTCCTTACATTTTGAAGGAAGATAGCATGCCCGTTTTAAAAGCAGTATTGATCAAACAGGGTGTAAAGCTAAATGAATCGTGTGAATTGATTGTCAGGAACGTTGTTAGTTTGACCTCCTAATTCACATTATTGGAGAAAAAATTACCAATTTTCTTTCCTTTTTGTTAAATAGTAAAAGCGCTATGTTTGTTGTACTGACATTGAAACCGATTCATACAAGTGGAAGTTGATTATGAATTTTGATCTTTTTGTTAAGTAATCAAATTTATTTATTATTTTTTTTTATCAAAGTACTGTTGATGCACTTATATCACTGTAAGAATACATCAATTAAAGATTGATTGGTGTTTAACGCATACTGCTAAAGTTGGCATTAAACACCAATCAATCTTTGTTTGATGCTTTCTTACAGTGATAATGTATCAACAGTTATGAATATGAACATACATCTTTAACTTTGTTTCGTTATATTAATCATTATAGAAAATATATAAATCAGTTGCTATAGTTACGAAAATACATTGGGCTTCTTGACGCTATTTATAAACCATATGTTAATTATTTATCGAATTAGATCAAGGCCAATTTTGCCACTTTCAGCAATAATATTGTTACAATTTAGTATATTGTTTTCTATCAGTTCTATGGGCTGAAAAGTACAAACATTCCATAAGCATCTGACACACTTGATCATAGAAGATTGTACGCTTCTTGAAGAAAACTTATTTGTCAGTGGTTCTCGAATCCGTATAATGGAGAAATCTAGCTAATAGGAATAGAAAGTTAAAGAATAATTATCCGGTAAATAAATATATATAACTCATAAATATACATGAAAATATTAAAAGTAAAAAAAAATAAAGATTTGATCTGTTACACTCAATGTCCAATTGTTGTGGCAAAAAAACCCCACTTTAAATCAATGTTACATGAGTAACATGTATACCCACTTAGAAATGTTTATATTACTGGAATTTTGCAATTGATGAGATTACGAATATGAGATTTCAGACATTTTTCAGATAAATGTTGCTGCGTTGTTGTTTAATTCAATATATCAAGGTTTGCTTGGATGTGTTCTGTTTGATTATATTGTGTCTATGAGCACATTTTATATTGTGTCTGTGAACACATCGCTAGCACAATGTAACCTACATAATTATATGACCAGAAGAAACCGCGTGGTATAGAAATAAGACATAGTGTTTTATCTAAGGGGTGCGAACCATCTGAAAGGGAGTCTAGAACGAATCAGATAGGCAACGTAAAATAGTGTTTCGTGTATGGAGAATGTCAACGCTCCCCTTCTCATAATAGGCAATATTGTAAGGAGGTGATATTGGTGGTCAGTTGCAAGCAGATTCTCCGATCTTAACAATATTTTATGAAAGCATATCCAACAACCCATGGGGTCGTAGGTATATATAGGTAGCCGACTGGTTAATGTTGTTTATAGACTTCTGATCAAAAGCCTAACACCACTGACTTGGGTGCGAGGCCCGTTAAGCACCTCAGGTGTTAGGTTGCCAGAGAGCTGCCCAATGCCGAAGGTTTCGCTTATCAGTTCGTACTAACTTACCAGTTGTTCCTCCTACATTTAGTCTGGTAGTCACAGTATAGCTGAAAAAAGTGACACTAAATAACAATATTCCAACCCAACTCAGAGACCCGCTCCATAATTTACCTAGTATGTGGTTTCTAGTGTGTAAGCTTGTAATCGTTATGAATATAGCGAAGATACTATTCACTTGGCGATAAACATTAATCAGTACTCTATATTATTTTTCATTCCAAATTTCAATGTTTTTCATGATCCTATAGTATATGTTCAAATGTCTGACCGTCTATGCATCCATCCGATTTACGATAATTGGAAATTCTTTATATATATTTTCACATATTTATTATATGTTATTATGTTCAGAAAAGGAACCACATTGCACATTATATAACCAAATTGCATTTATATTGGGAATTAGGATATCCTCATTCGGCTTTCATTGATCACATGTATTGTAAAGCGATCGTAGAACAATTGACCATATGAAGTATAAACGTCCGCCATGTTGAATTTAATGTCCTCTGTATTTAGCTTGATCTGTGTTAGATATCACCCCTCTCCGGTGGCGCCAGGAGGTAAAAAAATAGGACGTGGTTTCTCCACTGTGGAGTATAGCTTCCCTGAGGAGGGCATCCAGTGGTTGTACGGCACGGTTCAAATGCACAACTCGTCATTAGGACGGAATGTATGCTAGTGTCTGTCTTGTATTTGAAGAAAAGCTAATTTGAAAGAAGTCAGCTGGCTGGAATGTGATTTGTATTGTCCAATATGTTTGCTTTGTGCCGATCAAAACTGCAGTTATTTCCCCCATTTCCGTGTATAATTTTAGCTTGGATAATGTATGATAGCTGAAATGTTCATTGGATTGTTCTTTATAATTTTATCAGATGCTAGAAAATATATGAAATCGAAGCATTACATGAATAGTCTCATGGTAATGTACTTTTCCTTTTTTGTTACAATCGGAACGCCAAGCTTTCTATCACCTCAGGACATTATTTCATTATCAAAATTGAAAAGTAAAAATACCCCCACAAAATGAATGCTTGAACCCAAGCAGTGCATGAATAACCTGACGAGTGATACAGACGCAGGTGAGCCTCTAGTTTTTCTATGCCATTCACATGTTGTATTTTACCATATAAAGCATTGAACCAGTGAATTAATGTGTATTGAATAGTAGCTGAAACTAGTGAACATTTGAAATCTTTTTTGATCATTCGAAATTAATGGAAAAACCTACAAGATCCATTGTGTTTTCCGTCTGATCACTTATACAACTCTTTGCCACAAATAACAACATACCATTGCCAATAGGGTTTAAGCTCTTAAGCACAAATGCAAAATACAAATGCTATTAGAATTTACGCTAGCGTTTTTATTTAGAAAACAATGTGAACTTTTGGAATTCTTTGATGTCCTTTTTTTCAATTTTTTCTCTCCTCATTTCAAACCACGGGAATTGTTTAGGCCAATTTTCATCTTGTTAAATGAAGACACCAAACATAAATGTAAGGTTGATTGCCATAGGGAAAATGTTAACAACATATTTTCTGGAGAACCATTAATGGAGAGATTATTGTAAATGACATGTATAATTATTTGGTTATGTAGATACAAACATACACAATTGAGGACCTCTGATGCTATGGGGTCCAAGCCATTGAGGGTCAGATATTATCAAAGACTGCAATAGTGAAAATGTCAAAAAAGTGCATGAATCATTCGTCATGTTAATGTGACATTTACATTTCAGTTTGCACAAATGTATGTCTTGGTCTATGGTTGCTAAGACCTTGTGGTCCAAACAAACCAAAGTTGAAAGTAGGATGTATTGGAATTTTTTTTTAAAAGTCTACTTAAAACCCACGAATGGAAATACAATTGTATTTTGCATGTAGGATCATTATGATATAAAGACTCAATTTCGTACCAACCAATTTCATATGGTGTTTTGGGTCCAAGCCCAGCGAAATCAACATTTGATAAACTCCACTATGATAAATTGTCCAATAAATCTTCTATGTCGGATTAGCAACACATCGTTCTAGTTTTATATAGAATACAAATAAATTTGTGTAACTATTCCATAGGGAAATATAAGAGTCGACCAAAATAAAATAAAAAGAAATAAAGTAAGAAAAAACTAATTTGAACGATCTCTTCAAATTTGTGAAAAGTGATGCTTCTAATATATTTACTTATCCATTGAAAGTATAATTGGATTATTAGATTATATTATAATGTAATAAATAATTTTAGTAAACTATTATCATAATTAAAAAATAAGTTCGTCTTACCTTTCTGTCTTTGATTATTATCTGGTTTAATTGACACTACAAGAACAAGTAATGATTGTCTACTTATATCGATAGTATATTCAGTATTCAGTGGGCTGTTCTAAAACCAATGATAGACCAGTCACAAAGCTGCATTTTCATTTCCTTACATTTTGAAGGAAGATAGCATGCCCGTTTTAAAAGCAGTATTGATCAAACAGGGTGTAAAGCTAAATGAATCGTGTGAATTGATTGTCAGGAACGTTGTTAGTTTGACCTCCTAATTCACATTATTGGAGAAAAAATTACCAATTTTCTTTCCTTTTTGTTAAATAGTAAAAGCGCTATGTTTGTTGTACTGACATTGAAACCGATTCATACAAGTGGAAGTTGATTATGAATTTTGATCTTTTTGTTAAGTAATCAAATTTATTTATTATTTTTTTTTATCAAAGTACTGTTGATGCACTTATATCACTGTAAGAATACATCAATTAAAGATTGATTGGTGTTTAACGCATACTGCTAAAGTTGGCATTAAACACCAATCAATCTTTGTTTGATGCTTTCTTACAATGATAATGTATCAACAGTTATGAATATGAACATACATCTTTAACTTTGTTTCGTTATATTAATCATTATAGAAAATATATAAATCAGTTGCTATAGTTACGAAAATACATTGGGCTTCTTGACGCTATTTATAAACCATATGTTAATTATTTATCGAATTAGATCAAGGCCAATTTTGCCACTTTCAGCAATAATATTGTTACAATTTAGTATATTGTTTTCTATCAGTTCTATGGGCTGAAAAGTACAAACATTCCATAAGCATCTGACACACTTGATCATAGAAGATTGTACGCTTCTTGAAGAAAACTTATTTGTCAGTGGTTCTCGAATCCGTATAATGGAGAAATCTAGCTAATAGGAATAGAAAGTTAAAGAATAATTATCCGGTAAATAAATATATATAACTCATAAATATACATGAAAATATTAAAAGTAAAAAAAAATAAAGATTTGATCTGTTACACTCAATGTCCAATTGTTGTGGCAAAAAAAACCCACTTTAAATCAATGTTACATGAGTAACATGTATACCCACTTAGAAATGTTTATATTACTGGAATCTTACAATTTATGAGATTACGAATATGAGATTTCAGACATGTTTCAGATAAATGTCGCTGCGTTGTTGTTTAATTCAATATATCAAGGTTTGCTTGGATGTGTTCTGTTTGATTATATTGTGTCTATAAACACATTTTATATTGTGTCTGTGAACACATCGCTAGCACAATGCAACCTACATAAATATATGACCAGAAGAAACTGCGGGGTATAGAAATAAGACATAGTGTCTTATCTAAGGGGTACGAACCATCCGAAAGGGAGTCTAGAACGAATCAGATAGGCAACGTAGCATAGTGTTTCGTGTATGGAGAATGTCAACGCTCCCCTTCTCATAATAGGCAATATTGTAAGGAGGTGGTATTGGTGGTCAGTTGCAGGCAGATTCTCCGATCTTAGCAATATTTTCTCATGTTTCATGTGCAATGAAAACATATCCAACAGCCCATGGGGTCGTAGGTATATATAGGTAGCCGACTGGTTAATGTTGTTTATAGACTTCTGATCAAAAGCCTAACACCACTGACTTGGGTGCGAGGCCCGTTAAGCACCTCAGGTGTTAGGTTGCCAGAGAGCTGCCCAATGCCGAAGGTTTCGCTTATCAGTTCGTACTAACTTACCAGTTGTTCCTCCTACATTTAGTCTGGTAGTCACAGTATAGCTGATAAAAGTGACACTAAATAACAATATTCCAACCCAACTCAGAGACCCGCTCCATGATTTACCTAGTATGTGATTTCTAGTGTGTAAGCTTGTAATCGTTATAAATATAGCGAAGATACTATTCACTTGGCGATAAACATCAATCAGTACTTTTATATTATTTTTCATTCCAAATTTCAATGTTTTTCATGATCCTATAGTATATGTTCATATGTCTGACCGTCTATACATCCATCCGATTTACGATCATTGGAAATTATTTACATATTTTTCGCATATTTATTATATGTTATTATGTTCAGAAAAGGAACCACATTGCACATTATATCACCAAATTGCATTTCTATTGGGAATTAGGATATCCTCATTCGGCTTTCATTGATTCCATATATTGTACTGCTTTGTATTTGAAGAAAAGCTAATTTGAAAGAAGTCAGCTGGCTGGAAAGTGATTTGTGTTGTCCAATATGTTTGCTTTGTGCCGATCAAAACTGCAGTTATTTCCCCCTTTCCGTGTATAATTTTAGCTTGGATAATGATCCTACTGATGTTTATGATAGCTGAAATGTTCATTGGATTGTTCTTTATGATTTTATCAGATGCTAGAAAATATATGAAATCGAAGCATTACATGAATAGTATCATGATAATCATTTTCGCTAGCCAAGGGTTACGATCCGCTCTACGCATCTTCACCCTTGGCATCGTTATTCGGATTTTCGAGGTCACACGGTGACGGTTTATATGTAATGCAGCTAGTGGTAGCTGCAACCAATCAGAACGCTCTTTACAAAAAGCACATGTTCTGTAGGAAAAATGTCAACAAAATAAAAATGCGTGTACATATAAAATGATGTTGTAAGTTTGAAATAAAAGCACTAGTTTACCATTGAATAACAGTATGAGCCTCGTCAACGACTATAGCTTTCATTTTTTCCGGGAACTGGCTTCATTTTAGAACACTGCACCACTTTAAATCTCCGACAAATTGTTCTGGACTTCCGTATATAAAGTCAAACTCTGCCTTTTCAATCAAATCATTTTCACTAGAATCCAATTTCTTACACTTCTCTGACATTATTGAGATCAATGGTGCAATAATCACAACACACTAGCCAGGAAAAACTACTGGGATTGCCTCGTATGTCAACGCCTTTCCACTTCCCGTCTTCGTGCCAGCAAAGACATCTTTTCCGTCTATAATAGCCGTTATAGATTTGCCCTGATTTTCTGTCGATGAGTTTATATTAAATTTTTCACAAATCTTCGCTTGAATATCAGCCATATCATAATCTCGAGTCAATTTTCAGGGCTTTCAAACGAAAGGAAATGAAAGCCTAGCGTCGATTGGCAAAAAATGACATCATTACAAGGGACTTAACTGTCAAAATCCAGCAAGTGGCAGTGCGCGGGAATTACGAAAATCCGTCTAGCGATGCCAAGGGTGAAGTTGAGTAGAGCAGATCGTAACCCTTGGCTAGCGAAGATGCATGGTAATGTGCTTTTCCTTTTTTGTTTCAATCGGAACGCCAAGCTTTCCAACACCTCGGGACATTATTTCATTATTAAAATTGAAAAGTAAAAATACCCCCCATAAAAAGAATGCTTGAACCCAAGCAGTGCATGAATAACCTGACGAGGGATACAGACTCAGGTGAGCCTCTAATTTGGTATGTCATTCACATGTTGTATTTTACCATATAAAGCATTGAACCAGTAGATTAATGTGTATTGACTGGTAGCTGAACTAGTGAACATTTGAAATCTTTTTTGATCTTTCGAAATTAATGGAAAAACCTGGAAGATCAATTGTGTTTTCCGTCTGATCACTTATACAACTGTTAGCTGCAAATAACAAAATACCATTGTCAATAGGATTTAAGCTCTTAAACACAAATGCAAAATACAAATGCTATTATAATTTACGCTAGCGTTTTTATTTAAAAAACAATGTGAACTTTTGGAATTCTTTGATATCTGTTTTTTTTTTCAATTTTTCTCTCCTCATTTCAAACCACGGGAATTGTTTAGGCCAACTTTGAATGGATTGGTCATGCTAGAATATCATTTAAAAATAAATTATATAACCGATGGCATCACACGCTTTCCATGATTGAAAAGACAGTACATATGTACTGATAAGAGTCAGCGTTCACCTTTGGCCGATCTGTCGGACGTCAGGGATCAGTCACCGATCATTCAAATGTCAAATGTCATCGTTCAAGATTCAATCGTCATTGGCCATGATTCCAGCTTCATTCATCAGAAAGAGTCTTACGTAATTTGAACCCGTCAATTGTGACTGACTTCATAGTCAGCATACTGATTACATGTAGCAGATTGTAGTCCATATGTACCCTTGTATGGAAATTTAGCTTTTGGAATAATAAATTTTCCAAATGTCAAACAGGATATGTAGATTCTATTTCAAAGCCACCATTTCAGTTTAATTATACAATGCAATCCGTTAAGATTTGATACATTGTACTATGCGATTATGATTTTGAAGGTATTGGTAAACAAAACCAAAAAGATGGAACAATGTAGAAAAAATACAATCTGGATAGACCAATCAAGATTAATGAATTAACTAATTAAGATGCCAAAAGATCAAACACCGAAAGCTAGACGAAGTGCCTTGGATGTACCAGCTTATATCGTCCCATGCATGGCCTGGAGAGATGGTTTTAGTTTTGTCAGGTTCGTGTTGCTCAATCTTTGAACGTACCTGATGAAGGTTATTCCAGAAACGTGTCGTGCAAGGGAAGCCGCAGGGCGCCTTACAAAAGATTTGTACTTGCAGCTTAACCCACGATGTTAGCTCTTTAGAGGATGATAATGTTTTTGTCTTCTGTGTAGAGTTTTTTTAGTGTTTGTGTTCTATATTGTCATCTGCATAGCGATTTTAGTGCATCTGCTGTATAATAAATGACCCATTTCCATGTGACCTTCACCAGTGTTTTAAATAACACGTCACAGCTTGTGTTGATGTGAGTGTTCTAAAAATAGCCATCCAATAGCCATAGGTGACCTAATACCACTGCTCTTATAACCCAGTTCAGATATCTTGCATATTATATCACACTGCACACATGATACACGTTACAGTATAATTGTATGCAATATGTTTGCCAGTTTCTGCTGCTTTATTTTGTTTTATTGTTCTCTCGACATTTAATTTTAAACGTTTTTCTCCAATTTCAGCTTCTATTGTTGTAGCAAATCTTTTACAACCTTTACTCTCCATTGTTTTACTTTTATTGATTATAAATGCACTAAATACACAGCATGACCTAATTCTTGTGCTTGGTCATCCTGCCAATCAGGGAGAGGCGTGTCTTTGATGAAAATCCATTGATAAAACTCACGTGGTTGCGTTTTTGTAAGTAGAAATACGGGGTATAAATAATTTCGCGCGCAAACATCGGTGTTTGTCCCCGCTATATAAACCAATCACCGTTTAGAAAAAAACGCTACACAGAAGACAAATATTTTTATATCTACTGTACGTTTTTTTATTGAAATGAATTTTGTCCGTTTTTTTTTATTTCATTATTTTTATTTTGGCAGCTTTTGTTTTCTTGAAACTAAGCTTTATTGTGTAGTTTTTTGTATTATTAGATATAATAAATATAACATGAGTTCATCCCTGGTTTGTTTGCGCGATTCGTGTTGCTCTATGATTAGTTTTGTGTTGCGCGTTCTAGATCATTGTTTGTCCCTTTGTCCTTTTTTCTTTTGGCCGTTGCATTGTCTGTCCTTCTTCTTTTGGCCATTGTATTGTCTGTCCTTCTTTTGGCCATTGTATTGTCTGTCCTTTTTTCTTTTGGCCATTGTATTGTCTGTCCTTTTTTCTTTTGGCCATTGTATTGTCTGTCCTTTTTTCTTTTGGCCATTGTATTGTCTGTCCTTTTTTCTTTTTGCCATTGTATTGTCTGTCCTTCTTTTGGCCATTGTATTGTCTGTCCTTTTTTCTTTTGGCCATTGTATTGTCTGTCCTTCTTCTTTTGGCCATTGTATTGTCTGTCCTTTTTTCTTTTGGCCATTGTATTGTCTGTCCTTTTTTCTTTTGACCATTGTGTTGTCTGTCCTTTTTTCTTTTGGCCATTATATTGTCTGTCCTTCTTCTTTTGGCCATTGTATTGTCTGTCCTTTTTTCTTTTGGCCATTGTATTGTCTGTCCTTTTACGATTTACGTCCTCTGTCGTATCTTCAAGCTTCTCTTGAAGTTGATATAGACTTGCTGACATAGACACTAAATCATCCATAATGAAATGTGACGTTATAAGAATCCCTTTATATTGTGAAAACCAAGTCCAAACATTTTATTGAAAATGTCATGGTTACTGAAGTGAAGAGTAGAAATAAACGGTTGTTTCCTTAACGTTGTCATTTAAAGCGTCATACTGACTGAGATGAAGTAAAACATGTAAGACGTCCCTAATTGTTTATTTTTCTTTAGTTTCAGTTGGATTTCTGGATTTCCTTTCTTCTTCCTTCATCTCTGTCTATATTCTTGATTAAATTGATTTATTTGTAAGAAAAACAAATCTGCTTTCAATCATTTTATTTAAGAATTGAATGCATTTTTTTGTAGTTTTATTGGCGTGTGAAAGCATGGACCGAAGCACATTTTATATGAAGCGTGCGCTAGCGCTTCATACAAAAATGTGCCTCGGTCCACGCTTTTACACGCCTATAAAACTACAAAAAAATGCATTCAATTCTTATAATTACATTTAAATCACACCAAAATTTAATATAGTTGAATTTTTCGTTGTGAATATTATTTGTGTTAGATTACTACGCCATTGATTGTTTACATCTGACATCGTCATGGAGGCACGTGCAAGTTCAGGTTTGAGTTTTATTGGGATGTAAAACATCTCTTTTATAATCATGTGACCACTTCATAACCAATCATATTGTAACATTTCAATGAAAAACGGAAGTAATGTAATTATTCATATTTGAAAAGAACGAATTGTCAGTCTAAATTTATATTCAACAGATTCTATATTGATTTTGATGGTAAATATATAGATAGCATACAGAGGGAATCTTTAAGTGGTGATTAAATTTACGGTTGTCAATATTTTATCAATGGAATACGAGGAGGAAAAAAAATCACAATTCGATTCTTGAGATATTTCATTGAGAAACATTAATGAAACTAGTTTTATGTAAAGTTTGTTCCATTGATTAAATTCAGTTTGAAATTGATGTTGAGCAATAAGAAAAGGTATAGTAATCATTCATATGCGTTTTTATAATTAACCGTCACACATACACGAGATTACGAAAATGTTCAAATTGAAATGTGGACTAGGCTGAAATTAGTTTTGATGGATTAGAAATCACTTGAGATTTCAGTATTGACATTGGCAAATTCTGAATATGCAAAAACGAATGTAACTGGGATTTACAAAAAACAATTTGAAAACAAGGAAGTAAATTGAAATGATTAAGGACATGATTTATAATTATAAGACAAAACAAAACAATGTACATATGTAAGCGAACTGGTTTACTGTTAAATAGTTGAATCCAAACATGGCCTGTTTTAATCTGTCTTGATATATGCCTATTATAAGATTAGTCACCATTCAAATTGATTTTATCATATATATGATGTTAGCAATACTACCTGTCATCTATCAAGTCTACTTGATACACTATTATGTGATAAAGTTTGTCAGTGGTTTTGGACAGGTCGGTGGTTTCTCCGTGTACACCAATAACATTGACCGCCATGATATATCTGAAATATTGTTGAAAGTGGCGTTAAATACCATAATCATAGCCCCCTGTCATCTATCGTCCATTATATTTGGGGCATCGATTTTGACTGTTCTGTTTCAACGTTTTTCCGTTTGGATTTTAGAAATTGTAATACATCAAAATGCATCAATGGATTGTTAAAATGACTATTTTGATGCAGAACTATTAATTAGTTTAATTGATCTATAAAATTACATTTCAAGATTCTAGGACATTAACATCTGTGGTCTTCTAATACAGTGACAGTTTAATGACATTTGTATTAGAATTTTAGATGCTTGGACATAGAGAATTGTTGAAAGACAGAAACTGGCAAATGCGTTATCTCTGTTTAAATTTCGATTAGTTTAATTTTGAGTTTCCAACAGTATAGATTAAGATAATTGTATTGTAAAGTCTCAGTATCAGTAGTTTTTGGTTTTAAGAATGCAAGTTGCACCCAGCTTTAGATTTTATTAAAGCCCACGTTTTGGATAAGAGAACCCGGCTAACATGGATATATAAATAACAAATTGATCGAAATGGTTATCTACTGGTTGTTCAGTACCAGTCAAGTTCATAACTCTCTTTAGGTACTTGTATTGGCACCAAATGAGCAACAAATTGCTAGAGATAAGGATTGCCATTGATGATGGCCCATGAACAAACAAAATGTCTCACCTTTGTTCATCGTATCTTGTCTGCCTTGACATAAAACAACAATCAATCAATCTTGTTGTCTACTTCCATTCAACTAAATGGAGGTTATCACGTATACTATTTGTCTTCCATTATAATGCGACATCAAATGTATGTTTCAAGAAGATGTTTAGTAAATAAAGGGGCAATCAAAAATGGACAATCCAGAGAAACTGGCAACACAGGGCACACAAGACGACGAAAAACAAAACAAAAACAATCGAGAGAAACTGGCAACACAGGTCACACAAGACGAAGACAAACAAAACAAAAACAATCCAGAGAAACAGGCAACACAGGGCACACTAGACGACGAAAAACAAAACAGAAACACAACACAATATGTGATGGACACCACAATGCGAACACAAATAACGTACATGTAAATAAGGCATGACCCTACTACAAACAACTGGAGGTAAATACCAACCGAACATCGTTTTTTAATGCGGAAATTGTAATAGACATCACAACACGGAAAGTAGACATATAATAGGATAACACAAGAAACTAAAATGCGGAGGTGAGCTTCGGTTGAATGGTTTGGTAAGAACATGCAGTTCTTGGTTTGAATCAAACATGTTTCTGTGTTCAATGATTTTAATGTCATATTTTATCCGTTGAATATGGCAAGGATGAGTAGTTATCGACTTTTTAAACAACTTAAGCTACACCAGCCACCTATGTGACAAATTTCAAAGAGTAATTGTCGACATCACATCATCTTTCAACATGAACCACTCCAATTACAAAACCCGGAAAGTTATGATCGACAGTGCAAACACTTTCAACTAATCGAGTCGCTCCTCTGACAAACTTCAATCAGTATTTGTGGACAGTCTATCAAATCGATCAATCTGATTGAATGAAAAACGTAGATATCATCTGTTGTGATACGCTATGCGGTCATGAACTCATGCTCAGCCAATGAAAACATCGCTGCCAAATCCTAGCAGTGCATATCGCGCTTTTTTCGCATCGTAATCGTATCGCTGGCAACATCTTAGTTCATTGCACGCTTTATTCGCATCGTAATCGTAAAGCGCTCTGATTAGATGATGTTTTTTTTAGGTTAGTACCAGTATTCATATAAGAAAGTTCATCTCAATATGACCTCTAATCGTTTTTTGTAAAATAGTATGGGGAGTGCAGCATAGTATGACAGCTGTTTTTTTTAATCTTATTGACCAACCGCTACACGAGCCATTCCCCGGGAAAACAATTAACTCCACACACAGTAATGGCAAACAATGCGAACCACTCCGTTGACAAATCTCAAATTCCAAAACTGAAAATAACAAACAACGACAAAAGCCGATTGTAATGTTATTCATGGCTTCTTGCAGGCACACAATGAGGAAATTGTTAAACCTGCTAATATGATTCAAATTTGGATTGTTCCGACAGTGTGGTATGTTTGGTTTTTCATTTTTATCCCTTTTGATATTTGAATCTCCAACTTCCAAAGCCTGTCTTTAATGTTATTGTTAATGGTGATTAAGAAATGATATTCGCTATAGAATGAATTAATGTACATCTAAACAGGTAAATACTATATTTATCTTTATGATAGCATGATATTTTGTCTAACAATATATTCATATTCTTCATTATCTAAAAATAAACATGCGTTTCTACTTCAAATACGGAGTTTAACAATTGATAAGATATGTTTGTTCTAACTCATAATGTCAAGGACAATTCTTATACCCCCGCTCGTAGAGAGGGGGCTATATTGCAATCACCTTGTCCGTCCGTTAGTCCGTCCGTCCGTTTGTCCGTCCGTTCACACTTTCGTTAAAGATGTCTCAGCTGCTACTGGAAGAAGTGATTTTAATTGTGATACATGACTTTGGCATAGTGACTTGTACCGTGTCTCCCCTTTCCAGGCTTACCGCACATCTTCTTCCTGTTTACCGCGCGACTTAGAATTTTTCATGTTTGGCGTAATGAAAATGTTCGTAACAGATATCTCAGCTTCTACTGGAAGAAATGATTTTATATTTAATATGTGGTTTTGGCATGGTGACTTGTACCGTGTCTCCCCTTTCCAGGTTTACTGCACATCTACTTCCTGTTTACCGTGTGACTTAGAATTTATCATGTTTGCCGTAATGAAAATGTTCGTAACAGATATCTCAGCTTCTACTGGAAGAAATGATTTTATATTTGATATATGGCTTTGGCATGGTGACTTGTACCGTGTCTCCCCTTTCCAGGTTTACTGCACATCTACTTACTGTTTACCGTGTGACTTAGAATTTATCATGTTTGCCGTAATGAAAATGTTCGTAACAGATATCTCAGCTTCTACTGGAAGAAATGATTTTATATTTGATATATGGCTTTGACATGGTGACTTGTACCGTGTGTCCCCTTTCCTGGTTTACAGAACACAAATGAACGAGTGGGGGTATTCTTAGCACGACGTAGCATGCAACATATTGTTGTTTCTTGAATCGGTTATGATCGTTAGTTTGAATAATGCAAATCTTTTGATTTCCTCCCACATTTTTGCTGTTTCCTTTCTTTAACATCATTGGTCGATAACCATTCGATCCGGTTCTTTGATATGTTTTTTTTGTACATTGTTACAAATGATGCAGATAAGGTTCCTTTCGGATGTTTACTTTTGTGTTTCAGACAACATTTCTCCTTCAAGATCCTTTGAATTATTCAAATTTGCATTTCAAATTCTCTTTTCAATCTTTCACTTTGTTCTTAGAACGTCTGATCAAAGATCGTGTGATTTTTCCCCCTCTATTTTTCTTTCTTTGGCACTTCGGTTTTTATTTCTTTCAAGGATGTTTTTTTTTCTTTTCTTTTCTTTTTTTTTCTTTTTTTTTTAAAAATTAGTTGGTTTTCCAGTTGAGCGTACCCGATAAAGATTATTCCAAAAACACGTCATGTGTACATACATTATATCTCCGTTTTTTGTTCTCATTAACTTTTCCTTTCAAACCTTTCAAAAGCATTACACTACGTTACCATAATGTTTACTATGTCTCCCCTTCGAACGAAGGGAGACATAATGTTTTAGTCTGATTTTTTCTTCCGCTTCTTCCGCTTCTTCCGCTTCTGCTTCTTCTGCTTCTTCTCAGCGAAGCTTGTCCGGACCATAACGTTTTTGTCTTTCCAGATTGGTCAATGATATTTGGTATGTGGGTGCATGACCATAAGCCGGTGTGTCGCCTACCGTAATGACCTTCATGGGACCTTGATCTTTGACCGCAAGGTCAAATAATTGTTTTTTAAATAGTATTTTCTTGTCCGGGCCATAACATTTTTGTCTTTCGAGATAGGTCAATGCTATTTGGTATGTGAGTGCATGACCATAAGGCGGTGTGTCGCGTATCGTAATGACCTTCGTGGGACCTTGACCTTTGACCTTAAGGTCAAATAATTGTTTCTTTCGAGATAGGTCAATTATATTTGGTATGTGTGTGCATGACCATAAGGCGGTGTGTCGCATACCGTAATGAGCTTCGTTGGACCTTCACCTTTGACCTGTAGGTCAAATAATTGTTTTTT
The DNA here is from genome assembly GCA_963383655.1 of Bathymodiolus septemdierum. Classification (NCBI taxonomy): domain Eukaryota; kingdom Metazoa; phylum Mollusca; class Bivalvia; order Mytilida; family Modiolidae; genus Bathymodiolus; species Bathymodiolus septemdierum. The sequence goes on from OY726521.1 coordinate 79,831,549, forward strand.
AAATAGTATTTTCTTGTCCGGGCCATAACATTTTTGTCTTTCGAGATAGGTCCATGATATTTGGTATGTGGGTGCATGACCATAAGGTGGTGTGTCGCGTACCGTAATGACCTTCGTAGGACTTTGACCTCAAGGTCAAATAATAGAATTTTAAATAGTATTTTCTTGTCCGGGCCATAACATTTTTTCTTTCGCGATAGGTCAATGATATTTGGTATGTGGGTGTATGACCATAAGGTGGTGTGTCGCGTACCGTAATGACCTTCGTGGAACCTTGACCTTTGACCTCAAGGTCAAACAATAGTTTTTTAAATATTATGTTCTTGTCCGGGCCATAACATTTTTGTCTTTCGAGATAGATTGTAGTACAGATGACCGCATTAAGGGGAGACATAAGTTTTAGGTATCTAAAACAGTTCTTCTAGTTATTTAAGAATTTAGATATTTTCCCAGTACATTGAGTGGTATATTGTCATTAAATGTGTCTTTGTTAGTGAATTACACAATTTGGAAAAGACATAGGGAATACAAATATTTTACATTCAGTATGATAGGGGCTATATTTATATCATTATGAATATAAAGCATAAACAGTGATGGTAAACAATTTCAGCAAGATCAACAAAACAAACAACCACCTCTCACCTCAACTCCGTGAGCATAAAAAACTACCTCATGTGACGTTAGAAATCCAGATTCTGGCTTGGGATAGGCACAAAAATGTGGCAGGGTTAAATCTGCTAATGGGACCACAGAATCTCTTCTCGATAATTGGATCTCCAACGATAAAACATTTATAAACAAGCGATAACAAAAAAAATGTACAGATTCGCTTGCAGTTGCTTTTTTTTTATTTATCATTTGTTCCAATTTCCAAGTTGACGGATAGAATGTTAACTTTAATTGAGAGTCGCAAATCAAGAATCAGGCAATAATGACGATAAAATTGGCATTTTGTACTTGTAGATGACGAATTTGTCGAATAAATACGTCTTTCAAGTAATAATTTAAAACGCAACGCCTATTGCTAAGTAGAAGCTAATGAATGCTCAATTTTGACTGTTTACGCGCTGGAATGATCGTTTTAAATGTGAATAATGTTTTCTGTCTGACACTAGTTATGTTTTATTGTCCCACTGTGTTTATTCTCACAGTCATATAGTATTAACATTACGTGTAGCTTTTATTGGCGAATAAAGACTGTATGATGCAATAATTTATAATAATACTTCTTTACATATTAGATAATGATCCAGTTTGACAGCATCTGTTGTTTATGTAAGATGTTGGTCGATTGGCAATGCTTTAAATAGAATAATGTAATTCCTTACTGAAATAACATTTGATCACTAAACACTTTTTGTAGTAATTCCTTTTGGTTGATCGTTGTCATTGTATGTTTGACTGGTTTGGATTTGTTTATTTGGATTGTGGGGTGGCCGTCGTGGTTCTGATCGTCTGGTACTTGGACTTATGACTACCTATGAAGTCAGTGCCTATTACCATTAACATTGTGAGTTCGAATCCCGCCTAGGTGTGGTATACTCAATACAACATTCTGTGATAAAGTTTGTCAGCGACTTGCGGCATGTAGGTGGTTTTCTCCGGGTTCTCCGATTTCCTCGAATAAAACTGACCACCGCATTATAACTGAAATATTTTTGAAAGTGGCGTTAAACACGATAACACTACACTAACCCTAACCCTATTTGGATTGCGATTCATTATTATGCTGTTACAATTGGTTGTCTTTTGTTTCATTGGTGTTTGTCTTACCGGATTGTGATTTGTCATACTGTTCGCTCAAACCTTTTTTAACGCTTAACTACAGTAATACGATGGGTGGCACTAGTGGAACAGGAACTGCTTACCATTCTGGAGCACCTGAGTTCACCTCCAACACCCCCCACCCCCCACCCCGTGTTTTTGGTGGGGTTCATATATTGCTCAATCTTTTGTTTTCTGTGTAGTGTTTTGTATATCGTTATTTGTTCTTTTGTTCTTTTTCCTTTGGCCATTGTGTTTTCTGTCCTTCGAATTACGGCCTATCACCACTAACGGTGTGAGTTCGAACCCCACTCAGGCGAGGTTTACTCGATGCAACATTATGTCATAAAGTTTGTCAGTGACTTGCTTCAGGTCGGTGGTTTTCACCGGGTTTTCCGGTTTCCGCCACCAATAAAACTGACCTCCACGATTTAACTGAAATATTGGTGAAAGTGGTGTTAAACACCATAACCCATAACCTATTTGGATTGTGATTTATTATTATACTGTTGCAATTGGTTGTCTTGTCACTGGTGTTTGCTTGTCTTTCCGGGTTGTGATTTGTTATACTGTTCGCTCAATTTGTTTTGTTCTTTTCACTGTTGTTGCTGTGTCGACACGGATTGTGTTTTTGGATAATGTTCCCTCAGTTTGTTTTAATACATTTCATCGTAGTTGGCGTGTGTTTCGGGATTATAATGTGTCGTACTGTTTGTTCGTATTGGTGTTTTACCATAGTTTTGCATTATTCTATGCTTATAGCTGGATTCTAATTAGTTGTACTGTTCCCTGTATTTGGTATGTTGTGCCTTTGTTTCGTATGTGACATCTGTTTTGTCAATCTGCGTTGTGTATTTTACATTTGCTTTTTCTATACGGATTGTGATTTCTCCCACTGTTCCGTATTCTGCAGCTACGGAACCAAGGGTTCCTATGGGCTTAGATGAAGCCATCGCTTCGAACGTTTTACTGTAACGGAATATCTATGCCACAAATGACCTCATGTATGTGCCACTTGTAAACACTTCCTGTTGCTTTCCTCATTCATGACATATCACGGGGTTTGTAACTAGAGTAACACGACGAGTGCCACTAGTGGAGCAGGAACTGCTTAACATTCCAGAACACCTGCGTTCACCCCCGGTTTTTGGCCAGGTTTATGTTGCTCGATCTTTAGTTTTCTGTGTAGTGTTTTGTAGATCGTTGTTTGTCCCATTTCTTTTGACAATGGTGTTGTCTGTCCTTCGATTTACTTATTCTGATGGTTCCTTTTGTATCTTCAAGCTCTTCTTATCATTATATTGTATATCGTGATTGTCGTTGCTATATTTCATGGGGCCGTCGTGGTCGTGATCGTATGGTAGTTGGATTTACACCCCTGAATTTGTGATTTCGAATCCCGCTCAGGTTACGTGTACTCGATACAACATTATGTGATAAAGTTTGTCAGTGACTTGCAACAGGTCGTTGGTTTTCTCCTGGTACTCTGGTTTCCCCCACCAATAAAACTGACCGCCGCGATATAACTGAAATATTGTTGAAAGTGGCGTTAAACAGCATGACCACCTTATACTTCGCATTCTACATTTGATTTGTCGCTGTTTTGTGGTCCCTCTACTATGTATATTTCACATTCTACATTTGATTTCTCACTGTATTGTGGTCCCTCTACTCTGTATATTTCACATTCTACATTTGATTTCTCACTGTATTGTGGTCCCTCTACTCTGTATATTTCACCTTCTACATTTGATTTGTCGCTGTATTGTGGTCCCTCTACTCTGTATATTTCACCTTCTACATTTGATTTGTTGCTGTATTGTGGTCCCTCTACTCTGTATATTTCACCTTCTACATTTGATTTCTCACTGTATTGTGGTCCCTCTACTCTGTATATTTCACCTTCTACATTTGATTTGTCGCTGTTTTGTGATCCCTCTACTCTGTATATTTCACCTTCTACATTTGATTTCTCACTGTATTGTGGTCCCTCTACTCTGTATATTTCACCTTCTACATTTGATTTCTCACTGTATTGTGGTCCCTCTACTCTGTATATTTCACATTCTACATTTGATTTCTCACTGTATTGTGATCCCTCTACTCTGTATATTTCACCTTCTACATTTGATTTGTCGCTGTTTTGTGGTCCCTCTACTCTGTATATTTCACCTTCTACATTTGATTTGTCGCTGTATTGTGATCCCTCTACTCTGTATATTTCACATTCTACATTTGATTTGTCGCTGTATTGTGGTCCCTCTACTCTGTATATTTCACCTTCTACATTTGATTTGTCGCTGTATTGTGATCCCTCTACTCTGTATATTACACATTCTACATTTGATTTGTCGCTGTTTTGTGGTCCCTCTACTCTGTATATTTCACCTTCTACATTTAATTTCTCACTGTATTGTGGTCCCTCTACTCTGTATATTTCACATTCTACATTTGATTTCTCACTGTATTGTGATCCCTCTACTCTGTATATTTCACCTTCTACATTTGATTTCTCACTGTATTGTGGTCCCTCTACTCTGTATATTTCACCTTCTACATTTGATTTCTCACTGTATTGTGGTCCCTCTACTCTGTATATTTCACATTCTACATTTGATTTCTCACTGTATTGTGATCCCTCTACTCTGTATATTTCACCTTCTACATTTGATTTGTCGCTGTATTGTGATCCCTCTACTCTGTATATTTCACCTTCTACATTTGATTTCTCACTGTATTGTGGTCCCTCTACTCTGTATATTTCACCTTCTACATTTGATTTGTCGCTGTATTGTGATCCCTCTACTCTGTATATTACACATTCTACATTTGATTTGTCGCTGTTTTGTGGTCCCTCTACTCTGTATATTTCACCTTCTACATTTAATTTCTCACTGTATTGTGGTCCCTCTACTCTGTATATTTCACATTCTACATTTGATTTCTCACTGTATTGTGATCCCTCTACTCTGTATATTTCACCTTCTACATTTGATTTGTCGCTGTATTGTGATCCCTCTACTCTGTATATTTCACCTTCTACATTTGATTTCTCACTGTATTGTGGTCCCTCTACTCTGTATATTTCACCTTCTACATTTGATTTCTCACTGTATTGTGGTCCCTCTACTCTGTATATTTCACATTCTACATTTGATTTCTCACTGTATTGTGATCCCTCTACTCTGTATATTTCACCTTCTACATTTGATTTGTCGCTGTATTGTGATCCCTCTACTCTGTATATTTCACCTTCTACATTTGATTTCTCACTGTATTGTGGTCCCTCTACTCTGTATATTTCACCTTCTACATTTGATTTGTCGCTGTATTGTGGTCCCTCTACTCTGTATATTTCACCTTCTACATTTGATTTGTCGCTGTATTGTGGTCCCTCTACTCTGTATATTTCACCTTCTACATTTGATTTGTCGCTGTTTTGTGGTCCCTCTACTCTGTATATTTCACCTTCTACATTTGATTTCTCACTGTATTGTGATCCCTGTACTCTGTATATTTCACATTCTACATTTGATTTCTCACTGTATTGTGATCCCTCTACTCTGTATATTTCACCTTCTACATTTGATTTGTCGCTGTTTTGTGGTCCCTCTACTCTGTATATTTCACCTTCTACATTTGATTTCTCACTGTATTGTGATCCCTGTACTCTGTATATTTCACATTCTACATTTGATTTCTCACTGTATTGTGATCCCTCTACTCTGTATATTTCACCTTCTACATTTGATTTCTCACTGTATTGTGATCCCTCTACTCTGTATATTTCACCTTCTACATTTGATTTCTCACTGTATTGTGGTCCCTCTACTCTGTATATTTCACATTCTACATTTGATTTCTCACTGTATTGTGGTCCCTCTACTCTGTATATTTCACCTTCTACATTTGATTTCTCACTGTATTGTGGTTCCTCTACTCTGTATATTTCACATTCTACATTTGATTTGTCGCTGTATTGTGATCCCTCTACTCTGTATATTTCACATTCTACATTTGATTTCTCGCTGTATTGTGGTCCCTCTACTCTGTATATTTCACCTTCTACATTTGATTTGTCGCTGTATTGTGATCCCTCTACTCTGTATATTTCACATTCTACATTTGATTTGTCGCTGTTTTGTGGTCCCTCTACTCTGTATATTTCACCTTCTACATTTGATTTGTCGCTGTTTTGTGATCCCTCTACTCTGTATATTTCACATTCTACATTTGATTTCTCACTGTATTGTGGTCCCTCTACTCTGTATATTTCACCTTCTACATTTGATTTGTCGCTGTATTGTGGTCCCTCTACTCTGTATATTTCACCTTCTACATTTGATTTCTCACTGTATTGTGGTCCCTCTTCTCTGTATATTTCACATTCTACATTTGATTTCTCACTGTATTGTGATCCCTCTACTCTGTATATTTCACCTTCTACATTTGATTTGTCGCTGTTTTGTGATCCCTCTACTCTGTATATTTCACATTCTACATTTGATTTCTCACTGTATTGTGGTCCCTCTACTCTGTATATTTCACCTTCTACATTTGATTTGTCGCTGTATTGTGGTCCCTCTACTCTGTATATTTCACCTTCTACATTTGATTTCTCACTGTATTGTGGTCCCTCTTCTCTGTATATTTCACCTTCTACATTTGATTTCTCACTGTATTGTGATCCCTCTACTCTGTATATTTCACCTTCTACATTTGATTTCTCACTGTATTGTGATCCCTCTACTCTGTATATTTCACCTTCTACATTTGATTTCTCACTGTATTGTGGTCCCTCTACTCTGTATATTTCACCTTCTACATTTGATTTGTCGCTGTATTGTGGTCCCTCAACTGTGTATATTTCACCTTCTACATTTGATTTGTCGCTGTATTGTGGTCCCTCTACTCTGTATATTTCACATTCTACATTTGATTTCTCACTGTATTGTGATCCCTCTACTCTGTATATTTCACATTCTACATTTGATTTCTCACTGTATTGTGGTCCCTCAACTGTGTATATTTCACCTTCTACATTTGATTTGTCGCTGTATTGTGGTCCCTCTACTCTGTATATTTCACATTCTACATTTGATATGTCACTGTTTTGTGGTCCCTCTACTCTGTATATTTCACCTTCTACATTTGATTTCTCACTGTATTGTGGTCCCTCTACTCTGTATATTTCACCTTCTACATTTGATTTGTCGCTGTATTGTGGTCCCTCTACTCTGTATATTTCACCTTCTACATTTGATTTCTCACTGTATTGTGGTCCCTCTACTCTGTATATTTCACCTTCTACATTTGATTTCTCACTGTATTGTGTTCCCTCTACTCTGTATATTTCACCTTCTACATTTGATTTGTCGCTGTATTGTGGTCCCTCTACTCTGTATATTTCACCTTCTACATTTGATTTCTCACTGTATTGTGGTCCCTCTACTCTGTATATTTCACCTTCTACATTTGATTTGTCGCTGTATTGTGATCCCTCTACTCTGTATATTTCACATTCTACATTTGATTTCTCACTGTATTGTGATCCCTCTACTCTGTATATTTCACATTCTACATTTGATTTGTCGCTGTTTTGTGATCCCTCTACTCTGTATATTTCACCTTCTACATTTGATTTGTCGCTGTATTGTGGTCCCTCTACTCTGTATATTTCACCTTCTACATTTGATTTGTCACTGTTTTGTGATCCCTCTACTCTGTATATTTCACATTCTACATTTGATTTGTCGCTGTTTTGTGGTCCCTCTACTCTGTATATTTCACCTTCTACATTTGATTTTTCGCTGTATTGTGGTCCCTCTACTCTGTATATTTCACCTTCTACATTTGATTTCTCACTGTATTGTGATCCCTCTACTCTGTATATTTCACCTTCTACATTTGATTTCTCACTGTATTGTGGTCCCTCTACTCTGTATATTTCACCTTCTACATTTGATTTGTCGCTGTATTGTGGTCCCTCTACTCTGTATATTTCACATTCTACATTTGATTTCTCACTGTATTGTGATCCCTCTACTCTGTATATTTCACATTCTGCATTTGATTTGTCGCTGTATTGTGGTCCCTCTACTCTGTATATTTCACATTCTACATTTGATTTCTCACTGTATTGTGGTCCCTCTACTCTGTATATTTCACATTCTACATTTGATTTCTCACTGTATTGTGGTCCCTCTACTCTGTATATTTCACCTTCTACATTTGATTTCTCACTGTATTGTGGTCCCTCTACTCTGTATATTTCACCTTCTACATTTGATTTGTCGCTGTATTGTGGTCCCTCTACTCTGTATATTTCACCTTCTACATTTGATTTGTCGCTGTATTGTGGTCCCTCTACTCTGTATATTTCACATTCTACATTTGATTTGTCGCTGTATTGTGATCCCTCTACTCTGTATATTTCACCTTCTACATTTGATGTCTCACTGTATTGTGGTCCCTCTACTCTGTATATTTCACATTCTACATTTGATTTCTCACTGTATTGTGATCCCTCTACTCTGTATATTTCACATTCTACATTTGATTTCTCACTGTTTTGTGATCCCTCTACTCTGTATATTTCACCTTCTACATTTGATTTCTCACTGTATTGTGGTCCCTCTACTCTGTATATTTCACATTCTACATTTGATTTCTCACTGTATTGTGGCCCCTCTACTCTGTATATTTCACATTCTACATTTGATTTGTCGCTGTTTTGTGGTTTCTCTACTCTGTATATTTCACCTTCTACATTTGATTTGTCGCTGTATTGTGATCCCTCTACTCTGTATATTTCACATTCTACATTTGATTTCTCACTGTATTGTGGTCCCTCTACTCTGTATATTTCACCTTCTACATTTGATTTGTCGCTGTTTTGTGATCCCTCTACTCTGTATATTTCACATTCTACATTTGATTTGTCGCTGTATTGTGATCCCTCTACTCTGTATATTTCACCTTCTACATTTGATTTGTCGCTGTATTGTGATCCCTCTACTCTGTATATTTCACCTTCTACATTTGATTTGTCGCTGTATTGTGGTCCCTCTACTCTGTATATTTCACATTCTACATTTGATTTCTCACTGTATTGTGATCCCTCTACTCTGTATATTTCACATTCTACATTTGATTTGTCGCTGTATTGTGGTCCCTCTACTCTGTATATTTCACATTCTACATTTGATTTCTCACTGTATTGTGGTCCCTCTACTCTGTATATTTCACATTCTACATTTGATTTCTCACTGTATTGTGGTCCCTCTACTCTGTATATTTCACCTTCTACATTTGATTTGTCGCTGTATTGTGATCCCTCTACTCTGTATATTTCACATTCTACATTTGATTTGTCGCTGTATTGTGATCCCTCTACTCTGTATATTTCACCTTCTACATTTGATTTCTCACTGTATTGTGGTACCTCTACTCTGTATATTTCACATTCTACATTTGATTTCTCACTGTATTGTGGTCCCTCTACTCTGTATATTTCACCTTCTACATTTGATTTGTCGCTGTATTGTGATCCCTCTACTCTGTATATTTCACATTCTACATTTGATTTCTCACTGTATTGTGGTCCCTCTACTCTGTATATTTCACCTTCTACATTTGATTTTCGCTGTATTGTGATCCCTCTACTCTGTATATTTCACCTTCTACATTTGATTTGTCGCTGTTTTGTGGTCCCTCTACTCTGTATATTTCACCTTCTACATTTGATTTCTCACTGTATTGTGATCCCTCTACTCTGTATATTTCACATTCTACGTTTGATTTGTCGCTGTATTGTGATCCCTCTACTCTGTATATTTCACCTTCTACATTTGATTTGTCACTGTTTTGTGATCCCTCTACTCTGTATATTTCACATTCTACATTTGATTTGTCGCTGTTTTGTGGTCCCTCTACTCTGTATATTTCACCTTCTACATTTGATTTTTCGCTGTATTGTGGTCCCTCTACTCTGTATATTTCACCTTCTACATTTGATTTCTCACTGTATTGTGATCCCTCTACTCTGTATATTTCACCTTCTACATTTGATTTCTCACTGTATTGTGATCCCTCTACTCTGTATATTTCACCTTCTACATTTGATTTGTCGCTGTATTGTGGTCCCTCTACTCTGTATATTTCACATTCTACATTTGATTTCTCACTGTATTGTGATCCCTCTACTCTGTATATTTCACATTCTACATTTGATTTGTCGCTGTATTGTGGTCCCTCTACTCTGTATATTTCACATTCTACATTTGATTTCTCACTGTATTGTGGTCCCTCTACTCTGTATATTTCACATTCTACATTTGATTTCTCACTGTATTGTGGTCCCTCTACTCTGTATATTTCACCTTCTACATTTGATTTCTCACTGTATTGTGGTCCCTCTACTCTGTATATTTCACCTTCTACATTTGATTTGTCGCTGTATTGTGGTCCCTCTACTCTGTATATTTCACATTCTACATTTGATTTCTCACTGTATTGTGGCCCCTCTACTCTGTATATTTCACCTTCTACATTTGATTTGTCGCTGTATTGTGGTCCCTCTACTCTGTATATTTCACATTCTACATTTGATTTGTCGCTGTATTGTGATCCCTCTACTCTGTATATTTCACCTTCTACATTTGATGTCTCACTGTATTGTGGTCCCTCTACTCTGTATATTTCACATTCTACATTTGATTTCTCACTGTTTTGTGATCCCTCTACTCTGTATATTTCACCTTCTACATTTGATTTGTCGCTGTTTTGTGATCCCTCTACTCTGTATATTTCACCTTCTACATTTGATTTCTCACTGTATTGTGGTCCCTCTACTCTGTATATTTCACATTCTACATTTGATTTGTCGCTGTTTTGTGGTTTCTCTACTCTGTATATTTCACCTTCTACATTTGATTTGTCGCTGTATTGTGATCCCTCTACTCTGTATATTTCACATTCTACATTTGATTTCTCACTGTATTGTGGTCCCTCTACTCTGTATATTTCACCTTCTACATTTGATTTGTCGCTGTTTTGTGGTCCCTCTACTCTGTATATTTCACATTCTACATTTGATTTGTCGCTGTATTGTGATCCCTCTACTCTGTATATTTCACCTTCTACATTTGATTTCTCACTGTATTGTGGTACCTCTACTCTGTATATTTCACATTCTACATTTGATTTCTCACTGTATTGTGGTCCCTCTACTCTGTATATTTCACCTTCTACATTTGATTTGTCGCTGTATTGTGATCCCTCTACTCTGTATATTTCACATTCTACATTTGATTTCTCACTGTATTGTGGTCCCTCTACTCTGTATATTTCACCTTCTACATTTGATTTTCGCTGTATTGTGATCCCTCTACTCTGTATATTTCACCTTCTACATTTGATTTGTCGCTGTTTTGTGGTCCCTCTACTCTGTATATTTCACCTTCTACATTTGATTTCTCACTGTATTGTGATCCCTCTACTCTGTATATTTCACATTCTACGTTTGATTTGTCGCTGTATTGTGATCCCTCTACTCTGTATATTTCACCTTCTACATTTGATTTGTCGCTGTTTTGTGGTCCCTCTACTCTGTATATTTCACCTTCTACATTTGATTTCTCACTGTATTGTGATCCCTCTACTCTGTATATTTCACATTCTACGTTTGATTTGTCGCTGTATTGTGATCCCTCTACTCTGTATATTTCACCTTCTACATTTGATTTGTCGCTGTATTGTGGTCCCTCTACTCTGTATATTTTCATCTGTTTTGTCTTATGTAGATTTTCATTTGTCGTACTGTACCATCTACCTTGTGCAATTTACATCTGTTTTGTTTATTCATTTTGTGACATGTTGTACCATTCAATCATATTGGCAGTATATCGTATATTTTTAGCAGTGTATAACCCACTCAGTCTGTAGACGCAACTGCACAAGTCAAATATTACCACAGATAAAAAGTTAATTGTTAATGTTAACAATTTAGATCTGGTCGCCGTATTTATTTGTTTTATAATAGTGTGTGTTTGTCAACCTCCATTTATCTGTTCAAATATTCTCTGATTAGTCTGGGCATTTATTCTTGTTTAATGGGAACACATTTCACATATCAGGAAAGTGTACCTTTATAATAAAACATTGAACTAATGGATTACTTCCGCACAATCGCCAGAAAATGCCGTCTTGTAATAACATATCTAAGCATGTGTCATTCGTCATGCGTTGAATCCTGTAATTAATTAGTGTCTATGTTTTGAACTTTACTTCACCTCATAATGTTTTAAGAACATGTCTAGGAAGTCAAAATGAGTCGTTGATTTCTGTGATCGTATGGTAATTTGTTGTAACTCAACCGTATGCCATCAGTGCCTATTTCTGCTTTAGTTCGATTCCCAGTCATGCGGATGTGTACTAGATTCAACCGTATCTCATCAGTGCCTATTACCGCTAAGTTCTATTCCCGCTCATGTGGATGTGTACCAGATTCAACCATATGTCATCAGTGCCTATTAACGCTTAAGTTCGATTCCCTGTCATGCGGATGTGTACTAGATTCAACCGTATCTCATCAGTGCCTATTACCGCTAAGTTCTATTCCTCCCGCTCATGTGGATGTGTACCAGATTCAACTATATGTCATCAGTGCCTATTAACGCTCAAGTTCGATTCCCGCTCATGTGGAAGTGTACTAGATTCAACCATATGTCATCAGTGCCTATTAACGATGAAGTTCGATTCCCACTGACGCGGATGTGTACTTGATTCAACCGTATGTCATCAATGCCTATTACCGCTTAAGTTCGATTCTCGCTCATTCAGATTTGTAATAGATTCAACCGTATGTAGTCAAATTTGTCACTATCTTGAGGCATGCCTGTTGGCTTCCTCTGTTATCTCTAAAGATAAGAGTAGCCACCGAAAAGTAAAGCTGAAATAATGTTAACTATCTAAATATCCTTTGGTTTGTTTGTCTCTCAACGACCTTTAAATTGTTTTGCTTTCCATTTTTTTAACTTTGGGTGTACCTGATGAAGGTTTTGTAAAAAAACACGCCGTGTTCACTAAACTAAACTAAAACTCGATGTCAAGAAGTACACCATTGTGCCCACATATTATAGACATATCATAGATCATGATACCAGTATAAACCTGTGCGAAGCCCAGCAAGTTTAATGGTAGTTCCATATTCATGACGCGGAGGACTTTATTCTTTAGAACATTCGTATCCATAAATGAATGATGAGTTTAAATAAATACAATGGTGTGATATTTTGTGCTGCTTCACTTCCGTCATATGTGCTAATGGTATCTAATTTTTGTCGTCTGTCGTCTGGCGTCTGTCGTCTGTAAACTTTTCACATTTCAAGCTTCTTCTCCGAAACCACTTGGCCGATTGGAACCGAACTTAGCAGGAATGTTCCTTGGATGGTCCTCTACAAAGTTACTGTTTTTCGTTCCAGTCGAATATTCAATATGGCTGCCAGGGCCAATAATATGCTCTGATTGGCTGAAATTTCAAAGATCTTCTTCTCTGAAACTAATGAACTGACTGAACCCAAACTGTAAAGGAATGATCATTGGGATGTCCTTTACCAAGTTACTGTGTTTTATGCCGATCGGAAATCCAAGATGGCCGCCATCGCAGGACATAGATTAACATTGGGCCCTATGGGAAAATGTTCAAATGCCTTCTTCTCAGAAACTACAAATATGATTAAAGCCAAACTGTACATGAATGTTCATTGGATGGTCCTCTACAATCTTAAGGTTTTTTGTTCCGATATGAAATTCAGAATGGCGGCTACGGCAGGACTTAGTTTAACATTGGACCCTATGGGAAAAATGTTTCAAAATGCTTCTTCTCTGAAACCACTTGGACAGTTGAAACCAAACTGCCCAGGAATGATCATTGGAAGGTCCTCTACAAAACACCGCAGGACATAGATTAACATTGGACCCTATGGGAAAATATTCAAATGCCTTCTTCTCAGAAACTACAAATATGATTAAAGCCAAACTGTACATGAATGTTCATTAGATGGTCCTCTACAAACTGTACGTTTTTTGTTCCGGTATGAAATTCAAAATGGCGGCTACGGCGGGACTTAGTTTAACATTGGACCCTATGGAAAAATGTTTCAAAACGCTTCTTCTCTGAAACCACTTGGATAATTGAAACCAAACTGCCCAGGAATGATCATTGGAAGGTCCTCTACAAGGTGTGTGTTTTTTTTATGCCGATCGGAAATCCAAGATGGCCACCACCGCAGGCCATAGATTAACATTGGACCATATGGGAAAATGTTCAAATGCCTTCTTCTCAGAAACTGCAAATATGATTAAAGCCAAACTGTACATGAATGTTCATTGGATGGTCCTCTACAAACTGTACGTTTTTTGTTCCGATATGAAATTCAAAATGGCGGCTACGACAGGACTTAGTTTAACATTGGACCCTATGGGGAAAATGTTTCAAAACGCTTCTTCTCTGAAACCACTTGGACAGTTGAAACCAAACTGTGTTTTTTATGCCGATCGGAAATCCAAGATGGCCGCCATCGCAGGACATAGATTAACATTGGACCCTATGGGAAAATGTTCAAATGCCTTCTTCTCAGAAACTACAAATATGATTAAAGCCAAACTGTACATGAATGTTCATTGGATGGTCCTCTACAAACTGTACGTTTTTTGTTCCGATAAGAAATTCAAAATGGCGGCTACGGCAGGACTTAGTTTAACATTGGACCCTATGGGAAAAATGTTTCAAAACGCTTCTTCTCTGAAACCACTTGGATAATTGAAACCAAACTGCCCAGGAATGTTCATTGGAAGGTCCTCTACAAAGTTTCTGTTTTTTTATGCCGATCGAAAATTCAAGATGGCCACCACCGCAGGACATAGATTAACATTGGACCCTATGGGAAAATGTTCAAATGCCTTCTTCTCAGAAATTACAAATATGATTAAAGCCAAACTGTACATGAATGTTCATTGGATGGTCCTCTACAACCTTAAGGTTTTTTGTTCCGATATGAAATTCAAAATGGCGGCTACGGCAGGACTTAGTTTAACATTGGACCCTATGGGAATTTTTTTTCTAAATGCTTCTTCTCTGAAACCACTTGAACAGTTGAAACCAAACTGCCCAGGAATGATCATTGGAAGGTCCTCTACAAGGTGTGTGTTTTTTATGCCGATCGGAAATCCAAGATGGCCACCACCGCAGGACATAGATTAACATTGGACCCTATGGGAAAATGTTCAAATGCCTTCTTCTCAGAAACTACAAATATGATTAAAGCCAAACTGTACATGAATGTTCATTGGATGGTTCTCTACAAACTTTACGTTTTTTGTTCTGATATGAAATTCAAAATGGCGGCTATGGCAGGACTTAGTTTAACATTGGACCCTATGGGAATTTTTTTTCTAAATGCTTCTTCTCTGAAACCACTTGGACAGTTGAAATCAAACTGCCCAGGAATGATCATCGGAAATCCAAGATGGCTGCCACCACAGGTCATAGTATTAACACAGAACCATATGGGGAAAATACAGAAATATATTCTTCTCTGAAGCTATTGCACTGATTGAACCTAAACTGTGCATCAATCATTGGAAGGTCCTTTACAAACTTTGTGTTTTTTATGTTGATCGTAATTCCAAGATGACTACCACTGCAGGACATAGTTTTTACATAGGACCAATTGGTTTTTTTTATTACCAGGTGAACGATACAGGCTCTTGAGAGCCTCTGGTTATAATTTTCATCCATTTTTTGTTTTAAATGACTGACTTTATAATTGATAAGAATACATGTATATGCAAAGCCACCTGTACGTTTTATTCGGAGACGTTTGCCATACTTTTCCAGATTTATTCCACGATTGAGTCTAATAATAAGTATGTATAACCAAGATTATATTTTTTTTGAATATTTTCTTTTTATATAGTGATCCATTAACATGGAACGATTTGGTATCGGGTGATGTCAGACGCCACTGTTCACGTGACCTTCATCGATGATCGTATGTAATCTTGTGTCATTGAAAAGAATAGCGTTTATATAGAACGATTACGAATACGAAAAAAATAAATTTGAAAAAGAACAAAATTTAACACGACTTTCTGCTCACTTTACATATTTATTTACCAAATCCTGGAAGCTACCAGTAACTTTGTGATCATCATTACCATGGTAACGTATTTCTTGAAGTCATCTGTTGGTTTTTGTTATTTATATTTCTTTGAGTGAATTCTTTCTCTAAAGTGGTCAACAGATTTGTTGTAACTTTTGCTGTATCAAAGACGCTCAAAAATTGTGATGTTGTTTTAAGTCACTTGATAATGTTGTCTTATTGTATGAACATCTTCATCGGTTATAATGGAAAAAAACTGGAAAATATCTCAATGCCGATATTTATCTTAATTAAATAGTATTGATGCCTGACTATGCATTGGTCTATTAACGTAGAGTCGTTTGTTACTCGTCGGCGTACAGCTGTACCTTAACTTAAACACTAATTATAAGTGCTATGTGTTTATAACTAAGATAAATGTAATCATGTTCATTTCGATATCAAGATATTATTAAGAAATAAACCTTAGAGAATACCGAAGGGGCAATGAAAAAGGGACTATCCAGAGAAACTGGCAACATAGGGTACACAAGACGAACAAAAACCCCACAATATGTTTTGGATTCCACTATGCGCAAACAAACACAAATAACGTAAATAAAATCTGAGCCCTCATAGAAACAACGTTGTAACATAACATAGGCATATATGTAACACAATACTATATATAGAAACCAATTGTAGTGGTAGAAGTAATCACAGAGGTGTTTAAGCTGATTATGCCAATAATCTGCTTATGTAGAATTTATAAAATGTTGATATTTTTCTTGCCAATTTGAGATTACACAACGATGACATTTCTGACCTTTGTGTCTTTTATTCTTGATACATAAAGCATAACTTGGTTGCATAACTTTTATAGGAGAGGTTCATGTCTTTTTGTGTTATTTATGTCTGTTTGCCTATTTTGGTGTCCAACATATATTGTGTTTTTGTTGTGTTTTTCTTCGTCTTGTGTACTCTATGTTGCCAGTGTCTCTGTGTTTTTCTTCGTCTTGTATACTCTATGTTGCCAGTGTCTCTGGATTGTCCATTTTTGATTTACCCTTCAGTATTCTCTAACATTTATTTGGTATTGACAATATCTGAAAATAAATGCATTTTCTTTGAATTTCCTTTAGAAAGAAATGTGGTCCAATAGACCACGTGGAATATTTTCATCCCGTTGTGTCCGTGGACGTCATTATATTTCTTCTGTTACGGGTATGATCCTCTACCTAACGTTCTAGGAATCACAGTAGATTCATAACCATCTCTTCTAACTGTGTTAGTGGAGATCTCCTCTATCTTAGTTGGTAGATCAGTAGCTTACAATGCGAGATGTCCCGGGATCGAATCCCATCGGGGACGTTGCATTTTTCAGAGATAAAACATACTCTACTGTTAGACTTCTAAGAAATGCTGTGTCAGATTGACGCAGACTATAGAGGAATGTTCCTTTGCTGGACTTCTATGATTTAGGTGCCGTTTCGATTTTCGACAATTCCGACTGAACCAATAATTCGATTTGATTGGCTAAGGCTTCCAGTTCTCTTGTTAGTTATTCTCATATAGCGTGATGTTCATAATCCTGGAGTGGTTCTTTAAAATGTTTGTGTTTTGTGCCCATTGGAATTCCAAAGATAAGCTCCACCCAAGACATAACTGGAAAATGAATAGAAAACAACTCTTTTCTTGGAAAACTAAAGGTAAATTCCATTCAAACTGTACATGAATTATGATGGTATGGTCCCTTACACCATTAACGTTATTGTATGTGGATCGGACATTCAAGATTGGTGCTTAACATAGGAGCCTATATGAGTTAAATGGTATACAGTATTCCTTCCTGCTGACACAATTGTACCTTTTGTAAGCCAACTTAACTGGAATATTCCTAGAAAATGATTTATGATATGTATCGTCTAGAATATCCTATGGTTCCAGACTTCTTTCTTTTTAATAAGGACATTTATAGAACTCAAGTGTTAATCAGTATCCTCATGCAGATATTACATACTGCTGTTGTACCTAATCTAATAGTTCAAACAAACTTTTTTTTCGCCAGATTAGGCTTTTCACACGTAATATACGTAATGAGTAGATGAATTTCAGAGCTAACAAAATGTTCTAGAATGATATAATTCATTACTTATTTGTGCTGGCTTTAAAGCGCAAAGGAATTTAATTAATTAAAAAGCAACGCGTCAATTATCTCCTATGATGGGTTGAAGTTGGAATAGTAAATAATAAACTGTCAGAACAATTCCACAATTCTGTCGGAAAATCGTAAACACAGACAAGGTCGACCCCCACCCCCCGAAAAAAAAACCCCAACAAATAACAAAGCAAAAACAAAAACATAAGTCATAAAAAAAACCCACACATATGCATGATCGCTCACTCTCCTGACCCTGCACAGTAGCTCCAATAAAAGGCGACTGACCAAAATAATCATATGGGCTCACTCCTATCATGTTACTGAGTGAAATGATACTGTTATGTAAGTGTTTTAAAAAAATGAGGGCAAAGTTCCGACTCCCACAAACAATTCGGTGATCAACGTTGTTATGCGTAGCACAGTCATTAATTTTAATTGTATGCATAGTATAATACATATTAATTCCTTGTGACGTAATGTTGTCATTACAATTCTTATGGGGAAAGATATAATGATGACAAATGTTTTTCAGTCAAAGAATTTTGTTCTTCATTTAAGCAAAACATAATAATAAACATGTAATAAAAAAATAATGAGCACATTCATGTAAGATTATTTATTTTGAGCTTCTCTTACAGACATGAATCGTCCGAATCTCATTGATCATCCAACTGATGGATGTTCAAGATTATTCGAAATATATGTTATTTTATCTTCAAATGGTGTAGGATTTTGTAAATATTGTCATATTTAAAAAGAAAAATAGATCACAATTTTATTTAAATATAATATAGAGACCTAATTTTGTTTTGAAGATCTTCTTTTTGGTAAAAAGTATAGTTAAAAGAAGAATTTGAAGATACCAAAGGGGTAATCAGAATCCATATATCGAAAATTGATTTGATTTGATTTATTGTGTTTAACGCCATTTTCAACAATATTTCAGCTATATCATGGCGACCAGTTTTAGTCGTGGAAGAAGCCGGAGTACCCGGAGAAAACCACCGACCATGGGCAAGCAACTGGTAAGCTTTATCACTTGCGGCTGCGAGTCGAGGGCATTTTGTTTTGTAATTTACAAAGCCGGGCTCGAACCCACGCCGTATTGGTGATAGGCTTGTATGAGTTGTTAGGTAATGCAACTACCTAACTGATTGAGCCATCCAACACAATGGCCAAAAGAAAAAGTACAAAAGAACAAACAACGATCTACAATACATACACATGAAACTAAAGATCGAATAACACGAACCCCACTGAAAACCGGGGGTGAACTCATGTGCTCCAGAAGGGTAAGCAGTTCCTGCTCCACTAGTGATGTTTTCTGTTGTGTATATTAAATTGACCGTTCCATTGGAAACTGGTAGCATTTTGTGTGTCACAGTGGAGCAGGAACTGCTAACAAAGGAATAAAATTGAACAGGTGCCTGGTAACCTAAGAAGAACACTATAACTTGGCCTGGCCCCTGAAAATGTTCAGACAGTAGTGCAGCCGACTGCTGAAATTTTGAATATTTCAGGTGCAAAGTTAGTTGCTGGGCCCCAGTAATTTTTACTGGGCTACATATATTGGTATTTTAGGGAGCCCAGCTGAAGCACAAATGCTAAGCTTTATCCTTGCTTATCCCTACTGAAACACCCCGGTTACTAAATATTTAGTTGTCTATGCAATGTTTTGTAGATCATTGTTTTTATTTTTGTCCTTTTATTTTTGGTCATTGTATTGTCTGTCTCTTTTCTGTTTACTGATTATCCTATCGGTATCTTCAAACTATTCATAGATGTATCTAAATTACCATATATTACTAATTAATTATGAATGTGGAGTTATATGTAATATATTTGATGGACATTCCTTACATAAAACTATTTTATTTCATTTTTATTTTCGGTTCTGAGGATGTATTAAGTTTATATTACTACTTCGGGGACTATAATTCTGATCTCCAAGGTGTGATTCGTCTGACCAGGTCTTTTGTTGCCTTTCTACGTAAGATCATCGCATTATACTGATATTACGCTGTTTAGAGTCTGAAAATGCAGATCGTTGATTGGTTGAGGAATAAAATGTGCTCTCCTCTTAATATTATGTCCAAGAAGTTATGTTCTTGTTGTCAAGCCATTATACAACAGATAAAGATATGATTGAACCGACAGTAATTATGTCATAGTCTAGGTTTATTACTCAGTTTGTTTGTCAAAACGGTAATACTGCTAATGAACTTTTGACTGTTACACATGTGCAACGTGTTTTAAATTGAATTTATGAACATTGCACTTTTAAAGTAGAAACAAAAATGAATGCACAATGGTTGTTGCCATGGCTTATGACATTTTAGCCAAATTTGAAATTGTATTCTAGGCCAAACCGATTTTGAGCCAGAATTAGACCTATTAAAAATGTCAGACCAATTGTAAGGTCGATTATATTATATCTCACATGTATCTTCTGTTGAACGTTAAACGAAATCAGTCTGTAATACAATTTAGAGTATATGATTGATTTTTGATTTTTGGTGTTTTAACGCCACTTTCAGCAATATTTCAGTTATATCATGGCGACAAGTTTTAGTGGTGGAAGAAGCCGGAGTATCCGGAGAGAACCACCGACCATAGGCAAGCAACTGGTAAGCTTTATCACTTGCGGCTGCGAGTCGAGTGCACCTTTTTTGTAATTTACAAAGCCGGACGCGAACACACGCCATATTGGTGATAGACTTGTATGAGTTGTTAGGTAATCCAACTACCTAACTCATTGAACCACCCGGACCCTCAATTTAGAGTATTTCCAAGTGTCAATTTCTAATTTGTGAAAACGAAATGACTACAATTTAGATTATGCCTCAGGTATCTGAGTATCAGCTTCTGATACGTTAAAAGGAACAGGTTAGAATTTAAAATATATATTTGAAAAATAAGAGTCAACATGCAATGTGTGGCAACAAACAGACCAGAGTATATATATGCATAATGGGTTAAAACTACCAAACTAGAATCTAGAATATAGCTTTGAAATCTAAGTGTCAACCAGTGCCGGATTTAGATAAAGAGAGGTCCTAGGCTAATCCACTTGTGAGGCCCCTCCCAATTCCCCACCTTCACAATTGGAGGAAGGTGGAAGCGTGTTTAATCAATTTCAATAAAGTCAAAGATGATGAGGGGTGTCTAAAATTCTACAATATTCTGAAATGGAGTGCAACTGTGTAAGGAAAATTACTGAACGGTTGTTTAGAAAGTACAGTACGTTATGACAGCATAAGTGTGAAAGTCCAGTAACAATGTTAAGCATATTATATACACCTGGGCCAGAGACCCCTAAATTTTGAGGCCCTAGGCTTCAGCCTATCGAGCCTATGGGTAAATCCGGCACTGGTGTCAACATGCAATGTCTGATAACGAGCAGACTACAATTTAACGGATATCTTAAGTATTTCAGTGCGAACGTCTAATGTACCAAAAATGACAAACAACAAATTAGAAAACATCTTTGGTATTTGATTTTCAACGTCTCATGTGTGACAACGAACAGATTACAGTAACAAAATATAGTACAGCTTTGATATCTAAATGTCAACATATAATGGGTAAAAACGGAGGTAATGATTGTGTATACTAATATGCGCATTTATAGGCTAGGGTCAATAAGACGTTACGTAGATGATAAATATATTGTCATATGGGTCTTGATGGCTGAATGGTTAAGGCCCTTGACTTTGTTTTGTGTTGTCCTATTATGTGTCTTTACGTTCTTAGTTTCGTGTTGTGATGTCCGTTACGATTTCCACATAAAGCGATGTTCGGTTCGTCTTTACATTGTTTGTAGGAGAGGATGTTCGGTTTGTCTTTACAGTTGTTTGTAGGAGAGGAGGGCTCATGTCTTACTTAGGTTTTTTTGTGTTTGTTTGTGCATAGTGTTGTGTTTTTTGTTTTGTTTTTCGTAGTCTTGTGTCTTGTGTACCCAATTGTGTCAGTTCCTTTGGATTGGCCATTTTGTGATTGTCCCTTCGGTGTTCTCTGACGTTTATTTAGCACCACTGAACAGAAGTCCCACACCGATACCAACCTCAGAGGTAAAGGTTTCTAGACACGCAACAGTGAACAAAGGGCGAGGTTCAGAGGTAAAGGTTTCTAGACACGCAACAGTGAAAAAAGGGCGAGGTTCACTGGTCAGTTTATTATAGCTGTCAGAGCTTTCCTACCCAATATGTCTTGTAGTACAATAAGCTTGCAAAACAAAATGATGAACATGATGATATACTTCATTCAATAATCCAACATAATTGTCTGAAGTTTGAAATAATAAATACAACCCAGTTCCAAATATATGACCAACGAATCACAACTACTTTACTTTTTCAGGTTGACTTATGACTCTAAAATTACTTCTTTTTGACAGCTTCTCTAAGATGACGGCTATAGTCGGTGTTGTTGATAATAATGCAATTGATTGGTTCGGACGCATAATGAGTCCAATTTTCTCACAGACAAACGAAGTTATTGATCGGCACACATAGAAGTTGTATATCGATAATATATTTGTCATGAAAGTCTCGGGAAACATTTTAATATCAGCAGAGTAGTGTGATATTAACAATGACAGTTCTGTCATAAAAGCTTAAATGAAATATGTAGATTTACCTTCTAGTACATTTATTTTCGTCATGGCTGACACACAGGAATATGTCAAATGTAATCATTAGTTTCGTTGTATGCTAAATTAAAACTCAAAAGTTCATGGTGTTTTTAACCCATATTTTGTTGACAATAGGTATTTGTCAACTTCATAGATAAAGTATTAATTATGTGCACCAAATCATAATGTCTGTATTTAAAACGAAGATTGAGTAATATTTATACCACGGTTTTTCCCGAGTTAAACGTTTAAACAATCGAATGCGAAGCGTGAGATTGTTTAATCGTTTAACGTGGGAAAACATTGGTATTCATGATTTGTAGCATGAAGCCATGCAATATCACATGCACGTTGATTATAGCATTGGCTCTCTGAGAGTAAAAAAAAAAGCTACAGCCGAGATTTACAATGAGCAATATCTTGTATTTGCGTATATTATTTCATAGTTCTTAGCTGTTGCTTACATTCTGGTATATAAACCATAAAAAGATCAAAGGAAAAGAATACATTCATGTTACAAGCATGTTTAGTGAACACGACCCATTTCTGGAATAACCGTCATCAGCACATAGTCAAAAGATTGTGAAACCAAAAAAATTCGATCATAGATAAATAGAAACGAATTATGAAACAGGCCAGTAAGGGTGAACAATTTTACTCACCGACCTGCTGAGTGCTAATAAAAAAAAAATCAGTCAGAAAATAACCATTAGGGGTAAACCGAAGGGAGCAATCAATGAATGAACCACCCAGAGGCATTGGTAACATTGGGTATGCAAGACAGATAATGAAGATAACCAAAACAAAAAACACAAAGCAGATAATTAAAAAGATGAGCAACATGAATCTGTAAAAATAAACCGAGGGAAACTCAGGTACTCGCGAAGGGTAAAAAAAAATATGCTTTATTTTTAACTAAGCCTAAGTATGTGAATCTGGGTGTCCCATTTTTTATACTCGGAAATATAATATCGGCTTGTGATGTTATATATTTCGTAATAACTAACGCCAAATGGAATAGACGCAATTTTTACAGTCTTATCCAAGAAGAATAACATCCGATGTAGCGATAATTTGTTGGAAAACACACCACGATTCATTCTGCGTTGTGTATATTCTACATCCTTTACAGAAATCTAACGTTTTTTATGAACCGTAGAAACACATTTTATACGGTAATTGAACAGCCAGTTTGGAGTGTATTTTTATTGCAGATCGAAATGATCCTGAATGGACAATAACAAGAGGGATCCTTAATTGCTTTGTTGACAACAGTGTTATATTAAATCAGAAATCGTATGCCACTATATATAGCTAGTTAATAGCCAAACGGGGATTAAATGTCTAGTAGTTTAGAGTGGGTGCTGATAGACACCAGCATGGAAATAAAGATTTAGGGAAATGTCAACATATCACCCACTTAGCATGCTATTATTTTTATTTATCCACCTGCTCAAATGCTATAGGCATTTTTATTATCATTGCGGTTTCGTCGGCGATCGTTAACATTTCACATCGTTTTAATAATATCTTCTGAAAACCTTAGGGCAAGGTGGGATTGAAACTAAAACAATCATAATTTCGTTGTGCACAAGTAGAAAAGTACAGTTTCCTGAGTTAATTCTTGTTACTGGTTGTTTGATTTTCAATTCTTCTCGCGGGCTGATCGTATGGTAGTTGGATTTACAGATACATGTGCAATTAGTGCCTATCGCCACTAAAGTTGTGAGTTCGAACCCCGTTCATGGCGAGGTGTACTCGATACAACATTATGTGATAAAGGTTGTCAGTGACGTGCAGGTGGTTTTCTCCGGGTATATAACTTAAATATTGTTGGAAGTGGTGTTAATCACCGTAATTCTAACCATTAAAAACGACGTTCTTATTGTTAGTGTAAGGATATTGAAATGAATAGCGACGTTCTTATTGTTAGTGTAAGGCTATTGAAATGAATAGCGACGTTCTTATTGTTAGTGTAAGGCTATTGAAATGAATAGCGACGTTCTTATTGTTAGTGTAAGGCTATTGAAATTAATAGCGACGTTCTTATTGTTAGTGTAAGGCTATTGAAATGAATAGCGACGTTCTTATTGTTAATGTAAGGCTATTGAAATGAATAGCGACGTTCTTATTGTTAGTGTAAGGCTATTGAAATGAATAGCGACGTTCTTATTGTTAGTGTAAGGCTATTGAAATGAATAGCGACGTTCTTATTGTTAGTGTAAGGCTATTGAAATGAATAGCGACGTTCTTATTGTTAGTGTAAGGCTATTGAAATGAATAGCGACGTTCTTATTGTTAGTGTAAGGCTATTGAAATGAATAGCGACGTTCTTATTGTTAGTGTAAGGTTATTGAAATGAATAGCGACGTTCTTATTGTTAGTGTAAGGCTATTGAAATGAATAGCGACGTTCTTATTGTTAGTGTAAGGCTATTGGAATGAATAGCGACGCTCTTATTGTTAGTGTAAGGCTGTTGAAATGAATAGCGACGTTCTTATTGTTAGTGTAAGGCTATTGAAATGAATAGCGACGTTCTTATTGTTAGTGTAAGGCTATTGAAATGAAGAGCGATGTTCTTATTGTTAGTGTAAGGCTATTGAAATGAATAGCGACGTTCTTATTGTTAGTGTAAGGCTATTGAAATGAATAGCGACGTTCTTATTGTTAGTGTAAGGCTATTGAAATGAATAGCGACGTTCTTATTGTTAGTGTAAGGCTATTGAAATGAATAGCGACGTTCTTATTGTTGGTGTAAGGCTATTGAAATGAATAGCGACGTTCCTATTGTTAGTGTAAGGCCATTGAAATGAATAGCGACGTTCTTATTGTTAGTGTAAGGCCATTGGAATGAATAGCGACGTTCTTATTGTTAGTGTAAGGCTGTTGAAATGAATAGCGATGTTCTTATTGTTAGTGTAAGGCTATTGAAATGAATAGCGACGTTCTTATTGTTAGTGTAAGGCTATTGAAATGAATAGCGACGTTCTTATTGTTAGTGTAAGGCTATTGAAATGAATAGCGACGTTCTTATTGTTAGTGTAAGGCTATTGAAATGAATAGCGACGTTCTTATTGTTAGTGTAAGGCTATTGGAATGAATAGCGACGTTCTTATTGTTAGTGTAAGGCTGTTGAAATGAATAGCGATGTTCTTATTGTTAGTGTAAGGCTATTGAAATGAATAGCGACGTTCTTATTGTTAGTGTAAAGCTATTGAAATGAAGAGCGATGTTATTATTGTTTGTGTAAGGCTATTGAAATGAATAGGGACGTTCTTATTGTTAGTGTAAGGCTATTGAAATGAATAACGACGTTCTTATTGTTAGTGTAAGGCTATTGAAATGAATAGCGATTTGTAGTTCTTATTGTTAGTGTAAGGCTATTGAAATGAATAGCGAGTTGTAGTTCTTATTGTTAGTGTAAGGCTATTGAAATGAATAGCGACGTTCTTATTGTTAGTGTAAGGCTATTGAAATGAATAGCGACGTTCTTATTGTTAGTTTAAGGCTATTGAAATGAATAGCGAGTTGTAGTTCTTATTGTTAGTGTAAGGCTATTGAAATGAATAGCGACGTTCTTATTGTTAGTGTAAGGCTATTGAAATGAATAGCGACGTTCTTATTGTTAGTGTAAGGCTATTGAAATGAATAGCGAGTTGTAGTTCTTATTGTTAGTGTAAGGCTATTGAAATGAATAGCGAGTTGTAGTTCTTATTGTTAGTGTAAGGCTATTGAAATGAATAGCGACGTTCTTATTGTTAGTGTAAGGCTATTGAAATGAATAGCGACGTTCTTATTGTTAGTGTAAGGCTATTGGAATGAATAGCGACGTTCTTATTGTTAGTGTAAGGCAGTTGAAATGAATAGCGATGTTCTTATTGTTAGTGTAAGGCTATTGAAATGAATAGCGACGTTCTTATTGTTAGTGTAAGGCTATTGAAATGAATAGCGACGTTCTTATTGTTAGTGTAAGGCTATTGAAATGAATAGCGACGTTCTTATTGTTAGTGTAAGGCTATTGAAATGAATAGCGACGTTCTTATTGTTAGTGTAAGGCTATTGGAATGAATAGCGACGTTCTTATTGTTAGTGTAAGGCTGTTGAAATGAATAGCGATGTTCTTATTGTTAGTGTAAGGCTATTGAAATGAATAGCGACGTTCTTATTGTTAGTGTAAAGCTATTGAAATGAAGAGCGATGTTATTATTGTTTGTGTAAGGCTATTGAAATGAATAGGGACGTTCTTATTGTTAGTGTAAGGCTATTGAAATGAATAACGACGTTCTTATTGTTAGTGTAAGGCTATTGAAATGAATAGCGATTTGTAGTTCTTATTGTTAGTGTAAGGCTATTGAAATGAATAGCGAGTTGTAGTTCTTATTGTTAGTGTAAGGCTATTGAAATGAATAGCGACGTTCTTATTGTTAGTGTAAGGCTATTGAAATGAATAGCGACGTTCTTATTGTTAGTGTAAGGCTATTGAAATGAATAGCGAGTTGTAGTTCTTATTGTTAGTGTAAGGCTATTGAAATGAATAGCGAGTTGTAGTTCTTATTGTTAGTGTAAGGCTATTGAAATGAATAGCGAGTTGTAGTTCTTATTGTTAGTGTAAGGCTATTGAAATGAATAGCGAGTTGTAGTTCTTATTGTTAGTGTAAGACTATTGAAATGAATAGCGACGTTCTTATTGTTAGTGTAAGGCTATTGAAATGAATAGCGAGTTGTAGTTCTTATTGTTAGTGTAAGACTATTGAAATGAATAGCGAGTTGTAGTTCTTATTGTTAGTGTAAGGCTATTGAAATGAATAGCGAGTTGTAGTTCTTATTGTTAGTGTAAGGCTATTGAAATGAATAGCGAGTTGTAGTTCTTATTGTTAGTGTAAGGCTATTGAAATGAATAGCGAGTTGTAGTTCTTATTGTTAGTGTAAGGCTATTGAAATGAATAGCGACGTTCTTATTGTTAGTGTAAGGCTATTGAAATGAATAGCGAGTTGTAGTTCTTATTGTTAGTGTAAGGCTATTGAAATGAATAGCGAGGTTCTTATTGTTAGTGTAAGGCTATTGAAATGAATAGCGACGTTCTTATTGTTAGTGTAAGGCTATTGAAATGAATAGCGAGTTGTAGTTCTTATTGTTAGTGTAAGGCTATTGAAATGAATAGCGAGTTGTAGTTCTTATTGTTAGTGTAAGGCTATTGAAATGAATAGCGACGTTCTTATTGTTAGTGTAAGGCTATTGAAATGAATAGCGAGTTGTAGTTCTTATTGTTAGTGTAAGGCTATTGAAATGAATAGCGACGTTCTTATTGTTAGTGTAAGGCTATTGAAATGAATAGCGACGTTCTTATTGTTAGTGTAAGGCTATTGAAATGAATAGCGACGTTCTTATTGTTAGTGTAAGGCTATTGAAATGAATAGCGACGTTCTTATTGTTAGTGTAAGGCTATTGGAATGAATAGCGACGTTCTTATTGTTAGTGTAAGGCTGTTGAAATGAATAGCGATGTTCTTATTGTTAGTGTAAGGCTATTGAAATGAATAGCGACGTTCTTATTGTTAGTGTAAAGCTATTGAAATGAAGAGCGATGTTATTATTGTTTGTGTAAGGCTATTGAAATGAATAGGGACGTTCTTATTGTTAGTGTAAGGCTATTGAAATGAATAACGACGTTCTTATTGTTAGTGTAAGGCTATTGAAATGAATAGCGATTTGTAGTTCTTATTGTTAGTGTAAGGCTATTGAAATGAATAGCGAGTTGTAGTTCTTATTGTTAGTGTAAGGCTATTGAAATGAATAGCGACGTTCTTATTGTTAGTGTAAGGCTATTGAAATGAATAGCGACGTTCTTATTGTTAGTGTAAGGCTATTGAAATGAATAGCGAGTTGTAGTTCTTATTGTTAGTGTAAGGCTATTGAAATGAATAGCGAGTTGTAGTTCTTATTGTTAGTGTAAGGCTATTGAAATGAATAGCGAGTTGTAGTTCTTATTGTTAGTGTAAGGCTATTGAAATGAATAGCGAGTTGTAGTTCTTATTGTTAGTGTAAGACTATTGAAATGAATAGCGACGTTCTTATTGTTAGTGTAAGGCTATTGAAATGAATAGCGAGTTGTAGTTCTTATTGTTAGTGTAAGACTATTGAAATGAATAGCGAGTTGTAGTTCTTATTGTTAGTGTAAGGCTATTGAAATGAATAGCGAGTTGTAGTTCTTATTGTTAGTGTAAGGCTATTGAAATGAATAGCGAGTTGTAGTTCTTATTGTTAGTGTAAGGCTATTGAAATGAATAGCGAGTTGTAGTTCTTATTGTTAGTGTAAGGCTATTGAAATGAATAGCGACGTTCTTATTGTTAGTGTAAGGCTATTGAAATGAATAGCGAGTTGTAGTTCTTATTGTTAGTGTAAGGCTATTGAAATGAATAGCGAGGTTCTTATTGTTAGTGTAAGGCTATTGAAATGAATAGCGACGTTCTTATTGTTAGTGTAAGGCTATTGAAATGAATAGCGAGTTGTAGTTCTTATTGTTAGTGTAAGGCTATTGAAATGAATAGCGAGTTGTAGTTCTTATTGTTAGTGTAAGGCTATTGAAATGAATAGCGACGTTCTTATTGTTAGTGTAAGGCTATTGAAATGAATAGCGAGTTGTAGTTCTTATTGTTAGTGTAAGGCTATTGAAATGAATAGCGACGTTCTTATTGTTAGTGTAAGGCTATTGAAATGAATAGCGACGTTCTTATTGTTAGTGTAAGGCTATTGAAATGAATAGCGAGTTGTAGTTCTTATTGTTAGTGTAAGGCTATTGAAATGAATAGCGAGTTGTAGTTCTTATTGTTAGTGTAAGGCTATTGAAATGAATAGCGACGTTCTTATTGTTAGTGTAAGGCTATTGAAATGAATAGCGAGTTGTAGTTCTTATTGTTAGTGTAAGGCTATTGAAATGAATAACGACGTTCTTATTGTTAGTGTAAGGCAATTGAAATGAATAGCGACGTTCTTATTGTTAGTGTAAGGCTATTGAAATGAATAGCGAGTTGTAGTTCTTATTGTTAGTGTAAGGCTATTGAAATGAATAGCGAGTTGTAGTTCTTATTGTTAGTCTAAGGCTATTGAAATGAATAGCGACGTTCTTATTGTTAGTGTAAGGCTATTGAAATGAATAGCGAGTTGTAGTTCTTATTGTTAGTGTAAGACTATTGAAATGAATAGCGACGTTCTTATTGTTAGTGTAAGGCTATTGAAATGAATAGCGAGTTGTAGTTCTTATTGTTAGTGTAAGGCTATTGAAATGAATAGCGAGTTGTAGTTCTTATTGTTAGTGTAAGACTATTGAAATGAATAGCGACGTTCTTATTGTTATTGTAAGGCTATTGGAATGAATAGCGACGTTCTTATTGTTAGTGTAAGGCTATTGGAATGAATAGCGACGTTCTTATTGTTAGTGTAAGGCTATTGAAATGAATAGCGACGTTCTTATTGTTAGTGTAAGGCTATTGAAATGAATAGCGAGTTGTAGTTCTTATTGTTAGTGTAAGGCTATTGAAATGAATAGCGACGTTCTTATTGTTAGTGTAAGGCTATTGAAATGAATAGCGACGTTCTTATTGTTAGTGTAAGGCTATTGAAATGAATAGCGAGTTGTAGTTCTTATTGTTAGTGTAAAGCTATTGAAATGAATAGCGAGTTGTAGTTCTTATTGTTAGTGTAAGGCTATTGAAATGAATAGCGACGTTCTTATTGTTAGTGTAAGGCTATTGAAATGAATAGCGAGTTGTAGTTCTTATTGTTAGTGTAAGGCTATTGAAATGAATAACGACGTTCTTATTGTTAGTGTAAGGCAATTGAAATGAATAGCGACGTTCTTATTGTTAGTGTAAGGCTATTGAAATGAATAGCGAGTTGTAGTTCTTATTGTTAGTGTAAGGCTATTGAAATGAATAGCGAGTTGTAGTTCTTATTGTTAGTCTAAGGCTATTGAAATGAATAGCGACGTTCTTATTGTTAGTGTAAGGCTATTGAAATGAATAGCGAGTTGTAGTTCTTATTGTTAGTGTAAGACTATTGAAATGAATAGCGACGTTCTTATTGTTAGTGTAAGGCTATTGAAATGAATAGCGAGTTGTAGTTCTTATTGTTAGTGTAAGGCTATTGAAATGAATAGCGAGTTGTAGTTCTTATTGTTAGTGTAAGGCTATTGAAATGAATAGCGACGTTCTTATTGTTATTGTAAGGCTATTGGAATGAATAGCGACGTTCTTATTGTTAGTGTAAGGCTATTGGAATGAATAGCGACGTTCTTATTGTTAGTGTAAGGCTATTGAAATGAATAGCGACGTTCTTATTGTTAGTGTAAGGCTATTGAAATGAATAGCGAGTTGTAGTTCTTATTGTTAGTGTAAGGCTATTGAAATGAATAGCGAGTTGTAGCAATACTAAGCGAATATATTCGTTTAGAGTTGTATTAAGGGCGTGAGGGGGACAAAAGGGAGTTCTTTTTCATAAACATTGTTGACTGCCATTGACGATGGAGGGAGGGTGTCGATCTAAGAATCTTTGTTGATTGCCACTGATTTTATGGATGAATATAGTTGTAAATTACTATACAATAATGAACGTAAAGTATCATTAACGATTTAACTGTCTCTTTCGTGACCTCTTTAATAACGGGGAAATGAATATGATGTTTTTATCATAAATTTGTAATCCTTTTGTCTCACGTATAATAATTATTGGAAAAGTCATTGCCTGCAAACATATTTCATTCAAAACATTGAAGTGGTATTTGTTACAGATATATTGTTCATCTTTCACGCGACAATAGGGAGACGTTGCATGTTAGATCTTTTTAGGAATCTTATAACAAATAGATAGACTTATTTGTTGTATATGGTTTTGGTCCTTGGGCAAAATACCGTTAATAGGTTCAGTTTATTGGATTACACGCCTTTTGTCCATTTTATTAAATTTTAAAGACAAGAGTCTTGGGGGAATATTTATTTCTTAATAACTAGTAATGTATACGAGATTAAAATATGTGTTCAGCTACAGCCTAGTTGAATAAGTGATGTAATGCCACGACTTCTACTGTCGACATCCAAGCTAAGACATATAAGAAAGATTGATGTTCACGGAAAACTTTTACAGATAAAACCGAGCCCATATAAATCAAATACCATCTCCCTAAGATTGTACAGTGAACCATGTCTAAGCATAACATTTCGCAATGTAGGAAATCTTCTTTGATTTATCCTGCACAAATCAAACACCTGTTTATAAGGAAAATAAATGTTGATCCCAAATGAGGCTTGGTTAAGACAAGTTTTACTGTACTAATAAAATGGAGACAATCGACGCGTTTCTGAAAAACTTTAGAAGTTTGCATATGCAAAGTTAGCCGAATGGAACCAATTCACCATTATGTCCAAAATGGCAGGTCGTATGTGGACAAGTACCATTTGCCTCAGTAATTGTCTGAGTTTACAGTTGTATAGTTTTAATATTTATGTACAATAAATTGTGGTTACATGACAAATGGGAGTGATTGGGTGAATGATTGTAGTTTAGCGCCTAAATAAAAAAAAAATTTCCAGCTATGTCATGGCGAGAACAAGTTA
This sequence comes from Bathymodiolus septemdierum, assembly GCA_963383655.1. NCBI lineage: Eukaryota > Metazoa > Mollusca > Bivalvia > Mytilida > Modiolidae > Bathymodiolus > Bathymodiolus septemdierum. The sequence continues at coordinate 79,863,863 of OY726521.1, forward strand.
CATTCTATGAGATAATGATATCCACCCTGAACTAGACCAATTCGCTAAGTTGGATATTTATGATACTCTCACTGAAACAACAGTTCGCGGATAGACGCACTAACCAGATTCTGAGCCGTCAAGTCTTTGTTTTTACTCCTTAGCACTGCGTGCTTCGCGGAAAAACAGCAAATACCTATTTCATAATCTGTTTGACCGGACAGGGACTCAAAACCACGTTCTGTCGCAATCGAGGCGAGCACGCTAATCATTATACCACCCATGCGACACTATCTCAAGTTATGGAACACAATATCTATTAAATTATCTTATTCCGTTGAAATGTTAATGCCCATCATTACAACATGATATTTCAAGGGACCGTCGTGGCCGTGATCGTATAGTAGTTGGATTTACAACTACATATGCAATCAGTGCCTATCACCACTGATGTTGTGATTTCGAATCTCGATCAGGGAGAGGTGTACAACATTATGTGATAACGTTTGTCAGTGACTTGCGACAGGTCGGTGGTTTTCTTCGAGTCCTCCGGTTTCCTCCACCAATAAAACTGACCGCCACGATATAACTGAACTATTGGTGAAAATGGCATTAAACACCAACCCCATGTAGTGGCAGAGGTAATAAAACATCACCATAATGACCATTAACCATCAAGCAAACAAACAAACAAGCATTTTTGATAATGCTTATCTTCCTTGTGAAAATCTTCAGCGGTGACATATACAATTACCATATATTTTTATTTAATATCACCGTTTGATATATATTAGTGATATATCATAGAAAAATGAAATGCTTTACAGATGTATATTTAAGATGCATCATATATCAGAGACATGTAATTAAGTTAGACGGGAAACCAATTTACCCGTCAAAATATCGTGCCGCTACTATTTTTGTTGTTGAATTACGTATTAACCAGCGGATTGATTTATTTTGATCTTCTGATATAACTCAACAGGATTTTAGAAGTTTTTGTTGTCGATTTTCTCCAAATAAAAAGTTTTCAAAAGGTTAACAATAAAGAAAGACGTGAATTGTGTGAGAGTCATATTGTGTCCAATGGGTTGAAGTGAGAGGTAGTTGTTCGTTTTGTTGATATTGATGGAAAGTGCTGACTATCACTGTTTAAACTTTCATTTCTTAAAGGGGAATTTGCGGTAGTGCCTACCGACAAAATTTGTGGGCGGAGCTTATCATCAAAAATCCCCGTTGACATGAACAGCATATTTATGAAACTGTATGTCACATGACCAACGTGACCTAAAGGTCACGTACCTCAGACATTTGAATTTTCGAAGTGATTTTTGTAGATTTTAGACTGATGAAGAATATTTTGTTTTAATAAGACTGAAAGTTGTGTAGGGAGGAACACTAGTAACCATGTCTGTCAAATATTTTGCTCCAAAAGTAACTGTGGAACTATGTATCATTGGTGTTTCCTCCTCGATATAACCGTGGTAAAAAAATGAACAATCTGAATGTTTGTTCCGCCCACCGCTATTTATACCCACGTTCCCGGTTTAAGAACAACAGAACTATGGTCCCATTGTATTTATTTTTGTTTTCTTCTTTTTTTATGAGAGGTTATTACCTTTTGAAACTACTGTTGTTGTTTTTTTGTTTATTTTGAAAGATGCATAAAAAATAAAATAAAATTATTGATATAATAGTTTGAAACATTATATGATTATTTTTGGTTATCACTTAAATTTGATAGTTAGTATTTCATTTTAGTAAATCTACTTCCTGTTCCTGTTTAATTTTAATGGTGTATATTTCATTTTAATAGAATAATTTCCCAATTTTCGTCACATTTGTGATATATTATTAAGATATAATAGTCGATTCCATATTCTTAGAATATAATAGTTGTATCGAATATCTTGGCAGATATATTGGCAGCGCAAATATATATCGGCCGCAGGTGCACTTTCAATTTTCGGCCAATTAACTTCAAAATGAGAATAATAATATCTTTTAACAAAGACATATAGAAGATATTATTCATTATTTGTGAAGTCTGTGAATTATAGATGGCATTATAGTTCTCTGTTGTCTTTATCATATCAGATTATATATACATATACAGTAATGGAAGGGAAATGTCTTTTAAAGGCTGCAATTCTAAATATGGCTTTGAGTAGATATCTATTTCATATTTATTATGATGTGTATTATTTTACTTCCAAACTAAAGTTGTCAATCATATATATATTATATATATATATATATGCGAGCACGCGTGTATATATGCGGGAGTGGGGGATACACTCGTCAAACACACAAATATATATGTTAGCACGTATGTATGTGTGTGTGTGTGTGTGGGGGGGGGGGGGGGGATTTAATTTTAGTAGTTTTTCCAGACATGGTTGTCATCGCAAAAAAAAAGGAAAAAGTAAAGCAGCCGTATACATAGATCCCTTTACATCTTATCTAACTTGGGTATTAGTGGGAGCTTGTATGACCCCTTGCTAGTATCATCGTTATTAACTGTAACCGTTTAATTTAATGAAACTATATTTGGTTTACTGGAACAGTTTGGGAGTCATCACTACTGCCGATATCAAATACAGAAATACCTATATGTATGTACTGCAACAAATTAATATTGGAGCATTCGAACATGTTCATGTCGAACACGGGTAAGTCGAATGCCTCTGATATTACGAAGTAATTCAGTGGCCGAATTAGAAAATATGTTTTCATGGCTGCTAGACTTACATGATATATCTATATATACAACTGTAGTTATTATATATGATTTATTCTAAGCAAACCACTAAATCTGTCAATGAATATGGGCACCATAAATGTCATGGAAATGTTATCGATATCATATTATTAATACAATGGATTAATTATTAGATTGATATTTTCATAAAGAAAACTGGAAATGTCAAGTCTGATATACAGGATTACTTCAATAATGTTAATACTTACATGGCTATATAATATATCATATATACATAGTTAGTAAGAAAGGAAGTCGATGTAAATGAACATGAAAAACTATCTAATTTTACAAGTAGTTATAAATTTCAGGACTTTGTTAACTATGGGAATATAACAGAAATATTTCTTGTTCAAGAATCTACAAGTTTGTTGATACCCAAACAGGGCATAAGTTATCCAAGCAAGTCTATAGTTTATTATGACATATAGTGTAATAACGTTATATATATTTTACATGAAAATTAAAGCTGTTTTGTTATCCGTTACGATGCAGAACAATCATCGCTGCATTGTGCTTCATAACATCACTGTTTATTACTTTTAGTTTAATTGTAAAGAAGCTGTGGAATGACAGTATTTTGACACCCTTTCCTGAAATACGAGTCGGCCTTTTTATGAAATTGATTTTCATTTCTTCATTTTCAAGATATTGATTCGTTATCGGTCTTGAAAGTTTAAAAAGTAGGTTTTATATGATAATTAAAGAGATTGACTCAGTGATTTAATGGTTAGCATGCTCACCTCGAGTGTGGTGGATCATCCGTACGAACCCCAATCGGCTCAAACCAAAGACTAAACAATTGGTACCCCCAATAAGCACGCATCAACAATGGGCAAGAACAAAATCTGGTTGTCTCGGGGCATGTCAGTGTGTCTGAATGAAGCGACTTGTATATCTATGGATTGTTGTTTCAGAGAGCTAGCATTGTAAACATGCAGCTCATCGTGTTGGTCTAATACAAAACCGACATTATTATAATCCCGTCAAAAAATTACTTGTTCCCTCCATGATATGGCTAAAAAATTTGCTCATTTCAGATAAAACAAGCATTCGCCAAAACAACATTTATTCTTTTAGTGGAACAATGTATTTTGCATAGAAATTGGAATACGTCAAAGTAAAAGCAAGAGTCCAGATACGAAAACAAGACTAGGGAAACCCTTAAGCAAAAATAAGACAACTCCATTAAATACCTAGAACGGGAAAAGGTGCCCTGGAAAAGATAGGATATCCTGTTGTATTAATGACCGCTGCCATAAGGTCATAGTGTCCAATGAACGTTATAGAATACCGAATGGGCAATCAAAAAAGGACAATACAGAGAAAGTGGCAACTTCTAAAGCGTGCACAAGACGAAGAAAAACAAAGCAAAAACACAACACAATATGTGTTGGACATCACTATGTGCAAACAAACACATATAACGTAAATAAATCATGAGCCCTTCTACAAACAACTGGAGGTAAAGACAAACCGAACGTCGTTTTCGTAAATCATGTTAAGAAGTCAGTCAGAAATTCATCAAACGTTCTATTGTGTTCGCGGTCTGTAAGCCAAAGTTGTTTTTATTTCATTCGTATTAAGATATTGGAGATATCGTGGTAGTTAATGCTCTTACAAATTTTTAATTTCTAATTTCCTTATTGGCTTTTAAGTACCCGGTAATTGATTAGTTTTCATATGTCATATCGATTTAGTGTCTGTGAGTGGGTGGGGATCTCTTAAGAAGATAAATTCTAAATACACGGTGGATCTTTCATTTGTCTATCTGTCTTCATGTTTGTTTGTTTTAAGCCGGAACTGTATCATTCATCGGGAAATGATGATTCCTAAATTGAGACAGAACCTTTCAGTAAAGTCTTAATTTTTTTTTTATTTGTTTCAACTGACCATGCATTTAGTTTTCAAAGGAAGTTATATTGATGTTTTCTACATTCACTTTTTTCATCGCCATAGATAGGACATATATATCTTTAGAAATTTGCATTAATTTTCTAAATGCATTAAGGTCATTGAGAAAATAAATGTATATATAATCTGCTATATTATACTTTACGTTTTTATTTTCCCTATTTGTCTTTGTTAGCGCAGCCGGTCAATATAGTGTTATATGGACCGGGACTGAACTGTCTCGTTTTCGATTCGAAGCTTCGGTCCATATAATATTTTTTGGTGACGGACCGGTCCATATATTGCCATATGACCCTCAGTGCCATGAACTATTTGCTATATATTACAAAAGATTTAAGTGCAAAATGTACGATAAGGATAAGTTTATCACAGTTGTTTCCTTTATCTTACTTCAGAGGTATTATTTGATTGAGGAATAGGTACCTTAAATATAGGACCACTCCTCTATCATGTGATATTAACGTCAGGTTTAAATTTGTATACAATTACACCACAGTGCAGTTTTTGTTGTTGAAAAAGTAATTTAAGAAATACTAACTAATAACAGATCAATTAATTGATAGATAGATTTTCAAATTCAGTAATGGAAATTAATTTTTAAGATTTGTTAACGCCATTATTTACTTTAATTGTAAAACGAGGGTGACTATAAAGGCCATGTTCGCCGTTGAACTTGTTTGATTGGTTGATTAATCATAATGATTTATTTTTTGTCAATTTTGTAGTATTTTTGTGAATCTGAAACATCAATTAATCGACTAACTTCGATGGCGAAAAGCTTAAAAGAGCACAATTACACCAAAGCTATATGAAAAAAAAAGGCTTTCACATAAACACGGTCAATTTTATCTTTATTTTTATAATGATGACGTCATACGTTTTACTTGATACTTTATATGGCTTACGAACGTTTTGTGTTCATTTTCTTGTTGACCTTCCCGTGAACTGCAATATTATGATGATTTTTTTCGAAGCTTATGGTTGTATAATTGACTATATGGAGAATTGTATGGCGTGCTTGTGCAAATATGATTTTGATGTATTTCCGATGATTAGTTCTATTCATTATTTCTTGTTATATTTATACTATACTTTCCAAACTTTATCTCATAATATTGTATCGACCACACCTCGCCATGAACGGGGTTCTAACTCACAACTTTAGTGGTGCAAGACATTGATTACACATGTATATGTAAATCCAACTACCACACGACCACGACGGCCCCTATATTATTAGAGATGTGGATGAAACACGGGCAGTGTTGGTTACAAATAATGTAGGTGTCAAAGTAACTAAAACATCAGTGATGACATATACTGTGTACGTTGACTAAAATATGTGTCATTGCTTACATATTGTAGGCGTCTAAGAAAAACAAGCATAATTGTATTTGTTGAATATAGTGTATGTGTGATAGTAACACATACGTAATTAAGTAAATGGTGTGGTATTTTTGTTTATCATTTTATTGTATGTGGGAAAAGAAAAAAAAACCTACTTGTTTTTGTTTTTGTTTGTTTGTTTTTTTTTTGCGTCGTAAGAAAACGTCCCCAAAACAAAAAAAGCAGCAGGGTTAAATGGATATCATCTGACATGTGTCATTATCATCATACAAGCGAATGACATGTCTACAAAGGAATACCCCCTTCAAGTAATATAAAGTGTGATCACAAAGACGCTGAAAGAAAGCTAATTATCTGTTAGTCAAGGTTAATATCAATTACAAATCTTCTTTGTAGCGACACCGTTCAAGTTCATCATTGAGTCACTTGCCAACAGCAATGTAACATTAGACGTAATTCCATTTTATCTTGTGTTTCTGGATACGGTTGTACTTTATTTATTATTTTTTTAATTATTATACCCCCACTCGTATAGAGGGGGCTATATTGCAATCACCTTGTCCGTCCGTCCGTCCGTCCGTCCGTTAGTCCGTTCACACTTTCCAGGCTTACCGCACATCTACTTACTGTTTACCGCGCGACTTAGAATTTTTCATGTTTGCCGCAATGAAAACTTTCGTAACATATATCTCAGCTTCTACTGGAAGAAATGATTTTATATTTGGTATGTGGCTTTGGCAAGGTGACTTGTACCGTGTCTCCCCTTTCCAGGCTTACCGCACATCTACTTCCTGTTTACTGCGCGACTTAGAATTGTTCATGTTTGCCGTAATGAAAACTTTCGTAACAGATATCTCAGCTTCCACTGGAAGAAATGATTTTATATTTGATATGTGGCTTTGGCATGGTGACTTGTACCGTGTCTCCCCTTTCCAGGTTTACTGCACATCTACTTCCTGTTTACCGTGTGACTTAGAATTTTTCATGTTTTTACAGCATTTTCTGGTAATGAGTGTTGAGATATGTACAAATTTGACACAAATGAACGAGTGGGGGTATTCTTAGCACGACGTGGCGTGCAACATCTTGTTAATTCTGACTTCTTCTTTGGTTTTGTTGCTGCCAAAGACTTTTAATAATAAGGTAGATATTAAATATAGTGCGCACGGCGCGTTTCTGGAATAAACTTCATCTGGTGCGCTCAAAATCGAAAGATTGGAAAGTCAAATAATTTAAAATAAAGTGTTTGGGAGCAATAAAACCAAATAATTTGGTTTTCTATTATTTCGATATTGAGCGTACCTGATGAAGATTATTGCAGAAATGCGTCGTGCACACTAAATTGTGATGTATAAATTTTTATTCATTTGATAATACTGAATAGATTTTTCTGACAGACTTTTAATTGAATTTTTCTGTTACCATTTTTAAAATGATGCTTGCAATATTGTTAAACTGTTTAATAAGGTAATTATTAATAAAACAAAGGTTCTCCTCCCTCAGGTATAGGTGATCTTAGCCGATTTTGACTATCCTGGGTAGGCCTTTTGGTTTTATTGCTCCCAAATTGTACTTGATATAAGTTATTCCGGGCACGCGTCGTGGGCACTCAATTTGATATCTACGTATTTATAACTGGTCTCTTAGGTAACCAGCTGGTTTATATGTACTGTAATGATTGTCTAGTAAACAACTATGAAACAAATGCCTAAAGCTCATTTATATCTATATTACTGTATTAGATGTTGGAATAGTAATTAACTTATTTAAAACAAGTAAAGTCTCCATAATCAGCTTTTTCTAAGAGAAAAAAAAACAACAATCCGGATGCCAAAAATAGGCGTAGTGATTTTAGGGATAGAGATAGGGCAAATTCAGGAACTAATTAAATTAAAAACAGCGAAATACGGACACAATGATCTCTGTATATCTAGTCTAGACTATTAATGAAATAATATTATGTTGAAATGGATTAATTGAACTTTGTGATTTAATAAGATATCATATTTCAAATATTGATAATTAAGAAAGTACAATATAATTATTTTTTAAAGTAATTCACTTTTTGCTCCAAATTAAGGACAATGACCATTTTGAGAGTCTTAGCAAAAACAAATAATGTCTGAATCAACTTACATGGATTCTGGATAGTACGGTAACGACAAATCAATTTCAAAAGTGAATATACGAGTTATTTTCGTTACGACGGGCAAAATGACATCCAGTCTACAAAGAGCAATGGCGAGGACAACGAGTGAATGATTGTTGTTTAACGCCAATTTATCATATTTTTTTAGCTATATCATGTCGAGAACAAGTTAAATTTCAATGAGATGATGATGAGGTCCGCTTTGTACTAGACCAACACGCTTAGTTGGATTTGTTGTAGTGCTAACTCACTGAAACAACAGTCTGCGGGTAGACATGTCGCTCCACTCGAACACATTATCCTGATACCGAGCCAACCAGTCTTTTCTCTTTCTCCTTGATGCTGCGTGCATAGCGGAGAAGCAACAAATACCAATTTTATAGTCTTTGGTTTGACCTGACCGGGGTTCTAGGCGGGCACCCTAACCATTCCACCACAGATGCGGTTGTGAGGACAACGAATATGATTTTACAAGTCATAATTTGTAGATATTTGAACCCTGTAAAAAAAATCAGAAGATAATTTTATTGCAAATGGAAAAATCACCAGTTGGTACAACATTAAAAATTTGAACAGATTATGGGAAAAACTCTTTGGCCTTAAAGGGAAACAACTCACGTAAAACGTTTAATTTTAGATTCAAAGTTGGAATGTGCAAGTGGTTTATTCAAATGATGTACTGTTGATTGAGAGTTGAAAGCTTTTCAGGAAAGTTGTGACTTTAGCGTACGAAACCGATTAAAAGTGCCTATTACATATTTGTTTAGTATTGTAAGGACTTCTTCGCGACATAAAAGTGGGAAGATGACTATTTCAAAATTAATATGATTCCCTTGATATAAAATATCGTATCGAAATTGAAGACATTATATATATTTTAATACAGTGAGCACTGATCTTTTGTTTGCTTACCACTTAACCAGAGTAACTAAAAATAACACATCAGTTTAAAAATGTCATTATTCATTCAGTGCATCAACTCCTGTTCAAGTGTCTTAGATAAGTTTAAAAACGTCATAATCAATTCATTAAATTAACACGTGTTTTAAGTATTTCAGAAAGTTTAAAAATGTCATATTCAATTCAGTAAATTAACACGGTGTTAAGATGTTTCAAACAAGTTTAAAAATGCAATATTTAATTCAATAAATAAGCACATTAAAGTGTTTCAGACAAGTTAAAAAATGTCATATTCAATTCAGTATATTAGCAATATAATCGTTTGATTTAACAAATTTATTTGGCCTTCCAACTTTTTGTACCTGATGAAGGTTATTCCAGAAACGTGTCATGGGCACTAAGTTTGATATCTACGTTTTTATTATGACTTAATTAGTTTGTGTCTGCTGTTTAATGTTCTGTGGTATCTCTCCAATTTGTTTTCCTTTGTGACGATTCAAACGATTCCAATACAGAAGCATGGAAATATATACTGACCTCTGTGTTCTTCATCAAATGAAAACACACACCCCTTTATTGTATATTAATTTTCGTTTGGTTTCTCTGAACAATTCGGAATTGGGAAGCCATAAACACACCTTTCGTTCACAATTTCATTACTGACAAATATCTATAAAAGAAGTTGAAAATCAGATTTTTATCTGTTTATAAAAATAGAACTGTCTAGAATTGGTCAGGTCCTTTCTAACATATATGTCGCGATGTTCTTGTATATCAAATTGATTGAGATAATTCCATTCTATTATATATTGTTATTAATCAAAGCGTAACAAGACGGAATTCTTAGAAACTAGAAACATGTCTGTAATTCTCAATTTATATTATATTATCTATACTATATTAGGAAGGTAATAATAAAACAACATGGCACTTGTTATTTTCAATTAAGAATTGAATGCATTTTTTCCTAGTTTTATTGGCGTGTAAAAGCGTGGACCCAAGCAAATTTTGTATGAAGCGCGCTCTTCATACAAAAAATTTAAATCACACCAAAATTTAATATAGTTGAATTTTTCGTTGTGAATTTTATTTGTGCTAGATTATTTGTTGTTGGAAATTACTACGCCATTGATTGTTTACAAGTTCGGGTTTGAGTTTTATTGGGATGTAAAATTATGACACAAATGTACTGAAGTTTTAGTGAAATACAGATTAATTTTAACGAAACGAAACGAAAAATAGTCCCGAAGTATGATAAAAAGAAAAATCCAATTATTTAATAAATATATGTTGAATAGAAATCCCGTGGTTCTGTATATCAGCTTCGTGCATACACTTGATGCACTTAAATCAAATTATGTTTTTTTTTTTTTAGCTCACCTTGCCAAAGGCATTATGGGCTTTTGCCATCACTTGGCATCCGTCGCCCGTCGTCTGTTGTCCGTCATCTGTCATCCGTTAACTTTTCACATTTTAATCTTCTCCTCTGAAACCCCTCAGCCAAATGAACTGAAACTTGGTAGGAAGCATCTATGGAAGGTCCTCTATAAAGACTGCTCATTTCTTCCCGATCTATTTACAAACATGGCCGCCACAGGCAATTCTTGTTTCTGATTGGCTGATTTTTTAAAAACTTCTCCTCCGAAACCGCTTGGCCAAATGAACCGAATCTTGGTATGAAGCATCTATGGAAGGTCCTCTATAAAGAATGTTCATTTTGGCCCGATCGGTTAACAAACATGGCTGCCACAGGCAATTCTTGTTTCTGATTAGTTGATTTCTAAAAAATCTTCTCCTCTGTTAAAAGAAAGATAAATCTTGCCTAAACTGTTAAAAGAAAGATAACTCTTACCATTATCTCCCTTAGAAATTAACTAATGCTGATATAGTGTAACATGTTTATTCTATACATTACAAGTAGGTATTCTCATTTAAATATTCTTTTTAGCAAACCTTGCCAAAGGCAATATGAGCTTTTGTCATAACTTGGTGTCCGTCGTTTTCACATTTTAATTTTCTCCTCTGAAAACCCTCAGCCAAATGAACTGAAATTTGTAGGAAGCATCTATGGAATGTCCTCTCTAAAGAGTGCACATTTTGTTATGATCCATTACCAAACATGGCCGCCACAGGTAATTCTTGTTTCTGGTTGGCCGATTTTTAAAAATTTTCTCCTCTGAAACCGCTTGGCCAAATGAACCGAAACTTGGTAGGAAGCATCTATGGAATGTCCTCTATGAAGATTGCTCATTTTGTCCCGATCGTTAACAAACATGGCTACCACCGAAACTTGGTAGGAATCATCTATGGAATGTCCTCTATTAAGATTGCTCATTTCGTTCCGATCGGTTAGTAAACAGGGCTACCACCGAAACTTGGTAGGAAGCATCTATGGCATGTCCTCTATGAAGATTGCTCATTTCGTCCCAATCGGTTAGCAAACATGGCGACTACATGCAATTCTTGTTTCTGATTTGTCGATTTCTTATAAATCTTCTCCTTTGAAACCGCTTAGTCATATGAACCGAAACTTGGTAGGACGCATCTACATGTATGGAAGGTTCTGTAATTTAAGTTTCCTCAAAGCAGAATGAAAGGTGAGCGACACAGGCTCAGCCCACTGAGCCTCTAGTTTTGTGTGTCACCAAACAGGCAGCTGATAATAACAACACTATTCAAGGTCTCACTTGGCTTCCAGGCAAGCAATATATTTGAATGACTAGATAATAATCAGTACTAGACCCCTGTAGATAATAATGGGGCTCTAACAATTTAAACAATTATTATAGCTGACTTCAGCCTTCAGTTATAAAATAGCTAGAAAGTTGAGTGATTAGAACGACATCTGAGATTATTTTTTAATTTCCTTTCAACAGAATGAAATGTATATTTACAATATGAGAAGATGCTTCTGTATTAGAGTTTAGATATAATTGTTGCTTCCTTGAAATGGTATATTGAAACTGAACAATATAGCTCCTACATCTTCCTCATACGGTTGGCATTTAAGCATACTTTTCCCCTCAAAAGACGCCCAAATGTCTAATATTTCCTTCTACCTACTAGAATTGCTGAGCTTGTATCTAGCCTCCAGCGGATGTTAATTCTTTATTTATTTTTTTATCTGGTTATTTTTAAATATTTATAAACACGAAGGACGATCAAAGAAAACAAAATAACTAAAGCTCGGATATGAGGATCTCGCACACAACAAGAGGGCGAGACCGGTAGTTCTTTGATGATAAGCACCCACTGATTAGTTGATGGTATATATAATGACATAATAATTCCAGTAGGTAAAGATATGTAGTTTACATTGGACATGACCATTCTGTTTAGATGAGTTAAGTCAAATTATAAAATGCTTTCACTTTTGGTTTTAACGTGAGATTAATGATTCAGGCATATGAGATCTTAGCCGATTTTTGGCTTTCCTGTATAAGCCCTCCATAGATTGTTTTGCTCTGAAAGACTTTTGATTTATTTGGCTTGCAAATATTTTGACTTTGATGAAGGTTTTTTTTTTTTTTTTTTTTTTTTTTTTTTTTTTTTATATATAAAGTTTTATTTAAAGTCGCAATATGTATAACACATAACATAAGCTCTAGTGAGCTTTTGAATCGACTAAAGGTTATTACAGAAGCGCTTCATGCGCACTAAATTTGATATCTACGTTTTTATTGAATGTGCTATCGTGACTGCTAACCATCAGTGTAGTATTTGATCTTGCTCTTTAATGCTACGTTTCAAAAAGAGAAGCAAAAACTCCACTTTTATAATCTTTGCTCGACACTATTCTATAGCGTTAACCATTACACCAGTGATGCAATGCCTAGAACATAATAATTATGATTAAGTGGAATAAAAGAATACATTAATTTTACGAAATTTCAGTTTATTGCTTTTGAGTATTATTGTACATTCTACTGTATATTGATAGGTCACTCAAAGTGTCAAGTACAATTCTTTATGTAGTTACTATTCATTTTTGAGAACATTTCTCACATTCTGTTAATATTAGTGTTATTTAAGTATTAGAATCAAGAGTTTGCTTTCTGTTTGTTATCGTGAAAGATATCACTACAAGGGGTTAGCATCATTTCACTAAGAGGCGATGGCCAGCTCTGTTAAATTTGTTTAATCCCAACAATTTTCCTGCCCGTACCAAGTCAGTAGAGTGAGCAATCATGTATACAATGCTGGAGGGTAATTCCATGCACCGTCCAATTCAGCGCATGACTGTATATATTGGTAGGCTTATCAATTTTGACTCTGTTTATACGATTTCCCAATGTTATTTTGTAACTGATTTGACGATGTCATATTTCATTTCATTCAAGAGGGTCATACCAGAGACTACTCTACTTGACCCTTTGTATCTTATTTTAGCATTTCCGATAAGAAATTTGTACTGGGTTTTATAAATTCTTAATTGTATAACGATGGAAAACGTTATACAAAGTGACGTTTTGTTAAGATTATATCAATCTAATGAAATGATAATGTATGCATTAGTTCGTCAAATATAACATGTGTTTGTAGCAGTATAGAGGTTAATCCTACCAATTCTAATGGGTTTACGTCACGTCGCCATCCGGTCATAAGCAGGTTCCTAGCTATTTACACTATTGATTGAACCTTTTTGTTTATGTCAGGCATGTTTGTATATTATTAGGTATTGGTCACGAAATTGAGTCTGGGGTATGATTTTAATCAGACTGGACGAACAATTGATGTTCACGCATTTTATGATGTTGTCATTTATAAATAAATATACCATATTGTGGATGTACGATATATGTACGTATATAAAGAACGTTTTGTCGAGTTGTGACACTGAAATTATTTAATAGATATACTTATTATTACAGTTCCTATGTGTAATGTTATTATTGTTATAAAACTAAGGTTAAACTGCCTCAGATATAGATAATCATAGCTGAAGTTAGTTATCCTGTTTAGGCCCTTTGGACTTATTGCTTATTGACTTTCTCAATCTTTTGATTCCGAGTTTACCTTATGAATCAAACCTTATGAATCAAACTCTAACAAGTCAAAGGTTTTAGTTGTAAGGGTCAATAGATCTAAACAATGGAAGCTTGGTTCTGATCTGATAGAGGAGATTAACGAATATAAGTATTTGTGTGTGTGTTTTTCTAGGTCTCTGAAGTTTAATTATCATATAAATATGTAAAGGAGAATGCAAATCAAAAGTTTAATTACTGTATCCGTATACTTGGTGAACATGGAAATTTTAACAGGTTAAGTTTTGGAGACGCTTTATGGCATTCGGTTTTAAGACCCGCTGTGTCCCATGGAGTCTCTGTTTTGGTTTCCATCCTCTGTCGGTCATGTTGGATCGTTGGAAAGTATACAGTACAAGATGGCTAAGCTTATTATGAATACTAGGATAAACATACCTAAATCAGCCCTGTTTTTGGAGCTTGGTTGGGAACCCGTCTATACCTTCATGAACCGACAAAGGGTAGCATATTATGCACGTTTTCAGAATCTGGCAGACGATCGATTGTGTAAAGTAATTTTTAATATGCTTAGAAATTCTGAGAATTCCGAGTATCATACATACTTTAAAAATATATTTATAGATCTTGGGTTTAGATCATTATGTACAAAGTGCTATATATATAGAAGTGTTTATAGCTTTTTATGGTCAATCAGTAAGGCAGAGTGAATTTGGAAAAGTACTATCCAAAAGCAGCCTGTCTATGTATAAGAATAGTCGAGTTTCTATGGGTAAACAATTATACTTGTCTGAGGACTTCAATTTTGAAGCTTCTCGTTTAAAGCTCCTTGCCAGAACAAATTGTTTAAGCATAAATGCTACCCTATTTAGGATGCCACTTTCGGATAATGATAGTTGTTCTGTGTGTCCTCTTCACAGCGTCGAGGACTTACAGCACTTTGCATTAGAATGCCCATTATATGAAGATATACGGGCAGACATTTTTAGTCAAATCGAATATGTGTTCTCCAGTAATCAAATGGGTGTCAAGTTTGAGAAGCTTTCGTCATACTATAAGCTTATATTTATGGTTGGCGACTATGGATATGACATCAGTGCAGAAATGGGTAAAGAACTGGATTATTTAACAAAATTGTATCTTGTAAAAGCTTTTAATGTGAGAAAAATTGCTTTAGAGAACTAGAAGTTATACTAAAGATGATTTAAACAGTGTGTTGTAATTTATGAATTTATAAATGTAGAATGTATCCGAGAAACGTATGATTCTGTTGTTTGATTGAATATTTTTACTATTTAATGGTAAAATACTGTTTTATTTTCTTCAATTCAGTTCATCAAACTAATGGCAAATTGCACTTTTAATATTACATTATTTTAGAATACTATAATGCAGTGCAGTATACTGTTTTATGATACAGTGCTTGTATTTTTACATTTTAATGGAGACAATATTTCTTAAGTAGTGCTTGTTACATGAATTGTTTTAATACAGTGGACAGTAACTCTTATTCACTATTATTGTACTTATTAATGTATCAATTATATTTTTATATTGCATTGTACATAGCTTTAAGGACGCAACCACTGTTACCCCGACAGTGGTTGTCCCCGTTGTAAAGGGGTAGTATCCAAATAATATATATATATTATGACAGTTTTTCTAGAAAGCGTCGTGTGCACTAATTTATGTACAATGTATTTATGTTTTTATTATTTGTTTTTATTATAATAATTCAGACCAGGATAAAAAGTTAAAACACTTTAAGAACATAACTTTATCTTGAATAAAATGTGTCTATTAATTTAAATAAACATAAATAGAATAGTTTACTGAGACGTCATTTATGTTCTTAGTATAATTACATATCAGTTCTTACTGGGAATTTATAACCAACACATTTGATTAAATGTTTCCTGCTGATGTTTCCCGATGTCGGGTTTCTGTGCTGTTCTAGTAAGAATCTGATCTTGTCTCTATCTACTCGCCGTGATGTAGATTCTGTGCTGTTCTAGTAAGAATCTGATTTTGTCTCTATCTACTCGCCGTGGTATAGATTCTGTGCTGTTCTAGTAAGAATCTGATTTTGTCTCTATCTACTCGCCGTAGTGTAGATTCTGTGCTGTTCTAGTAAGAATCTGATTTTGTCTCTATCTACTCGCCGTGGTGTAGATTCTGTGCTGTTCTAGTAAGAATCTGATTTTGTCTCTATCTACTCGCCGTGGTGTAGATTCTGTGCTGTTCTAGTAAGAATCTGATTTTGTCTCTATCTACTCGCCGTGGTGTAGATTCTGTGCTGTTCTAGTAAGAATCTGATTTTGTCTCTATCTACTCGCCGTGGTGTAGATTCTGTGCTGTTCTAGTAAGAATCTGATTTTGTCTCTATCTACTCGCCGTGGTGTAGATTCTGTGCTGTTCTAGTAAGAATCTGATTTTGTCTCTATCTACTCGCCGTAGTGTAGATTCTGTGCTGTTCTAGTAAGAATCTGATTTTGTCTCTATCTACTCGCCGTGGTGTAGATTCTGTGCTGTTCTAGTAAGAATCTGATTTTGTCTCTATCTACTCGCCGTGGTATAGATTCTGTGCTGTTCTAGTAAGAATCTGATTTTGTCTCTATCTACTCGCGGTGGTGTAGATTCTGTGCTGTTCTAGTAATAATCTGATCTTGTCTCTATCTACTCGCCGTGGTGTAGATTCTGTGCTGTTCCAGCAAGAATCTGATTTTGTCTCTATCTACTCGCCGTGATGTAGATTCTGTGCTGTTCTAGTAAGAATCTGATTTTGTCTCTATCTACTCGCCGTGGTGTAGATTCTGTGCTGTTCTAGTAAGAATCTGATTTTGTCTCTATCTACTCGCCGTGGTGTAGATTCTGTGCTGTTCTAGTAAGAATCTGATTTTGTCTCTATCTACTCGCGTGATGTAGATTCTGTGCTGTTCTAGTAAGAATCTGATTTTGTCTCTAACTACTCGCCGTGATGTAGATTCTGTGCTGTTCTAGTAAGAATCTGATTTTGTCTCTATCTACTCGCCGTAGTGTAGATTCTGTGCTGTTCTAGTAAGAATCTGATTTTGTCTCTATCTACTCGCCGTGGTGTAGATTCTGTGCTGTTCTAGTAAGAATCTGATTTTGTCTCTATCTACTCGCCGTGGTGTAGATTCTGTGCTGTTCTAGTAAGAATCTGATTTTGTCTCTATCTACTCGCCGTGGTGTAGATTCTGTGCTGTTCTAGTAAGAATCTGATTTTGTCTCTATCTACTCGCCGTGGTGTAGATTCTGTGCTGTTCTAGTAAGAATCTGATTTTGTCTCTATCTACTCGCCGTAGTGTAGATTCTGTGCTGTTCTAGTAAGAATCTGATTTTGTCTCTATCTACTCGCCGTGGTGTAGATTCTGTGCTGTTCTAGTAAGAATCTGATTTTGTCTCTATCTACTCGCCGTGGTATAGATTCTGTGCTGTTCTAGTAAGAATCTGATTTTGTCTCTATCTACTCGCGGTGGTGTAGATTCTGTGCTGTTCTAGTAATAATCTGATCTTGTCTCTATCTACTCGCCGTGGTGTAGATTCTGTGCTGTTCCAGCAAGAATCTGATTTTGTCTCTATCTACTCGCCGTGATGTAGATTCTGTGCTGTTCTAGTAAGAATCTGATTTTGTCTCTATCTACTCGCCGTGGTGTAGATTCTGTGCTGTTCTAGTAAGAATCTGATTTTGTCTCTATCTACTCGCCGTGGTGTAGATTCTGTGCTGTTCTAGTAAGAATCTGATTTTGTCTCTATCTACTCGCGTGATGTAGATTATGTGCTGTTCTAGTAAGAATCTGATTTTGTCTCTAACTACTCGCCGTGGTGTAGATTCTGTGCTGTTCTAGTAAGAATCTGATTTTGTCTCTATCTACTCGCCGTGGTGTAGATTCTGTGCTGTTTTAGTAAGAATCTGATTTTGTCTCTATCTACTCGCCGTGGTGTAGATTCTGTGCTGTTTTAGTAAGAATCTGATTTTGTCTCTAACTACTCGCCGTGGTGTAGATTCTGTGCTGTTCTAGTAAGAATCTGATTTTGTCTCTATCTACTCGCCGTGGTATAGATTCTGTGCTGTTCTAGTAAGAATCTGATTTTGTCTATATCTACTCGCCGTGGTGTAGATTCTGTGCTGTTCTAGTAAGAATCTGATTTTGTCTCTATCTACTCGCTGTGGTGTAGATTCTGTGCTGTTCTAGTAATAATCTGATCTTGTCTCTATCTACTCGCCGTGATGTAGATTCTGTGCTGTTCTAGTAAGAATCTGATTTTGTCTCTATCTACTCGCCGTAGTGTAGATTCTGTGCTGTTCTAGTAAGAATCTGATTTTGTCTCTATCTACTCGCCGTGGTGTAGATTATGTGCTGTTCTAGTAAGAATCTGATTTTGTCTCTATCTACTCGCCGTGGTATAGATTCTGTGCTGTTCTAGTAAGAATCTGATTTTGTCTCTATCTACTCGCCGTGGTGTAGATTCTGTGCTGTTCTAGTAAGAATCTGATTTTGTCTCTATCTACTCGCCGTGGTGTAGATTCTGTGCTGTTCTAGTAAGAATCTGATTTTGTCTCTATCTACTCGCCGTAGTGTAGATTCTGTGCTGTTCTAGTAAGAATCTGATTTTGTCTCTATCTACTCGCCGTGGTGTAGATTCTGTGCTGTTCTAGTAAGAATCTGATTTTGTCTCTATCTACTCGCCGTGGTGTAGATTCTGTGCTGTTCTAGTAAGAATCTGATTTTGTCTCTATCTACTCGCCGTAGTGTAGATTCTGTGCTGTTCTAGTAAGAATCTGATTTTGTCTCTATCTACTCGCCGTGGTATAGATTCTGTGCTGTTCTAGTAAGAATCTGATTTTGTCTCTATCTACTCGCGGTGGTGTAGATTCTGTGCTGTTCTAGTAATAATCTGATCTTGTCTCTATCTACTCGCCGTGGTGTAGATTCTGTGCTGTTCCAGCAAGAATCTGATTTTGTCTCTATCTACTCGCCGTGATGTAGATTCTGTGCTGTTCTAGTAAGAATCTGATTTTGTCTCTATCTACTCGCCGTGGTGTAGATTCTGTGCTGTTCTAGTAAGAATCTGATTTTGTCTCTATCTACTCGCCGTGGTGTAGATTCTGTGCTGTTCTAGTAAGAATCTGATTTTGTCTCTATCTACTCGCGTGATGTAGATTATGTGCTGTTCTAGTAAGAATCTGATTTTGTCTCTAACTACTCGCCGTGGTGTAGATTCTGTGCTGTTCTAGTAAGAATCTGATTTTGTCTCTATCTACTCGCCGTGGTGTAGATTCTGTGCTGTTTTAGTAAGAATCTGATTTTGTCTCTATCTACTCGCCGTGGTGTAGATTCTGTGCTGTTTTAGTAAGAATCTGATTTTGTCTCTAACTACTCGCCGTGGTGTAGATTCTGTGCTGTTCTAGTAAGAATCTGATTTTGTCTCTATCTACTCGCCGTGGTATAGATTCTGTGCTGTTCTAGTAAGAATCTGATTTTGTCTATATCTACTCGCCGTGGTGTAGATTCTGTGCTGTTCTAGTAAGAATCTGATTTTGTCTCTATCTACTCGCTGTGGTGTAGATTCTGTGCTGTTCTAGTAATAATCTGATCTTGTCTCTATCTACTCGCCGTGATGTAGATTCTGTGCTGTTCTAGTAAGAATCTGATTTTGTCTCTATCTACTCGCCGTAGTGTAGATTCTGTGCTGTTCTAGTAAGAATCTGATTTTGTCTCTATCTACTCGCCGTGGTGTAGATTATGTGCTGTTCTAGTAAGAATCTGATTTTGTCTCTATCTACTCGCCGTGGTATAGATTCTGTGCTGTTCTAGTAAGAATCTGATTTTGTCTCTATCTACTCGCCGTGGTGTAGATTCTGTGCTGTTCTAGTAAGAATCTGATTTTGTCTCTATCTACTCGCCGTGGTGTAGACTCTGTGCTGTTCCAGCAAGAATCTGATTTTGTCTCTATCTACTCGCCGTGATGTAGATTCTGTGCTGTTCTAGTAAGAATCTGATTTTGTCTCTATCTACTCGCCGTGGTGTAGATTCTGTGCTGTTCTAGTAAGAATCTGATTTTGTCTCTATCTACTCGCCGTGGTGTAGATTCTGTGCTGTTCTAGTAAGAATCTGATTTTGTCTCTATCTACTCGCGTGATGTAGATTATGTGCTGTTCTAGTAAGAATCTGATTTTGTCTCTAACTACTCGCTGTGGTGTAGATTCTGTGCTGTTCTAGTAAGAATCTGATTTTGTCTCTATCTACTCGCCGTGGTGTAGATTCTGTGCTGTTTTAGTAAGAATCTGATTTTGTCTCTATCTACTCGCCGTGGTGTAGATTCTGTGCTGTTTTAGTAAGAATCTGATTTTGTCTCTAACTACTCGCCGTGGTGTAGATTCTGTGCTGTTCTAGTAAGAATCTGATTTTGTCTCTATCTACTCGCCGTGGTATAGATTCTGTGCTGTTCTAGTAAGAATCTGATTTTGTCTATATCTACTCGCCGTGGTGTAGATTCTGTGCTGTTCTAGTAAGAATCTGATTTTGTCTCTATCTACTCGCTGTGGTGTAGATTCTGTGCTGTTCTAGTAATAATCTGATCTTGTCTCTATCTACTCGCCGTGATGTAGATTCTGTGCTGTTCTAGTAAGAATCTGATTTTGTCTCTATCTACTCGCCGTAGTGTAGATTCTGTGCTGTTCTAGTAAGAATCTGATTTTGTCTCTATCTACTCGCCGTGGTGTAGATTATGTGCTGTTCTAGTAAGAATCTGATTTTGTCTCTATCTACTCGCCGTGGTATAGATTCTGTGCTGTTCTAGTAAGAATCTGATTTTGTCTCTATCTACTCGCCGTGGTGTAGATTCTGTGCTGTTCTAGTAAGAATCTGATTTTGTCTCTATCTACTCGCCGTGGTGTAGATTCTGTGCTGTTTTAGTAAGAATCTGATTTTGTCTCTAACTACTCGCCGTGGTGTAGATTCTGTGCTGTTCTAGTAAGAATCTGATTTTGTCTCTATCTACTCGCCGTGGTATAGATTCTGTGCTGTTCTAGTAAGAATCTGATTTTGTCTATATCTACTCGCCGTGGTGTAGATTCTGTGCTGTTCTAGTAAGAATCTGATTTTGTCTCTATCTACTCGCTGTGGTGTAGATTCTGTGCTGTTCTAGTAATAATCTGATCTTGTCTCTATCTACTCGCCGTGATGTAGATTCTGTGCTGTTCTAGTAAGAATCTGATTTTGTCTCTATCTACTCGCCGTAGTGTAGATTCTGTGCTGTTCTAGTAAGAATCTGATTTTGTCTCTATCTACTCGCCGTGGTGTAGATTATGTGCTGTTCTAGTAAGAATCTGATTTTGTCTCTATCTACTCGCCGTGGTATAGATTCTGTGCTGTTCTAGTAAGAATCTGATTTTGTCTCTATCTACTCGCCGTGGTGTAGATTCTGTGCTGTTCTAGTAAGAATCTGATTTTGTCTCTATCTACTCGCCGTGGTGTAGATTCTGTGCTGTTCTAGTAAGAATCTGATTTTGTCTCTATCTACTCGCCGTAGTGTAGATTCTGTGCTGTTCTAGTAAGAATCTGATTTTGTCTCTATCTACTCGCCGTGGTGTAGATTCTGTGCTGTTCTAGTAAGAATCTGATTTTGTCTCTATCTACTCGCCGTGGTATAGATTCTGTGCTGTTCTAGTAAGAATCTGATTTTGTCTCTATCTACTCGCCGTGGTGTAGATTCAGTGCTGTTCTAGTAAGAATCTGATCTTGTCTCTATCTACTCGCCGTGGTGTAGATTCTGTGCTGTTCCAGCAAGAATCTGATTTTGTCTCTATCTACTCGCCGTGATGTAGATTCTGTGCTGTTCTAGTAAGAATCTGATTTTGTCTCTATCTACTCGCCGTGGTGTAGATTCTGTGCTGTTCTAGTAAGAATCTGATTTTGTCTCTATCTACTCGCCGTGGTATAGATTCTGTGCTGTTCTAGTAAGAATCTGATTTTGTCTCTATCTACTCGCCGTGGTGTAGATTCTGTGCTGTTCTAGTAATAATCTGATCTTGTCTCTATCTACTCGCCGTGGTGTAGATTCTGTGCTGTTCCAGCAAGAATCTGATTTTGTCTCTATCTACTCGCCGTGATGTAGATTCTGTGCTGTTCTAGTAAGAATCTGATTTTGTCTCTATCTACTCGCCGTGGTGTAGATTCTGTGCTGTTCTAGTAAGAATCTGATTTTGTCTCTATCTACTCGCCGTGATGTAGATTCTGTGCTGTTCTAGTAAGAATCTGATTTTGTCTCTATCTACTCGCCGTGGTGTAGATTCTGTGCTGTTCTAGTAAGAATCTGATTTTGTCTCTATCTACTCGCCGTGGTATAGATTCTGTGCTGTTCTAGTAAGAATCTGATTTTGTCTCTATCTACTCGCCGTGGTGTAGATTCAGTGCTGTTCTAGTAATAATCTGATCTTGTCTCTATCTACTCGCCGTGGTGTAGATTCTGTGCTGTTCCAGCAAGAATCTGATTTTGTCTCTATCTACTCGCCGTGATGTAGATTCTGTGCTGTTCTAGTAAGAATCTGATTTTGTCTCTATCTACTCGCCGTGGTGTAGATTCTGTGCTGTTCTAGTAAGAATCTGATTTTGTCTCTATCTACTCGCCGTGGTATAGATTCTGTGCTGTTCTAGTAAGAATCTGATTTTGTCTCTATCTACTCGCCGTGGTGTAGATTCTGTGCTGTTCTAGTAATAATCTGATCTTGTCTCTATCTACTCGCCGTGGTGTAGATTCTGTGCTGTTCCAGCAAGAATCTGATTTTGTCTCTATCTACTCGCCGTGATGTAGATTCTGTGCTGTTCTAGTAAGAATCTGATTTTGTCTCTATCTACTCGCCGTGATGTAGATTCTGTGCTGTTCTAGTAAGAATCTGATTTTGTCTCTATCTACTCGCCGTGGTGTAGATTCTGTGCTGTTCTAGTAAGAATCTGATTTTGTCTCTATCTACTCGCCGTGATGTAGATTCTGTGCTGTTCTAGTAAGAATCTGATTTTGTCTCTATCTACTCGCCGTGGTGTAGATTCTGTGCTGTTCTAGTAAGAATCTGATTTTGTCTCTATCTACTCGCCGTGGTGTAGATTCTGTGCTGTTCCAGCAAGAATCTGATTTTGTCTCTATCTACTCGCCGTGGTGTAGATTCTGTGCTGTTCCAGCAAGAATCTGATTTTGTCTCTATAGTATCTACTCGCCGTGGTGTAGATTCTGTGCTGTTCTAGTAAGAATCTGATTTTGTCTCTATCTACTTGCCGTGGTGTAGATTATGTGCTGTTCCAGCAAGAATCTGATTTTGTCTCTATAGTATCTACTCGCCGTGGTGTAGATTCTGTGCTGTTCTAAGTAAGAATCTGATCTTGTCTCTATCTACTCACCGTGAGGTAGATCAAGTTCGGTATTCAATGCGCGAACTTTAATATACGTTGTGGATTGCAGTTTCTTTAAAACATCAATGAAGATAAAAATGGATGTATGTGCACTTTTGTGCAGTGTAAAACTGTTCGTTATGATGGTTATGAAAGGATTCTGGACCATTGTTCGTCCGCTTACAATGTAATTCGTATAAATCTGAACTCTAAAGTTAATGGGATTTTTCTTTCAAAAACACTTAATGTTTTGCAGTCTCTGAAGTACATTTTTTGGTCCACAAAATGCTAGATTTCAGGAGCTTCAGTACCCCTGAACCTCTTACGGCCCTCAGCCTAATGTTTTAGGTACCTCCTAAAATTTAAGAAGTAGCTCCTATTATAAAAAAAACTTTGAAACTCCTGCATAATATATAAGTAGACAACAGGGCTCAGTAATGTTATACAGTTTGTCAGTGACTTGCGACAAGTCGGTGGGTTTTTTTCTCGGGTGTTCCGGTTTTCTCCACCAATAAATTTGACCTCCACGGTATAACTAAAATATTGTTGAAAGTGGCGTTAAACTCCATAGCCATAAACCATGTCTCCGAAGTCGACGATAAACGTGCACTAATTTATTAAAAATATTATTCTTGGGTATTATATATTTTACCACCGTAAACAAATTACATGTGCATTTACTTAATGCATTACATTTCATATCACTGTGTGAAAAGTGTTTATTTGTTAATTTCACTGGGGGACATCGATTTTGCCTCTTTCTACGGTTTTGATATTTAATTTTGGAATTGTTCCCGACAGAGTCGTATATTGTTTGTTTTTTTATTTTTTATTTTATGACTTAACGACGCTATCTGTGCATAATATCATTTAACCCACTGTTGAAAAGGAGACAACTCTAATTGTAAAGTTTGTTTTAATAGTAAAATTGAGGTTGTTTCCCTTTGGTCGTTCCTCTGAAAACCGAAACTAATAGCCAGCGTGATTACTTTTTAATGATTCGACAGAATTGCATCAATTTAAACATATTTTATTATCTAAATAATGACAAAAGAATCAGACACAAGTTTTTCAACTTAGTATTGTCTTCTCCTTATACATACAATATACAATATACAAAATGATATGTATTATTATTACATAATTTTTCTAAAAATTAAACATTAAATATGAAGATATGAAACTATGAATATAGCAATAAAGCAGAGTGCACAATGGAATATCATTAAATGTAACTAATAAACAGACACATTGCTATCAATTCAGTTCTACCATAACATTAACTACAATTCTTTGTTGTAATGATTATAGAGTGGCCTTCATAAGGATGAGATAAACGATATATTAAAACATGGTTTGCTGATGGTTATGTCCAAGGTCCGGGTTGTTTATTTACTCGAAAAATTATACTCGGAATGGGGTGCTTTATTGGTCTAATGATCTAGATTAAGATTAATTAGCAATATGTGTGCTTAACGCCACTTCTAAAAATATTGCAGTTATGTCATTGCCTGCAGTTTTATTGATGGAGGAAACTTAAGTACCCTGGAAAAAACCCTACCGATTTGACGGAAGTCACTGACGAACTTTTATATATAAGGGTGTATCGAGCACACCACACAATTAGCGAGAGCTGATCTTTAGTGGTGATAAGAATCGTCTGCATACCGTACGGACACAACCACAAAGACACTTATGATTTAGAACACCCTTCATAGTCCGCAAAGAACTAAAATTGATCTTGCTAGTGTTGAAATTAGCTCAAGGTGATAGATTTTTTTGCTAACCGTCTTGGTGGGGTTAAAGGTTAAAATTCTCGCCTGGAACAAGGTAGATCGTTGTTTCGACCCATCTCGGAACATACCAAAAGACTACAAAATTGGTATTGCTGAGTTTCCGCTAAAGATGCGGCATTAAGAAGTAGTAGAATAGTTTAGCTGGACCAGAGTCGGTATAGCCTGCCCGAGTGGAGTGATATGTGCACATGTTGACTATTATATCAGTGTGCTAGCACTATAGTACAAATCCGACTCGGCGTGTTGGTCTAGTACAAAATGAACATCGTCATCATTTCATCATCAAGTAGTTACTAGTTCTCACCATGTAAAAAAAACTAATAAATTGTTCATAAACCATTAAACATCAATCAATCCCCCATAAATTTGATTCAAATGAAGCTATAAAATAAGCCAGACATGAGGTTTATAAAACTTCATATGTAGTTCCCTTTGAAGGTAGTAGCGACATCTTTTTTGTTTGTTTGTAGTTTAATTGCATTTGTTCTCGTTAAATTTATAGCAGCAGGAAATCCCTTTATATGGCTTTGATATCCTGCTGATTCGGATCTATATGATCGACATAGATATTTAACACCCACAGACTACAAAGATAGGTATTTATAGATATTTAACACCAGCAGACTACAAAAATATTTTCAACCGAAAACTGTACCTTCTTACTTTTCTTTTGGAGACCGATATCTTAGTGAATTGCATGCTAGGCTTAGAAATAAATGTAGTTCTTTAAACAGCGATTTATTTAAATCGAATTTGGTGCCTAGTGCTTCTTGTTCGTGTGGATATAAAAACGAATGTTCCGAACATTTTCTATTATATTGTAATAAATTCAATTTACTTAGAAATAACATGCTAATTGAATTAAATATGCTTGATATGAGGGGTCTACCGGTAAATATCGATATTTTGTTATTTGGAAATGATGACCTGTCTGTAGAAATAAACACGTTTATATTTTCATGTGTACAAAAATACATAAAAGATACACGGCGTTTCTCTTGAACTAACAAGTCAACATGCAACATTATTGACAATTGTCAACATTGTGTACTTCTACATGTACGTATATTCTTTTCTTGGTCGCACTTGGGGTATTGATTGATTGACGTGTCACAAGTCGATGAAATATACATGTGTTATTCAGTTCAAATTGTACTTAACTAGGTATGCAAGATCCCAAATCCCAACATATAAACTATGCCTAATCGTAATACGATCCAAGTATGCAACACACATACACCACGTGTTTAAGAATTGTCTTTTGAGGTGTGCTCGATTTGCCATATATTATACCTTAGCACACAGTATGTTTCATCGACTTTTGAAATTTGCATTTTTCGTTCTATTGTATGTTTTTTTTTCTTCTTCTTCTTCTTCTTCTTCTTCTTCTTCTTCTTCTTCGTCTTCATATTCTGAACAAATATTTTATTATTATGTATTTAATGCTGTTCTGATTATATGTAAATTGATGTAACTAGCGGAGAAGACATTTCTAAGTTGTAAAACTTGTGTCTGATCCATTTGTTGTTATTATGAACAATACAATAAGTTTAAATCAACAGACTACAGCGATTGGTATTTGTTACTTTTCCACTAAATACACAGCATTAAAGAGTAAGATGAAAAAAATATAGCTATCAGAGTCGGGATAGCCTGTCCGAGTATTAGGTGTACCTGTTGACGGGATAACCTGTCCGAGTATTAGGTGTACCTGTTGACGGCATAACCTGTCCGAGTATTAGGTGTGCCTGTTGACGGGATAACCTGTCCGTGTATTAGGTGTACCTGTTGACTGCTATTTCAGTGCGCTAGCACTATGGTATACACACCTGACTCAACGTGTTGGTCTAGTACAAAATAGACCTCGTCATTATTTCATCTACATTTGGCGTTAAGCACTAATCAATCAATCAATCAATCAATCATTTCATCAAAAAGTAGTAACTAGTTCTCGCCATGAAAAAGCTAATAAATTGCTCATCAGCCGTTAAGCATGATCGACATAGATGTTAAATACAGAACAATCAATTGAGAAAAAAATAAAATTAATTCAACGACTAAAAAACTGTAATATATTCTTAACGTTATTGGCACAATGTCAAGTAGCAACGAATTTATAGCTAAATATTTTCATTGTTACAGAAGTTCATCGCGTCTGTATTTTGCTTCGTTTTTCTTTTTTTTTTTTATCGAATCAAATGTCTGATGTGGTCATCACTTTGCGTATGGCATCTGTTTTGTCAACTATCTATATAGCTTTCATTTTTTTTGTGTTTTGTCATATCTGTTGACCTAAATATGACCAGGAATGATCATTGGTTGATCATCTGTGTTATGCTTATCTTCTCTAACAGAAAGAGGATATAGCTACCGATGTCGACCGTCCGGACCAAATGGTTTTCATGGAGATCATGTATTCCATTGTGCTATGGCAGGGATCGCGCTGTCGGTCGCCAATGTCGCAATTTGCGATTTTTTTTCTTGACTGGCGACTGAAATCGACTGCTGGCGATTTTTTTGGCGCCTAGATTTCCTTGTGTAAATTTATAGATAATCACTGTGTACCGTTACAAAAATCAATAAATTATTGACAATTGATTTTCGCAAGTGACGAGTATTTCCCGTACTCAATTCGTCACTTGAATTTTCAAAAAATCGTAGAAAAATGTTTGTACCAATCCATTCTTCTTCTTCATTTGCTGATTAAGACTAATTAGTCACAACATGACAATTTTATTACATGTTACAAGCCAATCAACGGATTATAGAATTTGTGTTTTTATTGCGTAATCTTTGATCACACCTGGCTTGATTTACCTGGTTAAAGATAATGATCCGACAAAGAATTCAATCAACGATAATGATATTTTTTTTTATAGTTATGCACAGGCGTTTGTGTAGAGTAGCGAGCATATTTTTGACTCTACACAAGCGCCTGTGAGTTATGATTGACATGTACTCAAAATGTCACAGTATGTATTTTAAGTGGACATATTTTTGTAATCATTATTCGTTAATCGTTGCACGATAATGTCCACCATAACCAAGGACATACGTCCTTGCCATAACGAACTATTTTTGCCACTTTCATTTATGAAAATGTCGATATCATGTTTATACTGGAGTTCGGAGTTTGGAAGTCTTTTGTCTATGGTACACGTGTATTTATTAAGTATTTTGAAAGTGACTTTCTCGAAAAGTCATAAACTTTGGTTTATAAAGAAACTTAAAAAATAAAAATGGCGCGATGTAATCCACCGATACTTTTAACCAAACAAACTTTTGCTATATTTATTCTCATTTCTGTGAAATATAATCTTAGTTCTCATATTTAATATGGTCATTTTTTTTATATGCGAAGGTTGGCCATTGAAATGCACTGCACGAGGACGCATAAGTTTTTTATCGATCAGCATCCGGGTAACAATTGCGTTCTATTTATAGAATTATTTACAAACAGACATGTGGAAAAAAAAAATAACCAGTCAGTATTTTTATTCCAATTGTTGCAATTTGATTATGAGATCTGAGAAATAATTATTTATTTTACAACTTGCTTCAGTTTTTGACGTTTATTCTATTCATTACCTACATTTTGTACAAAGTATCTAGAAGTTGGACATATTTTTTTCTGCTGAAGACTACACAAATGTTGTGGTATTAGACCAAAGCACAGTAACATTTCAAAAAGGGTGGGGGTTATAAACTTATTACAATTTGTGTGGTATTAGATCAAAATCATGGCAATGCTATGTTTTATCAGTTGGTTTCTAATTTGCAAAGTATGTTCCCATCCTAGGAGGTTTTCATAGCTTTTCAATCTCCATTACTAACTAATAAGGCAAAGTAACTGATTATAAGATTAAGCTCTGACATTAAAAATCTGTTCCGCAAAAGTGACTAATGGTCTCAAAGTCCTGGCTGAATCCCTGATAATCCATAAAATACAGTATATTGTAATAAATCATATAAATCTTTTGTTTTTGATGATGAAATCGAAATGAAAAACAGAAGTACAATACAGACATTAACATTTGTACAAACAAATCCGAACCATTTATACATGAAACTGGTAGTGGTACATGCAATCATCCACTGTTTCGGTTCGAAAAAATTGGCTCCTTGTAAAAATCTTAGCTGGCTCCTAAACTGGCTCCTGACTTTCAAAACTGGCACCTGAAAATGGCACCTGGCGATTTTTCTGGCCCCTACTTTTTGGGAGCCAGAGCAGCCCCTGTATGGCATGACTGCCATCCGCAATGATTGATTAATTAGTGTTTAACGCCAACTTTAAACACCAATCAATCAATTGGTATGGGTGAACGAGTGGTTTAGAAAGTTGACTTACGACCACAAGATTACCACTGCTGACATGGGTTCACACCCCAATACCCACCCGAAATTTAAAGATTTCCAGACATCGACCCAAGGTCGGATGTTAAGCAGTCAGTCCGTCATACATGCCTAGGCTTTCTTCCCTATTACTTCTAATATTCCTGATACAGCTGAAGCAAAATGTTGACTGACGTGAAACACCAATAATCCAAATAACCCGGTCCTACGGTCTTACAGCTTTCTAACATGATTTTCATACCCGTATTCTAAAATAGCCCAATCAAATGTTTGTGGGCGATATGTTCCGATAGTATCTTTTTTGAGCTCGAGTAAAAAACTCGTAGTGATTTGCGATTTTTTTTTTATCACATCTTGCTGTCTTCTGCCTTTCATACTTACTACATACTTTAGTATGCGAGCTTAAGTGAGCTCTTTATTGTATAAAATGTGTACTTAGGATTTTTTGATATACATGGTTGAACATACTGTCAAAGAAAACAAAGTTCGACGCTTTGTAAACACCGGTTTCGTGTAACACACTAACACACTCAACTAATGAAGATCTTCTTAACATAAAGCGCAAATGTGATCCTGAAGTCTCGTACCCTCTCTCGTACGTCCGATACCACTGAAACCCGGAACCCGTGTGTAATAAAAGTCATTTTGCTAACTTGTTTTACTTATATTGATATTTTTAAATTTATTAAATATCTTCTGACATACTGACAAGAATTTTTGTTTCTACGCGGAAGTTAACTTTTGAGATTTCGTAAGGAACGATAACTCGAATAAAGGAACGACAGCTCGATTGAATGAGACTAGATTCGGCCCTAAAAAAAGTCGTCCCCAATATATCTCGGCCCAAATAATCTCGACACTTTTTGATGAAATTGCCAGATAATTTTCAGATGCGCGAGCATTCATGGCCGTGCCGGTTTCATATTAACTATGATTAGACACACTAGATGGAACAAATTCTAGCAAACCCAGGATACCAGTCATAAGGAAAATGTGGCTATCAAATTTAGTGCGCACGACCTTGGACAATATATTTAACATGGTTTTACATACTTTGTTCATTATTCAATTAGATTATAGAGTTCTGTCCCCTGAATATTGTGAATTATGGACAGATAGGTCAACCAAAGGCTACATTATATTGATATTGCTCTGTCTATGTTAGACAAGGTAAATTGAGATTTTTCTAGACAGATTTTCAGCCTTCAGCCTCAACCTAATTCTGAATATCTTAATTGTTAAGGGATTAATCATTTTAAGAAAGATATTCATCACCAGACTTGTGTATGAATCATTATTATTAAATATATAGTGGGGAATGTGCTGTCAGTGGGAATTAAGTCAAGTTTCCACTTAATTTCCACAAATTAACAACGCAAGTTCAACAATAAAAATAATGCTAACGTAATGTATATTTGGGTGTCTGGCAAATCTACATTAACCAATGTTTTGTGCATGTTAAATAATAATGGTGAACAACTTTTATTATGGTATATTAATTTAATAAACAACAAATAAGATATCCAAATGTCGAATGTGTTTTACATGTATATCTAAACTTAATAATCACGGATACCCATGCATAAGTGATTATTGTAAAACGCAAATTTTGCGTTTTGTATATGAAACCCATATGAAATAAGGGCTAGCCTGTTATTGTCCAGTCATGTGCAGATACTTTGATTGTTTCAGAGATGCTTTGCATTCTTGGGTAAATATATGAACATATGCTTCAAACATACTGTGTAATTTAATAAACGCCAAAGATATTGTTATTGATAGTGTACAATAACAGTCGTGGGTGAAGTGGCCAAGTGCTTAAGGTAAATAACGTCTGACTGCAAGTACAACACAGCTAACGTTAATTAGTTCACGTCCAGATACACATGTCCGGGAGTTGCTCTCGAAATAAATAGTCACAATATACCTGAAAATGACGATAACTGTCTATAAACCAGACGACTATAGTGATATTTGTGTCCCAGTTACCATTGTCATAACACAGTAACCATTATAAAAGGTTTGATTTGTTTTTGTCATTAATATGATCACCAGTTGTTCTATATATCTCTTGTTATTTGAGTATATTATGATTAGTTTAAGGTTATTGTTTGTGTACAATGTATACAGGTCTTAACAGTAATTGTTACGTTGGTTTTGGATCGTTGCAAAATGATACCGTAGACAACAAAATATAATTTTAGAAGTATAAAAAATGTAAAGCAACACTTAATCATTATCCAGTACTAGTCATTAAAAGACAATAACATACGGCTGGAGATAATAACAGTCAATAAGTGTTTTTTTTACACAGTGTATTGTTATTTGAGGAGTTATAATTAACTGAAATACAATTTATTGTACACGCCGCGTTTCTGTAATACCGGTAGTCTTCATCTAGTACGCTAGTATTCAAAAGAATGGAACGCCAACTAACCTAAAAATCTTTAGGAACAAGTAAGCCAACATTGGCCAAAGTGTCTTGTGTGTGCCTAGGGAGATTGTAATGTGCCTTTCAAACTGAAAAAAAACGATGCTGCTGGGAGTTATACAATTTACTATATTTGAACTAGTGATCTTCGAATTGTCCGAAATGAGTAAGATACTATACTATATTGATTGAAGTACATTTATTTTATTCTTCCCGAAATGAACCTCCTACAAAACAGATAAAAGTAAAGACGAAACAAATATATTTTTATACGAAAATCGTAGCAGACATCACAACACGGATTTGAAATATATAATTTGACAAAATGAACAATGCAATCCACACTATAAACCAGTGTCGGACAGTTCTATTCACGTGGAAAGCCGGAATGGCAAGAGAAAGCAATGACAAACATAATCACATAAAGTTATATAGAGTAATTCTCGCCACAGGTGGACATATAACTCACAATTCTAGTTATGATAGGCCTTTAACTGTTTAAGTAAATGTTAATTAAACTGTAATACTATGGAAGACATGTCGGTCATGGTCAAATAGTACCCCTTGATATGTAATTCACATATCCAGTTGTATTGACAATTTCCCTGTGTTATTTATTTGAACTTTTAAACCAATGGGGCATTAATATATATTTAGTTTGCGACTATCATGTGATTTCAAGCATGTAAAAAGAGTACTTCTGAGCTCAAGTAATAAATCAGGATATGACAATGATAGTAATTGCTTAAAATAACAATATGGCGTGTTCACATATTCTCTTACATTCCTCAACAAGACAGTATGGCCATATATAATCATTTATTGCTAATAAACGTAGACAGCTATGTTGTTTATAACACAAGTATTACACCAATGGGAATCGTTCATTTGCGATATATTGCCACTAAGTTGTTTACAAATGAAACGATTGCTGTCTGTGATAAAATATAGGAAAGAACACAAAATAATTATTTATTTTATTTAGCTACAAATGAACGATTGCTATAGGTAGTCATGGATGCGTTTGTATGGTAGTTAGATTGACATCTATTAACATGTATGCAATCTGTGTCTAATACCACTAAGCATTGCGAGTTCGATTTCATCCCATGTCCATATGCACTCGATGCAACTTTATGTCATACATTTTCACAGTGACTTATCGGTAGTTTCCTCTGCCATTTGACTTACTGTCACGAACAATCAATGAAAGTGCCGTTAAACACCAATAACACAACTCTATAGTGATATAGTATATCGGCTGATCATGGTGTTTCTGAGTTCAAAACTATGTATAAATGACGTGGATTATTAATTAAGTTAAGTCTTAAAGTAGAAACAAATTGGTGGTCTGTGTTGCTCATGTAAATTGCTGGGTCGGTGTTGCTCATGTAAATTGGTGGTATGTGTTGCTCATGTAAATTGCTGGGTCTGTGTTGCTCACGTTTTTAGTTTTCTGTGTTGTGTGTTGTGTTATTGTTTTGTTTGTCTTTCTTCTGTGTCTTGCACCTTGTGTTGCCAGTGTCTCTAGATTGTCCATTACCTTATGTTGCCAGTGTCTCTAGATTGTCCATTACCTTATGTTGCCTGTGTCTCTAGATTGTCCATCACCTTATGTTGCCAGTGTCTCTAGATTGTTCACCACCTTATGTTGGCTGTATCTCTAGATTGTCCATCACCTTATGTTGCCAGTGTCTCTAGATTGTCCATCACCTTATGTTGCCTGTGTCTAGATTGTCCATCACCTTATGTTGCCAGTGTCTCTAGATTGTCCATCACCTTATGTTGCCTGTGTCTCTAGATTGTCCATCACCTTATGTTGCCTGTGTCTCTAGATTGTCCATCACCTTATGTTGCCAGTGTCTCTAGATTGTCCATCACCTTATGTTGCCAGTGTCTCTAGATTGTCCATCACCTTATGTTGCCTGTGTCTAGATTGTCCATCACCTTATGTTGCCAGTGTCTCTAGATTGTCCATCACCTTATGTTGCCAGTGTCTCTAGATTGTACATCACCTTATGTTGCCTGTGTCTAGATTGTCCATCACCTTATGTTGCCTGTGTCTCTAGATTGTCCATCACCTTATGTTGCCTGTGTCTCTAGATTGTCCATCACCTTATGTTGCCTGTGTCTCTAGATTGTCCATCACCTTATGTTGCCATTGTCTCTAGATTGTCCATCACCTTATGTTGCCTGTGTCTCTAGATTGTCCATCACCTTATGTTGCCTGTGTCTCTAGATTGTCCATCACCTTATGTTGCCTGTGTCTCTAGATTGTCCATCACCTTATGTTGCCAGTGTCTCTAGATTGTCCATCACCTTATGTTGCCAGTGTCTCTAGATTGTCCATCATCTTATGTTGCCTGTGTCTCTAGATTGTCCATCACCTTATGTTGCCATTGTCTCTAGATTGTCCATCACCTTATGTTGCCTGTGTCTCTAGATTGTCCATTCCTTATGTTGCCTGTGTCTCTAGATTGTCCATTCCTTATGTTGCCTGTGTCTCTAGATTGTCCATCAACTTATATTGCCTGTGTCTCTAGATTGTCCATCACCTTATGTTGCCTGTGTCTCTAGATTGTCCATCACCTTATGTTGCCTGTATCTCTAGATTGTCCATTACCTTATGTTGCCTGTGTCTCTAGATTGTCCATCACCTTATGTTGCCAGTGTCTCTAGATTGTTCATCACCTTATGTTGCCTGTATCTCTAGATTGTCCATCACCTTATGTTGCCAGTGTCTCTAGATTGTCCATCACCTTATGTTGCCTGTGTCTAGATTGTCCATCACCTTATGTTGCCAGTGTCTCTAGATTGTCCATCACCTTATGTTGCCTGTGTCTCTAGATTGTCCATCACCTTATGTTGCCTGTGTCTCTAGATTGTCCATCACCTTATGTTGCCAGTGTCTCTAGATTGTCCATCACCTTATGTTGCCAGTGTCTCTAGATTGTCCATCACCTTATGTTGCCTGTGTCTCTAGATTGTCCATCACCTTATGTTGCCTGTGTCTAGATTGTCCATCACCTTATGTTGCCAGTGTCTCTAGATTGTCCATCACCTTATGTTGCCTGTGTCTCTAGATTGTCCATCACCTTATGTTGCCCGTGTCTCTAGATTGTCCATCACCTTATGCTGCCTGTGTCTCTAGATTGTCCATCACCTTATGTTGCCAGTGTCTCTAGATTGTCCACCTTATGTTGCCAGTGTCTCTAGATTGTCCATTGCCTTATGTTGCCTGTGTCTCTAGATTGTCCATCACCTTATGTTGCATGTGTCTAGATTGTCCATCACCTTATGTTGCCAGTGTCTCTAGATTGTCCATCACCTTATGTTGCCAGTGTCTCTAGATTGTCCATCACCTTATGTTGCCTGTGTCTCTAGATTGTCCATCACCTTATGTTGCCATTGTCTCTAGATTGTCCATCACCTTATGTTGCCAGTGTCTATAGATTGTACATCACCTTATGTTGCCAGTGTCTCTAGATTGTCCATCACCTTATGTTGCCAGTGTCTCTAGATTGTCCATCACCTTATGTTGCCAGTGTCTCTAGATTGTACATCACCTTATGTTGCCTGTGTCTAGATTGTCCATCACCTTATGTTGCCTGTGTCTCTAGATTGTCCATCACCTTATGTTGCCTGTGTCTCTAGATTGTCCATCACCTTATGTTGCCTGTGTCTCTAGATTGTCCATCACCTTATGTTGCCATTGTCTCTAGATTGTCCATCACCTTATGTTGCCTGTGTCTCTAGATTGTCCATCACCTTATGTTGCCTGTGTCTCTAGATTGTCCATCACCTTATGTTGCCTGTGTCTCTAGATTGTCCATCATCTTATGTTGCCAGTGTCTCTAGATTGTCCATCACCTTATGTTGCCAGTGTCTCTAGATTGTCCATCATCTTATGTTGCCTGTGTCTCTAGATTGTCCATCACCTTATGTTGCCATTGTCTCTAGATTGTCCATCACCTTATGTTGCCTGTGTCTCTAGATTGTCCATTCCTTATGTTGCCTGTGTCTCTAGATTGTCCATTCCTTATGTTGCCTGTGTCTCTAGATTGTCCATCAACTTATATTGCCTGTGTCTCTAGATTGTCCATCACCTTATGTTGCCTGTGTCTCTAGATTGTCCATCACCTTATGTTGCCATTGTCTCTAAATTGTCCATTACCTTATGTTGCCTGTGTCTAGATTGTCCATCACCTTATGTTGCCTGTGTCTCTAGATTGTTCATCACCTTATGTTGCCTGTGTCTCTAGATTCTCCATTCCTTATTGATCCTTCCTTCCATTTTCTCTGACGTTTATTATAGTATTTTTGATTTGCATATCATCTGTGCGACATGCTGTCAGATGTACGACATGCATAGCTCTTGAAGTACATTCATTGTTGTACGTGACACGGATGTTATGAGATTTTAATTACATATTGATACGCTGAATATGATCGAAGTTTTTGTATGGCATTGTCGGTCATATATATATATATATATATATATATACACCAGGTTGTAACTAGGTGAACAAGAAGATTATTTTAAGATGATTGCACGATGTGATGTATGACATGTCTCGAAGTAAATTTAATTATGATTATATTTTAATTATAAAAGATTATAAAATCAAAGCATGGATTCTACGATAATGGTGGGTGATATATTGAATTAACTGACAAAACACATGTGTGCTATACTGCTCTTGTTATTAGACGTTTATTGTTCGTCACGTCATACGTCACGTGATACACCAAGAATAACTTTTATCTTAATATTGTACAAAAACGAGTGCTGATTCCTATTGTTTCCCGTTTGAATCTGTATTTTCAACAACATCATAAAAGATGAAGAAAAGAAAATGAGACATTCCTTCATAACTTTTAACTGGTCACATGATTACTGGCGTATTTTTTTTTAAATGATTTTAAATAATGTTATTGATGAAAACTAAATTCAATATTCCTCATGGATAGGTAAGCTTAGCAGATTTTCGCTATACTGATTCGGTCCGTTTGTCTACTTGTTCCCAAAGATTTTAAAATTATTTGGCTTTCCAAACTTTTGAATATGAGCGCAATTGTACCTAAAAAGGATGAACATTATTCAAGAAACTCGTCGTGCGCAGTAAATTTGAAACCTGCGTTTTTATTATGCAACTTCGTGTTTGTTCTTTTGTTTTATTTTTACTTTTGTGTATGTTATGTGTTTGCGTTTTTGTGCAAATTTGATATTGAATTTTGGAATTATTCTGACAGTGTGGTATTTTAGAATTGTTCTGACAGTATGGTATTTTAGAATTGTTCTGACAGTGTGGTATTTTAGAATTGTTCTGACAGTGTGGTATTTTAGAATTATTCTGACAGTGTGGTATTTTAGAATTGTTCTGACAGTGTGGTATTTTAGAATTATTATGACAGTGTGGTATTTTAGAATTATTCTGAGTGTGGTATTTTAGAATTGTTCTGACAGTGTGGTATTTTAGAATTGTTCTGACTACAGTGTAGTATTTTAGAATTGTTCTGACAGTGTGGTATTTTAGAATTGTTCTGACAGTGTGGTATTTTAGAATTGTTCTGACAGTGTGGTATTTTAGAATTGTTCTGACAGTGTGGTATTTTAGAATTGTTCTGACAGTGTGGTATTTTAGAATTGTTCTGACAGTGGTATTTTAGAATTGTTCTGACAGTGTGGTATTTTAAAATTATTCTGACAGTGTGGTATTTTAGAATTGTTCTGACAGTGTGGTATTTTAGAATTATTCTGACAGTGTGGTATTTTAGAATTATTCTGACAGTGTGGTATTTTAGAATTATTCTGACAGTGTGGTATTTTAGAATTGTTCTGACAGTGTGGTATTTTAGAATTATTCTGACAGTGTGGTATTTTAGAATTATTCTGACAGTGTGGTATTTTAGAATTATTCTGACAGTGTGGTATTTTAGAATTATTCTGACAGTGTGGTATTATTTGTTTTTCATTTGATTAATTAAAATATAGAAGAAACAATTTGTTTTGACTTTATGTTTTTGGTATCTTATCTTTGTTTTTGATTGTTTTTGTAATAGTACTATGCACAGAGGGAAAGGGAAAGAATTGTTGCATATGTTGTTGATATAAACTAAATGCAGTAATCATGACCCGAATGTGAACTTGTTTTCATTAAAACAGAACTGTGCCATTTTCTTGGAAAATATGTTTATGCATGGAGAAGAAGAATGGGAATCTGCTTCCTTTGTAAATGATATAATTATATAATTAGCATTACTCTTTAGTATTGAATTTGACCATAAGGAATATAATGATGTCCTATAATAGTACTTACTTATTAAAATGAGCATGTTATAATTAAGCAATTAGCATTACTTTTGGTATTGAATGTAACGGCATAGACTATAATGATGTTCTAACAATATTTTTGTTATTGTAATTAACATGATTGGGATTTCAGAGTTCAATGATATGGATTGATAACAACGTAGATATCTAAATAATTGTTGTCTTGTATACAATAAATATATTAAGCAACACTATGCTTTTAAGGTAGCATGTTAAACGTCTGACTTTAGATATCGCATCAACTAGTATGCTTTTGTTGTCGTTTCTTCTGCCATAAATCAAGGCAGGTTTCCGTGGTGACCAATTGTTCCTTCTTTGTAATTTCTCTCTCATATTTGTATATGAACACTTTAAGCTGATAAATAAAGTGCTGTAAGAAGGCTAATTATTTTTAAACATGCCACATTTCTGAAATTACGTAACTGAAAGGAAGAAATACATATTTTGATAAATAATGGAACGTGTCCTGACATGTCATTGTTTTTTCCTATTTTGAAATGAACGAATTATGACTTGTGTTGCCCATTATCTATTTTCAACATTTACTGATAATCATAATATCATTTCTGATATTTTACGCACCAAATAACATTGTGTGGTTCTTGTTTCGTTTTTCTATTGTTGGTTGGTTTGGATTGGTTTAATGCTTTTTAACGCCACTTTCAACAATATTTCAGTGATATCGTGGCGGTCAGTTTTATTGGTGGAGGAAACTGGAGAATCCTAGAGAACACAACCGACCTGTAGCAAATCACTGACAAACTTTATCACATAATGTTGAACACCTCGCCCTGATCGAGATTTGAACTCATAACAAAAGTGATGATAGGCACTAATTGCATATGTAGTTGTAAGTCCAACTACCATACGATCACTACCACGACGGCCTCTTTTTCAATTGTATATTTATCTAACATTGAAATATTTTTCCATTGATTTTCCCCAAATCTGTTTCAGTTTTCTCTATCTACAATTAATTTCTCAGTCGTCGGCACGGTTTAGCTAAAAATATAATGAAAATAGCTTTAGCAAACAAACCAATCGCCTTGTGGGTGAGAAATGACATTTTTATTACCCAAAAATGATCATGCTTGTGGAAGATTGAAGCCGTTTAATTTACCACAATTCAATTATATATACCACGTGACCATCATTCTCATGCCAATCTACCGCTGATATTAGATGGCGATGTACTATGCTTTATATTCCGAAGTACCCGAATTCATTCCCGATTTTAGTGGGGTTCGTGTTCCTCGATTTTTAGTTTTATGTGTATGTTTTGTAGATCGTTGTTTGTCCATTTTCTTTTGGCCGTTGTGTTGTCTGTCCTTCTTCTTTTGGCCATTGTGTTGTTTGTCCTTCTTTTGGCCATTGTGTTGTCTGTCCTTCTTTTGGCCATTGTGTTGTCTGTCCTTCTTTTGGCCATTGTGTTGTTTGTCCTTCTTTTGGCCATTGTGTTGTCTGTCCTTCGAATTACGGATTCTGATTATCCACCCCTATGGTAGCTTCAAACTCTTCTTATACTGAAATTAGTGCCTGCATTGTTGTAAGGGTCCCTCGTGGTCGTGATCAAATGGTAGTTGGATTTATAGCTACTTGTTCAGCCAGTGCCTATCATCACCAAATTTATGAGTTCGAATCCCGTTCATGGCGAGGTGTACTCGATGCAATATTATGTGAAAGTTTGTCAATGACTTGTGGCATTTCGGTTGTTTTCGCCGGGTACTCCGGTTTCATCCACCAATAAAACTGACTGCCACGATATAACTGAAATATCGTTGAAAGTTGTGTCAAACACCATGACTGTATTTCTACATTAAGGTGTATACCGATATGTAAGCGTTTGTTTTATACATGTACTCGACATATAATATCTCCTAGTACCCTTCGGCTACTGTAAAGCGATACATGGACAATCTGTAGACATCGTGTATTGCTTTAATATGAGTGAGTAAATATTTTGTAACACCAAATGAGCAATATGTAAGCTATATCATGGAAGAACAAGTTACATTATGATGAGATGATAGTGATGTTCGCCCTGTACTAGACAAACACGCTTATTTATATTTTATTGTGATATCTCATTGAAACAACAATCCACAGGTAGACATTTCGCTCCACTCGGGACACATTATTCTGATTCCGAGCCAATTAGTATTTGCTCTTACTGTTTAGTGCTTCGTGGACAGTGGTGACGTAACAAATACCAATGTTATAGTCTTTTGTTAGACTCGATCGGTGCTCGAACCCACGATCTACCGTGTTCGAGGCCAGCACGGTAACCGTCAAACCACCGATGCAGCCGGCTTATGCATCAACGATGTTTTCTATTTTATTTTGTTTTACTACTTTAATAAATTGTGACACAGTGTGATTTAGTGTCACTATGTAAAACATTTTATTATTGTTTGTTTTTGTATTGATGTTGTCTTGACTTCACCCACCTGTTATTGTGTGGATATTGATATTGCACATAATGGATGTCTTATATATCTAATAAAGCTAGTACTTATCTTTGATTTGGTTTTTATTCAGTTTCTTATCGATAATCGTTTCCCTAAGGTTGCATGCGAGTGTACATATATTTTACTCCATTCTGTACACATGAACAATTTCTTTATATATGGAGACAAAATGTACATGTGTATGAAATATGACAAACATACGTACAAATTAACCATACTTTATAAACTACCAGGGCCGTCGACATGCAATGTCTGGTCGATGTATACTATTATTAATCTAAACGAAGCTTTATTTTGCATATGCGAAATAATAACTTATATCAAAGTTTACAGTATATATCTATATTAATACATCTATAGTTTTATCTTAGCAAACCAGACATTTTTTTCAGTGGCATATGATAGGTGGTTTCAGACATGCTCAGTTTGTATGACTGTCGTCTGTTGTGATACCAATGGCAACAGAACATATAACGTAACGTCCTTCTAAAGTAAGGACTAATAATACAATAGAGGGCAAAGTTCACTGAAAAATTGACTGTTTGCATAAAATTCATGATGGCTTCTATAGCATTATACGAATCTCTGTTACTAGCGTTGCGATTTGTTTGCTCCATGAAAAATAAAACAATCTCAGATGGCGCCACTAAAATGAAGAACATGACTACAATTGTTATTAATGTGATAGTAAGTGTGTTGCTAGAATCGTGGCGCTCCCTGTCTGAGACTTGAAACCTCTGTCGATATCGATACGATTGGTGAACTTTCCAGCATATTTTGATATTAAATCCAATCAGTAGAATAAGAGGAATAAAATTTCCCATAATGGCCCACAGTAGCCGGTAGATGTTGTCCTTCACTGGGTCGTTTCCTAGTGGGACTGGTTGTACTTGAAACATCCGTGTAGAATTAACACATGCCGATTCGATTTTGTACCGCCATAGAACTGGAACGTTAAAAGCAAAAGCCATTATATAAACTATCACAATAATTAGCTTTGTTCGTCGTAGTGTCATGAACAATGTTTGATTCAGTGGATGGCATATTGCTATATATCGTTCGGTTGCCATGGTAACCGTCATCCATGTACTAGCCATTATGAAAACATTGATGAAGGCAGCGGAATATAATCCGTAATAAAATATAAAATCTTTTCGTAGGTATAAGCCATCCCGTGGTCTGAAAGTTGTAGGAAAGGCAAACGTACAAAATAGCAAATCTGACAATGCTAAGCCTATCAAACAAACATTGGCTGCTTGTTCTACAGTGCGATATGATCGTTTTAGTTTCCTTCTTGTAAGAATAGCAAGATTGAGCATATTACCAACGATGCCAAAAAGACAAACGATCGGAAGTCCATAGTCATAGAATATATTGTGTATTCCTTTTAGTATGGTTTGTTCCGCTACATTTCCGGTAAAGTTGCGCACACCTTCCAAGGACGAAGTTTCATTTATATCACAATCCATTGCGGCGTTTCGATCTAAAAATAGAAATGACACCTCAGTTAGTAAGAAATAAATATGGATGTAAATGTACATTATGCAAATGTACATCCACCATTACACCTAGACACACATGAAAGTACATAAGTAACACTTTTATTATTGCTGTTCTACATTTCACGGTCACTTGGGGAGGGGAGTTGTGTTTGTAGTGGTAGTGATCGTATGATAGTTGGATGTACAACTACCTGTGCAATCAGTGCCGATTACCACTAAAGTTGTGAGTTCGAATAGCGCTCATGGCGATGTGTACTTCATACAACATTATGTGATAAAGTGTGTCAGTGACTTTCGACAGGGTTGTGGTTTTTTCAATTGCACTCCGGTTTCCTCCACAAATAAAACTGACCACTATGATATAACTGAAATATTGTTGAAAATTGCGTTAAGGATCATATTCGTCCTCCTTCCTAAAAATAGTGTGAAACAGTACACTGCTTATGTTTCATTTATGTAACTGTATAGTTTACCTCAAGAACAGTTGTGTACACTATATACATTTGGTTTCTGTTGTATTATGATATATATATATATATATATGAAGAACAATTGCGTGTGTATTTTATCTTTGTGACTACATTGTATGTCTTTGTACAATTGTGTACATGGTTTATTTTTCCTCTTTGACGAAATAATATATCTATGTACATTTGTTTCCATTTAGTCTATGTGACTATATAATCTATCTCATAGCACAATTGTGTACAATATATATTTGATCTTTTGGTGACTATGTAAAATGATTGTGTACACTTTTTATAATCGATCCGATCTATGTGACTATGTAATAAACATATAGATTGACATGCTGTCATGAAATGAAGGCTTATATTGCATATATAGGCAAATATGTTTTTGTTGATTCATGTGAAAAATTACACATTACTTTAATGGAAGTCTATGATTCTCTTAATATTGTGTCTATGGATATTTCAGTTTTGCCCAAGAAAATTTCAATTAGGCGTGTGAAATTTGTTGTCAGGTTAACATGTCTAGAACTTGTTTGTCCGAAAGCACTTATGATGATAGATCTTAAATGTGTTGAATTTGATCCATAGCTGAAAACGAGAAAATTGAAGACTTGTAAATGTACTTAGATATATTTATGTTTCAGCTACAAGCAGATTTACCTAATAATGCAATAAATGGAGTACGTTTAAGGATTAAATTGCAAAATACCATGCATTTTTGCCGTCGTCTGTCGTCCGTCGTCCGTTAGCTTTTCACGTTTTAATCTACTCCTCTGAAACCTCTCGGCCAAATGAACTGAAACTTGGTAGGAAGCATCTATGGAAGGTCCTCTATAAATATTGTTAATTTCGTCCCGATCTGTTAGCAAACATGTTTCTAATTGGTCGATTTCTAAGAATCTTCTCTGAAACCGCTTTGCCAAATGAACCGAAACTTGGT
Organism: Bathymodiolus septemdierum; assembly: GCA_963383655.1. Taxonomy (NCBI): domain Eukaryota; kingdom Metazoa; phylum Mollusca; class Bivalvia; order Mytilida; family Modiolidae; genus Bathymodiolus; species Bathymodiolus septemdierum. Next base: position 79,907,602 of record OY726521.1, read on the forward strand.
AGGAAGCATCTATGGAAGGTTCTCGATTGCTCATTTTGTCCCGATCCATTAACAAGCATGACCGCCATAGGCAATTCTTGTTTCTGATTGGTCGATTTCTAAAAATCTTCTACTCTGAAACAGCTTGGCCAAATGAACCGAAACGTGGTAGGAAGCATCTATGGAAGGTCATCTATGGGAATTGTTCATTCCGTTTTGATTCGTTAACAAACATGGCCGTCATAGGCAATTCTTGTTTCTTATTGGTCGAATTCTAAAACAGCTTTTCCTCTGAAGCCGCTTGTCCAAATGATATGAAACTTGGTAAGAAGCATCTATGGAAGGTCATCCATAGAGATTTTTCATTTCGTTTTGATCCAATAACCAAAATGGCTGACACAGGCAGTTCTTTTTTCAGATTGGTTGATTTCTAAAAATCTTCTTCTCTGAAACTGCTTTGCCAAAATGAACCGACATTTGGTGGGAAGCACCTATGGAAGGTTCTGTATTAAGCTTCCTCAAAACAGAATGAAAGGTGAGCTACATAGGTTCAGCCCACCGAGCCTCTAGTCTTTGGTTTTCATTGGTTAGTATAACACCAGTTTTTATAGATCGGAAATGTTTGCGGTCCTATTACTGTACGGTGTGTCATCGGGGTCGTTCTTGTCGTAGTAATGTTTCGTTTTTAGACGCAATCTTTGTCTCATAATAACTTATGATATTTTTGGCTAAACCTTCTGAAATGGTTTATTATTTTCAAGCGAAATCATTTGTATGTTAAAATATAAATGATTTGATTTGATTTGATTTATTGTGTTTAACGCCACTTTCAGCAATATTTCAACTATATCATGGCGACCAGTTTTAGCGGTGGGGGAAGCCGGAGTACCCGGAGAGATCCACCAACCATGGGCAAGCAGCTGGTAAGCTTTATCACTTGCGATTGCGGGTTGAGTGAACCCTGCTTTGTAATTTACAAAGCCGGGCTCGAACCCACGCCGTATTGGTGATAGGCTTGTATGAGTTATTTGGTTATCCAACTACCTAACTCATTAAGCCCACAAAATATAAATGAAGTTAATCAGATTGTAGATCTGCTGAGCAGCCCACTTTGAAAGTTAACTCTCTTCGCAATTGGCTTGATTAATAGTCCGCCTTTGAGAGTGAGGTTTCTCCGAACTTATCCATACTGGGCGTGTCCTCTTGAAAGTTAACTTTTTGTCATATTAACCATATAATTTGTCTGCTCTTGACCGTCAACATATTATAATGTCAGATCAGCTGTTCCAAGAAAGAAAAGAAAAGGGTGTACAATGTTACTATGCTTAACAATTGTAATAGTATTAAACATCAGCCTATTTCAAACACATTATTTTTCTCTTAAGCGAGAGGAGGTACTTTTACAATTTGTCACATCTAACGAGTTTTTTTTTCTGTTTTCAGGATGGTGTTCGCTCAGCAACAAGGGTAAGTGTTTTCTGCTTTATATGGCATTTATTCGGCAACATTGGTATCTGTTTACATATGTTTGCTTTTCATATATTCGAAAACATTGGTATATGTTTATATGTTTTGAATGCCACTGGCTAGCTCTGACATATTGGTATGTGTTTATAAGTTTTGAATGCCACTGGCTAGCTCTGACATATTAGTATGTGTTTACATGTTTTCAATGCCACTGGCTAGCTCTGACATATCGGTATGTGCTTACATGTTTTCAATGTCATTGACTATCTGACATATTCGTATGTGTTTATATGTGTTGGAATAACAGTGGCTCTGCAACACACGGTTCCATATAACAGGATATATAATTCATTTTCTATGTTATGGAATCCGTATAACGCTGAATTAACTTCGTGTAATATAATGTTTTATCGTCTATTGGTTGTTTAACCCCGTGTATTCTAAGTTTTTATGGCCGATTGGTTGTATATAATAATGTCATGTCCTATCTATTGCCCTAGACTTATATAAATGTCTACTTCATTCAAGTATCCTATTTAGCCAGAAGCCTAATTGAAGTACTGTTCAGATTGCTATTTACCAGTAATCAAGATTAACTACATGCTTGAGAGTAAATAGTTTCTTGTCTAATTGTTGATTTAATGTCTCCATAATATCCAAGTTCTCAGAATGGGCTACAGAGATATTATTACTCTTAATTATATAACGCAATCTGTGCACTATTTTGTTTGTTTGTGTGCAATTCCATTTTCGTGAAATTACACACTTTATGTTAAAAACAGTTTACAATTATTGCTGTATCATGGCCTGTGTTAGTTTTTACCACTTAAGATCTCAGACTGGGTAACAGAGATATTATTACTCTTAATTATAAATCACAATATGTGCACTATTTTTGTGTGTGTGCAATTCCATTTTCGTGATATTACTGCGTTTATATTTATAAGTGTTTACAAGTATTGCTTTATGATCGCCTGTATTAGTTTTTACCACTTAAGCGGTCAACGTTTTAGTATAATTACGTTATATTGTTGTTTAAGCAAAAATATTGCACCGACTCTCACCATCCATTCGGAACATTTTCATCTAAGATTTTATGTTGTTTGGTTACTATGACTTCATATATGAAACCTATGACTGATGTGATAAATTCAATCGATATTTTCTATTTTATATTGAAGTAAGAAAATAAAAGACTACTTAAGACAAGTAGTCCTTATCTTTATTGACATCCCGGTAAACTAATTTGTCTCGGTGACATTATAAGAATCCGTTTGGTTCTGGGTTATGATGAAGACAGTCTTTACGACTCTCGTAATTTACTTGAAGTTTAGTTTTAATACTGTCTACTTACTAAAAGATAACATTCGTATTTGATGCTCACCGAGTTAGCCAATTATTAGTGAAAATTTAATCCATCAATTACACTTTCAGATCATTGGTATATATTTGAAAGACCAAATCAGTTGATAGTGCTTTATATTCTATAGTTTTCAGTAGCATTTGTATCTATGTAATTTATGCCGGAAATAAAACCAGAATTATTATTATAATATGGTTGTACAACTTCAAAAAATGTAGAGAGGTTACAAACGTACCCAGGATCAATGGAAATTATGTGAAATTACAGAATATTCAGAACATATGTTCTATTGCATGATATCCTTTCATGAAATAATAGAATATGTTATAATTGACCCTCTGTGTTACCCAAGTTTTCAGTGATAGCCCCATCCTTACCCCCACAACCCATCCCGAAATAAGCAGAACTTATGACAAGGTATAAAATGGTTTCATACACACTTATCATTATCTATGAAAGTCCTTATAAACCTTTTATGATTACTGAGATGTATGATTGGTTCGGATATCTTCTCACTGGGGAACACCTAAAAGTGTGAAGTATTGGTGGTCCCCTGTCACAATGTATCCATAGACAATGTTTCCATGACAGGTCTCCATTTTGAGAAGCATACTCTATACATTTTTAGCTCACCTTGCCAAAGGCAATGTGAGCTTTTGCCATCACTTGGTGTCCGTCGTCCGTCGTCTGTCGTCTGTCGTCTGTTGTTCATTAACTTTTCACATTTTAATCATCTCCTCTGAAACCCCTCAGCCAAATGGACTGAAACGTGGTAGGAAGCATCTGTAGAAGGTCCTCTCTCAAGATTGCACATTTTGTCCCGATCCATTAACAAACATGGCCGCCACAGGCAATTCTTGTTTATGATTAGCCGATTTTTAAAAATCTTCTCCTCTGAAACCGCTTGGCCAAATGAACCGAAACTTGGTAGGAAGCATCTATGGCAGGTTCTCTATAAATATTGCTCATTTTGTCCCGATCAGATAACAAACGTGGCCGCCACAGGCAATTCTTGTTTTTGATGGGTTGATTTCTACAAAATCTTCTCCACTGTTAAAAGAAAGATAACTCTTGCCTAAGCTGTTAAATGAAAGATAACTCTTGCCATTATCTCCCTTAGAAATTAACTAATGCTGATATAGTGTAACATGTTTATTCTATACATTACAAGTAGGTATTCACATTTTAATATTTTTAGCAAACCTTGCCAAAGACAATATGAGCTTTTGCCATCACTTGGTGTCCGTCGTTTGTCGTCTGTCATCCGTTTACTTTTCACATTTTAATCTTCTCCTCTGAAAACCCTCAGGCAAATGAACTGAAACTTGGTATGAAGCATCTATGGAAGGTCCTCTCTAAAGAGTGCACATTTTGTTATGATCTATTACCAAATATGGCCGCCACAGGCAATTCTTGTTTCTGATGGGCCGATTTTTTTTAATCTTCTGTGAGACCGCTTAGCCAAATGAACCGAAACTTGGTATGAAGCATCTATGGTATGTCCTCTATGGAGATTGCTCATTTCGTCTTGATTGGTTAACAAACATGGCTACCACCGAAACTTGGCAGGAAGCATCTATGAAATGTCCTATGAATATTGCTCATTTCGTCCCGATCGGTTAGCAACCATGGCCACCACATGCAATTCTTGTTTCTAATTGATCGATTTCTAAAAAATCTTCTCCTTTGAAACTGCTTAGCCATTTGAACTGAACCTTGGTAGGAAGCATCTACATGTATGGAAGGTTTTGTATTAAGTTTCCTCAAAGCAGAATGAAAGATGAGCGACACAGGCTCAGCGCACTGAGCATCTAGTTGTATTAGCATTAAGTGGAATATGTCTCGTCATATTTCCAATCTATTCACATTAAATTAAAGAATAAATCATGATTGTTTTTTTTTAGTTTGGATGTGTTTTAACTCATTGGTTTTTGAATATGCATCTACTTATCAAATCAGTGGTCGTCACCATTATGTATAATTTTGGAAATCGACTTCCACCGGAAGGGGGGATACTGGGCACATCATTTGATAAAGCTTGTCAGTTACTTGTGTAGGATAAAAATGTTTTCTTCCGTGTCTGCCACCAACTAACTGACTCCTACGACTATTTTACTGTAACTAATAATGACTGACATCCCCACAATAAATATATTTATTTTCATAATACTCTGATATTTCTTTATAAATGCTGGCTATGCGTTATTACATTGTTCAGCTTAGCCATGACATTTTGGTCAATGACCATATATATCATTTTAATTTCCTCGTATATGGCTAAATGTATTATATCGTTATAGATATTATTTATCTCTCATAACAAAATATCATTGCGATTTCTTAGGATGGTAATGCAACAATTGCTGCTAAAATATTGGCTAGACAGTCAAAGATGAATATCATCGTTTATCCTTTTGGCTTTGCTAATGAAAACGATATAAAATCATGATAATTTGCGGCTACTTTGTTTTATTTCCAAGCACAAATAGTCCTCAAGTTAATGATCACCATTTAAAAGCTTTTTGACAGATTCCGAAATTCAAAAAAACCCCAAAACTTCCAGGAATTATTATTGTTACGTGATGTGCAAAATATATATATATATGATGGCCAAATCTGGCGTAAATATGCCATGTCTACTTTCATCTTCATTCTATAATTAGATCTTGTTAGTAGATGTCATCAGCTGATCCATTTCAACTACCTTCAGCAAATGTTTAATTCGTTTTAAGCATCAGCTCTGCTCTATATCTTTGTAAACTAATAAGTAGTGATAACATGGAACTTATCACTTCCATGTATCTGAAAATATTTATTTTATTTGTAACCTTGGGATGTATGTGGAAAAATATTACAAATCACCCCCCTGATTGATGATTGTTGTGATCACATGACCTGCGAAATGAAATTAACAATTATATCATCATGATCACATGATCTGCGAAATGAAATTTACAATGTAATTATGTAAGCATATAATCTATGAAAAACAATCCTTGAAATTGCTTAATATATTTTGAGTTTTAGATTACAGATTCATAATTTTTATATACTTGTTTGCTTTGAAAACATTTGAGACAAGGTCATCACGTATTTAATTGTACCCAGGGAAACGATTAATATTTGTTATTTTGTCCAATAGAATACAAATATTAAGGGTTCAGAAAGAGATTAGTAGAACAAAATAAAACATGGTAATGACGAAGAAAAATAGGGATTTTCTAAGAAATAAATTGTGAAAGGAATTAAGATACCGTGTACAAAATCCCTGATATTACCTTTAATAAGCAGAATTTGAAGATAAATTCTATTAAACATTTAACCTTTTTCCATTGTATATGTCTTCGGATTTCCAAAAGGTTTGAATTAAACATGGGAGGAGGAATATGTTGACAAAATGGCAGAAAAGTTAATTAAAAATATCCACAGATATGTATAAGTAATATTAACAAATAAACATTTGAGAAATCCGAAGAGGGCAATCGATAATGGACAATCCAGATACACAGGCAACATTGAAAACAATACAGAAAGAAGACCAAACAAAACAAAAAACACAACACAGAAAACTAAGACAAATGAGAGACACGGAACACACCAAAAAACTCGGTGGATAAAGCCATGTGCTAGTGAAGGGTTTATCAGTTCCTGTTCTTATAAAACACCCGCCGTGTTACTCATATAGTCTGGTAATAGTCTTATCGGTGATTGAAAAAGAAAAGAAATCACCATAAACGGAAAAGATCCTTTGACATTTGAGAAATGATTATTTCATAGCTATCAACCATTTTTGTGATGACGAACGTATAATAATACAAATATCGGTGTTGCCCAAATTTAACGTGTGGCCCCACAGGCGTATGTGCAATCTTATTACATAATGACCAGACTTTTTGTGATTTTGAAATGTTATCGTGTTTTTCTCTGATAGAATTAAATTGTTAGACGATGAAAATTGTGTTTTCCTAGTTTGTGTAATTATCATGTCTCTTCAAATAGCAAAAGAATTATGTTAGTGCCTCAGATGTATTAGGCATCTATAACTTATTCAGATATCCGGTGATTCAATTAAACTTTAATTGGAGTTCGCTGTTTTTCAGTTATTTTCAAATACATACCGCAAAGTCTCATGTCAAAATGCTAATTTCTTGTGGGTTTTATTTTATCTTCTTAACGATTGTATTCTTTAAATTATTCACAATTATGCTTTACTCACTTTATGTTTCATGCTTGAAAAACGTTTCGAGAAGGAACTATGGCGATTTTATAAGTCAATTGTAAAGACGATATATCTTGTTGATATATAACGTTGTAGGTGGTTTTGTATTAAAGAAGCTATTTTAGTGAGTTGCTCTACAGAATTGAGTCGATGTAATAGTAATGAGTGGTAACTGCATGGGAAACATAGTCAGACATATTATATATTGGGCTTTTTGTAATGATGTTTTGTAACGAAAAGGAGATTATATATTTTAACAAGTCCGGGATGCTAAGACAGCTTTGAAAATACTAAATGAAAGTAATCAGAAATCACAGATTGAAAGATAGACAATACAATGGCTAAAAGTAAAAGGACAAAATGACAAACAATGGCCCTAAAAAACTCTACACAGAAGACTATAAATTTACCCTACAATAAAGGTCTCCGGAAGGGTGGTCAGAGCGTGTTGGAGTTCCTGTTGTCAGAAAACTTCCTAATGTTGATTCTATGTTTTGCTTGTATTGCATTATCTATCTGGATTAGGATATATTTATACTGTTCCTTCTAAGTGGTATTTGTAATGTGGCTAGGGGATATTTTTAGGTACTAGATAATCTCTGCCATTGAACTAACAATTTGTTGAGTTGTCACTCCTCTTCCACTTTGACAACAAACTACTTTTGATATTAAGTTGAACCGCGTTATTTTGAACTTTGATATCTCGTTTTCATGGATACCTCGCAGTAAAAATTGTTGTACGTTTGCAGTTTCATCTGTAAGCTTAATTTTTACAGAATAACTCGAAAGCTGGAATATTTCGAAGTGAAATCATTGATCCAAATCGCCACAATATAATATATTCTTAAGTATTGCTTATCTGTCCTAAAATTAACAATACACAATATGTAGTGGACAAAAAAATTGAAAACAAAAAACATTATGATTCATGGCACCATCATAATATTCAATTTCGGTCAAATAGATAAGAAAACTGTTGTCAATTGGATAGACCTTAGTTTGAACTTTCTGCTAATATTTTATGAATAAAATCAAGTAGATAAAGAAATACAACACTTTAATGTAGCAGTTAATGTGTCCCAATGGAATAGTCATTATCTTTTTTTTTTAAGCAGAAGCAATAAAATAAAACCAGTCTCAAGAAGAAGTAATTATTAGCATACCACTTTGGTTACAAATAAATACAGCATATGAAACAAATTGTGTATATATACCACTATAGCAAATCAAAGTTTTCGTAGAAATGCAATATTAAAAGACATTGTCTATGTATATACAACATCTAAAAAAAACCAGTCAACGATTAATCTTGGATCATTAAGTTATAATGATACTATACAAGTAAAATAAATTATAAACATCTAAAATGGTTTGTAAAACAACACCAAGTACACAAAACAAAGTGATGAAGAATTAAACACTTTGTTGAATGAAATTTTTTTGTCTCGCCGAGAGACTTTGTCAATGTCTATACAACTATAGGAATTCAAATCTGTCGTACAAATACAATATTAAACAGCGTTGTATATATATACCGCTATAACTATTCAGAGCTATGTAAAAATACACGATACTCGAAACGGAAGGGAAAATTAATGTCATAATAGCTGAGGGAGATTAGAATCCCCTTTTCCGATGACCTTTTTGATGATTAATATACTGTAGTCTATCTCTCTGCTATATATCTTATTGTAAGTCTAACACACAGCCGAAGACCGAATCAGTGTTACAATAATCTCAACGATTGGCATTCATCAGCGAACCATATGTCTCCTTTAACGACGGGGATAGAGGACTGTTTGACAGTTAAAATTAATTGAGCACACTGTCGAGAGGTAGAGACGATCAATGTTATTTCATTATTTTCAACAAATTATTTGCCTAATTAATTTATCTCCAGGAAACTTTAAAAGGATTTAAATTGTGTTCGTATTATGTCTTTGTTTGCTGTCATCCTGAGGAATAGACAGACATATTAAGACGGATAGTACCATTAAAGTATTGCCTAATCCAACAAACGTTTTGTTTGCATAAATAGGCAAATTTAGTAGTATACAAATCATTTGTTATTAATGACCTTTGGTTAGCGGGAAAAGTTTATTATCCTAGATACAGTACATACTGTACGTGAACAAATTACGTTACATTTAAAAGAACACTGATTCCAAAATTTCTTGCGTAGATTTTAGCATGAAACAAATGAAATATTTATCAGGAAACGTTTAATAGACAAAAAGAAATACTTGATGACGTTTATCCCTAAAACGTGACGTAAGCACTAAATTAGATATATACGATTGCATTACAACATCTTGAACCAAACAACCGAATAAAATATGCACACAGGTATTATGAATTAAAATATATCGAATATTTTAATTAAATTGTCTCACCTGGCTGTTATCACGAGACTTTACACAAACCTTGATATTGTATTTGGATATTAATGGTTGACCAATAATATATGTGGTCTCTGCAAATACTAGACACCATATTCTAATACATTGACTAAAATCTTGCAAACCGTGCCATGCGTGAACAATTAGGATCAGGAGAGACATAACCATTTTTGACGAATATGCTAGAAACCGTGCATCGAAGGACAGACAATACAATGTCCACATGCAAAAGGACAAAAGACAATGACCTATAAAACACTCCTTAGAAAACTGAAGTTGTGAACGAGGAAATAAGGATAAGATTTTGACTGCAGCAAACGGAACACATATATACACTGATATTCCACTGTACTACACTGATATTCCACTGTATTACCAGCGACCGTTTATTGTGAAATAGTGTTGCAATACATGAATAATACGTAAATGTTGACTGACTGACTTGTCCACTTCGTAGTTTAGTTTATGCTTCAAATAATTTGATTTAAGCATATCATTTTTACATAAAAATGACGTGTGCAGAAATAATTTCACAAAATTCATATTAAATATCATTGGTTAGGTGAGATTCTGCAAATATTGAAACCATATCTAAGTGATCTGCTATTTGAAAATCAATATTGGTATTCGCTGTTTATTTACGTTAATATAAAATACTAAATGGAAGGAACAAGCTGTAGTTTATCACATAATTGTCTGACAATAACACAGGCTATTCAATTTCCTCTGTTTTCCCAGAAATTAAGATAACGCTCATTACTTAGTTCACGCGAGAGGTAGTAAATGATAGAATTACCGTAATAGAAGCATTATTACATAAAGAAAACTCTATTAGACGATATTATAGAACGGATGTTTAGGGATAATGAGAACAAATTAGTTACTTATATCTTTACAAGCTAGTTAATGAAAATAAATTGTTAGAGCGACTTCTGAAGCCGTATTACTGTTACGACACATGTAAGTATCCCGCTACATTGGACATTGGTATTGAAAGATAAATACATAGATCATGATGTTTACACTATATATACATACATTACTTGTTTGAAATCTAAAGCTATAAGATAATTACGCCCGTGATATTGATAAAGTGATTGTTTTTTAACGTCATGTGAGCACATTTTCAGCTATAGCATGGTCAAGTGGGCTCATTTTAGTATTGGGAAAGAACACGATACATTTTAATGAGATGATAATGGCGCTGTCTGTATTATGCTAGACCAACTTTTACACATTACCCTGATTACGGACTAACCAGCATTTGCTCTTACTCCTTAATTACTGGCATACTTAGGGGAGAAGACTCTTTAATTACTGGCATACTTAGGGGAGAAGACTCTTTAATTACTGGCATACTTAGGGGAGAAGACTCTTTAATTACTGGCATACTTAGGGGAGAAGACTCTTTAATTACTGGCATATTTAGGGGAGAAGACTCTTTAATTACTGGCATACTTAGGGGAGAAGACTCTTTAATTACTGGCATACTTAGGGGAGAAGACTCTTTAATTACTGGCATACTTAGGGGAGAAGACTCTTTAATTACTGGCATACTTAGGGGAGAAGACTCTTTAATTACTGGCATACTTAGGGGAGAAGACTCTTTAATTACTGGCATACTTAGGGGAGAAGACTCTTTAATTACTGGCATACTTAGGGGAGAAGACTCTTTAATTACTGGCATACTTAGGGGAGAAGACTCTTTAATTACTGGCATACTTAGGGGAGAAGACTCTTTAATTACTGGCATACTTAGGGGAGAAGACTCTTTAATTACTGGCATACTTAGGGGAGAAGACTCTTTAATTACTGGCATACTTAAGGGAGAAGACTCTTTAATTACTGGCATACTTAGGGGAGAAGACTCTTTAATTACTGGCATACTTAAGGGAGAAGACTCTTTAATTACTGGCATACTTAAGGGAGAAGACTCTTTAATTACTGGCATACTTAGGGGAGAAGACTCTTTAATTACTGGCATACTTAGGGGAGAAGACTCTTTAATTACTGGCATACTTAGGGGAGAAGACTCTTTAATTACTGGCATACTTAGGGGAGAAGACTCTTTAATTACTGGCATACTTAGGGGAGAAGACTCTTTAATTACTGGCATACTTAGGGGAGAAGACTCTTTAATTACTGGCATACTTAGGGGAGAAGACTCTTTAATTACTGGCATACTTAAGGGAGAAGACTCTTTAATTACTGGCATACTTAGGGGAGAAGACTCTTTAATTACTGGCATACTTAAGGGAGAAGACTCTTTAATTACTGGCATACTTAAGGGAGAAGACTCTTTAATTACTGGCATACTTAGGGGAGAAGACTCTTTAATTACTGGCATACTTAGGGGAGAAGACTCTTTAATTACTGGCATACTTAGGGGAGAAGACTCTTTAATTACTGGCATACTTAGGGGAGAAGACTCTTTAATTACTGGCATACTTAGGGGAGAAGACTCTTTAATTACTGGCATACTTAGGGGAGAAGACTCTTTAATTACTGGCATACTTAGGGGAGAAGACTCTTTAATTACTGGCATACTTAGGGGAGAAGACTCTTTAATTACTGGCATACTTAGGGGAGAAGACTCTTTAATTACTGGCATACTTAGGGGAGAAGACTCTTTAATTACTGGCATACTTAGGGGAGAAGACTCTTTAATTACTGGCATACTTAAGGGAGAAGACTCTTTAATTACTGGCATACTTAGGGGAGAAGACTCTTTAATTACTGGCATACTTAGGGGAGAAGACTCTTTAATTACTGGCATACTTAGGGGAGAAGACTCTTTAATTACTGGCATACTTAGGGGAGAAGACTCTTTAATTACTGGCATACTTAGGGGAGAAGACTCTTTAATTACTGGCATACTTAGGGGAGAAGACTCTTTAATTACTGGCATACTTAGGGGAGAAGACTCTTTAATTACTGGCATACTTAGGGGAGAAGACTCTTTAATTACTGGCATACTTAGGGGAGAAGACTCTTTAATTACTGGCATACTTAAGGGAGAAGACTCTTTAATTACTGGCATACTTAGGGGAGAAGACTCTTTAATTACTGGCATACTTAAGGGAGAAGACTCTTTAATTACTGGCATACTTAAGGGAGAAGACTCTTTAATTACTGGCATACTTAGGGGAGAAGACTCTTTAATTACTGGCATACTTAGGGGAGAAGACTCTTTAATTACTGGCATACTTAGGGGAGAAGACTCTTTAATTACTGGCATACTTAAGGGAGAAGACTCTTTAATTACTGGCATACTTAAGGGAGAAGACTCTTTAATTACTGGCATACTTAAGGGAGAAGACTCTTTAATTACTGGCATACTTAGGGGAGAAGACTCTTTAATTACTGGCATACTTAGGGGAGAAGACTCTTTAATTACTGGCATACTTAGGGGAGAAGACTCTTTAATTACTGGCATACTTAAGGGAGAAGACTCTTTAATTACTGGCATACTTAAGGGAGAAGACTCTTTAATTACTGGCATACTTAGGGGAGAAGACTCTTTAATTACTGGCATACTTAAGGGAGAAGACTCTTTAATTACTGGCATACTTAAGGGAGAAGACTCTTTAATTACTGGCATACTTAAGGGAGAAGACTCTTTAATTACTGGCATACTTAGGGGAGAAGACTCTTTAATTACTGGCATACTTAAGGGAGAAGACTCTTTAATTACTGGCATACTTAGGGGAGAAGACTCTTTAATTACTGGCATACTTAAGGGAGAAGACTCTTTAATTACTGGCATACTTAAGGGAGAAGACTCTTTAATTACTGGCATACTTAAGGGAGAAGACTCTTTAATTACTGGCATACTTAGGGGAGAAGACTCTTTAATTACTGGCATACTTAAGGGAGAAGACTCTTTAATTACTGGCATACTTAGGGGAGAAGACTCTTTAATTACTGGCATACTTAGGGGAGAAGACTCTTTAATTACTGGCATACTTAAGGGAGAAGACTCTTTAATTACTGGCATACTTAGGGGAGAAGACTCTTTAATTACTGGCATACTTAAGGGAGAAGACTCTTTAATTACTGGCATACTTAGGGGAGAAGACTCTTTAATTACTGGCATACTTAAGGGAGAAGACTCTTTAATTACTGGCATACTTAGGGGAGAAGACTCTTTAATTACTGGCATACTTAAGGGAGAAGACTCTTTAATTACTGGCATACTTAGGGGAGAAGACTCTTTAATTACTGGCATACTTAGGGGAGAAGACTCTTTAATTACTGGCATACTTAAGGGAGAAGACTCTTTAATTACTGGCATACTTAAGGGAGAAGACTCTTTAATTACTGGCATACTTAGGGGAGAAGACTCTTTAATTACTGGCATACTTAAGGGAGAAGACTCTTTAATTACTGGCATACTTAGGGGAGAAGACTCTTTAATTACTGGCATACTTAAGGGAGAAGACTCTTTAATTACTGGCATACTTAGGGGAGAAGACTCTTTAATTACTGGCATACTTAGGGGAGAAGACTCTTTAATTACTGGCATACTTAAGGGAGAAGACTCTTTAATTACTGGCATACTTAGGGGAGAAGACTCTTTAATTACTGGCATACTTAAGGGAGAAGACTCTTTAATTACTGGCATACTTAGGGGAGAAGACTCTTTAATTACTGGCATACTTAAGGGAGAAGACTCTTTAATTACTGGCATACTTAGGGGAGAAGACTCTTTAATTACTGGCATACTTAAGGGAGAAGACTCTTTAATTACTGGCATACTTAGGGGAGAAGACTCTTTAATTACTGGCATACTTAGGGGAGAAGACTCTTTAATTACTGGCATACTTAAGGGAGAAGACTCTTTAATTACTGGCATACTTAGGGGAGAAGACTCTTTAATTACTGGCATACTTAGGGGAGAAGACTCTTTAATTACTGGCATACTTAGCGGAGCAGAAGCTGCAAATACCAATATAAAAGACTTTTGTTTGTTCCTTTTCTTTGGCCATTTTATTGTCTTTCCTTCGATTTGCGGCTTCTGATTACCTCCTTGGTATCTTCTAAGTTTGTTTACACGACCGATACGGTCTGTTTCTAGTGTCAGGGGGATGTCGTATTACAATGTATTATCTTCCACAACACTCTAATTGTCTGGTTACATTATTTATCTGATTTTCCGACATGTGGAAATATTTGTCCACAAATTATTCAACAACAAATCCATGACAAGATTTCTTTTCCAATTAATCAAAATATATTAGAAAATAAAAGGTCTTTATACAGTATAAGAATATATTTACTTGTAACTGTGTTTAAAATGACAGTCTTGACTTAATAGAATTAATCAGTATACGGTAATGGAACGTTCGTCACAGATCTAAAATGATAACGTCCTGCTATAACGACCTGTTTTTGAATGAGTTTCATTGCCTTGGATGGATAATTATGTGAATTTCTGGAACTATCGGTGTCGATACAGTCGGTTTACCTTTTAAATTTAATTACAGTGTGAATTGTTAGTTATTTTATCGTTAAATTCGATATCAATGCGGTTGTTTCGAATCATGTCAATTCCGACCACGTTCCGTCTTTTTCTTGTCTTGACGTCTGAACAAATCGGCAGGCGACTTCCGGTGTTTACGCTATTACTGTGATAACGTCAGTATATCATAGTCGTAGATGCGGTAAATTATAAGTAATTGTAATATGGAGACGCCAAGGAAACCGCTGAATAAATACTGGTGTTCAGTACCCCACTATCTGTCTGATATCAGAAATATATACATAAAGGCAGATCGTTTTCCTTTGATGATGCTGACAGCCGCAAATAAAGAAAGAAAACAAATTTAATTTTAAAGAAGTATTTGTCTCTGCATTGAAGTCTTTGGTTCCAACTATAGTAGAAATAGCAATATTTTGATTCCAGATCCATATCACTAATGGCTTAAGTTTCATGCACCGGAAACGACACACCGGAAACCAATCCATGGTTAAATCTGCAGAAAATCGGATGCGCAGTAATCTGGAACTACTTCCGGTTATTAATGTTAAAAGGCGTCCCCGATATATCTCGACCCTAAAAAAAATTCGTACCCGATATATCTCGGCCCAATAAATCTCGACACTATTTTGATGCACTGAATGAGCGTGAAATTGTCAGATAATTTTCAGATTCACGAGCATTCATGGCCGTGCTTGTTTCAATAGATGGAAAGAGCATCCTTGCATTGTACTACAGTACACTCCAAAAAGTACACAAAAGTAAGTAAAATTTCTATTTCAATCATCCCAAGGATTTACATGATTTAAATATTAGATAATGTGGATTGTGCTTCGCTGGCACTACATGTAGCACCTGTCTCATATTATTGTTTAAAATAATAATAATAATGCGTTGTTTATATACTTGTTTATATATGGATTGTCGTTGTCGATCCAATAATCAAGAGATGGGTGTTGGGGGTCCCAGTAATCGGTTAACACCCGTCACATGTTGGTGTCTGTTCCAAGACAGGACCTACATTTTCAACGTCATATGTCATGGTTCTTTTTTTGATGTTCAATGATTTGATGTTAGAAGTGGTTGTTTGTTTTATTGGTATTGAAAGAGTTGTTGACCATCACTGTTGAAGATTTTTTCTTAGAATTCATTTTTTGTATACATATATGATTAAACGTTTTGTTCTCGTTTTATATTTTAGTTTAAAAACACACATTATCAATTGAATATCGCGTGTTGTCATATATACTTTGCGCAATTTATCTCAGAATCAAATTCAAATACAATAACATGAAAAACAAAAAATACCACACTGTCGGAACAGTTCCAAAATCGAATATTAAAATCATAGAAAGAGGCAAAATATATACCCCATTACACACAAATACATGACCACCCACTTACCTTGCATGGTACAGGCATTTCAATAATAATTATATTGTTTTATCGAGACATGTTGTTATACAAGCACATACCAAGACGTCTATTACTAGGATACAACGTCTTCCGTCGTAATGACATCTAATGAAACATTATGTCTCTGTGCCAACTGTTGTGTTTATTGTTATCGTCTGTTATTATGTCCAAGTGTGTATGCACTCATGAATACTCCTTACATTATAATCATACAAATAACAATGTAATATTATTCCGTCAATTTCCTTTGAATTATTGATTGATTGGTTGTTTGGTGTTTAACGCAACTTTTGACGTATTTCAGCTAAATCGTGGCGTGAACAAATTGTATGTATTACACCTAAGCATTCTTTTGAAAATTCCTCATCTAGAGTTATTTAAAAGAAGCATGGCTTGAATATTACTTTTATGGTTCTTCAAAATTATTGTTTTTGTGTGGATCGGAAATAAAAAAAAACACCAGGACACTGCATGCCATGTTCAAACTAAACTTGATGCGAACCCTGGTAAAAATTTGATAATCATTGTTTTCTTTTCACTTCATATTGTGAAAAGGTAAAACAGAAACAGCTAATAAACTGGGGGGGGGGGGGGGGGGGGGGGGGGGGGGGGGGGGGGTGATATGCTGTATTACCCAACAACTGTTCAGCTTAAATCAAAGATGACTAAGTGAGCCATACAGGGTTATTGAGCCTCTAGTTATATGTGAATATGTATTTTTTTAAGCAGCTTTTTATTTGTATAGCGCTTGGGATGTGACATAAATTTATTGTAATTTGTTTTACCTCTCTTAAAGCTTTTATAATTGGACAAACAGCGTCTTTTGTTATTGTATGTGTTCTTATTACAAATATATTCAATGAGTGGGTCGAAATATATTGCAAAAAGGTATTTGTTCTCAAGAAACGATTATGGAATACTGACATTGATAACATCAGAGGAATTACTCGCTGATGATAAAAAGACAAAGATAAGACTGAGAATTGAAATAGAAAGCTTCGCATATTAAACTTGCTATGACGTCATGCTCAGAAAATTAATACAGTTAAACCTGGCTATGCAGTCACCTCTATTAAGCAGTCACCTGTATTAAAAGGTCATATTTTGCTTGTCCTGTCATGAGAAGTTGCATATGAATTGAACCTCTTTTAAGAGGTCACTTCTCTTATAAGGTCACTTTTTCTTTGTCCCAACGGTGACCTCTTAATACAGGTTTGACTCTAGTGTCTTTGTGAATGTTTGAAAAAATCAGTCATTTCATGATGACCATTTATCCTATCACATGAATAAAATCTTATTAAACTCAGCTGTTACATACTAGAGTATATACTCCCCCTCCCCCTAACATCTGACGGAAACCGAATAGAGGTAATACCGGTATTCAGATGAACTTTCTTATTTGGAAATTTATCAATAAAATCAACTAAGAAGAGTTATCTAATCAAGAGTTCATCTGGACATGACCTCTGATCGAGTTTGGTCAAATATTAGGGTAGCGTATCGCATCTTTTGTAACCCACAGCTGATCACGCTCTGATACACTCTACTCCTTCCCCATGGGTCAACTGACAGCAAATTCCTCGACGTAATGGATCATTTCGAATCTGATTGGCTCCTCTGAATTTGGAGGACTTACTATGTCCACTTATATTACAATCTACTGAACCAGAAATGTATTTGACCTTATTTGGATAGTGCAAAAAATTTCACCATTGGTAGCTATGCAAATCATTGCTACCATAATATATACGGACTGTATCTCTTCGTTTTTATCAACATTTTGTTTTCTGTGTTAGGTTGTGTAGATTATTGGTTGTCCTTTTTTGTACTTTTTATTTTAGCCATTGCATCGTCTGTTCTGAGATTTACGGCTTCTTATAACCCCTTTGGTATCTTCAAACTTTCCTTTGAACGGTGATAATTAAATTAGTGCTCCCCCACAAATCTCTCATATATAATGTATATATGGACATTATAAATGATTTCTCCCCTCGGGATACTATTACTTCTCAATTTATTATACGTTTTTTTTTACAGTAAAAAGCCAAATTTAAATGTCATTACAGTTACCAGCAAATAAATGTATTCTTGCTGAGAGGCTTTTTGGGCATTATTTTATTATGCATGTTCGATATTCAAGAAACCAGGTATAAATGGTTGAAAACATGGAAATAAACCAAACCAAAAATTCTCACAAGTTTTAAAATTTAAATCGGCATGCATATATATTTGTTTGTGACACTTGTATGTTTTTCATAGGAAACAGATTTAAAAAAAGCATTTGCTTGTTTCTGAATCCTATTGTAGAATTGCTATTGTTTTGTTTATATATGTCAGTTATACCAATAAAATATGTTTATACCAAACTTCAGATAATCTCTAGGTATATATTTGGAAATAATCGAGAATGAGGCAAGGTGTATGGATAACAAGTACTGTTGAATTGAAAAAAAAAGTTGCGCAACCATTTTGTTTTCTTTTTGCAAGATACCAAATGTCAGTTGTAATTCATCGTCTGCTATAGCCAACCAAAATGTGGACGCCATTTTAATTTCTATATATACTGTGTCACAATGATGAGTCCATTAATAAGAATAGAAAGATGAGAATTGAAAATTTCTTGACCAGACTTTCCCTATAATATTATACTTTTTGTTGTAAATTATGTATTGAAATGTCTCCTTAGCACATTAAAATGTTGCGAATTTCTTTGTCTCAATTGTTGACAACCTTAATTGATTAGAGAACAAAGTTTAAGTACCGTTTTTATGCTTACTGTTTATATCATTAGTTCTTATAATTGGTGTTATATACTAAAGGTTAGATAATACCGAAGGGGCAATCAAAAATGGATAATCCAGAGAAACTGGCAACACGAAGGGGCAATCAAAAATGGATAATCCAGAGAAACTGGCAGCACGAAGGGGCAATCAAAAATGGATAATCCAGAGAAACTGGCAACACGAAGGGGCAATCAAAAATGGATAATCCAGAGAAACTGGCAACACGAAGGGGCAACCAAAAATGGATAATCCAGAGAAACTGGCAACACGAAGGGGCAATCAAAAATGAATAATCCAGAGAAACTGGCAATACGAAGGGGCAATCAAAGATAGATAATCTGGAGAAACTGGCAACATAGGGTACACACGACGAAGAAAAACACAACAAAAATACAACACAGTGTATGTTGGACACCACTATGCGCAAACAAACAACAAATAACGTAAATAAGACATGAACTCTCCTACAAACAACTGGTGAAAGGTTATAGTAATGAACATTTGAGAAAACCGATTGTGTATTCAAGAATGTACAATCCAGAAATAGCATGCTGCAATGGTCACACGATACAGAAAACAACGAATAGAAGTTTAAAAAAAACACAACGCAACACAGAAAGCTAATACGATGAGCAACAGAATATGCATTTTTTTACCTGGCCATTTAGCTTGAATAAAAATTCAATCGAGAGAGAATACTTGCATAATCTCACACAAATCACTTGATCATTGGGATATAAAATAGCTGGACAATCGGGTAAATTACTTGAATAATCGATAGAAAACATGCTACAGGAATATAAATATTTAGATAATTGGAGAAAATGTACTTTAACAAGCAGGATGTAAAAGTACCTGAGCAATTTGGATTAACACATTTAGAGTAAATATCAATTAAAGAAGCAGAAGGAACTATGCATCAACTCAAGACATTGATAACTATTGGAGCCAGTAGACGTTGTAAAATAATGTTTTACTTTAGTTAGTATACCGTTGAAATTTTAGCTCTGAGCGTGTCTCATTTTCCGCATCTGTGGCATTGGAGAAAATTCTTATAGTACAATTTAATTCAAAATTCACGAGCTGTGATTTATAATAGCATCTTACTGAGTTATTTTTGAACACATTAACAGTACATTGACGGAGAATTTTTTTTTTTAGACAAATTCAAAGTATAAATAGATATAAACAACATATTCGAAAATAAACGTAATGGGTTCATTATCTTTCTGATATGTATTGATCATAGATAAACTGCATTTTCATTCCTGTGCACCATTATATTTCCCAACATGATACTGAGTTTTGTTTTACCGGTAATACACGTTAGAGAAAACCATAAGGACAATTAAGATTGGACCATCCATTGAAACAGGAAACGTTGGGCACAAGTCAAAAACAAAACAAAGCAAAACAAAGAACAAAGTAAAAAACAAAACAAAAAACAAAGCAAAAAACAAAAAGAAAACAAACAAAACAGGAAATTAAAGGATAGATCGATTAAACCGGAGGTGAACCTTACAACACAAGTTATGTGAACAAACATTACTTCGTCTGGGCATACTTGAATGTCATGCTATTTACATGGAGATGCTTTGAATAAGATGTTGGATGTAGGGTTGGTCGCTCTAAATACCATCACTATTGATACTGTAAACTGACCATCAGTACATTGTTCAAGCTTCTTACTGAATAAACTTTTACAAAAGTTGAAAAGTTGAAAATGCTCATAGAGATTGGCCGAAAGTTTCTTGAATAAACATGCAACATATCCTTTGATTCTTGGTTCAGTTTTTGGCATTGAGCTTGTGTAAATACAGAAATTTAACATATATTTTACAGATACGCAAGCAAAAATAGTATTTGCTCAATAATGCATGCTGGTCGGGACAATATTGTCAGTTTTCGTGGGAACCAACCACACACCAGAAGAAGAGATTATCTTTGTCCTCCTTTGTAAAAGACAAATATAATCGCTAATGAGTGTATCCCTAATGAATATTCATTTTGTAACAGATTCGTTTGACCATACTTAATGACTAGATAATCAAACGTAAAATATAATAAATCAATAAGCAGCACCAAAGAATACGTGCCATATTTAACATCAATTACTCTTAGAAAGGGTCAGCCCGACTTTGAATTTTCAACAGAAATAAGAAATACGAATAAATTGCTACCTACACATATGGGACAAATCGCTACAATGTGACCTACAAAACATGTCTTCTATTAAAACTTAAGCGCAAAGAGTTTAATGGTAAATGGAAGGTCAGCTGTTGAAATTGAAATTGAAATGTAAGGATAAACCGGGGAATACTCATTTTAAAAACTATTAATACTTGTCAAAATGGTAACCTTTAACATGACAAGGCATTGTATACATATGAAATGGTGTTGCGTGTACGTACAGATGTGCAATTCTATTCAATCTAACCGTTCGCACAAATGCAATTTATATATTTTGTTTTAATATAATGAAATACCAAATACAATCGGCATTATGAATATAATGATTAAACAGTGATTGACAACAATGATTAAACAGTGATTGACAACAATTTCACCAATATCAAGAAAACAAACAACCACCTCTAACCACAAACCATTCAATACAAAAAATGACCACGACATATGGCGTTGGTAGTCCAGGCACATATATTGGGTGAGATTAAATCGGTTAATATGATCACAACCACTCAGATTTCAAACGACAATACAAATTTAAACACACACTGGACAAAACTGCACAGTCTCGCTTCCACTTAAAAAGACCACACACTATTTACAAAAATTAAAGACAACATAGATATGGACAGTTTAATAGCAGGGTCGTTCAATGCTCATAGACAAAGAAGGTAGAATCTGTTAGTTAGATAAACGTTAGAGAATATCGAAGGGGCAATCAAAAATGGACATTTCAGAGAAACTGGCAACATAGCGTACACAAGACGAAGGAAAACAAAACAAAAACACAACACAATAAGTGTTAGACACTACTATGCACAAACAAACACAAATAACGTAAATACAACATGAGCCCTCGTACAAGCGGCTGGAAGTAAAGACGAATCGAACATCGTTTTTTATGCGGAAATCGCAATGGACATCACAACACGGAACTCAGAACGTAATGTTACTCTTATGACAATTATGACAAGGTAGCACTACTTACAAACAAATCTTATATTTGACTTTCAGTAAATGGTTCAATAGCCAGATGAATCAAGATTTATGATACTTTTGAGGGTAACTGTGTCAAAATAAAAACGCCTATTGTTTTACGAATATTAAGATAAGTGTGCAATAATAGATTTTTGTTATCTGAAAATTATTCTCATAGCCAGTGCCATTTTAATTTGTAAAACAAGACGCTTTACACAAACATGGACGTCGTTAACAAACCGTTAAATGTTATCTTCTACTTATTGATTATATAATACAATACAAGTGGTCATAAAAGTTAAAAGCACCCTCTTAAAAATTACTATTAATAACATTTGTTTGTGATAACAATGAACATTGGTTGTACTATAGGATAACAGGACATCCAAGGACATAATTAGATAGAAATATAACAATATATTTGTGGTGCAACAAAACGGAAATTACTTTCAAATTCCCATAATTAAAATTCTATTTTTATTGTCAGTGAATTATTACTTTTAGAAACAACAAAGGTTGTTTTAAATTCAGTTTATTTCTCTTTTTCTGAGAATGTATTAAAATGTTGTTTCGTTTCTGAGATTGTAATTACTTAATATTTTAAAAGTGCAGTGATGTAAAAGATGTAATGTGTTGGCGAATAGAATTACATGTGCACAACATTGCAAAGTTTATTGACTTATAACATTCTACAAAGCAATAAATATCCACCATGCATGCACACATCTAAGGCCTACTACTATTTAAAAATAATATAATTAAAAGAGTTTGAGAAATTTGTCATTGCCAGTAACTGAAGACTTATATGCTTTTATTGGTATTATATATAATATGTCAAACCAACACACTGAAGGTTTAAGAGAGAACAACATTAAGCCACGCTCTTCATAAGGCCGGCCCTAATTCCAACTCTGATTTTTGTTATCTCGATATTTGGGCCATGTAATTTCTTTTGCAGAAGGTCTTTCTAAAGATACTTACATAATTGTTTTAGTTGTATTTTTTACAGTCTTTTTTCATCTTTTGCTGACATTTTAATTTGAACTCGTGTTTGAACTTTAAGGTCTCTGTCCCTCTTTTGTAGACACTTTAATTGCGCTCTTCTGTTCGTCCTTTATATTGATAAAAATAATCAAACGGAAATTAAAATTGAAATAGATGAGATTCTACGCAGTGCAAATATCAGATTGGCCTAGCTAGATCTGTTAATATTGAAAGATCACGCCATTTTCCGAACTCGTGACATCATATTATACACTTCAAGGAAAAAAAACAAGAACAAAAAAGAAAAACAAACCAAAACAAGCAAGAAAACGGACAACCACTTCTCACCTCAATAATGTAATTATCATTAAAACTAAGACATAGCTACCCTCAGACAATTTAGTTATCTTCTGTAAGCTCTTCGATTTTTTTCCAAGACTTCTAAATTATATGGCTTTCCAACCTTTCGATTTTAAATGTACATGAGGACACTTGTACCAGAAACGCGTTGTGCATATACTAAATTAGATATCTACGTTTTTATTACTCAAACAATTGAGGACACACAAAATGAGCAGGCCATACCATAGGCCGTGGCGTAGAAGGTCCCGGTCATTGCCAATCTGAATAAGATCAGCTGCTATAATACACATCGCACTCCCCCTAACAGATGATTTAATCAAATGGGTCATTACTTGAATAATAGTACACAACTTCAATGACGGATCGAAATTTGGGACGTAATTTATTATCTAGTGTTACGTATATGACACTTTAATTGCGCTCTTCTGTTCGTCCTTTATATTGATGTATCACTAGTATATTACTTCAGAGTGTAGTAGTACTTAGATAAACAAAATGCCTCTTTAGATAAGGGATTAACATTATATTTACGTAACAATGTGAGTTATGCTAAGAAATGCTTTACTCTCGCTGTGACGTTATAGCAAGCTATAAAACAACACTGATTGTTCCCATTTGTTAAATTTTATTTTCGTAAATGTTCTATTTACACCCATATCCCTTGTAAAATTGAAAATGTACGCTGTACTAAAATACACCAACAACAGAAAACACCCTCTCTTGTTTTGATTTATTTTATTTTTTTTTATTAATTATGATTTTTGATTAAAATGTAGACGTTTTTTGCCATCCTCTAATTCCTGACTATGAATAACAAATTTTCGAAGATAACTGAATTAATTTTTGCAATGGTAAACATTGTTAGACATTTTAGTATTATTAGCTCCCATAATATTATATCTTTAAGATATAAAAACATAATCTCCTAATTTGCTGTGTAAATCATAGCTAAAGGCATTCACAGCAGATGCATAACAGCTTTATTTGCCAGCGCAAATTTTATTACTGTGTATATAATATGTTAATTGTGCTTTTTTTCTTCTTCAAATTATTATTTTGAAAATGGTTTAATTATATTTATCGTCAGTGAGATAGAATATTTTGAAGTTGTTTTTGTTTAATATGTTTTTGTTTAATATGTTTTTGTTTAATATGTTTTTGTCAATATTGGAAGAGTAATTGTCTACCAAATTTATCAGCTAAATTTTTTTAAATAACAGTATTCGCGTGGAATTTTCGAAATTTTCAGCTTATTTTTGCAAAAGAAACAGATTCATAAATCTATTAACACTTCAGAAGGTCCCGAATGAAGGTGTTTAAAACTGCAATATGTTTAATGGCGTAAGTAGATGCTAAACCTACTTCCAGAATATGTGGTATTATCCAAACATTTGTTCTTTTGATTTATTTTACTTTCGGATTTGTAGTTTTGTTGTATGTACGTCATTATAGTCGAAGTTATTCTCCGACACTCTTCATTGTCTCTAATTAATACACTGCAAGTCACCATATTATCCAACTCGGAAAACATTCCACCATAATTTTTTGACAACTAATATTTCCTTAGTGGATAATAATTCCTTTTCAAAGCTGAAACACCATGTTAAACTGGTAACGACAGTAAGGCCGGATAGCCGGTAAGCTAAAACTGATTTCCGTTATTTTAGCAGTTTCCGACAGAAGTAGGCAGACAATGGAGGACAAATAAAGGTCATTAATTCATATTGGTGACATTTCTGAAGCAATCGGTTCAGATTTGGAACTTGGCATTGATCAAGCAATTCATTATGGCTACCACATAATTTCTAAAGTGATGACATCAGTACAGAGTTTTTTTTATATCTTGGTTAAGTAATTTGTCATACAAAGGTAACACCATGTTTAAAAAAAAATCCCAATAAGCAGAACAGATTGTAGTATATCGTATCACTTGGTCTACAAACAGCTCGTATGCAGCGAGGTGGGAGAAATGTTGCTACTCAAAATTGGAAATTTTACAATATGGAAATCGAAGTCATCAATTGTACATCGTTGAAACGCAAATGGCTCTCATTTTTCCATATACCGGACCTATTAGTATATTAGAGATACAAATAAAAGTGGTCACACCAACTGGGATTGTCTACATAAGGGTAATAACAAAATTACCGAACTCCGAGCAATCTTACAAAGGGAAAGTCAAAACTCATAAGTATATAAACAGACAAAATCAGTCAACAACCGGAAAACTGTGAAAAGCGTAATGACCCTGACTTGGTACAGGCATTTCTAAAGAAATTGTAGATACCAGCAGGTTTTGTTCTGCATCAGTATTCAGAGAGCATTTTTGCACTCGTTTTATGGAAGGTAGGTCTTGTGATATACCATTTCAGAAATCGGTATTATCTGAAATAGCTTCGTATACAAATCGACCGAACAGAAATAGAACACAGAGGAATTCAATCCTTTAATAAACGTTTATTTTTCTTCATGTCAACCGGGGTAAATTATCGTTTTAGAAGTTGAAAAAATGCAATGTTTTGATATAAAACAACGAAATTGTAACCCCATGAAAATGAATATTTCTACGATATGTTAGAGCTAACAGGTTTACCTCGCAAAGATATGCAAAGATAATTGAAACGAGATAAATTTATAAAGAGACTCTAATAAACATTTAAATGTTTACGAATTAACAAGTACTTAATGGCTTTTGTAAGCTGTTACTTATATCATATCTCGTGTGCTTTTTATTATAAACAAATAAATGAAAATGGTCATAAGATTATTCAACTTATTTTACATGAATAAAGGCTATCAAGTAGAAATGATTTTAAGGATTATAGAAACATTTCCCTATCAGTTTGTTAATTCCTTAGATATCGTCATGTCTGATCCCTAGATTTATACTAAGAAATTGTTTATATCATAACAGAAATGTACAATAAATTCATCTGTTATCTTCCAATATAATTTTTGTTGTTGCTTTGTTTCTATAGATGTATGAATCGCAAGTTATTGATACCGGAATCGACCTTGCTGCCTATTTTACTCTAATATTTCCTGAATTTATAGCTGTCATTGTCAAATGGTAAAGTAATATTTTTACCACCGTTTTCCGAGTTAATCGGTTAAAGAATCGTACGAGAAAACCGTGATATGTAACATGAAGATGACAATGTCACATCTAGGTCGTTGATTATTGCACGGCTCTGTGAGAGTAATAAAAATACAGCTCATATTTAAAGTGTGCATTATCTTGTATCTGCGTGTATTATTTCATAGTACTTAGTTGTTGCTTACATTCTGGTACCTATACCATATAAACATTGAAGGAAAAGAATGCATTCATGCTGCACCAATAATTAACCAAAGTGTAGTTTATATTTTCTGAGGAAATTCCAATGGTTTATTTTTTTTTGTCTTACTCGTCATTTGTTGATGACCTCGGGGTTTCTATTTTTAAATATTCTATTTTTAATTCTGCGTATATAGCTCGATAATAATTGATGCTCAAGTTTGAAAAGTGAAATATACGATTTGAATACAGAACATAGCTGTTGGATATCAAAATGTAATAGGGTGTCTTTAAAGGTACAAACATGTTCCTTTATAATAAAATGACAATTTTAATTGGTTTGCTTTTTTATATATTATTTTCCTCTGACCCCAACGATATCACTGAAATATTGTTGAAAGTGGCGTCTAATACCATACCCCCTCTTTATCGGCATCTAAAGCAACGCAATATTTATTTTTAGCTCACCTTGCCAAAGGCAACGTGAGCTTTTGCCATCACTTGGCGTCCGTCGTCCGTTAGCTTTTCAGATTTTAATCTTCTCCTCTGAAACCACTTTACCAAATGAAATGAAATTTGGTAGGAAGCATCTATGGAAGGTCCTTTATAAAGATTGCTCATTTTGTCCCGATCCATTAACAGACATGGCCGCCACAGGCAATTCTTGTTTCTGATTGGCCGATTTCTAAATCAATCTTCTCCTCTGAAACCGCATGGCCAAATGAATCAAAACTTGGTAGGAAGCATCCTTGGAAGGTCCTCTATAAAGATTGCTCATTTCGTCCCGATCTGTTGACAAACATGGTCGCCACAAGCCATTCTTGTTTCTGATTGGTTGATTTCTAAAAAAAACTTCTCCTCTGAAACCGCTTTCCGGAATGAACTGACATTCGGTAGAAAGCATGTATGGAAGGTCCTCTATAAAGATTGCTCCTTTCGTCCCGATTCGTTAGCAAACTTGGCCGCCACAGGCAATTCTTGTTTCTGAATGATCGATTTCTAAAAATGTTCTCCTCTGAAACCAATTTACCAAATGAACCGAAACTTGTTAGGAAGCATCTATGGAAGATCCTCTATAAAGATTGCTCATTTCATCCGGATTCGTTAGCAAACATGGCTGCCACAGGCAATTCTTGTTTCAAATTGGTCGATTTCTAAAAATCTTCTTCCCTGAAACTGCTTAGCCAATTGAACCGAAACTTGGTAGGAAGCATCCATGGAAGGTCCTCTATAAAGATTGCTAATTTCATCCCGATCTGTTAACAAACATGGCTGCCATAGGCAATTCTTGTTTCTGGTTGGTTGATTTCTAAAAATCTTCTTCTCTGAAGCTGCTTAGCCAAATGAACCGAAACTTGGTGGGAAGCACCTATGGAAGGTTCTGTATTAAGTTTCCTCAAAGCAGAATGAGCGACACAGGCTCAGCCCACTGAGCCTCTATTTAAAAGAATAGAGTTACCCCCCCCCCCCCCCCCCCTTTGAAATTTACGACACCATTGAAACAACTGGTGCAAATATACAACTTTCTGGAAATCATTTAGAAAAACGGTAGATCATAAAATAGATAGGGATGGATTTATTAATATGATGCATAGTCAAAATCAGATTGGTTTATATCTTACAGTAAATACTATGAGCCAGTCTGAAGATTCTAAACGATCTGAAATATAGTACCTTGATTTTAGAGATAGTCAGATTACATTATATACAATCCTACTTTTGAGCACGTTATTGTACATTTCAGTTACAGTTTGAAATATATACCTTGATTTTAGAGATAGTCGCATTACATAATATACAATATTCCTAATTGTAAATTTCAGTAACGGACGGTAATGCGTAATGCATGGAAGAATATCTATTATAAGAGCTATTATGTCTTTATCATTATTGACAAATTTAAAGAGCATGATGTATTTGAGTAATAAACCTGGTTATTCGTTGATAATTGTTTGTGATAACGCTATTTGAAAACACATTCTACATGTTTCAAAATTGAACTGTAATACAAAACGTATTAACAAATTCAATATCGCAATAATTTGTTTTTCTAGCTACATGTCATGAAGACCAGTAATAAATTTACCCTTACCACAACCAATGGAGCCGTTTTCCTTTGTGAAAACATGATCAAATCTCGCTTTTTTTTGTACGAGATAATGGATTTTAAAGTGGAATCTCTATTAGAAGAAGTCTTTGATAAAATAAGGTACTTTGATCAAAACGAGAATTTGTCAATCTTGATAAAGATTTTTTCTTAACGTTGTATTTTTAATGTAGTTTATAAATCATTATAAACTTATTTCTACCAATGCCTAATTGTCATATTTTCTGGAAAGAAAAATATCAGGTTATATAAAGATACCTAATTAAATTTTATTTTCTACATTAAAAGGCATTAAATAGAGACTATATCATGATTGTCTGAATTTATCGATATTGTATTTTAATTTTATATTCATCTCTACCGGAATAAACTTTAAATACTATTTTAGTGATTTTTTAAAATCGTTGCATCTGAATTAAAATCACGGGTTCTCATTAATATTCATGTCTATTTTTAGACTTTACAGGTATATGGTTGTATCTGGAAACAAAAATAATCAAACGGAAATTAAAATTGAAATAGATGAGATTCTACGCAGTGCAAATATCAGATTGGCCTAGCTAGATCTGTTAATATTGAAAGATCACGCCATTTTCCGAACTCGTGACATCATATTATACACTTCAAGAAAAAAAAACAAGAACAAAAAAGAAAAACAAACCAAAACAAGCAAGAAAACGGACAACCACTTCTCACCTCAATAATGTAATTATCATTAAAACTAAGACATAGCTACCCTCAGACAATTTAGTTATCTTCTGTAAGCTCTTCGATTTTTTTCCAAGACTTCTAAATTATATGGCTTTCCAACCTTTCGATTTTAAGTGTACATGAGGACACTTGTACCAGAAACGCGTTGTGCATATACTAAATTAGATATCTACATTTTTATTACTCAAACAATTGAGGACACACAAAATGAGCAGGCCATACCATAGGCCGTGGCGTAGAAGGTCCCGGTCATTGCCAATCTGAATAAGATCAGCTGCTATAATACACATCGCACTCCCCCTAACAGATGATTTAATCAAATGGGTCATTACTTGAATAATAGTACACAACTTCAATGACGGATCGAAATTTGGGACGTAATTTATTATCTAGTGTTACGTATATGATTCTAGAGGGAGTTATCCATTACAGTTGTCTCCCTTGTGTTTTCACGACTCACTGGTTACCGATGCTGTAATGATCCTACTTAGTCAACTGCTCTGTATGAAAGGCTTGTCGACTGGTACATTCTGCCTCACTGCTAATAACGACTAGCTGAATGAATTTGATTTTCTTTTTATTGACGAATCCAGAACAAAGAAGATTTACATCAGGGGAATTAATTGTACTTAGTTGTATGCAAATGGCGATGATAAATGACCTTGATGTTAGTATGCTTTCATCGTTTAATACGAAAGAATTTCTTGAAATATTGATTTTTGCAAAGTTCATATAGTTTTAGTTTTCTTTCTTAAGTGTGTTTTGATAGATTTTTCCTAAGTGATTTTTATATATATTTGTCATGTTTGTTTTGTTTTATTCCCTCGTTTACAAAAGAAATCGGTGTAAATATCTTCGTTGTAATTGTGATAACAATATAAAATATAGAAAAACAACAAGTTTAGATGTACTAGGAATATAAGACAATAAATGAATTGCATGAAAACACATTTTAAGCAAATACGTGTCGCCGAACATTTTCACCCCAATTATCTATTTTATACACTCCATCGGTCAACATTTTTACCCCCAAACTTTCTTATATTTTTTCCAATGCATATTTAATGTTAATCTTGTGATTCGCAAAATGGTTAATACCTTTGAAAAGTAACCATTACCATAACTTACCAAATGTCAATTCGACATGTTCTCTTAAAAAGCATGGCGACAATAAAATGAGATGAAATACAAATAGGCCTTTCCATATGGACAACGTAAAGAGAAATTAAACATATTAAAATCGTCAAAACAACTTTTAGCTAAGATCCACCACAAGAAAAAAAAACGTAACTAGTTTTTGCTTGACTTGGAAACACTGTTTAACAAAAATTAATGTTGTGTGAAAGGAGATTGTCCTTATATTCTTTGTCTTCTTTTTGTCATTATATTATTACATTATAAAATCTGAATCTTTCTAAAAAGTTGTTGCTACATGTATCACCAATATATGATAAGTAATGTTTTTCCTTGAACTACTGTCACTTCAGTCTATGAGTTTTGCGAGAAACCAGAACATGATCCCAATTAAAACTGACAAATTCGAACACTCCGTTAGTACACATAGTTCTCTAGATATCAATTCCAGCAATCAACACTGTTAGTGCTATCAATGAAAAATGTATTCCGTTGATAAAGGTGAAATTGTTACGAACAAATGTTATGTTATATTTTAAGTATAATAATGACGAATCGAACACACTGTTAGTACACACAGTTTTCTAAATATCAAATCCATCCATCAACACTGTTAGTGTTATCAATGAAAAATGTAGCAAAATCTATTATTCCGTTGATAAAGGTGAAATTTGTCTGAACAAATTTTATATTAGATTGTTGAAGACACAAGTAACTAATAAGTAGATGGGTTGTAGGTTGGATATGTTCTTCATTTACACTTTGTTTATTGAATGTATTTACTATTGTAGCGGAAATTTTGAATTGAAATTAGATATCTACGGTTCTAATTATATAACTTGAATAAACTTATGTATAATTTTAATCAGTATTTATTCGTACAGATTGTGACCTTAGACACGTATGTATTTTTTGCTACCTCTCATTGCGATCACAGCAACATTTGATAATGCAAAAAACCTTCCAATTTACAAATTTATTAGACAAATACAAATACTATATATAGAATGGTAGATGTCTGTATGAAATATCAAAATTACTTCTTTGGAAGAAAAAATGAAAAAGAAGATAGTAACGAAAAACGTGGCATAGCCATCATGACAACAGTTGCAATAATCTCAGCATTTGATTCATTCAGGGTTTGCATTAAATAAGTTTTATTCGTTTTTCTCATCCAATAAATCCCACTAGATTGATGACACTATGCATCTGTATCGAATTGTTCACCCGGACAATATCCTCAATTATCATAACAAATAATAATTGATCAAACTGTTTTAATAGATACATGCATTCTATGGAAGTGTAGGTGGTAATTTAGTTTTTATGTTTCTAGGTTGTCAACAGCTTGGCCATATTTTTCAAGGTTTTATCTATTTGAGCAATATCAATAACTCATGTCTGTCATTTCTGTAATGCATTTTCGGTGCTCTGAGTTCATTGTTACTCAATTATTTGATTCAATGCAAGTATGCAAATTTATTGATGAGCAGAAAATGAATGTCAATCTAACGATTATGATATTGTTTATGCCAAGCATATATCATTTTTGCAACGTGTTCATTTTAAATTGTAAGAAGCAACTTGACATGTTTAGAAGAGATTAACACAGAAAAGTCAAATATGTCTGAATAAACGTTAGAGGCCACCGAAGGAGCAATCAAAAATGTAAAATCTAGAGAAACCGCAAATGTGTTGGACACCACTACAAGCAAAGAAATAAAAACACAAATAACGTAATCAAGACATGAGCTTCCAAACAACTGAAGGCAAAGACGAATCGAACATCGTCTCCATGCGGTAATTAGAAACTATACACAGAACGACCTAAGGCTGTACGTATCAATGCCACTGTAAATATCAGCTCAGATGATTGGGGAAAAGTTTATTCTGACCATCATTGGGTACATCGATTTTATATTTAAATTATGCAAATTCTCAGCAAAAAACTTATAAAGCTCATTTTAGTGTACATTTTCATGGTATCGGGTGATACTTGTATAATACATTTATTTCAGTAGATATACCTTACATTTTTAATCGTCTCACGCTCGGTTGTTATTGAAATAGAAAACGGGGAAAAATTGACATAAGTAAAAGCCGACTATCGTGACCAATTATGTAAATTAAAACATTGGCACATAATAAATGTTGGGATTTAGTTGGGGGTACTGCAGCCCTAACCATTTCCAAACAAATGACCCACTATGCAAAAGTAGATGTTTCTGGGGTTTATTTTTGCACGAAATGCCAGAATGTGAACTTTCTTATTTTGAAAATACATTTTAATGGAAATAGAACTAAATTGGTCCCATATTCATCTAATTCTCATATAATTTTGATGTTCAAGTTTAAATATAAATTGTGTTCATCAGAAAACGCATGTTTGATGGTGTCATTGTTTCATTTGTGATGTCCGTTACGATTTCCCAATAAAAATGATGTTCGGTTTGTCTTTACCTTCAGTTGTTTGTAGCAGGGCTCATGTCTTATTTACAGTATTTGTGTTTTTTTTGCCTATAGTGGAGTCCAACACCTACTGCGTTGTTTTGTTTGTTTGTCTTCGTCTTGTGTACCCAAATGTTGTCCGTTTCTCTCGATTGTCCATTTTCGATTTTCCCTTCGGTATTCTCTAACGTTTATTTACTATCGTCTGTATTAAACAGACAAATGTAATGTGCTTAAGCATGTTTATACCCAAGTGGATATCATGATTCCCTTATGATGGAGTCTTTATTAGAAAATAACCAAATAAACTGTCTAAGCTTCAGGGATTATTAAAACTGTCTGGGTTTTAAAAACAAAATGAAAGTTTGCACTTTTAAAAATAAATGGTTGTCACCAGTAAATATTGCTAAGTAACGAAAAGTGTTGAACTATTGTGCGTAATATACAGTACGTCACAGTATACAAATATCTCTTAACAAATTTGACATAGCTTTAACGCGTTTTGAGATCCAATTTGTCAAATGCAGACAAAAGGATGCATCGCCTAAGTGATTAGAAAATTTTGAAGATACCGATAACTTCTTTTTTAATTTTAAGTCAAATTTGTTTGCGTGTTTTTTTTAATTGAAATCCTTGTAAAAATGTGTGACTAGGCTATTTGAACTGATTTGTTGTATCTCTTGATGTTTCCAAGATTTGAGGGACCAAAAGGGGCCATCTCCCAAAATTTTCCGTTTACGTGAAAAGAGAACGTACCTAGTGAGAACATTTGCTTGACCATGGTAATTTAAGGAACACTGGTTTAGGAGGAAGCTCATGTCAATTTGCTACAGTCGTATCATACTATGTCCATTAGAGACCTTAATTTTCTAAATATTGGAGACCATCTCTGTGGTATGCATCAGACAACTGTTTCTCTGGATTGTCCATTTTTGATTGCCCCTTCGATATTCTCTAATGTTTATTTATTTTAGAAGAGATGATTACATACAGTATAACGATGACAGTATGATAGACGGGCGGTAACAACTCTAAGGTTTCTGTACGAAAACATAAGGTTTCAATACAGCAATCAGATTTATAAATTGATTTAGCAAGGATTTTACGCGACAATATTCAGAAATATTACATGACACTCAATGACGACTCTTAATAGTTAAGTAACAATAAAAGTTGATATGTGGAAATGATGATTAAAATGGAATATAAAAACTAATCGGAAGAAAAGATGGTTAAAATGGAACATTAAATACATTTTGTGTAACTGAAAGAAAATATTGTTACAAATGAAACAAAATAACCGGGAGAAAAGTGGGTTAAAATGGAACATAAAATAACCGGGAGAAAAGCGGGTTAAAATGGAACATAAAATAACCGGGAGAAAAGCGGGTTAAAATGGAACATAGAATAACCGGGAGAAAAGCTGGTTAAAATGAAACATAAAATAACCGGGAGAAAAGATGGTTAAAATCAAGCATAAAGTAACCGGAAGAAAAGATGGTGAAAATGGAACATATAATAACCGGGAGAAAAGCTGGTTAAAATGAAACATAAAATAACCGGGAGAAAAGCTGGTTAAAATGAAACATAAAATAACCGGGAGAAAAGATGGTTAAAATGAAACATAAAATAACCGGCAGAAAAGATGGTTAAAATGAAACATAAAATAACCAGAAGAAAAGATGGTGAAAATGGAACATAAAATAACCGGAAGAAAAGATGATGAAAATGGAACATATAATAACCGGGAGAAAAGCTGGTTAAAATGGAACATAAAATAACCGGGAGAAAAGATGGTTAAAATGGAACATAAAATAACCGGGAGAAAAGCTGGTTAAAATGGAGCATAAAATAACCGGAAGAAAAGATGGTGAAAATGGAACATATAATAACCGGGAGAAAAGCTGGTTAAAATGAAACATTAAATAATCAGGAGATAAGATGGTGAAAATGAAACATTGAATAACCGGGAGAAAAGCTGGTTAAATTGGAACATAAAATAACCAGGAGAAAAGATGGTTAAAATGGAACATAAAATAACCGGAAGAAAAGATAGTTAAAATGGAACATAACATAACCAGGAGAAAAGCTGGTTAAATTGGAGCATAAAATAACCGGGAGAAAAGCTGGTTAAAATGGAACATAAAATAACCGGGAGAAAAGCTGGTTAAAATGAAACATAAAATAACCGGGAGAAAAGATGGTTAAAATGGAACATAAAATAACCAGGAGAAAAGATGGTTAAAATGGAACATAAAATAACCAGGAGAAAAGCTGGTTAAACTGGAACATAAAATAACCAGGAGAAAAGCTGGTTAAAATGGAACATAAAATAACCGGGAGAAAAGCTGGTTAAAATGAAACATAAAATAACCAGGAGAAAAGCTGGTTAAAATGAAACAAAATAACCAGGAGAAAAGCTGGTTAAAATGAAACATAAATTAAACAGGAGAAAAGCTGGTTAAAATGGAACATAAAATAACCGGGAGAAAAGATGGTTAAAATGGAACATAAAATAACCGGAAGAAAAGATGGTGAAAATGGAACATATAATAACCGGGGGAAAAGCTGGTTAAAATGGAGCATAAAATAACCGGAAGAAAAGATGGTGAAAATGGAACATATAATAACCGGGAGAAAAGCTGGTTAAAATGAAACATAAAATAACCAGGAGATAAGATGGTGAAAATGAAACATTGAATAACCGGGAGAAAAGCTGGTTAAATTGGAACATAAAATAACCAGGAGAAAAGCTGGTTAAATTGGAGCATAAAATAACCGGGAGAAAAGCTGGTTAAAATGGAACATAAAATAACCGGGAGAAAAGCTGGTTAAAATGAAACATAAAATAACCGGGAGAAAAGATGGTTAAAATGGAACATAAAATAACCAGGAGAAAAGATGGTTAAAATGGAACATAAAATAACCAGGAGAAAAGCTGGTTAAACTGGAACATAAAATAACCAGGAGAAAAGCTGGTTAAAATGGAACATAAAATAACCGGGAGAAAAGCTGGTTAAAATGAAACATAAAATAACCAGGAGAAAAGCTGGTTAAAATGAAACAAAATAACCAGGAGAAAAGCTGGTTAAAATGAAACATAAATTAAACAGGAGAAAAGCTGGTTAAAATGGAACATAAAATAACCGGGAGAAAAGATGGTTAAAATGGAACATAAAATAACCGGAAGAAAAGATGGTGAAAATGGAACATATAATAACCGGGAGAAAAGCTGGTTAAAATGGAACATAAAATAACCGGGAGAAAAGATGGTTAAAATGGAGCATAAAATAACCGGGAGAAAAGCTGGTTAAAATGGAGCATAAAATAACCGGAAGAAAAGATGGTGAAAATGGAACATATAATAACGGGAGAAAAGCTGGTTAAAATGAAACATAAAATAACCGGGAGATAAGATGGTGAAAATGAAACATTGAATAACCGGGAGAAAAGCTGGTTAAATTGGAACATAAAATAACCAGGAGAAAAGATGGTTAAAATGGAACATAAAATAACCGGAAGAAAAGATAGTTAAAATGGAACATAACATAACCAGGAGAAAAACTGGTTAAATTGGAGCATAAAATAACCGGGAGAAAAGCTGGTTAAAATGGAACATTAAATAACCGGAAGAAAAGATAGTTAAAATGGAACATAAAATAACCAGGAGAAAAGCTGGTTAAAATGAAACATAAAATAACCGGGAGAAAAGCTGGTTAAAATGAAACATAAAATAACCGGGAGAAAAGATGGTTAAAATGGAACATAAAATAACCAGGAGAAAAGATGGTTAAAATGGAACATAAAATAACCAGGAGAAAAGCTGGTTAAAATGAAACAAAATAACCAGGAGAAAAGCTGGTTAAAATGAAACATGAATTAAACAGGAGAAAAGCTGGTTAAAATGAAACATAAAATAACAAGGAGAAAAGATGGTTAAAATGGAACATAAAATAACAAGGAGAAAAGATGGTTAAAATGGAACATTAAATAACCGGGAGAAAAGCTGATTAAAATGAAACATAAAATAACCGGGAGAAAAGCTGGTTAAATTGGAACATATAATAACCGGAAGAAAAGATGGTGAAAATGAAACATAAAATAACCGGAAGAAAAGATGGTGAAAATGAAACAAAATAACCAGGAGAAAAGATGGTTAAAATGGAACATACAATAACCGGAAGAAAAGATGGTGAAAATGGAACATAAAATAACCAGGAGAAAAGATGGTTAAAATGGAACATAAAATAACCGGGAGAAAAGATGGTTAAAATGAAACATAAAATAACCGGGAGAAAAGCTGGTTAAAATGAAACATAAAATAACCGGGAGAAAAGCTGGTAAAAATGGAACATAAAATAAACGGGAGAAAAGCGGGTTAAAATGAAACACAAAATAACCAGGAGAAAAGCTGGTTAAATTGGAACATAAAATAACCGGGAGAAAAGATGGTTAAAATGGAACATAAAATAACCGGGAGAAAAGCTGGTTAAAATGAAGCATAAAATAACCGGGAGAAAAGCTGGTTAAAATGAAACATAAAATAACCAGGAGAAAAGCTGGTTAAAATGAAACATATAATAACCGGGAGAAAAGCGGGTTAAAATGAAGCATAAAATAACCGGGGAAAAAGCGGGTTAAAATGAAATATAAAATAACCGGGAGAAAAGCTGGTTAAAATGAAACATACAATAACCGGGAGAAAAGTGGGTTAAATGAAGCATAAAATAATCGGGAGAAAAGCTGGTTAAAATGAAACATAAAATAACCGGGAGAAAAGCTGGTTAAAATGAAACATAAAATAATCGGGAGAAAAGCGGGTTAAAATGAAACATAAAATAACCGGGAGAAAAGCTGGTTAAAATGAAACATAAAATAACAGGGAGAAAAGCTGGTTAAAATGAAACATAAAATAACCGGGAGAAAAGCGAGTTAAAATGAAACATAAAATAACCGGGAGAAAAGATGGTTAAATTGGAACATAAAATAACCGGGAGAAAAGATGGTTAAAATGGAACATAAAATAACCGGGAGAAAAGATGGTTAAAATGAAACATAAAATAACCGGGAGAAAATATAGTTAAAATGGAACATAAAATAACAGGAAGAAAAGATGGTGAAAATGAAACATAAAATAACCGGAAGAAACGTTTGAAGATACTAAATGGGTAACCAGAAGACATAAATCGAAGGACAGACAAAACAATGGACAAAGACATCATAGGACAAACAATTATTTTTAAAACATTGCACAGAAAACTACAGATTGAGGACAATTCGAATCCCACAAAAGACAGGAGGCGAACTCCTGATTCTCCGAAAGGTTAAGCATGTGACATATGATATGTGTTGGGTAACATCTTCATTATTTCATATCTTTGCATTTTGTGTTTGTTTACTTATATATTCTAACGAGAAGTGTAAGAGGAAATAAAATATATATATTTTATTTGAGGAATTTTCATTTTTAATCGACACATAGGATTGAAGGCAAATATGTCTAAACGAAACACCTGCGGTACCAACTGTATTTTTCGGAATAGACATGTGTAATTTATAATGAATTCTGACACTGAATTTAATTTAGGTTCAGTGAGCGTTCGGCATTGGTAGTATTTACTACACATACCACAAACAAGTTAAGAAAACAGCAATTGTTTATAATTGGTTTATCTTGCTATCTCAACTCTTCTCATTGACCAAGCTTTTTTTTTAAACAAGTAACCCACACAAAAGAAAATAGGAAGATCAATAACTTTTTGTTGTCTAACCATACAATTAAAATGTACAGACTGCTTACCCGATTTTATAAGGAAGTCAGTTCTTAGAATTAAATTTGCTTTACATTAATAAACCTACTTTCACAAAAGACATAAAATATTTTAATCTGTGTAATGCGGTTTGACTTATATGGGTTTCATACAGACTGTAGATTCTTATCTTATATCTATTTTAAAACGTCATATTACATTTAGTTTAAAACATTATTTACCAAAATCAAAACGTCATATACACTTAAAATATTATTTACTAAGGCAATCAAATTAACAGAAATTTTGATTTTTGAAATGTTTTGGTATGTTTAGTACCGTTTTACAGTCGTATTGTTAATTAAACCGAAATATAACCGTGAGCTACGGGCTATTTTTCGAGATGAAAAGTTTCTGTGAGAAGGAGATAATTACGACATGTCGTAAACTGATATTTTACGGCATTCACTGTTGGGTAGTTACATAAACATGAAAACGTTTAACTCAATTCAATTTATTTTGGAATCTTACAATACTTGATTCTTTTGAATAAAAGGGAGACTATTGCTTTGATCGAACATATCATTTTCTAGCTATCTTTGTTGTCAAACCAGTTTTCAATTAAAAGGAGAACATTTTAAAACACTCGAGTCCGTCAATTGATAGTGAAGAATATTTTACTGGTTTCTTTATCGTGACGTATGTCTAACCTTTTATAGATATTTGGTAATTCACTTACTCATGTTTATCGTCAAGCAATGTTTCACATACCGTGGTGTGGAAAGCCAGAACAGTTATTACGAACTGACCTCTATAAACCCTAGGTCATGTGCAACTGTCTGGAAGCGTTAACACTTGAGGTAGCTATATATCTGGATGCGAACTTGTATCAGTTGTGTTAAGCTTGTGTTCAGGAGTCAACAATCTAGCACTTATGTTTTCGTGGTGTTAGTTACAAGATGTTACTTTTGTTTAAGGTGTCGTTAAACACCATAACCCATCTACTCTCCGGACTCTTTTCTGACACTGTTATGGAAATGTCTGTATATATTAGATGCATCATGTAAGGTTTTGCACAGTACTCATGGCCATTGACTGGATCAAACTCACAATTTTAATGTATGTAAATATAGATTCTCTTTCTGCTATCAGTGGTTTACGATATTTCTCGAGCTTTAAAACTTAAAACATTAACTATGCATTATGGAGAAATATCGTATAAAGCACTGATATGAGAAACAGAATCTGTTTCGCCTATTACCAAAGCATCAAAACTATTTTTAAGTTGTTACTTTTTTGTTTTAATGACATCGGAGGGATATTGACTAGAATTTTCATGCAGTAATTTAACCACCGTGGGGATAGAAAAAAATATTACGAACATTTTACCAACTGTTTAAGAATGTCGGAAATCCTACTACCCTACCATTCCGGCCATAACGGTCACCTATTTCCATTACGTTTAGAAATATTACTACCATGTATTGTACTTATTATTAATTACAGTTTAATACCTGCACGTGAAGGTAGTTACTTATTTTATCATTCAACACGTCTCATCAAATTATATTATGTATTAATCCACTTTGTATGAATTAAATTAAGAAAGCAATTATTGGTATTAATCAATGAACATTTCAAATTAAAACTGACCATCTTAAATTGTGAACTACAACCAAACCAGTATATAAAGACCACTCAAGGGAACCTACAAATGTGACCTTTATGAGCAGTTGCACTTTATATA
This sequence comes from Bathymodiolus septemdierum, assembly GCA_963383655.1. Classification (NCBI taxonomy): domain Eukaryota; kingdom Metazoa; phylum Mollusca; class Bivalvia; order Mytilida; family Modiolidae; genus Bathymodiolus; species Bathymodiolus septemdierum. Next base: position 79,948,393 of record OY726521.1, read on the forward strand.
CAGGTTAAAATTATATGCACTGTTCATTAATGGGAAATATGAGACTGCCTTTTACAGGAAGTGATTTGCTATATATAGAAGTGTCCTTTCAGGCAGGTTTGACTGTATTTGTCATACAATAGAAAATCATGTTTTCTGTTAGTATAGGTTTTAACCTTTTAGCACTCAGGGGTGCTAATGGTTTTTTCTTGTGTTAAATTAAGAATTATTTATGATTGCATCTAACGCGCGGTAATAAGTGCATATACTTATTATTAATACAATGGTTATTATAGATTGGATATTTTAGCTTTTTTACGTCAAATTAATTCTCCGTAATATTTTGAAAACCCATTCATCATAAACTAGAAAAATTAGTTCAAGTCCATATTACAGTAGGGATTAGATCTTTCTGATACCCTGGTATCTACGAGACAAACAACACAGGTGTAATGTATATTCGTTAGACATATAGCATCACTGATCACCATGAAGGCTATGATAGTTTGTTAAAATCCATATAATGGCTTGTGGGCAATTAAATAATGTATCTTTCGGATGTAGTTATTATCTCTCTCAATCTCTCTCCCTTTCTCTCAAATAGATATAAACTCTGAATTGTTTTAACCTAAGTTTGTCAGCTGGGTACACTACACATTTATATTAGTTCGGTTCGTCTTTATCTCCAGTTGTTTTGTTGGAGGGTTCAAGTCTTATTTACATTATATGTGTTTACTTGCGTGTTGCGATGTCCGTTGCGATTTCCCCATAAAAACAAAACGATGTTCGCTTCGTCTTTACCTCCAGCCAGTTGTTTGTAAGATGGCTCATGTCTTATAAATTTACTTTATATGCGTTTATTTGCGTATAGTGTTGTCCAACACGTATTGTGTTTTTGTTTTGTTTGTCTTCGTCTTGTGTGCCCTATGTTGCCGGGTTGTCTGGATTGTCAATTTTTGATTGGCCCTTCGGTTTAGGGGTTAAGGTTATGGCGTTTAACGCCACTTTCATCAATATTTCAGTTATATCGTAGCGGTCAGTTTTATTGGTTGAGGAAATTTAATCCGGAGTACCCGGAGAAAACCATCGACCTGCCGCAAGTCACTGACAGACTTTATCACATAATGTTGTATCGAGTACACCTCGCCTGAGCGGGATTTGAACTCACAACGTTATGATTGCTCCTTCGGTTTTATCTAACGTTTATATAGTTAAAATACGGGGAAACACAACCACGTTCTCCGTCTATTGGTGATAGAAATTGATGTTTATTGTAGCGAATCCTAATTTGGTTCCCTCAAGGAGACTCCTACACCAAATTGAATTCTAGAAAACAAATCTTCAATTTATATTTCACAATCATTTGTTACCATGCCGGTAGATCTGACAGATGGAAAATTTATGTTAACGAAGTTTTGTGAGCAGCTAAGTTTGAAAAATAGATTCTATTTGTTTAGATGTGAAAAAATATAATTATGACGGATTAGGATTGTGTACGTTGTTGTTAAGAAACAAATTACTTTGAGAAAAATAACAGAAAAGAAAAAGAAAAAAAAATACTATTATTTGTTAGCATGACCTGAATTGGTGAACATAATACATAGTCCTAGACCTGGCTGATATTTATCCCATAATCGAATAATGCATATTTCCGAAAGGAATTGTCACTTTTCATATATTCAGTAGTAACGTCTTTGTGTGTTTGAGTGGTTCGTGACTTGACAGAAGAGTGGATATTGATATCAACACAGCAAAGAAAAACAACTTTGTTTTTTCAATTTAATGCTTATGAAATCACGAAGGTTCGCGAGTTCTACATAGTCCGAGAAAAGTTGTTCAACACAAAAGTTTATATGAATGTTTGTAGCTAACTTGTGGTCAGTAGTTTTCTCTGGGTACCCCCGTTTCCAATGCCAATAAACCCATGTTGTAACTGAATGTACCATTAAACACCTAGACGTTACGCACGATATTGGTGATCAGTGGCGTAACGTCAAAAATGGCATAAATGTCTTTTAGACGTTACTCTTTTTCACCGAAAACGTCAAGATCACCCAGGTGAACAAATTCGCTAGACCGAGAAAAAACGGTTTATTTCTTTTTCGGTTGGGGTTTACATTACGTTTGAACAATAATCAGAAACAGTAGTATTGGAACTTTTGTCTTGTGTCTGTTTTAATGCAGAAAATGCGAAGAATTATGAGTTATATCGATTTAAAACTCGAGTGACACGCAATTCAGAGTCACAAACGACGTTGAAGACAAATTCGCTACACCTCTTGATTTGAATATTCTGATGTATAGAACATGAACATACCTTTAATATATCGCACAGAAAAAACCAAGAACATGAACTTTCAGCTCCTATTTTGTTTAAATGCTTACCTTTTTCTTTGTTGAATTTGAAAAGAATTTAAAGCACAGGTCTGTCCACACTTCTCAAATATTACGCACCAAACACACGGCAGACACGGCCATTTTGAATTGTTAGTTTGCATGGTACGTTAACTAAATTGTTAGGTAACAATTTGTTGATGGCGCGCTTTCTTGTGACAACATTTTCACGGGGATCTGCTGAATAGTTTTGATATCGCTGTTGTTTTCCGATGTAGAATCGCTTGGTATTGTTACGTCTAACGCACCAAAATTAACGTTAAGACCAGAAAATCGGGACCTATATGTTTTAATATATATGACTTATAACCATAATTTGTGTTAAAGAATTTTATTTTACTATGCCCGATGAATATTGAATACATTTTGATGATGTCTTTTTATACACTAAGGAGTATTGTAGCTTTCAAATCAGAAAATAGTATCAAAATGGCTTTGAGTCGCAAGATCGTGCGCTACGTCCTTATAATTCTCATACTCCTTCATCGGTATATTTTAAGCTGTCATTAAAACTTTACTCGAGCTTTAGTTTTTTGTGTATGTTTTGTAGATTGTTGTTTGTCCTTTTGTCCTTTTTCTTTTTGCCATTGTCTGTTCTTCTTCGATTATTTACGGATTCTGATTACTCCTTTGGTATCTTCAAACTCTTCTTGTTTAATACACGTATTTAAGGGGGAAAATAAATTTAGTGAAATTCAACTTTGTGGTAAAAGGGGGGTCCAGACGTCGAGTGCCTGTGATCCCACCAATGGGATGAACTAATGTGCTCTGGTAGAGTAAGCAGTTTATGTTCTACTAGTGAGACTCGTATTACTTTGTTTCATTGAAACCAATTTCCTTTGCTGATTTCAGCCGAAATAGTGGATCAAAACTGTCATCCTGGGCATCACTTTCGTCCACTGTGTCGGCACTCGAAGCGACATTTTTCTTTCATCTATCCTGGATTAAGTGCATAACATCGCGCTACTAAGATCTGTTTGTTTCCAGAGACATTTTGCTTGTTTTGCTTCAAAATTTCTCGAAGTTCTGTGCATTTCATAGCCTCTAGTTCATCAAGAGAAAAGTTTTGATTATTGTTTATTGTTAGTAACAGTAACCGGAAATAATCAATACACCTTCAGCCTCTGTATCGACTGATAAGAGGAGTCTGTTAATAGCCTTATCTTGAACATGCATGATTGTGAAACTCGCATATTCTCATTAATTTTTAAATAAATGTTCAGTCAACAATGTCGGTTAATACTTTCAAATTCTAAAAATAATAATTCTCGACGAGACGGGATTTGATGGCAATTAAAATGAACTCTTGTATATTTGAAAGAAATTATCCATAGGTGATTTATGAAGGATATAATGTGTTAGAATGCAATAACTTACATTTATCAAAATGGAATCATCTGTAGTTTTATTACAGAGAATAGCATTCACAGCAGAAAGCCCTTAATTTATATGAAAGCCTGTCGGGTATATAAAGCTTACAATGTAATTACCTGTCTTTTGTTTATATTAAAACTGTCTACAGCTTGACAACACTTTTATTTATCAACAAGCAGGGGGCTATAACTATTTTTGTTTTTCTTAATTGAAAACCATTTAGATACAATGCATTTTCATCTCGTATGGTTTAAAGTTTCAAGTAGTATACTGTAGCATCTTCAAATATTCGTTAACTCTCTCAAGTAGAGACGAGTAATTATTATAGGAAAAGGCTCGTCGGTTGACAGTCTTGATTTTAAATATGGGCTCGGAATGAATTAAGTTAGCTTTTATGTATTCAGAGAAGTACTTAACTCACTCGACGAATGATGCCATGTTGGCTTGTGTCATTACCTGGGATCCGTTGTCATTGTATGATTTTCCCATATTTTAAATCTTATTTTCTGGAAACTAACAATTCGTCGAAAACTAGATTAGAAAGTTTCTTCCTCGATGAAAGCTGGCCGTTGAAAATTAACTTGATATTTCAAAGAATTCGAACAGGGCAAACATCGACAAGACACTATAATACTCGTTTCAGAAACCATTGACACCAGCTAGTACTATAAAAACAAAACTAAGCATGTTGGTCTAGTACAAAGCATCATCTGAGCAAAGCCTGGTCTCACTCGTCCATTGATAAAGCTTGTAATTGCTCACTTGTCTCTAAACAACACCCACTGACCTTTTGTCATGTTTCCTTTCCAGGTCGGTGTAATCACGAATCTAACCCCGAATGATTACAAAATAACCTTCTCTTGTATATTACCAATAGGATGTTATAGTTAGGTTTATGGTATTTAACGCCACTTTCAACAATATTTCATTTATATCGTGGTGGTCAGTTTTAATGGTGGAGGAAGCCGGAGTACACGGTGGAAACAGCCGACCTGTAGGCACGTCACAGACAAACCTTATCATATGATGTTGTAGTGTTGTATCGAGTACACCTTGCCATGAACGGGGTTCGAACTTACAACTTTAGTGGTGATAGTCATTTATTGCACTGGCAGTTGTAAATCCAACTACCATACGATCACGACCACGACGACCCTACCAAAATGGTAAGACATTGAAAAGCCAATGTCAAATTTTGTTATAATACTGTTAACTTTATATGTCGTTCAGGTGTTCTGATAACCTGTTAATGATTATCTTATTCTCTGGTGGGAAGTTATTAAATTTTGTTATTATATGACTATGAATATCCTAGATTCTGATTGGACAAAACACTACTTCACTCATTTCAAAATGTGATTATCACCGCTCAAAGGTGCACGCGAGGTTAACATTACTTTTGAACAGTGTAGCGTGTACCCAAAAATAGTAACAGGGAAAGTCCAGGTCGCTTATTTTGAAAATGTATTCTCTGATTGGTCGATATTTAAAGAAGCGGTTTTGCTATCCAATCAGCGTTTTCCTAACAACGACTTGTAATACATCTTCTTGTTTTATGTCTACCCCACGTTGTTTTCCTTTTCGCGACATTTTGTTTGTTTTGAATTTTATTCATCTTCCGGTGAAAGTCACAGGTGAATAAGAGGGTCGCTCAAGTATTACCTTGAGGAAGCGCATATTTTTTGTTTTTTGTTTTTGTGATGACTATTACAGTGAAAAAAAATATCACTAACTTCGAATTTACTCATATAATAAAACAATTGATGACTTTGGATTTCAGTTAATACCACGATTTATCAACTCCAGAGATCTGATTATCACCTATGGCCGAGGTGATAATCAGATCTCTGGGGTTGATAAATCGTGGTATTAACCTCACCCAAAGTCATTAATTGCATAATATTAAGCGTAGACCCAATTTATTGTAATAATAATAATTGAATCAGACACATGTTAAAACAATTTACTCTATCTTCTTTGTACAGCATTAAAACGGAAACAAATTTAACAAGGTCAGAAAATATGATACATCCGTGTTTATATTATATTTCAACTTGACCTTGCAATGGATAAGTTGCAGTTTAATAAGAACTGACATAGGCAAATTAGCGTGACCGGGTCGAGGAGGAAAAGGACATACAAATGTATTCTATGGCAGTACATAGTATGGTATATTTTGTAAATATGTAGGATTTGATGAATTTGTAATTGAAGTAATATAGCCTTAGCTTAAGTTCGTCGCTCACTTCGTCAGATCGAAATAGTAAAGGTGTAATTGTTACAGAAAAGGTACAAGATATCAAAGGGGTAAATTGAAGAAGGACAATCCATGCATAAGTAAAAGGAAAAACGGTGATAAACAAAACACTACATAAACAACTAATAAGTGAGCAACGCGAACCTCACTAACATCAGTTAGATGAACTCAATTGTTACGGACGGTTGAGCAGTTCCTAATCCACTACTGATGTGTCAATATCAGTGAAAATTAACAAATATCGATGTCACAATTTAAACAAAATGAAAAAGGGGAGACATTTTAAGTTTCTAGACACCTGTTTTGCAGATACAATCCTCCATGTTAACGGAAAGATTCAATTATGAACATTGTGCATATATAAAAGATAATTGTTTCGGTTTCAGTCGCATGTAAACGAAATTGTTATATAGAAAAGACACAACGCAAAAATATAAGAAAAAAAAAACAAAAATAAAGAAAAAAGACAGAAAACAGAACAAAAATCAAGCCAACAAACAAACTAAAAAGACTTGAAAGTTCTTTGCATAAACTTACATGACCTTTGAAATATTAAAAGTAGAAGAAGAGGAATAAAGTGTCATAGAAATTATGAATGATATTGAATATCATTAACATTCTATCAAATCGCGATAAAAGAAGTAAAAACAATTTAAAAATGCATTTATGAGCTGTAGACAACATGTACAACTTTGATGATTGGCCAGAGCTGTAGACAACATGTACAACTTTGATGATTGGCCAGAGCTGTAGACAACATGTACAACTTTGATGATTGGCCAGAGCTGTAGACAACATGTACAACTTTGATGATTGGCCAGAGCTGTAGACAACATGTACAACTTTGATGATTGGCTGTGTTTTTAGGAAAAATAATGCAAATTAAAGGGTTCTAACCGAAAGAACAAATAAAATATTGCTATTCTTCTTCTTCTTCCAATTTAGGAACCGGATTCACACGTGAATGTATAAGGTTCCGCGAAAACTTTGCGCAGTGTCGGGCAACACAGCAACCTTCTACCGACTATTTACAGGTAAAACTATATACAGGTGGGAGCTGGTCTAGTTGCTGTCAGGATGCGCCTTGATGGCGCTCCTGAATCCCTCTACTGTGTTGGCCGGAGTTGTATTAGCTGGCAGTTGGTTCCAGTCCCTGATGGTCTTGGGGAAGAACGAATTTCCGAAGGCCTCACTGCTCGTTCTTTCTTGATAAAGGAGATATTTGCCTCTAGTCCTGCTGTCGTTGGCTTGGATATATTGGTGGCTGTCTATATCAATTAATTCATTTTTGATTTTATACAGCATGCATAGTCTATTAGACTTTCTCCTTTCTTCTAATTGTTCCCACTTCAAGGATTCTACCATTTTAGTAACACAGCCAGATGTTCGGTCTGTGTAATTATTGAAAACGAATCTTGCTGCTTTTTTTTGTACTTTTTCAAGGTTGCCAATCTTTTTCCGGTTTGTCGGGTCCCATACTGAGCTTGCATACTCCATTGTTGGTCTCACCATGGATGTATATGCTGCTGATTTCACTGGTTTGGTGCAGTCTTTTAAGTTGCGTCGAATAAATCCCAATGTGTTGTTGCCTTTGCCAATTGTATTGTCTATGTGCCTGTCCCAGGTGAGGTTGTTAGAGAAGGTGACACATAGGTACTTACTTGCGTCTACTGTATCTAATGTGTGTCCATGTAATTTGTAAGTTGTTGGCAGTGGTGGTCTGTTCTTAGGTGTTATTCGAATGACTTGGCATTTCTTGGCGTTGAAACTCATTTGCCATTTGTCTTCCCAATCTTGTAGCGATGTTAAGTCATTCTGTAATAATACGCTGTCAGCTTGGTTGTTGATGGTACGGAAGAGTAGGCTGTCATCGGCAAATAGCTTTGTTTCTGATGATTTAACCATTTCTGGCATGTCATTGATGTAGGTCAGAAACAGTAATGGGCCCAAGACGGTTCCTTTGGGGTACACCAGACAGGACTGGGGCTTGCTCTGATGCTGCTCCCTCTAGTATGACTCTCTGCTGTCTATTTTGTAGGAATGATTGAATCCAGTTCTTTGTCTTGGCGTTGACTCCGTAATATTCTAATTTATGTAGAAGGCGTTGGTGTGGCACTTTGTCGAACGCTTTTGCAAAGTCTAGCAAGATGATATCTACTTGTGAGCCTTTTTCCAATTTTGATGCTATTTCATGGATGGTTACTATGAGTTGGGACTCGCATGATAGTTTTTTGCGGAATCCATGTTGAGCATTGGTGAGGATCTTGTTTTTGTCGAAATGGTCCATGATGTTGCTGTGGACTATATGCTCCAGTATCTTACATGTGATGGAGGTGAGGGAAACAGATCTATAGTTGGAGGCTAGATGTCTCTCGTCCTTTTTAAATAATGGTACAATATTAGCATCTCTCCAGTCTTGTGGTACTTCTGTGTCAATCGATGTTTGAAATATGTCTGTCAAGATTGGAGCTAGTTGGTCTGCCGCTGATTTTAAAATAAACGATGGAATTGAGTCTGGACCAGTTGCTTTGTGTATGTTCTGATTTTTCAGTAGTTTGGTTACTCCTTTACAGTTGATTTTTATGTCGGACATTGTTTGGTATGGACTATTTCCTTTATTTGGGCAGTTAATCAGGTTTTCTTTTGTGAACACTGATTGGAATTGTTCATTCAATATTTCCGCTTTGCTCTTGTTATCGCTTTGTTGGAACCCCATTTTGTTTTTCAATCTGGCAACTCCAGTCCATTCTTGACCCTTGCTCTTGATAAATGACCAGAATTTTTTGGAATTTTCTTTGTAGTCAGTGCTGACATCTTCCATATACTTTTTATTTGCTTGTCTTACTTCATATTGAACTTCTTGCTGGAGTCGTTTATATCTATCAACATCTCTTTTCTTCTTGGTTTTTCTAGCTTTCTTATGAGCTTTTTGCTTCCGGTTGATCTTTCGCCTGATGGTTGTATTGATCCAAGGATGTGTGTGTCGCCCTTGTGTCATTTTCGAAGGTACTCTTTTATCAATGGTGTTTTGTATTGCGTCTTTCAAAGCGTGCCAAAGTGATTTAATATCTCTTTTTCCGATGTTTCGAAATGTGTTTCCAAATGATTCTAAATCTTCCTTTATCTTGTAAATATCTGCTTTTTTCCATAGATATATTTTTCGTCTCACTGGTTTTGGCTTGAATGGTTTGCAGGCAATGTCCAGTAGTACGATGTCGTGATCGCTGTTTCTATCGATGGGAGTGGTTTGCATCTAAGTTTGTAAGCAGGATGTGATAGGAGCATTAAATCCAAGGGGTTATCTTTTCTTGTAGGAAAATCGACTATCTGCTCTAAACCATTGTCAGCTACAATTTCAAGGAATGTTTGGTTGGTTTTGATTGGATATTGTCTATTTATGATGGTTTGTTCTTCCCAGTTCATATCGGGTAGATTGAAGTCTCCTCCAATTACAAAGATGTCTCTGCGGTGTTTTTCTTTGAAGGTGCTTATTTCTTCTTTGACCTTGTTTAGGTAGTCTTCATCTGTTTTATCAGGAGGGCGGTAGAATACACCTACAATCATTTTCTTCTTTCCTTCTAAGCTAACACTTCTCGTTATCAGTTCTATGTCTTTGCTTTTTGTGATGTTTCCTAGTTGAAGTTGTTTTTTGGCCGCTATTAACACTCCTCCATGTGGATCTTTTGGGCGGTCTCTGCGTTCTATATCATATAGATAGAAGTCGGGGAATATTTCGCTTGATCTAAAAGTTGGGTCAAGCCACGTTTCTGTCCCAATTATAATATCTAGGTCTGTCGATTCTATGATTGTTTCGAGGAGTTTTCCCTTTTTCCTCAAGCTTTGGAAGTTGATGTTGAGTATTCTGACTTGTTTCTTATGGGTTGGTTTGGCTTTTGTAATTTTTGGTGATGACGTCATGATAGGTGCGTCTGAGCTAAATGATGGAGAATTGATGCTTGATCCTGATGTTGATGGAATTGATGCATGACTTATGCTATCTACCAATAAGGGATTGGTTGATATATTCACTGATGAGTGCTTGCTGTCCCCGTTGCACGGTACTGTATATAATATTGTGGAAGAATTACTTGGCTTGAGACATGATGGACAAGTCCATGTTTCTTCGTTGTTTCCTAATTTGCTGAACTCTGTTGTAGATATACCAATACATTGCCTGTGTGTCCACTTATCACAGTCATCACAGGCTATGGAATCAGTTTTACATGCTTTTTGACATATAGTGCATGGAAATCTTGGTCGTCTTGGTCCAGGGTTTGGTTCTATGCCACTCAATAGAAGTAGGATAAGTTGTTGTTTGCTCCTGTCTTTGATGGTTAACTTCTTACATGTGTTTAGGTTGTTTCTTAGCCAATAGTATATATTAATAGATGGTGTGATAGGGTCTTGGAATTGTTCACATAGATATATATTTACCCGATGTGTTACCTTTTCCTTGGGTATGTGGTGCTGACTTGGTGGAGTGTATGTGGTATATGGTGACAATGAGAAGCTTCCATTTTGTTGTTGGGTCCAAGTTACAAGAGCAAGAATGAATGTTGTGAAGTAGAACATATTTTATTCTAGGTACTGAGTTACTAAGTACTTTCTGGTTATGACTGGTTGTTATTATCTAAGAGTGTCTCCGAGTCTGAAAAAGAAAACGTCAATGAAGACAGTGCAGTGTTTCCATGCGTAGTAGTAAAACCTGATAAGATCAAACTCACCTAAAAATTTTACCACTCGTCTTCTTAATGCACTGTCTCTGTTGTGTCTTCTCAAGATGTCAGAATAATGAGCTTAGTTCGTCTTGCTCCACTCTTATCTGTACTATTTCAGATTCTTGAATGATGTCAAAGCACTCTGTGTAGGTGTCAAGTAGAATATGTTTGGTTATGGCTAGACTTAGTAAGCGTCCTGGATGTATCCCGTCTTTGCTGTTGATTGACAGGTTCACCGATTTGCGTGTTTTGCCGCCTTTCCTTTTGCGTCCTCTGAAGTAATATTTGCTAATTTTAACTGATGTTTTGTTTAGTTGGTCGTTGATTTCCCAGATTTTGTAATTTAGTTCTTATTTGTTGGTCAATTAATAATAATTAGGCGTTAATGGCTTTTTAAGTAAAATAATAATTGCTAGATTTAAAATATGTCAATATTTATTTTTCATAAATATGAAATTTCCATTGTTATTATTTTTTATTAATAAAATTCAAAATTGAAATCTAAATTTTTTAATTTTGTCATAATGCGAACTTCCTATTTTAAAATGTGTTGTCATTCCAAATATTGTAGATTTTTTTTTTATAGAATTTCCCGTTTTTGATGTAAATTTAAGCAGTCAATTTTCAATTGATAACGTATATAACACTGTGAATGCGACAGCACAGACTTGACTGGCATTTTGACTTTGATTTCTAGATTTTAATTACATTTATGTCTTCGAAATGTAATTTCCACTATTCTAATGCTGTATTATCTGATAACATGATCAAAGAAGTTGACATGGCGCTGATGCCCTAAAATTGGCGGTGACATAGATAAAGATATTTTGGAAGAGAAGTAACAATTGAATTAAAGGATTTAATCAGAGGATATGTTGTAGATTGCATAGCCACCAATTATGAAGTATACGACTTACAGGCTGTTAACTTTTCTACAAAACGTAGATAAATGGGGAGAAATGATGCAAGGTAATTATCCATTGATGATGGAAGATCTTCTGAAACAAAAGACATCTATGACAATTGTTTTCCCTCTATTTTGACCTAATTGTTTAATAGTTGCTATAGTAATATCTCAGTTACAGCTGATATTCTAAATTTTCTCACTGCTAACAATTGACATACTTTTGACAAAGAAATGTTGATGTGACATTATACATCATCAAAAGATCAACGTTTCGATATGAGATTTGCGGTGTTAATATGGCATGCCAATGGTGGATCGATGCCCTTGTCATATTTTCTGTAAATACAATAATTAGTTACTATAGTCCCAAGGCCATATGCACCACATTTGTCGATGTTATCTTTAATCTAGTGTGCACATTCTTGGCAGCAAATGTATTTTTGTCTCATATTAACGAAGCAGCAATAATACATACGTTTGAATGGTGCCGACGTCGAACTGACCGAACGCTACTTCAGAGTAGCCGAGTATTCGCGATATACATAATTACTCATAAAAAATGGTCAAATGTTTAATTCGAGTTAATCAAAGAAATGTCCCATGCGAAGTTGAGATAACGATATTCGACTTAAAATTATCTTTCTAGTCTTTTGACTGTGATCTGATGAAGGATATCACAGAAACGTATGTGTGAACTAAATTAGATATTTACGTTTTAGTAACTTTGACTGAGTCGATACATCTGCTTGTGGAGTTCTAGTCCCCAAAGTAGTCAATGTTTCGGAGCTGACATTGTTTATTGGCTACTCTGTTTAGCTCTATTGTGTCCTTGCTATTGTTTATTGGCTACTCTGTTTAGCCCTATTGTGTCATTGTTATTGTTTATTGACTACTCTGTTTAGCCCTATTGTGTTCTTGCTATTGTTTATTGACTACTCTGTTTAGCCCTATTGTGTCATTGTTATTGTTTATTGGCTACTCTGTTTAACCCTATTGTGTCATTGTTATTGTTTATTGACTACTCTGTTTAGCCCTATTGTGTCATTGTTATTGTTTATTGACTACTCTGTTTAGCCCTATTGTGTTCTTGCTATTGTTTATTGACTACTCTGTTTAGCCCTATTGTGTCATTGTTATTGTTTATTGGCTACTCTGTTTAGCCCTATTGTGTTCTTGCTATTGTTTATTGGCTACTCTGTTTAGCCCTATTGTATCCTTGCTATTGTTTATTGGCTACTCTGTTTAGCCCTATTGTGTCATTGTTATTGTTTATTGGCTACTCTGTTTAGCCCTATTGTGTTCTTGCTATTGTTTATTGGCTACTCTGTTTAGCCCTATTGTTTCATTGTTATTGTTTATTGACTACTCTGTTTAGCCCTATTGTGTTCTTGTTATTGTTTATTGACTACTCTGTTTAGCCCTATTGTGTCCTTGTTATTGTTTATTGACTACTCTGTTTAGCCCTATTGTGTCCTTGTTATTGTTTATTGACTACTCTGTTTAGCCCTATTGTGTCCTTGCTATTGTTTATTGGCTACTCTGTTTAGCCCTATTGTGGTCTTGTTATTGTTTAATGGCTACTCTGTTTAGCCCTATTGTGTCATTGTTATTGTTTATTGACTACTCTGTTTAGCCCTATTGTGTCTTTGTTATTGTTTATTGGCTACTCTGTTTAGCCCTATTGTGTCATTGTTATTGTTTATTGGCTACTCTGTTTAGCCCTATTGTGTTATTGTTATTGTTTATTGGCTACTCTGTTTAGCCCTATTGTGTCATTGTTATTGTTTATTGGCTACTCTGTTTAGCCCTATTGTGTCATTGTTATTGTTTATTGGCTACTCTGTTTAGCCCTATTGTGTCATTGTTATTGTTTATTGGCTACTCTGGTTAGCCCTATTGTGTCATTGTTATTGTTTATTGGCTGCTCTGTTTAGCCCTATTGTGTCATTGTTATTGTTTATTGGCTACTCTGTTTATCCCTATTGTGTCCTTGTTATTGTTTATTGACTACTCTGTTTAGCCCTATTGTGTCCTTGTTATTGTTTATTGGCTACTCTGTTTAGCCCTATTGTGTTCTTGCTATTATTTATTGGCTACTCTGTTTAGCCCTATTGTGTCCTTGTTATTGTTTATTGACTACTCTGTTTAACCCTATTGTGTTCTTGCTATTGTTTATTGGCTACTCTGTTTAGCCCTATTGTGTTCTTGCTATTGTTTATTGACTACTCTGTTTAGCCCTATTGTGTTATTATTATTGTGTATTGACTACTCTGTTTAGCCCTATTGTGTTATTGTTATTGTTTATTGACTACTCTGTTTAGCCCTATTGTGTTCTTGCTATTGTTTATTGACTACTCTGTTTAGCCCTATTGTGTTATTGTTATTGTTTATTGACTACTCTGTTTAGCCCTATTGTGTCATTGTTATTGTTTATTGACTACTCTGTTTAGCCCTATTGTATTCTTGCTATTGTTTATTGACTACTCTGTTTAGCCCTATTGTATTCTTGCTATTGTTTATTGACTACTCTGTTTAGCCCTATTGTGTTCTTGCTATTGTTTATTGGCTACTCTGTTTAGCCCTATTGTGTTCTTGCTATTGTTTATTGATTACTCTGTTTAGCCCTATTGTGTTCTTGCTATTGTTTATTGGCTACTCTGTTTAGCCCTATTGTATCCTTGCTATTGTTTATTGGCTACTCTGTTTAGCCCTATTGTGTCATTGTTATTGTTTATTGACTACTCTGTTTAGCCCTATTGTGTTCTTGCTATTGTTTATTGGCTACTCTGTTTAGCCCTATTGTGTCATTGTTATTGTTTATTGGCTACTCTGTTTAGCCCTATTGTGTCATTGTTATTGTTTATTGACTACTCTGTTTAGTCCTATTGTGTCCTTGTTATTGTTTATTGACTACTCTGTTTAGCCCTATTGTGTCATTGTTATTGTTTATTGGCTACTCTGTTTAGCCCTATTGTGTCATTGTTATTGTTTATTGGCTGCTCTGTTTAGCCCTATTGTGTCATTGTTATTGTTTATTGGCTACTCTGTTTAGCCCTATTGTGTTATTGTTATTGTTTATTGGCTACTCTGTTTAGCCCTATTGTGTCATTGTTATTGTTTATTGGCTACTCTGTTTAGCCCTATTGTGTCATTGTTATTGTTTATTGGCTACTCTGTTTAGCCCTATTGTGTCATTGTTATTGTTTATTGGCTGCTCTGTTTAGCCCTATTGTGTCCTTGTTATTGTTTATTGACTACTCTGTTTAGCCCTATTGTGTTCTTGCTATTGTTTATTGGCTACTCTGTTTAGCCCTATTGTGTCATTGTTATTGTTTATTGACTACTCTGTTTAGCCCTATTGTGTTCTTGCTATTGTTTATTGGCTACTCTGTTTAGCCCTATTGTGTCATTGTTATTGTTTATTGGCTGCTCTGTTTAACCCTATTGTGTCCTTGTTATTGTTTATTGGCTACTCTGTTTAGCCCTATTGTGTCATTGTTATTGTTTATTGACTACTCTGTTTAGCCCTATTGTGTCATTGTTATTGTTTATTGGCTACTCTGTTTAGCCCTATTGTGTCATTGTTATTGTTTATTGACTACTCTGTTTATGCCTATTGTGTCATTGTTATTGTTTATTGACTACTCTGTTTAGCCCTATTGTGTCATTGTTATTGTTTATTGACTACTCTGTTTAGCCCTATTTTGTCATTGTTATTGTTTATTGGCTACTCTGTTTAGCCCTATTGTGTCATTGTTATTGTTTATTGACTACTCTGTTTAGCCCTATTGTGTCATTGTTATTGTTTATTGGCTACTCTGTTTAGCCCTATTGTGTCATTGTTATTGTTTATTGACTACTCTGTTGAGCCCTATTGTGTCCTTGTTATTGTTTATTGGCTACTCTGTTTAGCCCTATTGTGTCATTGTTATTGTTTATTGGCTACTCTGTTTAGCCCTATTGTGTCATTGTTATTGTTTATTGGCTACTCTGTTTAGCCCTATTGTGTCATTGTTATTGTTTATTGGCTACTCTGTTTAGCCCTATTGTGTCATTGTTATTGTTTATTGGCTACTCTGTTTAGCCCTATTGTGTCATTGTTATTGTTTATTGACTACTCTGTTTAGCCCTATTGTGTTCTTGCTATTGTTTATTGGCTACTCTGTTTAGCCCTATTGTGTCATTGTTGTTGTTTATTGGCTGCTCTGTTTAACCCTATTGTGTCCTTGTTATTGTTTATTGGCTACTCTGTTTAGCCCTATTGTGTCATTGTTATTGTTTATTGACTACTCTGTTTAGCCCTGTTGTGTCATTGTTATTGTTTATTGGCTACTCTGTTTAGCCCTATTGTGTCATTGTTATTGTTTATTGACTACTCTGTTTATGCCTATTGTGTCATTGTTATTGTTTATTGACTACTCTGTTTAGCCCTATTGTGTCCTTGTTATTGTTTATTGGCTACTCTGTTTAGCCCAATTGTGTCATTGTTATTGTTTATTGGCTACTCTGTTTAGCCCTATTGTGTCATTGTTATTGTTTATTGGCTACTCTGTTTAGTCCTATTGTGTCATTGTTAATGTTTATTGGCTACTCTGTTTAGCCCTATTGTGTCATTGTTATTGTTTATTGGCTACTCTGTTTAGCCCTATTGTGTCATTGTTATTGTTTATTGGCTACTCTGTTTAGCCCTATTGTATTCTTGCTATTGTTTATTGACTACTCTGTTTAGCCCTATTGTGTTCTTGCTATTGTTTATTGGCTACTCTGTTTAGCCCTATTGTGTCATTGTTATTGTTTATTGACTACTCTGTTTAACCCTATTGTGTTCTTGCTATTGTTTATTGGCTACTCTGTTTAGCCCTATTGTGTCATTGTTATTATTTATTGGCTACTCTGTTTAGCCCTAGTGTGTCCTTGCTTCCAAAAATTATTTGTCTTCCTTATCATTTAACCCTTCCTTACCCGATGAAGGTGTTTCCAGAAACGTGCACACTGAATTGACTATTAGCGTACCTGATGAAGGTGTTTCCAGAAACGTGCACACTGAATTGACTATTAGCGTACCTGATGAAGGTTATTCCAGAAACGTGCACACTGAATTGACTATTAGCGTACCTGATGAAGGTTTTTCCAGAAACGTGCACACTGAATTGACTATTAACGTACCTGATGAAGGTTATTCCAGAAACGTACACACTGAATTGACTATTAGCGTACCTGATGAAGGTTATTCCAGAAACATGCACACTGAATTGACTATTAGCGTACCTGATGAAAGTTATTCCAGAAACGTGCACACTGAATTGACCATTAGAGTACCTGATGAAGGTTATTCCAGAAACGTGCACCCTGAATTGACTATTAACGTACCTGATTAAGGTTATTCCAGAAACATCCGCACTTACGGTAGCTATATATCTACGTTTTTTTTTATTTAGCTCAATATCAGATTTTGAATTTTACAAATGAAGATTTAACTTCTCTTAGCAAACTTGTTGACCGTTACTGGTTTTGTCATATATTGATATTCTCTCAAGTAAACGATAGTGAAAACCGAAGGGCAATCCAGAGAAACAGACAACATTTGGTACACAAGATACAGGACGAAGACACTCAAAACAAAAAACACACCACACAAAACTAAAAGTGATGGATAATACGGACCCCACACAAAACTAAAAAGGATGGGTAATACGGACCCCACACAAAACTAAAAAGGATGGGTAATACGGACCCCACACAAAACTAAAAAGGATGGGTAATACGGACCCCACACAAAACTAAAAAGGATGGGTAATACGGACCCCACACAAAACTAAAAAGGATGGGTAATACGGACCCCACACAAAACTAAAAAGGATGGGTAATACGGACCCCACACAAAACTAAAAAGGATGGTTAATACAGACCCCACACAAAACTAAAAAGGATGGGTAATACGGACCCCACACAAAACTAAAAAGGATGGGTAATACGGACCCCACACAAAACTAAAAAGGATGGGTAATACGGACCACACACAAAACCAGGTGTTATGATTGTATTGACTGATTCGGATATCTTGGGTATTAACGTAGAAAATTAATATCAAGACACGAATTGAGTGCATAAGATTCTAGACCGACCTTTCATGTTGTAATGTTCACATTATTATACTGAAATTATGTATGTTGTACATATTCATTTAAAACAAGTTTTCCAAGTGCAGTTTTGTATTGATGGTAAATTATATTTATCTGTGGTTGGTCTTTTTTTCAATTTGCGCTTCTTATATCTTGTGCTTTTTAATATGATGATAGTTGTATATTTTATATATTAATTAACACCTTATCTTTGATATGATTGGAAGAAATTGGAAGGAATAATTACTTTGAAGGTTATACACTTACAAAAATTAATTGAATGCAGTTTACTTGAAATAAGACTAGCTTTTGATGCTAGTATATTTTTTATTATTTTCGAAAGTACATTGGACGGTGCATCAGTTTATCATAGCGTAATGAAACTATCCCGGATTTATTTCTCTCTGAAATTACGGAACTTCGGTTGCTCGAACTTCCGATAACTCGAACACATTTTGACACTCCCTTCGAGTTCGGAGCATCTGAGTGCAAGAAAAGTTTGAAGATGCCAAAGGGACAATCAGAAGCCGTACATCGGAGGACAGACAATACAATGCTCGAAAGAAAACAGACAAACGGACCAACAATGATATAAAAACAACTACATAAAACACTAAAATTGCGGAAGCTTTGAATCTATAATTGACTGCAAATTTACTGCTGTCAAGTTCTATTCATATTCCAGTTGTCAGAATGGAAATTATTGAAGTGACTGTCATGCTAAACCATTCTGCCATTTCCTGAATTATAATACGATTGTGTGAATTATTAAGATATGACCAGATAGTTGTTGTATATTCAATCTAAAGAAGACAACAAGAAATATGTAACTTTCATCGTTCCTTGGGGAATTCTTTGCATCTCTATAATTCCTATTTACAATAAAACATAATAAGTTGATGTATCCATGGTCAGACTAATTACATCTCGTAGTGACATCTATCGTCGAATGGGAAATAGCTTTAAATCCAGGGTATTACAAACTTAATAATTGCAAACCCCATGTTGCTATTCTTTTTTTGACAGACACGCAGTTGTTAGCTTCAATCTCGCCCCGAAAAGCATACCAATTAAGTTTACTTCCACTTGACCAATGTGTTTTTTCTTCTGATAAACCAGTGATAAAAACTCAATAATATTCTAACATATACCATTGTCAGTTTAACTGGCGTAAAGTTATACATAATTGACAGGGAAACTGATGAGCTGACAGAAATGATGACCAGTGCACAGGATAATCCTATTTGACATTATATGTGTGGGTAGCAGATGCTGAACTTGCAGTAAGCCATGCCAATGTAATCTGAACAATTGTTACCGGTCAAAACGAATTAATTAATATAATATCGTATGTTTTGTCTCTAAAAATACGCACCTTAAAACTAGCCCATAAACTTTTCTATGTATATAAGCTGTCTCTTGATTTTCTGATAAAAGACAGACTTATTAGATTTCGTATTGCTATTATTTAATAACTGTTCCTACAATCACTTAAAAGTATTAAATATGATACAGAATAAATAGCCTTTACAGATTTAATAAAAACGCATAATCAAAGATCAGCATATAACTGTCATCCTTATATGCAACTTCTTAGAAAATATTTATTAATTTTTTATATTTTGGTTTATGATGTGGAACGCCGCTTTCAACAATATTTCAGTTATATCATGGCGGTCAGTTTTAATGGTGGAGGAAACCGGAGTACCCGGAGAAACCATCGACCTGTCACTGACAAACTTTATCACAAATTGTTGTATCGAGTACACCTCGCCATGAACGGGGTACGAACGCACAACGTTATTGGTGATAGGCATTGATTGCATAGGTAGTTGTACATCCAACTACCATACGGTTACGAACATGACGTCCCCGAAAACCTTTTGGGTATTCTCCATTGATCAAAGATACGTGTACGAAAATAAGTAATGAAGACTTTCAACTTCAAACTTCAGACGTACTTTTAAGCTTTGAGTAATTTCTCAATCCGTTTAACAATAATCGGTAACAGAAGTTATAGTCTATACATTTATCTTTTTTGATATATCTTATATAATTCTACAATAATTGTCTGGTATAAAGTACTTAGTAATTAAACAGCCAGGGTTGTTACTACAGAAATGCATGAATTCATCAAAGATTTTCATTTATAATCAAAGAGAATGTTCATTCATCTGGAATCAGATCATGGGTCAGTATAGCTTTGAACTTTAATTTAAGCGGTACAACTGTAGATCGTAAATACCTCATCTTGTGATATCTGAATGCTTAGTCATTACACTATACGGATTCTAATTACCTCTTTGGTATCTTCAAATTCTTCTTATTACACTATGTTATTTATTCATGAAAATTATTCTACAATCATCAGTACTTATCATTGTAGACCATTACCTCCATTCGCCAAGTCATATTTATACCACGGGTTTTCGAGGTAAACGGTTAAACAATTGAACGCATGTATTATTTCATAGTTCTTAGCTGTTGCTTACATCCTGATATATAAACCATAAAAAGGAAAATAATGCATTCATGTTAGAATTAATATTAGAATCCATTTTAAAGAATTATATACTGCTTTGTTCCGCCCCCACCCCCAGTTTCGGAGAAATCTGAGAAAAAAGTGATTGATTAATTTATAACACTATGCTTTGCCATAAATAAATAGAAACAAATGGTGTTTTCTGTTTTTGTACATAAAGCGTTTATTTTGGAAGCGATTTTTCTAAATGTTTCTTTAAGATTCGGTTTATGTAACCGAGTGACTTTGTATGGCTGTACAGTTTTTACGTTATACCAGTATCAAACCTGGACAAAAATGACCCAAAAGTCAGTTTTTTTAATCTCACCTGCGACGAAAGTCGTTGAATGCGAAACATGAGTATTGCTTTTCTGGCGTCGGCAAATGACTTGATATTGTCAAAATTTTGATTAGATCAGTCTCTCCGTAATTATACAACCTAGACTCATTATACCTAGTTCCTCTCTGTTACCATACAACCTATGTTTACCATGTTTGGTCTACAAATTGTTCATGAAGGATACATTTCAGTCAGACAGTTTCTCTATTGTCCAATTTTGGTATGTATCCATATGACATCTAACTTATTTTCTGCTTCATGATACATTAAGTTTTTTTTTTAAATCCCTCTACCGATTTCAACGCGACAGATGAGACACAGTTCTGTGTTCACACTTGTTTGTCTTGAGATTTCGTAGGACATTCCTGTGTCGTTTTTAACGCAGATTTTCTTTCGTTTTGCTTATTATTATTATAAGAACACTATCTTGTTTTCATTTTATCGCTTTTATCATCGTGTTATTTATCCTTGACTTTCTTGCTTTCAACGACGTAAATTATTTGTTTTGAGCGTACCTGATGAAGTTTATTCCATAAATGCGCCGTGCGCACTAAATTAGATATATACGTTTTTATCAAGCTGTAGAATTAACAATGGCACATACAAGGTTTTGTCCCTAATACTTTTATTCATTTGTATTAAATTTAAGATTTTTAATTGCATTTACGATTGTGCTAAGTTTTGTGCACTAAGTATTGGAGGATTAAAAAGCTCATATCTTTGCAAAACCAGTTTATTCGTTGACTAAAACTGTGAAGCTGGAAAGCCACCATGTGTATCACGTGACGTTTTATGAGCTCTTTAAAGTCTTTAATACGTCTTCTGTGCGTTTATTATTTCCTAGATAACAATTTGATCAACAAAATCGATAAAGTTTTGATCAAAATATGTTTTATGATGGATGGCGTAATTTTAATACACTTAAACTTTTATAAAGTTGCACATTTATCAGATTTGTTGGTGCATGCGTGTACTCTAAAAAACCACTGTGTGCAACTATTTATCATATTTTTTTTCCCTCACAGCAGTAGTATTTGTTGTGCCAGCTATTTGTATACTCTTGGGTACAGTATTTTGGCTAAAGCAAGGAAGATAGATGATATCTCTTCATGTAAATGACGTATTGTAGTATAATCATTTATTTGTTGTTGTTTTAAATATACAATGCTAGTTTATCATTACCCTGCGTATATATATTAATATTTCAATAACATGGTAGCATTCGATAGCACCAGTTTAACATTGTGTTTTCAGCGAGAATTCTTTAGATCATGGAACCTTGTGTAAGGAAAGATGACATCCAAAATTAATGCAAAAACATGGACTTCATGGTTCAATTATTCTCTATTTTTTGTTCTGATACAAGTGACACCTCAGGTTAATATGACAAGGTGCATTTTGTAAAAGTACACATGGTATATGCATGGAAACGAAACCAATGATACCATAGTGTCTGTGTTGTACTGTATTGATATCCGAAAACGATCATATGTAACTTCGTTTACCTTATATTTTGTTTTGTTTTGAGGATGTATTCATTGTATCGTCCAAAAAGGATGTTGTGACCTAGATTTTATGGTTCATTTGCTCCGGTTATTATTAATGATATATTTAAGGAGTGGGGGTTCTATCTGTTGTGGACATAAGCCATGGTATCACTAATACCCGTTTACTTCAGTACAATACAAACTTACCAATCTAATTGCGGACACATAAATGTCAATGTTCACTGATTTTCACTCATTTAAATTTAGTATTAGTAATATTGATGGTTGAATATAAAAAAGAAACATGTTTCGAATCTGGCTATCCTCTTTAGCCTTTGGTTTTCTTGCTCCCAAAGACGCTTTGAATAATAGGTTTTCTTATCTTTTGTCTTTCGTCTTATCTGATTAAGGTTATTCCAGAAATGAAACGCGTCACGTGTACTAAATTAGACTATATCTATGATTATAAGCCTATCAATGGGTCGATACCTCTGCTGACGGACATTTAGTCCCTAAGGGCATCATCCGCCCTGTAGTCATTTGTTCGACATTGACATAGCTTATGAAATTTCAGATTAAGGGGTTTACTGAACTGTATATGTACATGTTTATGAGTACGATGTGAAAAGAGAGGGCAACATTTTCAATGGAAACTTGTGAACTTTTTATATTCATCCGTAATGTGAGGGAAGTACCTTTTGTATAGTTTGTTTTATAAATGGAAAAAATCGAGCACCATGTTCCATATTTTAGAATTACTTACGTTTTCAACTCGTCAAAAGAAATTACTTAATATTAGAGAATTATGCAATATGAAATATGAAATTGCTAGTTTCACAGCAATATTGGATAATTTTGACCGTATGCATAATAATATTATGTAATCCATATTCGATTGTATTTATTTGTTACACGCCAATAATTATTCTGACGATTTCAATATTCAACAAAGTAGACGATTTTTTTTTGTTCCGTTGAATAGTCGATACCCAAAACAGCTTGATATGCATTTTTGAAAGTTCATAATTACATCTCAAACCCACCCAAATCTTAGTGAAAAAACTTAACTTTCAAAAGTATTATGCTTTTGTCTTTCAAAGGAGATTGAAAGTGTTAACAAAAACAACTTCCATAAAATAGTTTCCTACATTTAAACAATATTAACCTTTTAACAGGATAGAATTGAATGTGGATTACATTTGATTTGTACAAATATAACTTTTGAAGAGTAAAATAAGCACACCAAAATACATTTCATACTACTGAACTTTTGTCGAGTGGCGTAAAATTATCCATTTCATTCCTGACAACCATACGCAAGTTCATCAAATTTATAACACATTTCATTCGTTTTGTTTGGAATAGATTTATATAAATTCATATTATGTTACATGGAAATGTCTTTTTCAAATTTAAATTGTAATTATACGATTCAATAATCCGTTTCAAATGCGAATGACACAATGACCTACATCTTATGATAATTGGAAAATTATCAGAAAACATCCGAGTTTGATTTAAAATAAGAAAAAAAGGTATGTTTTATTTTCCTTATCTAAAGCGTCACGAGGGCTGTTTTAATTACTTTCCATCCACATCGTTTTCTGTTACATTTTCACATTTCAATATCTACCTAAAGCACACGACCATTTGAAACCAAACATTATTAAAAGAATGTTTAAACAGTCATCAATTTCAACATTATCAACAAAGCGAACAATCACCTCTCATCTTATCTGAACTCACTGAACACAAAAAAAGACAAGGACATATAACGTTGGAAATCCAGATCCTGGCTTGGGACATGAGTGTTCATTTTATTTGCCCTCTACAAAATTTTTATTTTGTTGGCATTGGGATAGACATAAGGTCATCAAAGGAGCACATGACTTTGACAATAGGAAAATGTAAAAACGGCAAATCAAGTTAAACACAAACTGTCACGTAAATGAGATGGCCATCAAAACAGGACATAGGGCACAGTGATACGAAATGTTTAAAAAAAAAATGTTTTTTTTCTCTCTGAAACAACGGAAATAATTTGGCCAAATATGTCATGGATGATCCCTTGAGGTTATTGTGTGTATTGGAAATCCAATATGGCCCCCACAATCAGAAATAATGTAACACATGGCTTTGTCGCAAAATGTTTTGAAATTCATTTTTCAAGCCACTGATATTTAAAAATAAATATAACATGGCTGATGGTTTCCTTGCCAATGTTCTGCTTCGGTGCTAAGCTGAAATTGAGGATGGCTGTATAAGACTGTCTTAATCTTAGAAACCATCCACATTTTTATCATAATCTCCAAATAATATATACTTTGTATGAAATAGCATTGCATATACGTGTTAGCACAACCGAGACAAAACAATGGTAGCCAGTATTGGACATTATGTAACAAAATATATCCATGGGCAATGTTTAGTTAGCCGAGCTAAGTGAGCTCTTGGGAACCTTTACAAACCAGAATCTCTACAAAAAGATTCAGTAACTATTCTCGTCTTGTAGGATCGGACTAAAGATAATGCAAGTTTTCTTTAATGTCACATAACTATCATTTGTTTCAATGTAATTGAAAAACATAATTGGCATCTGAATATATTTGGACTAGAAATAATGTAGATGTTTGTTAGTAAACGTTGTAACTACCTATTGCAATATCATTGACAACATCCGCCATCTTAATTTACACCTATTTGTTACACAAGACTATAGAAGTTGTGTTTATTTGATGTGTCAGTCGACAAAGGGCTATGCATCTTTACATCTTCAAAGACTTCTATTAAATATGACATAACCAGGCAATGTAAGATAATTCTGTGTTCAGTGACCATGACGAAAACATTGTTAGAAATATAGCACATTGTTAGATTTTTCTGTAGTGTTTTGTTTGTGATACTATTTTGTTGCTATTTGTGTTTAATGAATCTATTGTTTAATGTATTACGTTTCGTGGAACAAAAGATCTTACTGAAAGGTGGCAGCGATTGGACACAGATAAAGTTAATAGTATTTGTATGTCGGTAATATAAAGTTTGACGACCTCAATATATTATATATTACATTGGTATTATTCTTGTATTCAAACTTAAATAATCAAATTAATCTGAAACTGTTTAATTTCTGTATTAACCCTATTCTTGCAATAATGTAATTTTGCAATTATTGAAGACATGAAGGAATGTACAAAAAATACACAAACCTCTAGACACATGCAGTCAAACCAAATCAAGATTTTAAGATTTTGATATTTCAAAACTGGAGAACATTTATACAATGCAAAAATCATCTACAATAAAAACGTAGATATCTAATTTAGTACGCACGAAGCATTATTTCAGGAATAACGTTTATCATGTACGCGCATAGTCAAAAGATTGGAAACCGAAATAATTTAAAAGTGTCTTTCGGAGCAAGTAAACCAAAGAACCTTAAACAGGATATCCAAAATTGGCTAAGGTTACTCATGCCCGAGTGAAAATGGCCTTAGTTGTAATAAATACATTATTAAAGGACTGTAAGTTTCATATTAAACCGTGTCAGTGCCTCACACAAGAAGAGATACATACATATACAAATAGTGTTGGTATATGCCCTTTGATTTTCATACTCCCAAAATACTTTTACATTGTTTGGCTTTTCAACCTATTAATGTGTATGTGATGAAGGTTATTCCAGAAACACGTCATGTGCACTAAATTTGATATCTATGGTTTTTTTTAAATGGGAAAGAAAAGTAAATAAAACAAGATCTGAAAGCTGAGACAAATTATTGCGGGATAATCAGAGGCTAGTTCTCTACACCTGTCAGCCATTATTAATTATTTGAAGCCAAATCTTTATGATTGATACTGTATGTCAGAATTGTCATTTTTGCAATACATATTTTTTCATATAATATGAACACTGACATGCTTAGCACTACTTGTAGAGTGGAATTGTAGTTGTTTTACTAAATTTTCAAAGTGCAATCATTTTATTACAATTTCTATTCGTTTAGCGTTTTATTGTAATTTGTTTTTTCACTGTTTTCCACTAACAGAAGAATTGTGTTTAAATGGTGCAAATTGTATATATATACCCCCCTTTATTTAACCACGAAGGCACCAGTACCAATTAACAACGGCTTTATTTTCTGAACATGATTGAAATTGTCAATCATTTGACATCGAGTCAATAACAATGACAGTTAATTTTATTTTTGATGTGAAATTAGATTACAATCCGTTACAAGTTATTGAAAATTTATAAAACCTCTTCTGTTACAGTGTTAAGGTGAACAACCTCTGTAGCAAATTATAATGAATTCTGGAACTAGAATTTGATTTGTGTACCCTTTAATAAGTTACAATGAATTCTGGAGCTAAAATTTGATTTTTGTACCCTGTAATAAGTATACCATTTTAATTTTTTTTTTTTATTGAAGTGCATGTGTCAAGACACGAAAGTGAGCGGTTGTGTATATGTGTGTTAGGGGTATCAATTTTGTCTCTTTTTCTATGATTTTTCTTGGAACTGCTTGACCGGTATGTTGTTGGGGTTTTTTTCATATTATTTGTATAATTTCATTAACCCTCTAGTGCCCAACCCCCCATCAACATTAAGAAAAAATATGTTATTGAATAAAAGTAAGTATTTGGGATATGTCTAATACAAATCAGTGTTTGTTTTACGTTTTTCACTCGTTTTTCGAAATATATGAATTGTAGCATATCTGCTACATCGGGAATTAGGATGTGATGTATCAAATGTTCTACATAGCTAATTATTTAGGAATACTGTTTAAAACAAAGCTAATTTATTTCAGCAACAAAATACATAACAGGAAGCATGCAAAAATGAAAAATAAAATATGTTAAAATTCACAAATGTATACTAAATATCCGAATTGGTGCAGTTGGATTTCTAAACTGAGGATTGTCTATTGACCAGTACTTTGTAAAATTTTGTTTACTGGTTTGTATTATTGAAACTTATTGCATCTAAGTGTTATTTGACGGGTACATACGTACAGTTCACATACATATTGAATTAAAAGCAGAAAGCAATAAAGTCATTTCTGTCCTTGCTCAAACACAAGTGCATATGACATCGAAAGCATTTTGAGCAGGAACTGCTTACCCTTCGGAGCACCTGAGTTCATCCCGGTTTTTAGTGGGGTTCGTGTTACTCGTTCTTTAGTTTTATATGTATGTTTTGTAGTTCATTGTTTGTCCTTTTGTACTTTTTCTTTTGGCCATTGCGTTGTCTGTTCTTCTTCGATATACAGATTCTGATTACCCCTTTGGTATCTTCAAACTCCTCTTACATATGAAAATCCATCGCAACCAAATAATTAACATCTCTGTCTTTTCTCATCCCATATCGAATGGTGGTTTGTTCCATCTTTTCTAACTATATCTACAGGCCTTTTCATGGGTCATCCTGTTGGTGGCTTGACAGGTGGCGAAGAAACCAGGGTTCTGTCAATTTACACTTTTATTTCCTCTAATCCATCTGCTATTTCACTTGCAAAAGCACATAACTCCATTGGCTTTATCTGAAGTCATGCACAGTGCCATTTGTAATATGCAGGTTTTTTTTATTGTGTGTATTTTTGATTAAGCATTTAGATGAAATAACAAATGGGAGGTTTGGGCGCCATTGAAACCGGTTTAACTCTATACTACCACTTCACCTTTGTGAGAAGTGCCTGTACCACGTCAGGTTTTCTCCACTTTATGTGCATACCTTTATGTCTGATGTGTTTGGTGGGTGGGTAGATTCGTAGTGGTTATGGTGTCAGTGTGCTTGGATTGTCTGGTGTTTAATGTGGAGTAACTATTGTTATCTGTCTTTTTTTAATTTCCATTTTCTAAATTATCTCCCTTTCATATTTTCGTAATTACCAATGTAGCATATTTGATACATTCTACTTTAAATATCAATTCCTTGAATTTAGAAACAAATTCATCTGTTATAGTATGATTAATTTTAATATTTTATGAAAACATTATCTAAAAAACCATATTCTGAATCTGTTAATATGAAACCGGCACGGCCATGAATGCTCGCGCATCTGAAAATTATCTGGCAATTTCACGCTCATCCAGTGCATCAAAAAGTGTCGAGATATATTGGGGACGACTTTTTTTAGGGCCGAATCTAGTCTCATTCAATCGCGCTGTCGTTCCTTTATTCGAGTTATCGTTCCTTACGAAATCTCAAAAGTTAACTTCCGCGTAGAAACAAAAATTCTTGTCAGCATGTCAGAAGAGATTTAGTAAATTAAAAAATATCAATATAAGTAAAACAAACTAACAAAATGACTTTTATTACACACGGGTTCGGGTTTCAGTGGTATCGGACATACGAGAGAAGGTACGAGACTTCAGGATCACCTTTGCGCTTTATGTTAAGAAGATCTTCATTAGTTGAGTGTGTTAGTGTGTTACACGGAACCGGTGTTTACAAAGCGTCGATTTTTTTTTATTCATCAGTATGTGCATCCATGTTTGTCAAAAAATCCTAAGTACACATTTTATACCATAAAGAGCTCGCTGACGCTCGCATATTATCTGTATGATCATATAATTTTATTTTCCCATCAGTAATATTTGTACCACTCATATTTCATGGAGGTTGACATTTCCGAGAGAAAAGGAGATAACCAAAAAATGTTATGATGACTATATTTCTATATTTAATAATAACTTTGCAATGTAGTAGACATTCAACACTGGGAAAAAACACAAAACAAACATTTATTTTACTGTTGGTACCCCGAAGAAGTTCATGTAGCAAATATGTTACGCTGGGCACTAGAGGGCTAAGTATTCATCAAAGACATGTACCCTATATCATTAATTAGGATATTTGTATCGTATGTATCACACCATTGTCCTTAAATACAACCAAGTTATATAATAGCCAATATGCTACATGTGTGATGTATAACGCGTACAATGATATCGTGTTGCTTCGTGTCAACCATTGGTATGTGTCTGGAAACCTGAAACTTTGAACTGGATGTCGGAGCACAACCGGAAGTCAATGCTGTTAGCCTTATGGTTAGAAATAAACTACCTTTACCAACTGTCCAATTAGTAAGAAATGATATGGATGTCAATGAACACGAAAAACTATCCAGCATTACACTTATTAGACCTAAATTCAATAAAGGAAAAAAGCATTTTTATTGCTGTTCTACATTTCACAGTAATAGTAGGGTTATTGGGGTCCCTGCCTTCGTTTCATTCAATGAGGGAAATATCACATATATAACACAATATACTGGAAAACGAACCTTTTTCTCTCATCAAATGTGTGTAATGTGTAAGTCCCAGGCTATGGACGTATATTGCTATTTTCACATCTGAGCTTATATTTTATTATTCAAATGTCTATAAATTGACATTAAATGAAGCCCTTTTTTATCTACATCGAGTTAACTTTTCAAGACAAAAATTAATGAAGTGAAAATTTAATGTAAACACTGCAGTATCAAAATATTTAATATATACTTTAAGCATGTATCTATTAAATTGTGTTTCTTTGTGTATAGTGGTGTCCAACATGTATCGTGTTGTGTTTTTGTTTCGTTATTCTTCGTCTATGTTGCCAGTTTCTCTGGATTGTCAATTTTTGATTGCCGCTTCGGTATTCTCTAACGTATATTAAATAGACATCATGTGTTAAAATCAGAATGGAGAAACTAGTCTTACTTTCATTTTATAGATTCCTTAGGTTAAAAGATACAACATCAAATGTTATGCTTTTCAGGGAACGAGTTACCAGATTAAACAATGTTGCTACCGGGTAAATGTAATGCTTTAATCAATGCCTCATGTCTCTTGCTCTATGAGAATACTTAAATGTCATTTTTAGTTAGAAATAATTATACAAAGTATATGTATAAGCATCCCTACGTCAAAGTTGCATTGGTTATCTTGAGAAAAAAACTAGATAACAGTATCACAAATGAATTGTAAGTAGAATGTTTCGAATATCTTAAAGTAAGTGAGGCATGCTGTATGTCAAAGGTTATTTCTACTGGTAACGTGTTAAACCATAATCTACCAATCAATTTACGCTCGTAAGCACGACTCGTGCATTGTGGTAATACCGTTAGACTTGAAAACGCATAAGAATATAGATAATATTTGAATACAAAACTGAAAACGACCAGAACATATGAAACGAAAAAACACCATTGGCTTGGCCTAAATGTGCTGATCATAAGTGATAATGGTTGGCTGTACGGGTACCTATTTATTGCCATTAATTGTAGAAGAAATGTGAACACGTCATGAAGAATATTTCCCTTGTATCAGACTTTATGCCCATTGTTTTAAGCTTGGGAGACCACTCATATGTCCTCCTGTCCGTTTTCCCGGTGAATAGCTTATTGAAATATATTCAATGCGGGCCATGATAGGAAATAAATCATGGAAAAAATGAGGACATAGTATGGAGATTCTTTCCCTATTCACAGTGTTTTAAGCTTGGAATATCATACAGTTGTACGTCTGCATGGTGAATAACTCATTGACATGTATTCATGGCAGCCATGCTCAGACATTCATCGTGGAAGAAATGTGGACATATCATGAATATTATTTCCCTATTCCTAATGTTTTAAGCTTGGAATATCATGCAGCTATCTTCCTGTCCATCTTCTCGGATAATAACTCATTGACATGTATTGTGAGACTACAACTCAATCACAGTGACCTGTCTATGACAGAAAATGAACTCGTAAACATATTTTTCCAAACATTAGATTGTGGGATATCATTTCGAAATTGAATTACAAATCACGTTGATATCAGCTAAAATCGATTGACACCGGTATATTGCCTGTGTACTTTTATCATGACGGAAGTATGCCACGAAAACGTGTCGATAGACATAAGGTTCTTTTTTTAAATTATTTTCAACTGTTTATATATACACAATATTAGTGTAGTGTCTTAAAATATCAAGTTTATGTGTATGAGGCTTAAAACTTGAGATAAAGGCGAGGTTCACCGAGTCTTTCCGTAGTTTTGTGCCGAATATGCAACTTTATATTTTAAGACACTGCATTAATATCGTGTTTATCCTTTAAAAAGCACATTAATCCATTGACGTTTATATTAAAAATTACATAATAAAATTATATAATTATCTCTTGATTGCACCTTTTGATATTTTTCCGTCTACAGGAAGTGAACTGGATTTACAATTAGGTTCCCAAAGCTCAACAGGTAACATGTGGAAGGGGTACCAGAAAAAAAAATATATTTCGGTCAGTGACAGTATATAGCACAAATTTATCCAGTCAATGCAATTAACTTGATCAAATAGAACAAGTGCAGGATAAAAGAGGATTATTATCTGACATATTTCTTTAACCCAGCAGACGATCGCGAGTATTCATTTTTCATATTGTTGTTCTGACAGTTCTTGTCATGTTCGACGTTTTAAATTCGAATTATTTAAACTTTATCTTGTAAAAACTTGTTAAAAAATAAGATAAATTACACAAAAATAATGAATGTGTGTGATATCAATTACGCACAAGTAGCCATGACCTGTGATATCTTCTCATCTCCTACCATCTGTGCTGTAACCTCCCTTCATCAATTGTCACTCCATTCGGCAAATTACTTGAAATACCATCAAATATATAAATAATGGCCAGTTAAAAAGACCATATAAATTGACATTTAGAAGCTTTACAGCTTTGAATATAAATAGTTACAATATATAGTAATAGTTACATGCGTTTTTTTCAGCTTCGATTCACACTGATTGCTAAATAAACGCTAGAGAATATCGAAGGGGCAATCAAAAATGGACAATCCAGAGAAACTGTCAACATAGGGTACACAAGACGAAGAACCACGACACAATATGTGTTGGGCACCACTATACCCAAACAAACACAAATAACGTAAATAAGTCATGATCCCTCATATAAGCAACTGGCACTTTTGTTAATCCTGTCCCAAGTCTCCATTTGTATTTGTGCAGTCAGATAACCATTAGTTCAAACGCACCATTTTGATTTTATATTTTATAGTAGGGTGTTTTCTTAATTTTAAGTTATTGACATAATGTAAAATTAATATTAATCGACAAAAGTGTATTTATATGTTTTTCTTGGTTTCTCAGTATACATTTTGTAGTTATGTACCAAATTATCGAGTTCATTTATCGAAATTTATATGAAAATTGTCTATTTATTGCAGATTATCGTGCAGATTAATTTGCCGTCAGGTGCTAGCTCTTTAAAAATATAGATATAGATATTAAAATAATCTACTTGAGGGTCGCTGACCCAAGAATAGATCTAAGATGAAAAACATAAAATACCGTACCGTAAGAACAGTTCCAAAATAAAATCATAAAACAGCAAAATCGATATCTCCAACCTACATATACGTCACCAAGCACTTTCCTGTCTTGATACAGGCACTTCCATTAAAAGGGGCGGGATTAAGCTAGATTTTAGCCAATCCTTACATAAAATTTGATGAGCAACTGTTGTATAGACACACTGAGTCTTAATATTAAGCTTTAATATATAATATAATAACATCACACATTTAACCTGCTTTACTATGCTGTTGATTAAAATAGTGAAAAGTACTAACTCTTAATATCTGTCCCATCAGTTGTACGACATTTCAAAGTGCTATGAATAAAATATGTGCGAATTAATGTACATTTTGTATTTGTTCAGTTAACAAACCAAATTCCGACAGACATTGTTATTTTTTATAATGTCCATCCATCTCGCATCCACATTTTCCTTGTTTACAAAACAACACGACTAATTGAGAACAAACGCAGATTAATGATGTCATGCTCTTGTACAAAAAGCTTTAATATAACCCTGATGAATCTAATTAATATTTCCTTCTAGATTGTCACAATATCCCATTTACATATTGTATTTTATCAGACGCAGTTACCCTTTGTGTATATTTGTTTACAGTGAAGCTGTCCATTCTAGATATAGGTAATTAAACCTTAGATCGTGATTGTATTACAGTATTATTAAATGGGTGTTTTGGTATTAATCCTGTATTATGTCCAAGTACAGTCGTATTGAGTTGAGGACAGCTGTATTGACCCTCGGTGTTGCCTCGGGTCAATACAGCTGTACGAGACTCAATACGACTGTACGAGGACATAATACAGGATTAATATCAAAACACCCATTTCATGATACCTTTATTAACCAATACACCAATGTGTAAAATACAACCAATATCAAAACATCCAATATCAACCAATACACTAATATGTAAAATACAACCAATAAATGCAATATGAAGGGGTGGTTGTCTCAGACACATTCCACATTTCAATGCTTGTACGAGGAAATAATGTAGGATAAATATCAAGACACTCATTTCATGATACTTTCAGTAACCATACACCAATGTGAACATACAACCAATGTTATTCAATACTATTAAGCGGTGGTTGTCTCCGACACATTCTACATTTCAATGTTTGTACGAGGAAATAATGTAGGATAAATATCAAGACACTCATTTCATGATACTTTCAGTAACCATACACCAATTTGAAAAATAAACAGTGTCAGCTATGTCGTCTGCCATTTTTTTTTTGTTTATTGCTAAGTGCACATGTCCATTCCTGTATAAAGACCAGTTCCAAGCCGTATTAAACCTGTTTTTCGGTATTAAGAGCTGTATAAATACCACTTAAAGAATCTGTATTAACTGGTAAATTTCCTACGTATTTTGTTACATTGGTTAATAATAATTGTTAATACCCTCGCTTTGCTTTAGAGTTAATATTTCAGCTCTTTCGTGTCAATTTCTTTAATTGGTGGCAGACACGGGAGTATCCGGTTAAAAAACACCGACCTTTCGCAAGTCGTTGACAAACGTCATCACATAATGTTATATCGAGTACACCTTTGCACATGCGAGAATCGAATTCGCAACTTTTATTGTTGGTGATAGTCAAAGAATGCATTGGCAAATCCAACTACCATATCATCACGATCACAACGGTTATGATGCATGGTTATATCGCTTAATGATAGTGTATAAGGCGTAAAATGGCTAAGATGTTATGTCTAGGATATAATGATTTCTTATAGCTGCTAAATTTATCAGTCCTGATATTACATGGAAGTGTTTTTATTATTTTATTCGTCTTTACAATACACAAATTCTAATCTGTATGGTCCATAGGCAATATTTTACATGAATTTTGGGGGATTTACGGTTATTTTTATAATTAACTCCCATTATTACTTTGTGACAAATACTGTGTCAATTAAATCGGCATGTTCGTTTCGGTATTTGCAATAAACTTTGGTAATTAAGTGCAGTATTTTAATTAAAAAAAAATGTCATTAAAAATGGGTAATTCGGTATTCTTCATTCTATCATGTATAATTCGGTAATACCAAACAACATTAGGTATTTTCAATAATTTTTTTGTTATTATGTATTTCCAATATATAGATATATAGCTATATTTTGGGAGAAATTTTTATGGTCACAAGGGTTGTTAAGATCTCGTATTTAAAATACATTCATTTGCTCTTATTGGTATTTGAGCGGGGTTATGGTGTTCAGCGCCACTTTCAACAACATTTCAGTTATACCGTAGTGGTCAGTTTTATTGGTGGAAGAAACCAGAATAGCCGTAGATAACAACTGAGATGTCGCAAGTCACTGACAAACTTTAGCACATAATGTAAGATTGTTGTATCGAGTACACCTCGCCTGAAATGGGCTCGAACAAAGCCGTAATTGACCCTTCCTCATTTGTTTTGTGAGTAACTAGAAAGGTCATCTTATTGATTGTTTAGATAAACCATATATAATATTTTGTTTGTATTAAGTTTAATGTCTTTAATAAATTTGAAAAAAAAAAATATTATTATTACATTTTATATTATAGTGTACCGTTTATATGTAAAAAAGTTACAAATAAAGATATATCTTCCAAGACAAAAGCAGTATTCGGGTTTTGACTAAAGTAATAAATTACCAGAAAGCAACTGCTGTTGTATGTACACTTTAATCTTAGGTTGTATTTCGCTGTAATATAAGCGGATTTTGTTTTCATGGCACCATTTATTATAAATATATCTTCTAATATACCTAGACAAATGGTGTTTAGATGAATTGATAGAAAGGAGGAATGTATAATATATAAAGAAATGATTATTATCAGATTGAAATATGGGGATAAATTAATAAATGATTTAATATAATCTAAAGAGATAAGTCAATATTTCACAGGTGTCTGCACTAAAAAGTTTGTACAACTTCTACACACAATATATAATCTTTAGATTTCAGACCTTAGTAAGATTTCAAGATTGTATTAGTACTTTCAGACAGGTACACTGTAACAAGAGGAACATATATTCAACAACATTATAATGGTCAACAGGTCGAATTTTACAAAAAGAAACAAATTTTACATAAAGTAATTAGCATAACAAATATCAAATAATATTTGAACAACAGACACATGATCTATTTTGATTTAATGTTCATAATAGAGAGATTACCTATCACATGTAAATCATGGATGCAACCAGAAAAAAACAATCTTAAAGCAAATCTTACAAGTATATCTAATTGCTTTGGCTCAAAGATAGCTACTAAATTTAATAACCTTTTTGCACCTAAGTGGATACTTCAGCTATAGTTATTTTATGAATACTAAAAAGTACTTATTTTGCAGTTTTTTTTGTTTTGTATTTTAAGCTGCATGCTATTACTGTAGTGGGTGTATATTTATTTTCATTTGCAATTCTGAAAAAAAATGTAATTAATCTTTTATTAAAAGGCATATTCAAAAGGTATTATTTAAACATATTTTATTGTTTTATAATGAACAATTGGATAGGACAAAAGTTTCACAGCTTAAAAACATCTTGTCCAATACATACATGAATTAATACAAAATGAACTTATATGATATTAAATACATATTTTATATTTAATAAAGACATGAAAAAAAACCCAAAATGTTAAGTGTCATGCAAATGGATTAACCAAGATAAAATATACTTAATCGAACACGCCCGTCTATCTTAATGAAATGAAACCATCGAACATTTAATTTGGATTTAACTTTCTAATTTCCAAAGGTATTTAACATCATATAATTTGTATTGATGTATCTGCACCTTCTTTTTGAAGTTCTAACGCTTTATATAAAAAACATTGTAATCTTTGTTAAAGACAACATCGTGTTGTCAGGTTGTTAAAGTTGATTGATTGTTACAGTTTGAGGGAAGAACCTGTCGACATTTGTGGAACTAATTGATGAAAATACAATTTGTATTTTATCCAACCATAATTAATTACTTCCGATGGTTTTATTTTAAATATTGAGGGTTGTGGTGTTTAACGCTACTTTCCACAATATTTAAGTTATATCGTGGCAGTCGGTTTTATTTTTGGAGGAAAACGAAGTACCCGGAAAAAACTTAAAGATTGAAGGACCTATAATGTCTTGAAGTTATAGATAAATACAATGGGTTTTTTCCTGACGAAGATTTGATATCATAGTATACGATTTTTTTTTTTTAAAAATCCGTTTATTAAAAAAGC
This sequence comes from Bathymodiolus septemdierum, assembly GCA_963383655.1. NCBI lineage: Eukaryota > Metazoa > Mollusca > Bivalvia > Mytilida > Modiolidae > Bathymodiolus > Bathymodiolus septemdierum. The sequence goes on from OY726521.1 coordinate 79,985,084, forward strand.
AAACTTTTTTTCTCGTAATAATATATAGCGAGATAAAACGTATATAGTATAGTATACGTTCATCCTTTTTTTATTAGAAAATGTTTGTACTGAAAACAATACTTCAAACAAATAATATTAATTTATTTAATTAATGAAAAAACAAACAATTAGTAAAAATGAAAACTTTAAAAAAAAACTTACCTTTAAATATCTAGTTATCCTCAATAGTCATTGAAAAAGTTTTTTATGTAGTTAATCAGCAGACGACACTTCACGTGCAGCAATTATGAGATGCTACCTATTCAAAAGTAAACATCTCAGTTACTGTAGCAAGTTCTCTTTGATACCAGTATCGATCCCCAATAGATAATAATGCATCCTACCTAACACAGTGATAGCAACATGCTAAAGTGTTCACCCGATTTTCTTCCAATTCGCATTGGCAACATGGTAAAGATTCATAAAATGTATGTCCTATACCATGTAATGTATGATAAAACTAATCAAACTGTAAGTTATATTTCAATGTGGAGATATTTTGTTCAATATGTATTACTTATTAAGTTAGAAAACACGATTGTCATTATTGATCTACTAAAACATGAAAATAGCTAATTTTTAATTCGATAACTGAATAATTTGACGAACGAAATCTCATTAAGGATTCTCATAGTCGAACACATTGGTATATATGCTAAAATCACAGGGATAAACGTTGAATGACAGACAATACGACAGAACAAGACGAAATGACTTAAGACCGAACAACACGACTTATCACGATAAAGACTAGAGGGTTGTATGTTTCACATTGGACAACATCCGTCGCGAAGCGTAAAATATCAAAGCTTACCCTCCGGAGCACATGAGCTCACCCCTAGTTTGTAATCGGATTCGCGTTGGCCAATATTTAGTTTGTTGTGTAGTGTATTGTAGATTATTTCTTGTCCCTTTGTCCTTAATATTTGTTACTATTGTGTTGTTTATACTTCTTCGATTTACGACTTTAGATTTCCTCTTTGATATCTTCAAACGTTTCTTCATTTCTAAATTATGGAATTCTGACAAAAAATACACAATTGATAGTCTGCAATGGAAGCATATAAAATAAATTCATGGAAAATTTCCGATATATCAAAAGTCCAAAAGATAAAAATTAACATATGATAGTTGCAATGATTTAAAATATTCATAAAATATCATATAACATTGTCTGGAGAGGCGAATCTAGACTTTCCGGAAAGAGAGAGTGTGCTTTTTGTGGCAATCAAAACTTTTGTTCACAGACCCTTGCGGGTGGCACCTTTAACCATCACATATACCTAAGTGTTATAGTGAACAGCGCTCGCGAAAAATGGGGTAGATCAAGGGACCAGTCCTGGTTAGGTCAAACCAATAAGAACTAATACTGGTTGGCTCGGGGTCGCAGTAATGTGTCCGAGTGGAGCCACATGTTTACCTATGCACAGTAGGAACAGTCGTGGTCGTGATCGTATGGTAGTTGGATTTTTACAACTACCTGTGCAATGAGTGCCTATCACCACTAAAGTTGTGAGTTCGAAATCCGCTCATGGCGGGATGTACTCGATAAAACATTAGGTGATAAAGTTTGTCAGTGACATGCGACAGGTCAATGGTTTTCTCCGGGTACTCCGGTTTCCTCTACCAATAAAACTGACCTCCATGATATAACTGAACTATTGTTGGAAATGGCGTTAAACACCATAAATCAAACCATAAACCAAAGCTATGGAATGTTGTTTCATTGAACTAGCACTATAGACATACATCTAGCACTATAGACATACATCTAGCACTATAGACATACATCTAGCACTATAGACATACATCTAAACATGTTTGTTGGTATAGAACAAAACAGACATCATCATCATCATCTGTCATCCAAAGTAATTTGTTCTCAGAGTGAGCATAGCTGTAATACCGCTCCCTTGATTAAAACAACAATCAATTGGTCTTACAGGTAAATAAACTTGTATCAACTCCTAATGAACAAGGTATTGTTATAAGTGGTTGTTGGTGGTGGAACATTACAATCTATAATTTCTGTTTCCTCATTAGTCAAAATATTTGTCAATAGGAAGGTCTGCTTCATATCGTTACCTAGATTACCGACACCTAAAATTGACAATAGTGTCCTTTTAAGGACGAAACTGAACAAGAAAGATGATTTCAATTTTTCCATCGTGAATTATATGTAGCTGTGCACTTGCACTTAGAGTATATAGCTCTCAGTTCCTATGGTATTTCGGAGCTTTCGGCTCCTGTCATGATTTCTTGAATGGGAATTGACTGCTTACGAGGACGCTACTGAACCAAGGGTTTCTAGTGGTTGAGTTGAGCCACATCGACAATTTTCAGTCGCCTTCATGACTTGGATAATCGTTATGGAATATCTGTGTCCCGTTGTCGTTGTCACAATCCCGTCCTCCTTTACATCTTTCATGATTTGTTCCTAGTATTTAAAAAAGAGCAATACTAGTGGAGCTGGAATGTTTACTCTTACATGGTACCTGAGTTCATACTAGTGGAGCAGGAATGGTTACTCTTACATGGCACCTGAGTTCATACTAGTGGAGCAGGAATGTTTACTCTTACATGGCACCTGAGTTCATACTAGTGGAGCAGGAATGTTTACTCTTACATGACACCTGAGTTCATACTAGTGGAGCAGGAATGTTTACTCTTACATGACACCTGAGTTCATACTAGTGGAGCAGGAATGTTTACTCTTACATGGCACCTGAGTTCATACTAGTGGAGCAGGAATGTTTACTCTTACATGGCACCTGAGTTCATACTAGTGTAGCAGGAATGTTTACTCTTACATGGCACCTGAGTTCATACTAGTGGAGCAGGAATGTTTACTCTTACATGACATCTGAGTTCATACTAGTGGAGCAGGAATGTTTACTCTTACATGACATCTGAGTTCATACTAGTGGAGCAGGAATGTTTACTCTTACATGGCACCTGAGTTCGCCACCGGTTTGACTTTTAGTGTTATGTCTTACATGGCACATGAGTTCGCCACCGGTTTGACTTTTAGTGTTATGTCTTACATGACACATGAGTTCGCCACCGGTTTGACTTATAGTGTTATGTCTTACATGACACATGAGTTCGTCACCGGTTTGACTTGTAGTGTTATATCTTACATGACACATGATTTCGCCACCGGTTTGGCTTGTAGTGTTATGTCTTACATGACACATGAGTTCGCCACCGGTTTGACTTGTAGTGTTATGTCTTACATGACACATGAGTTCGTCACCGGTTTGACTTGTAGTGTTATGTCTTACATGACACATGAGTTCGCCACCGGTTTGACTTGTAGTGTTATGTCTTACATGACACATGAGTTCGCCACCGGTTTGACTTGTAGTGTTATGTCTTACATGACACATGAGTTCGCCACCGGTTTGACTTGTAGTGTTATGTCTTACATGACACATGAGTTCGCCACCGGTTTGACTTTTAGTGTTATGTTTTACATGACACATGAGTTCGCCACCGGTTTGACTTTTAGTGTTATGTCTTACATGGCACATGAGTTCGCCACCGGTTTGACTTGTAGTGTTATGTCTTACATGACACATGAGTTCGTCACCGGTTTGACTTGTAGTGTTATGTCTTACATGGCACATGAGTTCGCCACCGGTTTGACTTGTAGTGTTATGTCTTACATGGCACATGAGTTCGCCACCGGTTTGACTTGTAGTGTTATGTCTTACATGGCACATGAGTTCGCCACCGGTTTGACTTGTAGTGTTATGTCTTACATTACACATGAGTTCGCCACCGGTTTGACTTTTAGTGTTATGTCTTACATGGCACATGAGTTCGTCACCGGTTTGACTTTTAGTGTTATGTCTTACATGGCACATGAGTTCGTTACCGGTTTGACTTGTAGTGTTATGTCTTACATTACACATGAGTTCGCCACCGGTTTGACTTTTAGTGTTATGTCTTACATGGCACATGAGTTCGTCACCGGTTTGACTTTTAGTGTTATGTCTTACATGGCACATGAGTTCGTCACCGGTTTGACTTGTAGTGTTATATCTTACATGGCACATGAGTTCGCCACCGGTTTGACTTTTAGTGTTATGTCTTACATGGCACATGAGTTCGTCACCGGTTAGACTTTTAGTGTTATGTCTTACATGGCACATGAGTTCGTCACCGGTTTGACTTGTAGTGTTATGTCTTACATGACACATGAGTTCGTCACCGGTTTGACTTTTAGTGTTATGTCTTACATGACACATGAGTTCGTCACCGGTTTGACTTGTAGTGTTATGTCTTACATGGCACATGAGTTCGCCACCGGTTTGACCTTTAGTGTTATGTCTTACATGGCACATGAGTTCGTCACCGGTTTGACTTGTAATGTTATGTCTTACATTACACATGAGGTCGCCACCGGTTTGACTTTTAGTGTTATGTCTTACATGGCACATGAGTTCGTCACCGGTTTGACTTTTAGTGTTATGTCTTACATGGCACATGAGTTCGTCACCGGTTTGACTTTTAGTGTTATATCTTACATGGCACATGAGTTCGCCACCGGTTTGACTTTTAGTGTTATGTCTTACATGGCACATGAGTTCGTCACCGGTTTGACTTTTAGTGTTATGTCTTACATGGCACATGAGTTCGTCACCGGTTTGACTTGTAGTGTTATGTCTTACATGACACATGAGTTCGTCACCGGTTTGACTTTTAGTGTTATGTCTTACATGGCACATGAGTTCGTCACCGGTTTGACTTGTAGTGTTATGTCTTACATGACACATGAGTTCGTCACCGGTTTGACTTTTAGTGTTATGTCTTACATGGCACATGAGTTCCCCACCGGTTTGACTTTTAGTGTTATGTGTAGTGTTTTGTTGATCATTGTTTGTCTTTTTGTTCTTTTTCTTTTGATCATTGTATTGTCTTCGATTTACGTTTAATGGTCATGCCTTTTATTGCTTTGAAACCTGTTCTCGTTATGAATACAGATGTAATTATGCTCACTTGACGTTTAACAGCATCAATCAATCAATCAATCAATCAATCAATCAATCAATCAATCAATCAACCAATCCGCATTTTAGAAATGTTTTCGATTGAACCATCAGATTTAATTTAAAATTAATACAATTTTGAATTAGGTCTAGATCTTCTGCTTTTGTTTATATATGGAAGTTGAAATTAAGAATTAATTGTTTCATTTGAAAAAGAATTGAAAGCACAACACAAAGAGAAGAAAGACACTACTTATGGTCTGTATGTTATTACAAAGTACACAGCTCATGGCAATACATGTATTTGTATTTAACATACATTCTATATATGCTACTGCATTGGCATGACGCTATGTAGGTTTTTCTTTTCTTATATACGATGTTATTTCTTTTGAATCGAATTATAAACGTATATTATACAACATGGCAAATGCTTGGTGTGTGTTTAATTGAAATGGTTATATTTATTTAAAACTAAGCGATCCTATTTCTTATTTACATGATTACAGAAAATGGTTTATGTCAAATGTTAACACTAAAGAGAAAATAGGAAGTCATATTTCAGAATTTACCTTTCATATATCAGTAATTATGTAATATAAAACAGCTATAAAACATTGCGTTAGATGTAACATATTCTGCAAGGGATAATGATAAGGGATAAAACCAAATTGATGGATATTTTATATTAATCAAATAGTCTAAGGCAAGTTAACGAATATGTCTTAGGAAATTACCGAGTTTTTTTTTATCCTGGAAAAAGAGTGTTAAAGCATTATATTTTTGCGTGTGAGGAGAGAATATATATTTTATAAAACAAATTAAAGTTCTCCTCACTAGTTTAGTATCTAGAGGGATGATATTGTCTAATGGGATGGGAATGTCTAGAGGGATGGGAATGTCTAGAGGGATGATAATGTCTAGAGGGATGGGAATGTCTAGAGGGATGGGAATGTCTAGAGGGATGATAATGTCTAGAGGGATGGGAATGTCTAGAGGGATGATAATGTCTAGAGGGATGGGAATGTCTAGAGGGATGGGAATGTCTAGAGGGATGGGAATGTCTAGAGGGATGGGAATGTTTATACATTACATTTTTTTTTGCCAACCAGGAGAGAAAATATATTTTAAAAGAATTGCAAAATCCCATCACCACTGGTTAAATAATGTGTGGTTACCTTAAGTGTAGCTTAACGTGTTATGCTTTGGATTTTTCCTTTGATCAAGGCTTCTTAAAAGTTGGCCTCCCTTGTCAGGTAAATTATTTCATTTCTGAGCACCGGACTCTGCGACTACGATAACACGTTTGGGTATGACTTGTGTACTCACACTCTAAGACTAGCCAATAAAATCATGTTATTAAGATATTCATTGCAAATTGTTTGAAGAGCAATTTTGGTGCTATGCTAAGCATCACTATTCTGTTTGGATGAATTAAGAGTACCATTATGAAGCTCGCACTCTACAAGGTTATGACCGTACCACCTGATCGCAACACCCGTTATTATGATAGCTCATTTTGATCGGGCGTGTGTTCATTGTGTGTTTTACTCATTAGCTAAGACTGTTAATTTTAATAACTAGATGTGAATCCTCTCTGGAATTTATTGATAAAGGATCGCTGCTGATGTGTAGGCGTCGTCGTTTCGGAATTGTTTTGGGATAACATGAGTCGGTTGATTGTTACATAGGGACTATACTCGCAGATGACATAGGATCTGTTCACACTGGTAATTTCTCGCCTCCCGTTTTACCTCTTTTACGACATATGCTAGACTATTACCGTGTGTGTTATATTTAGATGTTATAATACAATTCTGATTGTGCTTTGGTGCATACTTCAGAGCTGCATACGGAAATATGATTAAAATGGAAAACTAAAAAGGTCACACTGTCGGAACAGTTTCAAATTCAATTATCAAAATCGAAAAAGAGGCAAAATCGATACTAATAACAAACAAATACATGACCTCTGACTTTCCTGGCTTGGTACAAAAGACAACACAACACTGAAAACTAAAAAGAAGAGCAACACGGACACCACCAAAACAGCGAAGATGCTCGCGAAGGGTGAGCAAGTTTGTCTCTTGACATGCTGATCTCTGTATATGTTGTTGGTTTGGTATTCATTGTTTCATTTGCTATGAACTTTTGTCTGGTGTCACTCTCATTTGTGTTCTCTCGTTGTCAACGTTTTCACATCTCCGTCATCTGTCTAATAATACAAACCCGAATGAACTATAGAACTAGATCATTAGAAGGCTATTCATATGTATGCAAATGAAATGGATCCCAAATGAAAGTTAGAAAATACAAATATTCGTGTAAATGAACCCATACAATTGAATGGGATGCTGAGCTTCTAACATAATTGAATTGGGAGTGTTTAATTATTTAAACGTTTGTTTGACTGACATATGCATGTTTATACAGATAATATTATTGGAAACAAAGAACCATCTTAATGTTGAATTGCTGTGTCTGGTGTATCCAATGTTGTCAGTTTCTCTGTATTGTCCATTTCTTCGGTGTTCTCTAACGTTTGTTTTCTCTTTATTTTAATTTTATTGGCAGTTAGATTTTTGTTTAACTTTGACTATTGTTTCACGATTATGTCTTATATCCTTGTATTCTATTTAATTTTTATGTAATGGTGGATGTCATAGGCTCTCTTTAATAGAACTAATATTATACACAAGACAACTTCTGTGTCACGAAAAATAAATATATTAACGATGTTCGGTTCGTGTTTACCTTCAGTTGATTGTTGTAAATTCATCGGGTACGCTCAAAGCCAAATAAAGGTTTACCTTCAGATGATTGTTGTAAGCTTCAACGGGTACGCTCAAAGCCAAATACAAGTTTACCTTCAGTTGATTGTTGTAAGCTTCATCGGGTACGCTCAAAGCCAAATAAAAGTTTACCTTCAGTTGATTGTTGTAAGCTTCATCGGGTACGCTCAAAGCCAAATAAAAGTTTACCCTCAGTTGATTGTTGTAAGCTTCATCGGGTACGCTCAAAGCCAATTAAAAGTTTACCTTCAGTTGATTGTTGTAAGCTTCATCGGGTACGCTCAAAGCCAAATAACAGTTTACCTTCAGTTGAGTGTTGTAAGCTTCATCGGGTACTCTCAAAGCCAAACAAAAGTTTACCTTCAGTTGATTGTTGTAAGCTTCATCGGGTGCTCAAAGCCAAATAAAAGCTAAATAATTTAAAAGTCTAAGGAGCTAGAAAATCAAAGGGCTTAAGCAGGATAACCAATATAGGCTAAGATCACATATGGCTGAGGGAGGAGAATTTTAGTTTTAATAATGATTATCCTGTTAGTTTGGATTTTTTTGTTAGTTTCTGCTCTTCAATGTTAGATTTTTAGATCTAATTTTCCAATAGTTTTTGGTATGTCAATATTGAAAACGCTACATACAGATATTCTGATCTAATGTTCTCAGTTAATATTCGTAGTATTAATATAATGTTTATATAAACATGCAGTCAGATTTCAATATTTCTCGTCTTCAGTATCAATGTCTTGCGGCTAAGAAACAATTTACAGATCTAGTATGCATTCACCGTCTATGTACGTTTATATAGTATTTTGATATATTATTGTAAAAGTAAAGAAATGAAATTCTAGTAATGTTTGATGATTGCCAGAAAGAAAGGGCAGCTGTAATAACTAACACATCTTTATGATATAATGGATGTTTTACGGAAAAACAGACGGAATATAAAACAAAATCAAACGGTACGTTTATTTTTTAACTTCAAAGTTATAGTATGACTCTTATTAATTTTTTTTCAAAAGCCTTGATATCTACTTTTTGTTCGGAAATAACAACTACGTTTTCATTTATGCATTAGTCATTGTTCAGGGTTGAGACGTAGAGTCGGCATTTTCCGGTCATTTCCGGTTACTTCAGGTTCAAATGTGTCAGAAATTGACAAATATTTGAACAGATTTGTGAAGAGTTTGATATGAACCAGAACGAGCAGCATTAGATAAATAAGTAATACCAAAGATGTGTCTATGAATGATACTTTGACAGTACAAGGCCGAGATATAACACTCATGTTAACGTGGTCACTAAATCTACTGATACTTTGACAGTACAAGGCCGAGATATAACACTCATGTTAACGTGGTCACTAGATCTACACGATAATGTACAATTTAACGGTTTGTATATGTGTTTCTTTATATCTTGTCCTTTGTAATATTGATTAATATATTGAATTATTAATATATTTTGAAAGATTGATGAATCGGATGGAGTGATTGGTCCGGTTGAGGATTATTGTGAAACGTCTTTTACGTGCAACGAGCGTAGCGTCCTTGGGTTGAGTTGTGTATTAGTTTCATTCGGCGTGGTTCCATTTTAAAGATTGTATTTATTTATTTTTTGCATTTCTATGCTGCATCTGGTGATAACTTGTGTAGATATGGTAGTTATGCTATCATTTCTATATTTAACTAGAGATGTTTTGAAATCTGTTGTTCACTGGAATAATTATGTCATTTCACTCTACATGATATATGGTTGCCGACATTGTTGAGATCCACATGAAAAATAAAGTGACACAGGTTCAAAGTTACATGCTTACTTCCAATGTATTCAACTAAAAATCTTGAGTAAGAGGTTATACATGTAAATAAGGGTAATAACAAAATTACCGAACTCCGAGCAATCTAACAAAGGGAAAGTCAAAACTCATAAGTATATAAACAGATAAAATCGGTCAACAACCGGAAAACTGTGAAAACCGTAATGACCCTGACTTGGTCTCAATAATTTGTTTCAATGCTTTTTTTTGGGTTAATATCCACACTTTGTTATTTATCTGAATACAGACCGCAATGTGGAAAGCGACGCCAATATCAACATTGGTACTCCGAACTCCTTTATTGGTGCATACATTTGATAAGTGGAATATTTATTCCTCTTAACTGCGGCTACAATATTTAATCAGTAAACTGATTATGTTAGTCCCTTAACTGCATGGTGTTGATGTTCAATAGTTCAATTAGACAATGCACTGTAAAATATATGGTAGTCATGTTGACAGCATCACATTTGAATCTTGCGATATGTGTGTTCCATAGAGGTAATATTATACATATGTAGTCATTGCAATTGTTCATAAAGAGTATATCTGTAAATACCTATTCGCATTTCCATTTTTGATTATATGTGATATTGAATCTTTGTATTTTCCATTTGTGTATTTTGATGCCCCGCGACGAAGAGTCGGGGGGGGGGGGGGTATTAATTTACCCCTGTCCGTCCGTCCGTTCGTCCATCCGTCCGGATATAGATACATGGTTTGTCCGGCTATCTCCTCCTACAGTTTTGGAGCTACAGCTTTAATATTTTGTAGGATGTTTATGCACATAATGGAGGTGTGCATGTCCACAGGATTTTGATGGTCAGGCGGGTGCATCATTTGTGTCTTACAGACACACTTCATTTTTAAAAAATCACTCCTAACAAAACAACTTTGTCCGACATAATTATCAGGTGCGGGGGCATACATCTTTTCTAGTTTCTAGATTGAATTTAGGTTTAATCTAGACCTTTGTAATTGTGATTTCTTGTACCCGAGGTTGAAAGACTCTCAAGGTTCCTTTGTAATTGTGATTTCTTGTACCCGAAGTTGAAAGACTCTCAAGGTTCCTTTGTAATTGTGATTTCTTGTACCCGAGGTTGAAAGACTCTCAAGGTTCCTTTGTAATTGTGATTTCTTGTACCCGAGGTTGAAAGACTCTCAAGGTTCCTTTGTAATTGTGATTTTTTGTACCCGAGGTTGAAAGACTCTCAAGGTTCCTTTGCAATTGTGATTTCTTGTACCCGAGGTTGAAAGACTCTAAAAGTTCCTTTGTAATTGTGATTGCTTGTACCCGAGGTTGAAAGACTCAAGATTCCTTTGTAATTTTGATTTCTTGTACCCGAGGTTGAAAGACTCTCAAGGTTCCTTTGTAATTGTGATTTCTTGTACCCGAGGTTGAAAGACTCTAAAAGTTCCTTTGTAATTGTGATTGCTTGTACCCGAGGTTGAAAGACTCAAGATTCCTTTGTAATTTTGATTTATTGTACCCGAGGTTGAAAGACTCTCAAGGTTCCTTTGTAATTGTGATTTCTTGTACCCGAGGTTGAAAGACTCAAGGTTACTTTGTAATTGTGATTTATTGTACCCGAGGTTGAAAGACTCTCAAGGTTCCTTTGTAATTGTGATTTCTTGTACCCGAGGTTGAAAGACTCTCAAGGTTCCTTTGTAATTGAGATTTCTTGTACCCGAGGTTGAAAGATTCTCAAGGTTCCTTTGTAATTGTGATTTCTTGTACCCGAGGTTGAAAGACTCAAGATTCCTTTGTAATTTTGATTTCTTGTACCCGAGGTTGAAAGACTGTCAAAGTTAAAAGATTGGAAAACCAAATAATTTAAAAGTTTTTGAGAGCAAAAACACCAAAGGGCCTACACAGGATGGTCTACACAGGAGGACCTACACAGGCGGGCCTACACAGGATGGCCTACACAGGAGTACCTACACAGGAGAACATACATAGGAGGACCTACACAGGAGGGCCTACACAGAGGGCATACACAGGAGGACATACACAGGCGGGCCTACACAGGATGGCCTACTCAGGAGGGCCTACACAGGAGGGCCTATACAGGATGGCCTACACAGGAGGACCTACACAGGAGGGACTATACAGGAGGGCTTACACAGGAGGGCCTATTCGGGAGGGCTACGCAGGAGGACCTACACAGGAAGGCCTACACAGAAGGGACTACACAGGAGGGCCAAAATCGGCTAAGATTACCTATGCCTAAGGAGAACTTTTGTATATGTGACATAGGATATGTAATGTAGGTTTTTGTTTTTTCTAGACTTGTTGTATGTTTAATCTACAGGCCCCCCTGAAATTGTAAAAAATATGATTTTTTTGGCGTAGATCGAAATACCCCAAACATTTTCGCGCCTCCTTCCGCTCGCCGCAGTTTGTTTAAGTGCGCCTCCCCCCGCCCCTAACTCGAAATCCTGGATCCTGGATCCGCCCCTGATCTAGTCTCTTGTCATGGTGATTCTAGACATGTTATATGTTTAATCTAGTCTCTTGTCATGGTGATTCTAGACTTGTTGTATGTTTAATCTAGTCTCTTGTCATGGTGATTCTAGACTTGTTGTATGTTTAATCTAGTCTCTTGTCATGGTGATTCTAGACTTGTTGTATGTTTAATCTAGTCTCTTGTCATGGTGATTCTAGACTTGTTGTATGTTTAATCTAGTCTCTTGTCATGGTGATTCTAGACTTGTTGTATGTTTAATCTAGTCTCTTGTCATGGTGATTCTAGACTTGTTGTATGTTTAATCTAGTCTCTTGTCATGGTGATTCTAGACTTGTTGTATGCTTAATCTAGTCTCTTGTCATGGTGATTCTAGACTTGTTATATGTTTAATCTAGTCTCTTGTCATGGTGATTCTAGACTTGTTGTATGTTTATTCTAGTCTCTTGTCATGGTGATTCTAGACTTGTTGTATGTTTAATCTAGTCTCTTGTCATGGTGATTCTAGACTTGTTGTATGTTTAATCTAGTCTCTTGTCATGGTGATTCTAGACTTGTTATATGTTTAATCTAGTCTCTTGTCATGGTGATTCTAGACTTGTTGTATGTTTAATCTAGTCCCTTGTCATGGTGATTCTAGACTTGTTGTATGTTTAATCTAGTCTCTTGTCATGGTGATTCTAGACTTGTTATATGTTTAATCTAGTCTCGTGTCATGGTGATTCTAGACTTGTTGTATGTTTAATCTAGTCTCTTGTCATGGTGATTCTAGACTTGTTGTATGTTTAATCTAGTCTCTTGTCATGGTGATTCTAGACTTGTTGTATGTTTAATCTAGTCTCTTGTCATGGTGATTCTAGACTTGTTGTATGTTTAATCTAGTCTCTTGTCATGGTGATTCTAGACTTGTTGTATGTTTAATCTAGTCTCTTGTCATGGTGATTCTAGACTTGTTTTATGTTTAATCTAGTCTCTTGTCATGGTGATTCTAGACTTGTTATATGTTTAATCTAGTCTCTTGTCATGGTGATTCTAGACTTGTTCTATGTTTAATCTAGTCTCTTGTCATGGTGATTCTAGACTTGTTGTATGTTTAATCTAGTCTCTTTTCATAGTGATTCTAGACTTGTTGTATGTTTAATCTAGTCTCTTGTCATGGTGATTCTAGACTTGCTGTATGTTTAATCTAGTCTCTTGTCATGGTGATTCTAGACTTGTTGTATGTTTAATCTAGTCTCTTTTCATAGTGATTCTAGACTTGTTGTATGTTTAATCTAGTCTCTTGTCATGGTGATTCTAGACTTGTTTTATGTTTAATATAGTCTCTTGTCATGGTGATTCTAGACTTGTTGTATGTTTAATCTAGTCCCTTGTCATGGTGATTCTAGACTTGTTGTATGTTTAATCTAGTCTCTTGTCATGGTGATTCTAGACTTGTTATATGTTTAATCTAGTCTCTTGTCATGGTGATTCTAGACTTGTTGTATGTTTAATCTAGTCTCTTGTCATGGTGATTCTAGACTTGTTGTATGTTTAATCTAGTCTCTTGTCATGGTGATTCTAGACTTGTTGTATGTTTAATCTAGTCTCTTGTCATGGTGATTCTAGACTTGTTGTATGCTTAATCTAGTCTCTTGTCATGGTGATTCTAGACTTGTTGTATGTTTAATCTAGTCTCTTGTCATGGTGATTCTAGACTTGTTGTATGTTTAATCTAGTCTCTTGTCATGGTGATTCTAGACTTGTTGTATGTTTAATCTAGTCTCTTGTCATGGTGATTCTAGACTTGTTGTATGTTTAATCTAGTCTCTTGTCATGGTGATTCTAGACTTGCTGTATGTTTAATCTAGTCTCTTGTCATGGTGATTCTAGACTTGTTATATGTTTAATCTAGTCTCTTGTCATGGTGATTCTAGACTTGTTGTATGTTTAATCTAGTCTCTTGTCATGGTGATTCTAGACTTGTTGTATGTTTAATCTAGTCTCTTGTCATAGTGATTCTAGACTTGCTGTATGTTTAATCTAGTCTCTTGTCATGGTGATTCTAGACTTGTTGTATGTTTAATCTAGTCTCTTGTCATGGTGATTCTAGACTTGTTGTATGTTTAATCTAGTCTCTTGTCATGGTGATTCTAGACTTGTTGTATGTTTAATCTAGTCTCTTGTCATGGTGATTTTAAACTTGTTGTATGTTTAATCTAATCTCTTGTCATGGTGATTCTAGACTTGTTGTATGTTTAATCTAGTCTCTTGTCATGGTGATTCTAGACTTGTTGTATGTTTAATCTAGTCTCTTGTCATGGTGATTTCATCTTGAACCTATGGTTTAAAAACTGCATAATTACAAATGAATGACATCAGCACCATTGAATGTAAACTATTAATATACAGATTCAAATAGTATTTTGTAGAAAATATCAGCACTATTGAATGTAAACTATTAATATACAGATTCAAATAGTATTTTTTAGAAACAAACAAACACTTTAGTCGCAGCAGTGTGTATCATAGCATTGTATATAAGTTTTAGCTATGGTATTATAATTTCCATTTGATAACAATTATAGTTACTGAGCCAAAATGAAGAAGAGAAATAAAATAAATTAGTAGTTATATATTGTTACGTCAGATCTATGTACATCATTAGTCAATTATTACATTATGTTATGTATTTTTGTGAAGGAAAGCTGGCACATGTTTTAGAAATATAGATAATTATAAGTTTAATTGTATGATGTATTAGTCTTATCTTGACTAGAGATGATGTGACGGGTTTGATATTCTTACAATTTATCTTTAACTAACCTTACTGTACTATATTGCACTTTCTTTATGGTGTTATGAGCCACAATAACATGATCCTTGACCCTTCAAACTTTCAATTAATGTGCCTCCTTGTTGCTTACATTTCTTTATGATGTTCATGACCTTTCACAATGTATGTTATATGTTGAACCATCTACCCTTGTATTTATTAATGTGTAGATATCTAATTTAGTGTAGACGACACGTTATATTCTTTGCCGTCTTCTGACACAGGATACCATGACCCTTTAATTACCATTCAACATTTCAGTTTGTGTGTTTTAATAGACTGCTCTTGTTATTGGTTTATTTATATGTATTTTAAGACAATTATGTATGTGAAAGAAGAACCAAATATTTGAAGCCATAGCAATTCATATAATCTAAAACAAAAGACCTGCAAATGCATTCGTTTTTTATTGATATGTTGTTGATATTTATTGGGTTTGTTGTAAAGTAAACAAATATATGAGTTGTGCTCATTATGGAAAACTATGATGTGACTGTGAAATGTAGAACAGCAATAAATGCGAGGGTTTTTTTATTTTGATTTTTGGCTATGTGTAATTAAACGTTAGAGAAAACCGAAGGAGTAATCAAGAGAAAACCGAAGGGGTAATCAAGAATGGACAATGCAGAGAAACTGGCAGTATTTGGTACACAAGATACATGACGGAGACAAAAAAAAACACAAAGCACACAACATAGACAACTACAAATAATCACGGATCCCACCAAAATCCAGGGGATTGTCTCTCATATTCATGTATATTCATATACTAGTAGTTGCTTTCTAATACCAGATGTGATTCCTATAAATATGAAAATTTAAAATAATAATGGTGATATGTATAGTTGTGGACAAATACAATATATAATAAGCAATTTTAACCTCAATATTTATAAACACTTGACTTATATTATTGGCCAGAACCATACGAGTGTTTTATATATATAGACAAACTATATGGTCAAAAGGTTGCAGTCAGTACATACTGAATGCTTTTAAATGATATAGAAATATGCAAGGCTCATACAAGATTTCTTGCAGTACATACAACAGAAAATAATTCCCTGTTTTAGAAAAAATGTTAATACCTACAATTTTGGATATGGCTTTTTAAGACATTGTTAGAGGGTTTATTGTCTAGGCTCCGTGTTTATTTTGTAGAATTAGTAGTTTTACTTTGAATTCTTGTCGTGGAAGGTAATTCAAGCTATTTTTAGCTCTATGAAATCAGTATTAAACTAAAGAATAAGACAATAAACAAGACATTACGTAGATTTGATAGTAATCTACCATAGCTATCGTTAAGGAGGGAATGCGTGAAGCAAAACAATAATTTCGTCTCTCTTGTATTTTATGCATATTTTATTACTTGAGATCACGCTACCGGAATACAGTTAAGTACAATAAGTTCACAAAGACTATTGTCAAATATTAAAGATGTAATAAAAATCTGATATGATATAGACTGACAAAATCGAATAACAATATACTAGAACATAAAATAAAAAAATAAAAAATACCACACTGGTTGAACAGTTCTAAAATCAGATATCAAGATCATAGAAAGAGCCAAATATCGATACCACTAACACACAAATACATGACCTCTCACTTTCCAACTAGGTACAGACACTTTAAATTAATTATGTCTCCTCTTCGAACGAAGGGAAACATATTGTTTTAATCTGATTTTTTTCTTCTTCCGCCGCTTCCGCGTCTTCTCAGGGAAGCTTGTCCGGACCATAACTTTTTTGTCTTTCCAGATAGGTCAATGATAGTTGGTATGTAGGTGTATGACCATAAGGCGATGTGTCACGTACTGTAATGACCTTCGTGAGACCTTGACCTTTGACCTCAAGATCAAATAATTGTTTTTTAGGGGAGACATACGTTTTTTTAGGTATCTAAAACAGTTCTTCGTAGTTTAAATTAGTTTTATGGACCCAAACCTTCCATCTTAATTTAATAATGCGGTCATACAAGTGCTTTCCACTCGTGAATGAAATGTCAACCCTCGCAGATAAATGGGAGAACAACTTAAGATTTTATTACGTGCAGATTTTTGTTTGTTGTTTGTTTTTGTGTTTTGTTTTAGCTTGTATGATAGTCGCAACTGACTAAATCCACTTATACCCAAAACATTATGTGATATGACACAAGTAGTAAGATCTCGTATTGTATTTTTATAATACATAAAAGCAAACTGAAAGTATTTTATTTGATTGTACAGAGACATGCAAAAAGTATTCGGTCACTAATTTTTTACTATATATTTCATATAAAACCAAATTTTTTAAAAACATTATTCCAAAGTCGACTCTTGTTCGATTTTGATGATTTTTTTTTTACCAACAAAGGCAGAATTAAATGCAGTTTGACACTAATTTTAGCATAATTGTATAATCAATAAATTTTAAGACTTCACGAGTTAAACACAAAGCTAAATTTTGAACGTCAAATAACACAATACAATGATCGTACAATTGAAGACAAATAATTTAAATTTGTGTTTAAGTCATGAATATTTAAAATCTGTGATTCAAAAAAATATTTTAAGATAATCACAGGAAACTACATGCATTCTCGCTTCTGTTGGTAAATATATCATCAAAATCGAACAAGAATTGACTTTGGAATAATGGTTTGAATAATTGTGGTTTTATATGAAATATATAGTAAAACATTAGTGACCGAATACTTTTTGCACGTCTCTGTAAGTTCTACGATTATTAAATATTTTCTATCGTTTTTCCCCCCTTTGTTTACTTATCTATATATTATGTGAAATACTTCTTTATACAAAAAAATGTGTAATCTGTAGGTTATTATGTTTTTATTTTCCATGGTAATAGATAGTCTTCAGGGTTAGGGTCTACAATCTGTCAGTCATATCGTGGCGGTCAGTTTTATTGGTGGAGGAAACCGGAGTACTCGGAGAAAACCACCGACCTGCCGCAAGTCACTGACAAACTCTATCAGATAGTCTTCAGATATTATATCATTCCTAGCTATGGTTGAGAGAAAACATTATTTGTGTTCACATATTAATATATACTTGTAAAATCATTTCAAAATCTAATTCATAAAGGTTATGATTTAGCGATTATCGTTGACTCTTTGATGCAGGTTTTCTTTATTAAGAATATAATCAATCTGCCGGTCCAACTAGCAATTTAATTACTCCACTTATATTTCAAACGATATTTAATTACTACTTATGCTCAATAATTGATTCCAGAAATATTTTTTTTGTCCAAGAATACACGGTTGTGGTCTTTATCCTTCTTAACTAGTAATGTTATTGTACTGTTCATGTTTATATTGTCACAAGACAATACCTGGATGTCCAACTGCATATATATCGTGATCGTTCTTTATTTTCATTGAGGGGAGAGGTAAATGTTCGTTTTGTTGATATTGGTGGAAATGCTGACCATCACTACTTAAACTTTCTTTTCATAATATTTACTTATTCTTTCTTTACAACCGGTTATGAAAATAAAACTCCGACTGTTTTTTCTTTTCATAGTTACTAATACAGTGAAACCTGTTTACATCGAACCCTGAATAAATCGAAATCATGTATAATGTAAAGTCCTGTAGGAAATCTTTCTTAATTTAGGTTGTATTAACCGAACACCTGTCTATTCTGAAAACACAATTTGTCCCAATGAGGCGTTGTTTAGACAGGTTTCACTGTATCACCTGTAATGGTCCCAAGGAGGCGTTGTGTAGACAGGTTTCACTGCATCACCTATAATGGTCCCAAGGAGGCGTTGTATAGACAGGTTTCACTGTATAACGTATAATGGTCCCAAGGAGGCGTTGTTTTGACAGGTTTCACTGTATCACCTATGATGGTCCCAAGGAGGCGTTGTTTAGACAGGTTTCACTGTATCACCTATAATGGTCCCAAGGAGGCGTTGTTTAGACATGTTTCACTGTATCACCTATAATGGTCCCAAGGAGGCGTTGTGTAGACAGGTTTGACTATCACCTATGATGGTCCCAAGGAGGCGTTGTTTAGAAAGGTTTCACTGTATCACCTATGATGGTCCCAAGGAGGCGTTGTTTAGACAGGTTTCACTGTATCACGTATAATGGTCCCAAGGAGGCGTTGTTTAGACAGGTTTCACTGTATCACTTAAAATGGTCCAAAGGAGGCGTTGTTTAGACAGGTTTCACTGTATCATGTATAATGGTCCCAAGGAGGCGTTGTTTAGACAGGTTTCACTGTATCATCTATAATGGTCCCAAGGTGGCGTTGTTTAGACAGGTTTCACTGTATCATCTATAATGGTCCCAACAGGCGTTGTTTAGACAGGTTTCACTGTATCACCTATAATGGTCCCAAGGAGGCGTTGTTTAGACAGGTTTCACTGTATCACCTATGATGGTCCCGAGGAGGCGTTGCTTAGACAGGTTTCACTGTATCACCTATGATGGTCCCAAGGAGGCGTTGTATAGACAGGTTTCACTATCACGTATAATAATCCCAATGAGGCGTTGTTTAGGCAGGTTTCACTGTATCACTTATAATGGTCCCAATGAGGCGTTGTTTAGACAGGTTTCACTGTATCATCTATAATGGTCCCAGGGTGGTGTTGTTTAGACATGTTTCACTGTATCACGTATAATGGTCCAAAGGAGGCGTTGTTTAGACAGGTTTCACTGTATCACGTATAATGGTCCCAAGGAGGCGTTGTGTAGACATGTTTCACTGTATCACGTATAATGGTCCCAAGGAGGCGTTGTTTAGACAGGTTTCACTGTATCACCTAGAACTTTCGTGTTTCATGGACATTTCTATCTCATATTGCGGATGCACATGTTATTTTGACCAATTTATGTTGGAGCAATAACTCTGTGATATATTTTAACTGTTATAGCTTAATGTTCTAAAATAAGGAAATTCGTTCAATTTTCTAAGCAATGGGTATCAATTAATGTTTTAAAATCTGAGTTAATGAGCAGATTGTTATTTATTTAATACCCGCATTAACAGACCACGAACGTTACGTAATTATTGGTACATTATTTTAATAGACTCAAGTTTTATAAAAGCAAAATGGCGAATTCCAAGCAATCAAATAGAAAATCGTTATTCTATTCCCTTCCAGTATAATTTATTTTAGTAACTCGAGTGGTACTTAAAATAAAAAAAAAATAATGAAAACAGGACATGGCATGCTGCATCTCGACTAATTAAACTAAGAAATTTGTTATTTCTAGTATCGTGATGACAAACACATTGTACTTCAATCAAATTTAAATTAATTTAAAGCGGAAAAAGAATCCGGAAATGAAATTATCTAAAATCCTTAAACATTAATATCAATGTATTACAAACACACAAGGAAGAAATATTCGACCGATTGAAAAGCAAATTGATTTTGTTACAGTAACAGTTTAATTAACAGTCAATGTTGAGAATATGTACAATTCAATTTTCTGTTGTACTTTAATAGTATTCAAATTAAAATGTGAAAAAATCTCTCATTTATCATACATGAAATAGTTATTGGTAAAAGCAAATCCATTAATTTCATGGTTGTGAATCATCTTTTCTGCATTGACTAATATTATACAGTTATTTAATGGGTGTGAATGCAATAGACCAAACTATTTGTCCTGAGGTGCCGTTAGCCTCATGCAATAGAACACTTGATCATTCCCATCACCGAAGGACAAATAGTTTGGTCTATTGCATTAAATAACTGTTTTATTTCCTAATTAAACAGAAGCAAGGTAGCGGACATGACTTAAATATAATATATTCATGCATATATTGTAGAAATACGGATGATAATTATTTATTTGTTGAATTAGATAACAATAAACAAGTGAAATATATGTTTTTCAATATTATTATTTAAATATTAAAATTTTGAAATTTTATGAAAACTGAAATTTTTGAAATTTTTTCAAAATTTAGAAATCTTATGAAAATTTTGAAATTTTATGAAAATTTTGAATTTTTTGAAATTTTTGAAGTTTGGAAATTTCTTTTCCAATGAAAAAACTGTTCAAAGGTCAGTTGAATAGTCTTGTCGTGCAATAGTCTCTTGAAGACTATTGACGCGTCAATAGATCACAGGGGAGCAAAAAACGCGAAAATATCTGAAAATATGTAGTTACTTAATAAACATGAAAAAAATTACAATTAGGTAATAATTTAGATTATTACCTTATAAAATGATTTTTACGTTTTATTTAGTAATGTAATATTTTCAACTATTTTTTCAAATGTTCCTTTTACCATTGATTAAGCGCGTGCAGTCTATTGCCCCGGTCAAACTGTAGATTGTCTATTGCCCGATGAAAACTCGGAATTTTTCGGAAAATGTCCGAAACCGGTTTTAAAATATTTCGATGATTCAGACATTGTTTACCAGACGAGAACATGGAAAGGTTTCCAAAAGTTGGAGACCGTGATTTGGCAGAAATTCTTGAAAATAGGGACTCTAAAATACCAAGAATGTTATGAAAACTGCATTGTACATTGTGAAGGCTTACTGTTCGGGAAAATCTGTAGATTTTCATGAAATAGAACACTTGACAGAAGCAGATTTGGTCACGTTTTTGAAGAAATTTTACGTTTCTGTAAGAAAGCAAAAAGGAGAATATTATTCTAAGAAATCGATGATTTCCCTCCGTTATGGTCTGCAGAGACATTTTTTGAAAATAAGAGAGAATGATATAGTAAGCAACGCTGACTTCAAGGCTGCCAATGATATGTCGGTATGGGAGTTACAGTTCACAAACCTGCAATAACTAGTGAGAATATTGGTAAGTTGTACAACTGTCTTGATTTAAATACGCCCACCGGACTACAGAACAAGATTTTCCTTGACTTTATGCTATTCTTTTGTAACAGAGGTAGGGCAAATTTGAGGGAGTTGAAAAGAGATGACTTTAAATTTAAAGGCACTGGTGAAAATAGGTATGTTGAACTACGAGATCATTTAACAAAAAATCACATATGTGACGGTAATGATGACGAGGAATGCCAAGGTGGACGATTGTATGCAGTTCAAAACCATAGAATGTGTCCAGTTCAATCTCTGGAGAAGTACATGCTACTTTTAAACCAAGATTATGAGGTTTTCTTTCAACAAATAGATTTTCAGTAACAGAAAGCACGTGGTATGAAAAAGCTCCATTGGGAAAAAAACAATCTAGGTAACAAGATGAAAGAACTTTCTGAACTTGCACAACTATCCAAAACTTACACAAATCATTGTCTGAGGGCTACCACTATCACCTTGTTGGACCGAAATGGATTTGAGGCACGTCACATTATGTCTATCTCAGGACACAAATCAGAAGGGAGTATTCGAAGCTATAGTAAGACAGATGGGACCAAAATGCAGGCCATGTCGAAAGTACTCAGCAATATTATAACCACAAATACTGGTAATGGTAAGTTCAAACATGTGCATTGCAAGACAGACGAAATTGTTACACTTTATTGAAGGTCTCGCAATGACTATGAGATTAAGCACTGCAATGAAAGCAACTATTCCTTTGCTTGGATTTTCAAATTTCATTATAGTCCATTGAAAGATTTTGTGTCAAGAATTAATTTGCAAATCCGACCCTTCTTTCCTGTAACAGTTACGTCAGGACATTCTAGTTCACCTAGACCAAAGGTCACGACAGGACATTCTAGTTCACCTGGACCAAAGGTCACATCAGGACATTCTAGTTCACCTGGACCAAAGGTCACGTCAGGACATTCTAGTTCACCTGGACCAAATGTTACGTCAGGACATTCTAGTTCACCTGGACCAAAGATCACGTCAGGACATTCTAGTTCACCAGGACCAAAAGTCACGTCAGGATATTCTAGTTCACGTGGACCAAAGATCACGTCAGGCCATTATAGTTCACCAGGACAAAGATCACGTCAGGACATTCTAGTTCTTCTGGACCAAAGGTTACGTCAGGACATTCTAGTTCACCTGGACCAAAGGCCATTATTGGCATCTACGTTCGTTTGCTTTTTAGATTTCAATATTTTTCTCCTCAACCACCAGACTAATAGGATCCAAGCTTAGTAGAAATGTTACATGAGTGCTCATTAAAACATTAAATCTGATTTCCGGTTCATTCGGAAATTCAAGATGGCTGTTTTGCCAATTGTGGTTTCTGATTGTCTGAAATATCGAAATTTCTACTCAGAAACCACATAGATGATGGAATTGTCATATCAACGTAGATGTCAAATTTAGTGCCTACGACGCGTTTCTGGAATATTCTTCATGGGGTACGTTCAAAATCGAAAGAATGGAAAGCCAAATAATTTATTTGGGAGCAATGAAACCAAAGGGTCTAAATAGGATAGGCAAAATCGACTAAGGTCACCTATGTCTGAGGGAGAAGAACCTTAGCTATATTATATAATAATTACACATGAACAATGTTCTTTATGACTCTTTAAAATGTTTCTTTTGTCGATAGGAAATCCAAGACGTATGAGTCTGGAAAAATCATTTAAAAATTATTTTACTCTGAAGCTACTGAAAATGGCAAAGCAAACGTGGATGAAAAGTTCCTTGAGTTAACCATTACAAAATGGCTATTATTTTTTAAGTTAACACCATATTAGAAAAATTAAAATCTCAGAAAGTAGAGATTGCATTGAACCCAAACTGTACATGAATAATAATGATAGATTGATAACTTGAACGCTATGGAATATGACGATGGTACCATACAAAATGGGTGAGAATACTAGTTAAAAACAAATAAAGATGCACTGTAGGTCGACCCCTCTTGTTATCACCTGTAAGTATAAAGTGTATTGTGTTATGTAATAGGAGTATGTAGGCATGACCTAGTTTTCGAACATTTTTCAAGTATTTCCAAATGAAAAGCTGCATACGAATTGATAAGAGAGGATATGGATGTAAATGAACATTAGAGACTATTCAATATTACACTTAGACACAAATTAAAATACAGGAGAAGTGTGTACTGTAGTTTGATCTGGGTCTTGAACAATGAGCACAACTCATTCCCTGAAATGAGTGTAAAATGGCCCCCAACATGCAGTTGAGCAATACTTTTGTCAATAAACTGTACATCCTTTTTATTGCCCATATACCGGTAAGCCCTGTCCTGTAGGGTTGTCGTGGCCGTGATCGTATCATTATATTTTGGTAAAATGTGTTGATTATGACCTATGTTTCTATAATTAATTACTAGTTAAAATGCTACTTTTTTTAGAACGCTGATCATAATGCAGTTTCCAGATACATGTTTATGCAAAATAAATTGCTGTTATTCTTTGTGAAGTAACAATCAATTAATTAAATTTAGGTGTAGAATCTAAAAATGTAAATATGAATAAGGGTTAGGAGTTGTGATGTTTAACGCCACTTTCAATAATGTTTCAGCTATATCGTGGCGGTGAGTTTTATTTCATTGGAGTAGGAAACCAGAGTACTCGGAGAAAACCACTGACCTGCCTCAAGTCACTGACAAACTTTATCACATAATGTTGTATCGGGTACACCTCGCCTGAACGAAATTCGAACTCAACGCACAACGTTAGTGGTGATAGGCACTAATTGTATAGAAAGTTGTAAATCCAACTACCATACGATCACGACCACGACAATCACAATGTGAATAGGAATTTGGGTGAAATATTGTAATAATACAAAACCAGAACAAAAGACGTACTGCATAATATTAAAAAGCTTACTTACCTTGTGTACCAAAAATGTATTACAACAACAATAAAATCAAGAGTCTAGTACAACAGCACTCTCTATAACTATAAATACATTAAAGTTCTATTTTATAAATTTCCATTTCAATGGATAATTGAAGCACTTTTGCATATTTTATTTTATAGATTCAAATGGCTTTTTTGATAAAGTTTTATTAATATAATATAAATATTATATAATGTGCATATTTCAATATTACATCGGTTGTGCTTAATAATATAAACTTTGTTCCAAATATCTTTCCAGTACAATTTACAAAGAGTTTTTAATCAAAGAATGAATAAAATCGGCAACTGTTTTTTTACAGAGGTAATGCAGGTGTGTGAATCTGATTTCAAACACCATGAAACATTATCAGTAATGTATTGGTCAACGTGCTCGCATCGCGTACGGTACATCGTGGGTTCGATAAAAAATGGTATTTGTTGCTTCTCCACTAAGAACGTTGCATTAAAGAGAAAGAACAAAGAATGGTTGGCTCGAAATCAAGATAATGTGTCCGAGTGGAACGACATGTCTATCCGTGGACTGTTGTTTCAGTGAGCTAACACTATAAATATCCTACTAAGCGTGTTGATCTAGTACGAAACCTCATTGAAAATTAACTTGTTCTCGCCATGTGTAGCTGCAAAAATTGCTGAGGTGGCGTTAAGCAGCAATCACTCACTCAAGCACCATGTTGTCTCTTTATATGCATATACAATTATTTCCATACAAATAAATATATAGAATAACTGTTATAGAATATATAGCCATCAGATCTATATTGACTACAAATAATCAATATACAATGTCCTGTTATAATGTCTTAATCCCGCCAATGAAGGGTGATTTAATAAACCTTTCCCTCTGTAAGCCACGGACAGGAGTTGATCATCTACCCCGTGGACATATTAGACGGACTAATTATTATAGGAAAACGGTAGTAGATACACTGTCAGCATTACAAATTATAGCTGGGAATTAGAAAATATAATTTCCCATCGTTCATTGACAGGCATGATTGATCTATTTCGTATGTTTGCTCCTCTCTTCTGACTTGCTCAGCTGTATACCATTTTGAAGATGATGTCAGTAACTTGTTATGATATTTCCCCGCCTTTGTTACACATTTCTGGTCGACTACAAACGACCCGTGTGGTATTAGCTTGTTATGATATTTCTGCCTTTGTTACACATTTCTGGTCGACTGCAAACGACCCGTGTGGTATTAACTTGTTATGATATTTCTGCCTTTGTTACCCATTTCTGGTCGACTGCACACGACCCGTGTGGTATTAACTTGTTATGATATTTCTGCCTTTGTTACACATTTCTGGTCGACTACAAACGACCCGTGTGGTATTAACATGTTATGATATTTCTGCCTTTGTTACACATTTCTGGTCGACTACAAACGACCCGTGTGGTATTAACTTGTTATGATATTTCTGCCTTTGTTACACATTTCTGGTCGACTGCAAACGACCCGTGTGGTATTAACTTGTTATGATATTTCTGCCTTTGTTACACATTTCTGGTCGACTACAAACGACCCGTGTGGTATTAACATGTTATGATATTTCTGCCTTTGTTACACATTTCTGGTCGACTACAAACGACCCGTGTGGTATTAACTTGTTATGATATTTCTGCCTTTGTTACACATTTCTGGTCGACTACAAACGACCCGTGTGGTATTAACTTGTTATGATATTTCTGCCTTTGTTACACATTTCTGATCGACTACAAACGATCCGTGTGGTATTAACTTGTTATGATATTTTTGCCTTTATTACACATTTCTGGTCGACTGCAAACGACCCGTGTGGTATTAACTTGTTATGATATTTCTGCCTTTGTTACACATTTCTGGTCGACTACAAACGACCCGTGTGGTATTAACTTGTTATGATATTTCTGCCTTTGTTACACATTTCTGGTCGACTACAAACGACCCGTGTGGTATTAACTTGTTATGATATTTCTGCCTTTGTTACACATTTCTGATCGACTACAAACGATCCGTGTGGTATTAACTTGTTATGATATTTTTGCCTTTATTACACATTTCTGGTCGACTGCAAACGACCCGTGTGGTATTAACTTGTTATGATATTTCTGCCTTTGTTACACATTTCTGGTCGACTACAAACGACCCGTGTGGTATTAACTTGTTATGATATTTCTGCCTTTGTTACACATTTCTGGTCGACTACAAACGACCCGTGTGGTATTAACATGTTATGATATTTCTGCCTTTGTTACACATTTCTGGTCGACTACAAACGACCCGTGTGGTATTAACTTGTTATGATATTTCTGCCTTTGTTACACATTTCTGGTCGAATGCAAACGACCCGTGTGGTATTAACTTGTTATGATATTTCTGCCTTTGTTGCACATTTCTGGTCGACTGCACACGACCCGTGTGGTATTAACTTGTTATGATATTTCTGCCTTTGTTACACATTTCTGGTCGACTACAAACGACCCGTGTGGTATTAACTTGTTATGATATTTCTGCCTTTGTTACACATTTCTGGTCGACTACAAACGACCCGTGTGGTATTAACATGTTATGATATTTCTGCCTTTGTTACACATTTCTGGTCGACTACAAACGACCCGTGTGGTATTAACTTGTTATGATATTTCTGCCTTTGTTACACATTTCTGGTCGACTACAAACGACCCGTGTGGTATTAACATGTTATGATATTTCTGCCTTTGTTACACATTTCTGGTCGACTACAAACGACCCGTGTGGTATTAACTTGTTATGATATTTCTGCCTTTGTTACACATTTCTGGTCGACTACAAACGACCCGTGTGGTATTAACATGTTATGATATTTCTGCCTTTGTTACACATTTCTGGTCGACTACAAACGACCCGTGTGGTATTAACTTGTTATGATATTTCTGCCTTTGTTACACATTTCTGGTCGAATGCAAACGACCCGTGTGGTATTAACTTGTTATGATATTTCTGCCTTTGTTGCACATTTCTGGTCGACTGCACACGACCCGTGTGGTATTAACTTGTTATGATATTTCTGCCTTTGTTACACATTTCTGGTCGACTACAAACGACCCGTGTGGTATTAACTTGTTATGATATTTCTGCCTTTGTTACACATTTCTGGTCGACTACAAACGACCCGTGTGGTATTAACATGTTATGATATTTCTGCCTTTGTTACACATTTCTGGTCGACTACAAACGACCCGTGTGGTATTAACATGTTATGATATTTCTGCCTTTGTTACACATTTCTGGTCGACTACAAACGACCCGTGTGGTATTAACTTGTTATGATATTTCTGCCTTTGTTACACATTTCTGGTCGACTACAAACGACCCGTGTGGTATTAACATGTTATGATATTTCTGCCTTTGTTACACATTTCTGGTCGACTACAAACGACCCGTGTGGTATTAACTTGTTATGATATTTCTGCCTTTGTTACACATTTCTGGTCGAATGCAAACGACCCGTGTGGTATTAACTTGTTATGATATTTCTGCCTTTGTTGCACATTTCTGGTCGACTGCACACGACCCGTGTGGTATTAACTTGTTATGATATTTCTGCCTTTGTTACACATTTCTGGTCGACTACAAACGACCCGTGTGGTATTAACTTGTTATGATATTTCTGCCTTTGTTACACATTTCTGGTCGACTACAAACGACCCGTGTGGTATTAACATGTTATGATATTTCTGCCTTTGTTACACATTTCTGGTCGACTACAAACGACCCGTGTGGTATTAACTTGTTATGATATTTCTGCCTTTGTTACACATTTCTGGTCGACTACAAACGACCCGTGTGGTATTAACTTGTTATGATATTTCTGCCTTTGTTACACATTTCTGATCGACTACAAACGATCCGTGTGGTATTAACTTGTTATGATATTTTTGCCTTTATTACACATTTCTGGTCGACTACAAACGACCCGTGTGGTATTTTCCCCTCTACAGAATCAGTAGTATGTTGCTCCTCTCATAATGAATAATTATGCTTTAGATGTTTTATTTGGTTTTGTTTAGGATTTGTGTTTGTTGGAATGGTTTTTATCCGAGTTGCACTCTTATGTTTTTGAGGGGAAAAAAGGGGGATCTTACATAATCTTTATTTTAAGATTTTAAAATATTTGAATTCAAACTCTCGTAAATATCTTGGAAGACTTATTATTTATTGGAAAATAGATATCTTACAACCATATAACATATACATGTCCAGAGCAGTATGAACATTATAGCTATCACATGAAATTGGGTTTCAAAATGTTTCTTTTAGCATATTTCCTAGAAGACTGCCAGATTTACACCCTCTTTTTAAGTACATAGTAACCATATATTTCATTGACAACCGCCTCGGCAATGCAATGTTTAATGTGGCTTGAGTGCGGTAGATCGTATGTTCTATCCGCGGTTGGGTCAAACATAAAACTAAAAAGAAAAGTTTAATCCTGAGACTTTTGAACTCGTATTTGCTGCTTCTCCGATCCGCTAATCAGGTAGCATAAAGGAATAAGAACAAAAGCAGTTTGGCTCGGAGTCCGTGCCGGAATTAGATGGAAGAGAGGGCCTAGACTATTTCGCTAGGCCCCTCACAATCCTCCATCCTCTCGACTAGATGAAAATGGAAGAGTGTTTAATCAATTTGAAAAAAGGTGAGGATGATGAGAGGTGGTTAAAATTCTACAATATTCTGAAATGGAGTGCAGCTGTGTAAGGAAAATTGCAGAAGGGCTGTATAGAGAGTATGTAAACAGTGCATTATGACAGCATAAGTATGAAAGTCCAATGCCAGTGTTAAAAGTAGTATAGACCTTGATCGCTGCCTCCTAAATTTTGAGGCCCCAGCTTCAGCTTATCAAGCATATATATAAATCCGCCACTCAATTAATGTATGCTAATGAAGCGACATATTTACCTGTGGTATGGGCTGTTGTTTCAGTGAGTTAGCACTATAATAATCCAATCCAAACAATAAGCGCGATGGTCTAGTAAGCAAACACTATCTCATAAAATTTACTTAATATCACCAGGATATATCTGAAACATCATTCACTTGGCGAGCACATGATTTCACTCCCGTTTTATATGGATCCGTGTTGCTCATTTTTTAGTGTTTCATGTTGTGCTATTGTGTGTCTTTACGTTCGTATTTCCATGGTGTAATGACCGTTACGATTTCTGCATAAAACCAATGTTAGGTTCGTCTTTACCTTCAGTTGTTTGTTGGAAGCCTTATGTGTTATTAAGTCTCTCAAACAACGTTTGGAGACTTATTGTTTTTGCTCCATTTCTTCTTCTTATTATTATTATTCTTATTCTCTTTCTCTTTCTGCTTTCTTTCTTTGGCACATGAACTTGTCCACGGCAGATCTCGGGAACTACTGCACAGGATTTCATGAAACTTGGTGGAGTTATAGATATATGTTTTTAGTTGGTCCTAAAGTTTTCAGCTTTGTGGTAAATGGGTTCAAAATCATATTCTGAGGAGTTCAAAGGGGGTGGGGGTTACTATAGAATCCTATGGGAAAGTTGAAATTTCGTACATTAATGTTGATAACTTCTACATGGATAATGATAGAGACATACAATTTTACATAGTGATAGGTCACCATTAGAGGAGCAATTCTGCGTTTTAAAAAATTTCAAGGTGTCTGCCATTTTCAAAATGGCTGTCAAAACACGGCATAAAAAATGGGCGATAAAAATTCAACATTGTCCAATATCATCAAAATTTGATATGTGGGTACATAATGATGTCCCGAATTGATTCTCGACATTGAAAAATGTCTACCGGTCGCCATTTTCAAAATGGCCGCCACAATACCGCACAAATTCAACATTGTCCGATATCATCAAAATTTGATATGTGGGTAGATAATGATGTCCAGAATTGATGGCCGACATTAAAATTGTTCTACCAGTCTCCATTTTTAAAATGGCCGCCACAATACCGCACAAATTCAACATTGTCCGATTTCAACGACATTTCATATGTGGGTAGATTATGGTGTCCCGAATAGATTCCCGACATTGATTATGATGTCCCGAATTTATTCCCGAAATTCAAAAATTTCTAGCGGTCGCCATTTTCAAAATGGCCACCACAAGACCGCACAAATTCAGTATTGTCCAATTTCAACGACATTTAATATGTAGGTAGATTATGATGTCCCGAATTGATTCCT
The DNA here is from genome assembly GCA_963383655.1 of Bathymodiolus septemdierum. NCBI lineage: Eukaryota > Metazoa > Mollusca > Bivalvia > Mytilida > Modiolidae > Bathymodiolus > Bathymodiolus septemdierum. Next base: position 80,015,921 of record OY726521.1, read on the forward strand.
GACATCGGAAAATTTCTACCGGTCTCCATTTTCAAAATGGCCGCAACAATACCGCAACAATTGAACATTGTTCGATTTCAAAGGTAGTTTTTGATTTATTTACCGACATTTTGCCTGCTATTGGTTTGCTGTCTACCTATATTTTCTTGCTCAGAATTTGTCACAATGCAAAGTGTTCATTTAAACCTGTTGTCAGTGGCCGGTTTGGGAGACTTCATAATCGTTAGATTATAATCATATCTTGTTTACGTTTTTTTGTTTGTTTGCGCATTGTGGTGTCCAACACATATTGTTGGTTTTTGGTCTTCGTCATGTTGCCAGTTTCACTGGATTGTCCATTTTTGATTGTTCCTTCGATATTCTCTTTACGTTTATTATTCTCACCATGATATATCTCAAAACATTATTCACTGTCAAACAACAACTTGCTCGCTATATGACTTCCGACGTTAACGTTATGAATTTATTACAAATAAAAATTATTGAAAAGAATACTATAAAGTTACTACATCATAGTTGTTATAAAATCCTAGATATCCAACTTTTAAGTTATTTGACTTTCCAGTGTTTCGGCTTTTTACGTACCCGATGAAGGTTATTCCAGAAACACGTCGTGCGCTTAAAATTTGATATCACGTTTTATTTTAGTGCACACGACACGTATATGTAACCAGGTCGTATTTATATCATAGGATGTCTTATGTTGGTTTTTTTTAAGTTTTCAATGTTTTATGAATTAGTCATATGATTTTATATTGATATGTAGCAATATAACAATGTAGGTTCTATTATGATTTATTGAAAACTTATCCACGATGGCCTGTAAAAATATGAAGTGATTTTGTTTCTATGAAGCATAAATACAAAGTGATAAAGTGGTAGTGTCATTTCTTGAATCATTCATGAATTTTCATGAACTTGTCTCAAAGTTAATTGAGGTATAAAGCAATCAACTGTAAATAAGACTAAATCTCGAGTACACTTACATGTCAAGTTCAATATATACATTTATGACTAAATCTCGAGTACACTTACATGTCAAGTTCAATATATACATTTATGACTAAATCTCGAGTACACTTACATGTCAAGTTCAATATATACATTTATGACTAAATCTCGAGTACACTTACATGTCAAGTTCAATATATACATTTATGACTAAATCTCGAGTACACTTACATGTCAAGTTCAATATATACATTTATGACTAATTCTCGAGTACACTTACATGTCAAGTTCAATATATACATTTATGACTAAATCTCGAGTACACTTACATGTCAAGTTCAATATATACATTTATGACTAAATCTCGAGTACACTTACATGTCAAGTTCAATATATACATTTATGACTAAATCTCGAGTACACTTACATGTCAAGTTCAATATATACATTTATGTCTAAATCTCGAGTACACTTACATGTCAAGTTCAATATATACATTTATGACTAAATCTCGAGTACACTTACATGTCAAGTTCAATATATACATTTATGACTAAATCTCGAGTACACTTACATGTCAAGTTCAATATATACATTTATGACTAAATCTCGAGTACACTTACATGTCAAGTTCAATATATACATTTATGACTAAATCTCGAGTACACTTACATGTCAAGTTCAATATATACATTTATGACTAAATCTCGAGTACACTTACATGTCAAGTTCAATATATACATTTATGACTAAATCTCGAGTACACTTACATGTCAAGTTCAATATATACATTTATGACTAAATCTCGAGTACACTTACATGTCAAGTTCAATATATACATTTATTTATTGGTTATTGGATTTCTGTATCTGATATTACCTTCTTAATTGTATAGTTTTCGTTTGAGTGTATATCTTTCAATATATTTTTTTTCCTTTACTTTGTCAATACAACTGTCCACCACGATATAACTGAAATATTGTTGAAAGTGGAGTTAAATACCATAACCATCACTCTTTTTACATCGTTGTCTGACACGGATTTGTGACGTCCGACATTTTTAGCTAGTTGTATAGTTTTGGTTTAAGTGTATATCTTTGAATATATTTTTCTTGTCTTCGCAGTCTGACACGATTTTGTGACGTCAGATATTTGATATCTAATGTCATGTCATTCAACATTATGAATGAACAGCTGTGAAATTTATTAGCAATTGACAAATTAACTCAATGGCGATCATATAGATTTAACTCATGGTGTTGGCGTTTCTTAACAGTTGATACTTAACATTATCAAAGAAATGTCAATTTTTAATAGATTTCATTTTGTCTGTTGTGAAATTTACATCGTAACCATTGACGGCAACGAATGTAGACTATCAGGTTTTTTCTTGTTCATATGCAAATCATCTTTCTTCCGTCACTACAATACATTGCTGTTTTTACATGCTATAGAAAATTGTTGATTCTGATTACGCCTTTGGTATCTTCAAACTCTTCTTGACGTCTATTTAATTCTGACAAACTTAACCCACAATGAGGCCCTTTATTCATTTTGTAATATTATGTATATCTTCGTTCTGTCCATCATCGCTGATTCCATGTTTAAATTAGCACATCCTGCTTGATCTAAGCCATCATTGTAGAAATGACATAACAATAATAGGTTTTGTATTGTCAGTCAGATTTCTTCACCTTATAGATGGAATGTCTTTCCTGTTGTTACATCACCCAAGGGAAATGTTTTACTAGAGAAGTGCAAAATTAAATGTCGCTTAAGATCAAAAAGGACGTTGAAAAATCTTACGGGATATTCACACGTCACGTTGATTGGGGTTTATTTTTAAAGAAACATCGTGTAATGTTAATGACGTCTTTTTTTCTGGCTCAGAAAAAAAGTTTTGTGTAAGTTTTATTGCTGCCAGACATGGTTTTCTAGTTATTTTAATTGTTACTTAAGCATAAAAACTAAATTTCTCGGAAGGCTGAAACAAGTATTTTCTCTTGCCACATTAAATAAATAACGTCGTTCTAGGATAAAACCATGTATGGTATATTAAAATGGTGTTAGTCTTACAGTCATACTAAGCACTTTTTTAATTACATAAAAAAAATTCTTACTTTTATAGAGCAACAGTTATGGGAAATGACTGAATTTTATTCTTAAAATTGTTTTGTTTTTGTTTATAAAGATAAAGTTTGTGAGTCAGTGAGTGAATCGTTTTACACTGTTTTGATGCCTGTTCGTATTGAACCATTACGGTGAACTCATGTGTTATAGTGAGAGCTCACTGAAATACCAATCCACCGAGTGGTCATCAAGCCCTATTGTTCTGACTCCAATACTGGATTATTCTTTTTATGCCTCTTATAATTTGGGTGCTTAGTCTTGCGTATTCTTTGGTTTGATCTAATTTACAAAATATACGCATCTTGATGTAAGATGGTGTTCATGTCGTTTAGCAATAACACAACGGGTGTCACTAGTGGTGCAGGAAGGTGTATCCTTCCGAAGCACATGAGTCCACCCCTGAGTTGTGCAAAATCTCGCAGTGAACTCAGATGGAAGGGTTGCTTACACCACTAAATGTCCTGTTTTAAAGGATATGTGTTTCCGAGTCTGGTGTGACTATTTACACTGCAATCTGTTGCACTCTTCCTGCTATAGTTTAGATTTGTTTGTTTGTTCTCTTGTGTTTAACGCCACTTTCAACAATATTTCAGTTATATCATAGCGGTCAGTTCTGTTGGTGGAGGAAACCACCGACCTGCCGCAAGTCACTGACAAACTTTATCACATAATGTTGTACATATCGCTCTGAGTGGGATTCAGAATCACAACCTCAGTGGAGATACAATGTAGGCACCGATTGCATAGGTAGTTGTAAATCTAACTACCATACGGTCATGACCACGACGACCCCTGTTCAGGATTGTGCAAGACATCTTATCGCCTCTATTGACCTTATAAACAGTTCTGATCACCATTTTATTACTTGCCAAATAAATAAATGAAAATGGCAATGTTTATTTTAGGTCCTGTTGAGATGAAAAAAATATTAATTCCGTGCTCTGATTTTATTATTTTGTATCTCAAGTTCGTTTTGGTAAGCAATTAGGAAAATACAAATGTAACTCCTGATAATTTATTACAGTATATTTTTGGAATTCAATTGTCGCTGATGTGAGAAAATCGTTACCATAGACACAGGATCGGTTGCACTTTGGCGGAGGTTATCGATTACCCTAATCAATCTGTGCACCGATTTGTCCGTTATCAATATACTGCATTTAATATCTTTTATACATCACGATGTTGATTGGTTATTATTTGACACATAACGAACAACTTGGACAATTTTGATATATTTCCCTTTCCATGTGCCACTTAATATAAAGGGATAATATACTATATATGTCTACCATAGATAACAGTGCAACATTCCTGATCATGTTTACTTCTTTAGAAACCCAGATTAATTTTGTATTAGGTGGAGTTTAATTAATATCTTAGATTGTAGAAGATCATGTCATGTCTAATGACGAATTGGAGGTTCAAGGGAGGTAACCTTTGGTGAAATGATCATCGATTATTTATTCATACGTTGGAAAGTCACGTTGACCTTTCTCGCCACAAAAGGATAGTCCGATATATTTTTCTTATCGGTGCAGAGTCGGTAAACTCGATTATTCAGACGTTGTAAAGTAATAGTGACCTTTCTAGCCACAAAACGTTAGTCCTATATATTTGTTATTCATGGTGCAAAGTCGGTAAAGGAATAGTACCATACAGACTACTTCCCAACTGTAGGTCTACTTAATACAGTAAGCTATGATATACGTAGTGTTATCATATTTTCTATAGAGCACTGTAGTGTATTTATTTTTGCTTTCAATTCCACTGAGCTACTTTAATGTTTATATTTGTGATTGCCAATAGTACATGTTTGTTTAAATGTACTGTAATTGCTATGATTTTATGTAGAGCTTGACATAAGTTGTTATGTTTATATCTGAATAGTCGGTTTAAGAGCACTTTAGGGCTCATGTTGATTTGTTGTCTATGTATATATATACCGACTCTAAATAAAATTTACTTATTTACTTACTTACTTACTTACTTACTTACTTATGTGGTTTATAATGTTTACGTATCCGCTATCCGCTTTCATTATAAATCATAGTTTTCTTACATATTACTTTAGTTTGTATCCTGAAAAAAGACCTGGCCACGAATGGGGGGGGGGGGGGGGATTCTTCTTTCAAACTGGCTGAAACTTTTAGTCCTTCTCCCCTGAAACTATAATTCCAAATGGTTTGCTAGTTGGTACAAATACTGTATAATATGGTATACACGTAAAAAGTAGTCAACAAAAATTCCTCATTTTATTTTATCATGATTTGTCAAAACTATGACCGCCATTGGCGATTCTTGTTCCTGATTGGCTGAATCTTAATAAATTTTCTTAGAAACTACAAGTCCATATAATTTGTTAGTTGGTAAGAATATTGTATGTATGGCTACTTAACGACCATCCACGTTTCAATCGGTAAATGTAATTCAATTTTCAATGATACAAAACATTTATAAACAAACAGCATAATTTACACCAATCAGTAAAATTCATCTCATTGCATTTTTCTTAGCATAGTAGACCTAACTGTTGCAAAGCCAATGTTTGTTTAAAATTTGTTTTTATTGTTCCTATTTTGACTACTTCTTAAATGGAAGACAATCACAATTTATAAAAAAAAAAAAAGTAGACAAATCAATATAATTATATAAATCACGAACAAATAAAGCTGATTTAGGACAATACATAGTCCTCCTTCTACATAATAAGTTAGTTCAACCTTTTTCTCAAGAAGACTTGACAAAGAGAAGATGCTACAAACCTAAGCGATAGTGAATGCATTAATGGTCGATTAATCATATTGGAGAAGAGAAGTCATTATTTTTCCCTTAATCACCTCAACCACAGAGCACTTCAGCCAAAAATTTATGTAAATTCCCATTGTTTTTCAATCAATTCTATGCCTATGTCTACCGTGGAATTACAAGAAAAGCTATATTTTTTGTCAAATCGATGAAGAATATTTTATTTGATTTAGGATGTTTTTATGGCCAGGATATATTGTAACGTTATTTTTTTTATGGAATTGTGAAATTTATTAAGAGGGTGGTGGCTATTAATCTGTCTTTTTGATAATAATGATCTGATGGTTGTATTACAGCTTAAAAGATTTAATACCCAATAAAAATGTCCATAATATGTCTTAATAGAATTACGGTTTGTGGCTCAGCTGTATATATTAAAAAAAGATAAACAAGATAGCTTGGGGTAAATTTGTCCAATCGTATGTTACTGCCTATGGTTAAAATATATGTTGGTCTGTCATCTGTGACGTCATACGCACGAGACCGTGGGATAATATATGACATGATGGCTCTTAGTCTTATTATGGAAGTCATGTCAAAAGTGAAATGTGATGGACACCCGTGCTCAAAAATAGATGTAGACCACAAATTTTAATCTGGAGGTATTGATTGCTTCCTCGACATTGGTAATGAAAAAAAGTCTAGGTATAATAATTGGAGATCACGTTTACAAAATGGTCCATGTTGCATGTGAACCAATTAAGTCTGAGTCGGACAAGATGGGCTTTATGTCTGTATGACGTAGAAGAAATCTTTTACGACAGTCCTCCTTTGATATGTAATTAAAACTAAAGTAATGAACATTTATATTTTTTGTCGTGGGATATATTTTTATTAGCGGTAGGGGGAGGGGGGTTTTGAATAGTTTAGTGCATTAGATTGTATATGGTAGTGTATGTTGGGTTGATGGTAATAAAAGTGATTTGATATTTTCCAGTTAATATGTTAGATGTATAGTTATTTTTTTACAGTTTGTGTTGTTTTTGTCTTCTTTTTGTTTGGTTTGGTTTTTATTTTTTTAAAGTAAATGTCCTTGTACGATATTTCCGCAACTTAATAAATTTGCCGTTAGCAAGAAAAAAAATTGATATTTGCAAGAAATAAAATAATTTCGATTGTTTACGTGGTAACTTCTGGGTGTGTTCACATTAAACAACATTTTGAAAACTTGTTAACGCCGATGATAATTATGCCTCCGTTACCTCGATAATTGGATGTGGTTCGCGATCAAGATTTAATTTAAAGTACATCAACCTACTCGATCGTTGTCTATCACCACTTAAGTTATGAGCTCGATTCGAATCCATGGCGAGGTGTATCCGACACAACAATACACGTTTTTTTTATTGACTTGAGAAAAGTCGGTGATTTAATCTGATCAACTCGGTATAATTGACAACTATTGTTAAAAGTGATCTCAAACAACCAAGGCCCATAATTTATCCGTGATAGTTGATTTACACCTATCTATGTCAAAGCCATGAACTTTCTGTAGTAAAGTTACTACCTCAAGAGATAATATAGAATGTTGTTGGTGCCTTCCAGATTCTGTCCTCCTCCCTGTGATAGACCAGAAATATGTTTAAGCGTGCTCCGAACACTTAAACCCCAGACACATTGCTCAGTTGGTTTTGCGCCTGATCATCGGTTTTCTCCTGGCACCCTGGTTTCCTCCACCAATAAACCTGACCGCCACAATATAACTGAAATATTGTTGAAAGTGGTGTTAAATACCATAAACCAAACCAAACCATTGTTAAGTTGTTTCATCCTCTACAAGGCGTAGAACAAATAATATTTTGTATGTAGCTTAGTTGAGGTGCAATCCCGTTTGATCGTGTCTATTGGTTTGAAGTACGGGTGTGTACTTTGGTTTCAGTATTTAGACTTTTTAGTCTAATCTTCGATAGTGTTTTTGTATTCAATATGTTCCAATGAGAGATAAAGACGCCTACTGATTGATTATGGTGTCAATCGCACGACAGTTTTATCAGTAGAAATCGTTTTTAAAAGAATCAATGATGTTGGAAATTGTGTGGTTTGTGGTTTCTTAGATTGTAATCCATGGCCAGTAAATTGTAACAGAGTGTGCTTCTATTGCTGACAAAGGACACCTATTGATTATATAGTGTCAATTGTATTAGTTGTTAGGATAGAAGAAGAAAAAAGACAAATCATTGGTTGCATTACATTACATTGCCTTAAATTATTTATATAACAAATGGTAAATAAAATATGTTCTTGAAGCAGATACAGTAAAAATGTAGATATCAAATTTAGTGCGCACGACACCTTTCTGAAATAACCTTCATCAGGTACACTCAAAATCGGAAGGCTGGAAAGCCAAAAAATTTTACGTTTTGTGAGCAATGAAACCAAAGGACCTAAACATGATAGTCAAAATCGACTACGGTCACCTATACCCGAGAGAGGAGAACCTTAATTCTATTAATAATTACATTATATAGGAAGTGTAAATTTCAATTATAAATACATGTATATCTAATCTACCATGTCAGTGCCGAAGCACGGACTACTGGGCGGATGATGCCCTCATGATCAAATAGTCCACCAGCAGAGCTATCGACCCAGTGATAATGCAAAAAACATAGATATCAAATTTAGTGCACACCTTCATTGTGTATGTGTATGACAGAATAGATCAGTTATTATAAGTAAGAAAATTTGATGATTCCAAAGAGGGTAATAAGAAGATGTAAATCGAGGGACAAGACAATATGATGGCCAACAGAGAAAGGTTAAGAGGACAAAGCGATTCTTTCTAGTGTTACCTCGAAGAAAGTTCAAGATTTTTAATATGGAACACCAAGCGATGACTGCCTACAATTAAACTCTGAAATCCGTCATCTCTAATACACACGTATACATGTGAACAATGGGGTATGATTCAAGAAAGAAGACATTGTTTAACATATAACCTGTCTACTAGAGAATACAATGGGTTTTTTTATTTCCACGTTTTTAGCTTATAACACATTATGACATACACCTGGAATTTATTATTGAAGTGGAGTATTACAAAACTGGTTAATTGAGGATTTTTGTTTTTCTGTAGCGGAAGCAAATATTTGATAGCATTGTTGTTATAAGTTGAATTGTCTTCATGGCGTAAAATTAAATAACATATTTCTTATCCCAATTACATTATTGATGAGTAAATCAGATTGAAATACAGACTGGGAGGCCTTAATTCTACGACTTATTTTTGACTTAATTTTGTATGATAATTGATATACAAGAAATACCGTCCTTACCAGTATTAAAACTAAGCCAAGAATTCAGATTAGCAGCATGCATAATTGCTTTAATATTTTAGCCACAATTCTAAGGATAAACTATTTCGTTCTCTCATCTGGTAATTGATAGCTAAGGTAAATTACTAAAGCACAATAATAATGGTTAGCGGTGACCTGAGTAGTAGAGTGGTTTGAAAGGTCGTTGACCTCTGATGGGAAGCCTAACATCACTAACGTTAATTCACACCCAGATACCCACCTTAAATGTTGAGGATGCCAGACACCCACCGAATGCCAGGGGGAGGGGACGGTCATCGATTAGTTCGTTATATATCTCCCGCCTACCAACTCTTTTCCCCTCATAATCCTGGAAGTCATGATAAAGCTAAAATATTGCTGAAAGTGGCGATTAACAGCCATAACATAATTTAAACAATGTAAAATTACAATTTGTGCTTCTAGAATACGTAAACCTTAAGGAATTTACTTTTGTAATGTAGACTGTTACTTGAAGGACCACTATTAAGATCCAGTTTAGTATGATGGTGTGATAGTACCTGTACAATCAATGCCTATCACCACTAAAGTATTGAGTTCGAACCCCGTTCATGGCGAAATTTACTCGATACAACATTATGTGATGAAGTTTGTCAGTGACTTGCGACAAGTCAGTGGTTTCTCCGGTTACTTCGGTTTCTTCGAACAATAAAATTGACTGCCACGATATAACTGAAATGTTGTTGTAAGTGATGTTAAGTACCAAACTAAACTCAAAATACACATACAATCATATTGTAGGACACGTCAACAAACTAATTAGTATTACTTAATCCATAATTAGTTTGTTACCGAATCCTATCCTATGTAAATTTATGGCTTTGTTATATTGTTGTATGTTTCTTAAATGGATAAATATGTTTAAGCTAACATAAACAAACAATATTTCTAATAGTAGTTGACAATTCCTCGTTAGATATTGACGTAAAACATTCCCAATCAATGTTTCTTCCTGCTAACAAAATGTATACTGTTATATTATCTATACACAACTCTGTCATACTTCAAGCGACATACCAGCATCAGGCGTTCATAGAAAAATATTCTTTTGGAAAAGACAAGAGAGGTTTCGAATGGGAGTGAAAGTTGTCCATACATGGTATTAGTTGACAGTGATTATGCAGATAAAACACCCACCTACATGTAACACAATTTCATTAGATTTAATATTTATAAATGAAAACTTGAGAAATTGTTTTGTATTTTTTTATTATTTTACGTGCACACTCTGGGTCAACCTTACATGATATCTCCTTGAACTAAGCAAGACACTTCTTAAATGAAAATGTATATTTACATCTGGAAAAGATATTTGATTGAATAGTAATTGTAGTGAAAGGTAATTCAAATTCACACTGATTTAGACGTTGCTTGAATTTGTTACATACATAACATCGCCTTAGTGGTGTAATGGTTAAGCGTGCTCGCCTCCAGTGGTGTAATGGTTAGCGTGCTCACCTCCAGTGGTGTAATGGTTAGCGTGCTCGCCTCCAGTGATGTAATGGTTAAGCGTGCTCGCCTCCAGTGCAGTTAATCGTGGGTTCGATCCCTGGTATGGTCAAGCCAAAGACTATGACATTGATATTTGGCACTTCATCCCGATAAGCACACAAGGCTTAAGATGCAAGAGCAAAGACTGGTTGGCTCAGATAATGTGTCTGGTTGGAGCGCCATGTCTACCCCATGTACTCTCATGTCAGTACGCTGGCACTAATAAAATCGAATAAAGCGAGTTTGTCTAGTACAAAGCGAATATCATCGTCATCTCATCGAAATGTAACTTTCACTATGATATAGCTTAACAATTGCTCATGTGGCGTTAAATAACAGTCAATCACTCTCTAACTACATAATAGTTATTATGTTACTTTTGTTATAAGCTATACTCTTAGCAAATTTATTTTACCCTCTCTGTACTTTAAAATCGAAATAGATTGATCTTTGCGATGCGTTCTGACAGCCATCTCGTTTATTCTGATATTCAAAATTATCAACTTATTTTATTTACTCATTGACGGATTAAAAGTATGGATTAATATGATTCTGTTCTAATATACATGCGTTACACTTCATTTGCATTGCTCTAATGTCTTACATTACCGTCTTCTTTACGGATCAAATACAATATGTCTGACTTGTCAAGTGTCAGTTTTTCCTTCAAGCTGTCAATTAAATAACGGGGCTATTTGGTACTGAAATGATGTAAAGATTGTTTTCAATAAAGTTCTTTTAAAATCTTAAGTAAAAGAAGTTGAGTTCAGTAAATTGATCATGTACTTAAGTTCATTCGGACTGACACATTTTCAACAAGGCCATTTAGTGGATAATTTTTAAAACGGTATTTGTTTTCAGTCCGATGCACCTGGTTCATCCTTCGGACTGAAACATTTTCAACAAGGCCATTTAGTGGATAATTTTTATAACGTTATTTGTTTTCAGTCCAATGCACCTGGTTCGTCGTTGTAAACATTTTTCTCTTTAATTGGTTTGGTTTATTAAGTTGTAAATGAATTCTGCAACGAAATTTGTCATCGCAAATCAAATAGTCCTGAATGTCAGTTTCAAAACAACTCGATATCAATAATCAGGTCAGAGGTCTGTTGTAAATTCTGCAACGCAATAATGCATAGCAAATCAAATAGTCCTGGATGTCAGTTTCAAAACAACTCGATTTCAATAATCAGGTCAGAGGTCTGTTTTAATACGATAGAATCCAATGACAATTGTTTGCTCTTTGCTTATTTAATCACAGCCACAAAGAAATTAAATCACAGACAGTAGAAGTTATTGTGGCTGATCAAATATGTTACAGAATTTTACTTATGTTTAACAACATCTGGTAAATATTGTTACGAAATAAAAAAGAAAGATATGCTTGCTTGAAGAGAATAGCAAATGTCAGATATCAATAACATTATGACCATAATATGATTCGGTATCGAAGTTTTATGGGATTTCTGTACTATTTATTAAATTTAGAAAACACAAATTCAAATCGACTAGGTATATAGACTGTTTTTATTACAAGACAAACTATACCATCAAGACCAATTGTGTGTATTTCATAATATTATTTGCTCTATTTGTTTTCTTAATGTTATTTTTATAGTTCAAAAAGTACACTTAATATGATATTAATTGCACAATTAGGGGTCGCCGTGGCCGTTATCGTATAGTCGTATGTTTGATATATGTTGGAAAAATATATTATTTTTTCCTGGACTGGTTCTTTTTTGGTCACTGACTAAGATATTGTTTTTTGGTACCTGATTCACACAGAGTGTCGGTATCTAAGGCTTGATTCTGCTCTTTTTAGACAATTTGGCAGTTGTTTATGGACATCTTGACATTGCCGGATAAACACAATACAGTACAGTGTCGATAAATAAAAGATTTATTTGCACTTGCTGCGAAACCGATCAGAACAACTCGCCAAAAGCTCACTTTTCCACTTGTTTCTAAAGCTCGTTCAAATGAATTTACATACTGTATGTCAGTTCCATATTTTTGTGAAGATAAATAGTCTTATGATGCATATTCTGTATGATGTCTTTGTATGATATGACCGTGTACATATATTATTACGACGTTTTAAAGGCATATTGTCTACCATAATCGTAATTTTTTCATACCCAAAGTTATTGTCGTAAATGATTTGCTTAAGCTATCATTAAACAGTTATGCTGCAAAAGATACGATTTGTGGGGGGTTTTTTAACAAAAAAGACCCAAAACTATCGTTATCGGAATTATTGTCCATGATGATAAGAATTCAATTTAACCCGACTCTATTCATATGACCTTCTATGTGAACCCGTGTTGAGCATGCGCACTGTTTAGAAACAATAAACAACATGTGGTTCTTGGGCAAAAGAGAAAGTGTCAACGCGTGGAAGAAAGCGGACTTAACGGATTCAGAGAGAAAGAGGAATAGAAGTGCAGTATCTTCCAAATGGAACAAATGCAGGATATATGTAGGGGATCAGTTGGACAGTTGGAACGAACAGAAGGAAGTGCTACGCGTCCAAGCTCACGCTGAAGTGGCAAACATTTTGCTTGATAGGTAAGCCGAGGCATGTTGCCTTCTTTTCTCAATCGTTTTTCATATTTTATGAATTTATGATGATGCCTATGATCATTTTCGGTAGATATGATTCAATATATGTAATTTTGAACCTGGCAACAGCAAATTAGTGTCAATGGGTAGCATAAAACGGCCGTATTTGCGAGGTAAACAAACACGACATGCTGCAGTATCCGGGCTACTGGAATAGAAATAGATAAAAATAGATTTGGCCTCGCTCAGGTCAGTGCATAATTAATTAGCTTCCAGTAACGATGGTCAGCTTTTTTAAATCGAAAAAACAACGTTTCGTAGCGTATTCGCCAATAATTCGGTGTTTAATCCTTATTTTATGAAGGTCAGTACGGAAAACGACAATAATTTGGGTATGAAAAAATTACGATTGTGGTAGACAATATGCCTTTAAACAAATCCTATATATAGGAATTACGGCTACTTTTCCACAGATTCACGTACTTACCTTTTGATGAAACTAGATCAAGTTCATACGCTGTACGATGTCTTGTTATGATATCAGTATGACCGAAAATAAAAATTGATAAACGATTCGGGGTATTCAAAGGACGACATGGCGCGGAGTCATGCTTGTAATGCTGATGTTCTTTTTAATGTTTTTTTTTAATTAAATATCGAGCTACGTTGACGAACTTTTAATTTAGTTTGTGTCGATGTGGTGTCCAACACATATTGTGTTGTGTTTTTGTTTTGTTTTTGTTTGTCTTGTGTACCCTATGTTGCCAGTTTCTCTGGATTGTCCATTTTTGATTGCCCTTTCGGCTTTCTCTAACGTTTATTAATAAAAAAAAAAAAACCTAAATAGAGGTTGTTGTTCAGCAATGTAATTTGATTTTCATTTTTGCATTATCCATTATAATCACGATAAGTAATTTACAATACATATTAATTAAAAGAAGAATCTATTTCTGTATGAAAATAGTATGACTTTATTGACAGGATAGTATATAAAATATCAGCTTTTAATACTGAGAAATTCTACTGTATTTTGGTCAAACTATTATTGTGCTTCTTGGAAATCGAGGATGGATATTCCAGCCTTATGTATAGTTTACTGGGATCGTCATGGGAAATGCGTTAAACGGGCATCTTGTCAAAATGCGTCCAATATTAAATAGATCTGATAATTTCATTTATGGTTGCTTATTAGTCGGTATTTCAATCTACTGCAGACCTCTGGCAGTAACAGTATATTGAAATGATAAATATGAAATACGATTCTATTGTGACTTAATTATGAACATTAATCCATAAAGTTAAATAGATCGCAAGACATTTTACCATTACAAGATCGATAAATTGCGTAGCACTACTAAGCTGTCCCATTGTATCCTGAACTATGGACGAAAGCCTATGTATTAGTATGCCTTACTGACAGTGTATGGACGAGATCATATGCAATGTATACAACGACTATCTATTACAGACAGTGTACGGACAGGCGAAGTCATATGTTTGTGCCTTACCGATGGTATACGGACGAGAATATAGATAATGTCTATGTCTTAATGGAAGTGTAGGTACAGACCACAAAATGTACACTGTTTATCAGGGAGAGACGGATTTGGGCCTTCGTAGGGCCTAGGGACTATTTTGTCATTTTTTGTTTCATAAAAATTTAAAAAGGAGTGCACCAGGCAAAATGCTTCTTTTCTGGTATTTCTTCGCTTTGGTAGTCCCTAGGCACAGTGCCTAATGTGCCTAATGGATAATCCGGCACTGCTGTTAATGGAAATCTTCATCGAATGCATGGGTGCGGACGAGATCAAGTACAATATATATGCCATTCGCGAGCTCCTGGTTTTTGTTGAGGTCCATGTTGCTTACCCTTTTAGTTTTCTGTGTTGTTGTTTTTGTTTGTCTTCGTCTCCTGTGTCGTGTGTGTCCAATGTTACCAGTGTCTCTGGAATGTCCATTCTTGATTGTCCCTTCGTGTTACCAGTGTCTCTGGAATGTCCATTCTTGATTGTCCCTTCGTGTTACCAGTGTCTCTGGATTGTCCCTTCGTGTTACCAGTGTCTCTGGATAGTCCATTCTTGATTGTCCCTTCATGTTACCAGTGTCTCTGGATAGTCCATTCATGATTTCCCCTTCGGTTTTCTCTAACGTTTATTTCCTTACGGATTTTATACTTTGTATTAAACGATCATTCACAATTAATTATTTTTATTTTTTACAGCTAGTGCATTGAGAGTTTACGAAATTGTTTTGTATGATATGTAATATCATAATACAAAGAATTATTACCAACTTTATCAGAACACATATGTCTTATCAATAAATTATGAAATTCAGATATAGCAGACAAACTCCTCTGAGTAGTTTATAACAGCCATTTGTAGAATGTTAAACTGATTTAGTTTTGATTCGTGAAACTGATGTCTGCAATATTCTTTATAAATTAAGGTTTATTTGGAATAATTGGACATAGACAAATGAAACGTTGTGATCATTGATATTTGATATTAAATCATAGGCAGCATTGCAAGATGTTTAATATATTACATGCCATTCTGTGTTTATATATATATATACGGTATTGATGATACTCGAATGAGACATGTATACTTAGGTCTATTTTCGAAGTATGAATGGAATGAAAAACGGGCAACGCAAATTAATTGGAAAATGTGGAACAACCATAAAAGTGATGTTCCTTCACTTTAATGTGTGTCAAAGTATAAAATTGGATAGTCTTTCATGTTCATTAACCATCGTTTTCTTACTGATCAATTTATTGTTTACCTTTATGTTGATACAAGGGGAATAACTGTCAGGATTAAGGCGTATTAAAGTTTTATATGGTACACAGAAGAGTATCTGTCACGATGAAATACTACCAGTAATTTCACATTTGCTGACATGTATTGTTCATTTTCTAGCATTGATGGTATGGTGGTAATTACTATGTACAAGTAATTCACCACTTTGTTATATGAATCATGAGTTTTGTATTTCTAACTCCCCCTCCCCCCAAAAAATAAAAAAAAAATATGTAGGCTTAATATATTTATTACGCTTTTGAGGAAAATATAATATCTAATTTATTTTTATTTTTTTGGTACTGGAAATGTAAGCGCCATTTTAAAAGGGTGCCATCCTCTGGATGGCAAAAGCTTCTTTTATTATTTAAATATACTATGTTTTTCGAAGATAACCTCCTTTATAGTACTTTACTCTGAGTCTCTCTTTGTGCATACTTCTAGTTTAAATTGATAATTTACTGAAATGGAAGATATTATTCCTGCTTAAGCGTCGTCAAGGACTACATACGATCACCGCATGACTGTCTTTCAAATAATGATATTTCGCCCCTAGCTACTTATCGGACTATCTCAATACCACCTTTATGCCTACCTCATCACATTGTTTGTTAACATATTATGTCATATACTGGCTAAAATACTACTTACATATTCACTTGTTATTAAACTACAACCAATCAATTATAATGTACTTCCTTCTAGCTTATAATTCAGTCACAAAACTTGTCATCATGTGTGATTCAAGCTGCTACGATTATTAATTTAATATGTCTATAATGACAATTTTAGATAATGATCTGGTGAAGTAGGAACACTTTTCCATTATTAATTTGTGTATTGTTGGATGAAAGCAATTCGTCCATTAGGGACGGACCATTTAACTTAAAGGTTATGGTTTTTTTCTAAAAAAATATTCTGATTCCCAATGTTGCTGAAAAAAATATTCTGATTTTGTTGGAGGAAAAAAAAATAATCTGATTCAGAGTTTTTGTCATATAACCTAATGTTAAGTTCTGGAAAAAAAATATTCTAACTCTCATGTTGTCCGAATAAAAAATGAAACAAAAAACCATACCCCCCTCCTGCAAGTTAAATGGTTGGTCCCTTAATATTGATATATTTTTATTATTTTAGCATGATGTCTTATTTTGTCTACTTACATATGTGAATTTAATTATGGCAAATATTGGGTGTACATTTTACTGTTATATTACCAGGGATTAAATGTGGGAGGCTTATGATTTATTGATTGATTGGTTGGTGTTTAACGCAAACTTTAGCAATATTTCAGCTATATCATGGCATGGGAGGCATATGACATGTTACAGATTAGGAAATATTTTACAAATAGATAATAAATAATAAAGCTTATTTGACAATGATATATAATATTGGTTAGTCTAATTTGGTCATTTTACTTACATGTGAGGGGCAGTCATGGTTGTGATCGTATGGTAGTTGGATTTGCAACTATCTGTGCAATCAGTGCCTATCACCACTAACGTTGTGAGTTCGAGGTATACTACATACAAAATAATGTGATAAAGTTTGTCAGTGACTTACAGCAGGTAGGTGGTTTTCACCGGGTACTCCGGTTTCCTCTACTAATAAAACTGAACGCCACGATATAATTAAAATATTGTTGAAAGTGGCGTTAGACACCATAAACCAAACCAAATCAGACCTTACATGTGATAGACAATTAGTGCGAAAATCACACTTGTTTTCGAAGTTGCAAATACAAGAGCTAATTATCCAAATACAGATGTACATTAGCACCAAAATCACACCTGTTTATCAAGGTAGAAAAATAAAATGACAATTGGGTAAACTAATACCGAAATCAGCATCCGTTACCAGGGAGACCAGAATAACATAATGTTCGTTACTGCTCTTCATCGCAGTCAAAGTGAAGTATATAAACTTAGAGCAATAATAAAAAGAAAGTTTAAACAGTGATGATCATCTCAATTCAACCAATATCAACAAAACGAGCAATCACATCACAATTAACTCACCGAATACAAAAACACCACTACACATGACGTTGGAAATCCAGGTCCTGGCTTGGGACAGGCTAAAGATGTGGTGGGGTTAAACTGCTGCATTTTGAATACATCGACTGCCTGTTGGATGCACTTTACAATGTAAAGATGACAGTGGATGCAATCCCTGTGTCATTCATGTTTTTAAGAACCAATTACGAGCATGTATCTGACAGTCGTTCTGTCTGACCTTAGACATCTTCATTCCCTTGGATTATATACGTGATGTATATTGTTATGCATTGTTTAAGATGGCGGCAGTTCAACAATTTGTACCTATCTTCCCAGACAAACACATTTGTGATGAATAGATATATAAATTGAAAAATTGAACAATTTATTTATAGACGGTCTACAATTGAATGAAGTTATCTATAATTACTAGAAATTGAATTGGCTGCTGGACTGTTATTATCAAGTACAAACTTGAATGAAATGTTTAAATTATAAACAATTGATGAATTTAATTTTGATATTATTTTGAATACAAATATTTTATATTTGGTCATTTAGTATTCCAATACGCATGATTGTGTGTTATTGAAATTGTTTGAATTATTTGAATAGTGTTGTTTATCAGTTTGAATGTGAAGTGTACTCGAAACAACATTATGTGATAAAGTTTGTCAGTGACTTGCGACAGGTCGGTGGTTTTCTCCGGGTAGTCCGGTTTCCTCCACCAATAAAATTGACCGCCGCAATATAGCTGAAATATTGTTGAAAGCGGCGGTAAACACCATAAACCAAACCAAAAGAGGGCAAGAATATTTGTTTGCCGGTCATATATATTTTTTTTCTCAAAAATCATTCCTCTGACTTGTATTTAAATTTAAATAAATTGCAAAGACACGTGCATAATCCGGCGTGACAAAGCAACACAATGAATTATAAAATACCATTTAGAAGGAACAGTACAAAATGCACATTCCGAATAGATAACGCCTGTGCAAAATGATATTAACAGGAACCGCACTAAAAGAAAAATCAACAGTGAGAAAACAATACTAGCGTTATTAGTACCGTTACGGTACTAATAACAAAATCCGACCGGACAAAACAACACATTTGAAACATGAAAATAATACATAACCCCATAACAAAATATCGACTACCACGAACTCCATAAATATATCGCAGCATGGCTAGTGTGGAACACAAGATCTTCACAAATATCCCGAAGTAAGACCAATGTAGTACAGAAACTCCCACACTTATCCCTTATTAATGCTAGTGAAGAACACGATCTCCACAAATAACCCACTGGGCAATGTAGGACACGAACTCCATCAATATCCAGGAATAAGAACTGTGTAATATACAACACACATACGACATATAAAACGTTGTTTTGCCGCTCCAATATAAAACGCACCTACTGCATATGTTCTACCTCGTTCTTAGTGAAGATTTTCCAATAGACGTGGCAACACATATTAGCATACAAATTGAAAAAAAAAATGAAACATTAATCCATAGGAAAATATTGGTGCATCAGCACATAATAAGCAAAACTAGTTTGGAGTAGTCGTTCGTGTCCTGTTGCAATGTAAAATATTTTAACTAACAATTTTGGCTATCCTATTTAGGCCCTTTGGTTACATTGCTCCCAAACAGTTTTACGTTATTTGGCTTTCCAATCTTTCTATGTTGATCCTACCTGATGTGGGATATTCCAGAAACGTGTCGTACACACTAAATTGGGTATCAATGTTTTTTATTAGCCTTATTTCCTAATTTAGAATACATGTGTATCCCATAGCCCAACTTCAGTGTCATTTTAACTTGCTTGTTGTGGTGTTGTGTGGTAACTACTTGTTATTGTAGCACTCTTCACCTGACATTGAACAACACTCATCATTTATATAAAAAAATATATATATAAAAAAGGAAGGCCAGTCCAGGACATGAAGGAGACTTCTTTATTATAGCTTTGAACAAAGTATTTTTGTTTCATTTTCAGGTATATGATGTTGGCGACACCATGCATATTGGAACTACAGGATACAGTCAAAACGGTTTCAAGACACCACTGTATCTTTATGTGAGTAAACAATATACAATCCATTCTGATTCAGGGTTACACATTTTATCTGTTATGCATACATTTGTATAGACATGTATCATATTAATTTTTACAATCTACAAAATGTTTTAAACGAGTTATCTATCCAATTCAAATCGTAACTTGAAATGTCAATCTTTTTCTGTTAATATGATGCATTGATGTAGCTTTGAAATAAATACAATTAGTAATACTTATTGCCATATTGAACAATTTTGAATCATCACGTATGGTGTTTAACGCCACTTTCAACAATATTTCAGTTATATCGTGGCGGTTAAATATTTAGCATCTTGTACACTTATATTTACAACAATATGGAATGTTTGATTTGACACCTCATTTACATTAAGGACCGACTTGTCACCATCATATGCTTATTGAATTGATATCAACCCAGTCAATCAGTTCCTTACACCGCTAAAGTTTGTTAGTTTGATTCCCGTACATGACGAGATATATTCGATTCAATCGTATCTGTGCGATAGTTTATGTGTGAATTATGGTAAGTAAATGTGTTTCTCTGTGTACCCCTCCGATTTCCTCCATTATTGAATTTGGACATCACGATGTTTAAAGTGAGGTCAAAATTCTGTTGATGTTTATAGATACCTCTGCTGGTGGACTATTAGTCCTGGTAGGTATCATTCGCCCCGTCGTTAGTGTTTCGCCACTGACATCATTTATTGGATATATTTATTATTGAAGTTTACAGTGCCTAAGTAATGTAATTTTTTATTAAAACTTAGGTTCTCCTCCCTCAGTCCTAGGTGACCTTAGCCGATTTTGGCTAACCTGTTTAGGCCCTGTGGTTTATAAATGCTCCAACAATGTTTTACTATTTGATTTTCCAACCTGTAAGCATACCTGATTAAGCTTATTCCAGAAACGTGTTGTGCGCACTAAATTTGATATCTACGATATGACAAATTGTTTCAAAAATATGCAAATGAGTATCAGAACAAAAGTAGACAGAAAAGAGAGTACTTTTGAAAGAATTGACCCATAAGCATAGAAAATACGGGAATACATATACATTGACCCATGGCAACTGTTAATGAAAAATAAAAAACAAATATTAGAATCTGCAAACATTTAGAGAAGTTAAATATAATTTCATTTCCTCAGCATGTTGTATATATATATATTGCCACATATTTCATTTTGACTGAAATTGAGATAAAATATGTCCCAAGTCAGTTTCACTTTACAGCATCACACTGCTGTTTTATCATCATAGGAAAGCTTCATGCTACAGTATCATACTGCTGTCATATATATTGCCATTGTAGTATTGTGTGTCAGCATCTTGTGTTTTGATTGACATATACCATTATCATGTTAACAGGGCTACTGGGGAAATCAAATCTAATTTTAGACGAAGGTCATTTACAAACATTGTAAGTAAACAATAGGGGTTCATGGAGAATATAATGAGACACTACAGTTTGCCTGAAATGTACAAGATTCTATAAATAGTCTACTTGTCCCCGTGTATTTTGTAAACAAACACAAACATGATAATACGTATATAAGTTGATTTTAGATATAATTCCCATGGTAATGGAATGATGGGCTGTTGTCAACTGCAATCTTACATCTAATGACATTCGATAATAGAATAACGTGATTAATATATTAGTCCTATGGTAAAACTTTACTTTGTCAACAAATTAATATAATGAGCTTCAGAATCAGTAGCGTCATTGATGCTCTAGAAAAAGAAAAAAAACAAACATCATTTACATTTTTTGTCACTGTCATTTGTTCTATAAGCGTTAGAGAATAACGAAGAGGCAATCAAAAAAGGACAATCCAGAGAAACTGGCAACATATAGGGTACACAAGAGGAAGACAAACAAAACAGAAACACAACACAATATGTGTTGGACATGTACACCACTCTATGCTAGCAAACACAAATAACGTAAATAAAAGTTAGAGAATAATTAGACACGAGCCCTCCTACAAACAACTGGAGGTAAAGACGAACCGAACATCGTTTTTATATTCTAGCAGTGGTATGTCTTGCGTCTTGTATAATATGTTCTGGAGTTTGGGGGTTTGGTTGTGTTGCATCCGATATGGTTATTTAAAATGTTGTGGAACATATCTTTAATTTTGAGCTATTTATTTTCGTCAAATTCAAGCGTCTCAATAGGATAACAATTAGCGTACTCGTTGCAAGACCGGCAGATCGTGTTCTCGATACCAGTTCGAGTCAAAAGGTGCTTGGCTCAGAATCAAGAAAATGTTTCCTGAATTTCAAAGGCATGTTATACAAGTGGACTGTTGTTTTTGTAAACTAGCAATATGCAAGTTCATATCTGGTACTGGTTAAGTACAATACATCACCATGATCAACTGATGACAAATAACTTCTTCTTCTGTTTGTATATCACAGATATTGCTCACCTAAGGTTAATCAATAGCAACTCAACAGGTACAACTCAGCAATTACAACACAACAAGTACAACACAACAAATACAACTCAACAAGTACAACTCAACAAGTACAACTCAGCAATTACAACACAACAAGTATAACTCAACAAGTACAACACAACAAGTACAACTCAACAAGTACAACACAACAAGTACAACACAACAAGTACAACTCAACAAGTACAACTCAACAAGTACAACTCAACAAGTACAACACAACAAGTACAACACAACAAGTACAACTCAACAAGTACAACTCAACAAGTACAACTCGGCAATTACAACACAAGAAGTACAACACAACAAGTACAACTCAACAAGTACAACTCAACAAGTACAACACAACAAGTACAACTCAACAAGTACAACTCAACAAGTACAACTCAGCAAGTACAACTCAACAAGTACAACTCAACAAGTACAACACAACAAGTACAACTCAACAAGTACAACACAACAAGTACAATTCAACAAGTACAACTCAACAAGTACAACACAACAAGTACAACACAACAAGTACAACTCAACAAGTACAACTCAACAAGTACAACTCAACAAGTACAACTCAACAAGTACAACACAACAAGTACAACTCAACAAGTACAACTCAACAAGTACAACTCAACAAGTACAACACAACAAGTACAACTCAACAAGTACAACACAACAAGTACAACACAACAAGTACAACTCAACAAGTACAACACAACAAGTACAACACAACAAGTACAACACAACAAGTACAACTCAACAAGTACAACTCAACAAGTACAACTCAACAAGTACAACACAACAAGTACAACACAGCAAGTACAACTCGGCAATTACAACACAACAATTACAACACAACAAGTACAACTCAACAAGTACAAGTCGGCAATTACAACACAACAAGTACAACTTAACAAGTACAACACAACAAGTACAACTCAACAAGTACAACACAACAAGTACAACACAACAAGTACAACTCAACAAGTACAACTCGGCAATTACAACACAACAATTACAACACAACAAGTACAACTCAACAAGTACAACTCGGCAATTACAACACAACAAGTACAACTCAACAAGTACTACTCGGCAATTACAACACAACAATTACAACACAACAAGTACAACTCAACAAGTACAACTCGACAATTACAACACAACAAGTACAACACAACAAGTACAACACAACAAGTACAACTCAACAAGTACAACTCAACAAGTACAACTCAACAAGTACAACACAACAAGTACAACACAACAAGTACAACACAACAAGTACAACTCAACAAGTACAACTCAACAAGTACAACACAACAAGTACAACTCAACAAGTACAACTCAACAAGTACAACTCAACAAGTACAACACAACAAGTACAACTCAACAAGTACAACACAACAAGTACAACACAACAAGTACAACTCAACAAGTACAACACAACAAGTACAACTCAACAAGTACAACACAACAAGTACAACTCAACAAGTACAACACAACAAGTACAACTCAACAAGTACAACACAACAAGTACAACTCAACAAGTACAACACAACAAGTACACCTCAACAAGTACAACTCAACAAGTACAACACAACAAGTACAACTCAACAATTACAACACAACAAGTACAACACAACAAGTACAACACAACAAGTATAACTCAACAAGTACAACTCAACAAGTACAACTCAACAAGTACAACTCAACAAGTACAACTCAACAAGTACAACACAACAAGTACAACTCAACAATTACAACACAACAAGTACAACTCAACAAGTACAACACAACAAGTACAACTCAACAAGTACAACTCAACAAGTACAACACAACAAGTACAACACAACAAGTATAACTCAACAAGTACAACTCAACAAGTACAACACAACAAGTACAACACAGCAAGTACAACTCGGCAATTACAACACAACAATTACAACACAACAAGTACAACTCAACAAGTACAAGTCGGCAATTACAACACAACAAGTACAACACAACAAGTACAACTTAACAAGTACAACACAACAAGTACAACTCAACAAGTACAACACAACAAGTACAACACAACAAGTACAACTCAACAAGTACAACTCGGCAATTACAACACAACAATTACAACACAACAAGTACAACTCAACAAGTACAACTCGGCAATTACAACACAACAAGTACAACTCAACAAGTACTACTCGGCAACTACAACACAACAATTACAACACAACAAGTACAACTCAACAAGTACAACTCGACAATTACAACACAACAAGTACAACACAACAAGTACAACACAACAAGTACAACTCAACAAGTACAACTCAACAAGTACAACTCAACAAGTACAACACAACAAGTACAACACAACAAGTACAACACAACAAGTACAACTCAACAAGTACAACTCGGCAATTACAACACAACAATTACAACACAACAAGTACAACTCAACAAGTACAACACAAGTACAACTCGACATGTACAATACAACAAGTACAACACAACAAGTACAACACAACAAGTACAACTCAACAATTACAACACAACAAGTACAACTCAACAAGTACAACTCAACAAGTACAATACAACAAGTACAACACAACAATTACAACACAACAAGTACAACACAACAAGCACAACTCAAAGTACAACACAACAAGCACAACTCAACAATTACAACACAACAATTACAACACAACAAGTACAACTCAACAAGTACAACTCAACAAGTACAACACAACAAGTACAACACAACAAGTACAACTCAACAATTACAATTCAACAAGTACAACACAACAATTACAACACAACAAGTACAACTCAACAAGTACAACTCAACAAGTACAACTCAACAAGTACAACACAACAAGTACAATTCAACAAGTACAACACAACAAGTACAACACAACAAGTACAACACAACAAGTACAACACAACAAATACAACTCAACCAGTACAACACAACAAGTACAATTCAACAAGTACAACACAACAAGTACAACACAACAAGTACAACTCAACAAGTACAACTCAACAAGTACAACTCAACAAGTACAACACAACAAGTACAATTCAACAAGTACAACACAACAAGTACAACACAACAAGTACAACACAACAAGTACAACACAACAAATACAACTCAACCAGTACAACACAACAAGTACAACTCAACAAGTACTAACACAACAAGTACAACACAACAAGTACAATTCAACAAGTACAACTCAACAAGTACAACACAACAAGTACAACTCAACAAGTACAACTCAACAAGTACAACTCAACAAGTACAACACAACAAGTACAACTCAACAAGTACAACTCAACAAGTACAACACAACAAGTACAACTCAACAATTACAACACAACAAGTACAACTCAACAAGTACAACACATCAATTACAACACAACAAGTACAACTCAACAAGTACAACTCGGCAATTACAACACAACAAGTACAACTTAACAAGTACAACTCGGCAATTACAACACAACAAGTACAACACAACAAGTACAACACAACAAGTACAACTCAACAAGTACAATTCAACAAGTACAACACAACAAGTACAACACAACAAGTACAACACAACAAGTACAACACAACAAGTACAACACAACAAGTACAACACAACAAATACAAATCAACAAGTACAACACAACAAGTACAACTCAACAAGTACAACACAACAAGTACAACTCAACAAGTACAACTCAACAAGTACAACTCAACAAGTACAACTCAACAAGTACAACTCAACAAGTACAACACAACAAGTACAACTCAACAAGTACAACACAACAAGTACAATTCAACAAGTACAACTCAACAAGTACAACACAACAAGTACAACACAACAAGTACAACTCAACAAGTACAACTCAACAAGTACAACTCAACAAGTACAACTCAACAAGTACAACACAAGTACAACTCAACAAGTACAACTCAACAAGTACAACTCAACAAGTACAACACAACAAGTACAACTCAACAAGTACAACTCAACAAGTACAACTCAACAAGTACAACACAACAAGTACAACTCAACAAGTACAACACAACAAATACAACTCAACAAGTACAACACAACAAGTACAACTCAACAAGTACAATTCAACAAGTACAACACAACAAGTACAACACAACAAGTACAACACAACAAATACAACTCAACAAGTACAACTCAACAAGTACAACTCAACAAGTACAACACAACAATTACAACTCAACAAGTACAACACAACAATTACAACACAGCAAGTACAACTCAACAAGTACAACACAACAAGTACAACTCAACAAGTACAACACAACAAGTACAACTCAACAAGTACAACACAACAAGTACAACTCAACAAGTACAACACAACAAGTACAACTCAACCAGTACAACTCAACAAGTACAACACAACAAGTACAACTCAACAAGTACAACACAACAAGTACAACTCAACAAGTACAACACAACAAGTACAACTCAACAAGTACAACACAACAAGTACAACACAACAAGTACAACACAAGTACAACTCAAAAAGTACAACTCAACAAGTACAACACAAAAAGTACAACACAACAAGTGCAACTCAACAAGTACAACACAACAAGTACAACTCAACAAGTACAACACAACAAGTACAACTCAACAAGTACAACTCAACAAGTACAACTCAACAAGTACAACACAACAAGTACAACACAACAAGTACAACTCAACAAGTACAACACAACAAGTACAACTCAACAAGTACAACACAACAAGTACAACTCAACAAGTACAACTCAACAAGTACAACTCAACAAGTACAACACAACAAGTACAACACAACAAGTACAACACAACAAGTACAACACAACAAGTACAACTCAACAAGTACAACACAACAAATACAACTCAACAAGTACAACACAACAAGTACAACTCAACAAGTACAATTCAACAAGTACAACACAACAAGTACAACACAACAAGTACAACACAACAAATACAACTCAACAAGTACAACTCAACAAGTACAACTCAACAAGTACAACACAACAATTACAACTCAACAAGTACAACACAACAATTACAACACAGCAAGTACAACTCAACAAGTACAACACAACAAGTACAACTCAACAAGTACAACACAACAAGTACAACTCAACAAGTACAACACAACAAGTACAACTCAACAAGTACAACACAACAAGTACAACACAACAAGTACAACACAACAAGTACAACTCAACAAGTACAACACAACAAGTACAAAAAAAAAACAACTCAACAAGTACAACACAACAAGTACAACACAACAAGTACAACTCAACAAGTACAACACAACAAGTACAACACAACAAGTACAACTCAACAAGTACAACTCAACAAGTACAACTCAACAAGTACAACTCAACAAGTACAAAACAACAAGTACAACTCAACAAGTACAAAACAACAAGTACAACTCAACAAGTACAACACAACAAGTACAACTCAACAAGTACAACACAACAAGTACAACACAACAAGTACAACACAACAAGTACAACTCAACAAGTACAACACAACAAGTACAACTCAACAAGTACAACTCAACAAGTACAACTCAACAAGTACAACTCAACAAGTACAACTCAACAAGTACAACACAACAAGTACAACTCAACAAGTACAACTCAACAAGTACAACACAACAAGTACAACACAACAAGTACAACTCAACAAGTACAACACAACAAGTACATAGTACAACTCAATAAGTACAACACAACAAGTACAAAACAACAAGTACAACTCAACAAGTACAACACAACAAGTACAACTCAACAAGTACAACTCAACAAGTACAACTCAACAAGTACAACTCAACAAGTACAACTCAACAAGTACAACTCAACAAGTACAACTCAACAAGTACAACACAACAAGTACAACACAACAAGTACAACACAACAAGTACAACTCAACAAGTACAACACAACAAGTACAAAAAAAAAAAAACTCAACAAGTACAACACAACAAGTACAACACAACAAGTACAACTCAACAAGTACAACACAACAAGTACAACACAACAAGTACAACACAGCAAGTACAACTCAACAAGTACAACACAACAAGTACATAGTACAACTCAATAAGTACAACACAACAAGTACAAAAAAAAAAAAAACTCAACAAGTACAACACAACAAGTACAACACAACAAGTACAACACAACAAGTACAACACAACAAGTACAAAAAAAAAAAAAACTCAACAAGTACAACACAACAAGTACAACACAACAAGTACAACACAACAAGTACAACTCAACAAGTACAACACAACAAGTACATAGTACAACTCAATAAGTACAACACAACAAGTACAAAACAACAAGTACAACTCAACAAGTACAACACAACAAGTACAACACAACAAGTACAACACAACAAGTACAACACAACAAGTACAACTCAACAAGTACAACTCAACAAGTACATAGTACAACTCAATAAGTACAACACAACAAGTACAAAACAACAAGTACAATTCAACAAGTACAACTCAACAAGTACAACTCAACAAGTACAACACAACAAGTACAAAACAACAAGTACAACTCAACAAGTACAACACAACAAGTACAACACAACAAGTACAAAACAACAAGTACAACTCAACAAGTACAACTCAACAAGTACAACACAACAAGTACAAAACAACAAGTACAACTCAACAAGTACAACTCAACAAGTACAACACAACAAGTACAACACAACAAGTACAACTCAACAAGTACAACACAACAAGTACAAAACAACAAGTACAACTCAACAAGTACAACTCAACAAGTACAACACAACAAGTACAACACAACAAGTACAACACAACAAGTACAGCTCAACAATTACAACTCAACAAGTTCAGCTCAACAGAAAATATATGATAACACATACTCTCGCAAGCATTATCTGATTAAGCGACAGATCAGTGGTTTTCTCCAGGTACTCCAGTTTCTTCCACCAATAAAACTGACCTCCACGATATAACTGAAATATTGTTGAAAGTGGTGTTAAACACTATAAACCTAAACTTAAAGCATGCTGTCGCAAAATGGAAAATAACATTGATTTCCTACATTGAATAGATAGATTGTGATAATGTAAAAACGTTCCAATTTAATTACCAGGTACCTAGTTAGTGAATGACTACTGTTTATTTGATTTACTCGAACACGTTATCACATTATCCCAACTACGAGCCAATCATCCATTGCTGTTATTCCTTAATATTGTGTGCTTAGTATATTTTACAGTTTTGGGTTTGAGTCTTCCGGGGGTCAAATCCACCCTCCAAACTACCCATTACCCCATCGAAGGAGTAAGTGTGTTTTATTCCAGCTTATGATGATGAGGTTAATTTCTAACAGTCATGGTGTATTGAGCATACCGATTTTGTATTTTAGAATATGTGTCATGTTCTTTGTGCAATGATCAGTCAGCTTCATCATTTGCTACCTGTTGCTTTTTCCACATGTTTGCCAACATATTTATAGATCCATGCAAGGATATAAATCCTTGATCCATGCATTGATTTTATTATACAATTCTTCAATTAAGCAATAACTGGTTTAACACCGGCTTTTTTGTGAGCCTGTCTCAAGACCAGAATTAAAGAAAATCATCGGTTTCTGACGTAATTATGTCTCCCCTTCGAACGAAGGGAGACATATTGATTTAGTCTGATTTTTTTCTTCTGCTTCCGCTTCTTCCGCTTGCGCTTCTTCTTCTTCTTCTTCTGCTTCTTCTCAGCGAAGCTTGTCCGGACCATAACTTTTTTGTCTTTCCAGATAGGTCAATGATATTTGGTATGTGGGTGCATAACCATAAGGCGGTGTGTCGCGTACCATAATGACCTTCGTGGGGCCTTGACCTTTGACCTCAAGGTCAAATAATTGTTTTTTAAATAGTATTTTCTTGTCCGGGCCATAACATTTTTGTCTTTCGAAATAGGTCAATGATATTTGGTATGTGGGTACATGACCATAAGCCGGTGTGTCGCGTACCACAAGGACCTTTATGGGACCTTGACCTTTGACCTCAAGGTCAAATAATTGTTTTTTAAATAGTATTTATTTAGTATGTGGGTGCATGACCATAAGGCGGTGTGTCGCATACCGTAATGACCTTCATGGGACCTTGACCTTTAACCTCAAGGTCAAATAATTGTTTTTTAAATAGTATCATCTTGTCTGGGCTTTAACATTTTTGTCTTTCGAGATAGGTCAATGATATTTGGTATGTGGGTGCATGAACATAAGGCGGTGGGTCGCGTACCGTAATGACCTTCGTAGGACCTTGACCATTGACCTCAAGGTCAAATAGTTGTTTTTTGAATAGTATTTATTTGGTATGTGGGTGCATGACCATAAGGTGGTGTGTCGCATACCGTAATGACCATCGTGGGACCTTGACCTTTGACCTCAAGGTCAAATAAGTGTTTTTTGAATAGTATGTACTTGCCCGGGCCATAACATTTTTGTCTTTCGAGATAGGTTGTTGTACAGATGGCCGCATTAAGGGGAGACATAAGTTTTAGGTATCTAAAACAGTTCATCCTAGTTGTTTCTATGTTATGTGAAGATTTAGGTTTGCCAGAGGAGTGATTCATCCAATGTCCTGTAGGGGGGGGGGGGGGGGGGTGTAATTTACAATTAACACTTTATTTCCATCTAAGGCACCAGCCGGAAATCACTCACACTCTGCAATAAGAAACTGATTGGTCATTAAAAGTTAACTATTGATAATTTATATTAAACAAAAAATAGGCCAAACATGTTATTAACCCTTATTCCAAGACTCGTAAACAGAACTTTATGTCGTGTTTCCAATAGACTATTATCTTGTCATTCGCCACTATAGACATATCAGCTGTAATAAATGTCATGATTTTTTATATATACATGGATTTACTTAGTATTTTATGTATTCATAAAAACTATTTGATGTCGTAATCGTAATTTACATCAAAAATTTAAGGAGCATTAATGTTCAAAGTATTTAGGGTTTAATTCATCAGTCAAGTTTAAGCAAAAACCTATGAAGTTCATAATTATGTGGAAGTAATTTTATGTTTGAAACGGTCAGAGACCTGATTTATTCTCGTTGATTTTGAAACAGAGACATGAGATAATTGGTGATATCATTGACTGATAGCTAGGGAACTGTTATGGCTGATATCATATCAGATGTGTTTATAAATTATTGTATCTTCACTCGTTTTACAGTTCCTAAATAATGTAATTTTTAATAAAACAAAGGTTCTCCTCCCTCAGGCATAGGTGACCTTAGTAGATTTTGGCTTTCCTGTTTAGGCCCTTTGAATTTATTACTCCCAAAATTTTTAATTATTTGGCTTTCCAATCTTTTCAATTTTGAGTGTACCTGATGAAGGTTATTCCAGAAACTGGAACTAAATTTGATATCTTCATCCGTTAACTTTTCACATTATAATCTTCTCCTATGAAACCCCTAAGCCAAATGAACTGAAACTTGGTAGAAAGCATCTATGGAAGGTCCTCTATAAAGATTGCACATTTTGTCCCGATCCATTAACAAACATAGTTACCAAAGGCAATTCTTGTTTCTGATTGGTCGATTTCTAAAAAAATATTCTCCTCTGAAACCGCTTGGCCAAATGAACTGAAACTTGGTAGGAAGCATCTATGAAAGGTCTTCTATAAAGACGGCTAATTTCGGCCCTATTCATTAACAAACATGGCTGCCACAGGCAATTCTTGTTACTGATTGGTCTATTTCTAAAAATCTTCTCCTCTGAAACCGCTTGGCCAAATGAACAGTAACTTGCTAGGAAACATCTATGGAAGGTCCTATATAAAGATTGTTCATTTCATCCTGATGTGTTAACAAATATGCCCACCATAGGCAACTCTAGTTTCTGATTGGTCGATTTCTAAAAAAAATCTTCTCCTCTGAAACCACTTGGCCAAATGAACCGAAACTTGGTAGGAAGCATATATGGAAGGTTCTCTATCAAAATTGCTCAAGCCATTCGGAGAAAACCACCAACCTGCTGCAAGTCACTGACAAACTTTAGCACAAAGTTGTATCGAGTACACCTCTCCATGAGTGGGATTAGAACTCACAACTTTCGTAGTAATAGCTACTGATTGCACAGGTATTTGTAAATCCAACTACCATACAATCATGACCACGGCGGTCCCGTTGATTTTAAAAGGAAGTAATTTGGTCTCTTTTGTAGAAAAAAAATTCACCTTTTTGTCATGAAAAATATTTGAATCTGCAATAACAACATCATCATATGTTCAAATGTGCAGATGGCAGCAGGTGTTTGTGTATATGTTCCTTTATTTCAATTCCTAATGATTGCTTTACCTAAAAGCAGAATCGTAAATATAGTCTGTATTAAATAATTGTATAAATGCCTTATAAATTGCAGGTATTCGCTAAAGGAAAACAGGTACAGTCATATGCGGTATCGTCTGGGGACATAACAGATATACTGATAGACCAAACCATGAGCTTAGCACCGTCTGCTTCACTTCTGTTATATTCAGTCAACTCAGATAATGAACTGATTGCTGACGAAATGGCGATATTTGTATCAGGACTTGTTAAAAATCAGGTATATTTGTAAACAGAAAAGTTTGAAGATACCAAATGGGATAATCATAAGCTGTAAATGTAATTTTTTTTTATAGTCAAACCTGTATATAAAGGCCACTCAAGGGAACCTGAAAATGTGGCCTTTATGAGCAGTTGCCTTTTATATACAGGTTAAAATTATATGCACTATTTATTAATGGAAAAAATGAGATTGCCCTTTATAGACAGTGATTTGTTATATAGAGGTGACCTTTAGGGCAGATTTGACAGTTTTTCCTATTATATCCCTAAAGAGTACTACCTCTACAGGCAACTGACGTTTGTTCTAGTTTTATTAAATACGAACCGAAAGTGCATTACAGTCTAATAATTTTTAATATAATAAAACGCTTTAAAATTTACGATTTACTGTGTAGTTTGTTTATATTTGTTACGTTACAATGATCTGTTTTCAGAATCAATTATTTTTTGACACAATTAATGACTTTTTGAACTCATTTTGTTATTTTTGTAATGAAAACAGCTCTGGTAATTTCCTGGATCATTTCAGTCAAATAATATTAAAGATTGAAAACTTTGGTCAATAGGAACAAAAGCCTAACTGGTAATTCATTTAAAATCATACAAGATTACTATTTTTACTAAATCACACTTGTGATTAAATATTATATGAAATGTTCCAAATCTGGTCGTTTTGGAATCCGTAAAAAATGAATTATGGGTGATTTGAATCTTTTTTAATCATTCGTGGCTTGAAATAATGAATTGTTAATTAACAATGAAGTATTTTAGACGTTCTATTTTGAACTAAATTAATACATGCTTGATTCAAATTTCTCTGATTATCTCTGGATTTAGGTTACAAAAATGGTTGGTTTTGTTTGTCTTTTGTTTTTTTGTGCTTAACGCCACCTTCAACAATATTTCAGTTATATTGTGGCAGTCAGTTTTATTGGTGGAGGAAACTGGAGTACCCGGAGAAAACCACCGACCTGTCGCAATTCACTGATAAACTTTATCACATGATATTGTATCGAGTACACCTCAAGCTATTGTTGATTCCATAGAGTTGACATATTTTAATTTATCACGATATTTTTTTACCTGTTTAAGCAAATTACAAACAATTGTGATAAAATAAAATATGTCAACTACAGTCAAGCCTGCTTAGTGACCACCTCTATTTAGCAATAATTTGTATTTTGTGACATGAATTTCAATGTTACCTTGGAAGGTCAAATAGGACAGGTTTGACTGTATAAGGAACCAACAATCATTAACAGATGTAGTGCCCTGTTTAGAGATCCTTGTCATATAGTACATAATTATAATGATACAAGTTTGTTCTATATTTTAGATGACAATGACGTTCAGTACAGAAAGACAACAAGTTGGCAGAGACGTTACATTACAAGTGACATCAGATCCCAATTCACACATATTCCTGGTTGCTATCGACAAAGGTTCACAACTTCTGAAAAAACCCAATGACATAACAAGTGAACAGGTAATAAACTACTGTCTAACCTGTATTAAGAGGTCACAATTGGGACAAAGAAGAAGTGGCCCTTTAAGACAGGTGACCTCTTAAAAGAGATTTAATTCATATTCATATTCATTTTTATGACAGAACAAGAGGTATGTGACCTTTTAATACAGGTGACTGTTAAATAGAGGTGACCTCATTGGACAGGTTTGACTGTATTAAAAAAGCACTAATAAAAGAGAAACAATCGTAGCTAAACTGTTGTAGACTAAATCCCTGTTATACATGTATGTTAATTGTTTTTCATTTGAGTAGGGGATGTGTGTTTCAAAGCCATGTCTCTAGTGGTAGGCTTAATAAAAACAAGCAATACACATGCATATATTCTTTAAATAACTTGGAGTAGAATTTTCATCCATTTGTAGAAACTATTTGATCCGGACAATTCAAATCCTCGGCTATTTCATAGTAAAATCATCAGTCCATTTAACTTCACCACTATGAGGCTCAACTGTATACAGTCAAACCTGTATTAAGAGGTCACCTTTGGGACAAAGAAAAAGTTGCCTTATAAGACAGGTGACCTCTTAGTACAGGTTCAAATCAAATGAAATGTTCTATGGTAGGACAAGAAAAAGGTGACCCTTTAATACAGGTGCATGCTTAATAGAGGTTACCGTACATGCAGGTTTGACTGTATTTGTATGTTATTCTACTGGTGAAAAAAAAGGGACAACAGTCCAGTTTTGCTAAGATAAATTTTTCTTGTAGACCAATATGTATTTGCATTGACATCTGATATCACCATTGCATCTTGTAAAGAAATTTCTATTAACTTTAAACCACATTAAAATAATGTATGTATACAATTTACAACTAGAAATGCCTTTTATTTGGATCAATATATTTATAGCATTATATAGGAATTTATATGACAAAGTAAGGAATGATCTTGACATGCCCCGTTCTGAGTTTGATGCAAGATATATAGCTGAGCATAAAACTCTATTTCAATATTTTAAAAGATATGCTGTTTCATATTTGCATTCCACAAATTTAAAATACAGAATTCAGCAACAATCGCTGCATTTTGTTTACATATACAATGTATCTAAGGATGTAAAATTCGACAATTATCAAAGGTTTGTTGAAAGATTTGTTGGACTGTTGGACTATCAGAATGTCAGACTATTGGGACGTTGGACTATTGGTCAGACCTTGCATTTAAGAGGACGTCAGCCTATTAGCTAAAAAATTTGTTATTTATTTTATCCTAGTAAGAAGAGTTTCAAGATACCAAAAGGGTAATCAGAATCCGTAAATTGACGATACAATGGCCAAAGGAAAAAGGACAAAAGGACAAATAATGATCTTCAAAACATACACATAAAACTACTAAAGATCGAGTAACACGAACCCCACAAAAAAACGGGGGTGAACTAAGGTGCTCCGGAAGGATAAGCAGTTCCTGCTCCACTAGTGGCACCTGTCGTGTTAATCTAGTTACATGATAAGACCTAAATGAGGAAACAACTGGTAACATATCCGCAGTCATTTGTGACAGAGGTATTCCATAGCGGTCAACCAAGTCATGGTGGTGACCGTAAATCTTTAGAAATAATGACTTCAACTTAAGACCAATAGGAACCATTGGTTCAGTGGCTTCCTTGTTAGCAGCAACCCTCTATCAAGGAAGTCATTCTATGGCCGTTACATATATTGTCTATTTTCAGGCAAAGAAAGCTGTGATGAAATATAACATTAGAAATGAAAAGAAGAAAGACAATCACTGGAATCCATGGTTTATGCGTGGGAAAAGATCTGTTCCTAGGGAATGGTATTATGATGGTACAGCAGCCAAAAATATATTTGAGGTAAATATAGTCTCAATGAATAAAAATGTATATTTCTTTTACTGTAATTGCTGGTTTATTAAAAGCCAAAATGAGCTCAAATTTTAACTGCATCTATATTGCAATGAGGTAGTTTAACATATAATCTGGGTATTTCTGTGAAATTTGTTCTTTCAACCAATTTATACCAATTATAAAAATTTGACGTACATTTACATTTTGATAAAAGACCATATTTAAATCTTCTTCTCTGAAACCACATAGCCGAATTCAATCAAAATTGGCAGGCATAATTCTAGTGTGATCTCCTTTGAAAATTATGTCCAACAGCCCCCTTTCATTTAAGATGGCTAGTGTTACTAAAAATAGAGCATTATAGATATTTCTTTTATTGACTATTGCTGCTTTATTATAAGTCAAAATGAACTAAGGGTTTAACTGTGTGACTATAGTTGTATGACAATGAGCTGCTTAGTGTATATTTCTGGTTTTTCTGTGAACTTTACCTATTAGCAGATTTATACTGATTATGCATATTTTGAGAAAAAAATCACATTAAGATCTTCTGCTCAGAAACTTGAGCTGACATCTTTGATTGCCCCACATTCAAAATTATGTGTGACATTCCACTCTTCATCCCAAGTGGCAGCCAGCACTATAAGCAGAACTTTCATTAAATGGCAAAAAAAATAAAAAAGATCGGCTGAATTTTTTCAATGACATTTAGTAGTCAAAACTGAAAACCAGATGAACTATTACAGGCTCCTCACAGCTTCTACTTTTTTTTTCTTTTGAGTGATCCTCTTCACACCGGTGGTTGTTATGGTGATTGGAAAATCAACATAGCCACTAACACAAATTTGATTGAACTAAAATTGTACATGCATATTGTAGAATGAGTGATGCAAAATCTGGTTAAACTACATTCTACATGTTACCATATGGTTGTATAATAATTTGTTGTTTTTAGTCATCATCCCAGGCCTTTCCATAAGGGTCGGTACCAGGTACTTTTACCCACCTAAAATGGTCTTTTGTACTTCCTGATTTTAAATAGTAT
This sequence comes from Bathymodiolus septemdierum, assembly GCA_963383655.1. NCBI lineage: Eukaryota > Metazoa > Mollusca > Bivalvia > Mytilida > Modiolidae > Bathymodiolus > Bathymodiolus septemdierum. The sequence goes on from OY726521.1 coordinate 80,053,557, forward strand.
TGTATAAAATATTCATGAAATATTTCAAATTTTAGTAAAAAGTACCACCTGTAAATAATGAAGTACTGGTTCACTTGTAAAATATTGAAAGCCCTGCATCCACTTATGTCCTTCAGTGTTTAACTGATCAACTGAAATATCAGAAGGTGGATGTTGAATTGATATTACAGACTGTAGGTGTAGTATATTTGACTGATGCCTCTGTTGATGTTATTTTTTGATATTACAGACTGTAGGTGTAGTATATTTGACTCAGATGCCCCTGTTGATGGTATTATTTGATATTACAGACTGTAGGTGTAGTATATTTGACTGATGCCCCTGTTGATGTTATTATTTGATATTACAGACTGTAGGTGTAGTATATTTGACTGATGCCCTTGTTGATGGTGTTATTTGATATTTCAGACTGTAGGTGTAGTATATTTGACTGATGCCTCTGTTGATGTTATTATTTGATATTACAGACTGTAGGTGTAGTATATTTGACTCAGATGCCCCTGTTGATGGTATTATTTGATATTACAGACTGTAGGTGTAGTATATTTGACTCAGATGCCCCTGTTGATGTTATTATTTGATATTACAGACTGTAGGTGTAGTATATTTGACTGATGCCCCTGTTGATGGTGTTATTTGATATTTCAGACTGTAGGTGTAGTATATTTGACTGATGCCTCTGTTGATGTTATTATTTGATATTACAGACTGTAGGTGTAGTATATTTGACTCAGATGCCCCTGTTGATGTTATTATTTGATATTTCAAACTGTAGGTTTAGTATATTTGACTCAGATGCCCCTGTTGATGTTATTATTTGATATTACAGACTGTAGGTGTAGTATATTTGACTCAGATGCCCCTGTTGATGTTATTATTTGATATTACAGACTGTAGGTGTAGTATATTTGACTGATGCCTCTGTTGATGTTATTATTTGATATTTCAGACTGTAGGTGTAGTATATTTGACTCAGATGCCCCTGTTGATGGTATTATTTGATATTTCAGACTGTAGGTGTAATATATTTGACTGATGCCTCTGTTGATGATGTTATTTGATATTACAGACTGTAGGTGTAGTATATTTGACTGATGCCTCTGTTGATGGTGTTATTTGATATTACAGACTGTAGGTGTGGTATAGTTGACTGATGCCCCTGTTGATGTTATTATTTGATATTTCAGACTGTAGGTGTAGTATATTTGACTGATGCCTCTGTTGATGGTGTTATTTGATATTACAGACTGTAGGTGTAGTATATTTGACTGATGCCTCTAGATCTGTTGATGTTATTATTTGATATTACAGACTGTAGGTGTAGTAGTATATTTGACTGATGCCTCTGTTGATGTTATTATTTGATATTACAGACTAGGTGTAGTATATTTGACTGATGCCCCTGTTGATGGTATTATTTGATATTTCAGACTGTAGGTGTAGTATTTTTGACTGATGCCTCTGTTGATGTTATTATTTGATATTTCAGACTGTAGGTGTAGTATATTTGACTGATGCCACTGTTGCAGAAGTTGAAGATGGAGGTAAACGTTAAATGATTTGGTTTAGGTATAGAGATTATAGTATTAAACGCCACTTTCAGGAATATTTCAGTTATATTGTGGCCGTCAGTTTTATTGGTGGAGGAGACTGGAGGACCCGGAGAAAACCACCGACCTGTCGCAAGTCACTGACAAACTTCATCACATAATGTTTTACACCTCACCCTGATAGAGATTTGAACTCCCAACATCAGTGGTGATAGGCACTGATTGCAAGGGTAGTTGTAAATCCAACTACCATACCATACATGCCAACCCTCGTGAGACTAAAATTGGTTAGGGCGGGGGGTCTGAAATTTTTTTCTCTCAGAAGGACGCAAAATGGTGCATTCTGCTGCATTTTGGATATAAAATCTGTGTAGTCAAAACTTTAAATATAGTATGATAAAACCATGAAAAAATGGAAATTAGCATTTTACATATATATATTTGTCATAGTCATAGCGTAAACGAGCCTTCTTTTTTTCTGGCGTTTCGGACATATTCATTCAGACATTGATCTATTGATGTTTAGGAATCATAAGTTCAAAATGTAATGCCTCAAAACTTTATTTTAAATACCGTTTCTGATTGGTTTAATGATAAGGAATTGACCAATGGAAGTTTCCGGTACAAATTAAGAGGGAAACGATTACGGAAAGAGCCTAAATAATTTGGATTTGTACTCATTTATACGTCGTAGAAATCTACAAGAATAATCAACATATGAACAATTCACGATAATTCTTTTTACATTTATTTTTTTTTAAATCGGTAGGAAAACATCTAAAATCGGTAGGCGGTAGAAGACGTAAAAATTCGGTAGACTACCACATAAATCGGTAGGGTTGGCATGTATGCCATACGATCACGACGACGACGGCTCCAGCAACTAAGGAGTTGATAGATAAATGGTTACTAAAATATTCATAACATGTAATTCTTATTAAAACTAAGGTTCTCCTCATCGATCAAGCTTCCTTTAGCATAAGTTACCGTAGCTGATTTTGGATAATTCTTTTTAAACCAATTTGTTTATATTGCTCCCCAAGATTTTTGAATTTATTTATCTTTCCAATCTGTTGTCTTTGAGCGTACCTGATGAAGGTTATTCCAGAAACACGCACTAGATTAGATATCTATCTACGTTTTAATCTTACAAAGATCTCGTAAGCTGTTGTAAACAATTAGGTAACACATTTTGGGAAGAGGTTTTGTTGTGCTTCATCAGAGTTCAAGAACAATCCTGAGATTGGGTTGCATTTCTTTCCAAAGGGGGCAATCAGTGCTTTCTAATTATATATCGTCAGTTTTATTGGTGGAGGAAACCGGAGGACCCGGAGAAAACCACTGACCTGTCGCAAGTCGCTGACAAACTTGATCACATAACATTGTACTCCTCGCCCTGAGTGGGAGTCGAACCCACAACATGAGTGGTGATAGACACCGATTGCATAGGTAATTGTAAATCCAACTACCATACGATCACGGCCACAACGGCACCTTACATACATAGTAAAGTGCTTTACACACAAATAATATGTGATAAGAACCAATGTCTGTCAAAACAATTATATATTTGTAATGAGGAGCTGTCATGGTCGTGATCGTATGGTAGTTGGATTTATAACTTTTTTTTTAGATTTTATAAATTATTTGCATGTTTTGTTGGAATGATCATATAATAAATATCATATGACTTCCGTTGGTCCCATATTGTAACTTGTTGTCTGCACCACTTTACACTATACGTTTGTTTTTACCGTTAAACTTCATACTAGTTCCTGCATGTACATATAGTCCTTATCTAACCAAAAGAAGATCCAGAAATGTTCACGTACCAGGGAGTAATAGAAGCCGCACACAAAATATTATTGTGATTATCATTCAAACCTAAAATTTCTTTCAGACATGATTTTTCAGAAGTCGAATGTAGATGTTTGGTATAAATCAAACAATGTTCAGAATGTAAATAGCAATTCTGATAAAATAGAATCTGGATCCGAAAATGGGATTCGTAAAATTTTTCCAGAAACATGGATTTGGTTAAACGATGTATCCAGGTAAGAAGAAGCATGCAAAGGGAGAAGACTCATGTTTTTTTATTGGCTGCAAGTACTTCAAATATTGGCTTATTTCCCTTTTCCCAGTTTTATTCATGGTAGGAATTTGTTTATTATTTGACTCTATCTTATTGTGTACAGAGAAATATATGAGAAACTGAAATAGTAAATATTATATTACTCTGGTTTGTGAGTTTTATTTTTTGTAATGTATTCTAGCAAAAGAATTTGACATATTTTACTCTACAGGAGATTTGTTTATGGTTAATGACGATGCTGTGGCTGTTCGTAGCATAAATTCAGATCAAAATACACAGGACAGAATATCAACTGACTCATCTACCAATCAAATTCGAAAAAACTTCCCAGAAACATGGATTTGGTTAAATGAAATAGTTGGGTAAGACACTGACCCTCACTCCCAAACACAAAGCTGGCTGCATGTATTCAGATGATGTTTCTCATTTAACCACATTGTCTGTCTCATCTACATTGAAAGAAGAGCAAATTTACCATTAAATATACCCAGTATGTAGGGTGCTTTCTGAGCTACACATCCTCATACATTTTCTTTTTGTTGATTGAAATAGGTCAGACATACTTTATGCTCATTTGTATTAAGGTGTTGTAGGTCAGGGGTCAGTGTTGCTAAATTTGTTGGTTTTCTGTTTTGTGTTTTTTGTTTTGTTTTCTTCGTCCTGTGTCTTGCGTGCCCGGTCTTGCCGATTTCTCTGGATTGCCCATTATTGATTTGCCTCTTCAGGTTTCTCTGGTATTTATATAAAGGAACAAGAGATCACTGTTTTGTGTTTTTTGTTTTGATTTCTTCGTCCTGTGTCTTGCGTGCCCGGTCTTGTCGATTTCTCTGGATTGCTCATTATTGATTTGCCTCTTCAGGTTTCTCTGGTATTTATATAAAGGAACAAGAGATCATGAGCCAAGTGGAGTTAAACACCAATAACCCTAATCCTACAATGTAACCAGTATGTTACATTGCATGTCTTAAACTGTGATTTGTGTGAGGAATACAGTAACTTCCTTCTTATAAGGCCACTCTCACCAAAGGTCACCTCTCCTAATCGGGCCAGATTTCAGATTCTTTGAAAAAGTGAAATACTATTAAATTTGGTTTGTGAGTTTTATTTTTAGCAATTGTACGTACTCTTGCAAAAGAATATGACATATTATACTCCACAGGTGATTTGAATGCTTTTCCTGAGATGGTAAGAAGTGATGGAGTGGCTGCTGACATAAATTCAGGTCAAAATAAACAGAACAGTATATCGACTGACTCATCTACCAGTCAAATTCGAAAAAACTTCCCAGAAACATGGATTTGGTTAAATGAAATAGTTGGGTAAGACACTCCCAAACACAAAGCTGGCTGCATGTATTCAGATGATGTTTCTCATTTTAACCACATTGTCTGTCTCATCTACATTGAAAGAAGAGCAAATTTACCATTAAATATACCCAGTATGTAGTGTGCTTTCTGAGCTACACATCCTCATACATTTTCTTTTTGTTGATTGAAGTAGGTCAGACACACTTTAGACACATTTGTATTAAGGTGTTGTTAGGGGGGTGAGGGTAGTATTAAGGTGTTGTAGGGGGGTGGGGGTGGTCAGTGTTGTTGATCTCTTTGGTTTTCTGTGTTGTGTTTTTTGTTTTGTTTGTCTTTGTCTTGTGTTTTGTGTATGGTGGTGTCCAACACATAATATTTTTTGTTTTGTCTTCGTCCTGTGTCTTGTTTGCCTGATGTTGCTGATTTCTCTGGATTGCCCATTCTTGATTTGCCTCTTCTGGATTCTCTGACATTTATTTAAAGGAGCATTAGAGATCACCCAAGGAAGGATTGCTTTTAGCATATCTTTAAATAAGGATCACATTATAGCATTATTGTATTTTCTTGTAGCTCTGAGTACACAATATACAACTGCTCAAGGACATTTTTCATGTTACATTGCATGTTTTAAACTGCGATTTGTGCGAGTAATACGATAACATCCTTCTAATAAGGCCACTTTCACCAAAGGTCACCTCTCTAATCAGGCCAGATTTCAGATTCTTTGGAAAAGGAAAACACTACTAAATTGCCCTGTATGGTATTTTTTTATTTTTTTTTGTTTTATTTCATTTTTATTTTCTTGATTTTGCTAGGTTGGTAAGGACTTAGTTATTTGAAGTCTCATAGACTAAATTATTGGCATATATATGTAAGTTAAGTAAGAATATTTCTCATATATTTTCACATGCATTTGTAGTCATTCAAATTATCTCTATGGAAAAGGTAAATATCTTGATTACTAAATTCTTTAATAAAACATTATACTTTGCAGCCAATTTTTAATTTGGGTCTTTCATAGTCAGCAATTATTTGTGTTTAACAGACTAATTGATATTTATAGCCTCGTTTATTAGACTGTTCCAAGAGGTCCAAAGGGAAATTACAGCCCTTTTAAGGATCTATATAATTTGATAATTGCAAATACAGTCAAACCTGTATTAAGAGGTCACCTTAGGGACAAAGAAAAGGTGGCCTTTAAAGACAGGTGACCTTTTGAAAGAGGTTTAATTCATATGAAATTTTCTATGACAGACAAGAAAAAGGTGACTTATTAATACAGGTGACTGCTTAATAGAGGTGACCTCACAAGCAGGTTTGACTAAATATTTTAAATTAGTTCACATGAATAAAGCATGATATGAAGTGATCTGTGAACTATTTTAGCAGATATATTTTTACATAGAGTTTTGCATGTATATATAAATGTTAGAGAATACCGAAGGGACAATCAAAAAAGGACAATCCAGAGAAACTGGCAACATAGGGTACACAAGAGGAAGACAAACAAACAAGAACACAACACAATATGTGTTGGACACCACTATATACAAACAAACACAAATAACGTAAATAAGACATGAGTTCTCCTACAAATAACTGGAGGTGACGAACTGAACATATTATTATGCGGAAATCGTAGTGGACATCACAACACGTAAAGACACAAAACACTATATGATTGGTATGGTTAATACCAGTGTATTGTTTTTGTTTTTTTAAAAACATTAAGAAGAGTTTGAAGATACCAAAGGGGTTATCAGAATCCGTAAATCGAAGAAGGACAGACAACACAATGGCCAAAAGAAGAAGGAGAAACAACGATCAACAAAATATACACATAAAAAACTAAAGTCAACTAACACGAACCCCACAACCACAACCAAATTATGTTGAACAGGACTCAACATCACAAATTGAATAGACAAAACAATGCCAGTGAATTATTAAGTAATAAATGAATAACAGCTAAATGTCAGACACTTAACAGGTTGATTGGTTGGTTGTATGGTGCTTAACGCCACTTTCAACAATATTTCAGTTATATCGTGGCGGCCAGTTTTATTGGTGGAGGCAAACCGGAGCACCCTGGAGAAAATTCAACTACCATATGATCACGACCGCAACGGCCCCTTGTCAGAAGATAGGTATCAATATGCAATGCCTTGATAAAAGATAGGAATTGAAATAAAATAAAGGTGCAATACCAAATTATGTATGCAATCAGTGGCTATCACCACTAACTTTGTGAGTTTGAATTCCACTTAGGAGAGGTTTACTTGATACAACATTATGTGATAAAGTTTGTCAGTGACATGATAGAGGTTGGTGGTTTTCTCCGGGTACTCCGGTTTCCTTCACCAATAAAACTGACCCCTACGATATAACTGAAATATTGTTGAGAGTGGCATTAAGCACCATTACCATAACCATAACCAAATTATGTAGAACAGGACACAACGTCACAATTTGAATAAACAAAGCAATGCCAGTGAAAAAGAAAGTAACATCTAAATAACAGCTAAATGTCAGACATTCAACCAGTTGGTTGGTCAGTGGGTTGGTTGTATGGTGCTTAACGCTACTTTCAACAATATTTCAGTTATTTCTTGGTGGTCAGTTTTATTGGTTGAGGAAACCGGAACACCTGGAGAAAACCACCGACCTGCTGCAAGTCACTGACAAACTTTATCACATAATGTTGTATCGAGTACACCTCGCCTGAGCGGGGTTCGAACTCACAAAGTCAGTGGTTATAGGCATTGATTGCATAGGTAGTCATAAATCCAACTACCATACAATCATGACCACGGCAGCCCCTTCATTCAACAGGAAGCAGGGCACAAACATTTCATGTGTTATTATCATGATGTCTTATTATTTTACATTTTGCAGTTCTGATGGTAGTTACTCAACAACTCTTAAGTTACCGGATACTATTACGTCATGGACCACACGTGGATTTTCTATAAGTCCTACAAGAGGTCTCGGTATTGCCAGGAATGTTCAGGTAAAAATCTACTTTTTAGTTCTCCAAAGTTCTATATGCAATATTGTCAACCCTTTTGTCCATTGTAATCGTTGTTGTGTGGAAGCTGTTCACATTTCAACATAAAAAAAAATCATTGGAGCAAACATAACCAAACATGTCAAAAGTGTTACTTAAATTGTCCCTCAAAGATATGATTTCAATTTTCTCATTGTGAACTTTCCATTTATATGTAGAACTTTCCATTTATATGGAGCAACATTCCAGCAGCACATGGAGTATATATCTCTCAGTTGATCCAATATTCCAGAGCATGTGGTTCATATTATGATTCCCTTGATAGTGAGTTGCTGCTACCAAGGAAACCAGTGATTCAAGGATTCCTAGTGGTTAAGTTTAAGTCATCTCTTCGAAAATTTTATGGTAGCCACCATGACTTGGTTAACCGTTATTGAGTATCTGTCTCCTAAATGACAACAGATAAGTTTAGTCTGTCGTAATCACAATCCTGTCCTTTCCTCATTCATGACTTGTATTCAGTTTGTAACAAGAGTAACATGATTGGTGCCATGTGTGGAGCAGGAACTGCTTACCCTCTCCAAACACCTGAGTTCACTCCGGGTTTTAGTGGGGTTCATGTTCCTTGATTTTTTGTTTTCTGTAGAATGGTTTGTGAATCTTTGTTTGTTTGTTTGTCTCTTCTCTTTTCTTTTCGCCATTGTATTTTCTATCCTTCTTCGATATATGGCTTCTGATTACCCCTTTGGTATATCCAAACGTTTTTTTATCAAAATGTCCATGATTAATGGTCTAAAATGTACAAAGGCATTGTCATAATCTACTATTTCAAATTGTGTCATACCGTTCTTTCGGTCATTCAGTAAATAAATCAGGCCTTATCCAAAGGACAAGCAATGATCCATATTTACACAGAAAACTCTAGATTTACCAACATGAAGACCACACAAACTGGAGGGTGAATTTAACTTTTAAAATAACCTGTTTGTGTAATAAAACTATTGTAAGTTGTAAATTGTAAGTAAGACTCTATTAACTGTTATAAAAGGTGACAATGAATGTTTGTGTATCACTGTTCTAGGCTATTCATTGGTTATTATACCATTGTGAAATAAATACTAATTAAGAAGAGTTTTAAGATACCAAAGGGGTAATCAGAATCCGTAATTCGAGGGACTGACAACATAATGGCCAAAAGAACAAGTACAAAAGGACAAACAACGATCTACAAAACATACACATAAAACTAAAGATTGAGTAACATGAACCCCACTAAAAACCGGGGATGAACTCAGATGCTCTGGAAGGGTAAGCAGTTCCTGCTCCACTAGTGGCACCTGTCATGTTAATCTAGATATAAACCCAGTGATAAGTCATGAATGAGGACTCAAAATTTGACAACTGATATAAAAGACGACAATGAATGTTTGTGTATCACTGTTCTAAGTTATTTATTGGTTATTATGCCATTGTGAAATAAATAATAATGATTAAAATGTGAAATCAGAATTGTTTGTTTCTTTTACAGGTTGAAGCTTTTAAGCAGTTTTTTGTCGTTGTTTCACTACCACCAACAGCTTTTCGAGGGGAGAAAATTGAAGTTAAGCTTGTTGTTTTTAACTACTTTGGGCAACAGAAATCAGTAAGTTTTTAATTGACTGTAAGGATGCATTGAAAACAATGTATGTATCATTCTAACAATGCAACTAGACAGGGACACAGTCCTCACAAGTGCCCAGATTCTTTTAATTAATATACTTGAGCATGTACATATGTTGCATCTACCTACATTATAAATCTGATTGGTCCAATCTAATGGGTGGTGTCCTGCAGATATACACTTTTATCCTGCACTGGTTCTATTTGAGCAGTGAAATTGCATTGACTGGATAAATCTTTGTTATATACGATCACTGACCAAGATATAGCTTTTCTGGTACCTGATTCCTGTTGTGCAACAGAAAGAAATGGTAACAGTATAAGTGCTGACATCACAGATGACGCCTTTGAAAACATTTAGAATGGTGCTTGTCTCAGCTATTTTCAGACAATTTGGCAGTTGTTTTGGTCTTTTGACATTGCAGGATAAACACAATATATGTGCATTGTCGTTAAATTAATTTGCACTCGTTGCAAAACAGGTTAGAAAAGTTTGCCCAAGGTTCTCTTTTCTACCTGTTTCTAAAGCTCGTGCAAATAAATTTTATATATTCCGACAATGTACGTATATTGTATATTTAGTAGATACTATATATAGTGATTGTATTCTTTTTGATAAATCATCAAACTTAGATATCTAGTATAGTGAGCACTTCTGGAATAACATTTATCAGCTGGTACGCTCATAGAGTAAAGATTGGAAAGTTACTGACGAACTTTGTCATATAGAGTTGTATCGCGTGCACTTTACCATCATCAGGAAACGAACTCACAAATGAATTGAGTCACATAGAGGTGTATTGAGCTCACATTACCATCGGCAGAAAACGAACTCACAATTTAAGTGAGTCACATAGAGTTGTATTGAGTACACCATACCATTGGAAGAAAGCGAATTCATAATTTAGATGAGTCACATAGAGTTGTATTGAGTACACCTTACCATTGAAAGAAGATGAAATCACAATGATGTGAGTCACATAGAGTTGCATTGAGTACACTTTGCCATAAGAAGAAAACGAACTCACAATTTAAGTGAGTCACATAGAGTTGTATTGAGTACACCATACCATTGGAAGAAAATGAACTCACAATCTAAGTAAGTCACATAGAGTTGTATTGAGTACACCATACCTTTGAAAGAAAACAAACTCATAATTTAGATGAGTCACATAGAGTTGTATTGAGTACACCATACCATTGGAAGAAAACAAACTCACAATTTAGGTGAGTCACATAGAGTTGTATTGAGTACACCTTACCATCGGTAGAAAACGAACTCACAATTTAAGTGAGTCACATAGAGTTGTTTTGAGTACACCATACCATTGGAAGAAAACAAACTCACAATTTAGGTGAGTCACATAGAGTTGTTTTGAGTACACCTTACCATCGGTAGAAAACGAACTCACAATTTAAGTGAGTCACATAGAGTTGTTTTGAGTACACCTTACCATCGGTAGAAAATGGATTTAAGTGATGATAGGCACTGATTGAATATGTGGACTTAAATCCCACTACCATACGATCCCACCACGATTATTTTTCATTGGGATAAAATAGGCCAAAATTATGATTAAGATATAAATACAATAATATAATTCTATTTTTAGGTTAGTTTGACATTAAAACATTCACAAGACTTTATGATGTACTCAGACTTACCAACAAACACGAGCCAACCATTATCTGGTGATTTTAGGAAAACGTTTCAGGTAAACTATTACCAATAGTTACTTGTTTTACAATGGTTCAAACTGCATCGGTGGTGTAATGGTTAGCGTGCTCACCTTGAGTGCAGTAGATTGTGGGTTCGAGCCCAGATCGGGTCAAACCAAAGACTATTAAATAGGTATGTGTTGCTTCACCACTAAGCACACAGCATTAAAAAGAAAGAGCAAAGACTGGTTGGCTTAGAATCAGGATAATGTGTCCACGTGGGGTGACATGTCTATCCATGGACTGTTGTTTCAGTGAGCTAGCACTATACAAATCTAACTAAGCGTGTTGGTCTAGTACAAAGCGAACCTCATCATCTTTTCATTAAAAATTAACTTGTTCTCGCCATCATATAGCTGAAAAATTGCTGAGTTGGCATTAAACAACAATCACTAACTCACTCACTCTTACAATGTTTCGTCAAAAGATTTAAAGCTATGTGTAATTCTCTATATCAGAAGTGCACAATTCATTTAACTTTAATCATATGCCATAGTTAACTGTGTAGCATTAAAACTTTTGCTTAGCTATTCTGACAAAGAACCAGAATCGTCAGGGACATTACTATAAATTAATCCACTGTCAGTGTACATAGCTACCTGGAATATGTAAAGTCGGGTCACTGCCCACTGCCGGAACACCAATCAACTCACAATACTACAAACTACTGTCAGCGTACCAAGCTGTCTGGGATATGCAAAAGTTGGGTCACCACCCACTGCCAGAACACCGACACTTTCGGCCAGCCGGACTCATACAATTGTGTTGGTGCATCCGCTGAATGAGTCTGATTACTCGGCAATTTATAAAAGAAAGTTAAAGCAATTCCACCAATATCAACAACAACGAATAATCATCTCTCACCTCAAATAATAATATATAATAATAACAATGTCTTTTATTTCAACAGGATGAATAGCACATTTAGTTATACAAACTAGTTTATAATGTGGTCCTGTATTATATACAGTATTTACAGTAAATTATAATCATTGAACATTAAAAATTACCACGATGAAACATGTATGATGTTGAATATCAAAGTCATGGCTTCAGACAGGCATATAAATGTGGCGTGGTTATACTGATCAATAACCACCCCCCCCCCCCTCTTCTTGGTCTTTGTACCTCCAACAACAATACAGATGTAAACACACTATGCAAAACCTGAACTTCCACTCAAAATGACCACATTACTGTTGCACCATTTTAATTGTAGTCAATAATTTCTGTTTTCGTTCATTTTACAGGTAGCAGCTGGATTGTCTAAAGGTACAAGTTTGTATATATCGCCAACAAAAGTGGGCAATATAATGTTACAGGTGGAGGCTAAAAGTGGTCCATCTGTACTGGATTCCTCTGATATTGTACAGAAAGTTATCCCTGTTGATGTAAGACTTATTTTCTGTTTCAAATATTCATCATTCCCATATATAATTTGATGTAACAGTGTTTTAGATAGGACCGATTTTCAAATATATGCAAGGATATGTTCATAAAATATGGCAAACGTGTTGGTACTGTATGTTTGAATGTAATTATCATACCATAGTGGAACTTTTGCAATCCAACACCTGAGTTTTTCGGCATCCTGTACAAGAAGAGTTTGAAGATACCAAAGGGGTAATCAAAATCCGTACATCGAAGAAGAACAGACAACACAATGGCCAAAAGAAAAAGTACAAAAAGTCAAACAACGATCTATAAAACATACACGTAAAACTAAAGATCTAGTAACACGAACCTCACTAAAAAGCGGGGGTGAACTCAGGTGCTCCAGAAGGGTAAGCAGTTCCTGCTCCACTGATGGCACCCATCGTGTTAATATAGTTACAAAGCCGGTGATAGGTCATGAATGAGGAAAGGACCGTGAAGTGTTTACGACAAGTGGAACATATTCGTGGTCATTTATGACACAGATATGCCATAATGGTCAATCAAGTCATGGTGGCGACAGTAAAACTATCAAAGTGATGACTTCAACTCGACCAAGAGGAACCCTTGTACAATCTGACACATTTCCCTGGTCCCTTGGGTTGTCAGATTAGACAGGTTCTGCATAGATGCCAACCATTATGATATTTCCCTAATTGTTGCGAATTTTGGACCAAAATTACGGTGTTACGGTCAACAGTCTACTTGTTACGGATTTCCAATTATTACCGGCCCGGAACCGTTCCCCATTTAAATATCATTATGATCATTTAGACGCTTCATTGTCTGTTAAAATCGCATAAAGATAAGCACTTGAGGGATTTCGATTATTTAATACTTTTGGGATTCTCAGGACTATCTATAGTAGAAAACGATCTATCCATTTCTTGTTCGATCCTGAGTAGTTAATGAACACAGCATGTTTTTGTCAATTGCACGATGTCTGAGGGAACAAGTGAAGCTTCTGCAGCGAAGAAAAGGAAACTGGGACAACGATTTCGTCCCGAGTATTGTATTGAGTTCCCTTGCCTTATGAAATAAACACGGGAACAGTATGCCTATTGCAAATATTGCAAACAAGACTTGTCCATTCAGCACGGTGGTCGGGATGAACACACATATACAACAAAACAGTTGAAAAGTGGCAAGTCAACAACATATCAGGCACTCCAGAATTAGACATTAATTATTCTATGGGAGGGTAAGGGAGGGCCACTTCAGGAAATTTTAATTTCTATTGACAGTAAGTTGAAATATAGAATACATTTGTAAGTGAACATACATGTATTAAAACTTAACTTTATATTTCTTTTTGTTGCTCATCAATTTTGCATCACAAATAAAGGAAATCATTTGCTCATCACTTTGTGCCTAGTCTGTAGTACGATTATGGTAAAATTTTATGAAAAATTATGATTACTGAAAAAAATCACAAATTACTGACATCTCAACTTTTTGTTACTGATTGCACCAAACAGGGGTTGGCATCTATGGTTCCATTGAATAGGCAAAATCATTATGCACAATGGAATACTTAGTAGTTGATTATATCATATTTAGTGTGAAGGTCAGTTAATATCGCAAGAGACAATGCCTTTTTAACAGATGTTTTGAAAGATGTATAAAAAGTATGCATATGACATCTCGAAAACCTTATTAATACTAGCATATTCGATAAATTTGTCGTTTGGATTTTTATATGACCACCAAAAAAAATCTGGTCATATTATATTATGGGTCTGTCGTCATTCATCTGTAGACAAATGGGCCATCACGATCATGATCGTATGGTAGTTGGATTTACAACTACCTATGCAATCAGTGCCTATCACCACTAATGTTGTGAGTTTGAAATGTTTCTAATTCTGATCTTTGTAAGTACATGATATTATATTGTTCATTGGATTTTTATGAAACCGCATTGGTGGTGTAATGGTTAGCAGGGGCGGATCCAGGATTTCAAGTTAGGGGGGGGGTGCACTTAAAAAAAATGCACTGAGCGGAGGGAGGTGCGAAAATTTGTGGGGTATTTCATGTGAAAAATCACGATTTTAGTCCAAAAAATCATATTTTTTCCAATTTTAGGGGGGCCCGCACAGGGTGTGCCCCCCCCCCCTGGATCTGCCCCTGGTTAGTGTGTTCACCATGAGTGCAGTTGATCATCACACCAAACTTAAGATAATGTAATTAGTATTTGCTGCTTCTCTGCTAAGCACGCATCATTAATGAGTTAGAGCAAAGACTGTTTGGCTCGAAATCAGGATAATGTGTCCTTGTGGAGCAACATGTCTGTCTGTGGACTGTTTTTTAGTTAGCAGGTGATTGATATTGATCTGACATAAACAAAATTTTTAGCTATTTGTATATGAAAGGGGTCTGTCTTAAAAGACTTTCAAATTCTGAAATTTCGCACATTTGTAAGAGAGCTTTGTATTGGATCAAAATTGCTTCTCTACATTAGTGGCATTTTTAATATGATAGTTGACGACCAACCATTTGATAGTTCAGAAAGGCCTGCAAACAGTACACTCCTTAACGTGACTAAAACAGGAGTCAATGTCGGAACAAATATGATAAATTTTTGTTTTTTGTTATTTGACACATAACTAGTTTACTATTTAAGGAAATGAGTAAAATATGCTTTCTATCTAAAAATTTAACTGTTTCCGTCTTAATATCTTATAGCCTGAAGGTAAAACAGAGTATAAAAGTGTTCAGCAGTTGATTGAGGCTTCAGCTACCCAACAGATTATGACAGTTGTTCCAGATTTTCCACCAAATTTTGTCCCCGATTCAAGAAAAGTGACCATTGCTGTTACAGGTTGGTGCAATGTCTTTTTGAGCATTTTACAGTTGCAGGGCTAGCCTTGCTGTCATGAAACTTTCAAGTACAAGATTGACACTCATGATGATGATACTCGAAAAATATCCAATCAAAACGTCATATCCAACAACTTCCACGTTCTGATTGGTCAATTTTGGAGTATCAGTGCGAAATGCTTTTTCATCAGATTTATGACTTTGAGGCTTGTATAGACTGAGTGAATTGCTGTTTTTGTTGATCATGAAATATATCTTTTGAGTTGTTGTGCATACAAATGGCAGAAAGTACTTAATGTACCCTCCTGAAGAAGAAATACAGCTTCTGAAATGACATTTTATTTGTTTGTTTGGTTTTGTCTACTTCAGAGAAAATAATTGTATTGACGATAAATGTCTTAAGTGGGGGTTTTGTTGTAGATATAGTATTTCCAAGCAGAATGTTATAAAACTGGAAATATATATGATATAAATATGGCTATTCACGTTTGTGAACTGAATAATGCAAACAAACGTTCATTTTATTACTCAGCAGGTTTTGTTAAGCTAGGATCAATATCTCATGCTGACTTGCTTTGGTCACATTACTCTCTGCGACCCTTTATTTCATTCTGTGATTCGTGTGCCTAAATCATCTATAAATTAATATGATATATTATAATAATTGATGTCTTCATAATTCGTAAGTTTCATTTTGGGCCATCGTGGTCGTGATCGTATGGTAGTTGAACTTATAACTACCTATGCAATCAAAGCCTATCACCACTAACGTTGAGAGTTTGAATCCTGTTCATGGCGAGGTGTACTCGATACAACATTATGTGACAAGTTTGTCAGTGATTCGCGACAGGTCTGTGGTTTTCTCCAGGTGCTCTGTTTTCCTCCACCAATAAAACTGACCGCCACGATATAGCTGAAATATTGTTGAAAGTGGCATTAAACACCATAAACCAAACCTATTCAGATAGCATATTAAATGTGAAGTGTAATCCAATGTCAATTTATTTGTTTGTTTGACAAGATTTCCATGAAAGTAATCTACTTTACAGTAGCCCATAAAACTAATTTACCGTCGCCACTTTTTATTATAGTGTCTGTACCAAGCCAAGAATTTGAGCGGTCATGTATTTGTGTGTTAGGGGTATCGATTTTGCTTCTGGTTTTTTTGCGATTATTCAATTAGATTTTGCATCTGGGTTTTTTTTGCGATTATTCAATTAGATTTTGCATCTGGGTTTTTTTTGCAATTATTCAATTAGATTTTGCATCTTCGTTTTTTTTTGCGATTATTCAATTAGATTTTGCATCTGTTTTTTTTTTGTGATTATTCAATTAGATTTTGCATCTGGTTTTTTTTTGCAATTATTCAATTAGATTTTGCAACTGTTCCGACAGTGTGATATTATTATTTTTTTTTTTTTCATTTGATTGCCTTTTATTACATATTTTGTTCAATACAATTTTTAGGTGACATCATGGGACAATCTCTACAGAATCTTGATGGCATGATACGGGTACCATATGGGTGTGGAGAACAAAACATGATTTCGTTGGTACCAAATATTTACGCTCTGTCCTACATGAAGGCTGCTGGTATTGCTAAACCTGAAATTGAAACAAAGGCAAAGAAAAACATGAAACAAGGTATGTCACTCACATCTATCTTTTACATAAAACGTATATGTCTCGCACAGAGATTTTTGTCTGTAAAATTATAACAATATGTTCTTTGATGTACTAAAATACAATATTTTAAGTCATTGTTGATTGTTCATAGATATAGCGGTATATGTATATTGGAAGATGTTTTCAGAACTAATTAAATGTTCTTGAATTACACAGTTTTGGTTTATACCCGACCAATGGCCAAGTGGTTTTATTTGTGTTACTTGGAGTTAATCGTCTGTCCCGTTGTTGTTATATTTTTCCCAAATTTAAATCTTTCCTTGCATATCTGATAAGCCACAAGGAATCGATCTAGTCATTGATGATCTTTAGGAAGTAGAGTTAGTGATTAGTCAATTTGAATTTGATCCTTCAAAGGGATGAGTGTTAGAATGTGTGAAAAAGTGTTTGTTTGATTGTATTTAACGCCACTTTCAACAATATTTCACTTATATTGTGACGGTCAGTTTTATTGGTGGAGGAAACCGAAAGACCTGGAGAAAACCACTGACAAACTTTATCACATAATGTTGTAAACCTCACCCTGATCAAGATTTGAACTCACAACATCAGTGGTGATAGGCACTGATTGCATAGGTAGTTGTAAAACCAGCTACCATACGACCAAGGCCACAACGACCCCTTAGTAAATTTAGGTTCAATGATGGAAGAGCAATTAGAAATGGCATGTATCATCATTTTGATACACAGATTCAGGCTTGCATAAATGAAGACTCCATGAGCTGTAGTGTCCTTGCACTGGAGATCCAAATCTTTACATAGGCTGCAGTGGAAAAAAATACAGATAGTATAAAACCCAGCAATGGAAATGTAATTGTGTTTGACATGAAGCATCCTTTTGAAATGGATACTTAATCTTTTCACAGTTCAAAGCATAAGAGTCTATGGGTTCTGAACCATCTGGGTCCTAAGAAGAGTTTGAAGATACCAAAGGGGGTAATCTGAATCTGTATATCGAAGAAGAACAGACAACACAATAGCCAAAAGAAAAGTACAAAATGACAGACAATGATATACAAAACATACATATAAAACTAAAGATCAAGTAACATGAACCCCACTAAAAACTGGGGGTGAACTTGTAAAAATCATTTTCCTAAGAACAATTAATGAAAATGCAATTGTGTATGAATGATCTTCGTTATGATATGGAGATTCAAGCTTTTGCCAATGAAGGTTTCATGGTGTATGAGGGCATTGAACCATGTGAGTTCAAAGTTGAACATATAATGCAAAGGGAGACAAATCAGGAAATAGAATTACATGTACATGTAAGGGTATTTCAGTTTGTTTCCTTGTGAAATGGAAATTCAGCCAGTGTAATTGACGGTTTGTTGGGAGCCATGTTGTGGGTCCAAAGTTTAACATTGACTACATCGGGGACATCAAAATAATATGTTCAAGTAAAGCAACATGTCTACCTGTGGATTGTTGTTTCAGGGAAGGACAAGTATCAATATCCAACTCAATATGTTGGTCTAGTATAAAATAGACATTGATCATCGTCATTTCATCAGAAAGAAACTTCTTTTTGCCATAATACACCTGAAAAAATGTTTATGCGGCATTAAGCAGCAATCAATCACTCGAAACCTGGAGAAGAATGGCTTAAAAAGCTACTAACAATTACTGATAAAATACAAGAGCAGCTGTTATTAAAAAAAATAATTGCATTATACATTTAAGTATGGGTTTTTTGGGGGTTTTTTTTTTTTGTTTTTTTAGCACAAGTTTGTATTTTTATAATTATATAGGTTATCAACGGGAACTTAATTATAAACATGACAATGGAGGGTTTAGCGCATTTGGGAAGCGTGACAACTCTTTCTCTTCATGGTAAGTACAAAGGGAGGTAATGAATGGTTTTGTTGATATTCGTGGAATTGATGACATCACTATTTTAACTTTCTTTTCATAATTTTAATTATAGTCATACCTGCCCATTCAGTCACCTATATTAAAAGGTCACCTTTTTCTTGTGTTATCATAGAAAATTTCATATGAATTGAACCTCTTTTAAGAGGTCACCTGTCTTATAAGGCCACATTTTCTTTGTCCCAAAGGTGACCTCTTAATACAGGTTTGACTGTACATCAAATATAAGCTAACATAGTTGTGTGAGATTTGGTTTCAGGTTGAAATGAGAAGTTAACATCCTAAAAGAAGGTACGCATTTTGGATACACAGCATGATCGAACGTCTGTTTTCGCCATTTTTCTACTTATATTTATAGAGTTATTGTTCTTGTGTTAGGGACATGACTTACATACATAAACTATTAAATCATGATGAAATTAGCTCATCCCAATCTTATTGTCTGAGCATGCAGCATTAAGGAGTAAGAGCAAAGACTGGTTAAATTGCTTGAAATCAGGATAATGTGTCCCAGTTGAGCAACATGTCTACCCATTGTTTTAGTGAGCTAGCACTATAAAAATCCAGCGAAGCGTGTTGGTCTAGTACAAAGCTTGTTCTTGCCATGTTATAGCTGAATAATTACTCATTTTGGCATTAAACAACAATCACTTACTCACTTAAATTATTGTTGGTTACAAAATTATATGAATCGAGTTGGAATATTCCATGCACATGTTTTTTTCTCTATTTAAAGGTTGACAGCGTTTGTTATGAAGTCGTTTTCACAAGCAAAGAGGTTCACATTCATTTCCGATGACGTACTATTAAAAGCTAAAGAAGCTATTATGTCACAATCTAATAAAGATGGATCTTTTAATGAACCAGGAATTGTACATCATAAAGATATGATGGTAACTAAAATTACGAATTCCCTTAACGATAAATAAACTGTGTTGTAAGATAGTTATTATTCATTTATCTGTTTCACAACAAATAATAACAGTCTTCGTGCTAACCCAATTGCCCAAAACCTGGAACAAGCAAAACTGGATTCGGACAAGTGAAAATTATGAAAGAATTTGTTTGAATAAATAGAACATTTTTCTAAGTTTGGCTTATGGACAAGTGGGTGAAAAACATTAAGGCAAAGACTGTAATAATTTAAAGCATGATGACCATTTGATAAAGAAAACAATACCAAAGAAAGGTAGCAGTATAAAGCAACATGATCAGCATCGTCAAAACAATGATAACAGACAATTTGAGAGAACAGTACTAAAACTCATAATCTGGATAGACAAAACAGACCTGTCTCTGTGTCTCTCAGTTGTCCATATTTGATTACCACTTCTGGTTTTCTCTAACGTTTACTTAAATATCAATTATTGGGAACAGTATACAATTAATGACTTTTGAAAAGGTTGACACGATGATCTATCAACCCAGAAGAAGTGATTATCACTTCTAGGGTTGATAAATATAGTGTCGACCGATATCAAAAGTCAACAATTGTTTTATTAAATGACTTGTTAGAAATACACCGTCCAATCAAGACATTCGATTTAAAGTGAACATCATCAGGATTTCCCCGATCTATATTTGGGTACTTGACAACTATGATACACTTATTGTCTACCTCTCATGCAAGATTGTGCGATGATCATAATGTTTGATCAAAAAGGGCGATGTATGGTTTTGACCAATCAAGAAAGCAGATTTTTTAGTAATTCAATAATACAAAATGTCCCAATCTACATAGATATATAACACAGGCAGTCAAATATAAAATTAAAAAGAAGTAAGATCTAAATAGAACACAAACTTGGACAAAAAAGGAGAAAGATCAGGTTCATCTTATATGGTAAAACTGCTCATGATTGCTCCATGCATGGCATAATAAATGAACCGATGTAACTAACTAATGTAGTTAATGCTCATTCATTGAACTAACAATGATTGCCTTAAGGGTTCTGTACATCATGCTGTTGATGTATTTTTATGTTAGTGTTGAACATTTAAGTTAGGGTTAGGTTTATGCTTAGGTTGTTGTTTAACACCACTTTCAACAATATTTCAGTTATTTCGTGGCTATCATGCAGTTTTATTGGTGGAAGAAACCGGAGTACCCAGAGAAAATCACCGGCCTGTCGCAAGTTACTGACAAACTTTATCACATAATGTTGCATCCAGTACTCTTCACCGTGAATGGGGTTTGAACTAACAACTTTAATGGTGATAGGCACTGATTGCATAGGTAGTTATAAAATCCAACTGCTATGCGATCACGTCCACGACAGCCCCGGTTAGGGTTATGGTGTTTAACAATATTTCAGTTATTTCGTGGCTGTCATGCAGTTTTATTGGTGGAGGAAACAGGAGTACCTGGAGAAAGCCACCGACCTGCTGCAAGTTCCTGGCAAACTTTATCACCTAATGTTATATCGTCTTTAATTTTAGGGCAAGGTGCCCACTGTACAACTGTTAGGTAACGATTGTGTTTCTTTTTTCATGTCAGATGCATTTAAATTTACAATTAACAGTGACGCCACGATATAGCTGAAATATTTCTAAAGTTGACATTAAGCACCAATCAATCAATCAATCAATCATACAATTAACAGTGTATAAGTTTTGCCATATAGTAACACTTTCAAAATCATTGAAATAATTTTATATATTAATTATTTTGGTTATTGAATATGGCATGTATTTAAATTATTGGTTGTTTGATTGATTTTTGGTGTTTAATGGCACTTTCAGCAATATTTCAGCTATATCATGGTGACCAGTTTTAGTGGTGGAAGAAGCCGGGTACCCAGAGAGAACCACCGACCATGGGCAAGCAACTGGTAAACTTTATCACTTGTGGCTACGAGTCGAGTGCACCCTTTTTTTATAATTTACAAAGCCGGGCGCAAACCCACACCGTAAATTATTGGATTATTTTTTTTATACAGAAGGTAATTTAAAAATATGAAAAAAAATGTAGATGCTTTTTTTTTGTTACTAGTATTCGGCCTATCGTGGCTGAATAAACAAACAATTGATATGATGTAACTTGATATTTCAGACAGGAACCAGTTCAGGATCAATGTTGACAGCTTATATATACATTGCTTTAAAGGAAACTCAAAACTCAGGAGATTCAGTGAGTTTTATTTGTAAAGAGTATTAACAAAACTTTAGATTTTATTTGAGAATGAAAATCTTATAATTTTCTTACGCGGTAACATTTTTATTAATTATAACGTAGTAAATTTATTAACGTTTTTTTTTTTTTTTAATGAAAGCCCATTTTAATCTAGCTAAATCAACATCTTTAAAAATGTGTTGTGTTGTGTTTCAGGTGTTGCCAGCCATGTTTAAGAGATATATTTAACAAAATCTATTTAGCATACAATATTTCGTATTAATTTCTTGATAACGAGATGAGAGTTGTTGTTCAGGTTTTATGGTGCTTAGCACCATTTTCAACAATATTTCAGTTATTTCATGGCGGTCTGTTTTATTGATGGAGGAAACCGGAGTTCCCAGGGAAAACCACTGACCTGTCACAAGTCACTGACAAACTTTATGACATAATGTTGTATTGAGTACACCACGCCTGGGTGGCTTTTGATCTCACCGAGATGAGAGATCAATATCATGAGCAATAAAGCCACTGTTTTTGGTCCTCTGATTTGCGTAATGTAACGCTCCTAGCATGTAAAAGATATCATGCAAATTCTCCTATAATTTATTAGTAGTGGTGGGTAGCCCGTTCAAAGGCAGCTCAATCAAACCCTATCTTCTATCTCACATTTTACTTGTGGCAATCCAAAATCACCTGCTCATTGTCTCCATCGCATTGCCACTTTTTACCGAAATATTTGATTGTATGTTATCTTGTTCTAGTGAGAAATATAGCTGTAACACTTCTAACTGTAATTACTTGATGTAAAATGACAGTCTATCAATTAATTAAATTCAAAAATATTGTTGAAAAAAAAAAAATGACAACTGAAAGTAATTCAAAAAGTACATATCTCATTTTATTTATTGTGCATGACACATTTTTGGAATAACCTTCATTGACTAAAGGTATAAATCTACAGGCATGTTAGGTTCAACTTTAGTTTTTAAGTTATGGTATTTAACGCCACTTTCAGTTATATTGTGGAAGTCAGTTATATTGGTGAAGGAAACCGGAGAAAACCACTGACCTGCCGCAAGTCATTGACAAACATTATCACATAATATTGTTGTATCGAATACACTTCACCATAAGCGGGATTCAAACTCACATATTTAGTGGTGATAGGCACTGATTGCATAGGTAGTTGTGAATCCATGACAGCCCTTGTTTTTAAGATAATGTACCGGTATATATAATATATATAGTTTTTAAATGTAATATAAAGTGTTCACTTCAGTGCAATACTATAATGAGCAGAATGAATAAAAAAGTAGATATCAAATTTAGTGTGCATGATGTGTTTCTGTAATAGCCTTCATCAAAGCCAAAATATTTAACCGCCAAATAATTTTAAAAATACTTCAGAGCAAGAAAATTAAAGGGCGTAAACAGAATAGCCAAAATCAGCTAAGGTCATGACCTATGCTTATTAAAGTGAGGAGTATCTTTGTTTTAATAATAATTACATGATTTAGGAACTGTAAATTTCAGTATTAAATTATGCTAGAAATAACTGCTAATTTTTTTTGTAGATTCCAGATACATTTAATTCCAGTAGAACACTGACCTATTTAGAGAATTTCTACAAATCGACTACCCATGTAAAGACTCCTTTCCAGTTGGCAGTGTTGTCTTACTGTTTTTCTCTAGGAAATAGCCAAGAACTTCAGAATGTACTGTCAGATCTCTCTGGCTCTTCTACAATAACAGACAATAGTAATGCATACTCTCTCTTTTGAATACCAATGTCAATGATAAATACAGAACACCATAATATAGCTGAAATATTGCTAAAGTTGCCGATAAACACCAATTAATCGATAAATACAGAATCAAAATCCAGTTGAACCAGACAAATTTCAGGAAAGGAAGGGAAAAAAATTAACAACAGAAGCTAATTACCGATCAACACAAATGCCCATAAAACATCGGAAATAAAAAAAAAAAATCAAAATAGGTTTCCCCTGGATTATGCACGACAACCGTCATGAGGTCCAATGTCCCCATTCAGGAATGGAATATATTAGATTTCACATTATAACTTCGGCAACATGACTGCCACTAGTTGAAATAACATAATGGGTAACCCCATTCTTGATAACGACCATAAAACCTTTTCAGTGTAGATATTTGTTAAGGGTTTCTTAACTTCGAGAATTGGTTGAGCCATGACAACCGCGAACTTTTATTCTCCTCGAAGATATGCATTTCACAGTATAGAATATATTTGCTTCATCCATTAACAAATTGTACATATTTAATGAATGTGAACCTGGAGCAAAGTTGTGAGTGGGTGCGGTGGTGTAGTTGTTCAAAAGATCGATCGTCTAAATGTATATTTTGGAATTGTTCCGATAGTATGGTATTTATTGTTCTTCATTTTATTAACCTTTATGTCATCACAGATGAGTTTTAATATTGTTGAAAGTGGCATTAAGCACCCTAACCCTAACCCTGAGATTTTGGTTAACATCCAGCTCACCACAAGCACTTCCAATCTTGTGTCATAAATGATAAAGTTATGCAGATACCAAAACGAGATGATGTTTGATATCTCTTGATACGTCTACAACTCACAATATTCATCTTTATATAGCTGATAAATTGCTCGCACTGACTCGTTATTTAATCAATCAAGAGTTAGGGTTATGATGTTTAACGCCACTTTCAACAATATTTCAGTTATATCCTGGCGGTCACTTTTATCTTTGGAGGAAACTGGAGTATCCATAGAAAACCACACCTACCTACCGCAAGTTACTGACAACCTTTATCACATAATCTTATATCGAGTACAACTTGCCATGAGCAGGATTCAAACTCACAACTTTAGTGATGATAGGCACTGATTGCACAGGTAGTTTTAAATCCAACTATCATATGATAACTACCATGACCACCCCTCTATCAGTCAATGTTATTTGTATATAGTACTATGTTCACTAATATAGGCAAAACTAATCAAAGTCTTCCATGACTGAATTAATTTCGTCATCTTTTTTACCTCTTTGTGTTTTTCCATTCTTACAGTTTCAGTGTTAATATTGTTTATGCTAATGTTTTCTAGATGACATGCAATGTTGGTGCAATATGGAGCCAAAGATGATCGGAAATAAAAAGACTTACATGAGTTACAATGTTAAACCGTCAGCTATTGAAACAGCTTCATATGTTTTACTTGCATATATTCAACAAAATGATTTAACGAATGGAATTCCCATAATGAAGTGGTTGATGACACAAATAAATGGCAAGGGGGGATTCCTGTCCACACAGGTGAATATTACAGTCAAACCTGCCCATGAAGTCACCTGTATTAAAAGGTCACCCTTTCTTTTCCTGTCATAGAAAATTTCATATGAATTGAACCTCTTTTAAGAGGTCACCTGTCTTATAAGGCCACATTTTTTTTTGTCCCAAAGGTGACCTCTTAATACAGGTTTGACTGTATATGGTAAAATTTGAAGAAAAAAAAGGAAAAAATGAGATTCAATGTTTTTCTGTATGTAGCGTTATGTAAGACGAAAAGACAATAGAGGATACAACACAAAATAGAAACGAAACACGAGAACAGAACCTTAGAAAACACTAATTCACACAATAACCTGAAGCAAGAATACAGGTTTCTGTAGTGTTAAAATCTCCTATCCCAGTAATGAATCCAGTCAACAATACAAACAGGTGATTAGAGGTTTGAGTTTATGGTGTTTAATGCCACTTTCAGCAATTTTCCAGTTATATTGTGGTGGTCAATTTTTTTGGTGGAGGAAACTGGAGAAAACCACCAACCTGTTATTAGTCACTGACAAACTTTATCACATAATGGAGGTGATTGGAATATTTATATTGAAAACATAGTTGCAATATGAAGTCAGCTAAAAATACTCTATGATGCAATATAAAATGTTTTTATGTTAGATACAGGTAAAGATTAAGTACCAATTTGAACACAAAGAAAACAATCCTGGTAGACTAAAAATATAAATGGAACATAAATATTAGAAGAAATAAATGTTAAAAAGGAAAAGATCCTTAAAAACAAAACTCACATAGATTAAAAGCGGAAGTCCTTTACTATCACAGTTGAATAAATAGCTACTGTCCATTTGATATATTTAAAAAAAAAAAAGGAATGACCACGATATAGCTGAAATAATGCTAATGTTGGCATTAAACACCAATCAATCAATAAAAGGAATGACACAATGTGCTAAGCTAGACATAACTAATTAAAATGTAATTGATAAGATATGTTGTTTCATTTTATATAATAGAAGATTTTTTACTAATGACTTTCTAAAATACTAGATAAACAAATATTTACTTTTATTCTTGTAACTTCAAAAGATTACGATTTTGTTCTCTTTCAGGATACTGTTATGGGCCTCCAGGCTTTATCGCGGTATGCTGAACTATTGTCTAGTGCAGACCATGATGCTACGGTTACATTTAAGACAGTGGGACATGCCGATGTAATGTTTACTGTAGATAAAGACACATCTATCTTACTCCAGAAACAAGAATTGGTAAATAAAACATTCTATTGATAGATTAGGAATGTTGGTTTGTTTGTTTGTTTGTTGGTGTTTAATGCCACTTTCAACAATATTTCAGTTATATCATGGCAGTCAGTTTTATTGGTGGAGAAAACCGAAGGACCGAAAGAAAACCACCTGTCACAAGTCACTGACAAACTTTATCATAATGTTTTACACCTTGCCTTGATCGAGATTAAAACTCACAACATCAGTTGTGATAGGCACTGATTGCATAGGTAGTTGTAAATCCAACTACCATATGATCACGGCCACGACATCCCCTAGGAATGTTGGTGTTTAACATCACTTTCAAAAGTATTTCAGTTATATTATTGATATCAATTAAATTGATAGAGGATGCCAGAGTTCCTGGATAAAACCTACTGATCTTCTGCAGAATTTAGTTTGTAAATACAGTCAAACCTGTCTTATGTGACCTTCCAAGGAAACATTGAAATAAGGGTCACATAAGACAGGTGGTCGTTAAAGACAGGTTTAACTTATATTTATATAAAGTGCAATGTGCAGGGAAATTGAAAATTCAAGGTCACATAATACAAGTTATTGCTAAATAGAAATGTTCACTAAAGCAGGTTTGACTGTACGAATGTATATCTTTCTATCAATAACTTAGGAATGTGGGTATTTAGCATCACTTCCAATAGCATTTCAGTTACCAGTATATTGTCAGTTTAATTAGTAGAGGAAACCAGAGTACCCGAATAAAAACCACTGATCTTCTACAAGATTTTATATATTTACTTCTCATCATTGACAGAAATCAAATTCACAACCATTATTGGTTAATAGGCACTGATTACTTAGGTAGTTCTACATTTACATACCACACGGTCGTGACCATAGAGTCCCTTTTCTTTCAATAATCAGAGTATTAGATATAATAAGTTAATTTACTCAAACGAAATTGAGATGCAACTCATGAATTTATATAATAACTCAAAATAACTCATGAGTAATTACTCCATTGTGAAAAAAAGAAAAACGCATCGGTGGCGTAATGGTTAGCGTGCTCGCCTCAAGTTCGGTAGAACGTGGGTTCGAACCCCTGTCGGGTCAAACCAGACTATAAGATTGGTATTTGTTGCTTCTCCGCTAAGCATGCAACATTAAGGAGAAAGAGCAAAGACTGGTTGGCTCGGAATCAGAATAATGTGTCCGAGTGGAGCGACATGTTTGAGTGAGCTAGCACTATAAAAATCCAACTGAGCATGTTGGTCTAGTACAAAGCAGATCTCATCATCATCTCATTGAAAATTAACTTGTTCTCACCATGATATAGATGAAAAATTACTGAATGTGGGTTAAACAACTATCACTCACTCACTCCATTGTAAAGAAAAGTATATCAGTACTATTGAATTAGTAGTATATTATTACCAATACTACGATAAAAGGTTATATGATTAGTATCAAGGAAACAAAATTATTACATGACTAGAGAAAATAAATGTATGATGGATTAGGGTTAAGTTTATGATGTTTAACACCACTTTCTACAATATTTCAGTTATATCGTGGCAGTCAGTTTAATTGGAGGACACCAGAGTACCCAGAGAAAACCACCGACCTGCCGCAAGTCACTGACAAACTTTATCACATTATGGTGTATCGTTTATACCTCAACATGAACAGTGGTGATAGGTACTGATTTCACAGGTAGTTGTAAATCCAAATACTGTACGATCATGGCCACGACAGCCCTCGTAATTTAAATAATACTTTCCATATATTTTATTTCATTTTTGTAAGTGGAAAAAGAAATATAGAAATTGATATATTTTAACCACTTGGAAGTACTATTATATTTTGTTTTATTTTGTATTATCAGCCCAACATTGCCCAAATAGCAGCTAATGGAGTAGAAATAATAGTTCAAGGCACAGGAAACGCCGTTGTTTCGGTAGGTTTACATTTATAACATTGACGTGCACATACATTACAATTTGACAGGTGAATATTTGATAACATGTATGTACTTGTTGACATTGCATAAAGAGAAGCATGCTCCACTTGTGGCACCCATCGTGTTGCCGTAAAATGACACGAACTGTCTGATGTGGAAATCGTGATTGTCACAAATATGCATAAATAAATACAAATAACAAATAAAACATTAAACACCAAAACAAAATAAAGGGTGGAAAGATGAACCTAACTTCGTTACCCGGAAATCTGAACATATATGACAACAATGAACTAAAAGGTGAAGATCATTTAGAAACTGTAATTCAAGGATGAAGCAATATATTTAAATCGACCATTATTGACAAGTGTCACTTTTAACGTATTACCGACAAGACCTTCGGAATAAAAGGAATAATATATATCCATATGGAATGAAAAATTGTTAATACAATACTATCAATAAAAACGTAAATATCAAATTTAGTGTCCACATGTGTTTATGGAATAACATTCATCAGGTACATTGATAATCAGAAGATTGGAAAACCAAATTATTTAAAAGTGTTTTGGGAGTAGCTGATTTAGCAGGAAATTGGTTTCTACAAATAGTAAAAAATGAACAAAAATCTAGCTGTAACATATCTGTAGTTGAAAAGACTATAAACCAAATCCTGATATGTTAATTAACATAATTCAGCAGAATGCAAGTTCTATCATTGGCTGAAAACTTAAGAGATGTGGTTGCTTGTAGTATTATTACATACTCATATAGATATCTTGAATTTGATTAGTCTATAGTCTAAAGAACGTCGCATGACATTTGACATTCCGTTCGATCAACTGTTGGACGTTAGGTCGCATGGTTATATCAACCGCACACGAGAAGATGTGTGACATGACTAGAAGAATTTACTGAATATGGATCATCTGTTGTCAGATTTGAACTAGACCAAATAATTATGGTACTGTGTAGGATATTCGATGCAATAAAACAATTATCAACCTTGTAAGAGTGTGATATGACGGATTGTCTCCCCTCAAAAATTTATGCCACCCTCAGTCAAGCCATCGGGTGACATAATCTTTCTCTGGGAGACAATCCATCATATCACACTCTTACAGGGTTGATAATTGTATAATATTACATTATATAATCAACGACACAAAAATGGTCCCAAGGATGGTCAGTTTCTCTGTACAAATTAACAACTTTAATATTTTGATTTGTCGTGCAGGTTAATTGGGAGTATGACATGCTTAAATCAAAAGTGAAATAAAGTCCCAGTGTAGAAAATCTTAATTTAATGTGTATGAACAGAACGCTTGTCTCTTCCGAACTCAAAAACTTGACCCAATGATGGTCGGTTTAGACACTTTCTCTGTACTAATCAACAACCGAAAGCTTTTGATTTGTCATGCAGGTTAATTGGGAGTATAACTTGGATGTCAATGATGGTATCCCAGATTTACATGTCACAGTACAGACTTACAAAAAAGATTATTATACTATTGAGATTGACACATGTATCTGGTGAGTACACAGACTTACAAAGTAGATTATTATACTATTGAGATTGACACATGTATCTGGTGAGTACACAGACTTACAAAGTAGATTATTATACTATTGAGATTGACACATGTATCTGGTGAGTACACAGACTTACAAAGTAGATTATTATACTATTGAGATTGACACATGTATCTGGTGAGTACACAGACTTACAAAGTAGATTATTATACTATTGAGATTGACACATGTATCTGGTGAGTACACAGACTTACAAAGTAGATTATTATACTATTGAGATTGAAGCATGTATCTGGAGCCATAGATAATGTATCACATGATCAAATGATTAAAACTGTCACTCATCTGCCAATTCTAGCATTGGTTTTCTATCCTATTACCGCTTACCAGGGTCATTTCATTGTGCTTTTCCATAAATTAAACATGTTCTTCCATGAAAAACTTAATATGGACCGTAAATTTTATTGCTATTATGTAGCGAATGTTGACGTTTTAGCGTACCGGGTATTCTACCATACAAAAACAACGTCTGATATGGAAACTGATTTTCTGTAAAATTTAAAACGGCATGAAAATGTTTTAATTTTTTTAATTAAAAGCTATGCACCATAATATAATAGTTATTCAGGTGCTAGACAGTGTATATAATGTCACGACTCAGGATATATATAAACCCTAAGATGGGAATGTGACATTATATACACTGTCTAGCACCTGTATAGCATATAATGGAGATTCTGATATCACTATTAGGCAGTTTGATCACACCCCTTTTGAAGGATGTATTGGCCCTTTTCATTTAAAAATGTCATTTGTACTCACAGCTCCTGTTACATTTTAATTGAGAGACAACAATGTGTTTTTCTCAAAAGGTGAAAGAATGTGGTTGGGGATCGAGACATTTGTTTTTGTGTTAAATTTAATCTTTAATGTCCTAGTATTATGTATACTTGGTAATTTTAATTGAATATATAATAAAACGTAAAGATAGAAAGCTTCTGCACAATTCAGCAAAAAAGTGCTCGAGCTTAAACTGGCATTTGCGGTAGTGCCTACCGACAAAATTTGTGGGCGGAGCTTATCATCAGATCACTCAGGGTATTGTGTTATTAATAGAATGATAGACAAAAATCCCCGTTGATATGAACAGCATATTTATGAAACTGTATGTCACATGACTAGCGTGACCTAAAGCTCATATACCTCAGAAATTTGAAATTTCGAAGTGATTTTTGTAGTTTTTAGACTGATGAAGAATATTATTCTTAATAAGACTGAAAGTTTCATAGGGAGGAACACTAGTAACCATGCCTGTCAAATATTTTGCTCCAAAAGTAACAAACTATGTATCATTGATTTTTCCTCCTCGAGATAACCGTGGACAAAATGATGAACAATCTCAATGTTTGCTCCGCCCACAGCTATTTATACCTACGGTCCCAGTTTAAATGCAGATGTGTAAATAATGCATTCGATTAAATAGAACAAAAATGAATTGGGAGTTATAGTCATGTTTGCGTCATCATGTGTTGTTTATGCTCATGATATCACAGAATAGCACCTTTTTTAATCTAAACATTTAAGGGTTCGACTAACGGTAATGATTTCTTATAAAGTCATAAAGAATATTGTTTAAATCAAGTTAACAACTCATAATCATAGATATATATGTACAATCGCTATGAGTGATCGCTATTGTGCCAGTCTTTGTTTTTGTTCCTTAATTCTACTCAGTGGAAAAACAGCAAATATCAATCTTGTAGTATTTGGCTTGGGATCTATCCCACGATCTGCCGTACTTGAGGCATATTTCAGGGGCGTAGCTACGTTAGGCTCAAGTAGGCACGTGCCTATACATAAATTTGCCAATTTTTTTTTTTATAAATCAATGCTCCACTTTCCTACTGGAATACGCATGTAGATATGTTCCATGATTAAATCTATAATGTATATAATATAAATGTACAGACTGAATTATCCTGTAGACAACCCATCCGACTACTGGAAAATATCCATATACCTTGTTTTCTTGGATCATTTAGTGGAAGAGATATCAAAGCGAGTAGTAAGCAACGAGGGGTGTTTTTTCCAAGTGAAAAACAATGAATAATTCATGATGAATAAAAGTTCAGAGAGTAATGTCTAACATAAATGTATTTTGTTATATCCTTTCGACATTAAAGTTTCGAAGAGTATAAAGTAACGTGACCATCCGTCCGTCAGCGAGAGGTCTGTATGGGTAGTCAAAGACGTTAAAGTTCTAGTTAGTCCGTAGTGGTATTGTCAAAAAGGGACAATTGAATGTCATGTTTTTAAAAGCACTTCCTAAACTATCAAAAACGTCACCATTTCTGTTGTATAACCCGTGAACTTCCGGGCGCTTCGCCCCATGGAACCCCTTGAGTAGCCCCAGAACCCTCGCCAAAATAGGTTCTGCCTATACTTCTCCATTATTCTGGCTATGCCCCTGTATATGCTAAATAAACATTAGAGAAAACCAATGGACAATCCAGAGACACTGACAACATTAGGTACACAAGACACAGGGACAAAGACAAACAAAACAAAAAGCACAACACAGAAAACTAAAAAGATGAGTAACACGGACGCCACAAGAAACGGGGGTGAACACAGGTGCTCGCGGAAGGCAAGCAAATCCTGCCTCTTATATAAAGCCCACCATATTACTCATACAACCAAGACTTGTTTGCCACACCATTACATTATCATTGTGGTCTCCCAATTTAAACACACTACAGCGTTATCAATATATATATCGGAGATGTAATGGTTAGTGTGCTCGCCTCGAGTGCGGTAGATCGTGGGTCCGAACCCCGTTCGGGTCAAACCAAAGATTGTGAAATTGGTATTTGCTGCTACTCCGCTAAGCAAGCAGCATTAAGGAGAAAGAGCAAAGACTGGTTGACTCGGAATCAGAATAATGTGTCAGAGTGGAGCGACATGTCTACCCACGGACTGTTGTTTCAATGAGCTAGAACTATAAAATTTGTGTCTGTCTAGAACAAAGTGGACCTCATCATCATCTCATTGAAAATTAGCCTGCTCTCGCCATGATATAGCTGAAAAATTGCTAATTGGCATTAAACAACAATTACTTACTTACTATATATATATACTGAGCTGTGTCATTGTTTCATTTTATTTAAGTTCATTGTTGTATTCATTATATGTTAGTTGTTGAGATTTGGTCTTCCATTGTATTATTAAATGAGCATACATTATCTAATTCCTACAGGTATGAAGGTTCAGATGACCCAGGGATGGGAATGACATATGTCGACATACCAACAGGCTATTTCGTCAGCAATATGGCAGAGTTGAATAAAGACGTTAGAATTCAGAGAGTAGAATTGGAAGGACGAACTCTAAATATGTACTTTAATTCGGTATGATCATTTTTTTTCACTATGATTTTTGTATTTTTTCATATAGAGTTATTTATAAAATTTATATCCAAGTTGAAAAAAAATATAATACAGTTAAACCTGCCCATAAGGTCACCTCTATTAAGCAGTCACCTGTATTAAAAGGTCACCATTTTCTTGTCCTGAAATCGAAAATTTCATATACAGTTGACTCTCATTGTCTCGAACTCGGTTGACTCGAATTTCCGGTTGAGTCAAATTTTTATCGAAGTCCCGAACTTCGTTGTGTATAAATATATATAATTTGACTCCTGTTGAGTGGAATTTGGATGAGTCGAAATTTCGGTTGTCTCGAATAAAAGTTTTGGTCCGGAGATGTAGAAAGCCATATTATTTACATTCGTTAAGTCGAATTTACCTGTCAAAACATGTGTTATTACCTTGGGATTAAAATCGGATCACAGGTGAAACATCCAGTCATTGACTTTGACATTTTTACCTTAGGCTATTTCACATGTTTATTTCACAATCTGTCAAATTAATTAGTGATAATATTTGAATTGGCTTGGTATTATGACACAGCTTAGATGTGTACAATCACAAATTATCGATTCATAATAAGTGCGCTTGGGTCGGCATACATCAATGATTATGAAAAGTACACAAAGGAAGTGTTTTATCTATTGAATTATTTGTGGGAAATTAATTTTGATTAAAGAAGAATAGTTTTCTTCTACACTTTATTGAATAATAAAAACACATAATTTATTGTAAATAAACAGTATTGCACAAAGAAAAATATGTCATGATGGGTGAAGTTTAATGACAATGTAACAGCTGAAAAACATAAACAAAACAGATAAACATATTCATGCACACAAAAAAAGATATCTAGAAGTTATCAGTCGTTCCACAAGATTCAAAGAATTTAACAGAGAGAAAAAAAAGATGCTGGTTTTAGCTCTTCAAAATTTCGCTCAAGTTGTCTCCCTTTCGTCGTTAAACAAACTACACTTCCGGTATTTTCGTAGCTCCACTTGAGTCGAACTACGGTTGACTCAAATTTTTTCCATGGTCCCAACGAATTCGAGATAATGAGAGTCAACTGTAAATTGAACCTCTTTTAAGAGTTCACCTGTCTTAAAAGACCACTTTATCTTGTCCCAAAGGTGACCTTTTAATACAGGTTTGTCTGTATATTTTTATGTTGAAAGGATATACCGTATGTATTGTAATGTATGTTTTTGTATCAAAAGACCATGATTTAGAAATCAAATATAAAGATGTACGAGGCTTCAGTATTTAATTTCTGTATCCTCAGTCATCTAGTTGCCCCAACATATTTAATTATTTAAAGGATTCACTTCTTTTATCAATTTTCTATGTAGCTCACGGCTGAAGTACAATTGGTAAATTTTTTAACACATATTTCTGATTAAGACTTCGCTCGTGTCATTCATTGTTATTTGTTTGTATTGCATAATATAGTTCTGTGTTTTATATGTGCATATAAACGATATCCATGTCTTTATGATAAAAACATAGATATCTATTTAATTGTTCACGACACATTTCCTGAACAGTCTTTATCATGTACGTTCAAAATAAAAAATTTGAGATTTCAAACAATACAAGATAATATTTCCATGCATGGATCAAAATATACTAACATACCCGTCCTATTGGAATTTTGTGTTTAATTCGTTTCAACCAATATTTTGTAATTTTATTTGTTTACATCTTATGTTTGGGTTGTTTATGAATGCGATGTTTTGTTCGGTCTTATTTATTATGTTATTTTATATTATATTAGATAAGCAGAAAAAAAACATGCATCAGTGTGTTTGCCAGATGGGAATATATAGTGGTGGATGTTAAACCATGTCCAGTCAGAGTGCAGTTTTATTATGAACCAGGTAAACCCTTACATAATAATTCAAACGGAAATAGATGAGCAACGTGGACCCCACCAAAACACTGGAGATAACGTAGGTGTTTGGGAAGAGTAAGCAGTTCCTGTTTCATATAAGATCAACTTTGTCTGTAACATATATATATCACACGTCACATTTGCTTGTACACAATACATTTGTGTAAATTAAGATTGAGGTGTAGGTAAAAACTGTCCTGTGATTGACACTGGAACACAATAAACATTAAACCAATTGAAAAAACAAAACATTGGAATAATATTTTCCGCAAGATAAGGTTTGAAATGATAGGCATTTCATGCCAAATACATGTCAGTCGTGAAGTGCTTAATTAAGAAAAATATGCCATATCGATATGGACAATAGCGTCAAAGGTACATGTTTTTTTAGTTGTTTTTAATTACATTTGCAAGCAAACAACAACTACATGAACAACAACTTCCAAACACAATAAAAACAATGACTCAAAACCATGAGCTGGTGTTAAACTGCTTAATGGTAAATATGCCAATCCCCCCTTTGATATGTAGAACTTTAGCAACTGAAGGTGTGGTTAGGGTTAGGGTTATGGTTATGGTGTTTAATGCCACTTTCAAAAATATTTCAGTTTTATCGTGGTGGTCAGTTTTATTGGTGGAGGAGATCGGAATACCCAGAGAAAACCACCGATCTGCCTCAAGTCACTGACAAGCTTTATAGCATAATGTTGTATTGAGTACACCTCGCTATGAGCAGGATTCGTACTCACAACTTTAGTGGTGATAAGCATTGATTGCACATGCTGTTGTAAATCGAATTACCATACGATCACAACCATGACGGCCCCAAACAACTGAAGGAGATACTAGTGTGTATAATATCCAACATTCTTAGTTCTTCGTGCGCTTTCCCTCTTCCAAACTTTTACGTCATATTTATGCTGTACAGTATGGCAACTGATTCTACACGTTAAAATCTAGAAACATAATAAATATAATATATCAAATATTTGTATTATTTAACTTTTATATTTTCATTTTAGAAAAACAGAAGACAACATACTACTCCGTTGGTTCACAGATAAAACCTACAGATGGCGCCAGTGGTATGACTTCCTCCATGTTTTTCCTTACGTTTGTGATGGCGGTCTATGCACTGTTTCGTTAGAAGAGCTACACAATGTACTTTTATGCATATTTGAAATCCCATGACTATTTTACTTTTCTATTTGTTTATAAAAGATGGTCAGTGTTTGTTTGTAAATCTATAATGTATAAAGTGTTGTTAGTAAAATGTACATGCTTCAATGTATTTGTATCTTTTTGGGGGAAATTTTTAACATGTTTTCATTAAAATTTCAAAAAGCTTTCAGTAAAATTTATTATCTACCGTATTTATATTTTTTACAATTTCAAAATTTTTCAATTTTTCAATTTTTTTTATATTTGATATAAATATCAATTTTCATAAATAATATCTTTACAATTTTTTAATGTATTAATTGAATTTTTAAAAGGTTGTGAAAACAATGTACGATATATAAGTATTTTGATAATTTTAATGAAACTTTCAGAAGAATGTAAGTAAAAATCCAGTTGTGTCTTTACCATTCACATTGGTCAGTGTTTTTTTAATTAAAGTTTTAAAATATTGTTCGGAAACGATTCTATAATCTGTTTGTATTTACATTTTTATAATATATTAACCAGCAGTCGTATGTATCATCTTTTTCAAATATTGATTAGGTTTTTATTAACACGTCTTTAATGATTTTATTATACTTATAGTACACAATTTGATATATGGGTTGTATTTAGATTAAAAAGATAGAAGTACTGGCTGCCAATCCTCTCTCGACACGTACTCAAATCTCGCCATCACTCACGAATAGCATTATTGAATTGAACACAACCTTTCTGTTTGTTTTTTTAATGATGTCGTAATTACCAGCCACTACAACAAAAATTATAAGACCATCACACAATTCAATGCTTATAGCGAGATAGAGTCGTCAGTCATTATAATTTAACTGTTTGATGGAAACGCATTGACTCACTGAAGGTGACAGATGAAATATCCTAGTTATACCGGCTGTCAACCTTCTCTCCTCACGTACTCAAATCTCACCACCACTAACGAATACAAGAAAAGCATTATTGAATTGAACATTACCTTTGTGCATGTGTTTTGTTGGTTTTTTCTTAGTGAGGTTGTAAATACCAACCACTACAACAAAGCTGGTTGGACCATCACACAATTCCATGCTATTCGTTATATGGCGAGATAGGGTCGTCAACCAGTATTGTTTAACTGTTTGATGGAAACGCATTGCCTTACTGAAGGTGACAAACGAAATATAATAGTTTTTGTTGAAATATTGTGAACTTTAGTAATTTCTGTAATAGTCAATATGGTTTGTCTACATGTGTTTGTATTGAATGATATTTTTTTAGAGGAAGGTATACTTTCTGATTAGCTACGTAGCTAAATTCATGTGATCTATGCGGGTTTCCATCAAATATTAATCCATATTTAAACCAGCACGACGCATAGCCGATTTTGGTTATTCTGTTTAGGCCCTTGGTTGTATTGCTCCAAAAACTTTAAATTATTTGGCTTTCCAATCTTTCGATTTTGAGCGTACCTGATGAAGGTTATTCCAGAAACACGTCATGCACACTAAATTTGATATCTACGTTTGTTTTTGATAAAAGGGATTGCTTCCTCTGATTTTTATAATATGCAGTATTTGAATATTTTGTGGATCAGAGATAGATGTAAAGAAAGCAGCTTAGTACACATACTTTCTTTTATATGTTCCTCAGAAAATCGTTACTACACACAAAGTCACATACTATGATTTTATCAAATTTAAGATTATCATATTTTTTTTTATCTCTAATGTTCGTGGATCTCCCTCGGGCAGATAGAATTTTGCTGGTTTTAATTTCACAAAAATCCCTTGGAAAATTTTCCAATATGTAATTAAATATCATACCTTAAATTTGTCTACATATCCAAATGCAAACAATTTACACTGGACGAAAATGAGTTGTTTCTCTGGATTGTCCATTTTTGATCACCCCTTTGATATTCTCTAGCGTTTCTTGTTAAGCATAGTCTGTGTGTTATAACGTAGTGTGTATTTTTGCTTATGTATTATTCACATTTTACGCTGGACGAAAATGAGTTGTTTCTCTGGATTGTCCATTTTTGATCGTCCCTTTGATATTCTCTTGACGTTTATTGTTAAGCATAGTTTGTGTTTTATAACGTAGTGTGTATTTTTGCTTATGTATTATTTGTATTTTACTAATATTTACATCAATCATATTCAAACATTCCTCCTTCTCTGCAATGTGTTGTATAATTTAGACAAAGCTCTCGATACTGTACTTATTTGGCTTCCTATGACATATGCATCCAAATTGAAGTCAGAGTAAATAAGGTCAGATCAATAAGATCACATGAAGAGTAACAATATCAAAGAAAATCAGTGTTAGATTTAATTGGTATCATATCATCTTAAGTTTATAAGGGCAAGGTAAGGAAAATCATTTTTACCCCTGAAATTGAAATTTATTTTATCCTCATGAAGTTGACAATAGAAAATATACAATAATGTGTAAAATATAACGTTTGCAGTATGAGACATTGAACTTATTAAGTTCCCATATT
This sequence comes from Bathymodiolus septemdierum, assembly GCA_963383655.1. Lineage (NCBI taxonomy): Eukaryota > Metazoa > Mollusca > Bivalvia > Mytilida > Modiolidae > Bathymodiolus > Bathymodiolus septemdierum. Next base: position 80,092,832 of record OY726521.1, read on the forward strand.
TCGGCATATTGTCTGAATAAGCTAATTTTAGAAGGTTTTTACTTGAAAATAGATATTAGCAAGACAAGAAGCTCAAGGAACAGACGTGGCCTGTTTATCCACAAAATCGTTTGGTGTTGGTTTGTGTATGAAGTTAGTATTGATGAAAGCTGTTCTAGCTTGACAAATCTGCTGTATTTCCAGCAAAATTATCAAATAATCTCAAGATTTATGACATATTAATCCCATGTCTTAAGAGATTTTTGAACATGTTTTGGTACTTTTATGAATATTTATCAATTTTTAGCATACTTACAAATTTAATAACAATCTTAGTTCTATACAGATGCTTTGCTATAAACCATATTCTTTTGTATTTTTATTCATATTGCATTTATATATATTTTTTGTATTTTTAATAATTATTTTATATTTCAATTATATATTGTCATTCTAATTTAAAATACTTCATCTGAAATTCTACTTTATAGAATTAAATGGGTGTCTATGGCCAAAATTAAAATGGTTGCAATAGCCCTCAAGGACTTTCTATTTCACAATTTCCCAAATCCTTCATGAAATAGGATTGGAACATACATGTACATTTTGCCTACTACTAATGTCCAGTAATAATTAAAGATACCGGTATTTCATTTTTATCAATAACATTTTGTCAAATTGGGAATAGATTGTTTCCAACTGACCCTTCGTACAGATATTTGCACACTGTTTCGTGGTATCCATTCTTCATACAGATCAGTTAGAAAATGGAATAGCTAGTTATAGCATGATTAGAGAAATCCAAAGTCAAGCAGAAGAGAACCAGTGCTGATGTTGTGCAGACTCAAATATGGCTACCTGTGGTTAACTTCAATATTTTATAAATTCTCTTCAAGTGGTCAAAAAGGAACAGAACATAAATGACTATTTCTTACAACTGCTATAGAACCACTAAATAGGGGGAGGGGGTGGTCGTCGACTTATAACAACAGACCGAACACTCATGAAGTGTATTCGTGCCACAATACTAGCTCATGTGTCAACCTATCCCAGACATCTATCCTTGGCTGGGAGTTTCACCAGTCGGTTCAGCATAGCTACCTAAGCCTTCACCCCCATTGAGTATATCACCCCCCCCCCCCCCATTGAGGGTAGATATCAAGATAAAGTTGACAAATTTGCAGACAATAAATAAATAACAATAACCCAACACATTTTAATATACAGTTTGTCATGGAAACAAAAGATAATATTAAAAATTAATATACATCGAATATACCTATATTGATTTACTGAATTTCTGAGGTTAAAATTTCAACTTATTTTATAAGTATTTGTCTTTATATCTAAATTGCCATTTTAAATGATGGAAGTGTTTATCTCCATATATAATAACTATGGAGATGTTTTCTTACCAAACGAGACACACATATTAGTACAATAATTTAAAACTACTGTATTTTTTTTTTTAGACATTCTGATTGTTTTTTTTCCATATTAACAGACAATTCACATGTTATTGCCTTTTTTCAATAATAGTAGAATGCTAATATTTTTTCAAAATGCCATATTCCTTAGTTTACGAGGTTTTTTTTTGTCATAGAGATGTTCGATTTGAAAAAATGAAATTCATATTTCTAAAGCAAATACATTCATGGTAATCTGCTATTTGACTAGTTTATTCCCTTGAAGTGTTAATTCTGGTACAGGTCTTGAATTTGCTGAGGAAATTGACTTCCCACAGTGCATACTTGTGATCTGGAAAGAGATGTTGATTGCCTTCTCACATGACTTTATTTCAATACTTGATTAGGAATCTAATGTTATTTACTGGTAAAAACTTCCACTTTTATTTACTACCATTACAATTATCATGCTAACTTGTTAAGACCAGGGTGTTTTCCATTAACGGTATTTAAACAACCCTTCAAAAAAAAACGAACTACATCCTCCGTAAACATAAACATACAAATTTTCTTTAAGAGACACTTCATTTGTTTATAATGGGAGAATTTGGATGTAACTCCTTCTGTAAAGGTTTCATATTTATCTCTTACTTTGTCCTATTATAAAAAGGAGGATTAATATATTGGTTGTTGTGATCACTGTTGTTATTTTATTGTAATGAAGCCTTATCTTTACTTAACTAATAAGTATTTGTGTATTCTATTAATGTTATATATATAGATAATAATCATGAAAAGAGAATAACATAATTGGAAAAAACTGATTTTTTTAATTGACCTTTTTTCATTTCTTTTTTGTTTTATCTAAACGAATTGTGAAATGTTTTAAAATGCTTTTTCCTTGGTGGTCCATTTGTGGTCATAATCCTATGGTAGTTGGATTTATGACTACCTATGCAATCAGTGCCTATCACCACCATCGTTGTGAGTTCGAACCCAGCTCAGTCGAGGTGTACTCGATACAACATTATGTGATAAAGTTTGTCAGTGACTTGTGGCAGGTCAGTGGTTTTCTCTGGATACTCCAGTTTCCTCCAACAATAAAACTGACCGCCACAATATAACTGAAATATTGTTGAAAGTGTCCTTAAGCACCATAAAACCAACCAACCATCCATAAATACGTTCTTAATTTATGCATATATTGCAAAATAGGTTACACATCTGTGTTAGGCCATGAGATAAGTGGGTCACATATGTATACCAAATCTGTAATTGTACACTACCTTAATATATAGCTTTATATATGTATCTTATGCTATTTTTGATAATCACTATACATTGTCTGATTGTAGTAAAATAAAAGTTTTTTCTGGATTTTTCAGTTATTATCAGTTGTATTTTAACATGTTGTATGTTTACACTTCAGATGGTTCATATACGTTAAGCATGTGTTTATTAGGGACGTACACTGAAATTTCATTTATCAGCAGCTGTTTTTGTTGTTGTTTTTTTTTTTGCAGATAGACAAATTCATTGTGATCGAAAACCATAGGCATAGCTTTGTTTGCCTAATGGGTCTTTCTTACTCAGATTGTGGAGCATCATGGCCACTATCATTTGGTAGTTTGGACAATTTATCTATGTTGGCCGTCACCATATGACATATTTAGCATAAGACCCTAATGATCATTCGGAAGCAATGAAGTACATGTGTCAGTAATGATGTTTGACTGTGAATGGCTTATATAAGAGATGCTTTGTGTGATCAAGAATTCCATGCTAATTTTGCAGTTTGTTTTCTTTAAAGCAATAGGAGTGAGTTTATGTACATACACCATTTGTGTTTTTGTATTTATCGAAAATCTTAGATGGCTGTTTGAACAACATTTATAACAAAAGGCCATATGAAGAGAATACTTTTTTTTTTATTGAAAAAGCCATTGGAACGCCATATAGATCGTCTACAAGAAGAGTTTGAAGATACCAAAAGGGTTATCAGAATCCGTAAAATCAAAGAAGAACAGACAACACAAAGGGGAAAGAAAAAGGACAAAAGGACAAACAACGATCTACAAAACATTACACATAAGACTAAAGTTTGAGTATGAACTCAAATACAATATGTCGGGTGTATAGCAAAAGTAAAACGATGGGTGCCACATGTGCAGCAGGAACTGCCCACCCTTCCTGAACACCTGAGTTCACTCCCGGTTTTTTAGTGGGATTCGCGTTGCGCGATCTTTAGTTTTCTGTGTCGTGTACATGTTTTGTAGATTATTGTTTGTCCTTTGTATTTTTTGTTTTTTTGGCTATTGTATCGTCTGTCATCATGGTATCTTTTGGCTATTGTATCGTCTGTCATCATTGGCTATTGTATCGTCTGTCATCATGGTATCTTTTGACTATTGTATCGTTTGTCATCATGGTATCTTTTGGCTATTGTATCGTCTGTCATCATGGTATCTTTTGACTATTGTATCGTCTGTCATCATGGTATCTTTTGACTATTGTATCGTCTGTCATCATGGTATCTTTTGACTATTGTATCGTCTGTCATCATGGTATCTTTTGACTATTGTATCGTCTGCCATCATGGTATCTTTTGACTATTGTATCGTTTGTCATCATGGTATCTTTTGACTATTGTATCGTCTGCCATCATGGTATCTTTTGACTATTGTATTGTCTGTCATCATGGTATCTTTTGACTATTGTATCGTCTGTCATCATGGTATCTTTTGACTATTGTATCGTCTGTCATCATGGTATCTTTTGACTATTGTATCGTCTGCCATCATGGTATCTTTTTACTCTTGTATCGTCTGTCATCATGGTATCTTTTGACTATTGTATCGTCTGTCATCATGGTATCTTTTGACTATTGTATCGTCTGCCATCATGGTATCTTTTTACTATTGTATCGTTTGTCATCATGATATCTTTTGACTATTGTATCGTCTGTCATCATGGTATCTTTTGACTATTGTATCGTCTGCCATCATGGTATCTTTTGACTATTGTATCGTCTGTCATCATGGTATCTTTTTACTATTGTATCGTTTGTCATCATGGTATCTTTTGACTATTGTATCGTCTGTCATCATGATATCTTTTGACTATTGTATCGTCTGTCATCATGGTATCTTTTGGCTATTGTATCGTCTGTCATCATGGTATCTTTTGGCTATTGTATCGTCTGTCATCATGGTATCTTGTATCGTCTGTCGTCATGGTATCTTTTGGCTATTGTATCATCTGTCATCATGGTATCGTGTATCGTCTGTCGTCATGTTATCTTGTATCGTCTGTCGTCATGGTATCTTGTATCGTCTGTCATCATGGTATCTTGTATCGTCTGTCGTCATGGTATCTTGTATCGTCTGTCATCATGGTATCTTGTATCGTCTGTCATCATGTTATCTTGTATCGTCTGTCATCATGGTATCTTGTATCGTCTGTCATCATGGTATCTTGTATCGTCTGTCGTCATGTTATCTTGTATCGTCTGTCGTCATGGTATCTTGTATCGTCTGTCATCATGGTATCTTGTATCGTCTGTCGTCATGTTATCTTGTATCGTCTGTCGTCATGGTATCTTGTATCGTCTGTCATCATGGTATCTTGTATCGTCTGTCATCATGTTATCTTGTATCGACTGTCATGGTATCTTGTATCGACTGTCATCATGGTATCTTGTATCGTCTGTCGTCATGGTATCTTGTATCGTCTGTCGTCATGTTATCTTGTATCGTCTGTCGTCATGGTATCTTGTATCGTCTGTCGTCATGGTATCTTGTATCGTCTGTCGTCATGTTATCTTGTATCGTCTGTCATCATGGTATCTTGTATCGTCTGTCGTCATGTTATCTTGTATCGTCTGTCGTCATGGTATCTTGTATCGTCTGTCATCATGTCATCATGGTATCTTGTATCGTCTGTCGTCATGGTATCTTGTATCGTCTGTCGTCATGGTATCTTGTATCGTCTGTCGTCATGTTATCTTGTATCGTCTGTCGTCATGTTATCTTGTATCGTCTCATCATGGTATCTTGTATCGTCCGTCGTCATGGTATCTTGTATCGTCTGTCGTCATGGTATATTGTATCATCTGTCGTCATGTTATCTTGTATCGTCTGTCGTCATGGTATCTTGTATCGTCTGTCGTCATGGTATCTTGTATCGTCTGTCGTCATGGTATATTGTATCGTCTGTCGTCATGTTATCTTGTATCGTCTGTCATCATGTTATCTTTTATCGTCAGTCTTCATGGTATCTTGTATCGTCTGTCATCATGGTATCTTGTATCGTATGTCATCATGGTATCGTGTATCGTCTGTCGTCATGGTATCTTGTATCGTCTGTCATCATGGTATCTTGTATCGTCTGTCATCATGGTATCTTGTATCGTCTGTCATGGTATCTTGTATCGACTGTTGTCATGGTATATTGTATCGTCTGTCATTATGGTATCTTGTATCGACTGTCATCATGTTATCTTGTATCGTCTGTCATCATGGTATCTTGTATCGTCTGTCATCATGGTATCTTGTATCGTCTGTCGTCATGTTATCTTGTATCGTCTGTCATCATGGTATCTTGTATCGTCTGTCATCATGGTATCTTGTATCGTCTGTCATCATGGTATCTTGTATCGTCTGTCATCATGGTATCTTGTATCGTCTGTCATCATGGTATCTTGTATCGACTATCGTCATGGTATCTTGTATCGTCTGTCATCATGGTATCTTGTATCGACTGTCATCATGGTATCTTGTATCGACTGTCATCATGGTATCTTGTATCGTCTGTCATCATGGTATCTTGTATCGTCTGTCATGGTATCTTGTATCGTCTGTCATCATGGTATCTTGTATCGTCTGTCATTATGGTATCTTGTATCGTCTGTCATTATGGTATCTTGTATCGTCTGTCATCATGTTATCTTGTATCGTCTGTCGTCATGTTATCTTGTATCGACTGTCGTCATGGTATCTTGTATCGTCTGTCATCATGGTATCTTGTATCGTCTGTCATCATGGTATCTTGTATCGTCTGTCATTATGGTATCCTGTATCGACTGTCATCATGGTATCTTGTATCGTCTGTCATCATGTTATCTTGTATCGTCTGTCGTCATGGTATCTTGTATCGTCTGTCGTCATGTTATCTTGTATCGTCTGTCATCATGTTATCTTGTATCGTCTGTCATCATGGTATCTTGTATCGACTGTCATCATGGTATCTTGTATCGACTGTCATCATGTTATCTTGTATCGTCTGTCGTCATGGTATATTGTATCGTCTGTCATCATGGTATCTTGTATCGACTGTCATCATGTTATCTTGTATCGTCTGTCATTATGGTATCTTGTATCGTCTGTCATCATGGTATCTTGTATCGACTGTTGTCATGGTATATTGTATCGTCTGTCATCATGGTATCTTGTATCGTCTGTCGTCATGGTATCTTGTATCGACTGTCATCATGTTATCTTGTATCGTCTGTCATTATGGTATCTTGTATCGACTGTCATCATGGTATCTTGTATCGACTGTTGTCATGGTATATTGTATCGTCTGTCATCATGGTATCTTGTATCGTCTGTCGTCATGGTATCTTGTATCGACTATCGTCATGGTATCTTGTATCGTCTGTCGTCATGGTATCTTGTATCGACTGTCATCATGTTATCTTGTATCGTCTGTCATTATGGTATCTTGTATCGTTTGTCATCATGGTATCTTGTATCGACTGTTGTCATGGTATATTGTATCGTCTGTCATCATGGTATCTTGTATCGTCTGTCGTCATGGTATCTTGTATCGACTGTCGTCATGGTATCTTGTATCGTCTGTCATTATGGTATCTTGTATCGACTGTCATTATGGTATCTTGCATCGACTGTCATCATGGTATCTTGTATCGTCTGTCATCATGGTATCTTGTATCGACTGTTGTCATGGTATCTTGTATCGACTGTCATCATGTTATCTTGTATCGTCTGTCATTATGGTATCTTGTATCGTCTGTCATTATGGTATCTTGTATCGACTGTCATCATGGTATCTTGTATCGTCTGTCATCATGGTATCTTGTATCGACTGTCATCATGTTATCTTGTATCGTCTGTCATCATGGTATCTTGTATCGTCTGTCATCATGGTATATTGTATCGTCTGTCGTCATGGTATCTTGTATCGACTGTCATCATGTTATCTTGTATCGTCTGTCATCATGGTATCTTGTATCGTCTGTCATCATGGTATCTTGTATCGTCTGTCATCATGGTATCTTGTATCGTCTGTCATTATGGTATCCTGTATCGACTGTCATCATGGTATCTTGTATCGTCTGTCATCATGTTATCTTGTATCGTCTGTCGTCATGGTATCTTGTATCGACTGTCATCATGTTATCTTGTATCGTCTGTCATTATGGTATCTTGTATCGACTGTCATCATGGTATCTTGTATCGACTGTCATCATGTTATCTTGTATCGTCTGTCATCATGGTATCTTGTATCGTCTGTCATTATGGTATCTTGTATCGTCTGTCATCATGGTATCTTGTATCGACTGTCATCATGTTATCTTGTATCGTCTGTCATCATAGTATCTTGTATCGTCTGTCATCATGGTATATTGTATCGTCTGTCGTCATGTTATCTTGTATCGTCTGTCATCATGGTATCTTGTATCGTCTGTCATTATGGTATCTTGTATCGTCTGTCATTATGGTATCTTGTATCGACTGTCATCATGGTATCTTGTATCGTCTGTCATCATGGTATCTTGTATCGACTGTTGTCATGGTATATTGTATCGTCTGTCATCATGGTATCTTGTATCGTCTGTCATCATGGTATCTTGTATCGTCTGTCGTCATGTTATCTTGTATCGTCTGTCATCATGGTATCTTGTATCGTCTGTCATCATGTTATCTTGTATCGTCTGTCATCATGGTATCTTGTATCGTCTGTCATCATGGTATCTTGTATCGTCTGTCGTCATGTTATCTTGTATCGTCTGTCGTCATGGTATCTTGTATCGTCTGTCATCATGGTATCTTGTATCATCTGTCGTCATGTTATCTTGTATCGTCTGTCGTCATGGTATCTTGTATCGTCTGTCATCATGGTATCTTGTATCGTCTGTCATCATGTTATCTTGTATCGACTGTCATGGTATCTTGTATCGACTGTCATCATGGTATCTTGTATCGTCTGTCATCATGGTATCTTGTATCGTCTGTCGTCATGGTATCTTGTATCGTCTGTCATCATGGTATCTTGTATTGTCTGTCATCATGTTATCTTGTATCGTCTGTCATCATGGTATCTTGTATCGTCTGTCATCATGGTATCTTGTATCGTCTGTCGTCATGTTATCTTGTATCGTCTGTCGTCATGGTATCTTGTATCGTCTGTCATCATGGTATCTTGTATCGTCTGTCGTCATGTTATCTTGTATCGTCTGTCGTCATGGTATCTTGTATCGTCTGTCATCATGGTATCTTGTATCGTCTGTCATCATGTTATCTTGTATCGTCTGTCGTCATGTTATCTTGTATCGACTGTCGTCATGTTATCTTGTATCGTCTGTCATGATGGTATCTTGTATCGTCTGTCATCATGGTATCTTGTATCGTCTGTCATCATGTTATCTTGTATCGTCTGTCGTCATGTTATCTTGTATCGACTGTCGTCATGTTATCTTGTATCGTCTGTCATTATGGTATCTTGTATCGTCTGTCATCATGTTATCTTGTATCGTCTGTCATCATGGTATCTTGTATCGTCTGTCATCATGTTATCTTGTATCGTCTGTCGTCATGGTATCTTGTATCGTCTGTCATTATGGTATCTTGTATCGTCTGTCATTATGGTATCTTGTATCGTCTGTCATCATGGTATCTTGTATCGTCTGTCATCATGTTATCTTGTATCGTCTGTCGTCATGTTATCTTGTATCGTCTGTCGTCATGGTATCTTGTATCGTCTGTCATCATGGTATCTTGTATCGTCTGTCGTCATGTTATCTTGTATCGTCTGTCGTCATGGTATCTTGTATCGTCTGTCATCATGGTATCTTGTATCGTCTGTCGTCATGGTATCTTGTATCGACTGTCATGGTATCTTGTATCGACTGTCATCATGGTATCTTGTATCGTCTGTCGTCATGGTATCTTGTATCGTCTGTCGTCATGTTATCTTGTATCGTCTGTCGTCATGGTATCTTGTATCGTCTGTCGTCATGGTATCTTGTATCGTCTGTCGTCATGTTATCTTGTATCGTCTGTCATCATGGTATCTTGTATCGTCTGTCGTCATGTTATCTTGTATCGTCTGTCGTCATGGTATCTTGTATCGTCTGTCATCATGTCATCATGATATCTTGTATCGTCTGTCGTCATGGTATCTTGTATCGTCTGTCGTCATGGTATCTTGTATCGTCTGTCGTCATGTTATCTTGCATCGTCTGTCGTCATGTTATCTTGTATCGTCTCATCATGGTATCTTGTATCGTCCGTCGTCATGGTATCTTGTATCGTCTGTCGTCATGGTATATTGTATCATCTGTCGTCATGTTATCTTGTATCGTCTGTCGTCATGGTATCTTGTATCGTCTGTCGTCATGGTATCTTGTATCGTCTGTCGTCATGGTATATTGTATCGTCTGTCGTCATGTTATCTTGTATCGTCTGTCATCATGGTATCTTTTATCGTCAGTCTTCATGGTATCTTGTATCGTCTGTCATCATGGTATCTTGTATCGTATGTCGTCATGGTATCTTGTATCGTCTGTCATCATGTTATCTTGTATCGTCTGTCATCATGGTATCGTGTATCGTCTGTCGTCATGGTATCTTGTATCGTCTGTCATCATGGTATCTTGTATCGTCTGTCATCATGGTATCTTGTATCGTCTGTCATGGTATCTTGTATCGACTGTTGTCATGGTATATTGTATCGTCTGTCATTATGGTATCTTGTATCGACTGTCATCATGTTATCTTGTATCGTCTGTCATCATGGTATCTTGTATCGTCTGTCATCATGGTATCTTGTATCGTCTGTCGTCATGTTATCTTGTATCGTCTGTCATCATGGTATCTTGTATCGTCTGTCATCATGGTATCTTGTATCGTCTGTCATCATGGTATCTTGTATCGTCTGTCATTATGGTATCCTGTATCGACTGTCATCATGGTATCTTGTATCGACTGTCATTATGGTATCTTGTATCGTCTGTCATCATGTTATCTTGTATCGACTGTCATTATGGTATCTTGTATCGTCTGTCATCATGGTATCTTGTATCGTCTGTCATTATGGTATCTTGTATCGTCTGTCATCATGGTATCTTGTATCGTCTGTCATTATGGTATCCTGTATCGACTGTCATCATGGTATCTTGTATCGTCTGTCATTATGGTATCTTGTATCGTCTGTCATCATGTTATCTTGTATCGTCTGTCGTCATGGTATCTTGTATCGTCTGTCGTCATGTTATCTTGTATCGTCTGTCATCATGTTATCTTGTATCGTCTGTCATCATGGTATCTTGTATCGACTGTCATCATGGTATCTTGTATCGACTGTCATCATGTTATCTTGTATCGTCTGTCGTCATGGTATATTGTATCGTCTGTCGTCATGGTATCTTGTATCGACTGTCATCATGGTATCTTGTATCGTCTGTCATTATGGTATCTTGTATCGTCTGTCATTATGGTATCTTGTATCGTCTGTCATCATGGTATCTTGTATCGTCTGTCGTCATGTTATCTTGTATCGTCTGTCGTCATGGTATCTTGTATCGTCTGTCATCATGGTATCTTGTATCGTCTGTCATGGTATCTTGTATCGACTGTTCTCATGGTATATTGTATCGTCTGTCATCATGGTATCTTGTATCGTCTGTCATCATGGTATCTTGTATCGTCTGTCATCATGGTATCTTGTATCGTCTGTCGTCATGGTATCTTGTATCGTCTGTCATTATGGTATCTTGTATCGTCTGTCATTATGGTATCTTGTATCGTCTGTCATCATGGTATCTTGTATCGTCTGTCGTCATGGTATCTTGTATCGTCTGTCATCATGTTATCTTGTATCGTCTGTCATTATGGTATCTTGTATCGTCTGTCATCATGGTATCTTGTATCGACTGTCATCATGGTATCTTGTATCGACTGTTGTCATGGTATATTGTATCGTCTGTCATCATGGTATCTTGTATCGACTGTCATCATGGTATCTTGTATCGTCTGTCATCATGGTATCTTGTATCGACTGTCATCATGGTATCTTGTATCGTCTGTCATCATGGTATCTTGTATCGACTGTTGTCATGGTATATTGTATCGTCTGTCATCATGGTATCTTGTATCGTCTGTCGTCATGGTATCTTGTATCGTCTGTCGTCATGGTATCTTGTATCGACTGTCATCATGGTATCTTGTATCGTCTGTCATCATGGTATCTTGTATCGACTGTTGTCATGGTATATTGTATCGTCTGTCATCATGGTATCTTGTATCGTCTGTCGTCATGGTATCTTGTATCGTCTGTCGTCATGGTATCTTGTATCGACTGTCATCATGTTATCTTGTATCGTCTGTCATTATGGTATCTTGTATCGTCTGCCATTATGGTATCTTGTATCGTCTGTCGTCATGTTATCTTGTATCGTCTGTCATCATGGTATCTTGTATCGTCTGTCATCATGGCATCTTGTATCGTCTGTCATCATGGTATCTTGTGTCGTCTGTCATTATGGTATCTTGTATCGTCTGTCATCATGTTATCTTGTATCGTCTGTCATTATGGTATCTTGTATCGTCTGTCATCATGATATCTTGTATCGTCTGTCATCATGGTATCTTGTATCGACTGTCATCATGGTATCTTGTATCGTCTGTCATTATGGTATCTTGTATCGACTGTCATCATGTTATCTTGTATCGTCTGTCATCATGGTATCTTGTATCGTCTGTCATCATGTTATCTTGTATCGTCTGTCATCATGGTATCTTGTATCGTCTGTCATTATGGTATCTTGTATCGACTGTCATCATGGTATCTTGTATCGTCTGTCGTCATGGTATCTTGTATCGACTGTCATCATGGTATCTTGTATCGTCTGTCGTCATGGTATCTTGTATCGTCTGTCATTATGGTATCTTGTATCGACTGTCATCATGGTATCTTGTATCGTCTGTCATCATGGTATCTTGTATCGACTGTCGTCATGGTATCTTGTATCGTCTGTCATCATGGTATCTTGTATCGTCTGTCATCATGGTATCTTGTATCGTCTGTCATTATGGTATCTTGTATCGTCTGTCATTATGGTATCTTGTATCGACTGTCATCACGGTATCTTGTATCGTCTGTCATCATGGTATCTTGTATCGTCTGTCATCATGGTATCTTGTATCGACTGTCGTCATGGTATCTTGTATCGTCTGTCATCATGGTATCTTGTATCGTCTGTCGTCATGGTATCTTGTATCGTCTGTCATTATGGTATCTTGTATCGACTGTCATCATGGTATCTTGTATCGTCTGTCATCATGTTATCTTGTATCGTCTGTCATTATGGTATCTTGTATCGACTGTCATCATGTTATCTTGTATCGTCTGTCATCATGGTATCTTGTATCGTCTGTCATCATGTTATCTTGTATCGTCTGTCATTATGGTATCTTGTATCGTCTGTCATCATGGTATCTTGTATCGTCTGTCATCATGGTATCTTGTATCGTCTGTCATCATGGTATCTTGTATCGTCTGTCATCATGGTATCTTGTATCGTCTGTCATTATGGTATCTTGTATCGTCTGTCATCATGGTATCTTGTATCGACTGTCATCATGTTATCTTGTATCGTCTGTCGTCATGTTATCTTGTATCGTCTGTCGTCATGGTATCTTGTATCGACTGTCATCATGGTATCTTGTATCGTCTGTCATTATGGTATCTTGTATCGACTGTCATCATGGTATCTTGTATCGTCTGTCGTCATGGTATCTTGTATCGTCTGTCGTCATGTTATCTTGTATCGTCTGTCGTCATGGTATCTTGTATCGTCTGTCATCATGGTATCTTGTATCGTCTGTCATCATGGTATCTTGTATCGACTGTCATCATGTTATCTTGTATCGTCTGTCATTATGGTATATTGTATCGTCTGTCATTATGGTATCTTGTATCGTCTGTCATCATGTCATCATGGTATCTTGTATCGTCTGTCATTATGGTATCTTGTATCGACTGTCATCATGGTATCTTGTATCGACTGTCATCATGGTATCTTGTATCGTCTGTCGTCATGGTATCTTGTATCGTCTGTCATGGTATCTTGTATCGACTGTCATCATGGTATCTTGTATCGTCTGTCATCATGTTATCTTGTATCGTCTGTCATCATGTTATCTTGTATCGTCTGTCGTCATGGTATCTTGTATCGTCTGTCATCATGGTATCTTGTATCGTCTGTCGTCATGGTATCTTGTATCGACTGTCATCATGGTATCTTGTATCGTCTGTCATCATGGTATCTTGTATCGTCTGTCATCATGTTATCTTGTATCGTCTGTCATTATGGTATCTTGTATCGACTGTCATCATGTTATCTTGTATCGTCTGTCATCATGGTATCTTGTATCGTCTGTCATCATGTTATCTTGTATCGTCTGTCATTATGGTATCTTGTATCGTCTGTCATCATGGTATCTTGTATCGTCTGTCATCATGGTATCTTGTATCGTCTGTCATCATGGTATCTTGTATCGTCTGTCATCATGGTATCTTGTATCGTCTGTCATTATGGTATCTTGTATCGTCTGTCATCATGGTATCTTGTATCGACTGTCATCATGTTATCTTGTATCGTCTGTCGTCATGTTATCTTGTATCGTCTGTCGTCATGGTATCTTGTATCGACTGTCATCATGGTATCTTGTATCGTCTGTCATTATGGTATCTTGTATCGACTGTCATCATGGTATCTTGTATCGTCTGTCGTCATGGTATCTTGTATCGTCTGTCGTCATGTTATCTTGTATCGTCTGTCGTCATGGTATCTTGTATCGTCTGTCATCATGGTATCTTGTATCGTCTGTCATCATGGTATCTTGTATCGACTGTCATCATGTTATCTTGTATCGTCTGTCATTATGGTATATTGTATCGTCTGTCATTATGGTATCTTGTATCGTCTGTCATCATGTCATCGTGGTATCTTGTATCGTCTGTCATTATGGTATCTTGTATCGACTGTCATCATGGTATCTTGTATCGACTGTCATCATGGTATCTTGTATCGTCTGTCGTCATGGTATCTTGTATCGTCTGTCATGGTATCTTGTATCGACTGTCATCATGGTATCTTGTATCGTCTGTCATCATGTTATCTTGTATCGTCTGTCATCATGTTATCTTGTATCGTCTGTCGTCATGGTATCTTGTATCGTCTGTCATCATGGTATCTTGTATCGTCTGTCGTCATGGTATCTTGTATCGACTGTCATCATGGTATCTTGTATCGTCTGTCATCATGGTATCTTGTATCGTCTGTCATCATGTTATCTTGTATCGTCTGTCGTCATGTTATCTGGTATCGTCTGTCATCATGGTATCTTGTATCGTTTGTCATCATGGTATCTTTTGACTATTGTATCGTCTGCCATCATGGTATCTTTTGACTATTGTATCGTCTGTCATCATGGTATCTTTTGGCTATTGTATCGTCTGTCATCATCTTTTGGCTATTGTATCGTCTGTCATCATTGGCTATTGTATCGTCTGTCATCATGGTATCTTTTGACTATTGTATCGTTTGTCATCATGGTATCTTTTGGCTATTGTATCGTCTGTCATCATGGTATCTTTTGACTATTGTATCGTCTGTCATCATGGTATCTTTTGACTATTGTATCGTCTGCCATCATGGTATCTTTTGACTATTGTATCGTTTGTCATCATGGTATCTTTTGACTATTGTATCGTCTGCCATCATGGTATCTTTTGACTATTGTATTGTCTGTCATCATGGTATCTTTTGACTATTGTATCGTCTGTCATCATGGTATCTTTTGACTATTGTATCGTCTGTCATCATGGTATCTTTTGACTATTGTATCGTCTGCCATCATGGTATCTTTTTACTATTGTATCGTCTGTCATCATGGTATCTTTTGACTATTGTATCGTCTGTCATCATGGTATCTTTTGACTATTGTATCGTCTGCCATCATGGTATCTTTTTACTATTGTATCGTTTGTCATCATGATATCTTTTGACTATTGTATCGTCTGTCATCATGGTATCTTTTGACTATTGTATCGTCTGTCATCATGGTATCTTTTGACTATTGTATCGTCTGTCATCATGGTATCTTTTGACTATTGTATCGTCTGTCATCATGGTATCTTTTGACTATTGTATCGTTTGTCATCATGGTATCTTTTGACTATTGTATCGTCTGCCATCATGGTATCTTTTTACTATTGTATCGTCTGTCATCATGGTATCTTTTGACTATTGTATCGTCTGTCATCATGGTATCTTTTGACTATTGTATCGTCTGCCATCATGGTATCTTTTTACTATTGTATCGTTTGTCATCATGATATCTTTTGACTATTGTATCGTATGTCATCATGGTATCTTTTGACTATTGTATCGTCTGTCATCATGGTATCTTTTGACTATTGTATCGTCTGTCATCATGGTATCTTTTTACTATTGTATCGTTTGTCATCATGGTATCTTTTGACTATTGTATCGTCTGTCATCATGATATCTTTTGACTATTGTATCGTCTGTCATCATGGTATCTTTTGGCTATTGTATCGTCTGTCATCATGGTATCTTTTGGCTATTGTATCGTCTGTCATCATGGTATCTTGTATCGTCTGTCGTCATGGTATCTTTTGGCTATTGTATCATCTGTCATCATGGTATCGTGTATCGTCTATCGTCATGTTATCTTGTATCGTCTGTCGTCATGGTATCTTGTATCGTCTGTCATCATGGTATCTTGTATCGTCTGTCGTCATGTTATCTTGTATCGTCTGTCGTCATGGTATCTTGTATCGTCTGTCATCATGGTATCTTGTATCGTCTGTCGTCATGGTATCTTGTATCGTCTGTCATCATGGTATCTTGTATCGTCTGTCGTCATGGTATCTTGTATCGTCTGTCATCATGGTATCTTGTATCGTCTGTCATCATGGTATCTTGTATCGTCTGTCATCATGGTATCTTGTATCGTCTGTCATCATGTTATCTTGTATCGTCTGTCGTCATGTTATCTTGTATCGTCTGTCATCATGGTATCTTGTATCGTCTGTCGTCATGTTATCTTGTATCTTCTGTCGTCATGGTATCTTGTATCGTCTGTCATCATGTTATCTTGTATCGTCTGTCGGCATGTTATCTTGTATCGTCTGTCGTCATGTTATCTTGTATCGTCTGTCGTCATGTTATCTTGTATCGTCTCATCATGGTATCTTGTATCGTCCGTCGTCATGGTATCTTGTATCGTCTGTCGTCATGGTATATTGTATCATCTGTCGTCATGTTATCTTGTATCGTCTGTCGTCATGGTATCTTGTATCGTTTGTCGTCATGATATCTTGTATCGTCTGTCGTCATGGTATATTGTATCGTCTGTCGTCATGTTATCTTGTATCGTCTGTCATCATGGTATCTTGTATCGTCTGTCATCATGTTATCTTGTATCGTCTGTCATCATGGTATCTTGTATCGTCTGTCGTCATGGTATCTTGTATCGTCTGTCATCATGGTATCTTGTATCGTCTGTCATCATGGTATCTTGTATCGTCTGTCGTCATGGTATATTGTATCGTCTGTCGTCATGTTATCTTGTATCGTCTGTCATCATGGTATCTTTTATCGTCAGTCTTCATGGTATCTTGTATCGTCTGTCATCATGTTATCTTGTATCGTCTGTCATCATGGTATCTTGTATCGTCTGTCATCATGGTATATTGTATCGTCTGTCATCATGGTATCTTGTATCGTCTGTCATCATGGTATCTTGTATCGACTGTCATCATGGTATCTTGTATCGTCTGTCATCATGGTATCTTGTATCGTCTGTCATCATGGTATCTTGTATCGTCTGTCATCATGGTATCTTGTATCGTCTGTCATCGTGGTATCTTGTATCGTCTGTCATCATGGTATCTTGTATCGTCTGTCATTATGGTATCTTGTATCGACTGTCATCATGGTATCTTGTATCGTCTGTCATCATGTTATCTTGTATCGTCTGTCATCATGTTATCTTGTATCGTCTGTCATTATGGTATCTTGTATCGACTGTCGTCATGTTATCTTGTATCGTCTATCGTCATGTTATCTTGTATCGTCTGTCGTCATGGTATCTTGTATCGTCTGTCATTATGGTATCTTGTATCGTCTGTCATTATGGTATCTTGTATCGACTGTCATCATGGTATCTTGTATCGTCTGTCATCATGTTATCTTGTATCGTCTGTCGTCATGTTATCTTGTATCGTCTGTCATCATGGTATCTTGTATCGACTGTCATCATGTTATCTTGTATCGTCTGTCATCATGGTATCTTGTATCGTCTGTCATCATGTTATCTTGTATCGTCTGTCGTCATGTTATCTTGTATCGTCTGTCATCATGGTATCTTGTATCGTCTGTCATCATGGTATCTTGTATCGTCTGTCATCATGTTATCTTGTATCGTCTGTCGTCATGGTATCTTGTATCGTCTGTCATCATGTTATCTTGTATCGTCTGTCATCATGGTATCTTGTATCGTCTGTCATCATGTTATCTTGTATCGTCTGTCGTCATGTTATCTTGTATCGTCTGTCGTCATGTTATCTGGTATCGTCTGTCATCATGGTATCTTGTATCGTTTGTCATCATGGTATCTTGTATCGTCTGTCATCATGTTATCTTTTGACTATTGTATCGTCTGTCATCATGGTATCTTTTGACTATTGTATCGTCTGCCATCATGGTATCTTTTGACTATTGTATCGTCTGTCATCATGGTATCTTTTGACTATTGTATCGTCTGTCATCATGGTATCTTTTGGCTATTGTATCATCTGTCGTCATGGTATCTTGTATCGTCTGTCGTCATGGTATCTTTTGGCTATTGTATCGTCTGTCATCATGGTATCGTGTATCGTCAGTCGTCATGTTATCTTGTATCGTCTGTCGTCATGGTATCTTGTATCGTCTGTCATCATGGTATCTTGTATCGTCTGTCATTATGGTATCTTGTATCGTCTGTCGTCATGTTATCTTGTATCGTCTGTCGTCATGGTATCTTGTATCGTCTGTCATCATGGTATCTTGTATCGTCTGTCATTATGGTATCTTGTATCGTCTGTCATCATGGTATCCTGTATCGTCTGTCGTCATGGTATCTTGTATCGTCTGTCATCATGGTATCTTGTATCGTCTGTCATCATGGTATCTTGTATCGTCTGTCGTCATGGTATCTTGTATCGTCTGTCGTCATGTTATCTTGTATCGTCTGTCATCATGGTATCTTGTATCGACTGTCATCATGGTATCTTGTATCGTCTGTCATCATGTCATCATGGTATCCTGTATCGACTGTCATCATGGTATCTTGTATCGACTGTCATGGTATCTTGTATCGACTGTCATCATGGTATCTTGTATCGTCTGTCATCATGGTATCTTGTATCGTCTGTCGTCATGTTATCTTGTATCGTCTGTCATCATGGTATCTTGTATCGACTGTCATCATGGTATCTTGTATCGTCTGTCATCATGTCATCATGGTATCCTGTATCGACTGTCATCATGGTATCTTGTATCGTCTGTCGTCATGGTATCTTGTATCGTCTGTCGTCATGGTATCTTGTATCGTCTGTCGTCATGTTATCTTGTATCGTCTGTCATCATGGTATCTTGTATCGTCTGTCATCATGGTATCGTGTATCGTCAGTCGTCATGTTATCTTGTATCGTCTGTCGTCATGGTATCTTGTATCGTCTGTCGTCATGGTATCTTGTATCGTCGGTCATCATGGTATCTTGTATCGTCTGTCATCATGGTATCTTGTATCGTCTGTCATTATGGTATCTTGTATCGTCTGTCATCATGGTATCTTGTATCGACTGTCATTATGGTATCTTGTATCGACTGTCATCATGTTATCTTGTATCGTCTGTCATCATGGTATCTGGTATCGTCTGTCATCATGGTATCTTGTATCGTCTGTCATCATGGTATCTTGTATCGTCTGTCATCATGGTATCTTGTATCGTCTGTCGTCATGTTATCTTGTATCGTCTGTCATCATGGTATCTTGTATCGTCTGTCATCATGGTATCTTGTATCGTCTGTCATGGTATCTTGTATCGTCTGTCATCATGGTATCTTGTATCGTCTGTCATTATGGTATCTTGTATCGTCTGTCATCATGGTATCTTGTATCGACTGTCATTATGGTATCTTGTATCGACTGTCATCATGTTATCTTGTATCGTCTGTCGTCATGGTATCTTGTATCGACTGTCGTCATGTTATCTTGTATCGACTGTCGTCATGTTATCTTGTATCGTCTGTCATCATGGTATCTTGTATCGTCTGTCATTATGGTATCTTGTATCGTCTGTCATCATGTTATCTTGTATCGTCTGTCATCATGGTATCTTGTATCGTCTGTCATCATGTTATCTTGTATCGTCTGTCATCATGGTATCTTGTATCGTCTGTCATCATGGTATCTTGTATCGTCTGTCGTCATGTTATCTTGTATCGTCTGTCATCATGGTATCTTGTATCGTCTGTCATTATGGTATCTTGTATCGTCTGTCATCATGTTATCTTGTATCGTCTGTCATCATGTTATCTTGTATCGTCTGTCATCATGGTATCTTGTATCGTCTGTCATCATGGTATCTTGTATCGTCTGTCATCATGGTATCTTGTATCGTCTGTCATCATGGTATCTTGTATCGACTGTCATCATGGTATCTTGTATCGTCTGTCATCATGGTATCTTGTATCGACTGTCATCATGGTATCTTGTATCGACTGTCATCATGGTATCTTGTATCGTCTGTCGTCATGTTATCTTGTATCGTCTGTCGTCATGGTATCTTGTATCGACTGTCATCATGGTATCTTGTATCGACTGTCATCATGTTATCTTGTATCGTCTGTCGTCATGTTATCTTGTATCGTCTGTCGTCATGGTATCTTGTATCGTCTGTCATCATGGTATCTTGTATCGTCTGTCG
This sequence comes from Bathymodiolus septemdierum, assembly GCA_963383655.1. NCBI lineage: Eukaryota > Metazoa > Mollusca > Bivalvia > Mytilida > Modiolidae > Bathymodiolus > Bathymodiolus septemdierum. The sequence continues at coordinate 80,113,522 of OY726521.1, forward strand.
TCATGGTATCTTGTATCGACTGTCATCATGGTATCTTGTATCGTCTGTCATTATGGTATCTTGTATCGTCTGTCATCATGGTATCTTGTATCGTCTGTCGTCATGGTATCTTGTATCGTCTGTCGTCATGTTATCTTGTATCGTCTGTCATCATGTCATCATGGTATCTTGTATCGACTGTCATTATGGTATCTTGTATCGTGTGTCATCATGGTATCTTGTATCGTCTGTCGTCATGGTATCTTGTATCGACTGTCATCATGGTATCTTGTATCGTCTGTCATTATGGTATCTTGTATCGTCTGTCATCATGGTATCTTGTATCGTCTGTCGTCATGGTATCTTGTATCGTCTGTCGTCATGTTATCTTGTATCGTCTGTCATCATGTCATCATGGTATCTTGTATCGTCTATCGTCATGTTATCTTGTATCGTCTGTCGTCATGGTATCTTGTATCGTCTGTCATCATGGTATCTTGTATCGTCTGTCATCATGTTATCTTGTATCGTCTGTCATCATGGTATCTTGTATCGTCTGTCATCATGGTATCTTGTATCGTCTGTCATCATGGTATCTTGTATCGTCTGTCATCATGGTATCTTGTATCGTCTGTCATCATGGTATCTTGTATCGTCTGTCGTCATGGTATCTTGTATCGACTGTCATCATGGTATCTTGTATCGTCTGTCATTATGGTATCTTGTATCGTCTGTCATCATGTTATCTTGTATCGTCTGTCATCATGTTATCTTGTATCGTCTGTCATTATGGTATCTTGTATCGTCTGTCATTATGGTATCTTGTATCGTCTGTCATCATGGTATCTTGTATCGTCTGTCATCATGTTATCTTGTATCGACTGTCATTATGGTATCTTGTATCGACTGTCATCATGTTATCTTGTATCGTCTGTCATCATGGTATCTTGTATCGACTGTCATCATGGTATCTTGTATCGTCTGTCATTATGTTATCTTGTATCGTCTGTCATTATGGTATCTTGTATCGTCTGTCATCATGTTATCTTGTATCGTCTGTCGTCATGGTATCTTGTATCGACTGTCATCATGTTATCTTGTATCGTCTGTCATTATGGTATCTTGTATCGTCTGTCGTCATGGTATCTTGTATCGTCTGTCATCATGGTATCTTGTATCGTCTGTCATCATGGTATCTTGTATCGTCTGTCATCATGGTATCTTGTATCGTCTGTCATCATGGTATCTTGTATCGTCTGTCGTCATGGTATCTTGTATCGTCTGTCATCATGGTATCTTGTATCGTCTGTCATCATGGTATCTTGTATCGTCTGTCGTCATGGTATCTTGTATCGTCTGTCATCATGTTATCTTGTATCGTCTGTCATCATGGTATCTTGTATCGTCTGTCATCATGGTATCTTGTATCGACTGTTGTCATGGTATATTGTATCGTCTGTCATCATGGTATCTTGTATCGTCTGTCGTCATGGTATCTTGTATCGTCTGTCATTATGGTATCTTGTATCGACTGTCGTCATGGTATCTTGTATCGTCTGTCGTCATGGTATATTGTATCGACTGTCATTATGGTATCTTGTATCGACTGTCATCATGGTATCTTGTATCGTCTGTCGTCATGGTATCTTGTATCGTCTGTCATTATGGTATCTTGTATCGACTGTCGTCATGGTATCTTGTATCGTCTGTCGTCATGGTATCTTGTATCGTCTGTCATTATGGTATATTGTATCGACTGTCATCATGGTATCTTGTATCGTCTGTCGTCATGGTATATTGTATCGACTGTCATTATGGTATCTTGTATCGACTGTCGTCATGGTATCTTGTATCGTCTGTCGTCATGGTATCTTGTATCGTCTGTCATTATGGTATCTTGTATCGTCTGTCGTCATGGTATCTTGTATCGTCTGTCGTCATGTTATCTTGTATCGTCTGTCATCATGTCATCATGGTATCTTGTATCGACTGTCATCATGGTATCTTGTATCGTCTGTCATCATGGTATCTTGTATCGTCTGTCGTCATGGTATCTTGTATCGTCTGTCGTCATGGTATCTTCACACTTTTCTTGAAATAGACAAAATATTTATAGATAAAATTATGCTAATTCATATTATAAACTACTGAATTGATGGAGCGCATTCTGTGCATATTCCTGTACTAAAATAGTGTTTATATTCTGAATGACTACTACGTAGGACTTACTAGAGGTTTAATACTTTACATTACAGAAATCTCTTTTGCAAATGTTCCCTAAAAAGCCATTACAAGTACGTACTATAAATAAAACTGCCACGAATATTTCATGGTATACAGTAGACGAGGGATAGAGTGTCGGATACTCTTGGAATTACAACTACAGCCAAACCTGCCCATTTGGTCACCTCTAGTAAGAAGTCACCTATATTAAAGGTCACATTTTCCTTGTCTTGTCATACAAAAATTGATATCAATTGAAGTTCTGTTAATTAAGGGGTCTTCGGTCTTGTAAGGCCACTTTTTTTTTCACAAAGATGATCACTTAAATTACTAATTCATTTTTGCTTTTGTTCGATCTCGACTTTGCCGACTTAATTATAATACTTTTCAACGCGAAATTTTGCACGTGAATATCATCCTGCAGATTACAAGTGAGAATGTGATCGTCTTGAATTTGAAGTACGAATATACATTGTAAAATCACTAAAGGAAAGAAAAGTAGTCATAGGAAAACATTGTAATTCAAAGGGTTGTTTATATTATAATACCGTATGTTGTATGGGAAACTAAGAGGAACGACTTTCAATGCATGTACATGTACTTGAAAATTGCTTTTATTGAAAAAGCAGTTCTGAACGTTATACATTCACAAGAGCGTAAGATTTGGGGCAATGGGAGGGCCTAGGGGTGCACATTCCCCTCCCCACTTTCAAAAGTGGTCGATTTTGACCCCAATTTTTTTACAAAGATTTCGGAAAAGCTGAATATTATACAATAATTGTCAGTACATTGTATATGAAGTGTTATAGAGGGTATGTTTTGAAGCCAAATAACTTGTTAGCTTTCAAAAGTTGTCCCCTACTTTCTGACCCTCTCCTAAAGCTTCCCTCCATCTTTCCGGTCCATTACCAAAGATTGCCCTCCACTAACCGATCTGGATCCAAAGTTTGCCTCCACCTTCTGGTCCACTTCAGAATGACAGACAGACAAGATTCTGTCTCTCTATATTTGAGCAACGACCTTTTTCAATGGCTAGATAATGAGCACTAAGCCGAAATTTGTTCAGCAAAGATCTGTCTGATTTTAATTTACAGATATCAATGTATGGGGGTCTTTCACCACTTTTATGAATTTCTCGAAAAAACTTCAACTTTTCACACACATTAATCAAGCTATTCATATTCTGTTTAGCCTGATCTTGAATCCTTTGTTGAATGCTATTAATATAAGATTTACTATTATTTGTGTTGAAGTTAAGATGTCCAATTCCTAACTTATTAATCCACTCTTTTATAGTGGTTACCCATTTATTGGTTTTTTCTGTATTTATATAAATTTTATTTACAAGTGTATTTGGGGAGTTAACTATGTGATCAAGTAATTTTATAGCTGAAAGTTTGATTTTTAGATGCAAAGGAGTTATGTTTGTCTCTGCTAGACATGCTACATTAGTAGTTTTACACTGTACCCCTAAAATTTCTTTTATGGATTTTAGATGTAGGTGTTCAAAAGAGTCAGAATCTCTGAACTTATTACCTACACCCCAAACTTCACTTCCATACAGGATGATGGGGACAACCAGGGAATCAAAAAGTTTTTCAAGAAGATTGCAAGGATTGTTTAAATGTACATTATCATAATTCATATTCTTACACCTGGCTTGAAATCTACATTAAAATTACAGGTTAAATCACATGCTTTGATGTTTCCCAATGGAGACTATCCAATCTGCTATTGATTTGAAACATACAAGTAATAAAAGACTGAAATGTATATGATATCATTACCGAAGGTCACTAGTGTATTGCTATTTATTGGTATCATATCAAATAGATTGAAGATCTTATCAACATGGCTCTCATTTCAGCCTTGTACGTTGTAATAGACTACCAAAGTGACCATCAAATGTAGGAAGTATTACAATATTGATTAAGTGTTTATTTGAAGTGGTGGGTCATTAAATGCAATATTCCAGAAACGTTGAGGCGAGGTGTACTCGATACAGCATTAGGTGATGAAGTTTGTCAGTGATTTGCGGCCGAGATCGGTAGTTTTCTCCGGGTACTCTGGTTTCCTCCACCTATTAAACTGACCGCCACGATATAGCTGAAATATTGTTGAAATTGGCACTAAACACCATAACCAACTCCACCACATATTCCAGAAACGTGTCATGCGCACTGAATTTGATTTTGATTTTATTCCAAATTAGTTTAAGAAAAGTATTGTAACCTTCAATTTCTGTTTTAGCTCACCTGACATATAGGAACATATGAGCTACTGCCACCGTTTTGTGTATGTTGTCCGTTCGTCGTCGTCAAATTAACATTTCATATTTTCTAGCATCTCCTCTAAAATTATTATACCAATTAGAAGCAACATTTTGCGGGAAGTCTCTAAAATAAATTCGTCTTGACTCCGCAATAAACATTGCTGTCATAAACTACATTATTTATTAGTTGGAACAAATGATGTATAGGAGGTTCTTCGCAAAGATTCCTCATTTAAGTTAATCTGATTACCTCTTTGGTATCTTCAAACTCGTATTAATGGTGAGCCAAGAAAACCATGGTAACCATTTGAAATTCTTGTTTTGTTTTTTTTAAATTGTTCTAAAAACAGGTACATTGTTGTATAAATGATTTTTTTGTTTATAAATGATGTATTTGAAGTACTCTGCTACGACTTCTCGTTTAATCTTCCCATGTAAGAAAAGAGTGGTATTTTGGCTCAGAAACTACATACAAACTTGCTTGAGATGAATGTCTTGGTGAGCTATTCAGGCGCAGGTAAGTATCTAGTTTGTTCATTAATTGGAAGAGTCCAAATAAGGGTAATAACAAAATTACCGAACTCCGAACAATCTTACAAAGGGAAAGTCAAAACTCATAATTATATAAACAGACAAAATCAGTCAACAACCGAAAACTGTGAAAACCGTACATTCTTTATTGTACGACGAATATCCTTGACTAAGGACATATCTATAACGATATTCATTAGAATCTCTCAGATCTTGTAAAGTACATTCAATCAATTTTATTCTACTTCAGTTTTCTATTGTTATAATCCTTACTGTACAATGGCATTGCCTCTCATTTTACTTGTCATAAACACTTCCCGGTCATTTCCCAATTCATTATTTAACTAAAGTATAAAGTAACACGACAGGTCACAGGTGTAACTAATGGAACAGGAACTACTTACCCTTCCGGAGCACCTGGTTTTAAGTGGGGTTCGTGTTGAATGATATTTAAATTTCTGTGTAGTGCTTTGTAGATTGTTGTTTCTCCTTTTGATCTTTTTCTTTTGGCCATTGTCCGTCCTACTTCGATTTACGGATCCTGACTACCCCTTTGACATCTTCAAACTCATCATATCCCAATTCGTGTAATGGCAAGTATAAAACGAGGTTCAGAGGTATACGAGTTCCTTAGTTATGCTCACTTAATGTATTTTCATTGTCACATGTGATTGATATGAAGAGTAATACATGTATTTAATGTCCTATTTGTTTATCAAGGTTATAATCCTATGTCGTTATTTACACTTTCAACTTCCCACTCAGTGGAACAGGAACAGCTTACACTTGTGAACGTACCTGATGAAGGGTATTTCAGAAACGCGTCGTGTGCACTAAATTTGATATCTACGTTTTAATTGCACTTCAGGAACACCCGAGTTCACTCCCAATTTTGTGTGGAGTCATGTTGCTCAATATTTAGTTTTCTGTTTAGTGTTCTGTAGAATATTATTTGTGCTTTTGTTTTTTTTCCCTTGTAGCCATTGTATATGCTTTACGGCTTCTGAGTCCCCTGTGGTATCTTCAGTCATTTCTCGTTGCTGACGTATATTCATTACTCCTCGATCTAATATTATAAATATGACAACTTCTGTGTCAAGAATATTAAATAAATGATGTATATAGTGTTCTTTATAATAACTCTGTTCATCCAGTTACACGTGAGGGTTGGCATTTTATAATAACTCTGTTCATCCAGCTACACGTGAGGGTTGGCATTTTATAATAACTTTGTTCATCCAGTTACACGTGAGGGTTGGCATTTTATAATAACTTTGTTCATCCAGTTACACGTGAGGGTCGGCATTTTATAATAACTCTATTCATCCAGTTACACGTGAGGGTTGGCATTTTATAATAACTCTGTTCATCCAGTTACATGTGAGGGTTGGCATTTTATAATAACTCTGTTCATCCAGTTACACGTGAGGGTTGGCATTTTACTCACATGTAGGAAACATTTGCATGACCGCATCATTTCACTAAGAGGGGAGGCTAGATGCCATAAAACTAGTTTAATGCCGCCACCTGATCATGTATTTGTGTGTAATTAAGGGTTGCGATTTCGCCTCTTTCTACGACTTTGATACTTGGTCTAGGAATTGTTCGTCAGTGTGGTATTATTTGTTTTCCCATTTTAATCCTTAAACATTATAAAATGGCATATAGCTAACTTGCTCTGATCTTCTTTTATTACAAATTATCCCCAGCGTTTATATCAATCACTAATCTTTCCGGTTGCTTAGAAGATGTTATGCAATCCGTATTTAAGATCGTTTCATCTGTTTTAATAACCATTATAAACATCTTTATGTTGTAATATGATGCCTATGTCGGTATTATAGCTTATAACCCTTTGATATACAAACCAGTTTCCGATCCGCCCAAATAATAATTATTGAAATAAATGGTAATATTAGTCTGAATTTTACTTTTTTTTTTAATTTGCAAGTAAGTGTGATGTTTCCATCTGTTTTAATAACCATTATAAACATCTTTATGTTGTAATATGATGCCTATGTCGGTATTATAGCTTATATCCCTTTGATATACAAACCAGTTTCCGATCCGCGCAAATAATAATTATTGAAATAAATGGTAATATTAGTCTGAATTTTACTTTTTTTTTTAATTTGCAAGTAAGTGTGATGTTTCCATCTGTTTTAATAACCATTATAAACATCTTTATGTTGTAATATGATGCCTATGTCGGTATTATAGCTTATAACCATTTGATAGATATACAAACCAGTTTCCGATCCTCACAAATAATAATTATTGAAAAAAATGATAATATTAGTCTGAATTTTACTCTTTTTTTTATTTGCAAGTAAGTGTGATGTTTCCATGGAAATGAAGATATGTAATAAGTAATCGATAATATATCCCCGTGTGACAATAAGTCGGCCAGTCATTTGATAATGTTTGATTATTTTTTTCATGTTTGAAAAGTAAATATTTTTTCTTTATAATTATGTTCCTCATCTAGTCTTGCTCACATGTATAAAGTTCCATTGAAAAAAGATCGATAACAAAAGGACACACTGACCCATATTTGTTTACTACCTTTTTTGTAAATGGCGTCGTATAACGTGACATAAGGCCGGTCAGTGGTAAATAAATCACATGATTTTGTCATAGTCCAACCAAGCTTAAAAGGTAAACCAGATTAAGAAAGTACAGTATATTAGCTCTTTCTGTGTAATTGTTTTGTCTGAAGAATTTCAAAAGATGTTTTTTCTTAAATAGTTTGAAATTGAAGTTTTAAAAATTAATTATTTGCTGCAAACATTGAACTTGCTTACTCATATAACAAGACATTTAATCCAGTGAATTTGGTGCTTTTGTTTTTGTCAGTGCAATATATTAGACTGACTACATACTACCATATTTTTGTAAAACAATTAATGACTGATTTCTGTTTATTTCAATTATATTTATTATCACAGAATGGTAACAATACAGTTTTGTTGATGCTATTTGTAATAATAACAGGTTTTTCCCCCCAGATATTCTCATTTATCTGTCTGATTTGATTTAATTCTCTGTTCAATTTATGCTATAAATTTTGATTATTTCTGTTAAATTAATTCTTTTTCTATCTTCTCTGTGAATATCATTATATTACACCAAGAAGTAAGGGGTATGTTTGTTATTAAAGCAGCAGTCGAAAAGCAAAATAATCTGCCATTTTGTGACTAATGGAGAGCACTTGTATGTATTTTCCCGGTAAAATCAGCCATTTTCAAGAAAATGGTGGAATCTGAATGATCAATCATCATATTTTCAAAGTATTTTAAAATGCAATTTGCTTGGCCTACATTCCAGAAAAGGTCATGATTTGTGATGACGATTACATCAACAAACCGGAAAGGTAAAAATGCTTGGGAAATACCATCGCTTAAAACATATTTAGCAAACATAATGATCAGGGAAAAAAGACATTAGTAAAAAGGATCTTTTTACCTGCATAGAATTTACTCAATTCAATATTATCTGTTTTAATCTCATCTTGTAATTTTGAAGTTTAAAAGAATTCCTTCTGTGTTTATGTACGCTATGAATATACAGAATGGCGTCATCGGTCTCGTGCAGCGCGAGAATTGTAAATCAAAACAAATGACCGACTTTATTGCATGGCCGAGCAGATGTCACGACACGATACATACAAAATAGATGGTAGGTGTCAGCAGACATTGAAACAATGTATTTTATTTAATTTGAAGTTCCCCTCCTCCGAAATTTTGTTAAATAAAATAGCTTTTAATTTTAATATTTTACATTAGTGGGTTCGTGTTGCCTGTTTATTTTTTTTTGTCCTAATTCTTTTGTGTTGTGTTTTTGCTTTGTCTTATCTTTGACTTGTGTACCCCGTGTTGCCAGTTTCTCTGGGTTGTCCATTTTTTTTAATTGCCCCTTCAGTATTCTCTAACGTTTATATTTGGTTATTGTATTGCTTGTCTTTCAATTTATGTTTTTATTTTACCGCCACAATATAAATGAGATATTGTTGAAAGTGGCGTTATGTTTCATTGGTGCAGCTCTGCTATCATTATTTTGTTGTGAATGCTATGCTGTTCTATTTATCTTTACTTTTGTCTGTCTGGGTTGTAAAGAGAGCATTGTTCTGCCTTATTTGGTAATATACCTTTATTATAAGACAATATTTAATGCTGATTGGTTTTACATAGTGTGTCATATTTCGTTTGAAAGATATACGTTTAATTAGGATATATTTGATATATAATATCCTGAAAAAACTACACTTAATCATACACACAATGTCATACATTGTTTACAAAGGACATAGAATAAATGTATGATGTCAACATTAAGTGACATCATTAAAGGGGACGCCGAGGCGGGATTTTTACTTGAACTGCCTTATTATCAAGGTAGTCAGGAATGTAAAAGTCTATTCCAAGAAATTTGTGATTTGTTCCCAGGTAAATTTGTGATTTATTTCCAGGTAAATTTATGTTATTCCTCAGGTATGACAAACATATATATTGTTGTTGTCAGCTGTGTTGTTGTAGCTGTATTATCATCATCAAAGCAATAATAGCAATACAAAAACTAGATCAGATCAATGATCGAGTACGAACGTCCATTAATTACGTGGAATAATGTTAATCCACATAGGTAGGTAATACCTGCATTTTATAGGTTTCAGGTATGAAATTGGGTCATGACATGTGGATCTCCATAACGTGATCGTAATAATTGCAGGAATCCTTTTTATATGGCTTTGGATCGGCTGGATATTAAAACCACCTTGACGATTGCATTGATATTTTGGTGCATGGAATCATTTGAGATAGTCAATATTTAATAAGAAAAAAAAATTGTTGATATCAAAGCGGTAATCAGAAGCCTTAAATAACAGAAGGACAGACAATACAATGACCAAAAGAAAAAGGGCAAAGAACGATCTTCAAAGCATTACACAGAAAACAAAAGATCGAACAAAACGAACGCCACTAAAGATGTTCATATTGTTCTGATATTTTTCCTATATGACATACAGAATTACCACAGTGATGAATCTTGGTTTTGTGTAACTATTACATCTACTTGGTATCTTCAAACTCTTCTTATATTACATCTTATGTTTTACGTTTCATTGGTGCAGCTTTGTTATTATCATTATTGTGTTGTACTGTCCTATATATCTTTGTGTTTGTCTGTCTGGGATTGTGACGTGTGCACTGTTTTGTCTTGTTTGGTAGTATACCTTTATACCTAGAACATATTTAATGCTGATTGGTTTTACATACTATGTCATATTTCTCTTGAAAGACATATCCTCGTCTGACAATAAGTCGGTCAGTCATTGGATAATGTTTGATTATTTTTTTCATGTTTGAAAAGTAAACATTTTTTCCTTTTTAATTATGTTCCTCATCTATTCTTGCTCACATGTGTAAAGTTCCATGGAAAAAAGATCGATAATAATTACATACTGACCAATATTTGTTTACCATCCTTTTTCCAAATGGCGTCGTATGACGTCACATAAAGTCGGTCAAAGTTCAATAAAGCACATGATTTTGTCATAGGCCAACCAAACTTAAAAAGTAAACCAGATTAAGAAAGTACAGTATTTTAGCTTTTTCAGTGTAATTGATTTGTCTGAAAAATTTCAAAAGATGTTTTTTTTTAAATAGTTTGAAATTGAAGTATTAAAAATTAATTATCTGATGCAAATATTAAACTTGCTTACCCACATAAAAAGTATTTATTCCAGTGAATTTGGTGTTTTTGCTTTTGTCAATACAATCTATTAGACTGACACATTTTGGTAAAACAATTAATGACTGATTTCAATTTATTTTAATCACATTTATTATCACAGAGTGGTAACAATACAGTTTTGTTGATGCTATTTGTAATAATGACAGGTTTTTTTACCCAGACAATCTCATTTTTCTGTCTGGTTTAATTTAATTCTCTGTTCAATTTATGCTATAAATTTTGATTATTGCTGTTAAATTAATTCTTTTTCCATCTTCTCTGTGAATTCATTTCATTACCCCAAGAAGTAAGGGGTATGTTTGTTATTAAAGCAGAAGTGGAAAAGCAAAATAATCTGCCATTTTGTGACTAATGGAGAGCACTTGCATGTATTTTCCCGGTAAAATCGTCCATTTTCAAGAAAATGGTGAAATCTGAATGATCAATCATCATATTTTCAAAGTATTTTAAAATACAATTTGCTTGGCCTACATTCCAGAAACGGTTATGAACTGTGATGTCGATTACATCAACAAACCGGAAAAATACAAATGTTTGGGGAATACCATCGATGGAAACATATTTAACAAGCATAATGATGAGGAAAAAAAGACATTAGTAAAAAGGATCTTTTTAACTTGCATTGAATTTATTCAATTCAAACTTCTCTGTTTTAATCTCATCTTGTAATTTTGACGTTGAAAAGTATTCCCTCTGTGTTTATGTACGCTATGAATATACAGAATGACGTCATTGGTCTCGTGCTGCACGAGAATTGTAAATCAAAACAAATGACCGACATAATTGCATGACCGAGCAGATGTCACGGTAGGATACGCTTAATTAGGACATATTTGATATACAATATCCTGTAAAACTAAACCTAATCATACACACGATGTCATACATTGTTTACAAAGGCCATAAAATAAATGTAAGATATCAACATTAAGTGAAATTAAGTGACATCGAGGCGAGATTTTACCTGAACTGTCTTATAATCAAGGTCGTCAGGAAAGTAAAAGTCTATCTTTCCAAGAAATTTGTGATTTGTTCCCAGGTAAATTTGTGATTTTTTTCCAGGTAAATTTATGATTTTTTTCCCAGGTAAAACAAACATATATGGTTGTTGTCAGCTGTGTGATTGTAGCTGTATCATCATCAAGGCAATAATAGTAATAAAAAGTAAGAATGTCCATTAATTACGTGGGATAATGTTAACCCACATGGTAGGTAATACCTGTATTTTATAGGTCAAAGAGCTGTAGTTTGGTCATGAGATGTGGATCTCCATAACATGACCGCATTATTTACAAGAATCATTTGTATATGTCTGTAACATACTGTAATATACTGTGACATCATCAAAGTAATGATAGCAAACTAGATCAGACCAATGATCGATAAAGGACGCCCATTAATTACGGACAATAATTTGAATACACATGGGTATTATCTGCATTTAAGAGGGGGAAATTAGGTTATGAAATGTGAATTCCCATGACCGCAATATTTGTAAGAATCATTTTTATATAGCTTTGGATCGGCTGGATATTAGAACCATCGTGGCGACTGAATTGATATTTTGTTGCATGGAATCATTTTAGATAGTCAGTATGTAATCAGAAATGTTTTGAAGATACCAAAGGGGTAAGAAGAAGCCGTAAATAGCAGGACAGAAAATGCAATGGAAAAAAAACAAACCCAAAAGGTCAAACAAAAATCTACAAAACATTACGCAGAAACTAAAGATCGAGCAACACGAGCCCCACTAAAGATGCATCATATCGTTCTGATATTCTTCCGATGTGACATACAGTATGACCACAATAATGTATCTTGGTTTTTTGATTGTGTAAATATTACATCTACTTGGTATCTTCAAACTCTTCTTATATAACATTTTATATTTTACATTTCATTGGTGCAGCTCTGTTATTATTATTGTGTTGTTGTACTGTTCTATTTATCTTAGTTTTTGTCTGTCTGGAATGCGGCTTGTGCTTTGTTCTGTCTTGTTTGGTAGTATAGCTTTGTTATAGAACACATTTAATGCTGATTGGTTTTTCATAGTGTATCATATTTCGCTTGAAAGGCATACGTTTAATTAGGACATATTTGAAATACAATATCCTGAAAAACTAAATCTAATCACGCACCCACACGATGTCATACATTGTTTACAAATGCCATAGCATAAATGTATAATATCAACATTAAGTGACATCATTAAAGGAGGCATCGAGGCGGGGTTTTACCAGAAATGTCTTATAATCAAGGTCATCAGGAATATAAAAGACCGTCTTTCCTAGAAATTTATGATTTGTTCCCAGGCAAGACAAACATATATACAGGTTTGTCAGCTGTGTGAGTGTACTGTAACATCATCAAAGTAATCATAAAAGAATAGATACGATCAATGATCGAGTAAGAATGTCCATTAGTTACGTGTAATATTGTTAATCCACATGGTAGGTAATACCTACATTATATAGGTTACCTGAGTTGAAATTAATTAAGTCATGAAATATGGATCTCTATAACGTGACTGCAATATTTGCAAGAATATTTTGTATATGGCTGAATATCAAAACTATATTGTCGATTGAATCGATATTTTGATTTATTTAAGCAATTTAAATAGTCAATATTTAACACGAAAAGTTTGAAGATACCAAAGAGGTAATCAGAAGCCGTAAATGCCAGAACAGAAGGACAGAAAATACAATGGCCAAAAGAAAAAGGACAAAGGACAAGCAAAGATCTAAAACACATTACACATGTCTTGTTTGGTAGTATATCTTTATTATAAGAACATATTGAACACATTTAATGCTGATTGTTTTTTTTTATAGTGTGTTATATTTCGTTTGAAAGATATACGTTTAATTAAGACATATTTGATATACAATATCCTGTAAAACTAAACCTAATCACGCACACGATGTCATACATTGTTAACAACGGCCATAAAATAAATGTAAGACAACATTAAAGGAGACATCGTGGCGAGATTTTACCTGAACTGTCTTATAATCAAAGCCGTCAGGAATATAAAAGATGGTCTTTCCAAGAAATTTATGTTTTTTTCCCCAGGTAAGGTAAACATACATATAAATGTTGTCAGCTGTGTAATTGTAGCTGTACCATCATCAAGACATGCATAAAAAAAACTAGATCAGATCAGTCATCGAGTACAAATGTCCATTAATTACGAGTAATAATGTTAATCCACATGGTAGGTAATACCTACATTATATAGGTTACCTGAGTTGAAATTAATTAAGTCATGAAATATGGATCTCTATAACGTGACTGAAATATTTGAAAGAATAATTTTTATATGGCTTTGGATCGGCTGAATATTAAAACTATCTTGTCGATTGAATCGATATTTTGATTCATTTAAACAATTTAAAGTCAATATTTAACAAGAAAATTTTGAAGATACCAAAGAGGTAATCAGAAGCCGTAAATGCCAGATGAGAAGGACAGACAATACAATGGCCAAAAGAAAAAGGACAAAAGGACAAGCAAAGATCTACAACACATTACACATGAGATTAAAGATATAGCAACACGAATCGCACTAAAGATGTATCATATCGTTCTGATATTCTTCCGATGTGACATCCAGTGTGACCACAAAGAATAATTTTAGCTTTTGATTGGATAAATATTACATCGACTTGGAACCTATTTAGCCAAGCGAATCGAAAGTAATCTGGAACGATTTTTGAAAAATGGTTCCGACCCGACATTAAGTATATGCCATTGAAGTCATAGTTTCTGGTGGGCTTAATAATTTAATCGTCGAATGAACAACTGAGCATATTTAATCGATCCTTTGCGGACGATCCCCCAGAAAGATTGAAGATGCCCTCCCGGAATTGACAAACGTTGACAGTTCTTCAAAAATAAAGAAGTGAAAACCAATTTAACTTCGCATAATGTATAATTTTGCCAAAATGGGATTATTAGATTGTACAAACGAATTCGACGGCCTCCGAATTAATGGAATATAGTCCATGAGAATACAAAATCTTCGTCTAAATAACCAAGAATTAGAATGAAGGTCCAAAGTCTTGCATAGACTACAATTATGAAATTCTTTAAGCTATGGGTAACTAATTGTATGAAATTTGTACAAATCAAAGGTTATATTTGACACAAAAACAAATCTTTCTCCCACATTATTTTACATTTATGAAATATATTTACTAATTCCCGTTTAAAACTTGAAGGATTTTTGCATATAGACCTTGTTGATGACATATTCTATGTCAAAAAGGACAATAACTCTTTCCAAAACTGTTCGCGAGGTGTGTTTGACTTTTAAGTAGTATCTTAATTCTGATGCATAATATATATTTTATTTCGTGTTGCTCAATCTTTTCTTTGTTGTGTGATGTTTTCTTTTGACTATTGGGCTGTGTGTCCTTCTTCTACTTACGACTTTTCTTACTGTCATAAAAACAAGATAAATGGATAAGACACAAGTTGTAGAGTTATGAAGTCTTCTCTGGTACATATAAACATCAGTCATGACATCATGTTACATTTTTGCATACGTTGGTGCAGCTCTGTTATTATTATTTTGTTGTACTGTTCTATTTATCTTTGTTTATATCTGTCTGGGTTGAAACGTGTTCATTGTTTTGTCTTGTTTGGTAGTATATCTTTATTATAAGAACATATTGAACACATTTAATGCTGATTGTTTTTTTTATAGTGTGTTATATTTCGTTTGAAAGATATACGTTTAATTAAGACATATTTGATATACAATATCCTGTAAAACTAAACCTAATCACGCACACGATGTCATACATTGTTAACAACGGCCATAAAATAAATGTAAGACAACATTAAAGGAGACATCGTGGCGAGATTTTACCTGAACTGTCTTATAATCAAAGCCGTCAGGAATATAAAAGATGGTCTTTCCAAGAAATTTATGTTTTTTTCCACAGGTAAGGTAAACATATATGCATATAAATGTTGTCAGCTGTGTAATTGTAGCTGTACCATCATCAAGACATGCATAAAAAAAACTAGATCAGATCAGTCATCGAGTACAAATGTCCATTAATTACGAGTAATAATGTTAATCCACATGGTAGGTAATACCTACATTATATAGGTTACCTGAGTTGAAATTAATTAAGTCATGAAATATGGATCTCTATAACGTGACTGAAATATTTGAAAGAATAATTTTTATATGGCTTTGGATCGGCTGAATATTAAAACTATCTTGTCGATTGAATCGATATTTTGATTCATTTAAACAATTTAAAGTCAATATTTAACAAGAAAATTTTGAAGATACCAAAGGGGTAATCAGAAGCCGTAAATGCCAGATGAGAAGGACAGAAAATACAATGGCCAAAAGAAAAAGGACAAAAGGACAAGCAAAGATCTACAACACATTACACATGAGATTAAAGATATAGCAACACGAATCGCACTAAAGATGTATCATATCGTTCTGATATTCTTCCGATGTGACATCCAGTGTGACCACAAAAAATAATTTTAGCTTTTGATTGGATAAATATTACATCGACTTGGAACCTATTTAGCCAAGCGAATCAAAAGTAATCTGGAACGATTTTTGAAAAATGGTTCCGACCCGACATTAAGTATATGCCATTGAAGTCATAGTTTCTGGTGGGCTTAATAATTTAATCGTCGAATGAACAACTGAGCATATTTAATCGATCCTTTGCGGACGATCCCCCAGAAAGATTGAAGATGCCCTCCCGGAATTGACAAACGTTGACAGTTCTTCAAAAATAAAGAAGTGAAAACCAATTTAACTTCGCATAATGTATAATTTTGCCAAAATGGGATTATTAGATTGTACAAACGAATTCGACGGCCTCCGAATTAATGGAATATAATCCATGAGAATACAAAATCTTCGTCTAAATAACCAAGAATTAGAATGAAGGTCCAAAGTCTTGCATAGACTACAATTATGAAATTCTTTAAGCTACGGGTAACTAATTGCATGAAATTTGTACAAATCAAAGGTTATATTTGACACAAAAACAAATCTTTCTCCCACATTATTTTACATTTATGAAATATATTTACTAATTCCCGTTTAAAACTTGAAGGATTTTTGCATATAGACCTTGTTGATGACATATTCTATGTCAAAAAGGACAATAACTCTTTCCAAAACTGTTCGCGAGGTGTGTTTGACTTTTAAGTAGTATCTTAATTCTGATGCATAATATAGATGATACTTTAAACCATATTCAGTATATGTTAGTATTTCTTTATCTTTTGTAAATTTTATATAATTTCGTTTTATGTTCACCTTAAACATATTTTATTTCGTGTTGCTCAATCTTTTCTTTGTTGTGTGATGTTTTCTTTTGACTATTGGACTGTGTGTCCTTCTTCTACTTACGACTTTTCTTACTGTCATAAAAACAAGATAAATGGATAAGACACAAGTTGTAGAGTTATGAAGTCTCCTCTGGTACATATAGACATCAGTCATGACATCATGTTAAATTTTGTGTATCCGTTTGATTGGTGCAGCTCTGTTATTATTATTTTGTTGTGCTGTTCTATTTATCTTTGTTTATATCTGTCTGGGTTGAGACGTGTTCATTGTTTTGTCTTGTTTGGTAGTATACTTTTATTATAAGAACATATTGAACACATTTAATACTGATTGGTTTTTTTTATAGTGTGTTATATTTCGTTTGAAAGATATACGTTTAATTAGGACATATTTGATATACAATATCCTGTAAAACTAAACCTAATCACGCACACGATGTCATACATTGTTAACAACGGCCATAAAATAAATGTAAGACAACATTAAAGGAGACACCGTGGCGAGATTTTACCTGAACTGTCTTATTATTAAAGTCGTCAGGAATATAAAAGATGGTCTTTCCAAGAAATATATGCTTTTTTTCCCCAGGTAAGGTAAACATACATATAAATGTTGTCAGCTGTGTAATTGTAGCTGTACCATCATCAAGGCATGCATAAAAAAACTAGATCAGATCATTCATCGAGTACAAATGTCCATTAATTACGAGTAATAATGTTAATCCACATAGGTAATACTTGCATTTTAAAGGTTAAAGAGCAGAAATTAGGTCATGCCATGTGGATTTTAGTTTTTTTTAGTTTAAACATATTTTATTTGCCAATTAAATAGACAAAATGGATAAGACACAAGTTAAATAAACTTATAAAGTCTTCTCCAAATTACAATTTGCTACATTAAATAAGTACATAAAAGGCATGCAATTACTATATATAGCACTAATAACGAATCAATGATGAAAATTCACAAACAGAAGGAGCAAGAAAATTCAGATGGATTCATATGATGTGCATGTTCACCCAATTCAATTCCAGTTATACAATAAGGAATCTTTTTGAACATTTAATATAATCAAAAACATATTTAAATATAATACAATTTTGTTCATAAAGTAAATTTACATTGCCAGATGTCAGAAATTTTATATTTAGAGTATAGCAGGTTGTAACCATGTTGCGATTATTTATCAATGTAGTTCTGGCTTGTAAGTATATTGTATATTGGACAATTCAAAAAGAAATGTTTTAAATTTTCAAGGGCAGCACCACATCGACAAGATGGTTCAGATACAATTCCTATTCGAAATAAATCATAATTCAAAAACGATGCCATGTGGATCCCCATAACATGACCGCAATATTTACAAGAATCATTTTATTATGGCTTTGGATTGGCTGGATATTAAAATCATCTTGGCGATTGAATCGATATTTTGCTAGAATCATTTTAGAACGTCATTTTATACGATGTATCATGTAGTTTTGATATCGTTCCGGTATGACATCCAGTGTGACCACAAAGGAACATATTGGTTTTTGATTGGGTAAATATTAAGTCTACTTGAAACCTATCTAGAGTCATTAATGAAAAGTGGGTCCCAACCGACCCGACATAACTAACATGACATTGAATATTATAGTTTCTGGTGGGCTTAATAATATTTTATCGTCAAACAGACCATTGAGCATATTTAATCGATCCTTTCTAGACAATCATCAAGAAATATTGTCAGTGCCCTTCCGGAATTGATAAACTGTTACAATGCTTTAAGAATTAGGAATGGAAAAGCAATTCAACTTATCATAGGATACACAACTTGGTCTGGGACATGATGGTCCATCCTTTAGCATAGACTCCAATTATATATTTTTTTCTAAAAAGGTTATCAAAGTCTAGTTTAAATTTTATTAAATTAATTTACTAATTTTAAAATATAGGAAACTGATTAGGTAAAATTGTACAAATCAAAGACTATTTTTTGACACAAAAACAAATATTTCTCACACATTTTTTACTTTTATGAAATATATTTTCTAATTCCCATTTAAAATGTTAAATACTTTGTGCGTAACAAAGCTTTTTGATTGGCTTTAGTTTTATGGTGTTTAACGCCACTTTCAAGAATATTTCAGTTGTATCTTGGCAGTCAATTTTATTGGTGGAGGAAGACGGAGTACCCGGAGATAACCACAGATCTGCCGGAAGTCACTGACAAACTTTATCATATAATGTTGTACACCTCTCCCTCACCGGGATTCAAACTCGCAACGTTAGTGGTAATATGAACTGATTGGATAGGTAGTTATAAACCCAACAACTATACGGTCACGATGATCCCGTAAAAGTTTTTTGAGGAAATATTCTAGGTCAGAAAGGACAATTACACAATCCATTCTTAAACGGTCTGATACAACTGCTATAACGATGTGCCAATCCTCGCACAGAAAAAAAAACCAAACATTCAAGTTTGAGATACTAAAAAGTATCCTCATTTAAAATGTAGGCGGAGCTGCGCGTACAAACGTTTTGATGATATATTCAAAAGGAAAAAAGGCAATACACGCAACTCCTTGAATTGATCTGATCAAACTGTCGTAACAATATGAGAATCTTCTTATGGTAATTACCAAACATCCAAAGTTTTGTTGAATTCTAATTTGAAATGTAGGAGTTGCGCGTACACATATTTGATGAAATATTCTACGCGAAAAAGGACAATAACTCCTTCAAAGAAAAACTGTTCTAACGATATACAAATTATCGTATGGTGATAAACAAGCATGCCCAGTTTTTGGGGAATGCATATTTAATAGGCAGGAGTTGCCCATTCAAACGTTTGTGACGGACTCCCACAGATCATAGTTATCGGAGGTTTAAGTGTTACCTAATTATTGAATGAGTGAATAAGTGACTTAACATGAAGACCTTACAGCTATGTAAAGGCTAGAATGAGTCAAATATTGATGATAATAATAGTAATGTCTGTTTTGTGCTAAGCGAACACGTTGTTCTTTCTCGTGCTAGTTTACTGAAGCAACAGTCTGTAGATAGACAAGTCTTTGATCTGCTTTCTTAAATGTTGAGTAATTAGCTGGTAGACACAACATATTTATTCCATTGTCTTTGATTTGACCCGACCGAAGATTGAATATCCGTTCTGGGCACACTAAGCATTATACCACCAAGAGCGTCCGTTGATTATCTTTCGGATTGATATCTGCATTATTGTATTTGTGACTGCATCATCCTTGAATAAAACTATCTCTATACCAGTATTGTAATCTATGGTAATAAAAACGTAGATATCTAATTAAGTACACACAACGCGTTTCTGGAATAGTCTTAATCAGATACACTCAAAGATAAAACATATGTCTAAATAATAGAAGTCTTTGGGAGCAAGAAAGCTAAAGGGCCTAAACAGGATGACTAATATCAGATAAGATCACTTATCCCAGAGGGAGGAGAACCCTAGTTTGTATAACAGTAACACAATTTAGGAGCTGTAGAAATAAACAACTTTGACCATTGAAGCTATATTTTAATATTGCGGATGTTACTCACTGGTTTAAGGCGATGGACATAAGGATAACCGATTGGTGCTGTAGGATACAAAAAAAGTGTGAGTTCGAGTCCCGTCCAGAGAGAGCAATAAATGTCAGCTCAAAAATCAAATGCTAACACTGTTGGTTTTTTTTTAAGACATATAGAATATGATAAGATAAACGTAATATGTACTAGATACGCAAACAGACAAACTAATACCTTGTTTTGTGATTGTATGTGGTCTTTTGAGTGGGAGCGAATTTGGACAGGGTTTTGAAATTGTTTGTTTATATCTTTATTATCAGAGATCCAATTATCAATAGGATGACCCATTGACCGGTTTAATCTCGCCTTATTTTTGTGCCTGTCCCAAGTCAGGAGATGGATTTCCAACGCCATGTATCGTGTTTTTGTTGGTGTTTAATGCTTTGATGGATGTGTGAGGTGGTTGTTTGTTTGGTTTTTTTTTGATATTTGTGAAATTGTTCACCATCACCGTTTAAGTTATATTTTCCTAATTAATAGTGTATGTAACACCGTCACGTCGGAAAAGAAAAAATGTGTAATCATAGGGTAGAACAAAACACCATAATGATTACGCCATATCAAACAAATGAGGCCAACGACGATCCTTAAATGAACATTTGTTATTACAATATGATGTTATCATTAATCTACAATAATAGGTACTTTGTGAGATGAAGGATCTCTAACTCCAAATCATAATATGACATAATAAATAATAATTTATGCTTACAGACATACACAATAGATCATTAAATTATGGCTCAAATGACAAAAATTAATTTATAAATTTTATTGTTTGCCAGAAAGAAATGTTCATATTTGAATATGTAAATAATAATACAATTCAATAAACTAACTAAGCATGCAACATAAGAAATATTTTGCGGGCCATAGAATTTAAAGCCGCCAAAAAAGCCCACACAAAAGGGTGGTGGTGGTGATAAGCAAATTGATTAATAGGCAAAAATAAAAACCATATATCTCCAATAAACAAGAACAAAGCTAAATCATATTAGTAAGATAAGCAACTGAATATAAATTAACAGAACCATGCGATATTACTCTCACATGAAATTCTGAAAACAGAAGCACTGAATAAATATTCTTCAGTGAACTTCTGTACTGGATCCGGAAATTAAGATTCTTTCCTGACAATCCCCTACTTTGATTACAGCCCAAAGCATAAGATACTGCTTTGAAAGCCGCACATTCCAAGCATAGGAAACTGCTTTACACACTGAACAGACCCAAAGCATAGGATACTGTATTTGAAAGCCTGAAGCGAAAATAATACTTTCATTAAAACATTCAAAGTATATAATATATAAACAATATATACACATATAAAAATATATTACCAATGAGATATTACATGGATGAGAGCCAATTTGAACTGAAATAAACCTGGCTCATTAAGATGTAACCCGCCATCTCTAATTGCAAATAAATCTCTTTTAATGATACCATTAGAATAGAAAAATCTTTTGTAGGATCTAATGAATAAAACCTTTTCATCTTTACAAATCTTTGCTAAACCTAAGTTTACATTTTTTATGCCAGGGTCGGACAAAGAATGATCCTTGGGTCTGGGTAATATACTTGATATACCTACAATAATGTTCTTGTATTTTTGTTTTATTAAGTGAAATTTTCCAATAAGCTGATGTATTCTGTGCCAAAGTACTAATGTAGAGGAGATTGAATGCCCAAGAGGTCGTTGGGCTCGAACGCTAGAGAAAAGACGAAGAAAAGCAAAGCAAAAATACAACACAATATGTGTTGGATACTACAATACGTACACAAACAAAATAACGTAAATAAGATATGAGCCCTCCTACAAACAACCTTAGGTAAAGACGAACCGAACATTGTCTTTATGCCTAATTCGTAACGAACCTCAAAACACGGAAATCAGAACGTAAAGACACATAAAAGGACAACACAAAATAGCAAAATGATGAGGAACATGGACCCCACCAAAAAAAACGAAGATGAAATCAGGTGTTCGCGTGTTCATATACATTACCACTCACCTTGCTGACTTGGTACATAAACTTCATTATTAAAAAGTAGAGGATAAAACTTGTGAAATGATATGGTTATGTAAATGCTTCCATGGATGAGTAAAACACTGAACCTGACATATGTCTGAGTGAGCAGCATTGTAGTAAACAACCCTGACTCATATTCTTTGTGATGCAAAAGTTGTCATATGTATAATACATAATAGTTTTATAGAAGATGATTTGGTGTATGGTATTTAACACCATTTTCAACATTATTTCAGTTATATCGTTGCGGTCATTTTTATTGGTGGAGGAAACTGGAGCACCAGGAGAAAAACATCGATCTGTCGCAGGTCACTGACAAACTTTATCACATAATGTTGTATCGAGTAGACCTCACCATGAACGGGGTTCGAACTTACCACTTTAGTGGTGATAGGCACTGATTGCACAGGTAGTTGTAAATCCAACTACCATACGACCACGATCACGACGGCCACTTATATAATAGAGGGTCATCATTTAAATGTTAAACAGTAAACAATCCCATCGGAAAACATAATAAGCAAACAATGGTCAACTTTGAATCCAAATATAATTGTCAATACCATCTCTCCTCATATGTACTC
Organism: Bathymodiolus septemdierum; assembly: GCA_963383655.1. Classification (NCBI taxonomy): domain Eukaryota; kingdom Metazoa; phylum Mollusca; class Bivalvia; order Mytilida; family Modiolidae; genus Bathymodiolus; species Bathymodiolus septemdierum. The sequence continues at coordinate 80,136,832 of OY726521.1, forward strand.
AAGTAACAGATTATTGTTCGGCAACGTGTTGATATATTCCGAAAAACTGAAAGATGAGACGATTCATAGAAAATTTTAAGCTTAATAGTTTAGTACTGAGAGGAAGGTGTCGATGTAAAAAGTCTTTATACAAACTGTTAACTAGCGTAACGAATGTGTTGTGAAATATAGACGTCATATGTTGATATATTAATATAAATGTGTGCAACATTGAATCTTTTTCTTTGCCATCAAGTCGGGTGCAAAAATTAGCATTGCTGTCAAATCATAAGTAAATGTCAGGAAATAAGGAAGATGAAGATGTTTTGCTGTTTCTAATAAATCTGTAAGAATTCATTTATCTATGTCAATCTAGCCTGCTCTCATATTTTGTTCTGCATACAAGATCTGACTGTCTACTGTATGTATATAGTGTTCTAATCATATAAATATTGACTGCTTACGTGGTATTATAATTACTATCACACTGTATGTATATACTATATAAACGTTAGAGAAAAACGAAGAGGCAATCAAGAATGGACAATCCAGAGACACAGGCAACATTTGACAAATGATACAGAACGAAAACAAACAAAACAAGTAATACAACAGAGAAACTAAAACGATGGGTAATAACTTTCACGCATGCTATTGTTATAACATGACATATAATGTTAACTGATTACGTGTTCACGTGATAACTATAACATTACTGTTCATATGCTATAATGTTAACGATCGCTCTGCTATACACTATGTGACACTTTTATATTATTGATTGCTTGTGTCAAGATGATAACTATGACACTGATGTACAATATATGACAATGTTATAATATTGACTGATTACGTGTTCACGTGATAACTATAACATTACTGTTCATATGTTATAATGATAACGATCGCTCTGCTATACACTATGTGACACTTTTATATTATTGACTGTTTACGTCGCAAAATGATAACTATCACACTGATGTACAATATATGACAATTTTATAATGTTGACTGATTACGCGTTCACGTGATAACTATAACATTACTATTCATATGTTATAATGATAACGATCGCTCTGCTATGCACTATGTGACAATTTTATCTCATTGACTGTTTACGTGTCATGATTATAACTATCACACTGATATACAATATGTAACAATTTTATAATATTGACTGCTTACGTGTCAACATGATAACGATCACTCTGCTATACACTATGTGACAATTTTATATTATTGACTGTTTACGTGTCAACATGATAACTATCACACTGATGTACATTATGGAGCAATTTTATAATATTGACTGTTTACGTGTTAACAGGATAACTATCACACTGATGTACACTACGATCACACTGATGTACACTATGCAACAATTTTATAATATTGACTGCTTACGTGTCAACAGGATAACTATCACACTGATGTACACTATGTGACAATTGTGTAATATTGACTGTTTATGTGTCAGCATGATAACTATCACATTGATGTACACTATGTAACAATTGTATAATATTGACTGTTTACGTGTCAACATGATAACTATCATACTGATGTACACTATGTAACAATTGTATAATATTGACTGTTTACGTGTCAACATGATAACTATCACATTGATGTACATTATGGAACAATTGTACAATATTGACTGTTTACGTGTCAGCATGATAATTATCACACTGATGTACACTATGCAACAATTGTATAATATTGACTGTTTACGTGTCAGCATGATATAACTATCATACTGATGTACACTATGTAACAATTTTATAATATTGACTGCTTACGTGTCAGCATGATAACTATCACACTGATGTACACTATGCAACAATTGTATAATATTAACTGCTTACGTGTCAACATGATAATGATAACTATCACACTGATGTACACTATGTAACAATTGTATAATATTGACTGTTTACGTGTCAACATGATAACTATCACACTGATGTACACTACATGTATGTAACAATTGTATAATATTGACTGTTTACGTGTCAACATGATAACTATCACACTGATGTACACTATGTAACAATTTTATAATATTGACTGTTTACGTGTCAACATGATAACTATCACACTGATGTACACTATGTAACAATTTTATAATATTGACTGTTTACGTGTCAACATGATTACCATCACACTAATATACACTGTTCGTACCGTGATGATTGATTGATATCATTATACTTCAAAGAAAACTGTCTACTACTTTTTTATTGATTAATTAACTTTCATTTCTCAATTTCCTATTTTTCAATTAAAGTAAAGAAAAATAAGTTCAAGACCAATCAAAAGGACCTTGGCGTTTTGCTACTGTAATTAACTCTAGATTCCATTCCGACAGAGTTCCTGAGCACCTGAGTTCAACCCCGTTTTAGTAGGGTTCATGTTACTCGATCTTTAGTTTTATGTGTTTGTTTTGTAGATCGCCGTTTGTCCTTTTACTTTTGGCCAATGTGTTGTCTGTTCTTCTTCGATATATGGATTCTGATTACCCCTTTGGTATCTTCAAACTCTTCTTACATCGGATGTCAGATAGATGCCCAATTTGATAATATGTCAGTAGCCATGGTAATAGATATACCCAGCAGTTACAAATGATACCCGGTGTGGTTGGTGCACAGTTTTAATGATATAGATTCAAAAGATTGAAAATAATTATCACTGCGACATTTATACTGTAATGGCCTTGAGATAGAAGAAAAAAAATTCATATTGGAAATATATTCATTTGTATTCATGTTTTGATAATAATATTTCATAAGGTTTTTCCTGTCAAGCATATTTCTCACTAAGGATTGACAGTTGAAAATGGTTTGCTCTAAGAAACTTTTGAAGATACCAAAAGGTAATATAGAAGTAAATTAACCGACAGAAAAAAAGAACAGACAATGCAATGGCCAAAGGAAAACGGACAAAAGGACAAACAATGATCTATAAAACACTACACAGAAAACTAACGCTTAATTTACACGAACCCCACCAAAACTCCGTGGTGAACTCATGTGTCCTGCTCCACTAGTGGGACCCTTCGTGTTATGCTTATTACAAAGCCGATGATACGTCATGTACACTATGTACACTATGTAACAATTTTATAATATTGACTGCTTACGTGTCAGCATGATAACTATCACACTGATGTACACTATGCAACAATTGTATAATATTAACTGCTTACGTGTCAACATGATAACTATCACACTGATGTACACTATGTAAAAATTGTATAATATTGACTGTTTACGTGTCAACATGATAACTATCACACCGATGTACACTATGTAACCATTGTATAATATTGACTGTTTACGTGTCAACATGATAACTATCACACTGATGTACACTACATGTATGTAACAATTGTATAATATTGACTGTTTACGTGTCAACATGATAACTATCACACTGATGTACACTACATGTATGTAACAATTGTATAATATTGACTGTTTACGTGTCAACATGATGACTATCACACTGCTGTACACTATGTAACAATTTTATAATATTGACTGTTTACGTGTCAACATGATTACCATCACACTAATATACACTGTTCGTACCGTGATGATTGATTGATATCATTATACTTCAAAGAAAACTGTCTACTACTTTTTTATTGATTAATTAACTTTCATTTCTCAATTTCCTATTTTTCAATTAAAGTAAAGAAAATAAGTTCAAGACCAATCAAAAGGACCTTGGCGTTTTGCTACTGTAATTAACTCTAGATTCCATTCCGACAGAGTTCCTGAGCACCTGAGTTCAACCCCGTTTTAGTAGGGTTCATGTTACTCGATCTTTAGTTTTATGTGTTTGTTTTGTAGATCGCCGTTTGTCCTTTTACTTTTGGCCAATGTGTTGTCTGTTCTTCTTCGATATATGGATTCTGATTACCCCTTTGGTATCTTCAAACTCTTCTTACATCGCATGTCAGATAGATGCACAATTTAATAATATGTCAGTAGCCATGATAACAGATATACCCAGCAGTTACAAATGATACCCGGTGTGGTTGGTGCACAGTTTTAATGATATAGATTCAAAAGATTGAAAATAATTATCACTGCGACATTTATACTGTAATGGCCTTGAGATAGAAGAAAAAAAATTCATATTGGAAATATATTCATTTGTATTCATGTTTTGATAATAATATTTCATAAGGTTTTTCCTGTCAAGCATATTTCTCACTAAGGATTGACAGTTGAAAATGGTTTGCTCTAAGAAACTTTTGAAGATACCAAAAGGTAATATAGAAGTAAATTAACCGACAGAAAAAAAGAACAGACAATGCAATGGCCAAAGGAAAACGGACAAAAGGACAAACAATGATCTATAAAACACTACACAGAAAACTAACGCTTAATTTACACGAACCCCACCAAAACTCCGTGGTGAACTCATGTGTCCTGCTCCACTAGTGGGACCCTTCGTGTTATGCTTATTACAAAGCCGATGATACGTCATGTACACTATGTACACTATGTAACAATTTTATAATATTGACTGCTTACGTGTCAGCATGATAACTATCACACTGATGTACACTATGCAACAATTGTATAATATTAACTGCTTACGTGTCAACATGATAACTATCACACTGATGTACACTATGTAAAAATTGTATAATATTGACTGTTTACGTGTCAACATGATAACTATCACACCGATGTACACTATGTAACCATTGTATAATATTGACTGTTTACGTGTCAACATGATTACCATCACACTAATATACACTGTTCGTACCGTGATGATTGATTGATATCATTATACTTCAAAGAAAACTGTCTACTACTTTTTTATTGATTAATTAACTTTCATTTCTCAATTTCCTATTTTTCAATTAAAGTAAAGAAAATAAGTTCAAGACCAATCAAAAGGACCTTGGCGTTTTGCTACTGTAATTAACTCTAGATTCCATTCCGACAGAGTTCCTGAGCACCTGAGTTCAACCCCGTTTTAGTAGGGTTCATGTTACTCGATCTTTAGTTTTATGTGTTTGTTTTGTAGATCGCCGTTTGTCCTTTTACTTTTGGCCAATGTGTTGTCTGTTCTTCTTCGATATATGGATTCTGATTACCCCTTTGGTATCTTCAAACTCTTCTTACATCGCATGTCAGATAGATGCACAATTTAATAATATGTCAGTAGCCATGATAACAGATATACCCAGCAGTTACAAATGATACCCGGTGTGGTTGGTGCACAGTTTTAATGATATAGATTCAAAAGATTGAAAATAATTATCACTGCGACATTTATACTGTAATGGCCTTGAGATAGAAGAAAAAAAATTCATATTGGAAATATATTCATTTGTATTCATGTTTTGATAATAATATTTCATAAGGTTTTTCCTGTCAAGCATATTTCTCACTAAGGATTGACAGTTGAAAATGGTTTGCTCTAAGAAACTTTTGAAGATACCAAAAGGTAATATAGAAGTAAATTAACCGACAGAAAAAAAGAACAGACAATGCAATGGCCAAAGGAAAACGGACAAAAGGACAAACAATGATCTATAAAACACTACACAGAAAACTAACGCTTAATTTACACGAACCCCACCAAAACTCCGTGGTGAACTCATGTGTCCTGCTCCACTAGTGGGACCCTTCGTGTTACGCTTATTACAAAGCCGATGATACGTCATGAATGAGGACAGAACCAGATTCTGATTACGACAAACACAACATATCCGTGGTCATTTGTGAGACAGATATTCTGTAAAGGTCATGATACCACGTGCATAATACATCATTGCTGGTTAATATACATTGCTGATATATATCACAGTGATAATTTCAAGAAAAAGATGAACATTTTTGTTAACATATTGATAAGCTGAATAAGATTTATAAAACCAAAGCAAAAAACGGAGACAGATTAACATAAGCTTTCAGCTTGCTTCCGAATCCACATTCCATAATCATTGTATATTATATATTATCTATGATTTTTTTTAAACTAAAAAAGAAAACTGACGAGAGGAGTAAACAGCTAATAATTGCTAGTAAACAACAGACAATAAACCGTTGACAGTAAATAGTAAGTAACTTATCATAAATTGGTTACATTAAACAATAGACAGTAGGCAGCTAACAACAGGGCAGTGGACAGTACACAAAGCTACGACCAACCCCTAAAGGGAGGACAACGGAAGACGTTGGTGAAATTCTGGGTCATGAAAACAACGTTTTATATATATGACATATGATGGGGTTATATCGGTTCGCGGCAAGCAAAGGATAACCAAGCATTAAGCTTAAACAGATTCAATCCGAATCAAATATCACAAGATGACTTCTAAAACAAGAAAATCTGGAAAATATCAAGTGGTCATCAGAAGCCGCAAATCGAAGAACAAACAATACAATGGTCAAAACTAAAATGGGACAACAGGACAAACAATAATCTAGAAATCACTATACAGAAAACTAAAGCTTGAGCAACTCGAACACTACTAAAACCAGTTGTTAACTAGGGACATTAAAACAGTAGTTATCTTTGACTTGTGTAGTGCGTTCGACTCGATGCTGGAATAACCATCGTAATATACGCTCTTAGTCAAAAGATTGGAAAACCAATAAATCTAAAAGACTCTGAGAAGAAAACAACAGAAGAGGTAGGGTTATGGGTTATGGTGTTTAACGCCATTTGCAACAATATTTCAGTTATATCGTGGTGGTCAGTTTTATTGGTGGGAGAAACCGGAGTACCCGGAGAAAACCACCGATCTGTCGCAAGTCACTGAACTACAGAAGGATAATTGGTTAAATTTACATATGAATGAGGTTAAATGTCCTTAGTTTGAATAAATTGCATTATTTAGGGCCATTAAGAAAGATGAAAGTTTGCAACTGTCAAGAGAGAATGTTCCACCAGTGAACAACATATAGACAAGTACATTACCGCCATTTTTATTATGGAATGTATGAATTGGATTTAAATCGTCTGCTTAACTGTCAATTATTTCTGTATACCCAAAGCAAAATTGACAACAACGTTTTTATTTAAATGTTTGTCTAAATTACAATATCTAATAAGTAAACGTCTTGTTTTTGTCCCCATTGGCCACTTTCGATCATTGATAATGGCCACGTGACGATCGGACATCATTTCCCCATTAACTTAAGTCCATATTAAACAACATACACAACATTTTAAATCTCAATATCAGCATTAAATAGTTTATTTTTATAAATCACAATAAAACTACAGACATTACACGTTTCTGTATTATAAATATGTTATTACAGTTATTTGCTGTCGAGTCGTCGAACACTTTGTCTTTGTGGATATTCAACTCAAAACTCATAGAAGTATATATCATTTTGTTGAAGATTAATATGTCTGATAAATTCATAACGAATCATTTTTAAATATATCAAGAATGTCTTTTGAGAACGTTTTTATAATATCTCAACCAGAACGTATCATGAAAAGAAAGGTTAAACAGTGATAGTCAGCAAAACTATATTAAAAAAACAAACATCACTTAATGCAAAAAAGACCACGACATTTGCAATTGGAACTACTGTCTTGGAATTAATATAAAAATGAGGCAGGGGTAAACCGGCTAACTATTATTCCAACATCACCCCCCTTTTTTTCAACGGCAATGCATATATACACAAACAATTAGAACTTGCTCAGTAACTCTTATTCTTTTCATGTTCTCTTTATTTATGAGCATTTTTACCAATGATGCAAACGTCAAATATCAATTAAGGGAAACAATTTATCGTTATTACTTTAGCGGGCTCTCAACATTCCTGACATTTTCTTTCCTATTTTACAAGAACCCCTGATTGGTCTTGAGGGCTTATTTCGAACTTAGACGTTGAACCATTTTGACATTTTCACCCTTTTCACGCCTCATAAGCCTGAATTCCAACGATAGCGAGTGAGTAACTGGTTGATGTTTAACGTCAACTCTTTCGAAATGTATTTAAATATCCTTAATCTAATTCTGAACAGAAGGTACAATAAGGTTACATATAGTAAACAATAGAATACACGACGGGTGTCACTAGTGGAGCAGGAACTGCTCACCATTCCGGAGCACCTGGGTTCATCCCCGGTTTGTTGTGGGGTTCGTGTTACTCAATCTTTAGTTTTATGTCTAATGTTTTGTAGATCGATGTTTGTCCCTTCGTCCTTTTTCTATTTGCCATTGTGCTGTCTGTCCTTTGAATTACTGATTCTGATTACCCCTTTGGTATCTTCAAACTCTTATTAACGAGCATGTTCTTTAAGTACTCAACCAGGTGATATTTAGTAACAATATCGTAATGTGCTTCAATGAGTGGGCTTTGTTTGTATTAAGATTGTATTAAAATGATATCGACTTGGAAGTGACCAAAATAATTCACCTCTTTGTCACTTCCTGCGATTGAGAACGTATCCTACAGAAATAGAGTAAGTAGCATGATATATATTCTATAATTGAGTGTCGTGTTACTCAATAATACAGCTAGTTTTAAGCAATTAGTTATTTATTGCTGGTTAAGGATCTTATAATGGGTGATTATCATCTGGAAAAAAAATACTTCCGATGTTTGTTTGTCAATATTAATAATAAAAAAACCAGGCAATATTACAGAAACACAACAACATCTTCTAAGTACATGACAGAAGTATACTACAAACGTAGATATCTAAATTAGTCCGCAAACCACTTTATTAGAGTAGGTTTCATCGAGTCAAAGTAAAACGATTACAAAGACAAACAATTCAAAAGTCTTTGGGAGCAAGAAAACCAAAGGGCCTTAACAGGATAGTCCAAACCAAAGGGCCTTAACAGGATAGTCCAAACCAAAGGGCCTTAACAGGATAGTCAAAACCAAAGGGCCTTAACAGGATAGTCAAAACCAAAGGGCCTTAACAGGATAGTCAAAACCAAAGGGCCTTAACAGGATAGTCAAAACCAAAGGGCCTTAACAGGATAGTCAAAACCAAAGGGCCTTAACAGGATAGTCAAAACCAAAGGGCCTTAACAGGATAGTCAAAACCAAAGGGCCTTAACAGGATAGTCAAAACCAAAGGGCCTTAACAGGATAGTCAAAACCAAAGGGCCTTAACAGGATAGACAAAACCAAAGGGCCTTAACAGGATAGACAAAACCAAAGGGCCTTAACAGGTTAGTCAAGACCAAAGAGTCTTAACAGGAGAGTCAAAAGAAAAGGGCCTTAACAGGATAGCCAAAACCAAAGGGCCTTAACAGGATAGACAAAACCAAAGGGCCTTAACAGGATAGCCAAAGCCAAAGGGCCTTAACAGGATAGACAAAACCAAAGGGCCTTAACAGGATAGACAAAGCCAAAGGGCCTTAACAGGATAGCCAAAACCAAAGGGCCTTAACAGGATAGACAAAACCAAAGGGCCTTAACAGGATAGTCAAAGCCAAAGGGCCTTAACAGGATAGTCAAACCAAAGGGCCTTAACAGGATAGACAAAACCAAAGGGCCTTAACAGGATAGCCAAAGCCAAAGGGCCTTAACAGGATAGTCAAAACCAAAGGGGCTTAACAGGATAGCCAAAACCAAAGGGCCTTAACAGGATAGTCAAAACCAAAGGGCCTTAACAGGATAGCCAAAACCAAAGGGCCTTAACAAGATAGTCAAAACCAAAGGGTCTTAACAGGATAGTCAAAACCAAAGGGCCTTAACAGGATAGCCAACACCAAAGGGTCTTAACAGGATAGTCAAAGTCAAAGGGCCTTAGCAGTATAGTCCAAGCCAAAGGGCCTTAACAGGATAGCCAAAGGGCCTTAACAGGATAGCCAAAACCAAAGGGCCTTAATAGGATAGTCAAAGCCAAAGGGCCTTAACAGGATAGTCAAAGCCAAAGGGCCTTAACAGGATAGCCAAAATCAAAGGGCCTTAACCGGATAGTCAAAACCAGAGGGCCTTAACAGGATAGTCAAATCCGAAGGGCCTTAACAGGATAGCCAAAACCAAAGGGCCTTAACAGGATAGTCAAAACCAAAGGGCCTTAACAGGATAGCCAAAACCAAAGGGCCTTAACAAGATAGTCAAAACCAAAGGGTCTTAACAGGATAGTCAAAACCAAAGGGCCTTAACAGGATAGCCAACACCAAAGGGTCTTAACAGGATAGTCAAAACCAAAGGGCCTTAACAGGATAGGCAAAACCAAAGGGCCTTAACAGGATAGCCAAAGCCAAAGGGCCTTAACAGGATAGCCAAAACCAAAGGGCCTTAATAGGATAGTCAAAACCAAACGGCCTTAACAGGATAGTCAAAACCAAAGGGCCTTAACAGGATAGTCAAAACCAAAGGGCCTTACCAGGATAGCCAAGGTCGTTTAATGTCACTTACATTATATAGGAAATGTAATTTTCACTAATTGATGTATCTAATAACTTTAATTGATTGTCTGTGTAGCTGTGTGTATCTTTGTTTTTATGTGCTTGTTTCATCCTACTTATATGTTTGGCATTTGTCATGTCTTATATATTAGAAATATTAGAAAGTAATTGTCATTCTGTTTTCGATATTAATTGTTTTACTATCTAATATCTTGTTCACGTCATTTTGAATACCTACTTTGTCATAAGATATTTAGAGGGTGTTTTCATTACTTTCAACAAAGTTCTAACACTACCTTTGTGTCTGAACGACACGTGTTATAATATCTGTATGTGGGGTAGATGTTAATACTACCACTCATATACAACATAGAAACTGTCTTACTCTCATAGTAAGGGTAAATTAAATGTATAATCATTATTATTACTGCCTGTGTCTACAGTATTTTTGATGTTGCATGTTAATTAAAGCAAGTTAACCAATTATATATAACATAACTGACTGACAACGGGTACAAGCTGAATTATTTACCTTTCTTATCGTTTGTTACTCAGCTTACAATTTTCTTATCCAAAAACATTCTCTGTCTCGTTTGAACCTCTCATTCCACCTATGGTTGTTTTCAATTATTTTGATTTCAAATTTTTGCAAAGTTCCTGCATTCTACAATAAACATATGAATGTTCGTATGAGTGACATCAAATACAGCCCGAGTTACCTTTCAGTCGACATTTGCTTTCATCTAGCCACAAGAATGCAGGAGCTTTGCAAAAACTTAAAGTCAAAATATTACTTATCATTTTATGCTAAGCAAAGATAAATTCATGAATCCCCTTCTTTCTCTAAGTCGTTTGGACGGAAACCCAGGGGTAATAATATTAGGATAACGTGCAAGTAAGAGCATAAACACGCAGTGCCAATAAGAGTACAACAAAAGCCACATTCCGTATAGGCAAATAAAAACACACATACACAAGAGAAACATAGAATACCACAAAACAATAAATATCATATAACAAAAGATCGAAAACACAAGCCCCGACACAACAAATCCGTAGTGAGACCAGGTGGATGGACAGGGATAGAGTCACTCGACAACAATTAACACATGGACACCCTGTATGATGTTTGCAGCGATGACCTTATCATGTTTTTTCTGTATCTATAAATACAAATGTAGTTAATCATAAAACAGAGTTATACAACAGTGGCCTTAAAATCGTGTTACTATATAATAAAACATATCACGATAACTAATAAAAAAATCTTCTTTGTCTTGTCAGAGTTATTAAAAATGTTATTACTCAGCTTAATATGACGTCCTTCTTTCGCTTTGCAATCAAACGAGCCATTTATTTAAATGGAAAAATCTCATTAGCACATGCGCGGTGCACACATTTAAATTAAGTGATAACGTTACAAAATAGAATGATTTACTCTGTTGTCAACATTTTAAACATCTAAATTCACTGAAAATAATCAACGTTTCCAAAAATCTGTAAATATGCGATGTGCAATTTCAACGTGCAAACGAAATAAGAATGTGTCAGGTTGAAAGATAGAACACCCAACCTGCGTCGGATAAATTATGTGTGATCTTGCCCGCAAACGTAAATTTAAATCATTACCTTTCCCATCAAAGTGTACTACCGTATTTGTACTGTTAGACATATCAGACTCGAAATAATTCATGGAAGCCATACTGTGTTGTGAGTTTTAACATGTGTTGGCAGGATATTAGTACATTTTATATCTCGCTTCTGCTAGGGATAAAATACTAATATCCAGCAACCCATACATACAGAAATGAAGGTGAAAAGAAATAACTGCGATAACGACTTTTATTTTCTCGAAATCCGTATTATATCCTCACATCCCCTCTCCCCCATTCGAGAGTATCCACCATCAGACGACGTGCTGGGAAACTCTGTGATCCGTCACTAATACCCATCATATTTAAATATAGGTCTACAATTATAACATAGATTTCTTCCTAAAGATATCAGGTAATGTTTATTGAAACAAATCTAACTTTTATTGATCAAATTCTTTTTCGATTGACTGATTATTTCTTACCATACAGTGTGCAGTATTTCAGTGATATTCAGGACGGGAACAAGCTCACTAATATCTAAAATCTATATAAAAATGAGAGAAGGGATGGGTCGACCGGGTCAGCAACTTTTGTGAGAGAAGGGATGGGTCGACCGGGTCCGCAACTTTTGATTGCCACTGATAATGTATGAAGAGTTGGGTAGGAACGAAAAAGTTAGTCTTTAGTAGTAGCTACAATGTACCTACTCTAGAAATCTACAAAAGAGTTTACCCACTATGATCAATGTTCAGGCTTTCCGTTTTATAACATGACAGCCCCCATAGAGACATCTTCGCTAGCCAAGGGTTACGATCCGCTTCTCTCCTCTTCTCTCCACCCTTGGCAGATTAAGTCGGAATTTCGGGTCCTCACGGTATTGTTTTCTATTCGATGCAGCAGTTGTTGGCTGCGTCCAATCAAAATACGTCTAACAAAAGATCACGCAACGATCACATGTAAAGAAAGAAAAATGTAAACAATGGCGACATGTGGAGAAAACTGTAGACTTTGTCATGAATCTTTGCCCCCCAAACACAGAAGAACGATATTTACAGAAACTTGTAAAGTATTTGCTCAATTAACTGAAGTCTTAGGCTACATCCCTTCGAACAGGTAATAGTACAACCGTTCTCATTGGTTGATAATGATGTAATGCAAATAGTCTGAACTTCATAAATCCGCTAGAGGGCGATACGCGGGAATTACAAAATTCTGACTTAATCTGCCAAGGGTGGAGAGGAGAGGAGCGGATCGTAACCCTTGGCTAGCGAAGATGTCATAGAGATGGCTCCCCCATATGCGTCATGCGTGCTGAGCAGCTATGTGGGTTTGAGTCATGGGAAACTTCACGATGACTGCTTTATGGTTTATATAATTTACTTTCACATTGCACATAGAAAGGTTTGAAGATACCAAAGGGATAATCAGAAGCCGTCAACCGGAGAAGAGCAGGCAATACAATGGCCAAAAGTTTGAAGATACCAACGGAATAATCAGAAGCCGTCAACCGGAGAAGAACAGGCAATACAATGGCCAAAAGTTTGAAGATACCAATGGGATAATCAGAAGCCGTCAACCAGAGAAGAACAGACAATACAATGGCCAAAAGTTTGAAGATACCAACGAGGTAATCAGAAGCCGTCAACCGGGGAAGAACAGACAATACAATGGCCAAAAGTTTGAAGATACCAATGGGATAATCAGAAGCCGTCAACCAGAGAAGAACAGACAATACAATGGCCAAAAGTTTGAAGATACCAATGGGATAATCAGAAGCCGTCAACCAGAGAAGAACAGACAATACAATGGCCAAAAGTTTGAAGATACCAACGGGATAAGCAGAAGCCGTCAACCGGAGAAGAACAGACAATAGAATGGCCAAAAGTTTGAAGCTACCAACGGGATAAGCAGAAGCCGTCAACCGGAGAAGAACAGACAATACAATGGCCAAAAGCAAAAAGACAACTGGTATAACAATGATACTAAAAACCGCGAGTGAACTGTGGTGCTCCGGAGAGGCAAGCAGTTCCTGCTTCACTGATGACACCCGCCATGTTACTATTAAGCGACACGAACATCATGTGATATGGAAATCGTGTTGGATACCAGTATATGCAAGTAAATACAAATGACATTAACCAGACAAGAACCCCCTGCAAAATATATGGCAATAAATTTAAACCGAACAACGTGTTTAGCTGAAATCGTGCTAAAACATGCACACATATAATTGAACGACATGAACAACATGATCCCACCAAAACCGGGTGTAAACTCCGTTGTTCACGAAAGGTAAGAAGTTCCTGCTCCATTAGTGTGCTCCATTAGTGGCACCCGTCGTGTTACAAACCCGGTGATAAGATATGATTAAGAAGTGGATGAAACGTTGACACAGGGCACAGTTTGTGTCACACTTCCAGATATACACAGTATTTTCCCATGTAGTACAGCAAAAGCAAAATTTCCAGAGCGATATTTTTTTTATTTTTTTTTTATTATTATTATTATTTTGTTGTTGTTGTTGTTGCTTAATTACATATAAATGTATTCTTGTTAAAAATTTGGGAAATAAAGAAAACTAAATTGCTGTATTTGCAGTTTTCTACGGCTTTATGAAAATATACTGTTGTTCTTAATTGACTTGTCACACGTTGTCTCATTTACCTATTGTCAGAATTTATCAACTTCTATAGAAACACAATAAAGTGTGGTAGATATGGTTATTCCTTATTAAGCTCATTTTTCAATATGATCATATACATTTCAATTTGTATGCAAAGAATTTATTTTCCCTAACGAATCAGCAATCGATTACAGAGCAAAACTATGAAATTTACCTATACTAGTGAAGTTTAACACAACAAACGACTGACAATCTAATATATAAAAAGGTGTGGTTCATGTAATCTACCAAAGTTCTAGAAACGTAAGTAACAATTTAATTTTTCACTAATTTTGTTTCAAGACTAACATTTAAATGATATCTAAATCATTTCATTAGCAATATCAATCTAACAAAGCTCTTGATTGACTGATATTTTAAATTTGTTCTAGCATCATAACCATAGCTTATATGCGACTTCATATGTAATGAATAGCTTTGATCATAAGTGTTGTGTTCAGCACATTTTCATACATTTTTCTGCATGTTGCTTGCAGAGTTATTTAGCTAGTATCTTACATGAGAGAGCTCAATACAGAATTATTATTTTATAATTATAATTAATAGAGTATTTATTCCTATTTGGAGGATAATCAATGCATTTCGATACACATGTACATAGATATGTATATATGATTACGGGGAAAGTGGAAGGACATTTTAAAATAGAAATGTAAACATTGAAAATTTACTTTGAGTGTATATTTATAATGTTAAAACATAACAAAAATAAACATAGTGATGCATCTGGTGATGAACTATTAGTTCCGGTGGGTTTCATCCGCCCAGTATTCCATGCTTCGGTACTGACATGATTTATTATATATACTCTCATAGGGTCGATACCTCTGATGAGGGACTATTAGTTCCGGTGGGTATCATCCGCCCAGTATTCCATGTTTCGGTACTGACCTGGTTTGTTATATATACTATCATAGGGTCGATACCTCTGATGGGGGACTATAAGTCCCCGAGAGTATCAGCTGCCTAGTATTTGGTGCTTCGCCACTGTTATCATGACTAAAAACTATAATTTAATTGTATGTATTCGTTTCCTTTTCCTTTTTAGCATTATATGTATTGTCTGTCCTTCTATTTACGTCTTCTGGTTACCCCTTTTTTGATATATTCGAAATGTGCTTATACTGGGCTTTGCTGTTGGTGTCACTACCAGACGAATTGTGAAGGGCATTGACATACAGGTATAACAAGCTGATCAGTAAGCATCCCGATCTTGTGTATGTGTCTTTAATCCTTAATACTTGAGGTGGGTATCAGGGTTTGAATCTGTGGCAGTTGTCAAAAACCTTTACCGCTCGGCCATCCAGGCTTCTTATGCTAAGTTTTTAACGAGCCAGCATGCATCAAATTTAAAACTCATGCAGTTTTACGGATCATTTTTAACCTAATGTCACTTCATATGTTTTTATTTTTTGGATTTTGGTTTTCCATGCTTTTGGCATACCATTTGTTAATCAAGTTTAGTGAAGTTTATATGGTGAATGCCATCTCATACAAGAGTATCTGCCAAGTATACAATGTTCAGGGTTTTCTGCTTATATCAATTACAGAAACACGTCATGATCATTATATTTGATATCTACGTTTGTATTGCAATAGAGAATTTCTTTTAAAAATAATAAAAATGTAGATATCAGTATTAGTGTGCATGACGCTATTCTGGAATAACCTTCAGCAGGTACGCTTAAAATCGAAAGATTGGAAAGCCATATAACTTAATGTTTTGGGAGCAATAAAATCAAAGGGCCTAAACAGGATAGCCAACATGGACTAAGGTCACCGTTATCTGAGGAAGGAAAACCTTGGTTTTATTAATATATAAATTTGTTTGCATTATTTGAGAACTGTAAATTTCTGTAATAAATATATCTAATAAACCATGTCCGTGCCGAAGCACTGACTACTGGATGGATGATACCCTCGGGGACTAATAGTCCACCAGCAGTGGACCCAGTGATAGTAATAAAAACGTAGATAGCAAATTTAGTGCGCATGACGCGTTTCAAATGTTATATTGACTACAATTTAACAAGTTTTAATTGGTCTAAAAAAACAAAAATGGAAAATAGAAAATAAACATCATACCGTCTGAACAGTTCCAAATCCAAAATCGAAATATCACATAAACAGTTGTATAGGACCAACCGTCCCCTCTAGCGCGGCCATGCATGTCAGTAAAGTGTTGGCCTTCACATATCACTGGGTGAATAGAGTTGTAGTAAAGGTTGTTGAGTACTAATTTTAAACCTTATGCATAATAGATATTTATTTGGCTTGGGTCGTATCTGAGGAATTTGATATCTACGTTTTTTATATATTCATTCTTTGTGACTCAAAACTTGCTATTTGTATCGGCCTAATTCTAGTTCTATAAAAGAGAGCCGACGTTCTTCACAATTATTTAGATGCTAAATGGTACACAAGAGAACCGAAGACATAATCCACTATCTTACTGTTAATACAGCTATCGTTATCTGTACGCAAGTGACAAACTACTTGTCCACAAAGTTTTTATATAATTCGAAAGACATTTTTATAGTTAATATGAGACGATTCTTAAAAAAAGCCTTGGCTTAATAGATTAGTACTCAGAAGACTCTGCAAGACGTATCAATACAAACTACACCGAGGCTGTTGATAAATTTAATAAATTAGTTGAGAAAAACTTTGAAGACACAAAATTTAAATCGTCTCTTGTGTCAAATAGAGTATTGTAGAAAAGTGACAATTGATGTCAAATTCGAAGCAAATGTCAAGATGAAGCTATTTGCTTTGTTCTGTCTTACAAATAGTTCTCTTCAATTCACTTCATCAAAATGCTGGAACATTTCATTGATAGCATATTTGCTATGTTTGGTGGACGTGTGTCTATACAAACAGTCGGAATTCCTATGAATACTAACCGTGCCCAATTTTCTTGCTGACTTGTTCCTTTATTCATGAGAGGCAGGGGATTCTCAAGAAAAACGGAAGGAAACTACCCATATTCTTTGATTTTACGTTCAGCTTTATAGATGATGTTTTTTTTTACTAAATATATCCAAATTATGCGATTATGTAGATCGTATCTATCACATTGAGCCTGAACTATACTACAATGTCTGGTTAATATCTTGATCTATGTATAGATATTCATAATCAGAACCGGACAAAGTTTTACGACAAACGTGATTATTTTAATTTCCCTATTATGAACTTACCAGTTATATATAGTAACATTCCAGCATAAGTGGGTATATATATATCTCGGTTGATACGATATTACAGAGCTTGTAGTACCTATCATGTTTTCCGTGAAGGCAGGTAGCTACTAACAAATAAGTTACCAAGACCAAAGGTTAACCGTTACTAACAAATGATCACGAATATGTTCCCTGTTTGTAAGTACAATGAAACCCTTTGGTCACACATGACATATCATAGCATTATTTACAAGAGTAACACGACGTGTACCATTAGTTGATAAGGAACTGACTACCATTTTGGAGCACCTGACTTCAACTCTGTTTTTACTGGGATTCCTGTTGTTCAATCTTTAGTTTTCTATGTGGTGTTTTCCATATCATTGTTTGTTTTTATGTCCTTTTTCTTTTGGTAATTATTGTGTCTATCCTTGTTCGGTTTACTGCTAATTGACCTTTCTAAATGTGTCCAATTAGCAAAGTTTGGATGATTAATTGACAGAACATCATCAATATACCTGACTTTAAGATTGAAGAATATACCCTCTTTGATTCATTTGTATTTGACGAGACTGTGTATAAACTCTGCTTCAAAGGTGCAAAGAATATCGACAAGGAACTCCAATATTATCATTTGTCTCATTTTCTGTGTAGTAACGATTTCATTTTGTTCTGTGTTTGATGAAATAAGTTAATTCGTGACCCAAACTTGCAGGGCTGCTTACTTCCTTTTAAAATAAAATGCGTGGGGACTTATTTCTTTTGAACTGGTTTTTAATTTTTCACGGGGAATGGTAGTGTAAAATGTAGGTATAAACGTTTGAGTACACCGAATGAGCAATCAAAAATGGACACTTTAGAAAAACTGGCAACATAATGTGCAGAAAGTTCATATGTTTGGATAGCAATTTTTTTCATTTTCTTGAGGGTTTTTCAAGTTTTTCAAGTTTTTCAATATCCACAATTGCTTGATGTCATAATACTCTGTGAATATAGTTTTTTTACAGTATGATTATAGTTCCTCTTTGATAAAATTTAATTCATATCTATGGATAACCTCTCGTGTCGAAGTGTTGCTTGTTGAAAGTTGCTACTAGAGATATTCTTCCAACATAGGAACCCATATACGTCCAAATAAAAGAATTAATTGCATATTTTATACAGCTCATATAACCAGTGATACCCTCTTTAGTAGAAAGCGTCACGAACCCTATAATATGAATCATCTCTTAAAATTCGGGGGTTCCCTATTGACAGAGAATGTGAAGGAAAATATCTATGTTCATTTACCTTGAACAAGATAGGACGGGAATGCAATTGAACATGAACCGCTTCGGTGGTGTAATAGTTAGTGTGCTCGCCTCGAGTGCGGTAGATCGTAGGTTCGAGCTCCGGTCGGGTAAAAACCAAGAACTATAAAATTGGTATGTGTTGCGTCTCCGCTTTGCACGGATCATTAAGAAGTAAGAGCAGACTGTTTGGTGCGGAATCAGAATAATGTGTTCTAGTGGAGATGCATGTCTACCCGTGGGCTGCTGTTTCAGTGAGCTAGTACTATAAAAATCCAACTCAGTGTATCGGTCTAGAACAAATGCTCAAAGCGGACCTTATCATCATTTCATTGAAAATTAACTTGTTTTCGCTATGCTATAGCTGAAAAATTGCTGAGTTAGCGTTAAACAACAATCACTCACTCACTCGCATGAACATGAACGAATTTTATATCTAGATCAGTATTCATGGAAACAATGTCCTATATAACAACATATAACTTAATAGTACTAACAATATTGCCATGTATATTCCTTACATAGTAGAGGACCCGGGTGACTCAATGAGTTAGATAGTTGGATTACCTAACAACTCGTACAAGACTATCACCAATACGGCGTGTGTTCGTGCCCGACTTTGTAAATTACAAATAAGGTGTACTCGACTCGCAGCCGCAAGTGATAAAGTTTACCAGTTGCTTGTCCATGGTGGGTGGTTCTCTCCTGGTACTCCGGCTTCTTCCACCACTAAAAATGGTCGCCATGATATCGCTGAAATATTGCTGAAAGTGGCGTTAAACACAATAAATCAAGTCAAATCAAATCCTTATATAGTACAGTCGATGTACCGATCACAACTTTCACTTGAACTGTTACTTATTATGCAGGTAGTAGTGTGTTCATTGCTCTTTACTACTCATATAAAGCGGGTTGTGTGGGACATAGCTACTACACTCCTCCACTATGACCGGCAAGCATAAGTGTTCTATTTTCTCATTGAACGTAAGAGAAATTATGAAATCATGGATATTGTTTAGGAATACTGATCTCATGAACATAATCAATTCTTGCTTTATTTTAGAGAAATTTGTAGGTCTTCATTTTAGATCACAATATAAAGTTGAAGGTTAAAATAAAACTGTTATGTGAGTTATTGGTAATTCTTTTGAAATGACAAGGATTTTTATTATCTGAAACGTTATCAGTGTGTCTATGACTTAAAATAATGGTGTGTTACTGAAACAGGTCTTTCGTCTGTTGACCCACTTAATAGCTGTAATATTAAAGTGTATGCTCCATAAATGCTCGTCAACATTGTTAATTTCATATGGACTATCTAAAATCCAACTGACACTCCTCGACATCATGTTCCTACTTCAGCCTACTTCAAACTAATACTCAAATTAGCACTATAATGCAAAATTGAAACCATATGTCTTATTATTTTGGCAAATTTTTTGCATTTGTTTTGAAAAGAATCTTATGATATGATTTGTAGGAAAAAACCCAACTTGAAATAAAACAGCACACGTGTAAATTTTGTGAATAATTTGTTTGTAAAGTTAAATGCCACTAAATTTCATCAATTATTTCGGAAACAGATTTTAGCACTATATATGTAGCACAATTCTTTTACCTTGCGTTCTTGTGGACATGTTACATGTACGCAGGAAGAGAACGAGGTTGAGATTTTACCCTTTAGTAAATATACTATTTGAACTTTAACCACAAAATATTACCCCACAGAACAATGGTTTTAAAGTTTTGTTCCACTTGTCGTTAACACTTCCCGATCTTTTCCTTATTTATGACTTATCTCCGAGTTTGTAACTAGATTAACATGAAGGGTGCCACTAGTGGAGCAGGAACTGCTTACTCTTCCGGTTCACCCACGGTTTGTAGTGAGGTTCGTGTTATTCGATCTTTAGTTTGATATGTATGTTTTGCAGATCGTTGTTTGTCCTTTTGTTCTTTTTCTTTTGGCCATTGTGTTGTCTGTCTTGCTTCGATTTGCGGATTCTGATTACCTCTTTGGTATTTTCAAACTGTTCTTGTAACTAACTAGTGTTTTTATGTTGTATTGTTGAGAACAAATTTAGGTTCAAAGTTGACTATTGTTTCATTATTATGTCTTACACTGACCTCGTATACACTCTAGTATTTAGATAATGGTTAAATCCATCAGCTCTCTTTAAATTAACTAATATTGTACTTATGACAACATATGTTTCTCGAAAATTATATATATCATGTATAATGTTCAAGATAATAGCGCGCTTTGTAATAACGCTGTTCGCCCCGTTATATGCGAGAGTTGGTGCTTTACTCACATGTAGAAAGCTCTTGTATGACCGCATCATTTCATTAATAGAGGAGACTGGGGCACATAAGACTAATTTAACCCACCTATTAATATTGACGTGACTGTACTAAGTCAGGAAAGTGAGTGGTAATGTATTTGCGTGTTAGGGGTATCGATTTTTGCCTCTTTCCACAGTTTAGAAATTTGATTGTAGAATTGTTCCGACAGTGTGGTATTTTTTTTTTTTTCATTTCATTTGAATAAACAACTTCTAAGCCACTCTAGGAATCATAACAACATGACGTTTTCTCATAAGAACGTCTGCTTTGATCTTAATGGCACTGAAATTCAACAATAATTTTGCCATCAATTAAATCTTTCTAAGTCTTTTAGTAAGAAACCGACTGATACATCAATAATATATTTAATATTATCCCGGCATTTCCCGAAGCTTGTTTTACCGACAAAGTAAATTGTCCATTCTTTAATGTTTATTATTATGATAATTGGGAAATGTGGTTTGTTATCGTAGCTAAATTCTCCATTTAAAACCGTTCTTTGTTCTTATTTATTACGTACTACGATTTGCAAAAACAAATTTGATGGACAGACATATATATGTTAGCTTAGGACTATTTATTGTAAGCACTTATATAAAGACATATCATATATAATAGATTTGATGTGGGTTACTTTCCAATATTTATTGCTTGAATGAACGAATTTGAATTGAACGAATATTGAATGAGCGAATTTTGATTGCACTAATTTTGATTGAACGAATATTGAATGAACAAATTTTGATTGAACGAATTTTGATTGAACGAATATTGAATGAAAAAATTTTGATTGAACGAATATCGAATTAACAAATTTTGATTGAACGAATATTGAATTATCGAATTTTGACTGAACGAATATTGAATTAACGAATTTTATTGAACGAATATTGAATTAACGCAATTTGAATGAACGAATTTTGAATTAGTGAATTTTGAATGAAAGATATTTTGATTGAACGAATTTTGATTGAACGAATATTGATTGAACGAATATTGAATTAACGAATTTTAATTGAACGAATTATGATTGAACGAATATTAGATTAACAAATGTTGACTGAACGAATATTGAATTAACGAATTTTGAATTAACAAATATTGAATGGACGAATTTTGAATGAACGAATTTTGATTGAACGAATATTAAATGAACGAATATAGAATTAACGAATTTTGAATGAATAAATGAATTTTGATTGAACGAATTATGATTGAACGAATATTGAATTAACGAATTTTGAATGAACGAATATTGAATTAGCGAAATTTGATAGAACGAATATAGAATTAACGAATGTTGAATGAACGAATTATGATTGAACGAATATTGAATTGACGAATTTTGAATGAACGAAATTTGAATAAACGAATTTTGAATTAACGAATTTTGGTATGACACTACCTCAAAGTATTGAACACATATGCCTGATTCATCAACAAGTTGTTCCTTTAAGCAAATGTTGCTTTTTTTATAATATCAATGTGTAATAGTCTACCATATATCTGTTTGTAATTAAAAGGGGAGACATTAATTTGTCAAACATGTCATAGATAGATATTTGATCTTCAACATTACAAAAGTAATTAAGTCGTATCTACAACGTGTTTCATATTTCATATATCTATTGAATCAAACTCCGTTGTAAAGAAACAAAACTCAGATTTCAATAACTTCATATATCTTCTTCATAGTTGTTCGTCTTGTAAACGGTACTGTTTTGAAACATAGAAACAAATTGTGGTCTGAACATTCTTATCGACAGACTGTGCTTTAGCTTCACATTTTCACAATTGTGTTTACTTTTCGAAAAACAATACGATAATGCATTAGCTTCACATTTTTACAATTCTGTTTACTTTTCAAAATCCAATAAGATAATACTTTAGCTTCACATTTTTGACAAATCTGTTTACTTTTCAAAAACCAATAAGATAAAGCTTTAGCTTCACATTTTTACAATTCTGTTTACTTTTCAAAAACCAATAAGATGATGTTTTATCTTCACATTTTTGCTATTCTGTTTACTTTTCAAAAATCAATAAGATAATGTTTTACCTTCACATTTTTACAATTCTGTTTACTTTTCAAAAACCAATAAGATGATGTTTTACCTTCACATTTTTACAATTCTGTTTACTTTTCAAAATCCAATAAGATAATACTTTAGCTTTACATTTTTGACAATTCTGTTTACTTTTCAAAAACCAATAAGATAATATTTTACCTTCACATTTTTACAATTCTGTTTACTTTTCAAAAACCAATAAGATGATGTTTTACCTTCACATTTTTACAATTCTATTTACTTTTCAAAAACCAATAAGACAGTGGGTTAGCTTAACCATATTTACAACTCAAACATATTTTCAAAAACCAATAACTATGTTAATGAACAGAACATAATTTTTTTTTTTACATATGGTAAATGATACTGATAAACTATAGGCAAATTGTAAAATGTGTATTTATGACTGCGATCGTCTTGCAGTTCGTGATGTAGGCACAATGATTACAACAAAAACGTAGATATCAAATTTAGTGTCCACGGCACGTTTCTGGATCAACCGTCATCAGGTAAGCTAAGAACCAAAATATTTGAAAGCCAAATAATTTCTAAAATAATTGGGAGCAAGAAAACCAGAGGATCTGAAACGAATAGCCATAATCGTCAAAGCGCACATATGCCTGATGGAGGAGTACCTTAGTTTTAATAATAATTACATGATCTAGGAAGTGTACATTTCAATAAAAAGTTTATCTAATAAACCATGTCAAATTACCCTCCAGTTACCTCAACTAAATGTATGGAGATACCTCCTATATTTTCTAAATTGTCAGGCTACTTTTGACAGAAAAGTGAGACATCACAAGCCAAATATAATAAAAACGTAGATATAATTTTTGTGTGTGCGCACGACGTGTTTCTGGAATAACCATCATCATGTACGCTCAAAATCGAAATATGACTTCTTTTTTTACTTGATTTAAAGGGATATTAAAGCTCATTTTGGTAATTTTTTGTATCTCATGAAAACTTGCAATTGGTTCAATAAATGATATTTATGAAACATTAACCCGGTTTTTATCAATGAAACTTTGTAAAAGTGACATAATGGAGACCATTCACCCAAATTTACTCAACAGGTGTCGCTCGAGTACCAACGGTGGTTAGCGGAGCGTTTTATTATCGCTTAGACGCTTGTAACCTATGTAAACTATTATTTCAAACACAATTTCTATCTAATGTATCCAACAATAATTATTTTTTATTTGTATAACAATATCCCCCAAGTTAACAACAAATGCATCATAAGTTGTAATCATCTTCTGACATGTTACTAAATTACTAAAGTGATCACGTCATTACGTTGAAATAAGACCAGGACAACGTTGCAATCATATTTGCGTCACGGGCACCTGTTACTAACTGTGAATGCGAATATAAAATGAAATTGAATACATTCTTTTTAATTTTTTCTTATGTTCTCCATGAGCAAAGATCAATATTTTCAATAATATTGTAATTAGTAAATACGCATAGCATACGTACAATAACTGTTGAATGAGGAAACTATAGTACACGTGTACGTAAGTTGTTAAACAAAGTTTGATATTTGTTCACATTCCTTGTATTTCCCTTTTTAAAATATTTTCGTGTTGGTTTCCGAGTTTTGTTGTATCGTGATTTTCTACTTTCATGGTAAATAATCGTTTATTAATGGTTAAAATCAAATAATTTCGATCAATTTCACGTACATTAATTATTCTTGGCGAATTGTATGTACTGTTCTGTTCCGGATTCCAACCACAGTGGCTTGTCTTTAAGACATATAACTTTATTAATAAAAAATATGCACCCCTATATCATTTTTAAGATATATATATTATATATATATATATATTATAAAAAAAAAACAACTAAGCGTGTTGGAACCTCATCTTCATCTCATTGAAAATTAACTTGTTCTCGTCGTGATATAGCTGAAAAATTGCCGTAAGCAACAATTACTCACTGATCCCCAACACGATGCTAAAAACATATTCTGTCTCAAACATAAATATCTACATTTATTAATCTACTATTTAAGTGGTTATTTTCGAAGGGGTGTTAATTTTGCGTTTTTTAGTCAAACTATTTTGCGAAAATTGAAAAAAGCAAAATTAAAAATTTTACGATTTCAGTATAATCTTAAGCCATTCAAATAAAGGCATCAAACATTCTGAACATTTTGATAAATAAAATTCAAACGTGAATACCTGGGTCGTATTATAGATACTGTTGATTTTTTTCATGAACAGTCATGTGCACATTTTATTTTCATCAACAGTCATGTGTGGATTTTATTTTTCATCAACAGTCGCTTGACTATTATTGATTGGTAATAATACTAATGTGATTTCTATATGATAAAGTTTGTCAGTGACTTGCGGCAGGTCGGTGGTTTTTTCAGGGAACTCCGGTTTCCTCCACCAATAAAACTGGCCGTCACGAAACAAGAAGTGTACTGTTTCAGTTCAACGGTAATACAAGCTATTTAACAACCTCTACACTAAATACAAAATATATTTGGGTGGTGTTGATTAAATTACATGATAGTGCTACATATGATGATAGAAGAAAAGTATATGAATGGTTAAAGCATCAAGCATTAAAATGCAACTTATCTCTTTGAAGGTTTACTTTTTAAGGAATCAATCTTATCGGAACAAATCCGCGAATCAGAAGCAATAATTAAACTGTTGCACTTTCTTGCATAAGGTTCTTGAAATCCGGACACGTATTATACGAGTGATTGTTGTTGTTTAACGTCAATTCAGCAATTTTTCAGCTATATCATGGCGAGAACAAGTTAATTTTTTTATGAGATGATGATGAGGTCCGCCTTGTACTAGACCAACACACTGAGTTGGATTTTTATAGTGCTAGCTCACTAAAACAACAGTCCGCGGATAGACATGTCGCCCCACTCGGACACATTATCCTGATTCCGAGCCGACCAGTCTTTGCTCTTTTTCCTTAATGCTGCGTGCTTACCAGAGAAGCAAAAATATCAATTTGCATAGTCTTTCGTATGACCCGACCGGGCTCGAACCCACGATCTACTGCACTCTAGGCGAGCACTCTAACCATTACGCCACCGATGCGGTTCGTATTATACGAAGCTGCATGGACGCGGCCGAGACACACATTCATGTCATTAAGGGGACGACCATTTAACTTTTAGGATGGTTTTTTTCTGAAAAATAAAAATATTAATTATGTGGTGAAATTTTAAAGAAACAAAATAAATTGACACGAAAAATGCAAAAATATCATTAATCCGGCCCTACAGTTCTCAACGAGAAATTTATGATAAAAATTTGAAGGGAAATTACTGATTTTTTTTTATGTCCAAAAAATAAAAATCTGATTTTTGTTTCCTGTGAAAAAAATATATCGCTGTGGGGGAAATGATAGTTTTCTGTGTAGTGTTTTGTAGATCAGTGAGTGTCCTTTTTCTTTTGGCCATTGTATTGCCTGCCCTTGCGCTTGGGGATCTTAAAACTCTTCTTGCATTGTTTTTGAAGCAAAAGCGAGTACGCAAATTTACATGGTTAGACCCTATACAGTGAAAAAAATACGTGTACAATTTTCAATCGGGTTCAATTTAGTCTGAAAACTCGTGTGCAATTTTATGTCATTATAGACAACAAATGAAGCAAAAAAAACTCGTGTGCAATTTTACGTCATTAGACACCAAATGAAGTAAAAAAAAAACCACATACATGCAATTTTACATTGCCATTGCAGGCATTGGGCCCTTTAGGTTATGATTGTTACCGGTCACTGTGAAATAAACTAGGAAAAAAGGTATTGGAAATATCAAATTAAAATCTATTATGTTCACTTAAGTCCTCTCTATAGGCCGTGCCTACCGTCATATTACGCAACGCTTCAGATCAAGGACACCGCGTAGGTAATGATCTTGCCATTTGATTACATTGGTTACAAGCGTTTATCGGAAAACAAACGTTTCCCTAACCACCGTTGGTACAGCGAAGCCACCTGGGGGGGGGGGGGGGGGGGGGGAATGGGTGAATGGTCTCCATTCGTTGATAATTCTGTCATATCTTGCGGTTTTTCCAATAATTGAATTTTTGCTTCCTAGACAAAAATTAATTTCGACCCCTTTTAAGTGATATTTTAACGATATTAGGGATTATATGGGCGTGCAAAGTATTTTTGGATTGTTTTTACAATTAGATTGCAAAGAAACAGCCTTCGTCACGAGTTGAAAAAATATATGTTGAAACGAGCTTTAATATCCCTTTAAAGACACTAATATATTTACTACCTAATGATTGTTTTTATCGAATATAAATTGATCAGCTTTAAAATATCTACATTTTAAAATGGAAATTTTTATTTATTAACAATCTGACCCTTTAGTGCTAAGTAATAATTCTAGGAATAAGCTCCATAAATGATTTATTAAACTGTTGATTCTTAGTCCTTTGTCATCACCACAGACACATTAAACAGTCATATGATGTTACATGTAATTAATTAAGGTACATGGCCTGATTATTTGTATATCGAATGACGATCTTTACATGATTAAAATGGTTGAATCATGACTTAGTTGTTTTCCTAGGTTGAAAAGCAAATCTGATATACTAAGTGATTAACGATGGTTTTTTTTCAAAACGAGGGGACTTTACTCAGTCGAAGGGCGAAGTCCTGAGATGAGAGATGACTGAGAAACGTCCTCGAGTTTTAAAAAACATCTTTAATTATTTTATCGCTATTTTGTATTCATAATTAAATAATTTCTGTTGAGATACTGACATTTTTTTAAACACAATTAATATTTTATATTGTTAATCACTTATTATCAAGGATTTGGTAATGTGACGTCATTATATAACGTCATATTAGAAAGCAGCGATATTACTACATGCGTCCTTGACAACGCTTAGCGATTAGCGATAATGTATTGGAATCATCTCAGCGCTTACGTGATATGAAATATATTGGTTTTAAACATCAAAGGGAAAATAAACAAAATAGCGATAATATAGCTTATATAACGTTTATTATAAAACTGAAATAGAGAATAGAGAACATGACTGTAATTGTTAAGGCTGGTGATACTGTAGCATCGATGTTCGGTGCGTGTCGACTCCCAGTTGTGTGTAGGATGGTTCGTGTCTTATTTGTGTTGTTTCTTTTGTGTATATTGGTGTCCAACGATTATATAAGTAGCAGAAATACGATATCGTTTATTACTTTAAGAGCAGAAATGTCCGTTCCAACAAGTTTTCAAATATTCACCACAAAATGATTGTCGTTCTCAATCATAAAGCAAAGTTAAAATATCTACATTTTAAAATGAAAATCATAATTTATTAACAATCTGGCGACCGCTTCACTACAGGTCGTAAGTCGTAAACGACCGTTTCACTAATAGTTAGGATTTACGACTTACGATAAAAAGTAATCGCAAAGTTAAGAGTGGTGGTAGGTACTCGTAAGTCGTAAATCGTAAACCTATAAACATGTAGCAAATTATGACCGCGTTGTTTGTAGCTCTTTTTCAGGAATAGGGACATGTGAGAGAAGACACGGCTGATTTTTCGCGATAAACTAAACCCACTTTTATTTACTAGCACCGCACAACAAATAAATAGAACCTACATCAAATCATTATTTGAACCTAGTTCTTCAATTCGTTTATAGATTAAAGCATTGCTTGGAGAATTATTAAACGGCTCTCTGGAAATTATTGAATGCGAAGTTTATGATCAATTACAACTCTCCTAGGTACCAACCATTTAATAACAGAGTGGGAGGGGTCTGGTATGTTCATGCTTGATAGAATGTTTTTTTCGTGTCAGTAGAAAACCTTTATTTTTACATATCAGGTAGATCAATCTTTTTTTATACATACATGAGGCAAAAACAATTTTTCAAATATTTTTTTTTACAAAAGATAGACTAGTAAATTCAAGCAAATATTTATCAAAAGACGCCTTGTAGAGTTCAAACTTTACAAAAAGAGATAAGAAGTCTACATACATTAATCAGAACAACAAGAACATTTATTTAGCGTGTTCGCCTCGAGTGTGGTAGATCATGGGTTCGAGTCCCGGTCGGGTCATACCAAAGACTATAAAATGGATATGTGTTGCTTCTCCGCTAAGCACGCAGTATTAAGGAGAAAGAGCAAAGACTGGTTGACTCGGAATCAGAATAATGTGTCCGAGTGGAGCGACAAGTCTACCCGCGTACTGTTGTTTCAGAGAGCTAGCACTATAAAAATCCAACTCAGCGTATTGGTCTAGAACAGTTTCTCTGGGTTGTCAATTTTTGATTGTCCCTTCGGTATTCTCTAACGTTTACATATTACATATTACATAAATGATTTATTAAACTGTTGATTCTTAGTCCTTTGTCATCACCACAGACACATTAAACAGTCATATGATGTTACATGTCATTAATTCAGTTAATAACTTTGATTATTTGTACATCGAATGATGAACTTTACATGATTAAAATGGCTGAAAATCGTGACATAATTTAATTTCTTCTTACGTTGAAATGAAATCTGATATGGCATAAGAACAGTTTGAAGATACCAAAAGGTTAATCAGAATCCATATTACATAAAAGCGTTGAAAACATCACAATAAATCAATACTGTGAATACTTGCAATAAAAGTGTCTAAAATATATTATAGTCGTCAGTTTGATTTGGGGAAAATTAATTTGAATAATATAGCAATAATTTATCCGAATATGAGCTGACTTATAAGAAACTAAGAAACAGGAACTGCTTTTCGGGTTTTTCATTTTGTTTGTGGGGTCCGTGTTGCTACTCTCTTTAGTTTTCTGTGGGGTCCGTCTTGCTACTCTCTTTAGTTTTTTGTGGGGTCCGTGTTGCTACTCTATTTAGTTTTCTGTGGGGTCTGTGTTGCTACTCTCTTCAGTTTTCTGTGGGGTCCGTGTTGCTACTCTCTCTAGTTTTTTGTGGGGTCCGTGTTGCTACTCTCATTAGTTTTCTGTGGGGTCCGTGTTGCTACTCTCTAGTTTTCTGTGGGGTCCGTGTTGCTACTCTCTTTAGGTTTCTGTGGGGTCCGTGTTGCTATTCTCTTTAGTTTTCTGTGGGGTCCGTGTTGCTACTCTCTTTAGTTTTCTGTGGGGTCCGTGTTGCTACTCTCTCTAGTCTTCTGTTGGGTTCGTGTTGCTACTCTCTTTAGTTTTCTATGGGGTCCGTGTTGCTACTCTCTTTAGTTTTCTGTGGGGTCCGTGTTGCTACTCTCTTTAGTTTTCTGTGGGGTCCGTGTTGCTACTCTCTTTAGTTTTCTGTAGGGTACGTCTTGCTACTCTCTCTACTTTTTGTGGGGTCCGTGTTGCTACTCTCTTCAGTTTTCTGTGGGGTCCGTGTTGCTACTCTCTTTAGTTTTCTGTGGGGTCCGTGTTGCTACTCTCTTTAGTTTTCTGTGGGGTTTGTGTTCCTGCTCTCTTTAGTTTTCTGTGGGGTCCGTGTTGCTACTCTCTTTAGTTTTCTGTGGGGTCCGTGTTGCTACTCTCTTTAGTTTTCTGTGGGGTTCGTGTTCCTACTCTCTTTAGTTTTTTGTGCGGTCCGTGTTGCTACTCTCTTCAGTTTTCTGTGGTGTCCGTGTTCTACTCTCTTCAGTTTTTTGTGGGGTCCGTGTTGCTACTCTCTTTAGTTTTTTGTGGGGTCCGTGTTGCTACTCTCTTTAGTTTTCTGTGGGGTTCGTGTTGCTACTCTCTTTAGTTTTCTGTGGGGTCCGTGTTGCTACTCTCTTTAGTTTTCTGTGGGGTCCGTGTTGCTACTCTCTTTAGTTTTTTGTGGGGTCCGTGTTGCTACTCTCTTCAGTTTTCTGTGGGGTCGTGTTGCTACTCTCTTTAGTTTTCTGTGGGGTCCGTGTTGCTACTCTCTTTAGTTTTCTGTGGGGTCTGTGTTCCTGCTCTCTTTTGTCTTCTGTTGGGTTCGTGCTCCTACTCTCTTCAGTTTTCTGTGGGGTCCGTGTTGCTACTCTCTTTAGTTTTCTGTGGGGTCCGTGTTGCTACTCTCTTTATTTTTTTGTGGGGTCCGTGTTGCTACTCTCTTTAGTTTTCTGTGGGGTCCGTGTTGCTAATCTCTTTAGTATTTTGTGGGGTCCGTGTTGCTACTCTCTTTAGTTTTCTGTGGGGTCCGTGTTGCTACTCTCTTTAGTTTTCTGTGGGGTCCGTGTTGCTAGTCTCTTTAGTTTTTTGTGGGGTCCGTGTTGCTACTCTCTTTAGTATTCTGTGGGGTCCGTGTTGCTACTCTCTTTAGGTTTCTGTGGGGTCCGTGTTGCTACTCTCTTTAGTTTTTTGTGGGGTCCGTGTTGCTATTCTCGTTAGTTTTCTGTGGGGCTCGTGATGCTACTCTCTTTAGTTTTTTGTGGGGTCCGTGTTGCTACTCTCTTTAGTTTTCTGTGAGGTCCGAGTTGCTATTCTCTTTAGTATTCTGTGCGGTCCGTGTTGCTACTCTCTTTAGTTTTCTGTGGGTTCCGTGTTGCTACTCTCTTTAGGTTTTTGTGGGATCCGTCTTGCTACTCTCTAGTTTTTTGTGGGGTCCGTGTTGCTATTTTCTTTAGTTTTCTGTGGGGTCCGTGTTGCTACTCTCTTTAGTTTTATGTGGGGTCCGTGTTGCTCCTCTCTTTAGTTTTATGTGGGGTCTGTGTTCCTACTCTCTTTAATCTTCTGTTGGGTTCGTGTTGCTACTCTCTTTAGTCTTCTGTTGGGTTCGTGTTGCTCCTCTCTTTTGTTTTCTGTGGGATCTGTGTTCCTACTCTCTTTAGTCTTCTGTGGGGTCCATGTTGCTACTCTCTTTAGTCTTCTGTTGGGTTCGTGTTGCTACTCTCTTTAGTTTTTTGTGGGGTCCGTGTTGCTATTCTCGTTAGTTTTCTGTGGGGTTCGTGATGCTACTCTCTTTAGTTTTCTGTGAGGTCCGAGTTGCTATTCTCTTTAGTATTCTGTGCGGTCCGTGTTGCTACTCTCTTAGTTTTCTGTGGGTTCCGTGTTGCTACTCTCTTTAGGTTTTTGTGGGATCCGTCTTGCTACTCTCTAGTTTTTTGTGGGGTCCGTGTTGCTATTTTCTTTAGTTTTCTGTGGGGTCCGTGTTGCTATTCTCTTTAGTTTTATGTGGGGTCCGTGTTGCTCCTCTCTTTAGTTTTATGTGGGGTCTGTGTTCCTACTCTCTTTAGTCTTCTGTTGGGTTCGTGTTGCTACTCTCTTTAGTCTTCTGTTGGGTTCGTGTTGCTACTCTCTTTAGTTTTATGTGGGGTCTGTGTTCCTACTCTCTTTAGTCTTTTGTGGGGTCCATGTTGCTACACTCTTTAGTCTTCTGTTGGGTTCGTGTTGCTACTCTCTTTAGTTTTCTGTGGGGTCCGTGTTCCTACTCTCTTTAGTCTTCTGTTGGGTTCGTGTTGCTACTCTCTTTAGTTTTCTGTGGGGTCCGTGTTGCTACTCTCTTTAGTTTTCTGTGGGGTTCGTGTTGCTACTCTCTTTAGTTTTCTGTGGGGTCCGTGTTGCTACTCTCTTTAGTCTTTTGTGGGGTCCATGTTGCTACACTCTTTAGTCTTCTGTTGGGTTCGTGTTGCTACTCTCTTTAGTCTTCTGTTGGGTCCGTGTTGCTTCTCTCTTTAGTTTTCTGTGGGGTCCGTGTTCCTACTCTCTTTAGTCTTCTGTTGGGTTCGTGTTGCTACTCTCTTTAGTTTTCTGTGGGGTCCGTGTTGCTACTCTCTTTAGTTTTCTGTGGGGTTCGTGTTGCTACTCTCTTTAGTTTTCTGTGGGGTCCGTGTTGCTACTCTCTTTAGTTTACTGTGGGGTCCGTGTTGCTACTCTCTTTAGTTTTCTGTGGGGTCCGTGTTGCTACTCTCTTTAGTATTCTGTGGGGTCCGTGTTGCTACTCTCTAGTTTTCTGTGGGGTCCGTGTTGCTACTCTCTTTAGTTTTCTGTGGGGTCCGTGTTGCTACTCTCTTTAGTTTTATGTGGGGTCCGTGTTGTTACTCTCTTTAGTTTTTTGTGGGGTCCGTGTTGCTACTCTCTTTACTTTTTTGTGGGGTCCTTGTTGCTACTCTCTTTAGTATTCTGTGGGGTCCGTGTTGCTACTCTCATTAGTTTTCTGTGGGGTCCGTGTTGCTACTCTCTTTAGTATTCTGTGGGGTCCGTGTTGCTACTCCCTAGTTTTTTGTGGGGTCCGTGTTGCTACTCTCTTTAGTTTTCTGTGGGGTCCGTGTTGCTACTCTCTTTAGTTTTATGTGGGGTCCGTTTTGTTACTCTCTTTAGTTTTCTGTGGGGTCCGTGTTGCTACTCTCTTTAGTTTTCTGTGGGGTCCGTGTTGTTACTCTCTTTAGTTTTCTGTGGGGTCCGTGTTGCTCCTCTCTTTAGTTTTATGTGGGGTCTGTGTTCCTACTCTCTTTAGTCTTCTGTTGGGTTCGTGTTGCTACTCTCTTTAGTCTTCTGTTGGGTTCGTGTTGCTACTCTCCGTAGTTTTATGTGGGGTCTGTGTTCCTACTCTCTTTAATCTTCTGTTGGGTTCGTCCCTTCGGTATTCTCTTACGCTTACATATTACATAAATGATTTATTAAACTGTTGATTCTTAGTCCTTTGTCATCACCACAGACACATTAAACAGTCATATGATGTTACATGTCATTAATTCAGTTAATAACTTTGATTATTTGTACATCGAATGATGAACTTTACATGATTAAAATGGTTGAAATTCGTGACATAATTTAATTTCTTCTTAAGTTGAAATGAAATTTGATATGGCATAAGAACAGTTTGAAGATACCAAAAGGTTAATCAGAATCCATATTACATAAAAGCGTTGAAAACATCACAATAAATCAATACTGTGAATACTTGCAATAAAAGTGTCTAAAATATATTATAGTCGTCAGTTTGATTTGGGGAAAATTAATTTGAATAATATAGCAATAATTTATCCGAATATGAGCTGACTTATAAGAAACTAAGAAACAGGAATTGCTTGTCGGGTTTTTCATTTTGTTTGTGGGGTCCTTGTTGCTACTCTCTTTAGTTTTCTGTGAGGTCCGTGTTGCTACTCTCTTTAATTTTCTGTGGGGTCCGTGTTGCTACTCTCTTTAGTTTTTTGTGGGGTCCGTGTTGCTAATCTCTTTAGTTTTCTGTGGGGTCCGTGTTGCTACTCTCTTTAGTTTTTTGTGGGGTCCGTGTTGCTACTCTCTTCAGTTTTCTGTGGGGTCCGTGTTGCTACTCTCTTTAGTTTTCTGTGCGGTCCGTGTTGCTACTCTCCTTAGTTTTTTGTGTGATCCGTGTTGCTACTCTCTAGTTTTTTGTGGGGTCCGTGTTGCTACTCTCTTTAGTTTTTTGTGGAGTCCGTGTTGCTACTCTCTTTAGTTTTTTGTGGGGTCCGTGTTGCTACTCTCTTTAGTGTTTTGTGGGGTCCGTGTTGCTACTCTCTTTAGTATTTTGTGGGGTCCGTGTTGCTACTCTCTTTAGTTTTCTGTGGGGTCCGTGTTCCTACTCTCTTTAGTCTTCTGTTGGGTTCGTGTTGCTACTCTCTTTAGTTTTCTGTGGGGTCCGTGTTGCTACTCTCTTCAGTTTTCTGTGGGGTCCGTGTTCTACTCTCTTTAGTTTTTTGTAGGGTCCGTGTTGCTACTCTCTTTAGTTTTCTGTGGGGTCCGTGTTGCTACTCTCTTTAGCTTTTTGTGGGGTCCGTGTTGCTACTCTCTTTAGTTTTCTGTGGGGTCCGTGTTGCTACTCTCTTTAGTTTTCTGTGGGGTCCGTGTTGCTACTCTCTTTAGTTTTCTGTGGGGTCCGTGTTCCTACTCTCTTTACTTTTTTGTGGGGTCCTTGTTGCTACTCTCTTTAGTATTCTGTGGGGTCCGTGTTGCTACTCTCATTAGTTTTCTGTGGGGTCCGTGTTGCTACTCTCTTTAGTATTCTGTGGGGTCCGTGTTGCTACTCCCTAGTTTTTTGTGGGGTCCGTGTTGCTACTCTCTTTAGTTTTCTGTGGGGTCCGTGTTGCTACTCTCTTTAGTTTTATGTGGGGTCCGTTTTGTTACTCTCTTTAGTTTTCTGTGGGGTCCGTGTTGCTACTCTCTTTAGTTTTCTGTGGGGTCCGTGTTGTTACTCTCTTTAGTTTTCTGTGGGGTCCGTGTTGCTACTCTCTTTAATTTTCTGTGGGGTCCGTGTTGCTACTCTCTTTAGTTTTTTGTGGGGTCCGTGTTGCTAATCTCTTTAGTTTTCTGTGGGGTCCGTGTTGCTACTCTCTTTAGTTTTTTGTGGGGTCCGTGTTGCTACTCTCTTCAGTTTTCTGTGGGGTCCGTGTTGCTACTCTCTTTAGTTTTCTGTGCGGTCCGTGTTGCTACTCTCCTTAGTTTTTTGTGTGATCCGTGTTGCTACTCTCTAGTTTTTTGTGGGGTCCGTGTTGCTACTCTCTTTAGTTTTTTGTGGGGTCCGTGTTGCTACTCTCTTTAGTTTTTTGTGGGGTCCGTGTTGCTACTCTCTTTAGTGTTTTGTGGGGTCCGTGTTGCTACTCTCTTTAGTATTTTGTGGGGTCCGTGTTGCTACTCTCTTTAGTTTTCTGTGGGGTCCGTGTTCCTACTCTCTTTAGTCTTCTGTTGGGTTCGTGTTGCTACTCTCTTTAGTTTTCTGTGGGGTCCGTGTTGCTACTCTCTTCAGTTTTCTGTGGGGTCCGTGTTCTACTCTCTTTAGTTTTTTGTAGGGTCCGTGTTGCTACTCTCTTTAGTTTTCTGTGGGGTCCGTGTTGCTACTCTCTTTAGCTTTTTGTGGGGTCCGTGTTGCTACTCTCTTTAGTTTTCTGTGGGGTCCGTGTTGCTACTCTCTTTAGTTTTCTGTGGGGTCCGTGTTGCTACTCTCTTTAGTTTTCTGTGGGGTCCGTGTTCCTACTCTCTTTACTTTTTTGTGGGGTCCTTGTTGCTACTCTCTTTAGTATTCTGTGGGGTCCGTGTTGCTACTCTCATTAGTTTTCTGTGGGGTCCGTGTTGCTACTCTCTTTAGTATTCTGTGGGGTCCGTGTTGCTACTCCCTAGTTTTTTGTGGGGTCCGTGTTGCTACTCTCTTTAGTTTTCTGTGGGGTCCGTGTTGCTACTCTCTTTAGTTTTATGTGGGGTCCGTTTTGTTACTCTCTTTAGTTTTCTGTGGGGTCCGTGTTGCTACTCTCTTTAGTTTTCTGTGGGGTCCGTGTTGTTACTCTCTTTAGTTTTCTGTGGGGTCCGTGTTGCTCCTCTCTTTAGTTTTATGTGGGGTCTGTGTTCCTACTCTCTTTAGTCTTCTGTTGGGTTCGTGTTGCTACTCTCTTTAGTCTTCTGTTGGGTTCGTGTTGCTACTCTCCTTAGTTTTATGTGGGGTTTGTGTTCCTACTCTCTTTAATATTCTGTTGGGTTCGTCCCTTCGGTATTCTCTAACGTTTACATATTACATAAATGATTTATTAAACTGTTGATTCTTAGTCCTGTGTCATCACCACAGACACATTAAACAGTCATATGATGTTACATGTCATTAATTCAGTTAATAACTTTGATTATTTGTACATCGAATGATGAACTTTACATGATTAAAATGGTTGAAAATCGTGACATAATTTAATTTCTTCTTAAGTTGAAATGAAATCTGATATGGCATAAGAACAGTTTGAAGATACCAAAAGGTTAATCAGAATCCATATTACATAAAAGCGTTGAAAACATCACAATAAATCAATACTGTGAATACTTGCAATAAAAGTGTCTAAAATATATTATAGTCGTCAGTTTGATTTGGGGAAAATTAATTTGAATAATATAGCAATAATTTATCCGAATATGAGCTGACTTATAAGAAACTAAGAAACAGGAATTGCTTGTCGGGTTTTTCATTTTGTTTGTGGGGTTCTTGTTGCTACTCTCATTAGTTTTCTGTGAGGTCCGTGTTGCTACTCTCTTTAATTTTCTGTGGGGTCCGTGTTGCTACTCTCTTTAGTTTTTTTTGGGGTCCGTGTTGCTAATCTCTTTAGTTTTCTGTGGGGTCCGTGTTGCTACTCTCTTTAGTTTTTTGTGGGGTCCGTGTTGCTACTCTCTTCAGTTTTCTGTGGGGTCCGTGTTGCTACTCTCTTAGTTTTCTGTGGGGTCCGTGTTGCTACTCTCCTTAGTTTTTTGTGTGGTCCGTGTTGCTACTCTATAGTTTTTTGTGGGGTCCGTGTTGCTACTCTCTTTAGTTTTTTGTGGGGTCCGTGTTGCTACTCTCTTTAGTTTTTTGTGGGGTCCGTGTTGCTACTCTCTTTAGTGTTTTGTGGGGTCCGTGTTGCTACTCTCTTTAGTATTTTGTGGGGTCCGTGTTGCTACTCTCTTTAGTTTTCTGTGGGGTCCGTGTTCCTACTCTCTTTAGTCTTCTGTTGGGTTCGTGTTGCTACTCTCTTTAGTTTTCTGTGGGGTCCGTGTTGCTACTCTCTTCAGTTTTCTGTGGGGTCCGTGTTGCTACTCTCTTTAGTATTCTGGGGGGTCCGTGTTGCTACTCTCTTTAGTTTTCTGTGGGGTCCGTGTTGCTACTTTCATTAGTTTTCTGTGGGGTCCGTGTTGCTACTCTCTTTAGTGTTCCGTGGGGTCCGTGTTGCTATTCTCTTTAGTTTTCTGTGGGGTCCGTGTTGCTACTCCCTTCAGTTGTCTGTGGGTTCCGTGTTGCTACTCTCTATAGTTTTCTGTGGGGTCCGTGTTGCTACTCTCTTTAGTTTTCTGTGGGGTTCGTGTTGCTACTCTTTTTAGTTTTCTGTGGGGTCCGTGTTCCTACTCTCTTTAGTTTTTTGTGGGGTCCATGTTGCTACTCTCTTTAGTTTTTTGTGGGGTCCGTGTTGCTACTCTCTTTAGTTTTCTGTGGGGTCCGTGTTGCTACTCTCTTCAGTTTTCTGTGGGGTACGTGTTGCTACTCTCTTCAGTTGTCTGACGGGGTCCGTGTTGCTACTCTTTTTAATTTTATGTGGGGTCAGTGTTGCTACTCTCTTCAATTTTCTGTGGGGTCCGCGTTGCTACTCTCTTTAGTTTTTTGTGTGGTCCGTGTTGCTACTCTCTTTAGTTTTCTGTGGGGTCCGTGTTGCTACTCTCTTAGTTTTCTGTGCGGTCCGTGTTGCTACTCTCCTTAGTTTTTTGTGTGGTCCGTGTTGCTACTCTCTAGTTTTTTGTGGGGTCCGTCTTGCTACTCTCTTTAGTTTTTTGTGGGGTCCGTGTTGCTACTCTCTTTAGTTTTTTGTAGGGTCCGTGTTGCTACTC
Organism: Bathymodiolus septemdierum; assembly: GCA_963383655.1. Lineage (NCBI taxonomy): Eukaryota > Metazoa > Mollusca > Bivalvia > Mytilida > Modiolidae > Bathymodiolus > Bathymodiolus septemdierum. Next base: position 80,175,572 of record OY726521.1, read on the forward strand.
TCTTTAGTGTTTTGTGGGGTCCGTGTTGCTACTCTCTTTAGTATTTTGTGGGGTCCGTGTTGCTACTCTCTTTAGTTTTCTGTGGGGTCCGTGTTCCTACTCTCTTTAGTCTTCTGTTGGGTTCGTGTTGCTACTCTCTTTAGTTTTCTGTGGGGTCCGTGTTGCTACTCTCTTCAGTTTTCTGTGGGGTCCGTGTTGCTACTCTCTTTAGTTTTCTGTGGGGTCCGTGTTGCTACTTTCATTAGTTTTCTGTGGGGTCCGTGTTGCTACTCTCTTTAGTGTTCCGTGGGGTCCGTGTTGCTATTCTCTTTAGTTTTTTGTGGGGTCCGTGTTGCTACTCCCTTCAGCTGTCTGTGGGGTCCGTGTTGCTACTCTCTATAGTTTTCTGTGGGGTCCGTGTTGCTACTCTCTTTAGTTTTCTGTGGGGTTCGTGTTGCTACTCTCTTTAGTTTTCTGTGGGGTCCGTGTTCCTACTCTCTTCAGTTTTTTGTGGGGTCCATGTTGCTACTCTCTTTAGTTTTTTGTGGGGTCCGTGTTGCTACTCTCTTTAGTTTTCTGTGGGGTCCGTGTTGCTACTCTCTTCAGTTTTTGTGGGGGCCGTGTGGCTCCTCTCTTTAGTTTTCTGTGGGGTACGTGTTGCTACTCTCTTCAGTTGTCTGTGGGGTCCGTGTTGCTACTCTCTTCAATTTTCTGTGGGGTCCGCGTTGCTACTCTCTGTAGTTTTTTGTGTGGTCCGTGTTGCTACTCTCTTTAGTTTTTTGTGGGGTTCGTGTTGCTACTCTCTTTAGTTTTCTGTGGGGTCAGTGTTACTACTCTCTTTAGTCTTCTGTTGGGTTCGTGTTGCTACTCTCTTTAGTTTTCTGTGGGGTCCGTGTTGCTACTCTCTTTAGTTTTCTGTGGGGTCCGTGTTGCTACTCTCTTTAGTATTATGTGGGGTCCGTGTTGCTACTCTCTTTAGTCTTCTGTTGGGGTCCGTGTTCTACTCTCTTTAGTTTTTTGGGGGGTTCGTGTTGCTACTCTCTTTAGTTTTCTGTTGGGGTCCGTGTTCTACTCTCTTTAGTTTTTTGTGAGGTCCGTGTTGCTACTCTCTTTAGTATTTTGTGGGCTCCGTGTTGCTACTCTCTTTAGTTTTTTGTGGGATCCGTGTTGCTACTCTCTTTAGTTTTCTGTGGGGTCCGTGTTGCTACTCTCTTTAGTTTTTTGTGGGGTCCGTGTTGCTACTCTCTTTAGTTTTTTCTGGGGTTCGTGTTGCTACTCTCTTTAGTTTTTTGTGGGGTCCGTGTTGCTACTGTCTTTAGTTTTATGTGGGGTCCGTGTTGCTACTCTCTAGTTTTCTGTGCGGTCCGTGTTGCTACTCTCTAGTTTTCTGTTGGGTCCGTGTTGCTACTCTCTAGTTTTCTATGGGTTACGTGTTGCTACTCTCTAGTTTTCTGTGGGGTCCGTGTTGCTACTCACTTTAGTTTTCTGTGGGGTCTGTGTTCCTACTCTCTTTCGTCTTCTGTTGGGTTCGTGTTGCTCCTCTCTTTAGTTTTCTGTGGGGTCCGTGTTGCTACTCTCTTTAGTCTTCTGTTGGGTTCGTGTTCCTACTCTCTTTAGTTTTTTGTGGGGTTCGTGTTGCTACTCTCTTTAGTTTTCTGTGGGGTCCGTGTTGCTGATCTCTTTAGTTTTCTGTGGGGTCCGTGTTGCTACTCTTTTAAGTCTTCTGTTGGGTTCGTTTTGCTACTCTCTTTAGTTTTATGTGAGGTCCGTGTTGCTGCTCTCTTTAATTTTCTGTGGGGTCCATGTTGCTACTCTCTTTAGTTTTTTGTGGGGTCCGTGTTGCTACTCTCTTTAGCTTTCTGTGGGGTCCTTGTTTCTACTCTCTTTAGTTTTTTGTGGGGTCCGTGTTGCTACTCTCTTCAGTTTTCTGTGGGGTCCGTGTTGCTACTCTCTTTATTTTTTTGTGGGGTCCGTGTTGCTACTCTCTAGTTTTTTGTGGGGTCCGTGTTGCTACTCTCTTTAGTTTTTTGTAGGGTCCGTGTTGCTACTCTCTTTAGTTTTTTGTGGGGTCCGCGTTGCTACTCTCTTTAGTGTTTTGTGGGGTCAGTGTTGCTACTCTCTTTAGTATTTTGTGGGGTCCGTGTTGCTACTCTCTTTAGTTTTCTGTGGGGTCCATGTTCCTACTATCTTTAGTCTTCTGTTGGGTTCGTGTTGCTACTCTCTTTAGTTTTCTGTGGGGTCCGTGTTGCTACTCTCTTTAGTATTCTGTGGGGTCCGTGTTGCTACTCTCTTTAGTTTTCTGTTGGGGTCCGTGTTGCTACTTTCATTAGTTTTCTGTGGGGTCCGTGTTGCTACTCTCTTTAGTTTTCTGTGGGGTCCGTGTTGCTACTCTCTTTAGTTTTCTGTGGGGTCCGTGTTGCTACTCTCTTCAGTTGTCTGTGGGGTCCGTGTTGCTACTCTCTTTAGTTTTCTGTGGGGTCCGTGTTGCTACTCTCTTTAGTTTTCTGTTGGGGTCCGTGTTGCTACTTTCATTAGTTTTCTGTGGGGTCCGTGTTGCTACTCTCTTTAGTTTTCTGTGGGGTCCGTGTTGCTACTCTCTTTAGTTTTCTGTGGGGTCCGTGTTGCTACTCTCTTCAGTTGTCTGTGGGGTCCGTGTTGCTACTCTCTTTAGTTTTCTGTGGGGTCCGTGTTGCTACTCTCTTCAGTTTTCTGTGGGGTCCGTGTTGCTACTCTCTTTAGTTTTCTGTGGGGTCCGTGTTGCTACTCTCTTCAGTTTTATGTGGGGTCCGTGTTGCTACTCTCTTTAGTTTTCTGTGGGGTCCGTGTTGCTACTCTCTTCAGTTTTCTGAGGGGTCTGTGTTCCTACTCTATTTAGTCTTCTGTGGGGTCCGTGTTGCTTCTCTCTTTAGTCTTCTGTGGGGTCCGTGTTCCTACTCTCTTTAGTTTTCTGTGGGGTCCGTGTTGCTTCTCTCTTCAGTTTTTTGTGGGGTCCGTGTTGCTACTCTCTTTAGTCTTTTGTGGGGTCCATGTTGCTACTCTCTTTAGTTTTTTGTGGGGTCCATGTTGCTACTCTCTTTAGTTTTCTGTGGGGTCCGTGTTGCTACTCTCTTCAGTTTTTGTGGGGGCCGTGTTGCTCCTCTCTTTAGTTTTCTGTGGGGTCCGTATTGCTACTCTCTTCAGTTTTCTATGGGGTCCGTGTTGCTACTCTCTTTAGTTTTTTGTGGGGTCCGTGTTGCTGCTCTCTTTAGTTTTCTGTGGGGTCAGTGTTGCTACTCTCTTTAGTCTTCTGTTGGGTTCGTGTTGCTACTCTCTTTAGTTTTCTGTGGGGTCCGTGTTGCTACTCTCTTTAGTTTTCTGTGGGGTCCGTGTTGCTGCTCTCTTTAGTATTCTGTGAAGTCCGTGTTGCTTCTCTCTTTAGTCTTCTGTTGGGGTCCGTGTTCTACTCTCTTTAGTTTTTTGTGGGGTCCGTGTTGCTACTCTCTTTAGTTTTCTGTTCGGGTCCGTGTTCTACTCTCTTTAGTTTTTTGTGGGGTCCGTGTTGCTACTCTCGTTAGTATTTTGTGGGGTCCGTGTTGCTACTCTCTTTAGTTTTTTTTGGGGTCCGTGTTGCTACTCTCTTTAGTTTTCTGCGGGTCCGTGTTGCTACTCTATTTAGTTTTTTGTGGGGTTCGTGTTGCTACTCTCTTTAGTTTTTTGTGGGGTCCGTGTTGCTACTCTCTTTAGTTTTATGTGGGGTCCGTGTTGCTACTCTCTAGTTTTCTGTGGGGTCCGTGTTGCTACTCACTTTAGTTTTCTGTGGGGGTCTGTGTTCCTACTCTCTTTCGTCTTCTGTTGGGTTCGTGTTCCTACTCTCTTTAGTTTTTTGTGGGGTTCGTGTTGCTACCCTCTTTAGTTTTCTGTGGGGTCCGTGTTGCTACTCTTTTAAGTATTCTGTTGCGTTCGTGTTTCTACTCTCTTTAGTTTTTTGTGGGGTCCGTGTTGCTACTCTCTTCAGTTTTCTGTGGGGTCCGTGTTGCTACTCTCTTTATTTTTTTGTGGGGTCCGTGTTGCTACTCTCTAGTTTTTTGTGGGGTCCGTGTTGCTACTCTCTTTAGTTTTTTGTAGGGTCCGTGTTGCTACTCTCTTTAGTTTTTTGTGGGGTCCGCGTTGCTACTCTCTTTAGTGTTTTGTGGGGTCAGTGTTGCTACTCTCTTTAGTATTTTGTGGGGTCCGTGTTGCTACTCTCTTTAGTTTTCTGTGGGGTCCATGTTCCTACTATCTTTAGTCTTCTGTTGGGTTCGTGTTGCTACTCTCTTTAGTTTTCTGTGGGGTCCGTGTTGCTACTCTCTTTAGTATTCTGTGGGGTCCGTGTTGCTACTCTCTTTAGTTTTCTGTTGGGGTCCGTGTTGCTACTTTCATTAGTTTTCTGTGGGGTCCGTGTTGCTACTCTCTTTAGTTTTCTGTGGGGTCCGTGTTGCTACTCTCTTTAGTTTTCTGTGGGGTCCGTGTTGCTACTCTCTTCAGTTGTCTGTGGGGTCCGTGTTGCTACTCTCTTTAGTTTTCTGTGGGGTCCGTGTTGCTACTCTCTTCAGTTTTCTGTGGGGTCCGTGTTGCTACTCTCTTTAGTTTTCTGTGGGGTCTGTGTTCCTACTCTATTTAGTCTTCTGTGGGGTCCGTGTTGCTACTCTCTTTAGTTTTCTGTGGGGTCCGTGTTGCTACTCTCTTTAGTTTTCTGTGGGGTCCGTGTTGCTACTCTCTTCAGTTGTCTGTGGGGTCCGTGTTGCTACTCTCTTTAGTTTTCTGTGGGGTCCGTGTTGCTACTCTCTTCAGTTTTCTGTGGGGTCCGTGTTGCTACTCTCTTTAGTATTCTGTGGGGTCCGTGTTGCTTCTCTCTTTAGTCTTCTGTGGGGTCCGTGTTCCTACTCTCTTCAGTTTTCTGTGGGGTCCGTGTTGCTTCTCTCTTCAGTTTTTTGTGGGGTCCGTGTTGCTACTCTCTTTAGTCTTTTGTGGGGTCCATGTTGCTACTCTCTTTAGTTTTTTGTGGGGTCCGTGTTGCTACTCTCTTTAGTTTTCTGTGGGATCCGTGTTGCTACTCTCTTCAGTTTTTGTGGGGGCCGTGTTGCTCCTCTCTTTAGTTTTCTGTGGGGTCCGTATTGCTACTCTCTTCAGTTTTCTATGGGGTCCGTGTTGCTACTCTCTTTAGTTTTTTGTGGGGTCCGTGTTGCTGCTCTCTTTAGTTTTCTGTGGGGTCAGTGTTGCTACTCTCTTTAGTCTTCTGTTGGGTTCGTGTTGCTACTCTCTTTAGTTTTCTGTGGGGTCCGTGTTGCTACTCTCTTTAGTTTTCTGTGGGGTCCGTGTTGCTGCTCTCTTTAGTATTCTGTGGGGTCCGTGTTGCTTCTCTCTTTAGTCTTCTGTTGGGGTCCGTGTTCTACTCTCTTTAGTTTTTTGTGGGGTCCGTGTTGCTACTCTCTTTAGTTTTCTGTTCGGGTCCGTGTTCTACTCTCTTTAGTTTTTTGTGGGGTCCGTGTTGCTACTCTCGTTAGTATTTTGTGGGGTCCGTGTTGCTACTCTCTTTAGTTTTTTGTGGGGTCCGTGTTGCTACTCTCTTTAGTTTTCTGCGGGTCCGTGTTGCTACTCCATTTAGTTTTTTGTAGGGTTCGTGTTGCTACTCTCTTTAGTTTTTTGTGGGGTCCGTGTTGCTACTCTCTTTAGTTTTATGTGGGGTCCGTGTTGCTACTCTCTAGTTTTCTGTGGGGTCCGTGTTGCTACTCACTTTAGTTTTCTGTGGGGGTCTGTGTTCCTACTCTCTTTCGTCTTCTGTTGGGTTCGTGTTCCTACTCTCTTTAGTTTTTTGTGGGGTTCGTGTTGCTACTCTCTTTAGTTTTCTGTGGGGTCCGTGTTGCTACTCTTTTAAGTATTCTGTTGCGTTTGTGTTGCTACTCTCTTTAGTTTTCTGTGGGGTCCGTGTTGCTACTCTCTTTAGTTTTCTGTTGGGGTCCGTGTTCTACTCTCTTCAGTTTTTTGTGGGGTCCGTGTTGCTACTCTCCTTATTATTTTGTGGGGTCCGTGTTGCTACTCTCTTCAGTTTTCTGTGGGGTCCGTGTTGCTACTCTCTTTAGTTTTCTGTGGGGTCCGTGTTGCTACTCTCTTTAGTTTTTTGTGGGGTCCGTGTTGCTACTCTCTTTAGTTTTTTGTGGGGTCCGTGTTGCTACTCTCTTTAGTTTTATGTGGGGTCCGTGTTGCTACTCTCTAGTTTTCTGTGGGGTCCGTGTTGCTACTCTCTAGTTTTCTGTTGGGTCCGTGTTGCTACTCTCTAGTTTTCTGTGGGTTACGTGTTGCTACTCTCTAGTTTTCTGTGGGGTCCGTGTTGCTACTCTTTTAAGTCTTCTGTTGGGTTCGTGTTGCTACTCTCTTTAGTTTTCTGTGGGGTCCGTGTTGCTACTCTCTTTAGTTTTCTATGTGGTCCGTGTTGCTACTCTCTTTAGTTTTTTGTGGGGTTCGTGTTGCTGCTCTCTTTAGTTTTCTGTGGGGTCCGTGTTGCTACTTTCTTTAGTCTTCTGTTGGGTTCGTGTTGCTACTCTCTTTAGTTTTTTGTGGGGTTCGTGTTGCTACTCTCGTTAGTTTTCTGTGGGGTCCGTGTTGCTACTCTTTTAAGTCTTCTGTTGGGTTCGTGTTGCTACTCTCTTTAGTTTTCTGTGGGGTCCGTGTTGCTACTCTCTTTAGTTTTCTATGGGGTTCGTGTTGCTACTCTCTTTAGTTTTTTGTGGGGTTCGTGTTGCTGCTCTCTTTAGTTTTCTGTGGGGTCCGTGTTGCTACTTTCTTTAGTCTTCTGTTGGGTTCGTGTTGCTACTCTCTTTAGTTTTTTGTGGGGTTCGTGTTGCTACTCTCTCTAGTTTTCTGTGGGGTCAGTGTTGCTACTCTCTTTAGTCTTCTGTTGGGTTCGTGTTGCTACTCTCTTTAGTTTTCTGTGGGGTCCGTCTTGCTACTCACTTTAGTTTTCTGTGGGGTCCGTGTTGCTACTCTCTTTAGTTTTTTGTGGGGTTCGTGTTGCTACTCTCTTTAGTTTTCTGTGGGGTTCGTGTTGCTACTAACTTTAGTCTTCTGTTGGGTCCGTGTTGCTACTCTCTTTAGTTTTCTGTGGGGTCAGTCTTGCTACTCTCTTTAGCTTTCTGTGGGGTCCCTGTTGCTACTCTCATTAGTTTTCTGTGGGGTCCGTGTTGCTACTCTCTTTAGTTTTCTGTGGGGTCCGTGTTGCTACTCTCTTTTGTTTTCTGTGGGGTCCGTGTTGCTACTCTCTTCAGTTTTCTGTGAGGTCCGTGTTGCTACTCTCTTTAGTTTTCTGTGGGGTCCGTGTTGCTACTCTCTTTAGTTTTCTGTGGGGTCTGTGTTCCTACTCTATTTAGTTTTCTGTGGGGTCCGTGTTGCTACTCTCTTTAGTTTTCTGTGGGGTCCGTGTTGCTACTCTTTTAAGTCTTCTGTTGGGTTCGTGTTGCTACTCTCTTTAGTTTTCTGTGGGGTCCGTGTTGCTACTCTCTTTAGTTTTCTATGGGGTCCGTGTTGCTACTCTCTTTAGTTTTTTGTGGGGTTCGTGTTGCTACTCTCTTTAATTTTCTGTGGGGTTCGTGTTGCTACTAACTTTAGTCTTCTGTTGGGTTCGTGTTGCTACTCTCTTTAGTTTTCTGTGGGGTCAGTCTTGCTACTCTCTTCAGCTTTCTGTGGGGTCCCTGTTGCTACTCTCATTAGTTTTCTGTGGGGTCCGTGTTGCTACTCTCTTTAGTTTTCTGTGGGGTCCGTGTTGCTACTCTCTTTTGTTTTCTGTGGGGTCCGTGTTGCTACTCTCTTCAGTTTTCTGTGAGGTCCGTGTTGCTACTCTCTTTAGTTTTCTGTGGGGTCCGTGTTGCTACTCTCTTTAGTTTTCTGTGGGGTCTGTGTTCCTACTCTATTTAGTTTTCTGTGGGGTCCGTGTTGCTACTCTCTTTAGTTTTCTGTGGGGTCCGTGTTGCTACTCTCTTTAGTCTTCTGTTGGGGTCCATGTTCTACTCTCTTTAGTTTTTTGTGGTGTCCGTGTTGCTACTCTCTTTAGTTTTCTGTTGGGGTCCGTGTTCTACTCTCTTTAGTTTTCTGTGGGGTCTGTGTTTCTACTCTATTTAGTCTTCTGTGGGGTCCGTGTTGCTACTCTCTTTAGTCTTCTGTTGGGGTCTGTGTTCTACTCTCTTTAGTTTTTTGTGGTGTCCGTGTTGCTACTCTCTTTAGTTTTCTGTTGGGGTCCGCGTTGCTACTCTCTTTAGTCTTCTGTTGGGGTCCGTGTTCTACTCTCTTCAGTTTTTTGTGGGGTCAGTGTTGCCACTCTCTTTAGTTTTCTGTTGGGGTCCGTGTTCTACTCTCTTTAGTTTTCTGTTGGGTCAGTGTTTCTACTCTATGTAGTCTTCTGTGGGGTCCGTGTTGCTACTCTCTTTAGTCTTCTGTTGGGGTCCGTGTTCTACTCTCTTTAGTTTTCTGTTGGGTCCGTGTTCTACTCTCTTTAGTTTTCTGTTGGGGTCCGTGTTCTACTCTCTTTAGTTTTTTGTGGGGTCCGTGTTGCCACTCTCTTTAGTTTTCTGTTGGGGTCCGTGTTCTACTCTCTTTAGTTTTATGTTGGGTCTGTGTTTGTACTCTATTTAGTCTTCTGTGGGGTCCGTGTTTCTACTCTCTTTAGTCTTCTGTTGGGTCCGTGTTGCTACTCTCTTTAGTATTATGTGGGGTCCGTGTTGCTACTCTCTTTAATTTTCTGTGGGGTCCGTGTTGCTACTCTCTTTAGTTTTTTGTGGGGTCCGTGTTGCTACTCTCTTTAGTTTTCTGTGGGGTCCGTGTTGCTACTCTCTTTAGTTTTTTGTGGGGTCCGTGTTGCTACTCTCTTTAGTTTTTTGTGGGGTCCGTGTTGCTACTCTCTTTAGTTTTTTGTGGGGTCCGTGTTGCTACTCTCTTTAGTTTTTTGTGGGGTCCGTGTCGCTACTCTCTTTAATTTTTTGTGGGGTCCGTGTTGCTACTCTCTTCAGTTTTCTGTGGGGTCCGTGTTGTTACTCTCTTTAGTTTTCTGTGGGATCCGTGTTGCTACTCTCTTTAGTTTTCTGTGGGGTCCGTGTTGCTACTCTCTTTAGTATTCTGTGGGGTCCGTGTTGCTACTCTCTTTAGTTTTCTGTGGGGTCCGTGTTGTTACTCTCTTTAGTTTTCTGTGTAGCGTTGTTTGGTTTTTGAATTTTTTTATTTGTTAGTGATTGTTCTGTCTTTGGTGCCCAATGCTGTCTGTGTCACTACATTGTCTATTCTGGATTATCTCTTCTGTTCTGTGTCTGGTGCCCACTGTTGTCTGTGTCTCTACATTGTCTATTCTGGATTATCACTTCTGTTCTGTGTCTGGTGCCCACTGTTTTCTGTGTCTCTACATTGTCTATTCTGGATTATCTCTTCTGTTCTGTGGCTGGTGCCCACTGTTGTCTGTGTCTCTACATTGTCTATTCTGGATTATCACTTCTGTTCTGTGTCTGGTGCCCACTGTTGTCTGTGTCTCTACATTGTCTATTCTGGATTATCACTTCTGTTCTGTGTCTGGTACCCACTGTTGTCTGTGTCTCTACATTGTCTATTCTGGATTATCTCTTCTGTTCTGTGTCTGGTGCCCACTGTTGTCTGTGTCTCTACATTGTCTATTCTGGATTATCACTTCTGTTCTGTGTCTGGTGCCCACTGTTGTCTGTGTCTCTACATTGTCTATTCTGGATTATCACTTCTGTTCTGTGTCTGGTGCCCACTGTTGTCTGTGTCTCTACATTGTCTATTCTGGATTATCACTTCTGTTCTGTGTCTGGTGCCCACTGTTGTCTGTGTCTCTACATTGTTTATTCTGGATTATCACTTCTGTTCTGTGTCTGGTACCCAATATTGTCCGTGTCTCTACATTATCTATTCTGGATTATCACTTCTGTTTTCTCTAACGTTTATTATTATTAAACAGAAATTATACATAAAATAGCTGTAAATGTTATGATTATACTTTACTCTAGAAACCAAGCAAGAAATAATTAAGATATCTTAAAGTTTTATTCCATGGAACAAGAAATAACTCATTATTCCCGCGGCAAACTGCACGTAGGTCAAGTAACTGTGATGGAATCTGCACGTAGCACAAAATAACTATTTGAAATTGGCGCGCTTTTGCACGTTGAAACAATAACTAGTTATTTCTCTCATATTAATTTAGTATAATAATACAGTTATATCCTTCATGAGAAGTTAATATCCATAATTATAAAATCTCGAAAGGGTTAAATTAACCCTTTCTCAATTTAATAATTATATTATGGATATTAACTTCTCGTGAAGACCATAATTGTATAATATTAATAGTCGTAATAATACTGCAATACCAGAGAAAGCACAAACACACATATCTGAACGTACCTGCTTTTTAGGTGTGTTGGAAATATATACAATACAAAATGTCATTAGTCCCCAACTGCAATGTAAAATATGTCTATTATTCATAATTGGCAGAATTACCGTTGCTCTACGTAAAATAAAAAAGAAATATGTGCAAAAGCATGATTCAGTAATATATGTGACTTACATTAATTTAAACTATATTGTATATAAAGTGCAATGACGGTCAATATTACAAGGACAGCTATCAGACATGTCTACAGTACTTATTGGATCTAGTAGAACTCAAAGTATATGAGTTCACGGCCAGTTTTTACTTGGGTTCGTTTTGATCGATTTAGTGTAGTGTAGATTGTTGTTTGTCCTTTTTCTTTTGGCCATTGTGTTTTCTGTCCTTCTTCGAATTACTGATTCTTTGGTATTTTCAAACTCTTCTGACTGTGTATTGCCGACTTACATCATGGATAAGGAACAACTATTAAAATTGAAGAAAAAAACACCAAATATTCTCTTTTAAATGTATGAATTGCTTTTTTTTTTTTTTTTTTTTTTTATAAAAGAGGTCTTCTAATATATATATTTTACATAAGTCTGATAGTATTCATGTACTCGTGAGATTATATTCACTGTGTAATAATAAAATAATAACAAAAGTATGAAGTTATTACAGGTGTATGAAATCAATACCTATCATTTTGTGTGATATCTAGGAAAAAATATGATTTATTATATATTAATAAAACTACCATAATAATATTGTATTTCATGCGAAATCTGTCACGAAATTATGATAACGGAAAAAAATTTGCAATATTAGATATTAATTTAAGATCAACAATGATATTGCTGTTTGTGAAGACCAACCCTCAATTCTTTTTACAAAACAAATGACTTCAATATTCCCATTGTTGATATTCCATTTATATGTAGCAACATTCCAGCAGTACCTGAATATGGAGTACATATCAGTCGATACGATATTCCAAAAGCTGCGTTTCCTATCAGGATTTCCTTCGAAAGGTTCTCTGAGACCGTCATGTCTTGGCTAACAGCTGCAGAATAACCACAATACCATCCTTCCTCGGTCATAGCTTATCATGTAATATCACTTATCACATAATTTTGAACATGAGTAACATGACGAATGCCACTTGTGGAACAAGAACTGCTTATTATTTCGGAGCGCCCGAGTTTAGCTTGGGCTAGGCTTGAAATTTATTTTCATCTGTGGTGCTTGTTTGACTTTTGGTTTCTCTTTTCTTTTGTCTATCGTATTCTCTGTCTTTCTTCAATTGACGGCTTCTGCTTACCCTTTGATTAACTTTACATATTTCTTAATGCTATGGTTATTGCAATATCATGATATAATTGTTATTTTGATTTGATTTGTTTGTAATATCAGCATAACTGTGATTCTGATATAGTATAATTATTGCAATATCCCCATAACTGTAATTTTGCTATATTATAATTATTGCAATATTAACATAACTGTACTCTTCCTATGGTGTAATCATTGCAATGTCAACATACCTGTAATTGTGCTTTAGTATGATTATTGCAATATCAACATAACAGTACTTGTGTTATTGCATAATTATTACAAAATAAACATAGCTGTAATTTTTCTATAGTATAGTTATTGCAATATCACCACGACTGTCTTTTTTCTAGTATAGTTATTGTAATGTCATCATATCTGTAAGTTTGCGATGGTATAATTATTGCAATATCAACATAGCTAATTTTGCTATGTTATGATTATTGCGATATCAACATAAGTGTAATTTGGCAATTATTGCAAAATTGATAAATAAGTTAAAATTGTGTAATAATAGCATGTTTTTACTTCTGTCATCATATGATTAAATCTAAAGATACAAAATGGATAAAAAATATATAATAACACAATCCTACAGTATACAACATTTAACTCACCTGATAGATTACTTCTTTAATATAATATATCTTTCAGATTTAATACACATATAGTGTTAGAAAGTAAATCCCATGTCAATTGGATATGATGAAAACTATTTATCCTTTTCTTTTTTTTATATCTAACATGTCTATTATCAAATGAAGTTTTTTAATCTATAAAAATATATGTACATGCCTGCAATAAACATGATTCTTCTATGAATATTCAGTAATATATCATTTGTAAGTTAAAATGCATACAAGTTCAGAATGAAGTAATGCAAATGAAACTGAAATGATGTAACAGTCACGCTATTTATCAATTTCTTAACCTTTTATTTACATATTGCGTTTGCTAGGATAATTGAGAAAAATCAGTACCATGTATACTTTTTGTTCACTGATTTTTATTTTTGTTTTTGTTTTTATTTTTTTAATAAAATATCTATATCTGTGTAAAAGTATCTATTGTATTCATTTCCAGTATTATATGGATAGATGGCATCGTCATGTACATATTCTATATTGTACATGGAACAACCGAGATAGTTTGCACTGGCACTGTATAAATATACAATATACGTACATTGTCGGTAAATATAAAATTTATTTGTACGAGCTTTAGAAACAGGCAGAATAGCGAGCCTTCGGCGAGCTTTTCAGGCCTGTTTCGCAGCGAGTACAAATGATTTTTATATTTAACGACAATGTACGTATATTGTGTTTATCCTGCAATGTCAAAAAAGTCGGAAAACTTGTCAGATTTAAACAAAAAGGACAGAAACAAGCGTCATTCCTCGCCTTTCATAAATGTTGTCAAGGGTGTCTTCTCCGTGGTCCGCGTTACATTAGTACCAGTTTCATACTTGTCTGCGCCCTCCGCTGTGCATAGCAACAGGGTACCAGGAAAGTTTATTCGTAGGCTGAAAAGTTTATTCGTCTAGTACGAATAAAGCAAAAATTTATTCGCATAGCATATTTGCACAGCAAATGTACTGATTGCAGGATAAATGTTGTATTTATGCTCTCTATCTTCAGCTTCCTTAGATAGTGTTTCTTTTTGTATTTTTACAACATCTGGTACATGTATATTTTGTTTTAGTTCATTGGTTGTATGCTTGACATATTTTCCTGCTTTATTTTATCTTGTACAACGGCAGGTCTTTTTGTCACAGTGTTTCTGTTTGAGCACGGACTTTCTAAATTTTAAATATGAATTCAGAGCTGTGCTTCCACAAAGACATTCTACGACCTGCAGACACTTTTTGCTAGCCAATATAAAACAAGCATTATTGATCATACTTTGTGCTTCTCACAATCTTTGTTTTCCTCATCTTACCCATGGTTTTTATTTATTATTTTTTTGCAGTACTTCTTTTTGTTTTGTTTTTATGCTTTTTTTTTTTTTTTTTTTTTTTTGATAATATTTTTTTTAATTTCCACCAATCTGTTCTTTTTTTTTTTCATTACCAAAATTTATATTTCTTACTTCCTCATTTATTAAATATGTTTCTGACCACTTAAATCATTTAACCGAGTCAGACGTTTGTTGTAGAAGTACATGCAGTAGGATTCATTAATCAAAAGGGTGTAATTTAGTCAGTATTTTAAACATAGATACAGCTGCCGGAAGACAGATTTTGGTGGGGTCCGTGTTGCTGATCTTTTTAGTTTTCTGTAATGCGCTTTCTATTTTGGTCTTCCTTCCGTGTCCTTGTTGCCTGTCTTTCTAGATTGTTTTCTCCAACGTTTATTTGCAATAATTGTCCACTTCAAGTACAAATGTATATAACAAGCATATTCCTTCCAAAGATCTCCATAGAGGTCCAATATTAGAAATAAAACCAGTTAGCTACAAAGGTTCTTTGCCATTCAGTGACACACAGCCATCAATAAGTCAACCTTTGTTTATATACATTGTCTAATAAAAGAGAAAATATCATCTCAATGGAAGTAAATAATATAGCACAAAATAAAGGAAAAATAAAATCTTTTGTTTTTAAAGGGATATAAAGCTCATTTTGGTAATTTTTGTATCTCATGAAAACTTGCAATTGGTTCAATAAATGATATTTATGAAACATTAACCCGGTTTTTATCAATGAACCTTTGTAAAAGTGACATAATTCGTTGATAATTCTGTCATATCTTGCGGTTTTCTCGGGGTTTTTCCAATAATTGAATTTTTGCTTCCTGAACAAAAATTTATTTCGACCCTTTTAAGTGATATTTTAACGATATTATATGGGCGTGCAAAGTATTTTTGGATTGTTTCTACAATTAAATTGAAAAGAAACAACCTTCGTCATGAGTTGAAAAAATATATGTTAAAACGAGCTTTAATATCCCTTTAAATCTTAATACCTTCTTTCCTGATTTGTTTACAAGGTAAGCATACACCTTCCTTTTATCGTCTCATACAGTAAATGATTATCAAGATATTTCTCATGAGTCTGAATGTGTCACTTTCCATTTTGTTTATCTCTTTAGTCCTGGAAGACAAGCATGCTGAGTTTCTTTGCCATCCAAATATCTAAATAGCATCCTCAGATGTGTCTTTAATAATAACAAATAAATGTAATCTTCAAAGCAATTGTTTATTTTTTCAACACAGGTTTTTTTCATGTCAGTGATTGATAACTTCCAGGTAATATTGCCATTCTAAACTCTTCTAATGTTGTATAAAGTCTGATATCATATCACTAATATAAAATAATAGCCGATAAACAGTAAGTATTTGTTTCTCTTTATCTTTATTGTAAAAGTAACCATGTATGTCATTTAATACTTCTTTTAGTGTATAAATATATATGTATATTTTAATGTTGATGGATGTGTGTTTCCCTCACCACCGATTTTTGGAGGGGATTCGTGTTGCTCAATCTCTAATTATCTGCGTAATGTTTTTGTATATCGTTGTTTGTTCTTTTTTGTTGGCCATTGTATTGTCTTTCCTTCTTCAATTGACGGTTTCTGATTACCCCTTTGGTATCTTCAAACTCTTCTTAAATATTTCTCCGAGTCATGAAATGTATGATGACTGTTTGTCATCTGTTTCCATATAAGTCTTTAGTGTTTTTTCAGATCTTATTTTTCGTCAGTGTATATTGTTTTGTGTTTTTTCCTTCCAACATTTTGTCAAATTCTTTATGAGTAACCACCAATCTACTGTTCTATCTAACGCGTGTACATTTAGCTGATGGAATAGGATTCGGAATGAAGTAGTATAACATGTGCTACTTCGCTTGTATTTTTCAACACACGTTTTCATAGCTTATGTAGACTCTTTGTTTTTGATTCTATGTAACCTTGTTGTTTTTTATATTTGTTGCTGCAATGATTTTATCTTTCCCCTTCTGCCTGCAATTTTGCTGTGTTTTCACTATTTCAATTATTGTTCTTACTAAGCACAGCGTGCAACATTGCATTCAATTATATAGCTTCATAACTAGAATTGGAATTACTTGCACAAGTTACAAAATATTTGTACTAATTTATTGGTAACATTTAATAGCAACATATAAAAAGCATAGAAAGAGGAAAAATCGATACTTTAGACACACAAATGCATGACAGATCACTGTCCTGGCTTAATGCAGCCATTTCAATAAATAAAATCTCCCTGAGTGAAATGATGTGGTCATGCAAGTGCTTTCCATATGTGAGTAAAACGCAAACCTTCACATGTACCCGGGAGAACAAGGTTTTTATAAAGAACGCTCTAATCTTGAACGCTATACAAAATATATTTAATCTTCATGAAATAGAAGTTGTCATATGCATAATATTAGTTCTATTAATGAGAGCCGATGGTCTCAACCATTATCTAAATAAAACAAGGCCATCGTATGACATAATAGTAAAACAAAAGTGAACTTTGAATCATGCTCTAATTACTAATGCCATCTTTCGTCATCTGTACGAACTGACAGAATATTTTCAACAAGGTGTTGATATCTTCCGAAAAACGTTTTGAAAAATAAGATGAGACTATCCTTTGATCATTAATTTAATAGTTTAGATCTCAGAATACAGCGACGTTGTAAAAAGTCTTAATACAAACTATAAGCTGGAGTGTGGCGTGTGAGTTGTGAAATATAAACTCCATAATATTGCAATATATTTGCTAACTCATCGGTATCCTCAAGAAACTGTTTCCTCTCTGAATTTCTAAATATTTCTTAGTGGTCCCATATTTGAATTTATCAGGTCAGGGTTATAGTTATTATACTACTTTCTACTATGATGGGCTCTCCATAATTTGAATTGATGGAGAGTTGCATTGTTCTATTTTAATCATCAACAAAAACTATCCAATATCCAATATCCAATATATTCAATTTTATTCTTACCTATTTGTGATTTTCATTTTTAAAAAGACCGTGATTCATGCAAAATGGTTTGGTTTACTTTCTTTTTCTGAACTTGTTCCTTGTGTCGGTGAGATATATAATTTTTACTCGTTCTTGGCTTATCGTCGGATTTGCATCGACTGGTGTCACTACTGGAGCAGTCGATTTACGGATTCTGATTACCCGGAGAAAACCACCGACCTGTCGCAAGTCACTGACAAATTTTAATATATAATGTTGTACATCTCGCCCTGATCGAGATTCGAACTCACAACATCAGTGTTGATAGGCACTGGTTGCATAGGTAGCTGTAAATCCAACTGCCATACGATTACAGCCACGACGGCCCCTTAGTACACTGATCACACTCATTAATGTACATGTATATCATTGCCCTTGTAATCATAATACATTGCATCATGTTATCAAATTTGATGGAACTAATTTATAATATTTGTTCATGTCACAATATAGCTGAAATACTGCTACAGTTTGCGTTAAGTACCAATCATTCAAAATTGGTGTAGACATATTTTATTATTTTGACCCCCCAAAAGGGATACAATATACATATAATACATAATACAAAGTAGAATGCAAATATTTAAGATAATTAATATGATTTGGAAACAAGACACAGTCTTATATTAATCCGTTTCCAAATTTGATGGCATTTCATGATGCATGGTTATAATCTTGAAATACATGTTCATAGTCTTATATCAATATTGTCTTCAATTCACTCAGCTGACAGAAGTGTCCATAACTGCACATGTGGTGTCTAAAGGATTCCACTCGAAGGAGAGGGAGTCGAAGTGTCAGTTTTGGCCATAATGGATGACATGATTCGAGAGTGTCACGTTCCTTGTGCATTAAGACGCCTTATGTAAATGTTAAAAAACGACTACCCTCATTGTAGCTGCTATAAACGGTTTTTCCAATCTTCGCCCCTACCAAACATCCTGTCATTTTAAGTACTATTATCAAATCAATCGTTTTCCAGATTGTTCCATTTTTCTCTCATATCTGAATCATTTGTATGTTAACTTGTTGAACTTGTTCCTGTCCTAGATATGCATGCCATATTTGCCGCTGGGCGTTAACAAACCAACAATCGATCAATCATTTATTCTCCATGCAAAGCTATTATATCTATTTCTCTAATGCAATTGCTTTCAATTCGTAAAATATTCATCACATATATTAATACGGTACGCATTTCATGCAACATAACTCATACAAAATTACTCACTTCTGTAGACGGGTAAAATAGAATGCTAATAGTGATATGATTTATTCAAAAAGCAATACAGCTTGAAGACATATACATAATATTAACATTCATTCTATAGCATATTCATAATGCATAATACCATTTTAAACATTCAGAAAATGGTTTGAAATGTATACAATAACATATATTTTAAATTAATAATGATAAATAAATAAAAAGAAATAAATGAACAAAAAGGTAGGGGATTGTGATAAGCAAATATTTAGCGGTGCGAATTTTCTCGGCATTACACAAAAACTTTCCCAAATTGGTCAGTACTATAATGCAATGAACATACAATAATAGAACAAGCTTACAAACTGATGGATTTCTCAATGTGGTCATTTTATCGACCGTTACCTTTTAAATTTTTGCGTTTTATAAGGGAGTATTTCGTGTTGATATGGTTGGTAATGTTGTCGAACCATTTCATTTTGGGATTTGATTGATGAGTGATTCCTAATGTTGTTGTTTGAAATGTTGCTAACCTTTTCATTTGTGGTTTGACAGAGGAATGACTCGCATTGTTAGTTTAAACATATTTTATTAATTAATTCAATATAACATTACAATATTCAGCTATATACATTACATAATAAGAAGAAATTAATAGGATTGGGAAACAAGTTACAAGAACTTATATTAATCCCTATCCATAGGAATAAATTTCATATATACTATACTGTGAATCTCTAAGGGGAGAAGCAAATAGAACTAACTTACAAATTTGATATAAATTACAGAAGGTATAAGAAGATAAAACAAAGAAAGTGATCTGGTGTTTGATGTAAAAAATGTTTGATTCAATGTAATTAAAAAACAAGAAAAAAGAAGAATGAAATAAGGGAACTAGGTACTGCTGATGTTAGATGAAACGTTTACTGTTTATTATAAACTTTTGTACATTTAAAAATAAACTGTTATTTTGATCGTCTGTGAGGTCAGGTGATCCAAAAAGTAAACGGTCAACTGTCAAGTTCATAGGAATATCAATTGATTCGGTATACCGATTTCTCGAATCGTTGAACCTATGACAATAAAAAAGATAATGCGAGTTAGTTTCAGGGACCCCTTGATGACAACTACAGTTGGGCGAATCTACTACATTTTTTAGGAATAGATGATGGTTTAGAGAGCTACATGCCGGTCGTAATCTCATGTGAAGGATTTGTCCAATTCGAGTTCCTGAGTAATAATAAATAGGTTTCTTTATACATTTTGATTTATAATAGGATTTGAGAGATGAAGGAGACTTGCTATCTCTTATTGATGTGGGTTCGCTGTTCCATAATCTTACAGAAGAGGGTAGAAAATAATTATTATACAAGGTTGTTCTAGTACGTACTGGGGGGATACTTACGGCCTGTCTAGTGTTGTAGTCATGAATATTTTCAAAGTTACAGGGAACAATTGCACTAAGGTAAGGAGGAACAAGACCGTTTACCATTTTATAAAAATATATTTTTTTGTGATTTTCCCCTCTTGCCTGTAACGTCTCCCAACCCGTCTCTTTATATAAACTATTAATAGATACTAACCGAGTTCCCCCAGTGACGATTCTAGCAGCCTCTATTTGAACATTTTCTAATTTATTTATCAAGAACAATGTTTTATTATCCCATACGACGTCTGCATATTCCAAAATCGGCCGAATGAAGGTAAGATAAATCTTTTCTAAGGTTTTCCTATCTAGAATAAATTTGAATTTTCTTAGTATGTTAACTCTAATAAAAGCTTTCTTTGTTATTAGATCAATATGTTTTTGCCAGCTACCGTCATTTAAAATGTCTAAACCGAGATGTTTATGTTCTGTAACTTGATTAATTATTGTATTATTCATTATAAGGGGCGGATGAAGGGGTTTTTTAATCTTTCTAGTGATCGTTTCTGTTTTTGAGGGTTAAAGTTTACTAGCCACTTAGTGGACCATGCATGAATTGTTGCCATGTCGTTATTTAACGTTATTGCCGATTCACGAGGGTCATCAACAATAACATACAAGCTAGTATCATCAGCAAATAGTTTTATAGATGAGTGAATTTCTGTGACAAT
Organism: Bathymodiolus septemdierum; assembly: GCA_963383655.1. Classification (NCBI taxonomy): domain Eukaryota; kingdom Metazoa; phylum Mollusca; class Bivalvia; order Mytilida; family Modiolidae; genus Bathymodiolus; species Bathymodiolus septemdierum. Next base: position 80,195,543 of record OY726521.1, read on the forward strand.
GTCATTTATAAATATTATAAAAAATAGAGGCCCTAAAATAGATCCCTGGGGAACCCCGGCTTTGATAGTGCGCCATTTAGAATGTGCGCTTTCTATAACCACTCGTTGTTTTCTGTCTGTAAGATAATTTTTTATCCATAACAATAAAGACCCTTGTATCCCAATATTTTCTAATTTATTAAGTAAACCCTTATGCCAAACCCTGTCAAAAGCTTTACTTATATCACAAAAAACTACGCGTATTTCTTTTCCTTCGTCTAAAGCTTTTCCGAATTCGTTTGTGAGACTTAGAAGTTGGTTAATTGCAGAGTCACCAGGAGTGAACCCTGATTGGTGTGGGGTAATAATACTATTTTTGAGTAAAAAATTATAGACATGTTTATAAATACATCTTTCCATTACCTTGCCCAAGACACTAATTAGAGAAATAGGTCTGTAGTTATTTACCTTACTCGGATTATCTTTCTTAAAGACTGGAGTGACATTTGCCAGCTTCCACTGTGTCGGGAATCTACAAGTTGACAAAGACAAGTTAAATAACAGACACAATGGAAGTTTCAAAATGGAAGCCCCTTCTCTTATAAGTCGTGGGTTTATTAAATCTGGTCCAGTTGCTTTTGTAGTGTCGAGTAATTGTAGAACATCTTCTATGTCAGTTTCTGTAATGTGTAGTTGTGTCAGTTTGTCATAGAGTGGATCAATAGGTTCCGGAATTGTCGAATTAGAGTCGTCCAGGTTTGATTGTTCACTGAAAAAGTCGTTAATTAACTCACATTTTGCAAAATTGTCACATATTAAGTCATCGTCTGTTTGTAAGGGGGGTATTGAACGATTTTTACTTGAACCAAGTAGTCTTTTAACAAGATTCCACCAATTTTTACTACCAGATGATTCTGCTATAATTTTTTCGGATATTGTAGAAAAATAATTATTCTTTGCCATTGTTATCAAATTATTGCATTTGTTCCTGGTTATACGATACTTTTCCCAATGGTTTATAGAATTTGTATGTTTTGCTTTTTTATGGATTCGATTTTTCCTACGTATGAATTTCTTGATACTTGTAGTAATCCATGGTCGGCTATCTTTCTGTACCGTTATAAATCTGTTAGGAATAGTATTATCTGCTATATTTAAAATCGTGTTTGTTATAATGTCTACAATTGTGTCTACGTCGTTATGTCCGAACAAAGTCTCCCAGTCAACATCTGTAAGTTGTTGTCTATACGAGTCAAAATCACCCTTGTCGTAAAGAAATATTCTCCTTTTGTAAGATGTCGATGGTTTACTGGAATGGTGTAGTAAACCAATCACAGGTAAATGATACCTAACCTGTTCGAGCAGTGGAGCACCTACATCTGTAAAAAGTACACTTAATGGGTTACTTACGAGAATCAAATCCAATAAAGATGAACTGTGTTCAGTTACATATGTAGGTTCAGTTATGAGTTGATGCAGACTAAATTGGGTCATTAGTGACCCAATCTTATCATTTATATTGTTATTAAGTTGATTAATATTGAAGTCTCCTGTCAAAATTATATCATAGTTACAATTTAGAGCTAGATCAATAGAATGTTCAATATTTCTCCAGGTTTGCAGATCACTAGTTGGTGGGATATAGAATGTGCCGTACAAGTATTTTTTATTATTTAGCTTTATTTCTAACCATATACACTCAAGACTACCTACATGAAGATCAGGTCTAATTGTGCAGTTGACAGTATTCTTAACATATACGATGACACCACCACCTACTTTATTAGATCTATCTCGTCGAAATGGGGGGAATTTATAATCGGGAATTTCCAAACATTGCTGGTCGGTAGATGTATTTTCGTTCAACCAGCTCTCAGTGAACGAAAGTATATCGTGGCAAGAATACTCAGCTGAGATCATATCTATCTTAGATACAATACTTTGAATATTTAGATGAAGGAATGAAAATGTATTGTTTATGAGCTCGCTTACTGCAGATATATTATCTAAATCACTGCTAGAACTACTAGAGATGTCCGAATCAAACGGGCCTGGATTAATTTCAATTCCCGATATAATTAACAAAATGCAAAGAACAATGAAGAAATTAAGACATTTAAGAACAAAAATGCTGTTATTGGTTTTCACCTGTAACTTGTGTATTTCAGGACAACAAAGTGATTTATTTACCTTGCTTGTATTTTTTCTAGTCTCTGCTGCTTTGCAAAAGAAATGCACTAATATTAATAATGGTGTAATTTTGGTTCCGTACAACAAAAGTAGATTAAAACAAGCAATATCAGTAATGCTTAACAGCTTACCTTTTTTCACAGAGCGTGCAACAGTGTAATACTTACCGATGCTTTCTCTATATTGATCTACTTCGATACCCATCAGGTTATACCAGTGTTTTGAATGTATAGGGAAGAAAGGCAATCGGTAAATAAATAAAGTAGCTTAAAGAAAACAGCACGATTCATCAGCAGTACCTTAAAAATGTGCAAAAGGAATTTACAAAAAACACCACGTTCGTGGTGAAAGGTGCGATGCAAAACTAAAGTGCGAATTAAATAAAGAAATATGTAGACAATAAACATGGGAAAATAGGAGGAGGTATATGGAGGGGTTTATTTATATGATGCTAAACACATCATGATAAATATCTAGTATTTCTATATTATATTGAATGAAACGGGTGAATCAATATTATATTTAGAACAAATAAAATTTAATTATATGTGCGTTCCAAGCTAATTGTACCACAGTGATAATTGGGGGAAGGTTTAAGCGGCATTGTTGTGGCTTGCTATGTTGCCAACCGTTATTACTTGAGGTTTGACAGAGGAGTGGTTCGTGCTGTTGATGCTGGCTATGTTACCAACCGTTATTGCTTGAGGTTTGACAGAGGAGTGGTTCGTGCTGCTGATGCTGGCTATGTTACCAACCGTTATTGCTTGAGGTTTGACAGAGGAGTGGTTCGTGCTACTGATGCTGGCTATGTTGCCAACCGTTATTGCTTGAGGTTTGACAGAGGAGTGGTTCGTGCTGCTGATGCTGGCTATATTGCCAACCGTTATTGCTTGAGGTTTGACAGAGGAGTGGTTCGTGCTGCTGATGCTGGCTATGTTGCCAACCGTTATTGCTTGAGGTTTGACAGAGGAGTGGTTCGTGCTGCTGATGCTGGCTATGTTACCAACCGTTATTGCTTGAGGTTTGACAGAGGAGTGGTTCGTGCTGCTGATGCTGGCTATATTGCCAACCGTTATTGCTTGAGGTTTGACAGAGGAGTGGTTCGTGCTGTTGATGCTGGCTATGTTGCCAACCGTTATTGCTTGAGGTTTGACAGAGGAGTGGTTCGTGTTGCTGATGCTGGCTATGTTGCCAACCGTTATTGCTTGAGGTTTGACAGAGGAGTGGTTCGTGCTGTTGATGCTGGCTATGTTGCCAACCGTTATTGCTTGAGGTTTGACAGAGGAGTGGTTCGTGCTGCTGATGCTGGCTATGTTGCCAACCGTTATTGCTTGAGGTTTGACAGAGGAGTGGTTCGTGCTACTGATGCTGGCTATGTTGCCAACCGTTATTGCTTGAGGTTTGACAGAGGAGTGGTTCGTGCTGCTGATGCTGGCTATATTGCCAACCGTTATTGCTTGAGGTTTGACAGAGGAGTGGTTCGTGCTGCTGATGCTGGCTATGTTGCCAACCGTTATTGCTTGAGGTTTGACAGAGGACTGGTTCGTGTTGCTGATGCTGGCTATGTTGACGACCATTATTATTTGAAGTTTGACAGAGCAGTGTTTCGTGCTGTTGAAACTGGTTAAATTGTTGCCCATTAGTGTTTGAGGTTTGACAGAGGAGTGGTTCGTGCTGCTGATGCTGGCTATGTTACCAACCGTTATTGCTTGAGGTTTGACAGAGGAGTGGTTCGTGCTACTGATGCTGGCTATATTGCCAACCGTTATTGCTTGAGGTTTGACAGAGGAGTGGTTCGTGTTGCTGATGCTGGCTATGTTGCCAACCGTTATTGCTTGAGGTTTGACAGAGGAGTGGTTCGTGCTGTTGATGCTGGCTATGTTGGCAACCGTTATTGCTTGAGATTGACAGAGGAGTGGTTCGTGCTGCTGATGCTGGCTATGTTGCCAACCGTTATTGCTTGAGGTTTGACAGAGGAGTGGTTCGTGCTGCTGATGCTGGCTATGTTGCCAACCGTTATTGCTTGAGGTTTGACAGAGGAGTGGTTCGTGCTGCTGATGCTGGCTATATTGCCAACCGTTATTGCTTGAGGTTTGACAGAGCAGTGGTTCGTGCTGCTGATGCTGGCTATGTTGCCAACCGTTATTGCTTGAGGTTTGATAGAGGAGTGGTTCGTGCTGCTGATGCTGGCTATGTTGCCGACCATTATTATTTGAGGTTTGACAGAGCAGTGGTTCGTGCTGTTGAAGCTGGTTAAATTGTTGCCCATTAGTGTTTGAGGTTTGACAGAGGAGGGGTTCGTGCTGTTGATGCTGGCTATGTTGCCGACCATTATTATTTGAGGTTTGACAGAGGAATTGTTCGTGCTGCTGATGCTGGCTATGTTGCCGACCATTATTATTTGAAGTTTGACAGAGCAGTGGTTCGTGCTGTTGAAGCTGGTTAAATTGTTGCCCATTAGTGTTTGAGGTTATACAGAGGAGTGGTTCGTATTGTTATGGTTGGTTATATTGTTGCACATTAATGTTTACCTTTATTTTCCAATTATTATTCCAAAGCAATTCCTATCACCTACACATATTTGCTTTGAGCAAATAGTTTTAATTAGTGATATAACGTTAAATTATTTGGCTTTCCCATATTTCTATTTTGAGCCTACCTGCTGAAGGGTATTCCAGAGACGCCTCGTGTGCACTTAATTAGATATCTACGTTTTTACTACAAGGTGCACATCATTAATCTTATGGAAGTGAATTGACATTACGATGACAGCATAAGCCATTTTTTTTGTCATTAATGATACAGAAAAGTTATTTGATTGACAGAAGTATACAGTAATTAGGTTTCTTCATCTTTGACAATAGATATATCATATTCACATAATAATACTAATCGAAGCGTATCACAACAAAGATCACATTTCAATCATAATATTCGTGATTTTTGCGTTAAGCCAAGAATAGCTTCAATATATATAAGCATATTGTGGATGAACGATCTATAATGATGCAGTATGCTTTGCTTTGTTTATATATATTAGTGCTTATACATGAGGAACAAAGCATGCATTGACATTTTGCTGTGTCTTTTTGTCTATACAATATTGTTACGTTGACTTATTTTTTTCCCGAAATAATGGTTGTGTATATATGTATTCGGATCAGCTGGGTGTTTTCAAAGACATGGGTGTCTGTTCACGGTTTGTACCGTTGACATTTCACAGTGTCCTTTTGTGTGTAAAATCGTGATACATTGAATTATTTTATTCACCTACGGTGTTGTTCATATTTTCAAATAATTCGTTTTTGATGAAAAATTCATATAGTCTAGACGGTAGTGTTCATTACAAATTAACGTGATGTGAAACTATTTGTTTTAATAATATATCTTTTATTGCCAGATCTACTATCAATGGATTAAATTAATCATGATTTTATTAACCTCTGTGTATTTCAGCATAACAAAGGTAAAATAACAATTAACGAGAATAATATAACAGAACGACTTGCTGTCTTATAATTGTGACAAACATATAATGCATCTACGCCGAAAGAATCCCGAGCTTTAATAATTGTACGCACATTTATAAATGCGTCTGAAAATTCAACATGTAACTTTCTGATTTCCTTTTAAATATGATATATATTAATTACCATTACGACGTTCAGATAAGCATGTGATCAGTCCAGAAAGGCCGGATATTTAGATATACTTATTAGTAAGGTTTACCTCTCTTAGGCAGGGACAACCATGTTGGTTTGTATATTTAGTAAGGATTACTTCTCTTAGACAGGGACTACCTGTTGGTTTGTATATTTAGTAAGGTTTACCTCTCTTAAGCAGGGACAATATGTTGGTTTGTATATCTAGGAAGGTTTACCTCTCTTAGACAGGGACAATATGTTGGTTTGTATATCTAGGAAGGTTTACCTCTCTTAGACAGGGAAAATATGTTGGTTTGTATATCTAGGAAGGTTTACCTCTCTCAGACAGGGACAATCTGTTGGTTTGTATATCTAGGAAGGTTTACCTCTCTTAGACAGGGACAATATGTTGGTTTGTATATCTAGGAAGGTTTACCTCTCTTAGACAGGGACAATATGTTGGTTTGTATATCTAGAACGGTTTACCTCTCTTAGATAGGGACAATATGTTGGTTTGTATATCTAGGAAGGTTTACCTCTCTTAGACAGGGACAATATGTTGGTTTGTATATCGAGGAAGGTTTACCTCTCTTAGACAGGGACAATATGTTGGTTTGTATATCTAGGAAGGTTTACCTCTCTTAGACAGGGACAATATGTTGGTTTGTATATCTAGGAAGGTTTACCTCTCTTAGACAGGGACAATATGTTGGTTTGTATATCGAGGAAGGTTTACCTCTCTTAGACAGGGACAATATGTTGGTTTGTATATCTAGGAAGGTTTACCTCTCTTAGACAGGGACAATATGTTGGTTTGTATATCTAGGAAGGTTTACCTCTCTTAGACAGGGACAATATGTTGGTTTGTATATCTAGGAAGGTTTACCTCTCTTAGACAGGGACAGTATGTTGGTTTGTATATCTAGGAAGGTTTACCTCTCTTAGACAGGGACAATATGTTGGTTTGTATATCTAGGAAGGTTTACCTCTCTTAGACAGGGACAATATGTTGGTTTGTATATCTAGGTAGGTTTACCTCTCTTAGACAGGGACAATCTGTTGGTTTGTATATCTAGGAAGGTTTACCTCTCTTAGACAGGGACAATCTGTTGGTTTGTATATCTAGGAAGGTTTACCTCTCTTAGACAGGGACAATATGTTGGTTTGTATATCTAGGAAGGTTTACCTCTCTTAGACAGGGACAATCTGTTGGTTTGTATATTTAGTAAGGTTTACCTCTCTTAAGCAGGGACAATCTGTTGGTTTGCATATCTAGGAAGGTTTACCTCTCTTAGGCAGGGACAATCTGTTGGTTTTTATATCGAGGAAGGTTTACCTCTCTTAGATAGGGACAATATGTTGGTTTGTATATTTAGTAAGGCTTACCTCTCTTAAGCAGGGACAATCTGTTGGTTTGTATATTTAGTAAGGTTTACCTCTCTTAAGCAGGGACAATCTGTTGGTTTGTATATCTAGGAAGGTTTACCTCTCTTAGACAGGGACAATATGTTGGTTTGTATATCGAGGAAGGTTTACCTCTCTTAGACGGACAATATGTTGGTTTGTATATCTAGGAAGGTTTACCTCTCTTAGACAGGGACAATATGTTGGTTTGTATATCTAGGAATGTTTACCTCTCTTAGACAGGGGCAATATGTTGGTTTGTATATCTAGGAAGGTTTACCTGTCTTAGACAGGGACAATATGTTGGTTTATATATCTAGGAAGGTTTACTTCTCTTAGACAGGGACAATATGTTGGTTTGTATATCTAGGAAGGTTTACCTCTCTTAGACAGGGACAATATGTTGGTTTGTATATCTAGGAAGGTTTACCTCTCTTAGATAGGGACAATATGTTGGTTTGTATATCGAGGAAGGTTTACCTCTCTTAGACAGGGACAATATGTTGGTTTGTATATCTAGGAATGTTTACCTCTCTTAGACAGGGACAATATGTTGGTTTGTATATCTAGGAAGGTTTACCTCTCTTAGACAGGGACATTATGTTGGTTTGTATATCTAGGAAGGTTTACCTCTCTTAGACAGGGACAATATGTTGGTTTGTATATCTAGGAATGTTTACCTCTCTTAGACAGGGGCAATATGTTGGTTTGTATATCTAGGAAGATTTACCTCTCTTAGACAATGACAATATGTTGGTTTGTATATCTAGGAAGGCTTACCTCTCTTAGACAGGGACGATATGTTGGTTTACATATCTAGGAATGTTTACCTCTCTTAGGCAGGGACAATATGTTGGTTTGTATATCTAGGAAGGTTTACCTCTCTTAGACAGGGACAATATGTTGGTTTGTATATCTAGGAAGGTTTACCTCTCTTAGACAGGGACAATATGTTGGTTTGTATATCTAGGAAGGTTTACTTCTCTTAGACAGGGACAATATGTTGGTTTGTATATCTAGGAAGGTTTACCTCTCTTAAACAGGGACAATATGTTGGTTTGTATATCTAGGAAGGTTTACCTCTCTTAGACAGGGACAATATGTTGGTTTGTATATCTAGAACGGTTTACCTCTCTTAGACAGGGACAATATGTTGGTTTGTATATCTAGGAAGGTTTACCTCTCTTAGACAGGGACAATATGTTGGTTTGTATATCTAGGAAGGTTTACTTCTCTTAGACAGGGACAATATGTTGGTTTGTATATCTAGGTAGGTTTACCTCTCTTAGACAGGGACAATCTGTTGGTTTGTATATCTAGGAATGTTTACCTCTCTTAGACAGGGACAATCTGTTGGTTTGTATATCTAGGAAGGTTTACCTCTCTTAGACAGGGACAATATGTTGGTTTGTATATCTAGGAAGGTTTACCTCTCTTAGACAGGGACAATCTGTTGGTTTGTATATTTAGTAAGGTTTACCTCTCTTAAGCAGGGACAATCTGTTGGTTTGCATATCTAGGAAGGTTTACCTCTCTTAGGCAGGGACAATCTGTTGGTTTTTATATCGAGGAAGGTTTACCTCTCTTAGACAGGGACAATATGTTGGTTTGTATATTTAGTAAGGCTTACCTCTCTTAAGCAGGGACAATCTGTTGGTTTGTATATTTTGTAAGGTTTACCTCTCTTAAGCAGGGACAATCTGTTGGTTTACATATCTAGGAAGGTTTACCTCTCTTAGGCAGGGACAATCTGTTGGTTTGCATATCTAGGAAGGTTTACCTCTCTTAAGCAGGGACAATATGTTGGTTTGTATATCTAGGGAGGTTTACCTCTCTTAAGCAGGGACAATATGTTGGTGTGTATATTTAGTAAGGTTTACCTCTCTTAAGCAGGGACAATCTGTTGGTTTACATATCTAGGAAGGTTTACCTCTCTTAGGCAGGGGCAATATGTTGGTTTGTATATCTAGGAAGGTTTACCTCTCTTAAGCAGGGACAATATGTTGGTTTGTATATCTAGGAAGGTTTACCTCTCTTAGACAGGGACAATATGTTGGTTTGTATATCTAGGAAGGTTTACCTCTCTTAGACAGGGACAATATGTTGGTTTGTATATCTAGGAAGGTGTATCTCCCTTTAAGCTGCATTTGTATGAAATAATTATAATTCTAGGTTCTCGCGTAACCAATTATACATTTCTTTGAAATTATCTCAAAGTCATTCTTGTTAATTAATGTCTTGAGATTTGAAAACCTCTTGATGAAATCGAATGTTTTGATCTTGTACTACACTAACGAAGGCAAAAACCGAAAGCTGTACTTAATGGAAAAATACGTATTCACCTTTGTGCTTCACTGAAAGCAAATATGGTCAGCGCTCGGATTATTTAATATTCAGAAATGAGTTCAATCGTTAATCGGGGTGTAGCTTGTAGTTTGTATATATATATTTAGTAAGGATTATCTCCCTTTGGTATGGCTAATCTGTTGGTTTGTAGGTACTTTAGTATAAGCTATGTCAATATGGTCTTAATATACTTTAAGTTAGATAGTTAAACACAATATCGATAAGGAATACGAAGAAGTAAAAAGACTTAGGACAAAATAGAGTTCACTCAGTTTTCTCTGATGCCAACATGTTGTGGAACTCAAACCTATATTATGTCCCCTATATGGTGGTAGAAATATGGACAATTCTTATTGTATTTACACTGTTATCACTACAAAATATGATATCAGTGGAACCATAGATCAATAATTCTCTACTGGATGGCATGAAACATAACAAGCTTAACCCTGGCAGTCTTCCTTTAATTACATTATAATCATCTTTTGCATGATTACAACTAAAATGTCAGTATAATATATGTATATATGCAGCTTTTTCCTTAGATATTAATATGTCATTGTGCTTGCTCTAGATTATTTGATTAAATTCTATCGTTTTAATGTCGGAGGTTGTCAAGATCAAACCCATTTTTTTCATCTTCAATGAATGTGAGTGAGTGAGTGAGTGAGTGAGTGAGTGTTGTCTAATGCCAACTGAGCAATTTTTCAGCTACATCATGGCGAGAACAAGATAATTTTCAATGAAATGATGATGATGAGGTTCACTTTGTACTAGACCAACACGCTTTGCTGGATTTCTATAGTGCTATCTCACTGACACAACAGTCTGCGGATAGACATGTTGCCCCAGTCGGACACATTATTCTGGTTCCGAGCCAACCAGTAGTTGATCTTTCTCCTTAATGCTGCGTGCTTAGCGGAGTAGCAACAAATACCAATTTTATAGTCTTTGATTTGACCCAATCGGGGCTCGAACTCGATGCGAGCACGCTAACCATTACACCACCGAATGTGAGGGACAGTATATATGCACCATGTAAACAGGTACATTGACAACATGCACTTTTTTGTATTTGACAAACTATGAAGCAGTAACATTATTTTTTATCTTACAAAGCATACAATCTTTGAAGAGTAATATGTTTTATTTGAAAGCATATACATCTTTTTCATTCGGATATATGGATTAATAGATTGGTCAGTTTTATTGATGGAAGAAACCAGAATACCCGGAGAAAATCACCAAACTGTCGCAAGTAATTGACAAACGGGGTTCAAACTCAAAACGTTAGTAGTGATAGGCACTTATTGCATAGGTATTTGTAATTCTAACATAGTTGTTTAATATCCCTGGTTTGTGGTTGGACAATACTGTAATTTTCACCGTATCAATTCCACGGTTGAAATAGCATGATACATTTTTAGAATTTTAGCTGATTACCGCTTACGTCATCTTGTCAATAATGTGGCAATATAGATATATTCTACACATGATTATATTAGAATGGAGATAACTGTATTGTATTTGAAAATTTCACGGCATCAATTGGAGATTCAATGGTCGAAAATATCCGTTTACTGGCTCCGCTAACGCGTCGCCAGTAAACTCAATTTGCGACCATCAAATCTCCAATTGATGCCGTGAAATTTTCAAATACAATACAGTTATCTCCTAAAACCAACTACCATGCGATCGCGATATGGATTAATTAAAAAAAAATGTCATATTATTGTATCTTGTCATAAAAAAAGACAATATATATAATATATATGCCTCGTATCGTAATCCCTCTGATATTGGATGTACTATTGTTTCTTTATTACTTCCTCGAGCTAATCATCGGATTATGATTAACTCGTTATCATAAAGAGATCACAGTAGTAAAGTCTTTTGACAAACATTAAGACAGCATGATGACTCGGGTTTCTGGGTTTTTCCCTTTTGTCTCATAACCACTAGTGACACATTTTACTTTAATAGAGTACTAACTTGAAGTCATTGACATTGTGCATATTTTTTTTAGCTTACTCTCTGACACGGGTGACCTAAGAAAATGACATTGCAATATTAGATAAATTTCAATTAAATATTGTCTTCAAACTATGTGGTTGTTTATTAAATGTTAAGTGAGTGATTGTTGTTTAACGACAAACGATATATATTTTATGACTAGAGCAAGGTAGATTTTGATGAAATGAAATGGTGTATGCTTTATACCATACCAAAAAGATTAGTTTTTTACATTGCTAGCTCACTGAAACAACAATCCACAGGTGAACATGTCGATTCACGCAGACAATTGATTATTTGTAGGGGAAGTCAGGGGTAATGGTTATGGTGTTTAACGCCACTTTCAACAATATTTCAGGTATAACGTGGCATTCAGGTTTTATTGGTGGATGACTACCCGGAGACAGCCACCGAGCTGCCGCAAGTCACTGACAAACTTTATCACATAAGATTGTATCGAGTACTTCTCGCCATGTGCGGATTCGAACTCACAACTTTATTAGTGATGGGCACTGATTCCATTGGTAGTTAACAACCCATCTACTTATACAATCATGGCCACGACGGCCCAGGGAAAATCAGTTTTGCAAAGCATTTCTGATTCCAGAAAGTACGACAAATATATAAATCATTACCATACCTGAAAATCATCCCCGGTTTTAGTGGAGTTCATGTTGTTCAATCTTTAGTTTATTATATTGTAGATCATTGTTTTGACTGTTTCTCCGTTTTGTTTTGGCCATTGTGTTGTCTGTCCTTTGATTTACTGATTCTTATTACTCCGTTGATATCTTCCAACGTTCCTTAATAAAGATGTAGATATCTAATTTAATGAACACCTCGAGACAAACTGAAGGCGAGTCTATACCACATTGATGAAAAACATGGTATTATCAACGATATATCGCCTAAAACATAACACTGCACATCCTCTTCAATATATTATAAGTCGAATTAAATATTGAAACAGATGCGGAAGTATAATAAGCACTGTAAAATATAGATCAAGTCTTTTAAATCTTGGGGGGGGGGGGAGGGGTGCTAAAAATTTTGTATGTTTTTTTAATTTTTAGAAATAAAAAAAAGTAATGGTCGACAAATATAATCATATATAATAAAACGAACCGCTCCACTGTCAATCATTTCCAAACACGGAAGTATGAAAAGTTTGAAGATACAAGAAGCCGTAAATCGATGAAGGCCAGACAATACAATTACAAACAGAAAGTAGACAATGATCTACAAAGCACTACACAACAAACTAAAAAGAGTGACAACATGAACCCAAATAAACACAGAAGCTGACCTCGGGTACTCCGGAAGGGTAAGCAGTTCCTACTCCACTTGTGGCACACTGTATATCATGTTGTGATATCAATTGTTTAATGCTGTTAAGGAATTATTCTACGTTTTATGCAGAATAAATCTTGAATATACAGATTCGTCAATACAATAAGAACGTAGATACATGATTAAGTGAAAATGACGCGTTTCTGGAATAACCTTCACCATGTATGCTCAAACTCAAAAGATTTAGATGCCACATAATATAAAGGTCTTTGTGAGCGAGTAAGCCAAACGGCCTAAACAGGATATCCAAAATTGGCTATCGTTACCTATGTCTGTGGGACATTGATCTTTGTTTTACTAGCTTACATTATTCAGGAACTGTGGAAGCGTTGTCAACCAGACGGGTGATACTCACGGGGATTAATAGTCCAACATGACAGGTATCCTTGATCCAGTGATAAAAATAAAAACGTAGATATCTAATTTAGTGTACACCGCTCGTTTTCTGCACTCATAGTCAAAATATTGGAAAGTCTTTGGGGGCAGGTAAACCAAAAGCCTAATAAGGACAACCAAAATCATCTAAGGTTATCTATGTTTAGGGGTGATTTACCTCAGGTTTAATAGATTATATAATTAGCTATTATATTGTATATGTGTATGTTTTGTAGGTCGTTTTTTGTCCTTTTGTCCTTTTTCTTTTGGCCGCTTTGTTGTCTGTTCTTCTTAGATTTACGGATTCTGATTACCCCTTTGGTATCTTCAAACTCTTCTTCTAGAAATTTTTAAAAAATGTACTCTGCGGATATTTATAACAAACACTCATGCATCTATTATCATCGGAAAACCACCAAAATTTAAACCATTTCAATGGTCAATTATACTGAATTCGAATGTTTTGGAAGTTTAATATTTGCAATGGAGAGGTTTACAATTATATGTTTGAATGAGCCATATTTTCTATGGAAGCCTGTTGAGGTCATGATGACTTTTCATGTATTCGACATATCTATCTATCTTTCTTTTTTTTCCCTTTTTTTGTTGTTGAATTTTTCGATTTTCCCATTTTTTCCTTTTTTGAATTTTGTTCAGAAAGTTTATTTCAAAATCTGACCAAATGTGTTAATAAATACAAAAAAGAGATTTAATTTAATCTCATTTACACATGTTTTATTATCATTATTATTATTTCGCTCTCTTCTTTTTATAAGCTTACAATTGTAATGTTGCTTTATGAATCTGATAAGCTGATTCGTGTTAATGCTATTATTAGCTCTACAGATTAATTGACAATGTGTCTCCAAGATATTTCTGAGAATAAAGTCAAGATTTAAAAGAAAAGTATTTGTGTAAATAAATTTAAAAAAAAACACATACGGAACTGATTTTTCAAAAAGCTTTCAAAACGATTAATCTTATTGATATATTTTTTATTAATCCGGATTTTTCTTAAAAACATCTTTTGGAAAATTGTCAATTACATTGTAAACTTTCGTGCTAATGGAATTATCATGAATAATAATGTAATAACACGCTTTGAAAATTGTCAATCTTTGTTGAAATAAGTTAAGTTCATGTGTTTTATCATTTTATTTGTATTTATGTCCTTCGATCATCGATATTACAATTATTGTTTTCAAACACAAATATGCCTTATTTTCCGTGTAGGTAACGCCTGTTTGGCTCTGATGGAATGAAATACACAACTACCATATTGAAAGATTTTTTTAGCAACCTATTATGCCGTTTTTTATTCTAACTACATTGTGAAAAAGTATATACATAAAACAAATCAAGAGACAAAAGTGAGGTGCTACAAAAAGGCCACATGATCTCTATATCTACTCCCACCTGATTATCTACTCTCACCGCGTTCGATTGTTTAACCGTTTATCTCGGAAAACCGTGGTGCGTTTAAATGATTTGTAACATGAAGCCATGCAATAACACATATAGATCGTTGATTATTGCACGGCTCTCTGAGAGTAATAAAACTACAGCCCAGATTTAATGAGTGTAATATCTCGTATCTGCGTGTATTATTTCATAATTCTTGGCTGTTGCTTAGATTCTGGTATATTAAACCACAAAAGGGAAAAGAATGCATTCGTGTTACAAGTTTAGAAAAGATCATTCGTTGCTAGCATGGACGCAGTATATGTAGTGAGATTATTATACTTTAAGGAAAATTTTAACGGACAACCGTATTTATTTGTATTATTGAATTATACTGCATGGATGTACATGTGTACAATGTACTTATTATTCTACATAGCAATTGTAATAGAAGCTTTACAGTAATATTTCGCTTTGTATCTCCTTGGAAATTTGGTTTTAAAGTATATGCATATCCCTTATACTGATAACATTGTCTATTTTACTCATGCTATGTGGTTTGAGTACTAATTTTACCCAATTACAACAACTGCCAAGATTGCACACCTTTTTACTCAGGACATATTATAATTTGCTTGACAGACTAATGCATACAGAGATAGATTGAAATTTCCTCTCATCTGTGGTTTCCTTTTATTCCTCCGTCAAATAGTCGGAATATTCTTTTAAAATTTAGCTTACCGATTGTTGAGACATATGATATTTTATCTCATATTATAGATTTTCTATCCTTATTACATATATAGAAAGAAAAGCTCAATAACATTGCTATTAATAATCAAATTATGTTTGTGATATTTTAAATATTATTATCAAAACCACATAATATAATTGAATATATACACCATTTCAACAGAGTGCAAACTTTTGGTTTGTCTAACGTTCTCATCGTGTGAAGACGCACTGGACGTTATTATTGTATCCTGGTGTTGCCGGTTCTCGATAGCGAAAGAAAGATTTCTCCCGTGTGTCCCTTAGAAACAATAATTTTTTACAAAATTGTTTTTGTTTGTTTGTCAAAACTAGTTCTTTATTTCTACCAAACCTAAAAGTTCTACTCCTAGAAGTTACGGAGAAATTATTTTTTTGTGTATGACCTTATTTCTGACACTTTGTGTATTACGACACCAGTTCTCGATAAGTGTGTAAAATCAATTATGGAGGGCATGTTTACTAACAAAAACCATAGGAAAAAAAAGAAAAAAATGTATTTAAGATATTTGCAAACACCAAGATTATTGATTTCAACCATACATGTAAAATTAAACATGTTTGAAAAAGTGTTCCATTGGGGTTACACAATACAGAAATAACGTTAATATAAAGATAAAATTTATAAGATATGACCTGAACGGTGTTCCATACCATTTATTCCTGAGCAGCGCTAACTGTATATTTCCGGTTTGGTATGACGTATACGTACTTGACCTTCATTGACAGCAACGTTTTGCTTACATCACAAACGTATGTTTTAAGCAATGACCCGGTGAAGTTTGAGTTATTTTTGGAAAAAGAAAATGTACATAAATATCTGAGACTATAAAGATTATGTTCATACATACCTTGATTCGTAGCATAGTCATTTTTCCTTCTTGCGAAGCGAGGTGGTGTTCCGTAGGTAAAATCCTGGCGAACAGAAGACACGTGCATTTTCCCGATTTATGTCAAAACTCTCACGCGCATAATTATCGAAAACTGGTAACTATCGAGAACAGGTGACAGTACGATATATAGACTGGCAGATGTTTTTAAATCGAAGATTGCTGACATTAGATGGATAACCACAGCTTTATATTTCCATCGACTGTTGTCTTTGTCATTTAGCTTTAGTCTTTTCTGTTTTGACGTTTCTCTGATGTGTACATGTACACTGCTGTGATTGGCTATGAAAAAAAAAGCGAAGAATAACTTATGATAATGGCTGGTTATAGAGCTTATTAGTTTGACTATACATATATATAGTTGTGTTATAGAAGAACTATATTACCATTGTATTACCATGGAGATGGTATGTTTTCGAGGAGATTGGTATTTTCACCTTTATAGCACGATATGATTGAAGTATAATATTACTAATGTTTATATCGTCATCATGTTTTTTTTTTGTTCTTTCTCAATAAAAATCATGAAGAAAAATTAATAAATTGAAAATAAAAAGATATTGTATGAATATTTTAATATCAGCAGATCATAAAGTGAAAAACACAAAATACCAAACAGTCTGAACAGTTCCAAAATACAATTGAAATTCCGTAGCAACAGAGGAAATTTCGATACCCCTAATGCACATATAAGATTTCAAGATTTTCAAGATATTATTAGTACTCTCCGACAATTACACTGTAACCAGAGGCAATATATATACAACAATATACATAATAAATAAATAATAGTAGGAATACACATATGTGCATAGGGACCGTCGTGGCCGTGATCGTTTGGTAGTTGGATTTGCAACTACCTATGTAATCAGTGCCTATCACCACATAAGTTGTGAATTCGAACCCCGTCCATGGCGAGGTGTACTTGATACAACATTATGTGATAAGTCTGTCAGTGACTTGCGACTGGTCGGTGTTTTTCTCCGGGTACTCCGGTTTCCTCCACCAATAAAATTGACCGCCACGATATAACTGAAATATGGCTGAAAGTGACGTTAAGCACCATAGATCAACCAATTAATCATCGTGACGATTGATCATGTTTTATGGACATAAGATGTAAAGATTTTCATACCCGTACATCAAAACTGTCCAGTCGCAACACATAGCTGACCACATCATTTCAGCAATAGAGGAGATTTGAGCTCATAAACTAGCTTAGACTCGCCATTTTTTATTGAAGTGCCTGCACCAAGCCAGGAAAGTGAGAAGTCTTGTATTTGTGTGTTAGGGGTATCGATTTTGCTCTTTCTACGATTTTGATACTTGATTGTTGAATTGTATTTTTTCATGTTTTTTTTCAATAAATACAATGTCTGATTGGCCGTGCGCACTAACTGTATTTGAATGAATATATTTTCTTTTTTTTTTGTATACGAGCACGATAAATATTAGGTATCAATAGATAAAATGATTAATTTTATTTTTACCTTACAGATGGTGGAATATCAGAGTTCATGTATAAATTATCTACCTTAGAACAGATTCAACAATAATTCAGTTATATCTTGTCTTGTTTGTTAGTGCAGGAAACCCGACGAAAATACAGCGACCTGCCGCAGGTAACTGACAAACCACCGACACGTTGGAAGTAACTGACAAACCACCGACATGCCACAAGTAACTGACAAACCACCGACATGCCACAAGTAACTGACAAATCACCGACATGCCAAAAGTAACTGACAAACCATCGACCTGCCTAAAGTAACTGACAAACCATCGACCTGCCAAAAGTAACTGACAAACCACCGACATGCCACAAGTAACTGACAAACCATCGACCTGCCACAAGTAACTGACAAACCACCGACATGCCACAAGTAACTGACAAACCACCGACATGCCACAAGTAACTGACAAACCACCGACATGCCAAAAGTAACTGACAAACCATCTACCTGCCAAAAGTAACTGACAAACCACCGACATGCCACAAGTAACTGACAAACCACCGACATGCCACAAGTAACTGACAAACCACCGACATGCCACAAGTAACTGACAAACCACCGACATGCCAGAAGTAACTGACAAACCATCGACCTGCCAAAAGTAACTGACAAACCATCGACCTGCCAAAAGTAACTGACAAACCACCGACATGCCACAAGTAACTGACAAACCATCGACCTGCCAGAAGTAAATGACAAACCACCGACATGTCAGAAGTAACTCACAAACCACCGACACGTCAGAAGTAACTGACAAACCATCGACCTGTCAAAAGTAACTGAAAAAACCCCCAACATGCCACAAGAAACTGACAAACCACCGACATGCCACAAGTAACTGACAAACCACCGACATGCCACAAGTAACTGACAAACCATCGACCTGCCAAAAGTAACTGACAAACCATCGACATGCCACAAGTAACTGACAAACCACCGACATGCCACAAGTAACTGACAAACCATCGACCTGCCAAAAGTAACTGACAAACCATCGACCTGCCAAAAGTAACTGACAAACCACCGACATGTCAGAAGTAACTGACAAACCACCGACATGCCACAAGTAACTGACAAACCATCGACCTGCCAAAAGTAACTGACAAACCACCGACATGCCACAAGTAACTGACAAACCATCGACCTGCCAAAAGTAACTGACAAACCATCGACCTGCCAAAAGTAACTGACAAACCATCGACATGCCACAAGTAACTGAAAAAACCACCAACATGCCACAAGAAACTGACAAACAATCGACATGCCAAAAGTAACTGACAAACATTAATTCACTTAGTTGTATCGAATGCCACGGACTGCACTTACAACGTTAGTTTAGATATATTAATGTTTTAAATTTACAGTTCCTTAATAATGCTGTTTATTAAAATTAAGGTGAATTTCCCTCAGAAATAATATGTAATCTTTGCTCTCTTTGGCACCTTTTACTTATTTACACCCACATACGTTTAAATTATTTGGCTTTCCAATCTTTTGGTCAGGTCCGTACCTAAGACTGAGACTAAGACTTTTATAACACTCTGACAGTACACACTGTTACAAGAGACAGACAATAGAATACTGTTTATTTAAATTAGGGGGAATTTTCCTGATGAAGATTATACCAGACACGTGTCATGCGCACTAAGTGAGATGTCTACGTTTTTAATTACTAGATCTCAAATTCATTTATTTCGTAATCACGCTTGGCGGCCGTCGTGGTCGTGATATATGCTAGTTGGATTTACAACTACCTATGCAATCAGTGCCTATCACCACTGATGTTGTGAGTTCGAATCTCGATCAGGGCGAGGTGTACAACATTATGTGATAAAGTTTGTCAGTGACTTGCGACAGGTCCGTGGTTTTCTCCGGGTTCTTCGGTGTCCTCCACCAATAAAACTGACCGCCAAGATATAACTGAAATATTGTTGACAGTTGCCTTAAGCACCATCAAATAAACAAACAAACACCATAAATCACGGTTTGTCGTACCTTGTATAACCTATTGATTTATCATGCAAAAACAAATAACATTTGCAATAAAAAGCCTGACAGTAAGCATGCCATTATCATTTTTATGAAGTCAGCTGTGTAATTTATCAATCTTACATGGAGAGCTTATGGTATTATCCATTGATTTGCCGTAAATATCAATAATTGCACTTTACATGATGAATATAATTGCTGATTTAGTACACACATGGTCAAAGAACGAAGCAAAACTTTAATCTATTTTTTTTTAAATCCAATAGAATATTCATATATAAATATATATTATCGAAAATAAGTGCACATTTTAGGATTAAAGCTTGTTTTCAGCACTTCATACATGTGTAGATGGTGCCAATGCTCTCATAAAACGAAGGACGCTTAAGTAAAGTTTGTGAGTACATCGTCACCATTTACACATGCATGAACTCCCGAAAAGAACCACATAATCCTTATGCTTCTTTCATGTGAGTGTTCTCACTATTTTAGTTATTAAACTGATTTCAGACTTGCTTTCAATCGGACACTATCGTAGTTTCCCATCGGTGGCCGCCATATCGTTTACATTGGTTACACAAATAAGTAGTTCCGACACGCAAAAAATCATCGAGTTATGAACGAATCAAAAACAAACAGGTGACAGTGCCCTTGTCCATTCGATATTCTATAAGAATTATCAGCATATAGACTTTATTTTTCACGATTTATTTGATTAATTAATTGTCAGTCATTTTCAATACAACAATAATCGTAACGATATGTCTTCAAAATGACAGAGATATGATACGTCCATTCTTGATTGTCATTCGGTTTTCTCTTGATTGCCCCTTCGGTTTTCTCTAACGAATAGATGAAACTTTTAACATATTGTTTTCTAATATTACCGAAAGTGTTGAGCTGTCTTAGTTCATTTCCACAGATAAATACTTTTATTAAATCCATTAAACTGTGTAAGCAAAATAACACTTAGTTCATTGACCCCAGACACAAAGGCCGTGTATTATTGTTTCGGTTAAATTAACGGCATTGACTTACCCAATGATTGATTTTCTGTATATTACTTATGAAATTTCCTGCATTATTTCTGCAATATCATTTTCGATAAAAGGGATCAAAGGGAGACAAAAGGAACCAATAGCTTTTTTTTTTATTTTGAATATTATTTGTTTTTTATTTCTTTGAAATATTTGGAAAATTCCTATCTGAAGTATTCGAGCATAATTTCTTGTAGCTTTTACAGCTTCAGATATATATATGAGAACTAATAGAGACAAACGCCCAATTGTGTTTGATAATTTTCATTGGGTTAAAGTTCAACATAAGACCACGCCACGATATAGTTGAAATACTGCTAAAGTTAGCGTTAAACAACAATCAATCAACATAAGACTCGTCTAATGTGAAAATCGATGGAATATTCTTTATATCAAATATATACATTAATTAAAGGGGCATTATCTGCCAAATCGTAAATTTTTGCTACCCGTAAAAACTATCAGATATGATTGATGCCTTAATAAAACGTGTTTCTGTAACTTATAAATGTTATGAAATGTACGCGCATCGGGAAAAAATCGTGTAACTGCTCGTGTTCTGAGATCGATCAAGAGATAGACGCCATCTTATTAATTATCGGCATTGCTTACGGAGTTTGTAGAATCGTCATTAAATCAATACAAAAATGCACTTATTTCTTATTTTCTGTGAATCTGCTTTTAGTCGGCGTTAATTACGGACAAAGAACTATGCAATTTTGCAGTTAATAAGTGACAAAATACAAATCATTCGTTTTTACCCGTCACTAGTAAGGTCAGTTGCATACGGAGAAAGCGAGGTCAAATTATTTGCTTGCAAGGAAATAATAAATCGATGGTAATTTTCGTTCCCAAAAGGCTGTTTAATGTGAACTATTTACCTTTATTTCATCATTTTAAAGCTATTTACCAATTTCCAAAACATATAATTTTTTTGCTCAAAATCGTAGCTAATGCCTCTTTAACATTGCGTGCTTCATAATTATTGTCAATGTAATACAGAAGTCAGTTAAGAGGATTATGTCACATCTACAAATATTCATATGAATTCTTGATGGTGATGCCAAGGTCTGATAATATCAAAAGATAAAAAAGGGGGAGCAAAATGTCAATTAGAGGGAAAGATTAAGAATAGTGTGCTTTAACGCCACTTTCAACAATATTTCTCCGTGTACTCCGATTTCCCCCATCAATAATACTGACCGCCACGATATAACTGAAATATTGTTGAAAGTGGCGTTAAACACCAAACAAAACCCTAACCTACTTTACCCAAAATAAAACAGCTCATATAGATATAATTTTAAGAAGAAATGTTTCTTCTGTTCAATTGTGAAATCCTCACTCACAAAGTTTGTATTAAGCGCAAATCATGTCAAGGAAGGCAGGGTTTTGACCATCATATCGGGAAAGTTTCTATAAAACACGACAAACCCCTATATATATCTTGACCGACAAGATAATGGTTGAATAATTTGACGCCCTGCTAAATGACCAATATCTAGGATTATATTAAGATTCTAATGCATACTGAATTCGTTCTCATATATATAGTGAAGTATATAAGTATATTATTTATGTTTGCTTAATTACAGAAAAAACAGCTATTAAAATCCAAAAAAAATCGAAGATATAATTTAGTTTCATGAAGGTTTTCTGGAATATCCTTCACGAGGTACGCTCATTGGAAGGCAATATAATTTTAAAGTTTTTATGGGGGGTAAGTAACCAATGGGACTGAAAAGGAAAACAAAAATAGGAAAAGGTTATAAAAACCTAAACCTGAAAGAGATTGACCCGAGATTGACCCATGCTTTAATGAATTACATAATGCTAGCTGTATACAGATTACAGAAAAGCAACTTTTTATAATATAACGTTCCGTTTACAAGATTTATGCAGCTTCTAATCACATTTTTGCCTGATGAAAATAATGTTATCTTCTTTTATGCTTACAGGAATAAGCATATAAAATTGAAAGATGAGTCTACCTGGTGTGGTTGACCCATACGCTAGTCCTGTGAAGACACAAAGAGTGAGTTGGTGAAATCATGTTGTATATTGTCCATATGTATATTATACCGATTGTATTATTCTTTTATCTTTGTTGTAATATAGTAATATAGTATTATTAGATGGGTGTTTTTGTTTTAATACTAATCCTGTATTATGTCCAAGTACAGTCGTATTGAGACGAGGACAGCTGTATTGATCAGAGACAACGCCGAGGGTCAATACAGCTGTACGAGATTTAATACGACTGTACGAGGACATAATACAGGATTAATATCAAAACACCCATTTCATGATACCTTTATTAACCAATACACCAATGTGTAAAATACAACCAATATCAAAACATCCAATATTAACTAATATGTAAAATACAACCAATAAATGCAATATGAGAGGGTGGTTGTCTCAAATAATGGAGGATAAATATCAATACACCCATTTCATGAAGCTTTCAGTAACCATACACCAATGTGAAAATACAACCAATTTTATTCAATACTATTAAGGGGTGGTTGTCTCCGACACATTCCACTTTTCAATGTTTGTACGAGGACTTAATGTAGGATAAATATCAAAACACCCATTTCATGATACTTTCAGTAACCATACGCCAATTTGAAAAATACAACCTATTTAATTCAATACTATTAAGGGGCGGTTGGGTTGCTGTCTCGGACATATATTCCTTTCTTGCTTCTGCCATTTTTTTTTGTTTATTGCTAAGTGCGCATGCCCACTCCTGTATAATGATCAGTTCGAAGCCGTATTAAACTTGTTTTCCGTATAAAAACCTGTATAAATACCACTTAAAGAATCTGTATTAACTGGTCAGTTTCCTACGTATTTTGCTATATTGGTTAATAAACAAGTTTATTGAATATCAGAATAAAAAGGATGCATTTAATCGGTTGAACACTCCATGTGACCTTCATTATTCCGCGATACAGACTTGGTTGCTGATATAGATCGGTCCAAAAACCGTGAATAGACGGGTGCTACTGGTCTATACACGGTTTTTGGACCGGTCTATATCAGCATTAATAGAAACTTTAAAACACCTTCAATGATCCTGATTAAAAGTACATTAAAAATGTTCATTTTCTGTATGTAAGGTTTTATTTATTCCTAAAATTGCAGTTTCTGTTACGGTTTCTTGATTCCTTTAAAAAATTATATTTTGTGTGTCTTCAATTCAATAAACACAATAGTTACTGATATAGAGGGCAATAGCAGGATATACAGACTGCCCTCGTGTCAAAATTTTCATCAAACTTGTAGTCACCATGTACATTTATGTTGAAGTCTACTTTCTCAAAAGAATCAAACTCTTATGAATGACTGGGGAAATAGCATAACAATGTCCATGGGACAATATTCAGATTTATGATGCAAAATACTGCCAAAAGATGCGTGATTTTATTGGTCTTTATCATTTTGAGGTGATCATTCAACTATGAATCTAATGTTTTTCGGCATAATAAAATACTTATAGACTGTATTCGGGAATAGCAAGTTTGTTGTCCCCTCGACCCTGATTATTGACCTCGGCTACGCCTCGGTCAATAGTCAGTGTTTCAGGGACAACAAGCTTGCTATTCCCTCATACCCAGTCAATAAGTATATACTATTATATAAATATTACATATGAAACAGACATGTACATGCATTTTGTTTTCAATTATTTTGTTTGTGCATTCTATATTGTGATGTGCAGTTCGAAATCATTTATAACGTTTTAGTATTTTATAGTGTTGAAGTGTCGTTCTATATCAACTATTGCGTTTTATTATTGAAATTGTAGTATTGATGTCTCATTCGATAAATTTTTGCGTTTTATTATTAAGACTATAGTAATGTTGTGTCATTTGATATAGTTTTTGCATTTTAATATTGAAACTATATCATTGATGTGTCATGCAATATAATTTTTGCGTTGAAATATTGATACTATAGTATTCATGTGTCATTCGTTATATGTTTTGGCGTTTTGATATTGAAAATATAGTATTAATGTGTCATTCGATATATTTATTGCGTTGAATTATTGATATTAAAGTATTGATGTGTCATTCAATATATTTTTTGCGTTTCAATATTGAAACTATAGTATTGATGTATCATTCGATATATTTATTGCGTTGAATTATTGATATTAAAGTATTGATGTGTCATTCAATATATTTTTTGCGTTTTAATATTGAAACCATAGTATTGATGTGTCATTAGATATAGTTTTGGCGTTGAAATATTGATAATATAGTATTAAAGTGTCATTCGTTATATGTTTTGGCGTTTTGATATTGAAAATATAGTATTAATGTGTCATTCGATATATTTATTGCGTTGAAATATTGATACTATGGTATTGATGTGTCATTCGATGTATTTTTGGCGTTGTTATATTGATACTATAGTTTTAATGTGTCATTCCATATCAATTATTATGTTATGATATTGATACTATAATATTGATTTGTCATTCGATATTTATTTTTTCTTGCGTTTTAATATTGAAACTATAGTATTAATGTCTCATTCGAAATTTGTTTGAGTTTTATAATTGATACTATAATGTTGCAGTGTTGTTCGATATTAATTATTACGTTCTTGCACTGATGTTAAAGTGTTGGCGTGACTTGACATTATACTATTATGTCTTTACTTTATTACATGGGCTACCTTTGTTGTCTTTGAATAACATGCATTGAATGTATTTTTATGCAACCTGTCGTAAATTGCTTAAAATTAAGAAATAATTCATGGAAGCCACATGTATATATTGTTTTTACCACGGGTAGGTCTTTATGTTACGAAGTTTTACCCCGAGCGTAAGCGAGGGATAAAAAGCTGACATAAAGGCCTACCCGTGGTATAAACAATATATACATATGGCTTCCATGAATTATTTCGATTCTGATATGTAAAAATTGGTAAAATATCGTTATAAATTGTCGATGACGTCATAATTTACAATGGGCGTAGGTATATATTATTTTTACCACGGGTTTGGACTCAAAGCGTTTGAAGGACGTCATATTAGAATCCGTGATAAGCAATGTTTATATTATATACTTATTGACTGGGTATGAGGGAATAGCAAGTTTGTTGTCCCTGAGACACTGACTATTGACCGAGGCGAAGCCGAGGTCAATAGTCAGGGTCGAGGAGATAACAAACTTGCTATTCCCGAATACACAGTCTATAAGTATGTTATTATACCGAAAAACATTAGATTCATAGTTGAATGATCACCTCAAAATGATAAAGACCAATAAAATCACGCATCTTTTGCCAGTATTTTGCATTATAAATCTGAATATTGTCTCATGGACATTGTTATGCTATTTCCCCAGTCATTCATAAGAGTCTGATTCTTTTGAGAAAGTAGACTTCAACATAAATGTGCATGGTGACTACAAGTTTTGTGAAAATTTTGAAATTTTGAACTTTAATTTTTTTTTTTTCTTTTTTATAATTTTGAATTTTTTTTTTTTTATTTTGAAATTTTATGAAATTTTATGAAAACTGAATTTTTTGAAATTTTTTGAAAATTTTGAAATCTTATGAAAATTTTGATCAGACTTCAAAATTTTCTATAAGATTTCAAAATTTTCAAAAAAATTTCCAAAATTTCATAAATTTTGATTTTTTTTTTAAATTTTTGAAATTTTGAAAACAAAATCTGATTTTCTCGATAGCGACGATAACGCCAGAGGATCACGCATAACAATTACCGTAGTTTATCCAATAAGCAAAGTCCAATTAAAAATTCCGCGAAAGTTGTTTAAATTGTCAGTAAATAGTTCAGCGGCAGTCAATAGTCTTGAAAACTATGGACTGATCAATAGTCTCAGTGTTAAAAATGTGAAACAATAGCATATTTATTTCTTTAAAAAAGCTTTAAGAAAGTATATACTGAGGTATAATAACAATATATATATATGATATAGCAGATTTAACTCTTTATTCGAAACCGAAGATCCAATGAATAATTAAAAAAAAAGTCATCCGATTTACGATTTATGGCTTATGAGATATACATAAAGCACTACACTACAATCAAATGTTAAAGGCCGTGTATTCATCATCTACGTAAACTGTATTGTCCATTTGTTCTCAATAGATTGTATCACATATTATTAATATGAAAACAATATCCAATGTATAAGAAATCGGTATTATTGTGTATTACCCATTACGTGACTTTTTATATAATACACATCATACTCATAGAATACCAACATTACTTCAGTACATGTATTTGAATTTGCATTTAACTTAACCCTTTGGATGCCAAGCCTTTTTCACTGATCAGTGCCAAGAGATTTTTAGTCAAATTTGTTTATCGTGAAGTCATGACGTTATCAGTGTAAAACGTCACAGTGCATGACCTAATGTAAAATTGAACACACGTTTTTTGACTTTGTGGGGTGTAAATTGTAATGAAAAATTACACACACGTGTTTAGACTTTGTGGGTTGTAAATGTACAATGTAAAACTACACACACGTACGTGTTTAGACGTTGTGGGTTGTAAATTTACAATGTAAAATTACACACACGTGTTTTGACTTTGTGGGTTATAAATTTACAATGTAAAATTGCACAATCTTTTTTCAGACTTTAATGGGTAAAATAGAAAATTACTGATGTATTTAAAAAAAATGTGTCTAATGTAAAATTGTACACTTGTTTTTTTTCCCCACACTTTATTGAATCTAATAATGTAAAATTGCATGCGCGTTTATCACACTTTAAATAATGAAATAAATGTAAAATTTGACATACGCTTTTGCCCTAAAAAAAAACAATGCCAATATACGTCGTGGTCGTGATATTATGTTAGTTGGATATTTTTTTTATAACTAGCTATGCAATCACTGCCTATCACTACTAACGCTGGGAGTTCGAATCCCACTCAGGCGAGGTGTACTCGATACAACATTATGTGATAAAGTTTTTCGGTGACTTCCGGTAGGTTGATGGTTATCCCCGGGTACTCCGGTTTCATCCACCACGATATAACTTAAATATTGTTGAAAGTGACGTTAAATACCATAACTCTCTGTTATATATATCAACATTAAATAACAAATAGTATGGAGGAAGCATGGTAAATATTCACATGTAAAGTTGAAAGAATCGACATAAATGACATGAGTATCTCTCTAGTCCAGCTCCGAGTAACGAGTGTTGGATTTTAACCTTATATATGAGAAAGTTCAACAAAGATATATAACAGTTTAATTATTGCCTGTGATCTGTGTTTTTTTTTTTTTACCCGTTAAGTTTTGTTCTTTCAAGACGTTAATCTATCCATCTAAAAAATATATATTGACAAAAGCTATGAATTGTCAATATGTTCAATATGTTTCTTAAAGTTCAATGCCGATACAAGCACATGGCATGAACCACTTTATTACATCTCGAGCATATAGTGATTGCTCTCGAGCGTATGTTTGGTGTAGTACAGAGAATACAGTTTCGCTGTTTCCCCTTTCCAAAACGTACAAGTCTATTTCTGTTGCCTTGATTAACAAGCTGGCGTCGCCTGATAACATTATCAACAGATCGAGGATTGCAAGGGGAGGGGCTCAATAATGGTGAGTAGACATGATCCGACTTTTGTTAAACTCAATTGATTCCGTTCAGATGACCCTTTATTTTTTATCTATTTATTAATTTCACTTCGTCAGTCACCACATTGTCATTGTCAAACTTTGCAACATACAAATTAAACAAATTATACTCAAGGTATGCTGAGCGGGTCGGTACAAAAGATGTCGAGAGAGAGACTGAGGGACTGAGACTCGGACACGCACAAGTCAACTGACCAAAGTAGGCCTACAGTAGTTGTTGGTATCAAAAGTAGTTTCTACCAAATTTTGGTATATTGACTTCAGTTTAACTTTAAACTGATTAATATTCGTATGAAGGCAAGTGGGTAAAACGAGGCACGAGGGTTCCTCTTGGTAATTTTTCCCAAAGCCTCGGAATCCTATCTGAATAACATTTTCTGCTGAAATTGTTTTACCCTATGCTTTTTCAAATAAAAATGTTGCAGACTTAGACTAAAACGTGTACTTATTCAGCTGCCTAGGGCATTAAATTAGTGAAGATATGTTTTATATTTGGTTGTCGATAAAATAATTTGACTATTGTTTTTAGTTTATAAAAATGCATCTATTAATAAATGTACCAGCTCATTATAATTAATGGTCCAGACAAATAAACAAGTAGAAAGCTGTTTTCTAAATCACAATTCATCAATTCA
Organism: Bathymodiolus septemdierum; assembly: GCA_963383655.1. Taxonomy (NCBI): domain Eukaryota; kingdom Metazoa; phylum Mollusca; class Bivalvia; order Mytilida; family Modiolidae; genus Bathymodiolus; species Bathymodiolus septemdierum. The sequence continues at coordinate 80,224,736 of OY726521.1, forward strand.
TTTTTGCTGTACTGATTCCTTCCTTATGACACACCGTGGTGGACTTAGTTGGAGAATTGTAGGAGGGGGGGGGGCAAGTTTCCTTTTTCCCTGGGGCTCAAAAATTCTCTTAGTGGCCCTGCCTAGACATTTAAATTAGACACAAGTTTATAACTCCTAATCCTGAACGGAAAGTTGGGGCCATTTCAGAGGGTACCCTACAGTACCCTATATATATATATATATATATATATATATATAATCGTTATTAAAATGTCGAATGCGGTAAGTCGTGGGTTCGATCCCCGATCTGGTTAAAATTGGTATTTGTTGCTTCTCCATAAAGTACGTAGCATTAAGGAGAAAGAGCAATGACTGGTTGGCTCGGAATCAGGATACTGTATCCGAGTGGGGTGACATGTCTATCTAACTATAATACTGGAAATAATACACTTCTCCGTAAATGAATTGAAGAGATGTTTGATTACTTTACACCTCTCTTTAAATGATTTGTTACGCCGTTCAGTTGATTTGATGCGCAGTGCATATACCAATCATTATCAGACAAGAACTATTCGAAGAAATAGAAACAGTAATAAAATCGTTTTATCCGGATCTTGCATTTTCAGAGCTACCGTCCTTTCAAAAGCTGCGGTGACTTTTGTCTTAGTTTTAGTTTTAACAGTGAGCTTGGTTTCTTGCTCGACCAGTTCAGTAAAAAGACTAATTATGTAAAATGATGAAAGAGCGAACTATTTTAATTGAGTCATGTGTCGATGATCAGGAACTCGCTTAATATTGTGTTTCTTTTATTTTATATGTCATTATTATATTTTATTTATAATCAAGTGCAATTAAAAATATACAATGTATATAATTTTGTTTTAATGAAGAATGACACAATTGTTTCTGTGATAATATGTTATGACTTTTATGACAATGACAATGATGTTTTTTTTTTATTCTTTGATGATTTAAATGTGCTATATTCAATGTTCGTGTATGATTAATACTCATTTTAATATAGTTCGTTGATGCTTGCCACCGTTGTAAAGGGGTAGGTTCTGAATAAAAAATAAATAAAAAAAATATATATTATAGAACGGCACTATCATTGAACTTGTCACGTCATGTTTACTGTGACGTCATCGATGAATGACGTTTTACGCAAAGCCTACAAATAGGCCGTTGGCACATGTAAGGGTTAAACGGATAAAACAGTGATTAACATTTGAAATATGGACGAAATTAATATTTTCGTAGCTTAACTCAATACTAATCTTCTATCAAATGTAGTTGATCTTGGTGTGAATTATCCTATAGAGAAGGAGAGAGAGGGAAAGAGAGCGGGACCGTCGTGGTCGTGCTCGTATGTTAGTTGATTTTACAACTACCTATGCAATCATTGATTATCACCATTAATGTTGTGAGTTCGAATCCCGCTCAGGCGAGTTGTACTCTATACACCATTATGTGATAAAGCTTGTCAGTGACTTGCGACAAGTCGGTGGTTTTCTCTGGAAACTCCGGTTTTCTCCACGAATAAAGCTGACCGCCATGATATAGCTTAAATATTTTTGAAAGTGGCGTTAAACACCATAACCCTAACCCCTGCAGAGAGAGAGAGCATTCCAAATGTTATTATCTGGAAATCCACAACATATTCAATTTGCTCAAATAGTCATGAAGAATATACAATTAATGCACTTCATTGAGTGCGATGTGATGTGCTATGGAGCACTGAAAAGCAATATTGACCAAGGCCGTAGGCCGCGGTCAATATTACTTTTCAGTGCTCCATAATACATCATATTGCACAAAATGAAGTGCTGTAATTGTTTTATTACATTTAACATTCCCAGTTTGTTGTGTACCTGGATCATTTTTAGGGATTGTTTGTTGTTTTGTTTTTTTCAAATTCAAAAACACATGAACTGATCCATTTAATATCATAGATACTTGTACTAATTCATTGTGTACAAAAAATTATATTACTGATACAGTGTGTACAAATTTATATTACTAATTCGATGTATATAAATTTGCTTGCGTTTGTAAAACTTCTGTGCCACTTTCTTTTTGTGTTTGTGACGTCATTGCAACGGACGTAGAAAACGTTTGGCTAGTACATTTTAATATTTTGCCGGGATTTCGCCCCCCGCTAAATAGATCGTTCAATATGAAACCCTGCCGTGCAATATAACAATTTATTACAAAAAAACGAATTATATGGTTTTATAATACTGTATAAAACCATAAATGTAATATTAATATGAAATATATTATGATGTTATTTGATATTTACAATATCGTGCCGTGTCCGGGATTCGATAGTAACCTCGATTTCGATAGATCGGTATTTTTAGCTGTCATTCGGAACACCGTGACGTCACCAACCGGAAATCATCGATAGTAAAGCGTCTGTAGTTACTGACTCGAGAATACTACAAAAGTTCAACAAAAATGCCATTCAGAGAGCTAAGCAATAAAATTACTACAAGCAACTGCCCAAAATGCCTTTTTCACTATTCTCATTTCTGTCTCCACATAATTGTTATTTTTCTTAGCAAATACAACAACGTACTCGACTCCAAATCCCTGTATGTGTCGTCTGTTACATTGTCAACAACCAGGACCATCGAAAATACATGTACCAACAATTGAAACTGAAATGAAGAATTGTCATTTGATGACTCTGTTGAGGACAATGAACTCTGTTGTATTTGTGGAGTAGTTGAACCAGCTGCATTAAAGACCCAATCATACATAGAATTTGTCAACTGGGCTCAATGCCATCTGTGTGAACATTGGGTACACCTGAAATTTTGTGTTCCACAACGAGTTTTAAAAAAGGATACAATAATTGTGTGTCCTCATTGCAAAGCATAAATTTGTTATCATAGAAGTTATAATTTGTGTAAATAGTGTTCAATTGACTTTTTTTGCTAACAGTTTTTAATCAAAGTTTTTCTGACCGTTTCTGTGTTTTAATGAATTTAATTTTGAACAAATATTATGGTAAAGACATTAGATAATGAAACATTAGGTGGACCACAGCAAATTGTTTTCCTGGCTTACCATAAATCGAAACTATCAACGGAGTTATCTCCCCTATCGAATCGAGGTTACCCTGTTTCCCGTTCAGTTGAGATTATTACCAAATTTGAAAGGTAAGCCATTTATTAATTTCTTTTCAGAATTCTTTGAAAAATTGATATGTTTTTAATTTAATACATGTGTTTTAATATAATGTTAACTTTTCTTTATTTATGTCTCGTAAATTATCACAAATGGAAAAAATCCGTTACGCTATCGAATTCCGGACACGCCAGAATATTTATGTTAATTACAAGATCTGATGATTTTTTTCTGAAGCTTACATCCTTTGAAGATATAACCACCAATCTCTTCATTCTGAAACTTGTACAGTTTGTCTTCCCTCTGTGTATTGTGCCCAATACTGACAGTGTATCTGGATTATTCATTATTGGTAGCCCTTCGGGTTTCTCTAACGTTTATCTACCTTTGTACTTGATAGACATTAAACACAATATTGTTATATCTTTGTAACGAAGAAATTTTCAGAGATTTATTGGTGTTACTATGCATATCGTATAAAGAATGACACAATATGTGTACCCAATGTTGCCAGTATCGCTGGATTGTCAGTTTTTGATTGCCCCTTCGGTATTCTCTAACGTTTAGTTTAGGTGTTAGCTTCTTCAATCTGGTAAATATTAAAACTAAATAAATAATGGTATGTTATATTAAGAATGGTTTGACGATATCAAAGTGATAATTACAACCTGTAAATCGTAGAAGAACAGACAATGTAACAGTCAAAGTAAAGATGACAAAAATCTAACAATGATCTACAGAACACAGAAACACTAGAGAGTGAGCACCACCAACCCCACAATAAAGTTGGGTGGACGCAGGTGGCTAGGAAGGGTAAGAAGTTCCTGATTCATTAGTGGCACCAGTCGTGTAATCTCGGTGATGATTATAAAAAGAAAGTTAAAACAGTAAAACAGTGATGGTCAACAATTCTACCAACAAAGATTGTATTATAAGACAATAAATATATCTCTAGGACTGTTAGTTATGTAAAATATTGCCAAACAACGAAGAATAATGCGTGTTATTTATATAAAATAATGCCAACAAAGAAGAATAATGCGTGTTAGCTATATAAAATATTGCCAAAACAACGAAGAATAATGCGTGTTATTTATATAAAATAATGCCAACAAAGAAGAATAATGCGTGTTAGCTATATAAAATATTGCCAAAACAACGAAGAATAATGCGTGTTATTTATATAAAATAATGCCAACAAAGAAGAATAATGCGTCTTAGTTATATAAAATATTGCCAAGCAACGAAGAATAATGCGTGTTAGTTATATAAAATATTGCCAAACAAAGAAGAATAATGCGTGTTAGTTATATAAAATATTGCCAAACAAAGAAGAATAATGCGTGTTAGTTATATAAAATATTGCCATCAAAGAAGAATACTGCGTGTTAGTTATATAAAATATTGCCAAACAACGAAGAATAATGCGTGTTAGTTATATAAAATATTGCCATCAAAGAAGAATACTGCGTGTTAGATATATAAAATATTGCCAAACAAAGAAGAATAATGCGTGTTAGTTATATAAAATATTGCCAAGCAACGAAGAATAATGCGTGTTAGTTATATAAAATATGTCCAAACAAAGAAGAATAATGCGTGTTAGTTATATAAAATAATGCCAACAAAGAAGATTAATGCGTGTTAGTTATATAAAATAATGCCAAGCAAAGAAGAAAAATGCGTGTTAGTTATATAAAATATTGCCAAACAAAGAAGAATAATGCGTGTTAGTTATATAAAATATTGCCAAACAAAGCAGAATAATGCGTGTTAGTTATATAAAATAATGCCAGCAAAGAAGAATAATGCGTGTTAGTTATATAAAATAATGTCAATAAAGAAGAATAATGCGCGTTAGTTATATAAAATATTGCCAAGCAAAGAAGAATAATGCGTGTTAGTTATATAAAATAATGCCAACAAAGAAGAAAAATGCGTGTTAGTTATATAAAATAATGCCAACAAAGAAGAATAATGCGTGTTAGTTATATAAAATATTGCCAAGCAAAGAAGAATAATGCGTGTTAGTTATATAAAATAATGCCAACAAAGAAGAATAATGCGTGTTAGTTATATAAAATAATGCCAACAAAGAAGAATAATGCGTGTTAGTTATATAAAATAATGCCAATAAGGAAGAATAGTGCGTGTTATTTATATAAAATAATGCCAATAAAGAAGAATAATGCGTGTTAGTTATATAAAATAATGCCAATAAGGAAGAATAGTGCGTGTTATTTATATAAAATAATGCCAATAAAGAAGAATAATGCGTGTTAGTTATATAAAATAATGCCAACAAAGAAGAATAATGCGTGTTAGTTATATAAAATATTGCCAACAAAGAAAAATAATACGTGTTAGTTTATAAAATATTGCCAAACAAAGAAGAATAATGCGTATTAGTTATATAAAATAATGCCAAGAAAGAAGAATAATGCGTGTTCGCTATATAAAATAATGCCAACAAAGTGGAATAATACGTGTTAGTTATATAATATATTGCCAAGCAAAGAAGAATAATGCGCGTTAGTTAAATAAAATAATGCCAACAACGAAGAATAATGCGTGTTAGTTATATAAAATATTGCCAAACAAAGAAGAATAATGCGTGTTAGTTATATAAAATAATGCCAACAAAGAAGAATAATGCGTGTTAGCTATGTAAAATAATACCAACAAAGAAGAATAATGCGTGTTAGCTATATAAAATATTGCCAACAAAGAAGAATAATGCGTGTTAGTTATATAAAATAATGCCAATAAGGAAGAATAGTGCGTGTTATTTATATAAAATAATGCCAATAAAGAAGAATAATGCGTGTTAGTTATATAAAATAATGCCAACAAAGAAGAATAATGCGTGTTAGTTATATAAAATATTGCCAACAAAGAAAAATAATACGTGTTAGTTATATAAAATATTGCCAAACAAAGAAGAATAATGCGTATTAGTTATATAAAATAATGCCAAGAAAGAAGAATAATGCGTGTTCGTTATATAAAATAATGCCAACAAAGTGGAATAATACGTGTTAGTTATATAAAATATTGCCAAGCAAAGAAGAATAATGCGCGTTAGTTAAATAAAATAATGCCAACAACGAAGAATAATGCGTGTTAGTTATATAAAATATTGCCAAGCAAAGAAGAATAATGCTTGTTAGTTATATAAAATAATGCCAACAAAGAAGAATAATGCGTGTTAGCTATATAAAATAACACCAACAAAGAAGAATAATGCGTGTTAGCTATATAAAATAATGCCAACAAAGAATAATATTGCGTGTTAGTTATATCAAATATTGCCAAGCAAAGAGGAATAATGCGTCGCCAATAAATACGCAGATATCCAATTTAGTGCACATGGCGTGTTTCTGGATAATAACCTTCAACTTGCCATAGAACTTTCTGAAGAAAACATAACAATTATATCACAGGTGGTGCTATTCTAAAGGCACCTAGATTGTCTTTGATATACATTCATAGTAGTAGAATTAAATACTCCATTAGGATAACAATAATGATAATAAATTAGAAACCACATGATTCACCCTACAAAATACGTTTGAAAATTATAACAAGACATAAACACACTTTTATGGTTCAGAATCTGAATAAATTAAAAAGCTATGATACTTGAAAGAAAACATAACAATTAAATGGAACATAATAAACAATTGCAATGTTCAGGATAGACAAAACATCACGAGTGAAACCATCGAATACTAATTAGAGGGAGCAGTGTGGAATAAATCACAATACATATAAAGTAAGTGAGTAATTGTTGTTTAACGCCAAGTGACATTTTTAGCTATATTATGGCGACAACAAGTTGTATTTCGATGAGATAATGATGATATCTGTTTTATACTATATCTACACGCTTAGTCCTTTTTTTAGTGATGGTTCACTGAAATAACAGTCGCGCATAGCTATGTCGCTCCACTCGGACACATTATCTTGATCCTGAGCTAACCAGTATGTTCTCTTACTACTTAATCCTGCATGCTTATTGGAGATGCAAGAAGTACCAATTGCATAGTCTTTTGTTTTACTCGGCTGAGGCTCGAACACACGATCTACCACACTAGAGGCGAGCATGCTAACCATTACACCATCAATACGGTTCATGATCGACCAAGCATTACAAAATATGTTCAAAATATATATACAGTAATTATATTATTACATTTTTAACCTTATAATTCTTGTAATTCAATTTATTTTCCTGTACATATTTAGTTGTAATTGATCATATTAACATACAAGTCAGTCAGAGTGATATGGTTTATACAATCATAGTTGACAAAAAAGCACCACTTCAACATAAAGTTAAATAGGTAATAACAAAGCATCGACTAAGACCAAGTCCTGAAATAGTGAGATTAAAGGGAAACTTCCCAAAAAAAGCATTATATTTTTTTCCTGATGTATAAATATGGAAGTTTATCTTGCAATCAGTACATTTGTTGGACAAATATGCTATACGAATAAATTTTTGCTTTATTCGTACTATACGAATAAACTTTTCAGCCTACGAATAAACTTTCCTGGTACCCTGTAGCTATGTACAGCGGAGGGCGCAGACAAGTATGAAACTGGTACTAATGTAACGCGGTCCACGAAGAAGACACCCTTGACAACATTTATGAAAGGCGAGGAATGACGCTTGTTTCTGTCCTTTTTGTCTAAATCTGACAAGTTTTCCGACTTTTTTGACATTGCAGGATAAACACAATATACGTACATTGTCGTTAAATATAAAATTCATTTGTACTCGCTGCGAAACAGGCCTGAAAAGTTCGCCAAAGGCTCGCTATTCTGCCTGTTTCTAAAACTCGTACAAATAAATTTTATATTTACCGACAATGTACGTATATTGTATATTTATATGTATATTAGCGTTTTATTGTGTTGGATAAGGGAATGAAATCGATTTTAAAATTCAGTCAACGATAGATGGATGTCGCCATTTTGATAGCATCTCGATACCAATTATCACGTGATGTCTAAATACCACCACGCCCCAAAATAAGCGTGACAAATCGGGATCCTCATTCAGTGTCGATATGAGTATTATAAATACTCTTAAAGTTTATTATTCAAAACTTCAGGGTACATCTCTTACGTAATATAATAATTTGAAATACAATATTCGTATTCGCCAACAGTAAAAAGATTAATCTGTTTTCATAACGGTTATTTCTGATTTGAACAAAGCGTAACATATAATATGTCTCTGTGCAAAGAAAACATTTTTTGTTTATTTTAATCACATCTTTCGAACTGGCGGACCTTTCTGATTAATCTCAGAATAGTCATACAAAATTTGGTTGTTGTTTTTATAAGGAAAAATTGCATACGAATGGTTTTTTGTCTATTTAGCTTTATGGTGTTTGCAAGAAGAATGTTCTACCCTGCCCTGTTCACCTGCTTTACTTCATAATTTTGGTTGTTGCTATATCATTCTGATGGGGCACAAAAAAATCAAGATAAAAATGAACAATTCAATATAACTTACGATCAATGTTAATATTAAGATTTTTTTGTGAAAATAGCCCCAGAATCATTGCTGCATCAGGCGCGGATCCAGCAGTTTTGAAAATGGGGTACTAGGCTCTTGTTTGCTAATTTTTCCCCAATTTATACACGAATTTTACTAAATTGTCGAACACCCCCTTGATCCGCCAGTGTGCATTAATATGCACCCATTCCTAATGTAGACTTGATCAGGGTCGTGTATTTTGATCACTTATTAGAACCTTTAAAATGTGCATTGCATTTCCTATCCTAGTCACGGGTAGCGTTAACGGGTCACAAAATGTGTATTGCGTTTCTCATTATTGCCAAAGATTGTGACACATGTATTCAAGTATTCGGTCAGAGTCCCGTCGAACGGATGTAAAATGACACTTGTATATTCTGCCTGGCGACTTCCTGTGTGGACCTAAACTCATTACGCAATTAGGTACCCTGCTGAGTGAACCGGTGTGAATGTATCTGTCCTTTTCAGAATGAAAATAAAAATAAGTAAATCCCGCCTTTCACTTCTTACTTCAGGAATTATATGCCTTAATTTATTGAAGAATAAAATATTTAACATTAAAATATGGTCTCTCGCTTCTGAAAATACATGAAAAATATAAGAAATATATTTTCTGCATAATATTTTACGTTTCGCTCATCAAAAATGACAAACAAACAAAAAAAGGAAAAGAAATTAACATTTTTAAATCACTTGCTCGCTCCAACGTTTCTAAGCACAAAATCCGAAAAACAAGAAGTAAATTTGGTGTGGCCTAATCTCTCTATATTTTGACTGCTCTTCATCTGTTTATACCGCTCATGATCATGATCTCTTCCGAACTTTGTCTGAATGAATATCAGTGGATACCAAAATTATAGGTCAAGTTTGCTTACGGGGTTCCGACCTGAACAAATCATATACATTGTATTTAGGTTTTGTGCCTTCTGGGAGTCACTGAGCAAAGAGTTTTTTTTCTTTAAACACTAACATTGAAAACTCAGTTGCCACCCGATCTCCTAACTTTTGATTTTTAAAATTAAAACATCTTTTAATCACATCGATTGTTAAAATTGTGAATACATATTAATTATGATGAGACAGTTATATATAGTTAGGCCAATCATAATGAAAACTTATAATTTCAAGGATGGTGTATACCTTTTTATCATCTAAAACATAATTACAATTATAATTGTTCCTGTTATTTCAACATTATATTTATTCTAATGTTCTAAAAATATTTTATCTTTAATAAATAATAAACTATCTACCAACTCGTCTTAGAAAGCAAATAGTGTGTATTCAAATTCCCATTTTATTAATCCGGTCACCTTGAATTTTACACCTGTATAATTTTACCCTCCGGCTAGAAAGCAATCAAGCAGACATCTACCTGCGGAAATCAAAAGAAGAATAGAATAGAATAGAATAGAAAACTTTATTTTAAGTCGGGCTTACAATGTAACATTACAACATAAGCTCTGTAGAGCTTTTTGCCGACATAAAAAAAACAGTAACAACACATACATTTAAAAACATATAAATACACAATGCATGACATATAACATAAGACAACAGTTGAAGCATTAGCAAGATGCACATACATATATAAGCATAGCATAAGGAAAACAAAATTGCATGCAACATCTAAGCACTAAAAAATTGACTAATAAGTACATACAAAGCAAAAATAAAAATAAATAAAGCAAGACTAAAAGCTAAAAGAAATCTGAAAGCCCTCAGCATAAAATGAAGCATGAAAATATTAAGATCTGCATGAGCCACATCTGCATGAGTTGCCATTCCAGTTGTTGATCAGATTTTTAAACCGGATCGCGTCAGGCAACTCATTCCAGAGTGTAGCTCCAGCATACCTTAATGAATGCAGACCAAAAGTTGCTGTCCTCACCTGTGGAATTTCTACTGTCTGTTGCGGTCTAAAAGAGTAAGATATATGTTTAAAACTAACAATGTCATTGAGATAAGCCGGTGGCTGTTTGTGAAGGATTTTGAACATTTCTATGGCCATCATTCGTAGACGTCTTATTTTGAGAGAAGGTAAACCAGACTTTAACAAAAGAGTATCATAATCACTATTAAAATCCTCATAGATAAACCCCAAGGCACGTTCTTGTATCTTTTCCATTTTTTTAGTATTACTTTCCCCACAAAAATGCCAAACCACAGGACAATAATTGAAATTAGACATAATATAAGAGTGAAAAATAGTTAGCCTCCCCAATTTAGATAAATGTTTTCCAATTCTGTTTAGTACATTTAACTGCCTTGAAGCTTTTCTACAAATTTCAGAGATATGTGTACTAAACTTCAGTTGACAATCTATTGTCACCCCCAGGAGTTTTACCTCATTTTCACACAGAATTTCATTCCCATCCAAATTAAATTTGATATCCCCATTTTTTTATTTATTCCCAATGGCAATAGCCTGAAATTTGTCCGGATTAGCTTTCATTTTGTTATTAGCGAACCAATCAATTAAAATTGCGCTTTCCTTTTCCAGAGATTTAACTAATCCGTTTAAATCTGGCCCTGAGTGTGACAATGTATTGTCATCTGCATAGTTATATAGTTTATTTTCTTTTACAAAATTGAAAATGTCATTAAGAAATACATTAAAAGGCACAGGGTCCAAGATTGATCCCTGTGGAACACCTTTGTAAATATTTTGCCATGTACTAAAGTAGGTACCAACTTTTACACATTGTTTTCTATTTGATAAATAATCATCAATAAGATTAAGTGCATTTTCAGACAGACAATAGGCCTTTAATTTTAATAGAAGAAGATCATGAGGCAGACAGTCAAAGGCCTTCGATAGGTCCATAAGCACAGCAGCTACATACACATTATTATCGACTGCTTTTTTCCAGTCCTCAATGACTTTTAGAAGAGTTATATTGCAGCCATAGCCAGGCCTAAAAGCTGACAAGTAGGGATTAAATATATTGTCAAAATAATTTATGAGCTGCTGGTATATAGCCCTCTCGAAGATCTTTGACACTACCGGTAATATGCTAACAGGTCGATAGTTTTCTGCCTCTAACTGACTATTTTTCTTGTGTAATGGCACAACATGTGCTTCTTTTAGATTGTCAGGAAACTTTGCACTACTAATAGACTTATTTATAAGTTTTGTTATAGGTTTTACAATTACAGGTTTAGCCATTTTCATTATTTTCACTGATACACCATCAAAGCCAGTAACTTTGTTTACATTAATCTTATTAATTTGTTTCTCCACAAAATCATCACTGATTTCAGTAAATGATAGATTATCTTCAAAATAACAATTTTCTCTGATGGCCTGAATGCTTGGATGATTATCATCCACAGTACAGCTTTCACTGCCAATGTCTTTAGCTACATTAACAAAATAATTATTAAAGATTTCTGCAACATCAGACTGATTATTAATTAATAAGCGCTTAACAACATGCCGAATAATGATTAAAAGGTCAAACAGAATCTAGAGATCAATACAACAGTTACGCGTTGTCAAAATTATCCGTAATATTTTTCAGCACATTAGCAGTAAAACAAAATGAACATAATTGTAAAAGGGATCCTACATATAGTGAATATAGGTGACTGTTGTTAAATACTCTTTCCGTTGTAAATATAAAGGAAATGAAGCATTTTGTTCATTTAAAATAGTTGTTTGTCAAAAAGGTACGTATCTGTTCACTTCAGTATTTAATTTTCCAACGGTTATTAGATTTAAGTTACAGTCCTCTGAGCGCTTTAAATGAAGTGAATTTAACATCAGCGACCCAGACTTTAAATTACAATCCCACAATGCATTATCGGGCTAAAACGTCGCGATCCGATGGAAAAATTAGAAATTAAAATTACAAATTTGCGATTTGCTTCGTTATTTGTGGAAATATGTCGATAAAACTTTGTGAATATGTATTTTATATCACTAGGAACATATTTAGCTAACATGTAAAAAAGCTTCCCTTTAAGTTATTATGAAATAATTTAATTTAATGTGAGTACTGCAATCTGATTGCCTGGAGCAACATTTTTTATTCTCGATAACCTGGGTTGGTATTGTGACGTCGCCAACATATTAATTCTCCAACTACACATTCAACTAGTCCCATGAAATAATTAACAAATAGTACATGGTGTGACTGTATATTTGTTCCACATAATATAAGTTCCAACAGGAACCAAACTGTGTATAATAAAAGTTCTCCAGAACAAATGTTATATAATATTTGTCCTACGGTTATAAAAGAATTTGCAGGAATAAATCTCTATAATATTTTATCCCTATTGATGGAAATAATATTATGGTACATGTATAGGTAAGGTCATGTGATACATATAATCAGTTTTTAAATCATCCAACTGTGACTTGTTTACTTAAATGCATGAAAAACATGGAAGCAGAGGAGTATGAAAAGATTTTCTCATATTTATCAGATGGCTCTTTCATTAACGGTAAGGACTTTCTATTTATTTACCAATATTAGTATTATGTTCCTATCTTCCTGTTCAAATATTTAAAGAAAGAATGTTGAATGTCATAATAACTTCTTTACAGTCAGTCAATGAATGGTCAGTATTTAACTAAAAAAAACATATTGACAAACATTCTAAGATTACTGCTAGTAAGGCTTCATTGCAGTATTTGATAAGATTATTATCATCTAAACAGTTATTTTGTTCCCTTAACATCTGGAACTTCTATTATGTAATATTTACTCCTGTCATAAATTTGTAAAATAATTATTTCACACGGAAATTTTATTATTATTATAATCATACATTCCATTTGCAAATATCATTATATGATAATAATTCATTAATAAGAATTTTTCTACCTGGAAGCTATACTACATAATAATTATTCCACCCGGAAAATCTACTACATAATAATTATTCCAACCAGAAACTCTACTACATAATAATTATTCCACCTGGAAACTCCACTTCATAATAATTATTCCACCTGGAAACTCATCACCAAATACTAGACCAAAACGACAGTGTGTCAACAAAGATAGAAGGAACAGCATTTATGAGTACTTTCCTATAATACAGAAACAAAATTTAATTTCCTAAATGTAAATCAAAAATAGTTTATTGTGTACATAAAACTGTTAAACAAATATATCTATTTTTAATTTCTTTATTAGTTTGCTTGCACAAGTTTATCAGTCAAGTTAACAAATCTCTTTGGATGTATTTTTCCTCTTTTGGAAATTTTATTGTGTAATTATAAAAGTTCCAGAGGGAACTTTCCTTATATAATATGTTATCCAATTCCATGGAAAATTCCTTATGGCATTGGATGAAATATTATATAAGGATAGTACCTAATGGAACTTTTCCTACATAATACAATTTCCGAGGAACAAACATTATGGTGGAACTTATATTCCGTCACAATGGCACTAAGGGCCATATGGCAGTCTATGGACCGGGGTGTCACCCACAAAATAGTATATGGACCGAAGCGAAGCTCAGGTCCATATATTATTATGTGGGTGACAGACCGGTCCATAAACTGCCATTTGGCCCAAAGTGTCATGAATTATTTGCTATATTATACTCAATACATGCAAATCTGTCAAACGACACGTTTTTGTTATTGTATATCTACGGGGAAAAAAACGAGTTCGGACAAAATCCGGAAGAAAACATTATATTGATCGGGCCCGGTCAATATACTAAAATATTGAACGGCTGCGCTAACAAAGACAAATGGGGAAAATAAAAACGTAAAGTATAATATTCGTTATTAATATCGATGAATCATTAGATTGTGTTGTAATAATTAAATTATAAGGAATGTGTTCAATTTTCGAACAGGTTATGCTTGTGTAACCTGGTTTGGAACAGTTTACGTTTTATATATCATATAACCTGTTCAAAAATTTAACATATTCCTGAATTATTTTGTAGATTGTTATACATAATGGTGGAATTTATAAGAAATATGTGTACATCATAGGAAAATGCATGTTTATTCATGCGTGCTTTGTTCACTGGTAGAACAGCGGGTCTTCAAACTGTTTCGCAGCGAGTAAAAATTAATTGTATTTCTACCGACAATGTACATGTATTGTTTCTAACCTACAATTTCAAATGTCTAAAACCACCGAATCTTATTGAAAAGAGCAACAATAAGCGTCGTTTCACTCTTTTTCAAGGTTGTCCTCCGTTTGTTCCATATGCAATTATGCATCAGGTATCAGAATACAGCAAAAATGTATTCGTATATATACCTATATTGTATCGCATATATAATTACGCAAGATAGAAAAAGATTATATTTGTCATGATATCGAATATAGGACAATAACTTAATATAGCATTCCCTTACCCTGTTATTGTACTGTGCGTGTTTATGTTGTCAGCTGTTTGTGATAGTGTTTAGTCATTGAGTGGAAACTTAGATATGGGAATGGTTTTGAATTCCAGTGACGTATTAACAGTTATTCTTGGAATATTATCTTACATCGATATCCAATTTATGTTTATGTATTCAAACCATCAGTGTTGACAGCATTTTATAATGATATATTGTATCAATGTCATATTTGGAATTGTTTGTTAAAACAAAAATGGGCAACAAGCCGCACAATGTCAGATACATTGATAACAGTGTTTTTTTTAACTTTATACCTTGAACGTCCCCGATGTTCAAGGTTATTTCAGAAACACGTCGTACGTCCTACATTTGATATCAACGTTTGTATTGCTATCAAAGAGTCGATACCTCTGCTGGTGGACTATTAGTCCCCGAGGGTATCATCCTCCCAGTAGTTGGTGTATCGGCAGTGACATTGTTTATTATATATATTTATTATTGAAATGTACAGTTCCTTAATAATGTAATATTTATCAAAACTAAGGTCCTACATATCTACGTTTTTATTGTTGTAGCAATACTTATAACTATGTAATTATATATCTGATACCCATACATATATTTGAGTGCAAGAGAAAAATATATTGATGAGAAAAGATGTCTTCGTGTATTTTAGACAGAATGCAAAACAACTCTCGGCCTTTCCGGTGCCATGTACTCAAATGATTGCTTGATTAATTGTTATTGTACGTCATGTGAACAGTATTTCAGCTATATTAATCTATTGCTACTTACCGTCAAGTGAGCTTTATGTTAGCTACATTACGTGCATGTTGGTTAAGCTGAAGTCATCGCTTCGAAACCTTTACGGTCGTCATCATGAGTTGGTTAACCGCTACGGAATATCTGTGTCACAAATGACAACGGATATGTTCCACTTGTCGTAAGCAATTCTCGGTCCTCTCTTTTTTCATTACATGACTTATCACCGAGATTTGTAATAAGATGGATGCCACTAGTGGAGCAGGAAATGCTTATCCTTCAGAAGGACCTGAGTTCAACCCCGATGTTTTGAGGGGTTCGTGTTGTTCGATCTTTACTTTTCTGTGTAGTTTTCTAGATTGTTGCTTGTCCTTTTTCACTAGGCCATTGTGTTGTCTGTCCGTCTTTGATTTGCGGATTCTGATGCAACTTTGGTATCTTCAAACTCTTCGGAATGCCAGGTGAGCAGTATTTTAGAAATTTTAATGACGAGAACATGACGCGATATATGTTGTGACTGGAAAGGTGATATAATGTATACTTTGCAACGAACCACCATTTACCTTTTATTACAAGATTTAGATACTGCTAATTTACGTGCAATAGCGTGGCCTTCTCCAAAAGCACCCTACTGTGAAAAGACTACATCATATTGTTATACCTCCAGTGTTCCCTCTGGGTATGATATGCATTCAAAAGTGTTTCAAACAATTTATTTCAAATGTCATTAATTTGATCTTTACTATATTGAAAATTGTTTTCCTTGTTCGATATAGAGTATTCTTTCTCCCTTTGTGAAGCTCGTTGTCTTTTCCGTACACATATTGTTGATTACGGTTGCGCTTTGCACAATATGAGCACACTTAGAAATATGGATAAGTATGCAATGTATGCAAAGCATAATCGTGTTTGATTTTGCCCAAGACCAATTAATGCAAAACATCATATTGAAGCTTGGCTCAGAAATGTCTTTCGTTTTCAATTGAAATGAGTTGTTGTGCAAGCAATTGTGTTTAAACGTTTATAGATATGTTATTAAATAGGTAGACACGTCTTGCAAATGAAATGATAAAATATATATTTAAATGTTAACATAAGTTCATCCTAATTAATGGAGGCGTTTTTATTTCTTTATAGTACATACAATTCCATAATTATGATTATTATTTCATTGGTTAGATATGTAAATTGCCATGTAGCATGCAACAAGGGGAGACATTAATTTATCATCTTATTTCTTTAAGGAAGCTGAAATATTATTGTGTACAAGGATAATGCTATAAATGTAGTATAATATTATCATTTATAGCTTCTAATCAGTAATATGTAATGTCGTGACCCATATTTGTTTACTACCCTTTTTCCAAATGGCGTCGTAATACGTCACATAAGGCCGGTCAGTGGTAAATAATTCACGTGAGTTTGTCATAGGCCAACCAAACTTAAAAAGTAAACCAGATTAAGAAAGTATAGTATTTTAGCTTTTTCAGTGTAATTGTTTTGTCTGAAAAATTTAAAAAGATGTTTTTTTTAATAAATAGTTTGAAATTGAAGTATTGAAAATTAATTATTTGATGCAAACATTGAGCTTGCTTACCCATATAATAAAATATTTAATCCAGTGAATTTGGTGTTTTTGTTTTTGTCAATGCAATATATTAGACTGACTACATACTGCCATATGTTTGTAAAACAATTAATGACTGATTTCTGTTTATTTCAATCACATTTACTATCGCAGAGTAGCAACAATACAGTATTGTTGATGCTATTTGTAATAATGACAGGTTTTTTCCCCCATATAATCTCATTTTTCTGTCTAGTTCAATTTAATTCTCTGTTCAATTTATGCTATAAATTTTGATTATTGCTGTTAAATTAATTCTTTTTCCATCTTCTCTGTGAATATCATTTCATTAACCCAAGAAGTAAAGGTTATATTTGTTATTAAAGCAGCAGTGGAAATGCAAAATAATCTGCCATGTTGTGACTAAAGGAGTGCACTTACAGTACATGTATTTTCCCGCTAAAATCAGCCATTTTCTAGAAAATGGTGGAATCTGAATGATCAATCATCATATTTTCAAAGTATTTTAAAATACAATTTGCTTGGCCTACATTCCAGAAAAGGTCATGATCTGTGATGACGATTACATCAACAAACCGGAAAGTTAAAAATGCTTGGGAAACACCATCGCTTAAAACATATTTAACAAGAATAATGATCAGGAAAAAAAGACACTAGTAAAAAGGATCTTATTTACTTGCATGGAATTTATATAATTCAATCTTTTGTGTTTTAATCTCATCTTGTAATTTTGAAGTTTAAAAGAATTCCCTCTATTTATGTACGCTATGAATATACACAATGACGACATCGGTCTCGTGCTGCGCGAGAATTGTAAATCAAAACAAGTGACCGACTTTATTGCATGCCCGAGCAGATGTCACGACACGATATAGGCATTAAACCCATTTCTCTTTAATAGAACCCTCGGGAATATTGTAAAATATGAATATATATTTAAAACATTTTGATGTTAACGATCACAATATCCATAATACTTAATTATCTAAAATTTACAGACGAATAAGTGAAAGACTTAATCTCCCAGTGATAGATGTATTAGACATGAAAGACGGAATTTCAGAGTAAAGAGTGACTGTACAATAACAAACAGAAACATAAAACACAATACTGTCATAAATGTCCTTATCATTGAAGTTAGAAATCTTGTTTAATGAAAGACAATGCTAAACCTGCTTTCTAATTATACAGTTTCATTTACTAGATGTTTTCTTACGCCACGAGGACGTCTACGGAGTAATATATAAGTCTTCCTATGCTGTAAATACATATCACAGCAAAGATTTATGAGTTGGCCACCTACGGAAAATGGATGGTTTTTTCTGGGTATCCCGCATGTTTTCCGTCAAGAGCATTAACCACTACAATATACCTGAAATATTGTTGAAAGGGTGGTCTAAAAATTATAGTGATAATAATAATAATAATTTGTGTTCCCTCTGGGTATGATATGCATTCAAAAGTGCTTCAAACAATTTTTTTTCAAATGTCATTAATTGGGTCTTTACTATATTGAAAATTGTTTTCCTTGTTCGATATAGAGTATTCTTTCTCCCTTTGTGAAACTCGTTGTCTTTTCCGTACACATATTGTTGATTACGGTTGCGCTTTGCACAATATGAGCACACTTAGAAATATGGATAAGCATACAATGTATGCAAAGCATAATCTTGTTTCATTTTGCCCAAGACCAATTAATGCAAAACATCATATTGAAGCTTGACTCAGAAATATCTTTCGTTTTCAATTGAAATGAGTTGTTGTGCAAGCAATTGCGTTTAAACGTTTATAGATATGTTATCAAATAGGTAGACACGTCTTGTAAATGAAATGATAAAATATATATTTAAATGTTAACATAAGTTCATCCTAATTAATGGAGGCGTTTTTATTTCTTTATAGAACATGCAATACCATAATTATGATTATTATTTCATTGGTTAGATATGTAAATTGCCATGTAGCATGCAACAAGGGGAGACATTAATTTATCATCTTATTTCTTTAAGGAAGCTGAAATATTATTGTGTACAAGGATAATGCTATAAATGTAGTATTATATTATCATTTATAGCTTCTAATCAGTAATATGTAATGTCGTGACAATTACATCAAATTCTGAAGGAAGCATAAACTTTCCAACAAAAGGAAATTAAAAAAAATACAAGGTTGGTGTCTTTTAGTACATTGGATTATGTGATAAAGCTTGTCAGTGACTTGCGACAGGTCGGTGGGTTTTCCCCTAATACTCCTATTTTCTCCACTAATAAAATTAACCGCCACGATATAACTGAATTATTGTTGAAAGTGGCGTTAAAGACCATAAACCACACCAACTAATGCATAGGAGGAGCTTGATTGAAAAGTATCATATTTTGGAAGTCAATCTTTGCATTTTTTTTTTTACAGTTTGTTTATATCTCCATTGTCGTTTAAGATCCAATTATCAGAGGGGTGGAATTATCAGAGGGGGTGGAATTTCATTAGCCAATTAAACCCAGACACATATTTGTGTTTTTCCTAAGCCAGCACCTGGATTTCCAACAACATATGTCGTGATCTTTTTATTTTTTGTTCAATTGTTGGAAGAGAAAGGTGGTTGTTCGTTTTATTGATAATGGAAGAACTGTTGACCAATCATTGTTAAGCTTTCTTTTCATAGTTCTTTTAGATTTTAGCTCATTATATATTGTGAACGGTGACGGAATGTCAAAATATGATATTTCACTAGATTACAGGGGAAAGAAAACAATAATTGAAGAGCGCATATGTAACTGAATCATGATTAGATTTATTTATTGCTTTTTGCAAATTATTATGAAATATTCATACAAAGGAATTTGAGTGATCTGAACATGTTCAACTGACATTGCAATATCTAAGCAGTGCACTATTGATTTTAAAACGAATAAAAATCTTGTTATTTGTATTAGTCATCTCCATCATATCATGACGAATGATAATCATTTTTATTGGTGGTGGACACCGGAGTACCGGTAATATAGCCAATGAAAATGCAACACAGTAAATCGTTTGTAAAGAGGCAAAGCCAAGGTGATCTAAAATGAACGACATCAAATCTAATAAACCCAATCATAGCAAAATAGCATGTCCTATATGACAAAGATATATTTATGGAAGAAAATAAAATGAAAAATAAGAAATACCACATCGTCGGAACAGTTCTAAATTCTAAAAGACAAATCATAGAACCCGAAGCAAAATTAATATCCCTAGCACATACATACATGACCCCTAACACACATATATACATGACCGTTAACACATATATACATGACGCCTAACACATACATACATGACCCCTAACACACATATATACATGACCGCTAACACATATATACATGACGCCTAACACATACACACATGACCCCTAACACACATATATACATGACCCCTAACACACATATATACATGACCGCTAACACATATATACATAACCCCTAACACATACATACATGACCCCTAACACATACATACAAGACCGCTAACACATATATACATGACGCCTAACACATACATACATGACCCCTAACACACATATATACATGACCGCTAACATATACATACATGACCCCTAACACACGTATACATGACCGCTAACACATATATACATGACCCCTAGCACACGTATACATGAGCCCTAACACACATATATACATGACCGCTAACACATATACATAACCCCTAACACATACATACATGACCCCTAACACATACATACATGACCGCTAGCACATATATACATGACGCCTAACACATACATACATGACCCCTAACACACATATATACATGACCGCTAACATATACATACATGACCCTTAATACACGTATACATGACCGCTAACACATATATACATGACCCCTAGCACACGTATACATGAGCCCTAACACACGTATATACATGACCGCTAACACATATATACATAATCCCTAACACATACATACATGACTCCTAACACATACATACATGACTCCTAACACATACATACATGACCGCTAACACATATATACATGACCCTTAACACATACATACATGGCCGCTCATTGTCGTGGCTTGGTACAGAAACTTCAATAAAATGTTGCCGGGTTTAACTAGCTTTATAGTCCCAAACCTCCCCAGCCTTGCAGTACAGAACGTCGAGCCCTAATCTTGGACTGTCTAAGCAGAACCTGATAATATCATAATCCTGTTTAAACCGAACTTTTAGTAACGTCCCAATGTTGAAAATCTTTGCTAATTTAATCTGTATAAGCGAACACTTGTTTATTCCGAACTCAAAAGTTGTTGCCAATGAGATTCGGTTTACTGTATATTTAATCTTCGTGATACAGATGTTGTCATATGTATAATATAATATATCGAGAGAAATAAAAACGAAAGAATAGTCAACTTTGAATCAAAATCTCTAGTTTGTTTACGCTAAAGAAGCCACTTCTCAGATATTCAAATTTTGAATAAACGCAACTTATGACGTTTTCAATAAACCATGCATAACATAATATATCCCCGTATGACAATAAATCGGCCAGTCATTGGATAAGGTTTAATTATTGTTTTCATGTTTGAAAAGTAAACATTTTTTCTTTTTATTTATGTTCCTCATCTATTCTTGCTCACATGTGTAAAGTTCCATGGAAACAAGATCGATAATAATGACATAATGACCCATATTTGTTTACTACCCTTTTTCTAAATGGCGTCGTATTACGTCATATAAGGCCGGTCAGTGGTAAATAAATCACGTGAGTTTGCTATAGGTCAACCAAACTTAAAGAGTAAACCAGATTAAGAAAGTATAGTATTTTAGCTTTTTCTATGTAATTGTTTGTCTAAAAAATTTCAAAAGATGTTTTTTTTAAATAGTTTGAAATTGAAGTATTAAAAATTAATTAATTAATTTTGATTATTGCTGTTAAATTAATTCTTTTTCTATCTTCTCTGTGAATATCATTTCATTACTCCAAGAAGTAAGTGGTATATTTGTTATTAAACCAGCAGTGGAAATGCAAAATAATCTGCCATTTTGTGACTAATGGAGATCACTTACATGTATTTTCCAGGTATAATCAGCCATTTTCTAGAAAATGGTGGAATCTGAGTGATCAATCATCATATTTTCAAAGTATTGTAAAATACAATTTGTTTGGCCTACATTCCAGAAAAGGTCATGATCTGTGATAACGATTACATCAACAAACCGGAAAGGTAAAAATGTTTGGGAAATACCATCGCTTAGAACATATTTAACAAGCATAATGATCAGGAAAAAATGACATTAGTAAAAACGATCTTATTTACTTGCATGGAATTTATTCAATTCAATCTTATCTGTTTTAATCTCATCTTCTAATTTTGAAGTTTAAAAGAATTCCCTCTGTGTCTATGTACGATATGAATATACACAATGACGTCATCGGTCTCGTGCTGCGCGAGAATTGTAAATCAAAACAAGTGACCGACTTTATTGCATGGCCGAGCAGATGTCACGACAAGATATAGGCATTAAACCCATTTCTCTTTAATCGAACCCTCGGGAATATTGTAGAATATACATATATATTTAAAACATTTTGATGTTAACGATCACAATATCCATAATACTTAATTATCTAAAATTTACAGACGAATAAGTGAAAGACTTAATCTCCCAGTGATAGATGTATTAGACATGAAAGACGGAATTTCAAAGTAAAGAGTGACTGTACAATAACAAACAGAAACATAAAACACAATACTGTCATAAATTTCCTTATCATTGAAGTTAGAAATCTTGCTTAATGAAAGATAATGATAAACCTGCTTTCTAATTATACAGTTTCATTTATTTAGATATTTTCTTGCGCCACGAGGACGTCTACGGAGTAATATATAAGTCTTACTATGCTGTAAATACATATCACAGCAAAGCTTTATCAGTTCGACTCAAGGAAGTCGTGATGTGTACTCGATACAGCATAATGTTGGCCACCTACGGAAAGTGGATGGTTTTTGGGGGGATATGCCGCATGCTTTCCGGCAGGAGCATTAACCACTACACTATGCCTGGAATATTGTTGAAAAGGTGGTCTAACAGCTATAATGATAATACTAATAATTTGTCCAGCAATTATGTCATTTGCTGGACACTAATTGTATTCGAATAATTATGAAAAAAAGTTTTTAATTCCAACGAACAAATCACCTCTTATCTTAACTGAACTCACCGAACGCAAAAAGGAAAACGACATATGACATTGGAAATCCAGATCAAGTCTTGGGACAGGCACAAACATGTTGTGGTGTTAAACCGCTTAATGGGATCTTGCTAAATGGATCTCGATAGGCAATACATATTTAAACAAAAAAAATCCTTTATTCGTCTAGTATAGAAATAACAATCTACTGGACTCCGAAAATGCAGGGTTTGGAAAGAACTGGCATTACAAGGATTGGAACATCGCTTGTTTCTGCTCTTTTCAGTAAAATTTGGTAGTTATATAATAGGTAAAGAATAAAACATATTTGCATTCTCTGCAAAACATGTCGGAAAGGCTTAGCAAAGGCTTACCTTTCAAATCGGATGTTACACTCTCTGCAAAACAGATCATAAAGGCTTATCAAAGGCTTACCTTTCAAATCAGATTATACACTCTGCAAAACAGATCATAAAGGCTTATCAAAGGCTTACCTTTCAAATCAGATTATACACTCTGCAAAACAGACCAGAAAGGCTTATCAAAGGCTTACCTTTCAAATCAGATTATACACTCTCTGCAAAACAGACCAGAAAGGCTTATCAAAGGCTTACCTTTCAAATAAGATTTTACACTCTCTGCAAAACAGCCCAGAAAGGCTTATCAAAGGCCTTTGATACCGTTAGATAATATCAAGTCAGATTTTAATGCTATAGCAAATAAATTTTATATTATCTAACAGTATACATATATATTTTTGCATATCTATTTACCCAAGATTTCAAAATAAAAGTAAATTAATATTCAAAAAGTTTTCTAGCGACATGGATATGAGTATGATCATTACTTTAAGAGAGTGTGTAATAATAATTATATATTTGTGACTTGCAACAGGCACAAACGACCACTTGTTACAAGTCGGAAGGAAGACTTTGTATTCAGTCCTTAGATTTAGCAACAACCCAAATTATGACCCCGATACTGCGCATTAACCAAAATGTACATGGTTCAAGTTCAAATTCACGGATTGTCTACAAATGCTATCATTGATTTGATCTGAAACACTTCACTATATTAGAGATCCATTGAATGTATAATCAATTGATGCTTCTAAGATAAAAGCAAACCATTCAATCAAATATGTTTTATCTCAGCTTCAATACAGATAGCATGTCATTCTATGACACCAGTAAGTTTGTACTTCAATAAGATATATAATTATATAACAAACAAAAAATGATGATTTTTACAAATAAAGATCAGACTATCACATACATTTATTGAGTTCTGCATCGGGTGACATAATCCTTCTGACATTCAGGATCATAAAGGAATTATCATTAGATAGTAATTTCATTAGTTCACAGTTAGTTCTATTTGTCAATAGACTATGGTAATGAATACACTGTGTAACAATAAAAATATGTACTTTCTGTTAGTTTCTACAGTAACAGTTGTGCAATTGCTAATGAGACATAATATGGCAATATGAGATAATACTTTTGTCAATAATATACAATCACTGAAACGTTTGAATCATTTGAACGTTTTATTAAGGCAACATACTAACAGTATGAGATGATACACGTACTATTATACATTTTCAATAACTATATACGACTACAGTCTACAACGACACCGACAGGTAAATTGCACGGGGCTATATCAAAATGTATTTACAACATAATTTTTTAAAGTCCATTTAATTACTGATATATCGCCATTCAATCTGTCTGTCAGTATATGCTTACATTGTATATCTGTTTTTATTTTTATTATTCAAAATCAAATATTTCCAATTCCTTTAGTTTTTATTTCTTTTTTGAAATTTACGAAAAGGCAATTAGTTTGTTTATTTTTTAACATCATTAACGGTAAAAAATAATTAAAACAAAAAATTATATTATGAATATTATACCTGCAGTAGCTTCATTCGTATCCCCAGGTTGATCTCGATTTCAAACTTGTAGATAGAAAACGTGTTGAAATGTAAAAAAAATTGTGTGCTCGATTGGGAATTTTGAACTTTTTTTTCTAGTTAGGAAATAACCGGATTCGGGAGCTAAAGTGATCTTGGGAATCTATTCCTCAATTATTGAACGTAAAAACTCTTATATCTGATTTTTCGATTTTTTGATTTTTAGTGATTTAACGCCACTTTCAGAAATATTTCAGCTATATCATGGCGACCAGTTTTAGTGGTGGAAGAAGCCGGGGTATCCGGAGAGAACCACCGACCATGGGCAAGCAACTGGTAACTTTATCACTTGCGTTTGCGAGTCGAGTGCACCTTTTTGTAATTTACAAAGCCGGGCGCGAAACCACGCTGTATTGGTGATAGACTTATATAAGTTTTTAGGTAATCCAACTACCTAACTCATTGAGCCACCCGGTCCCTAAATCTTATTTCAATGTCAAAGCTATTTTTTATTAAATTAATATTTCACCACAACGCTTAAGGAAAATAAATTAGTGACCCTGAAATTTCTTTATCAATGAATAGATGTAAAAACCAACAAATCAAACCCTTTCATTTTATTCAATGTTGGAATAACTTCATGTTTCTATGTATAATGGATGATGATACAAAGGAGATGGTTACAACCCTTATCCCGGCCCTGACGAGATGCCCACAAAACGCAACAGAGTACCTTAGACAGCTGCTGCAAATGTTACTTGTGATGATTCGGCCACACCTATATCCCTTGCTAAACATTGGTCATAGAATTTCGAACGGGCAGATTGAAAATTGGGATGGATGCGATGCATTTTCCAATTTCTTATCACACAGATACTCGTTTTATTTAACCACTAGAGAAACCTCAGAAAGCCTTCTCCGTTTGACTAGAACTACTCGACACTTGTTTTTAAATCAAACAGGACGAAGCTACACCATATTACCAGTAAATAGAGTTATGTTGTATATGATGTGGCTGATATTCTACCCATCTTATCATAATCTTCCTCTTATTTTCAATGTAAGTCTTGCTACGGTTCACAATGAGATAAATGAATGTATTCCGATCATAAAAAGAGCATTAGAACGTTTTATGCAATGGCCAACAATAAACGAATAGAGAGAAGAGCGGTGTCCATGGACTAAGCTTGAATGCGCAGTCGGTGCAATTGACGGAACCTCTACAGAAATATGTCTTTCGCAAATCGAACTACAAGAGCTATGTTTTTCTGGACATCGATATTTCCATGCAATACATACGCAAGTAATTATTGACAACGCCGGTTATATTTGCTATGCCGAGGAGAGATTTTTAGGTCATCAAAATTATGCAAAACAATTTACAATGATGCAACAAATCGGTGTAAATGGATCACTACATTTCCTGGAAGACTGCATACTTTTGGCCGATCAGATTTATCCAAATCGACACCCAACAGTTACGCTAATTACAACACAACAAATAAACCGAAAACCAGAACACATGAGGGACCGTTCAATATTTATCAGATTATTGGGCCGGTGCATTGACATACCTGGCACATACTTTTTTTTGCATACACCCGCAGGGCAAGTAGATTTTCTAAGATTTTTTATCTAAATTTCTCTTGAACTGGGCACATACATTTTTCACACAAACAATTAGTGCTTTTTTTCTGCTTTGTTCAACAGTTCAGTTGTCTGGGTCTTAAGTTATTCTATAAATTCAATTGCTGGGCAAATAGATATTTTTAAGAAGGTAAACAAAATGCACCGGCCCATTAATCTGATGAATATTGAACAGTCCCTGAAAAAAAGTGTTCAAAAAATGCAAGAGACCTGTTTCAGAACTCTAGTTGAACATATGATAGGGGATTAAAAAAATTATCAGGCATTAGGAATTTTGTGGAGACACCCGCGGCGGCCGAAATTAGTAGACATTGTCGAAACGTGTATAGCTCTGGTAAACCGACGTCGGACAATATTTGATTAAGCAAGGGTACAATGAGAGATAGTTAGTTATTAATAATTCTTTACCGTTAATGATGTTTAAAATTAAACAAACGAATTGTCTTTTCGTAAATTTTGAAAAAAGAAAAAAAAATTAACGAAATTGGAAATATTTCTTTTTTTTTTAAATAATAAAAATAAAAAACAGATACATGCATATATACAGACAGACAGAAATTTATTTAGGCAACGTAAAAATGCACAGAAAAAAGGACATCTAATTTGATATTCAGATAAATATGCTCGTTAAATGGCGATATGGCAGTAATTAAATGGACTTTTAAAAACCATGTTATAAATACATTTTGATATAGCCCCGTGCAATTTACCTGTCGGTGTCGTTGTAGACCGTAGTCGTAGATGGTTATTGAAAATGTCTATTACCAATAATATGCAATCACTAAAACGGTTGAATCATTTGAGCGTTTTACTAAGGTATCATACTAACACAGCATGAGATGGTAACACGTACTTTTACCAATAATATGCAATCACTAAAACGCTTGAATCATTTGAGCGTTTTAATGAGACACGAGACATACTAAGACAGTATGAGATGATTTATCTACTATTGCCAATAATATACAATCACCAAAACGCTTGAATCATTTGCGCGTTTTACTGATGCATACTAAGGCAGTAAGGGATGGTACATGCACTATTGCCAATAATATCAATCACCAAAAACGCTTGATCATTTAACATTTAATTTTATTAGCATTCTTCCAATAGTACCATTACCTTTACACTACCAAACCATTTGACATCAATGCTATTAATATATTATGTTCAAAGATACATACCTAAGCGGAAGAATGAATGGCGAAAATTTGAAAACGCGAAAACTCAGAGTGACTTCCATATTGTTCTATAGATTTTTCTAAATAATAATAATCAGCAAAGAGCAAGGCTTACCTACAGCTTAGTAACATTCTTTGAAGTTTATAA
Source organism: Bathymodiolus septemdierum (assembly GCA_963383655.1). Lineage (NCBI taxonomy): Eukaryota > Metazoa > Mollusca > Bivalvia > Mytilida > Modiolidae > Bathymodiolus > Bathymodiolus septemdierum. The sequence continues at coordinate 80,253,171 of OY726521.1, forward strand.
ATATTGTTTCAAAGGTTCCGATAAATAACATCTTTTTAATTCCTAAATTTTCGATGACCGTCGTAATTTTCCCTGGAAAAATGTATATTTACAATAATCCAAATATGAATATGATATCAACCATTAAATGTAAATTTTCCTCTTATATTGCAATATAATATACACATAATTTCCTGCATGAGTCATTGGTTCCCATTGGCTCTCCTTCTCAATGGGGATATCTATGTTCCTGGACAGTGTTCTCTGCTTTCTGTACAGTACTTTCATCGATATTGTAGCACATTATTTTTTTAAATTACGCAAAATATAGTATTACATCTATACCTTTAGAATTATTTACATCATTTGCAGATACCTTGAAAACATAAACAATTTTAATAACTGTATAAATACCAAGACAATCTATTGTTGGACACGTGTGGGTGAAACGTAAATTATATTGATATAAATGGGGGAGAAGTGTGGACAAACCTGTTATACTACATAGCTGTTTATCATGTTTACATACAAATGTGCAGTCTAGTGTAACCAAGTGAACAAGATTGATTCTGGCATTGGTGTGTACTTTTATATAATTAAAGAAATAAACTCAAAGATAAAAAAAAAAGATAAAAAAAGCAAAACATATCTAATATCATTCTATTTTCATATCATAATGTATTACATAATGTCTATACAACAACTTCTCAACATGGCACTATTTTGTGTTTATGCGTATTGATTTCATTTATATAGTACATATTTGTTTTCCATTTTGTTTTCTTCATTTAATTATTACTTTTTATCTAAACAATACTGGTTGATAATTATGTATGAATATTTGTAAGTTAAATATTGCCAAAAATAAAAATAAATAAAAATTCCAAAGAATTATTTTATCGTGGACTAAACACTTGTTCACATAAGAAAAAACATCTCAGAAATGTTTTCATCAATGGTGGTATTTGAAGTCAGATATCTGTTGCCAATTAATTAGCTGGATTGAAACTTCATTAATATTTCACAGCTACTTTTAATAATATGACACCATTTAGTCGTTGATATATAGATGCCTCTCTTTAAACCATTATAATGAATTGATGTATTGAAATATGCATTATTAAATCCTCATTGTCGTCTGGTCAATATGGCAGATAAATACGGAATATTGTAATGCATAGGAGATAAGATAAGAAACATCATGGAATTGTCACAGGAATCATTGCTGACGGTTTCAGAATGTGAGCAGCAATCAGCACAAGCTACCAATATATTTACATATGCAGTATGTATTTGTATTTAAGTACGATTCTTGTATTCATAATATAAGAAATTACAAGTTTATGAATACAAGATAATACACGTGTAATTTCTTATTTTCATACACGTGTATTTTCGTGTATTTTCTTGCATTCATACACGTGTAAGTTCTTGTATTCATACACGTGTATTTTCTTGTATTCATGCACGTATATTTTTTTGAATTCATACACGTGTATTTTCGTGTATGCATACACGTGTATTTTCTTGTATTCATGCACGTGTATTTTCTTGTATTCATGCACGTATATTTTCTTGTATTCATACACGTATATTTTCTTGTATTCATACAATTAAATTTTTTGTATTTATGCGCATGTATTTTCTTGCATTCATGCACGTATATTTTCTTGTATTCATACACGTGAATTCTCTTGAATTCTGCATATATTATAGAATATAATCACAAATGAATAAGAATTATTCTTACGACGAGCTGTCAGAAATGTGTTGTTTTTTGATACATTGAATATTGATCGTAGTTAGTTTTGGAAGTTCAATAGACAGACGACGAAATGTTCTATGTTATGGGCTGGTTGCATTATTTTCTTGCGAATTTTGTGTTTATTTGCAATTATTTTTATCTTGCACGGCAGGGGCGTAGATACATTAACGCAAACACGCCCGTGCGTATGCGTCATTTGATGCATCAAATGTTGAATTTCATTTGAAAGTGTATTTTTTCCCCTTGACAAGTCGTTGAAAATGGTGTTTGTAAAAGGGCAACAGTAAAACAATATGATCATTACACTAACCGATGTGCGATTTCGACAAATTCGGTTCAATTGTAACCTAGCAACACACCATGGAGGCATTCCAGTTCTTTTAGAAATCACAAGCCTTAATGTAAATCACTCGCAACAGTTTTATCAGAGTCCTCAAGAAATGCACAAAATATATATGGATGGACCTTTCGTATTTCCTAAAATGTGGCTATTTTTCCATTAGGTAAACAAACAACTACAAAAAGATGAACAACACGAAACCCCCCCCCCCCCCCCCCCCAAAACGGATTTTTTTTTAAATTATAATCTCAAATCGCAAGATATGTGTAAGATTTCGCGGGAGGGTACAAGGTTCGGGACACCCACCTTTAGCGCTTCCAGACAATTCGCCGCCAGTTCATTTAACCTTTGCTATGCCATTGACATCAAACGCTCGATTTACATCGTTCTCGATTCAAATATCAGGATTAATTAGATCAGACATCCCTACCATATATTTCTACCCTAGCATATTTTTTTATCAATATGTGACGTAAAACTGTTTTTAACATTTGCTTCACTGGGTTTGGTACTGCTTTGACAACTATTTTACCTATTTTGTTCCAGCATTGTTATAAATACTGTTATAGTGACAGCCGGAACCTTTGAGCCGTAATGAAAGCGGGAGGTTTGGCGCTTTAAAATCTGATTCCACCCACCATTTCTTTAGAAATGTCTGTACCAAGTCAGGGTCATTACGGTTTTCACAGTTTTTCGGTTGTTGACTGATTTTGTCTGTTTATATACTTATGAGTTTTGACTTTCCCTTTGTAAGATTGTTCGGAGTTCGGTAATTTTGTTAATTGTACATCTATATATCGATTCTTGTGCAGTATGTACCAAATACTCTCCGTAACAATATGATGTTAATATGTATCACATGGTCTTAAAATGACAATCTCCTCCAATGTTGAGGAAAGGAAAATTTGCAACAAATTTATTGAGCAGATGTTGTTGTGGTAGTCCGATGAAATGCAAAATGCTTATACCCTTTCAAATACCCAATCATTTGTGATAAGCGGAGCATTTACGCATAATAGTATGTTAATTAAAAACAATAATAATTTGCATTGCAAAATCTAAGTTGATTGTAATATTTTTCCTCGCATGAATATTACTGACATTTCATTGAAAATCTGAAAATCATTAGAAGACATTTCATTATTGGAAAACTTTTCTCCCACACATATGCAATATTGATATATTATTGGCCTGATGATGTGGCTGTTTTCGATATTTTTTCTTTTCTTTCCATCTTATTAATACCAAAGCCGGGCATTGACGTTATTTTCTAATTTCTTTATCAATCACTACTATTGATGATTTTAGAACTTACATCATTTGTTTAAACCTTCGTTTTTATTACTAAATTATGAAAAGGAAGTTTAAACAGTGACGGTCAACAATTTCACTAATATCAACAAAACCAACTATTACCGATCATCTTAACTCACTGATCATAAAAGACCAAGACATAAGGATTGATCTTTTTCTCCCAAAGTATTCATAGTATGGTCGACATTATTTGGCAAAGCCGTTTTACATTGTTGTTAAAGCATCAGCAGAGGAAGGAATGATGCAGTAGTCTTCCTTCATAGGTAAATTTTATGCCTAGCAATTATGTCAAAACAACGATACCACGTTGCTAGTATATATCGCACGTGTATGCTTTGCACGACTCTTCTCTGCCCATAACAATGTTCCACATGATTACAAAAATACGTAAGCAGATGGTCATCGTGTCAAAAAAAAGTATGGCTGCCGTCTTCAAATTAAAGTACTGTCATGTGTCAAAACTGATTTCTTGCAAATGCAATAAGAATTTTTAGTGCAGGATGTTAGGAAATACAACATTTGTGCCATTGCAATATTTATGAGTAAATAAAACTAAATATTAATAGAACTGAATCATGAACGTCTTTCACAGAAGTCAGACTATCAGAACATTTTATAATCGGATTTCCAATTCAATGTTTTGCCACAAGACAAAATCAAAATAAGAGAACATTTTTAGAGTATTTTCGTACCTATGTACAGGACAGCCTCTCTTAGGATTTCACATGACATCTTTACTTAAGCTCATCTGTGAGAAATCAAGCCACTGTTCTCTTGGGAAACACCATCTTATTATGCACAACGTACTAGTTATCCCATAATTATAGACGCCATGTCATATAAAAGCTAAAAAGTCTATACATCATGTAAAGTGCATAGCCACACGACAACACCTCGGCTGATTTATTATATAATATAACATCATATTTCAATTACACAATCTCCATAAGATATATGCAAATCAAAATTAGAATTAATCATTATCTGAATGAGATATATGCCAAAGATTTTTGTATTGCTTAAATGTTTTCTTGCGTAGCAATGAAACTGTGAGATATGCATGAAATCTTGCAATCAATATTTGATCTACACATCACCTTACAGATATAAGATTCTTTTTAATGACTAAATTAAGTATAATTATCTCAATGGCATGGGGTAAATTATATGTCATAGTAAGCCTAATAAGGGAATAAATTGTCTTCTTCTACAAAGAAAACACTTTTAAATGCACTAATAAATGTTAAAATTTATACATTTTGAAATCACAAAGTGAAATAATGTATATTTTGTATGTACTGTAAAATAACAACTAAATAGAACACCACAATGGGACTGAAATGCAAATGAACAAAACAAGAATACCCCTTCATGCATACTTTGCCAAACATAATTTTCAGGTACATTTTAGAACCATGTTCTTGTATTCTAGATGTGTGCAATAAAGTAATTTAGTGCAAGAGATTAGGTTGTTTTCAACGACTTCAAATTCATTTTGTAAGATTGTGCAAAACTTATTGATTAACTTTTATTTTATTACTGTATTATTGCACACTTTAATTTAAAACTGCAAAATCCATCAATGTATTGCTTACCTTTTAAAATATGGTCACACAGAAATATTTTTATTTTGTATCTGTAATTATCTGGTTAAAGAGTCGATAATTTGAGGTCAACACTACGCAAAAATAGTTTAATTTGACGCTTTTCTGGCGTAAGAAATGCTTAACCTTTGTTTATTGTAAAATGCAAACGTTTTAAGACTGCGTTAACGTAAATAAAGCATTTGGGTTTTTTAATTAGTTTAATTTTAAAGGCTAATAGGGGTGTTTCTATTTTAAAGAGAATAACTAATAAAAGTAAAATTATTTGTTTGACAATTTAATTGGTTAACAACTAGGGTGTGTATCTTGTCGATCCTGTTCTTGTGACATGCAACACCTTAATGGTCCCACATTTATGTATCCTATGCATGTATTTGTTCAAGTATTGCTATAAATACTGTTATAGTGACAGCCTGAAACATTGAGCCGTAATGACAGGGGGAGGTTTGGCGCTTTAAAATCTGATTCAACCCACCATTTCTTTAGAAATGCCTGTATCAAGTCAAGGTCATTACGGTTTTCACAGTTTTCCGGTTGTTGACGGATTCTGTCTGTTTATATACTTATGAGTTTTGACTTTCCCTTTGTAAGATTGTTCGGAGTTCGGTAATTTTGTTATTACCCTTATTTACTAAAGATTACTTCTTTCTACAATTTCAAATTAAGCCCATCATTTGCACGTTTCAGATAACATGGATAAATATCAACAAAGTAAGAAAGTACTACTGACTTAGCTCGCCCACTTTCTAGATGCATATCTAAAATGAACAATGCTAAAAAAAAATTGTGAGATATTCTAAAATGATTGCCGCCTTCACTTTATTCTTAATTTGACATCGGATTATTTATCATATTACCCCATTATTTATCCAACTTATGACGTTGTTAAACTATTTAAGTATGACTCCACCTAAGAATCATGCAGTAGATGATACATTGATAGTTGCAAAATTGGAGTCTGTGTAGATCATATGTCGCATTTTGATGGAAAACTCATAAAAATAATAAAAGAACACATGTATTGACTTTGTTGCTATGGTTACAATTTTATCACAGAACCCATATAATTTCATTCTTCAAATCACTGAATATGCATATTTTCTACACAGATTTCTTAAAAAATATTTTAAAATTGTCATAATATAAATACATATTGGTGATGTTAAAGATTTCTTATGAACAGAAAGTGCAACTGTGTCAATTATTGTTACCATGGCAACCAAAGAACCTCATTTCGCCATCTTCAGAAAAAGGTAAGCAAAAATAGGATTTTCATTATCAATGACCTTCCATGAACAGGGTGGTATGTGAATGATGCTTGTTTGTATCCGTTCATTGGACACTTGTCTTCAACATATAAAAAAATAATCGTTTGTAGCCTCTTAGATTTTTTGGAAAAAAGTGTTTTTTGTCCCATACTTTAGATTTTTTAGCAAATACTATACAGCTACATTTTTGCAAAATATTTCAACTTTTCTAAAAATGTATTTACTGATATTATCTTTTTCACATAACTTATAACCTAACTAACTACTAATTAAACTTTTAACCTTAAATTATGTGAATGGTTGCCACAAAAATAAAACATGTTACATATTAAATGCATTTTATATCATGCTAAAATCTTAAAATTTTGTTTCGGTCACAAAGATTTCCATATTACTGATTTTATAACTAAATGCCAACTCTTAAACTGATAACAATGCAAATTTGAATAATGTAAACAAAAACAAAGAGTTTGATAAATCTGCAATTCAAACACGGCAAAAATTGCTTTTTAGCATTTATTTCTCAATCATTTTTAAAATCAAATCTGCTAATTTTCCAATTGTAAATTTCAGGTAGTATAAAATTATGATACTACAACGGTACTATACATTTATTGTACAATTCTAGTACTATTATCTTAAGTCACTTTTTAGATACTAACGATTTGTTGTACTTACATTTTACTATAAACTTAATACAAATATGGGGTGCTTGTTCTGATTACATTATAATTTATATTAAAAATATAAACCAACAAAAAAGGACAGATTTAAAAAGTTGGCATTGTTTGAAGAGCAGCAGGCCAAATTTACGAGCTTATCTCAACAACGCCAGGGACTTACAATCTTACGACTTTTCACAATCCGCCAGAGGATTGTATCCTGTTCTGAACATCATGTTATGCCAATGATCCCTCTTTTTAACATTATAAATTCCTATAATGTAATCTGGAAAATTGGTTTTACATGCACAGTCCATTTGTTCATAGAAACATGTACCCCGGTACATGTTTGTTTGCCCTCTTTGACATCTAGTTCATTTAAGAAAACATCAGTATGGGATACTGATTTTCTATAATAACATCACATGAAATTTTCTTCACGAAAGGATAATCTGATTTGCTAACAGATCACCATAAGGAAAATATATACCAAATATTATTGACCTTCCATGAAAAAAAGAAAATTTGAAAACTTTTACATAGTCACTAGATTGTAAAAATGAAGTCAAAGTAAGCTTGGTTGGTTGTTCTATGTATAAAGATGGCTCCTATAAATAATGCCAGTAATACCTATGTTCCGCCAACCTAGAACAAAATATTTAGATTATTCAGAGTTCACAGAATTCATAGCAACTTCTGTCATCTGAATAGGTGATTTTAGATCCCCATCTTCTACTGTTTGTAAACCAAAGACTATACAATTGGTATGTGTTGCTTCTGCGCTAAGCATGCACCATTAAGAAGAAAGAGTAAAGACTGGTTGGCTCGCAATCAGGATAATGTGTCTGAGTTGGGCAACATGTCTATCCACGGACTGTTGTTTCAGTGAACTGGCACTATAAAAATGCAAAAACGTCTTGTCTAGTACAAAGCGGACATCATCTCATTGAAAATTAACTTGTTCTCGCCATGATATAGCTGAAGATTGTTGAGTTGGCGTTAAATAACAATCACTCACTTTACTGTGTGTTGCTTTGGGCTTCGAGACGGTAGAGAAAGCCTTGAAGAAAATGCAATCTGACTAGGAAGGAGATATTGCAGGGTGTCAAGCCACTTTTCACAAAAAGTATACAGGAAAATAGGATTTTTTGGATGAGAATATAGGGTAAATTAAAGCTATATTTAGCAAAAAATACATGATCTCCTCCACCTCCATTGTAGCCAGTCATCACCTCCTTAAAACTGACAAATGACCAAGAAAAGAGTATCTCTAGTCTCATATTGCTCTTTTTACAAAATAAATAAAAATCAGACTGAAAAAAAATATCAACATTTACTTTTTTCAAATGGTTGAACATTACAAGAACATGACAACTCCTTTAATGCTTTAAAGGGAAACATTTTGATAAAATGACTTCTAAATTATATATAATATTTTTTGTGAAGAAAAGGGTACCTATTCAAAGTTTGTTGGAACAAATACTCTGTAGCAAGACTTAGGGTTTACTTTTTTCAGTAACTCTTTCAAAGAATACGTTGTTTTTCAAGATGTACATGTCTAATCCAAAATCAAGGAACAGTCGCTGAGTAGCAGACCACTATGAAAATGGACATGTACCACAAAAGACTACAAAACTGAAATAAATATGCAATCATGTGAATTTAAACCCTAAGAAAATTCAACAATAAAAATGTCACATGAATGTATCTGTTGCTATACAACTTCAGCCAAAAACTATAGAAGAATCAGCATTTATATCTTTATGTCATTTTCCTATGAAACTTCCACTCAAAATTAAATATTCAACTTTTTTTTCATAGTTTTGGAAAAATATAGGATTTTGGGATGTAATATAAGAAAGCCTAGACAAAGATAGGAAATATAGCAAAATATTGAAAATATAGGGTCACTTGATACTCTGATATTGTTCTGGAGATAAAAATATTCTCCCGGATTCGTCTCTGCACACTCTCATGCTTCTGCACTGGCCTTACTTCCACTACTTTCCCCTCCTGCAAAAATTCCTCTAAGGTAATCTTTTACCTTCTCATTAAAACGTACAATTTTTCTATCCCTCTTCAGTGTTCATCCCATTTAGGCCATTTCTGTGGTAGAATCACCATAATCTAGCCTAGAGCTTCTGGACAAGATAGAATGCTCAACTATGCTTAAGCAAGACTATTTCCATTTGTTTGTAATGTCGTCAAATGCAGACTTGCTGTTCAAGCATGTTTTATGCTTGCCAAAGAGAATATGAGATTCTTAATTCAAATATTTTTGAAAAATGTTTAATACATCTGGGTTCTGCATATGAAAATGTGCCTTGCATTGCATTTACTGGTTGGTCAGATGTCACAATTTCATTTCCTATAGTATCTTTATTTACATTTTCTGTCTTTTTCTTGACATTATCCATTATTCTGTTGATGACAAAATGAATGATTCATGAACGCATCGTTGATGATGAAGTTGATGGACATATTTTCTTGACATCATCTTCTGTGCATAAAATATCTCCAATTTCAAAAGATTTCCCAGCAAGATAATAAAAGATGATTTGATAAACATTAACTTTTGTATTTAAATGTTTTATAGGTTTTTACAAGTACACCACAATGCTGAGCATCCATCCTTTTTCTATGAAGATGTTCTATGTAAAGTTTTGTACAGACTTATAAGAATGGATATCTGTTAATGTAGCTGTTGTATGTCCTTATTTTCTTTTCGGTCACATCCAAAAATTCTGTTGATGAACCGATAATTTACAAACTCTCAGAATATAGAAAGATCCAAGTAATGAAAAACCAACATGTATTGTTGAAAATTAAGGAAACATTTCTGCTTAGCAGAAACAAAATATTGGAGTATGCTCTCATGCGTTGGAGCCAAGTAATTGTATGGCAATTTTGAATTCAAAGGCACAGGGTGACCCAATACTTACTGAACATATAGTTACAATGTAGTACTAGTAGCAGGGAGAAATATGCTTCCCCTGATATCCCGGATGAGATCACTAACATCGTAAAAAAAAATCATATTGGTACCATAATCGTTTTTAACTGAATGCAACACTAATAATTATTTCGCTCTCATAGCCCATGAAACAACAAATGTTTTCACCCAGTAACACATATCGGTGTGTTTTCAATATCTGAGCAGGGATCTTATCAGTATTTGTGTCTGCTAAGGCAAGAAGTGTAGATTTTGAACTATTTTAAACATACTTTGTTAACTTAGGTAATTAAAATTGTACCTGGTCATGCCTTCTTTGATATTCTTAAATGTCTCAAGAATGCACCATTTTGTGTTCAATAAGAAATTGTTTTTGGCGAGAACCAACCACATCTGCTGTCCACTTTATTTAGCCCCAGCTACATGCATGCCCTTGTACAGTGATAATTCCAATTATGTAACTTCGGTATAATTTTCATAATTAGGAGATAACGAACAATAAACTGTATTGTATTTCAAGCTTTACAAAGGTAAAGCATGGGTATTACTAGTACTGTTGCAAATGAACAGCATTATGTCACACAAGAATATCCAATGCGAATCTGAACATAGGACATTTTCTGACTTTCCATACATTATGTTTATTTTGTATATTGATTGAATGATTATTTTTTTTTGGTGTTTTAACTCCACTTTCAGAAATATTTCAGCTATATCATGGCGACCAGTTTTAGTGGTGGAAGAAGAAGAGTACCAGGAGAGAATCACCGTCTATGGGCAAGCAACTGGTAAACATTATCACTTGCGGCTGCGTGTCTAGTGCACCCTTTTTTATAATTTACAAACCCGGGCGCGAACCCACGCCGTATTGGTGATAGGCTTGTATGAGTTGCTAGGTAATCCAACTACCTAACTCATTGAGCCACCCGAGCCCTTATTTTGTATATAATTGTTTTATGTATTAACAAAACATTATACAGCAATCAATCCAATCCTGTAAATTTGCTATTTTTTCAGAAATTATTTTTATATGTGTAAATTTAACTAAATTTTACTTAAAACTTTATATTGTGATTATAAAAATAAAAAGATGGTAAACATACCATTTCAACAGGTAGTAAAACACCATAGTCCTCCAAGATTATCTACCTATGCGAATTGTGCCCCTCTTCTAGCCGATTTATTTTTTTACTCATATGAGTCGGAGTTTCTCCAAAAGCTTGTAAAAGATAAGAAGATTCATGAGGCTAGAGCCTTTGATTTCACATACAGGTATATTGATGACGTTTTATCTATCAATAATTCTAGATTTGCAGAATTTCTTCCATTGATATATCTTCCAGAGCTGGAAGTTAAAGAGACCACAGATACAGCTTCGCCCGCATCATTTTTGAACTTATACCTCGAATTTGACGACAGTTGCCAACTCAGTACTAACATTTATGATAAACGGGACGACTTCAATTTTAAAATCATAAATTTTCCAAATATGTGCAGCAATATACCAGCTTCTTCTGCATATGGTGTTTACATCTCGCAATTGATTCGTTATGCAAGGGCCCGTAGCAATTATTCTGATTTCCTGAAACGTCATCTTCATCTGAGAAACAGGCTACTGGACCAGGGCTATGAAAAGATTCGCCTTATACGTTCTCTTAAAAAGTTTATATTCCGATACCAAGATCTTGTCGAAATATATTCCGTCTCTGCAGAGACGATAATAAACGATGCATTTCCATATATTCAAAATGTATAAAGATAAGAAAGTCAGCAAAAATGTGAAAAATATTTTTAATCAATGTGTGACGTAAAATTATTTTTAACATTTACTTCACTGAATTTGGTACTACTTTAACAACTATTTTACCTATTTTGTTCAAGTATTGTTATAAATACTGTTATAGTGACAGCCGGAACCTTTGAGCCGTAATGAAAGCGGGAGGTTGGCGCTTTAAAATCTGATTCAACCCACCATTTCTTTAGAAATGTCTGTACCAAGTCAGGGTCATTACGGTTTTCACAGTTTTTCGGTTGTTGACTGATTTTGTCTGTTTATATACTTATGAGTTTTGACTTTCCCTTTGTAAGATTGTTCGGCGTTCGGTAATTTTGTTATTATCCTTATGGAAAGAAGAATGTCCTCTAAGTGGCTTTAATGTCCCTGTATGTTGAGGAGGAGTTAAACTTTTACTATGTCGAAAGTCTACACTGAGCTTGTAACGATGTAAAAAGGGCATACATTAAGAGTCAGATTCGTTGTAAAAAGTTCTACTCTAAAACACAACTAATCTCGTTGAGATTAGACTACCAACGAAAGTTTCTGCTCTGTATCTCTAAGATATTTTCTTGGTGAAATATTATATTTTGCATGTGTCACAACAAAAATCCTCAATCATTTAAAAGTACAGCAGTCCAGTGAGGCAATATTTGAGCAAAACCGGAAGTAATGAATGGTGAGCAAACAATATTTACACAGAATGAAAATAAACAGATAAAATATTAAATTAATCAATTTCATCATCAAAAATTATTGCTATTTTAACCAATTATAAATAAAAATAGATAATTAAAGCTTTTAACTCCAAAAGTTTAGACGACAACCTGAAATAACTAAAATGTTATTCAATATGAATTTCAACAAGAGTTGACGTTCTTGGAATAGTGATTAGGAGCGGTTAATTTAAAAAAAATAAATAAAAAAAAAAATTGACACTAGGCTACAAATGAAAAAAATTAATATAATGTAGAGGAGATTCAATATTTTTCATTGTGCTATATAGTTTATTACAAATAGCCTGTTCATAGCAGATACGTGTTCTGATATCTAACCTTTTTACTCTACTGTATTAGTAAACAAAATGTGACCATACTGATTTTAATATGGGTATAATAGCAAAAATAGCATAAATAAACAATTGTCTTTGAATATACATTTTTTCACTCTAATTATGGCATGTAACAAAATATTGAGTTAATTGATGACATTAGGTAAATCCCTTTTTTTATATTGTGCATGATTCTTAAATGGAGCCATATTTAAGGTCAGACATAATTTTTTGTTATTAAGCATTATTAAAAGCTAATATTTGACGTCATTTATTCCTACTGGTGTCGTCTGTTAGTCATGCTTATTAATGGCGCGTAATGTAATTGTGCAAATTATCACAAACATTTGTACATACATGTTATAAAACATAGACATCTGACTCAGTGTGCATTGTGCGATTCTGGAATAACGTTGTTTTCCGGTAGTTGACTGATTTTGTCTGTTTATATACTTATGAGTTTTGACTTTCCCTTTGTTAGATTGTTCGGAGTTCGGTAATTTTGTTGTTACCCTTATTTGTGATAGTGTGTGGTCATTTGTGTGTTAGTGTGTGATCTCTTAGAGTTGAAGCGAGTCTGTGCAGGATTTTTGCTTCTTTTATCTATATTTCTGGAATAACGTTGCTTTTTTGTGATAGTGTGTGGTCATTTGAGTGTTAGTGTGTGACCTCTTAGAGTTGAAGCGAGTCTATGCAGGAGTTTTGTTTTCGTTTATCTATATCGTCGTTGAGGATCAAGAGCGGGAGGGTTGGAGTTTCAAATAACCGATTTAACCCTGCTACATTTTTGCTCCTGTTCCAATCCAAGACTAAGATTTACGACGCCATATGCCATGGCTATTTTTGCATACTTGGCACTGGGCCTCAGTCCAGCTCTGAATTGTGACTAGGGTATATAAAATACCAAACAAATTTTCCAACAAAATGCCATTTTAATTTCAATGACGAAAACATCACAGCAATTAGTACAACACTAAGGGTGTAGAATGTGAAAAATATCCGTATTTGCCCTCATATATCCGCATTTGCCCCCGAATTCAAGTTCCGATATCTGAGCAGTGGTCTCAAAGTACAAGGAAAGTTGATGCATAAAGATATGCATATAATCGTATTTCAATCAAATTAACACATTTCAACATATTAAAATAAAATTTAAATAACTTGAAGCGGAATAATTAGCTCAAATGTATATGTCGTGCTGAATAGGAATTTCTATTCAAATGTCAACGTCTTGGGTAGATTTTACAAACATTTTCTAAGGTCATTGTACAGATCGACATTGTTTGGTATATTTTTTAAACCAGACTCGAAACAAAAATAATTGCAAGTTGAACAAAGGTAACCCTCTTAAGGATTTATTTTCGCAATTTGTCAGTTCAAAGATCTTTTTGCAATATAAAAGTCAAAGCTTGGAAAGGGTCAATGTAAAATATGTGATAAAAAGATTATGACATGAAATTTTCCATATCGTCCCTGGTATCAACCCTCGACCCATATCAGCCCTCCAGCTTCGCTGTGGCTTAATATGGGAGTATCGGGCTAATACCAGAGCCGATATGGAAAATGTCATGTAATAATCTCTTATTATTATTACTATTATTATTATTATCATTATTTTTATTATTTCTTTTTTATTATTTGTTAATCCCATTCTAACTAGGTTACATAATTAGCTAAGAAATAATATTATATTTGTCTCTGATTATTGTATCTAACATCGTACTGTAATTAGGTGATAAGCATGATCTGATAAGCACCAAGTGATAACTACAGCTGACATAGCAATATTCCGGTGGGTCAAAATGCTTCTCTGTCCAGAATAAGACATTTCTACTTATACAGTTTTTTTCATGTGGTGATAGGTTTGCAATACACATACAATTCAGACTTGTTTATTATAGAATAAAAGCGTAGATATCTAAATGAGTGAGCACGACGCGTTTCTGGAATAGCCTTCATGATGTGCGCTCAAAATCGAAAGCCAAATAATTTTAAAAGTGTTTTGGAGTAACAAAACCAAAGGGCGTAAATGTGATAGCCAAAATTGACTAACGTCACCTATCCCTTTGGAAGGAGAACCATAGTAACATACTCAACTTTAAATGCCTTAGTTTGTGGACATGTCGATATTAAACATAGAAATTGAATAACTAGTTATTATTGAACTATGTTCATAATTTAGATGCTACGTATCGATGATTCCTCTCCGACACAAACATTCATTCCAGTTGGAGAGAATCCAGAAGAGCATATTATACCCCACCCTCACACTCTCAAACCTACCCAACCCATAATGTATTTACCCCACCTAGAAGGGTTTGGGTTATGATGCTTAATGCCATATTCAACAATATGTCAGTTACATCTTGGTTGCCAGTTTTATTTCTAGGGGAAACCGAAGTATCCAGAGAAAACCACCGACCTGCCGCAAATCATTGACAAACTTTATCACATAATGTTGTCTCTAGTACACCTCGACATGAGCTGGATTTGAACTCACAACTTTTGTGGTGATAGCCATTGCTTGCAATGGTAGTTACAAATACAACTACCATACGATCACGACCACGTTTTAATGTTTTTATTTGGTTTTGTTTAGACTTTCCGGATTGAGATTGTTTGTATTAATCCTGCTAATTCTCTAGATTTGTGCTTAAATATTGTTAAATAAATATGTTTCTGTCTATATAAGTACTCATTTACATTACCTTTCCATTCTAATCATATAATTAATGAACAGAACAGAGTTTTATCCTGAATTTTAAATTAACGGACAATACATGTCGCCATTTTTGACTCTCAGCGTACCCGATGAAGATTATTATAGAAAAACACACAGATATAAACCCGAGACAGAAATCACAATTTACAATTTGGTCAAGGAAATGTAAAGCATGGACTTTTCCATTGCTGTAATACATCTCGATGTCCGTTTTTTTTTTATGTTTGAAATTTACACTGACTAAATAATGTAATTTTAAAACAAATTTCAATCTTGCCTTCATAGGTAAACGTAGCAAATTTTAGCTGTTTTCTTTTACTTTTCATAGATCAATTGCTTTAAAAATAAATGTACATTTTGCCGTAAGTTTTCTATTTATGTATAAGACCGCTGTGTCAAATACCGTATTCTATTTATGCCCTTTCGTTTGCTAGATGCCACAGACGTTTATATTAATTGGCTATCAAATCATTTTGACTTTGAGCGTACCTGCTGAGCGTTAAACCAGCAGCGTGTCGTGCTCACCAAATTAGATATCTACGTTTATGTCAACGTAATATGCAAATTCGTGAGTGTGGAAATGACATATACAATGTATGAATGGCGGTGCATCTAAGCTGTACATGCAATTTATATCTGTAAAACTCATTCGATGCCGGGACGGTCTTAGGAGGTATGGGCCCAATTGTTCTCTTTAAAACCTGCTGTGCGTTGTTGTGTGTACGTGAACAACCGCGAGTGAATAACTCCATCGCAGGGTCCCTTATGCGCGGGGCCCAATTGGGAGTAATTGATCCAATTGATTTAAGACTGGCCCTGATTCGATGATCATGTACTACTTATGTATTAGCTAATCCTACGGATGAATGTGCTTTTCATTGGCTCCACCAATCTTTGTTTGATCTGTTTCATTTTGTTTTTCATTGGTATTATTCCTTCTATATATCGGTACACCATCACGTAAATTATATTACGAAACGAAACTGTATTAACAAGAGTAAGAATGCAAACAAGATCATTTAAAAAATCGACTTTATGCAAAATGTAGCCTTTTAGAAAACAATATATGTTTTAATATCTAATAGAAATTAATTGCTTGGTTTATATGAATGTTTAATTCGAATTTTAGTATTTATTCCAACCTACATGTATTATTAAACAGTATAAGTAAGCAAGGGTCTTTATAAACAGTTAGTATTTTACAAGCATGAGTGGTATAACGTTTATCAAGAAAGGTTTGAAGATACCAAACTGATCATCAGAAGCCGTCAATCAAAGAAGGACAGACAATACAATTACCAAAGGAAAAAGGACAAAAGGACAAACAATGATCTACAAAACACTACAGAGAAAACAAAATATTAAGCAACATGGACCGTACTAATCACAGTGTGTTAACTCGAGGACTCTGGAAAGGTAAAACGGTCCTGCTCTACTGGTTTCACCCGTCGTGTCACTCTTGTTACAATACCGATGATAAGTCGTGAATGGGGAAATAACCCAATCGTGATTCCGCCAAGCCAATTGTCAAATAATGTAACACACATTGCAATTTTTACAAAGCGAACCCGCAAGTAATTTGAAATGTTGATTTCCAAGCTGTCATTCTCGGCAAGACTTAGCAGATATTATAGATCAAAACATTTTTAGAACGCATGTGAATTAATTGATATATAGTGTCTTCACCTCATTTCGTGTTATACCTCGTACCGATGTATTTTCCTTTTGTGCTTCGCGTGCTTTCGTTTATGCAGTCACCGGTCAGAGGATGCAGGTCACGTTCCACTGACGACACGCTTTGCTTACATCACCTACCGTTTGGAAATGCTTGCATTTCAGGTAAGCCTTTGCCATTTTATTATATATAATAATAAATCTCAACTTCTCCTTCACCCTTATATTTGATAAATCTTAAAAACCAACTTAGATATCGTTTATTGAACATGTGAAAACTGTTTTGTGTTCGTCTGCTATCCAGCTTCCTAGTTACCAATGACAATAAAGTTGCACTTCCAGTTGTGCGCAGGAAAAAACTATGGAAAACCAGATTAACAATTATGAAAATTTTGTTGTTTTTCGATAATGCAATGATATTTTTTTTTCATCTGTTAAAGTGTGTTATACAGAATTAAAATAATAAAAATTTCTTTTAATTTGTTCATATATCTGATATAAATAACCTGCCACAGCAGTCAAGCATATTAGCCCCAATGGTTCTCCATAACAAGGAATTCCCAGTACGTCGAAACGAGATTAAGGTCAAAACAGGTGCCATCGGAGAACTGTCAACAATTGATAACTTGAACTCAAGGTAAACACTCCAGTTTTAAAAGGATATTATTATTTTGTATTAGTTCATAGCATGATATGTTTGTATAAATACAGATTCATTCAAACGATAGGTATCGGATATTATGCAAGGTGTATTTCCGGAAGACCATCCGAACGAGGTAAACCCAGTATATAGCGTTTATTTTGTAATTACAATTTCAAAATTCACTCACGATGTTTATCCCACTATCAGACAGTATTACAACTGAAAATAATCAAACACTGGATATTTGAAGCAAAGATAATTACATGATGGTCATATATCAATAAAATTTGCTTTTGAAATTCAATATTCCGGGATAAATACACACGACTTTGATAACATCTTTAGCCCATCTAATCATAGGCAATATGAACATTTGTTATCGTTCAACATCCGTTGTCACTCGTTTTCAATCGACGGCGTCCGCGTTTAATAATTCAATTCTCTTTAATGAAACTTTGAAAATTTAGACTCCCTATTCCAATGGCTGTTGCTACTTTAAATACAAATTTCGTCAAACCCTCATTACATCTGCATTAGCAATTTGACAAAGAAAATATTGACATAAAAGCGTAGATATATAATTTAGCGCACACGACGCGCTTCTGGAATACGCTTCATCATGTAAGCTCATAGTCAGAAGATTGAAATAATTTAAAAGTATTTGGGCATTAATAAGATAGCAAAAATCGGCTAAGGTCACCTATGCCTGAGGGAGGAGAACCTTAGTTTGATTAACAATTACATTATTTAGGATCTGTAAATTTCAGTAATAAATATATCTAATGATAATACCCTCGCGGACTAATAGTCCACCAGCAGAGGTAAAGACCCAGTGATAGTAATAAAAACGTAGATTTATACTTTTAGCAAAATTTCTGATACTTTGGAATCAACTGCCTAAACATTTACCACTGCAGACACAGTTGACGGTTTCAAGAGTATGATCCCAGTATCTGCCTTGATTCCAATTTTCACACCATAATCACTCATACTCACAGTAGTTATCAAATGTATATAGTTTTAACCTTTGATTCATTGTTTATTGTATATATGTTAACTTATGTATTAACTAAATTTAATACGGCGCTCGGCCAATAATTTTCAGTAGTGAAGGACGGCCAGAAATGTAAAGAAGAAAGAAGATCCAGTATCATATTAAGTAGTTTTTACGTCCCATTTATTAACTGGGTTAATATGGATTATATATAACGACATGATATAGTTGAAATACTGCTAAAGTTGGCGTTAAACATCAATCAATCAATGAATCGATTATACATACATGGGACCTATTCATCTGTATTCATCTTTTTCTATTCAACGGCTGAGCTTATCGTTTATTTTATTGAATAGATTTTCATATAAGACTGTGGTAAATTTTGTCATCCGTTAAGCTATATTTCGGGTCTTTCAAAAAGTGAAGAATCAGTTAAATGTTAGCATATGGCACTATGTGAAAATAAATAAAATATTTCCCTAAAAAGCTGGACTTGATTGAACACAAACTGTGGATAAATAACCAGGTGAGAAATAGTTTCAGGTGAGCCTCTATGCTCTGTGTCAGATGAACCATTTTCCACAAATATGGTATTTTTATATCGCCATTCCTATCCCTTTTACATTGAAAATCAAATACTATGCTCCATCACAAGGTAAATGGTCCATATTTTATATTATGCTTAGACAATTGTAATGGATGAATGAATACGTCCTCGACTTTCTCTATGGAGATTTAATAGTACATGGTCGCCATCTTTCCTTCTTAGAGAACCCTTATTTGTTAGCCTCTACGTTTTCAATAACAACTTTCTGTAATTGTTTATGCATATCTGATCTTGATATAGCAAAGGTGTCTTACATCGTCGATCAATCTTTCCTCTTCATTTTACATACCAGTTGATATTATTGAAAATCCCCAAGGACATACGATCCAATGCATCCAGGTTAGACTTCCGGTATAAGCAATGGCAGAAAAGACAATGCAAATCTTCTACGACACGCGAATAAACACGTACATTCAAAACGATTCAGATGAAAGATATGTCATTGTGGGAATGAAGTTGTAAAACATTAAGTCTTTCAGATGTATAAGACAACAAGACAATTTGCTTTGTTTCCGATCTTTTCAACTGGCATGCACCTATATGACACAGACTATAGCTTATCATTAAAGTTATTAGAAAAAAAGACAATTCCAATGGAAGCAGAGTATATGAATATTTATAATGGATTATGCTTTTATAGAAACGAATGAAAAAAATTATTTTGAATTATTCTTCCGGAAGTTCATAGAATATTTATAATGGATTATGCTTTTATAAAAACAAATGCAAAAAAGATATTGCGAATTTTTCTTCCGGAAGTTCATAGCGTTAAGTCTTCTTATTTATGAACAAAGAGTTTATATTTTTGTTTAATAATAGGCATTATAATAATTCACCTCCGGAATTGATTATTCCGGTACTTCTTTCCTTTAATAAACTATTGTCATATAAGCTTTATTGACATACCCGTGTGCTATTTCATTTTAATAACAATCGGTATTATTCATGTTAATGAGGGAAAATATCATGAACCTATGAATGTTCAATATAAAAACAAAGACAAAGGTTTCACATGATATCGCCATTTTGTTGTAATTATTGACAACAATAGACTACATTGTATTAGAACATAGACCAATCAACATGAAGTATAAAGATATGAATCCGTTTTTGTTGTCGTCAATTATGTTGTTGACCATAACTGTTATATATTTTTAGAGCTTTTTTCTAACATAATTTTTTTGGTAAAAGCACAAACAAATTGTTTTTCATTTTTGCGACAATTTTTTTTTTTTTTTTTTTTTTTTTTACAAGGATCTGTCAAAGACTGTCGACATCCCCCTGTAGACCTCTTCGAATTCAACATGTTTACATTCACAGCGCATGGGTTACAGTTCTCCGACCGACAATAATTCAAAATCAAAAATTGTGTTATGCTACAGTCTTACAATACAGCTTAATTTTAGAAATGGCTTACAATTGTTTTTGTTTCATTTCATATCTTGTGGCTGCTGTTCAGCCTTATTTGTTATTAACTGAAATCTCGTTTTATATATATATTGGACTCGGATAATTTGCTTTCCTGGATAATACAAAATACGCTACTAGTTACTCATGGTCAACTGTCTCGAAGTAATATTGTCGATATCTTCGAATTGCGGTATATTGATGCTTGAAAGTATTTATATGTTCTAAATATTGAGAAGAGCTTGAGGATACCAAAGAGGTAGTCAGAATCCTTAAATCGAAGAATGACAGACAACACAATGTTTAAAAGAAAAAAAGAAAAACAACGATCTACATAGTTAATAGTGGTAAAACAGCTACAAACTATACCAAATTGATATTCTGGACCTAATATTAACATATTAGTACATGTAGTCTTCATTATCTCTCTTTAACATTTGCTAAATGTGCAACTCAATATGAACCGATTCCTCCCTCATCTCTGCATAGTTTTAGGATTATTATTGAAATTGCTTTCATCCTGAATATGCATGAATTATTATAAAGCAACACACAATCAAGTAATCAACCAACACACAATCAAGTAATCAACCAACACACAATCAAGTAATCAACCAACACACAATCAAGTAATCAGCCAACACACAATCAAGTAATCAACCAATACACAATCAGGTAATCAAGCAACACACAATCAAGTAATCAACCAACACACATTCAAGTAATCAACCAACACACAATCAAGTAATCAACCAACACACAATCAAGTAATCAACCAACACACAATCCAGTAATCAACCAACACACAATCAAGTAATCAATCAATGCAACTGAATAATAATAGGAAAAAAAGTAGGTATCTAATTTCCTCATTCCTGACTTATCACCGGAACTGCTTTCTCCTCCCGGGCACCTGAGTTTACCCCCGGTTTTCTGTGTGGTGTTTTGTAGATCGCTGTCTGTTTTTTTGTCCTTTTTTATTTTGTCATTGTGTTGTCTGTCCTTCTCCGATTTACGAATTTTGATTAACCTTTTGTTAGTTTCAAACTCTTCTTTGTGCACACGACACTTTTCTGAAATAAACTTCAGAAATAAGACTCGTCTTAGATATTATTATCTTAGCTTTGTATATGGCTTCATGTGCGGTAATTGTGTAGCTTGTCATACCGTAATGAAGGCCTATGGATGTTTATTGTGGTTAAATGTTTATATTTGTCTATCTAATTTTCCTTTTTAATTACAAAAATGCAAGGTTATTTATTTTAACTCGTGTGTTACTTAGGACAATTATTGACATAATCTTTTTTTTAATCATATGGTCTATCAAATCATTTTTTGTTTGTTTGTTGACTATATAGCTGTAATATTGTTTGCAAGTGTATAAATGGCATATTTAATATATCATTCAAGGCCAATCTATATAAAACTAACGGGGTTTTTTTAGGAAATAAAACGATTATTTATAGGTTTGTTTTCTGGTTGATATAAGTAATTATTGACGTACCGATGTATTGCGAAAAGAGCTCCGGCTACTAATAAGGGTGAATGCGTGCAGTAAACTGTTCAATACAAACGTTAGTATTAGATAGTGTACGCTCGACGCGTTTTTAAATAATCTTCGCTCAAAAGCAAAAAATTGAAGAAAAAAACCACAACTAATTTAGAAGTGTTTTGGAGAAGATGGAATAACACTAATAGAAATAACAGAATGTGTACGCACTGTAATAAAAATTAACTCGATGATGAATTTCACTATATTTTAGATTGCCTATTCTTTGAACAAGATCGAAACATCTACATACCAAAGTATTACTATAGTAGGCCAAATGTTTTAAATATAAATTACTGTTATCTTCCAAAAAGAAATCAGAACTGATAAAACTAAGCAAATTCATTAATCACATAAATAAAACTGTATGTACTCCGGCTTAACCTACTGAATTGTTCATCTCTGTACATTTCTTCATTACTTACGTACTTAGTATAACATGCTATTGTATATTGTATATATTGTACATATGTATTTCTCTATACCTTGTCAAATTATGATGGTTTATTGAGAATAAAAAGATATATATAGAAATAAAACCAAAGGGTCTACCACGATAGCCAAAATCGACAATGGCCACCTATGCCTGAGGACAAGTATTCATGTTGTTAGTCAAATAAAAGAAACAAACGGATTTATTTCCACTCTATTAAAGGTTGTCTGCATCCTTGTGTAGCGTTCATCGATTCTAATATTTACATTTTACATCGCATGCGTTGCAATTCTCCCAACTATTGCCTTTAAAATGAACTTTTGTTATCCTTGACAATAATTTCAAAAACGAAGGTATGTAATGCTACATATTACAAGAAAGGTTTGTACATATCAGATGGGTAATCAGAAGCCGTAAGTTGAAGGCAAAACAATACAGTTTAAGATTGGAACTTCCGAGAAAATATTATTTCTTATTCAATCGCCTGATTTTTTCGCTTGTGTACAAAGCAAACTCTTCCAAAATCTTTGATAATAAGCATTTAAAATGTTAATTTCCTATCGTGATCCTCTATCGAATTTTCCTCTCGAAGTTAATATACCAGTTAGATGGAACTGTGCTAAAACAATAGGTGCATAGACAAAACGACTGTGAAACACACCATACCAATTAGATGGAACTGGACTAAAAATGACAGATGGATAGACAAAACAATACTAATGAAGTCTTTCACACACCAATTAGAGAGAACCGTTTTAGGGGTCAAAGGTGTATAGACAAAACAACGACACTGAAGTATAAGAACAATTAGATCGGAACTGTGCTAAACATAACAAGTTAACAGACAAGACAACAGTAATGAAGACATACTATTCTAATAATAGTGAACAGTACTCAAATCAGAAGTGGGTTAACAAATCAACACGAGTTTTTACGTTGAGAGACTTTCAACTCTATTGAATCATTAATTTCTTTACAACTATTCATTACACACCCACCCTGTTAACGTCCACCTACCTTAAACTTATGTTTAAATCGTTCATATGAAGCAAAATATATTATCAATTCATTATTGCTTATTTTATTCATATGCTCTTTATTACAGCTTATTATTACTTTTAAAAAAAAATTCTATGGGCGGTTTTTAATATATTTTAATGGTGTTAAGATGATATGCTAAATCTTTGTTATTAAACAAGGCAAAATGACGTTGTTCATATATTGCTATCAATAATATTGATCAAAGACCACATATATATCCCAATGATAAACAGTAACGTGTATTAAGTTAATTTGTTGATTTTTTGTTTCATTAAAAAAAGAAAAAGACATTGACCGAAAGTCAATATTCTTTTGTACATATGGAATCCTAAAATAGTTTGCAGTAAGCTTTGTGTAAGAAAAACGTTGACTTATCTCTCTTTAATAATTGGTAGCTGCGTAACCATAACACCATGATTCTTGACGATCTTTTTTTTATTTTGGTACAGAGCTACCGATTTGATTAGTTTGTGAGAGAGAAAAAAGCAAATTGAACTCTTTTGTTAATATTAAGGGTTAGGGTTATGGTGTTTATCTCCACTTTCAACAATATTTCAGTTATATCGTTGATGTCAGTTTTACTGGTGGAGGAAACTGGAGGACCCGGAGAAAACCATCGACCTGCCGCAAGTCACTGACAAACTTTTTCACATAATGTTGTATCGAGTTCACCTCGCCTGAGCGGAATTCGAACTAACACCCAATGTTGCCAGTTTCTTTGGATCGTCCATTCTTGATTTCCCCCTTCGGTCTTCTCTAAAGTTTATGCAACTGGCAATCAAGGTGAGATAATCCCTGTACAACCAACAGGACCTTCACCTTGTTTTGTTGATGGTCCTGATTACTTTATTTCCATGTTTTTTTCCTTGATATTTGTATGCCTTATATCTTTAAGAAAATAGTGAACATTAACAATTTGCAAAAATACAATCAGCCATTACAAATACAAAGAACACAAGTAAGAGAAATGTATTCTATTGGTCATAGACATTAACCATTAACTTGGGGTAAATTATCACCATGTTATTTATCGTGTGATGTAGGTACTATTACAAGTGAGGACACGCAGTGTAAAATATTGTATATTACCATTCAAGGAAATATATATATATCTATGTTTATTGATCACTAATAAGGCATGCTGGTGGATATGGGTAGCGCCATCCATAGCTCCAAGCAGTGATCATAGTTTTTGTGTGTGTGTGTGTGTGTGTGTGTGTGTGTGTGTGTGTGTGTGTGTGTGTGTGTGTGTGTGTGTGTGTGTGTGTGTGTGTGTGTGTGTGTGTGTGTGTGTGTGTGTGTGTGTGTGTGTGTGTGTGTGTGTGTGTGTGTGTGTGTGTGTGTGTGTGTGTGTGTGTGTGTGTGTGTGTGTGTGTGTGTGTGTGTGTGTGTGTGTGTGTGTGTGTGTGTGTGCGTGCGTGCGTGCGTGCGTGCGTGCGTGCGTGCGTGCGTGCGTGCGTGCGTGCGCGCGCGCGCGTGCGTGCGTGCGTGCGTGCGTGCGTGCGTGCGTGCGTGCGTGCGTGCGTGCGTGCGTGCGTGCGTGCGTGCGTGAATATAAAAGCAGTTTCTAGTTTATATATGGCTCTTTTGTACTATTGTATAAGTTAATGTTAGTATAAAGTGTCTTCCAAAACAGGTAAAGATATGTGAAACGAGTGTCATATCTTCATTAATATAGCTACAACTGTCTTTTATATATAGCAACATAAATGCAAATGGTTTCCTTTTTCATCATCTACCAGATTTTTGGGGGTCAGTATTTGAATCGATTGAATTAGATCAAATGCCCTCAACTCCACTCGTGGCTCACTTTTAACTCCAAACACTTCAGTGTCAGTTAATACTTTTTTGTCCTAAGAGTAATTGTCTTTAAACCAACACATTCTACCTTCTTATCCAGTAGTCAGTTAACTACAAACATTCACCGACACGGCTGATGTGACTGTCCATGTTTATACTCTCATTCATTATTCGTGATAGTGAGTGCATATAAAAGTATTTGAGATCCAATTATCGGAAGGGGAGAGGGATCCAATTAATCCATTTAATCCTGCCACGTATTTGTACCTGTCCCAAGCCAGAACCTGGATTTCCAATGACATATTTCGTGCTCTTCTTTGTGATCAATTGTATGAGATGAGAGATAATTGGTCGTTTTGTTGATGTTGGTGGAATTGTTGGCCATTACTATTTAAATTGTGTTTTCATAGCGGATTGTAGAAATGACCATCTTGATCTTGGCTTGTTATATGCTTGAATACACGGGAGTATTAAATCTGTTAATAGGATCACAACCATTCCGTTTTTTCAACTAGAAAACCAATTGTTTCTTTCATTTTTATTTATGCTTGGTATTTCCGGTTTCACAGATTATTGGTTCATGTTGTTGAGATTGCCTATATAAACGTTAGAGAATAACGAAGGGATACTCAAAAATGGACAATCCAGAGAAACTGACAACATATAGGGTACACAAGACGAAGAAAAACAAAGCAAAACCACAATACAATATGTGTTGAACACCACTATATGCAAGCAAAGACAAATAACGTAAATAGGACACGCGCCCTCTTAGCTATATTATCAGCCATTACTGTTTAACGATTATATGTTTAATGTTAATAAATATAAAGTACAAAAGACTACAATCTATTCCCATACTTGAACCAAATGTATCAGATTTTTACTGCCATTGACATGTTCATAAAATAATCCAAGAATACATCATTTTCTTAGATTTAATTAAGTATTTAATAGATGTACATTGTATATTAAGTCAACCATATAGTCATAAGATGCTTGAAGCCAAGTAATGCGATATAACATTGTCTGGTTGAGTTTGTATTGTCAAATGACAATGGATCTTTTACTTTTTACGTAGATGCTTTCTTTCCTCAATCAGTCCCAAGACTTTCAGCGGACTGTGTATATGAGTAGCGCGACGGGTGTCTTATTAGAATCGGGGACTGTTTACCCTTAGCTACACCTGGGTTCACTCCCGTTTTGCTTTGTTTTTCTTTTTTTTTTTTTTTTCTTTGGTTATTTTTTTTTCTCTCGTCTTGTGTACCCTTTATTGCCAGTTTCTCTGGAATCTCTTTTTTTTAATTGCATGCCTCTTCTGTATTCTCTAACGTTTACTTACATATATAGGTTACATATATATAATTAAACCAAGAAGGGTGATTTTGGCTCAAAAACTGGTTTAACCCCACCACTTTTTATTAACGTTCCTGTACCAAGCCAGGGAACATATATGTGCGTTAGGGGTTTCGATTTAACCTCTGTTTCTACGATTTTCTAATTAGATTTTGGAACTACAGTCAAATCTGTATTAAGAGGTCACCTTCGGAACAAAGATAAAGTGGCCTTATAAGACAGGTGACCCCTTAAAAGAGGTTCCGTTCTTATGAAATTTTCTATGACATGATAAGAAAAAGGTGACCTTTTAATACAGGCGACTGCTTAATAAAGGTGACCTTATGAGCAGCTTTGACTGTATTCTGACGGTGGGGTATTTGTTTTTGCTTCTTCTTCATTTTTGTAAGATTTTTTAACAGTCAGCATGCTTACGTCAGGAATCGAGAGTTTTCCATTTGTACACCAATGACCTCAATCTGTAGCTTTCCATTGATCACAAGTTGCACGCCCACTCCCAAAATATTTTTATGACATATGATGTGTGGGATAACCGCTATTTTTATGCATTTGCGATTTTATCTTATTCGTCTGGTAAAAGTTAAGCATTTGCAATAAGGTCCAGCAACACAATCATGATTCTCAAAATCTTAAGAAAAAAAAAGAAAAAAAAAAAAAAATATATATATAATAAGGAACGAAAATGACCAGACCATCAGTACTGTATCAAAATCCTTTCGGATAAGTAAAGACATAGGCAAAATCGATACCCTTAATTCATGTATACATTACCCCGGTCATTATCCTGTCTAGGGATACACACCTCAATAAAACGTGGCGGGTATATGCCATTTGCAGCAGCATAGTTATTATGTTATAATAATTGCTTTTCAGTATGCTTATAATTATATATTTATCTATTTCTAACATTGTCAGTAACTTATAATTACTTGGTTCAACGTAGTTAGTATCATATCATTATTACTATTTCTCAGAGTAGTTAGAAATATCAAATGATAAGACTGGCAGTCTTCAATTACGTCTCATTAAACCATTTCTACTAATTTATTTCTCCAATCAATATAGTTGTTTACTATGTTCCTAGAACAGAGTGATTGTATATTGTTCGATATGTTCCTTGTTGATCATTGTATTTAGTGCTTTGTGTTGTGATATTATAGGTCTTTACGTTCAGAGTTCCGTATTGTCATGTAAGTTGCGATTTCCGCATAAAAACGATGTACCTCCAGTTGTTTGTAGGAGGGCTCATATCTTATTTACGTTATTTGTGTTTGTTTGCGCATGGTGGTGTCCAAAACAGATTGTGTTGTGTTGTGTTTTTGCTTTGTTTTGTTTTGTTTTTCTTCGTCTTGCCAGTTTCTCTGACCTGTCCAATTTGTATTGCCCCTTTGGTATTCTCTAACGTTTTCATCTTAAAAAAAAATACTTTTTTTCCAAAAACATTCTATTATAGATATTCTAATGTTAGGAGAGAATTAGATTTTTACTTTCCTCCATCACCTACGAGACATTTTCCTGACTTGACTATGAGTAGCACATCCGGGTGTCTTATAAGAAACAGGCATTGCTTACCATTCGGGAACACTTTCGTTCGTCTCCGGTTCTTGGAGCGGTCTGTGTTGCTCCTATTTTGAGTTTTCGGTGTTGTATTTTTTATTTTGTTTGTCTTTGTGCCAAAGTTGACTTTGTCTCTAGATTGCCCATTTTTGATTGCCCCTGTGGTTCTCCCTAAAGGTTATTCAGAACTATTGTATAGGCATTTGTTTTTTCTAAGCATATGATAAAATATTACATTCTAATGAGGAAAGCGGCGTAAATCGTCACGATCCTATGGCGTTGCATCTTTCTATGTAATTAATTTCTCTTAGACCGCTTACCTCTCAGAGTGAACGCGGTGTAGTCGATATCACTTGTTAAAATATGTCAGTAACTTGATCCAGATCAATGGTTGTTCCCTGTATGTCGATTTCCTCCATTAATAAAAATAATCGCCACAATATAGCTGAAATAATTTTATACACATATAATTCTAGTCCTTTTCCGAGAACAATTGATTATATATTGTGCTAGTTTAGCTATGTACATATAGTTTAGTTTAAAGGGGCATTAGCTACGATTTTGACCAAAAAAATTATATGTCTTGGAAATTGGTAAATACAATGTAGCTTTAAAATGATGAAATAAAGGTAAATATTTCACATTAAGCAGCTTATCGAACCACTTTTCGCCTTTTGAGAACGAAAATTACGATCGATTAATTATTTCCTTGCAAGCAAATAATTTGACTTCGCTTTTTCCGTATTCAACTGACCTCTACTAGTGACAGGTAAAAACGAATAATTTGTATTTTGTCGCTTATTAACTGCAAACTTGCATGGTTCTTTGTCCGTAATTAACACCGACTAAAAGCAGATTCACAAAAAAATAAGAAATATCTGCATTGTTGTACATATTTAATGACGATTCGACAAACTCCGTAAACAATGTCGGTAATTAATAAGATGGCGTCCATTTCTTGATCGATCTCAAAACACGAGCAGTTGCACGTTTTTTCCCCGATGCGCGTACATTTCATAACATTTATAAGTTACAGAAACACGTTTTATTAAAGGCATACAGTCGCTCAGATTGACTTTTTTTTTCTTTATAATAAAAGTTGCCAATATTCGATGTTATATACTAATAAAATGTTCTCAACAAGAAGCCAGGTTTAAAAAATAGGTTATAATGTCGTAATTAGTGAAAATAATTCGAATGTTTGTTGGTGAAATCGCCATTAACACACCTAATTATAAGTCGACTGTCTTTTCCGAAGTTTACCGGACACTGACAACTGCTATAAATAACCAGAAAGCATGTTGCAGGTAAATATTGGTTAAAATCAATATAATTTAAGAAATATATTTATGAAATTGGATACCGGGGTAATCAATTAATATTATATAATGGTATTTAGTAAGAATGACACTTAAAATCGAAAATACGTGATGAAATCAATAAAAACAAACCCAAGCTCTGCAAAGGAGCCCGATAAAGGGAAAATTGTAAGCAAATTGTATTGCATATTATTGACAACACTTGAATTTAGTCTCTAATTTAAAAGAGATATCACCTAGCGTTTTCTCCTGAAAAAAATATATATAAAATAAACTACGATGCAATTCTGTCAAAATACGATTCAGCCGAAAAAAAAATATATAAATTATGCTTACGTGTTAAAAAATGGAGTGGGTCGGTTTAACATCTTTTTTTAATTTTAACACAAATCTTGCTGTGTCGTTTTCGCGTAGAATCCGTCAATATTTTTATCTATAACATGTGCTTTTTTCTTCAAACAATTTCGCACATGCGCAAACACTTTACCGAATGAGATCACCGTGTAGGTCATCAATGGTCATATGATCATATTCATGAATATATGAATATCTTGCTGGTAAACATTGAATTCTTTACGGGACATAAGAAAATCAAACAGCGTATGATATTATGAAAAATTTCAACTGCAATTAGTATAAAACATATTGGCAACTTTCAATATAAAAAAAATCAATCTGATCGACTATATGCCTTTAAGGCTTCAATCATATCTGATAGTTTTTATGGGTAACAAAAATTTACGATTATGGCAGATAATGCCCCTTTAAGCATATTTTATATATTAATAAATAATAGTGTATAATAAGATCAATTTCAATATGATATAATGAACATACTTAAAGGGATTCCAAAAGAAGTTTTAAAAATCTTATATTTATTCATTTCCCTGGAGTTTAAACAGTGATGAGAAACAATTACACCAATATCAACAAAACGTAAAACTATTCTCCCCTCATATCATTGAACACAAAATGGAAAGCCAGCTCAGAGTGAACTCACTGCTTACCCTTCCGGTGCACCTGAGTTCACCCCCGGTTTTTAGTGGGGTTCATGGTACTCGAACTTTAGTTTTATATGTATGTTTTGTAGATCGTTGTTTGTCCTTTTGTACTTTTCCTTTTGGTCATTGCGTTGTCTGTTCTTCTTCAATATACGGATTCTGATTGCCCCTTTGGTATCTTCAAACTCTTCTTAGAGGTATATCCTCTATGTACGGCAAGATTCTTTTGTTTTGTTTTCTGCATTACATAAGCAATACGATTTTAATAATGGTTTGAAGGATGTTTATATACCGAATTAAGATGTACATGTTATTAAGGATAACATGTTGTATTAAGATTTTACTCATTTACAGCGACATCACATTGTTTCAGGTGGGGTTCGTGTTGCTCATCTTTAAATGTTTTTTTCTTGTGTTGTCCTATTATGTGTATTTACGTTCTGAGTTATGTGTTGTGATGTTTAGTTGAGTTTTCTGTTTAGTGTTCTGTCAGTCATTGCTTTTCTCTTCATCTTTTCTTATTTTGGCAATTACATTATCTGTCCTTCGATTTTCTGCTTCTGTCACCCTTTGGATATCTTCAATGTATTCGCATACAGACATTCATCACTAATACTTCCACGGGAACTCCACATAAACTTGCCAAATGTAAACGGTATTATAATTGAGAATATCATTTTATTTTTATTGCTAAAGTTGGTATTTAAAAACTCTTTACTGATGTACTATTAATCCTCAAGGATTTCATCAGCCGAGTTTATTTTTTTTTTGTTTAAACATATTTTATTTGCATACAAGTTGCAAATGGGATTGGACACAAGTTATGACAACATTAGTGAAGTCCTTTCCCTTTTACAAAGATATAAACAAAAAATAATTGTACATAATGGCAATAATTATACAAATAAATTTTACAACATGATATATTTAGACGTTAATAATAAAGTAAATATAAAGAAAAATAAGGTAAAAGTTAAGCATTTGCAATAAGGTCCAGCAACACAATCATGATTCTCAAAATCTTAAAAAAAAAAAAAAAAAAAAAAAAAAATATATATATATATATATATATATATATATATATATATATATATATATATATATATATAATAAGGAACGAAAATGACCAGACCATCAGTACTGTATCAAAATCCTTTCGGATAAGTAAAGACATAGGCAAAATCGATACCCTTATTTCATGTATACATTACCCCGGTCATTATCCTGTCTAGGGATACACACCTCAATAAAACGTGGCGGGTATATGCCATTTGCAGCAGCATAGTTATTATGTTATAATAATTGCTTTTCAGTATGCTTATAATTATATATTTATCTATTTCTAACATTGTCAGTAACTTATAATTACTTGGTTCAACGTAGTTAGTATCATATCATTATTACTATTTCTCAGAGTAGTTAGAAATATCAAATGATAAGACTGGTAGTCTTCAATTACGTCTCATTAAACCATTTCTACTAATTTATTTCTCCAATCAATATAGTTGTTTACTATGTTCCTAGAACAGAGTGATTGTATATTGTTCGATATGTTCCTTGTTGATCATTGTATTTAGTGCTTTGTGTTGTGATATTATAGGTCTTTACGTTCAGAGTTCCGTATTGTCATGTAAGTTGCGATTTCCGCATAAAAACGATGAAGGGTTCGTCTTTACCTCCAGTTGTTTGTAGGAGGGCTCATATCTTATTTACGTTATTTGTGTTTGCTTGCGCATGGTGGTGTCCAAAACAGATTGTGTTGTGTTTTTGCTTTGCTTTGTTTTGTTTTGTTTTTCTTCGTCTTGCCAGTTTCTCTGACCTGTCCAATTTGTATTGCCCCTTTGGTATTCTCTAACGTTTTCATCTTAAAAAAAATATTTTTTTTTCCAAAAACATTCTATTATAGATATTCTAATGTTAGGAGAGAATTAGATTTTTACTTTCCTCCATCACCTACGAGACATTTTCCTGACTTGACTATGAGTAGCACATCCGGGTGTCTTATAAGAAACAGGCATTGCTTACCATTCGGGAACACTTTCGTTCGTCTCCGGTTCTTGGAGCGGTCTGTGTTGCTCCTATTTTGAGTTTTCGGTGTTGTATTTTTTATTTTGTTTGTCTTTGTGCCAAAGTTGACTTTGTCTCTAGATTGCCCATTTTTGATTGCCCCTGTGGTTCTCCCTAAAGGTTATTCAGAACTATTGTATAGGCATTTGTTTTTTCTAAGCATATGATAAAATATTACATTCTAATGAGGAAAGCGGCGTAAATCGTCACGATCCTATGGCGTTGCATCTTTCTATGTAATTAATTTCTCTTAGACCGCTTACCTCTCAGAGTGAACGCGGTGTAGTCGATATCACTTGTTAAAATATGTCAGTAACTTGATCCAGATCAATGGTTGTTCCCTGTATGTCGATTTCCTCCATTAATAAAAATAATCGCCACAATATAGCTGAAATAATGTTATACACATATAATTCTAGTCCTTTTCCGAGAACAATTGATTATATATTGTGCTAGTTTAGCTATGTACATATAGTTTAGTTTAAAGGGGCATTAGCTACGATTTTGACCAAAAAAATTATAAGTCTTGGAAATTGGTAAATACAATGTAGCTTTAAAATGATGAAATAAAGGTAAATATTTCACATTAAGCAGCTTATCGAACCACTTTTCGCCTTTTGAGAACGAACATTACGATCGATTAATTATTTCCTTGCAAGCAAATAATTTGACTTCGCTTTTTCCGTATTCAACTGACCTCTACTAGTGACAGGTAAAAACGAATAATTTGTATTTTGTCGCTTATTAACTGCAAACTTGCATGGTTCTTTGTCCGTAATTAACACCGACTAAAAGCAGATTCACAAAAAAATAAGAAATATCTGCATTGTTGTACATATTTAATGACGATTCGACAAACTCCGTAAACAATGTCGGCAATTAATAAGATGGCGTCCATTTCTTGATCGATCTCAAAACACGAGCAGTTGCACGTTTTTTCCCCGATGCGCGTACATTTCATAACATTTATAAGTTACAGAAACACGTTTTATTAAAGGCATACAGTCGCTCAGATTGACTTTTTTTTTCTTTATAATAAAAGTTGCCAATATTCGATGTTATATACTAATAAAATGTTCTCAACAAGAAGCCAGGTTTAAAAAATAGGTTATAATGTCGTAATTAGTGAAAATAATTCGAATGTTTGTCGGTGAAATCGCCATTAACACACCTAATTATAAGTCGACTGTCTTTTCCGAAGTTTACCGGACACTGACAACTGCTATAGATAACCAGAAAGCATGTTGCAGGTAAATATTGGTTAAAATCAATATAATTTAAGAAATATATTTATGAAATTGGATCCCGGGGTAATCAATTGATATTATATAATGGTATTTAGTAAGAATGACATTTAAAATCGAAAATACGTGATGAAATCAATAAAAACAAACCCAAGCTCTGCAAAGGGGCCCGATAAAGGGAAAATTGTAAACAAATTGTATTGCATATTATTGACAACACTTGAATTTAGTCTCTAATTTAAAAGAGATATCACCTAGCGTTTTCTCCTGAAAAAAAATATATATAAAATAAACTACGATGCAATTCTGTCAAAATACGATTCAGCTGAAAAAAAAATATATAAATTATGCTTACGTGTTGAAAAATGGAGTGGGTCGGTTTAACATCTTTTTTTTAATTTTAACACAAATCTTGCTGTGTCGTTTTCGCGTAGAATCCGTCAATATTTTTATCTATTACATGTGCTTTTTTCTTCAAACAATTTCGCACATGCGCAAACGCTTTACCGAATGAGATCACCGTGTAGGTCATCAATTGTCATATGATCATATTCATGAATATATGAATATCTTGCTGGTAAACATTGAATTCTTTACGGGACATAAGAAAATCAAACAGCGTATGATATTATGAAAAATTTCAACTGCAATTAGTATAAAACATATTGGCAACTTTCAATATAAAAAAAATCAATCTGAGCGACTATATGCCTTTAAGGCTTCAATCATATCTGATAGTTTTTATGGGTTACAAAAATTTACGATTATGGCAGATAATGCCCCTTTGAGCATATTGTATATATTAATAAATAATAGTGTATAATAAGATCAATTTCAATATGATATAATGAACATACTGAAAGGGATTCCAAAAGAAGTTTTAAAAATCTTATATTTATTCATTTCCCTGGAGTTTAAACAGTGATGAGAAACAATTACACCAATATCAACAAAACGTAAAACTATTCTCCCCTCATATCATTGAACACAAAATGGAAAGCCAGCTCAGAGTGAACTCACTGCTTACCCTTCCGGTGCACCTGAGTTCCCCCCCCCCCGGTTTTTAGTGGGGTTCATGGTACTCGATATTTAGCTTTATATGTATGTTTTGTAGATCGTTGTTTGTCCTTTTGTACTTTTTCTTTTGGTCATTGCGTTGTCTATTCTTCTTCAATATATGGATTCTGATTGCCCCTTTGGTATCTTCAAACTCTTCTTAGAGGTATATCCTCTATGTACGGCAAGATTCTTTTGTTTTGTTTTCTGCATTACATAAGCAATACGATTTTAATAATGGTTTGAAGGATGTTTATATACCGAATTAAGATGTACATGTTATTAAGGATAAAATGTTGTATTAAGATTTTACCCATTTACAGCGACATCACATTGTTTCAGGTGGGGTTCGTGTTGCTCATCTTTAAATGTTTTTTTCTTGTGTTGTCCTATTATGTGTATTTACGTTCTGAGTTATGTGTTGTGATGTTTAGTTGAGTTTTCTGTTTAGTGTTCTGTCAGTCATTGCTTTTCTCTTCATCTTTTCTTATTTTGGCAATTACATCATCTGTCCTTCGATTTTCTGCTTCTGTCACCCTTTGGATATCTTCAATGTATTCGTATACAGACATTCATCACTAATACTTCCACGGGAACTCCACATAAACTTGCCAAATGTAAACGGTATTATAATTGAGAATATCATTTTATTTTTATTGCTAAAGTTGGTATTTAAAAACTCTTTACTGATGTACTATTAATCCTCAAGGATTTCATCAGCCGAGTTTATTTTTTTTTGTTTAAACATATTTTATTTGCATACAAGTTGCAAATGGGATTGGACACAAGTTATGACAACATTAGTGAAGTCCTTTCCCTTTTACAAAGCTATAAACAAAAAATAATTGTACATAATGGCGATAATTATACAAATAAATTTTACAACATGATATATTTAGACGTTAATAATAAAGTAAATATAAAGAAAAATAAGGTGAAATAAAATGTTCAAAACATAGGGATAGAAAGAAGGACAGAAAGAAGAAGAAAGGTTTCAAACAAACAAAAACAACAAAAAACAACATGAACTGGAGTGAGTAAGCTAGTATATTAGTTAAAGCGCTGGGTGCTTCTAATAAAAGAATCAGCCGAGTAGTTAGTTCTTCTGTACTGATATGGTTCATTAGAAATATTGATCATTGAACAGTAGTGTTCCTAAATAGTGAAATTATTATTAAAACTATGGTTCCTCTCCCTCAAGTATAGGCAACCTTAGCCGATATCCTGTTTCTAGCTCCAGAAGATCTTTTTATAGCTTTCAAGTCTTTTGACTTGAAACGTACCTCATGAAGATTACCCGCGCAATGCGCACTAAATTATATATTGAAAGTTTTATCCCCACACAAACATTGAAGATGGTTCATGTGTATCATTCTTGTACTCTTAGATTTTAAATAGACTACCGATATATATATTTATAGCAATGCACGTTTCAGTTTTACAATATATGGTATTATGCTGCAGTTTCACAGCCTCTGACATTTTGTAATTTGCAAATTGTTGATTTCATACTATTCTTAATCATTTATATGACAGAAATGATTTAATTTATTAAAAGGTAAAACAACACTTTTGCTCTCTGAATCAATACCTGTTATCCTGTGATACAATGACTTATGGTAATGCTACATAATATTATTTACATTGTACATCTCACCTTTTATAGGTTGGCTTCAAATCAACAAGCTTTATGTTGCTTAGCTTTAGCTTGATGCTATGATCGTGGGAATGCGTTTTGTTTTGTATAACATACCTTATCATTACACCTGTTGAACTAGATATGATTCTGATGAGGAAAATCGTTATCACTACAAAAGAAATGTTTTTTACCTATCATTGTTTGACGATTCTATATAAGAACTAATGTGTGTAGATTTATATATATATATATATATATATATATATATATATATATATACATACATATACATATATACGTATATAGCCTACCTTTCATAGCGATTGATCTTTCAATTAATAAGCTCGATATGAATTCCTCACGGTGATGGAATGGCATAAGTTTAATTCATTATTATGTTGGATATTTGAGGATGATTTTAATATCTTAATATTTTTGTGACATATTAACGAAATTGTCACTTTGTTTTCTCTGTGCTGTCAAGAAGCAAATACGTGCCTGAAACAAATTTGAATCTATTAGGATATTATACTTGGGACTAGTTTTATTAGAACTTCTAGAAATTAAAGATGGTTAAAGGAAAACCTAAAACAAACAAATTACATGTTGTTTCTAATATTAAATTACAGACTATGTCTGGCGGTAACAGACGAATGTGGAAAAGACGTGGAGGTTCTTCCAGGATCAGTTTCATCTCAAGCGCTTCAGTGGAGCAGACACATGTAAGTTTCATTTATTTTTGTATTATCCCCTAATTGTACATTTATTTTTATATATTGAATCTAATTATTATTGCTTAGTTAATAAGGGTAATAACAAAATTACCGAACTCCGAACAATCTTACAAAGGAAAAGTTAAAACTCATAAGTATATAAACAGACAAAATCAGTCAACAACCGAAAACTGTGAAAACCGTAATGACCCTGACTTGGTACAGGCATTTCTAAAGAAATGGTGGGTTGAATCAGATTTTAAAGCGCCAAACCTCCCCCTTTCATTACAAAACAGGTATTATACAGTGTAACCTCCTTAAACTAAACCTTCTTTGGACCAAAGTTTGTGTTCGAAATAGACAGGTGTTCGGTTTATACAAGGTAAATTAACAAAGATTTCCTGTATTAGGACTTATTTAATATTCGATTTATACAGGATTCTCGTTCATTCAGGGCTTGGTTTAGATAGGTTTCACTGTAAATTTAATACATGAAGTTGTTTATAAATAGAAGATATGTCTATCATAGAGCGAAAGATATTCGGAAATGAAAATGTTTTTCTTTTTTTTTAACTTCTTTTTAAACATGCGGATACATGTAAGAAATAACGTTTGCTTTGTTCTAATTTTTGAATAGTCAGGTTAATCCCTATAAACATATACACAAATGCGATTACTTATTTGGTGAACCAGATGCACATATCGGTGGAGTTATGTCCTAAACAGTTAGAAAACCCCAAGCTGTTGACAACAACTGCCCACTGTGACTGACGGAGACAATTATTAGTTTTACAAACATTTTTCAAATATTTTATTTTAATTTGTATTCTTTATCTACTTATTTAATATAAAAAAAAATCATTTGAATAATCTTCTTTTTTTTCGTGTTTTGCTTTCTTTATATAGATTATCTATATAGTAAAGAAAGCTTTGAAATCTAGTTAGTGTCTATGCTTAATATGTAAATCTATATTTAAAAATACGTTGTACATCTTGCAAGATATTAAAATAATTAATGGAGAGACAAATTTTTGACGATCTCGAACAGAGAATATAATGACAAAATTAACCATTTTATATCTGTATTTGTTTATTACATTTTAATCTACATATTTTTCGTTCAATATTCAACCCTGTTGTTGTGTTGATCTGTGACATTTTACGCTAATGTTTAAAAGATCACCGTTGGATTAAAACAGTCTCTTGTCCTGAGACATCACAAACGATCCAAAGACTAAATGTAAAATTGGTACCTGGTAGGTTTATTTCATTGAAAAATCGTGAGTAGAAAGGAGAGGATTTATGTCACGATAATGTGCTTCGATTCGATTATGGGACTGTTGAATGTGACGATTCTATGACAACATAGTTAATATAATGTCCTAGCACCAAAACAAGACGGAACAAGTATAATGTACCCTTCGCAAGAGTACTTGTGTTCAGTCCAGGTTTTTGGTGGGGGTCGTGTTGCTCATCTGTTTCGTTTTCTGTTTTTTCTGCGTCCTCTGTCTTGTGTGCTCAATGTTGCCAGTGTCTCCGGATTGTCCATTCTTGATTGCCCTTCGGTTTTATTTAACGTTTTCATAAGCTGTTCTTACTATTACTTTTGATAATATCAATGCAGAATTATTTTGTTCCCCAACGTATTAATTTGGGGAGGGGGAAAGAAAGGGAATCTTAACAAAACAGTTGTAGTCCATCTGCTGCTTGACTATGGAGATTCGTGTTTTCGATGCATTTTAGATCTGAATTGATTTGTTTTGTTTTTGTTTTGATTTGTTTTGTTTGTTTTAATATGTCGTGTTTCAGTTGATCAAATCGTGTTTGAAATCATCAAACCTTGATGTATCTTTAATTAATTTCTTTTGTTCTATAAATAACTCAAGGAAATGAATATGAATTAGAAACAAAATCAATATTTTGATATATTGTAAAATAATTGAAAAAGTGAAATGCGACACTGAAGTACACTCATCATTCCATGACTTCCTGGGATAGGCACAGGAACATGAAGAGATTTATTGTTGGCTATGTCTAAAGGGAGCATATTAATTTTTTGCACAACTTGAGAATCGGTTTTCCATCTTTTCTTATGTTTAAGATGCAGTTCTGGCTTCATGTGTGTACTTTTCAATTATTATGCACCGAAATACAAAGATATGTGAATATGTTTTAAATTTTGCTTTGTAAATTTGAAATTTTCATTTCGGTAAGCACAATACCTAATTAAAGGAAAGCGTAGTTCTTTTTTGCTCTATCAAAGATGAATTTGATGTCCCGAATAACATTATCTGGAGCATATAGGGTTAGGGTTATGGTGTTTTACGTCACTTTCAACAATATTTCAGCTATATCGTGGCGATCAGTTTTACTGATGGAGGAACCCGAAGTACCAGGTGAAAATACCGAACTGTCGCAAGTCACTGACAAACTTCATGACATAATGGTGTGTCGATTACACTACGCCATGACTGGGATTCGAACTAACAAATTTAGAGGTGATAGACACTTATTGTACAGGTAGTTGTTAATCCAACAACAATACCATCACGACCACGACGACCCCCTGTTTAATTATATATGTGCTATTTTTTCAGCTTATTGACCTAAAAGGAATATGTTTTCAATGTCAATCAAGCCCTAGAAATCTAATTTGGAGTTTTCAATTACTCTTAGTTGTCTACCCGACAGCATACGTGAGACACTTTTTGTCGGTAGTATCTGAATCACGTTTCAGGGTCGGATCCAATGGACGTCAGAAGCATATTCACAATTTCATTAGCCATACGCATATATAGTATGATATCCGCTGTTGAAAAAAAAGAAAAAAAGTTACGATGCACTGATAAAAGAATCAGAAACTGCATTCGTCATAATAAGCTTGATCTCCAAAACAGACAAATACAACAACAGAAACCGATAGATATCTAGATCATAATATGGAGAATCACAATCATCTCACATGGCTATTAAAGTTAACGGTATACATCCCTTCTCTCTTCATAGAATTGTCTTCTTTCTTCAAAAAAAACCCGTGAACATCTAATTTGGTGTGCACGACGCGTTTCTGAAATAAACTACAAGTATGTACGCTCGTTGACAAAATAATAATTTGAAATTCTTTGGGAGCAAGTAAACTAAGGGACATAAACCGGATACCCGAAATCGTCTAAGGTCTCATCTGCCTGAGGGAGATTGACCTTTCTTTGAACTGTAAATTTAAGAAGTCCAAATGTTAGAAATGAATATCTACAGTATTTCATTTATTCTATGTCTACCTTTAGGCATATTTTTACTGCAAAATATCGTAAATCGTTACACATTAACTTCAAATTGCTAGGTTTCAAATCATTGTCGCATTAACAAAACAAACATAGAATAATTAATAATATCGTATAACTATGACAAGTGTTTACTAAAGCATTCATTAATACAGTGGTGTGATTCTCGTTAGAATACAACGTTCTAAATACTTAATATCTGCTTGATGTTGACCTTATGTATACCTGTTGTTTCAATTGCTTCCTGATTTATGACAGACTCGGTGTTGGTGTAATGGTTAACAGTAACAGATAGACCGTGGGTTCGATCCTGGGTCGGGCCAACCAAAAGGCTATAAAATTGGAATTTGCTGTTTTTCTGAAGTAAAATCACTGTCCACAATCAAATATCAAAATTGTAGAAAGAGGCAAAATCGATGCTCTTAGCACACAAATACATGACCACTCACTTTCCTGTAGATAAGTCCAATTACTTGCATGGCTCAGAAATAAGATAATGTGTGGAGCAACATGTCTTCTTCTTGACTGTAATAGAGGTAGCAAAGCATAGAACTCTGAGTGATGGTCTAGTGCAAAACAACAGACATCATCATTTCGCCAAAATATTAGTTGTCTTAAGATTATTTACATTGTTTAAGAACAGTAAATTTCAATAACAAATATATCTAATAAACAATGTCAGTCCCATAAAAATGACTCACGTGGCGTTAGACAACACGTGCACACTCATATCGCTCTTAATTCATTAATAAAAATGTCTTCCTAGGGAACCCCGATTATAGAAATGTTACATGTTTTTTTTCGGTTTGTGGGGTACAACTCTTTCAAAAAGGGATGGCTTGAAGCTTGATTTGTGTTTGAGGAATACCACTCTCCTTGTATATAAAATATAGGTTGCTACAGTTTCCCAACATCCCAAAGACTTTTATCTTATTTGGCTTTCCAATCTTTAGAACTTTTGAGCGTTAATGATGAAGGTTGTTATGGAAACACACCGTGCGCACTAATGAAAACGTAGATATCACAATTATTGCGCACGACGTGTCTCTGGAATTACGCTCAAAATCAAAAGATTGGAAAGCCAAATAATTTTTAAATGTTTGGGAGCAATAAACCTAAATTAGATATCTATAATTTTATTACTACTACTGTGTCGTTACCTCTGTTGGCAGACTACTAGTTCCCGAGTTTATCACCCGCTCGATAGTCAGTGTTACGGCATTGACAGGGTTTATGTGTATATCTCATTGTAAATATACAGTTCCTAAAACTAAGGTTATCCTCTCTCGGGCTATTCCAAAAACGTGTTGTGTGCACTAAATTTGATATCTACGTTTTTATTTAAAAAGTTTGATACTTCTATGCATAATATAAAATAATTTAATTTTAGAGTCACATGCCATTTTATACGTGTTTTGATTGGTTTAAATAGTTGAGGTTATTTGTCAGTGATCGGAATCTAAAAATAGACGTCGTTCTCAAGGCGTCGAGTGCCATTGTCATCAGGTGATTTTCTTTAAATGAGGCACCTTTGGGGTTATTTAGATTTATTTCCGATTATTTGCCTTATTTTGAAAACATAAATATATTTTTCAATATCATAGCAAAAAAAGTTTGAATTAATTTCGAAATAACCTCAATCAGGCTGTACACACCCTTGCGTAACCCGCTACGCGGGTTACCCGGTGTGTACAACCTGATTGAGGTTATTTCTTCATGAACCGAACAAAAATTGCCGATCAATCCTTAATTGTTACCTTTTCCAAGACATGTAGAAGCTATGAGGTAATGGGGGCTGAGTCTGATTGGTTGGAATTTAGATAAGCTGAAATTCTGGGAAAGCTTAGTAACATCATAGATCACATCTGCCGTTCAGACAATACTGTCTTCTATAGATGTGTTGGTTACCATATAGCATTCTGTTGGTTTTCGGTAAATACACCACAGTTTTATTTTTAAGCTCATGTGGGTTTATAAATAAAACTGTGGTGTCATTTTCAGAAATTCAACAAAATGAGTTTAAGAATCGTGTACCATAGTTCGGAGCACCTGAGTTCATCCCCGGTTTTTAGTGGGTTCGTGTTACTCGATCTTTAGTTTTATGTGTATGTTTTGTAGATCGTTGTTTGTCTTTTTGTACTTTTTCTTTTGACCATTGTGTTATCTGTTATTCTTCGATATACGGATTCTGATTACCCCTTTGGTATCTTCAAACTCTTCTGAATGACGAATTTACTGCAAAGTTTCCGCCACACTTTGTTGATTCCCACTAAAATCCCCGTTGATTTGTACGATTATGATTTTGGTGAATGATCTTACAGTATTTGAAAATAATGTCTCAGATCAATGTGTAAAGGCGGAGAACGATTCTACTATTATGATTAAAACCATAAAAAGCTCATATTGGACATAGAATGTATCAAATTCGTTTTCTTTCAACAAAGAAGTTTTCAAACGTAAATATTAATTGTTTCATTTTTTGTCTTCAATGTAAGTAAAGATACATGTTAAAGCAACTTAGGTGAATGTAATTTGCCAAGTAAAATTTTGCTTTATGTTGTTGTTAAAAAATTACGTGGGTCAGGAAACAGTAGCCCATTTTGGCACCTACTCTGTTTTAGTTCTGTTTTATCCAATATATGTTGTCCGATTGGTTGTGTAGAGCAGACTTAAATAGCAACGAATTCATTTTATTTCATAATTCTAAGCATTCTGAAAAATTAATTTTCCCGCAGTTGAAACTTAAGCTAGTTCCACGGGCTTTCACTTTCTGAATTGCATGAACTCTACTGCGCCAATCGCAAAAGAGATAGTAAATTGTGGGCTTGCAATATATACATCACACATTTAAGAGATTTTCACCTACATATAGTACAAGTCACTACGTGTCAACGCTTATATTCCGACATAATACAATTCTCTGACGTCACACTTACTGGTCTCGTTGATTATTTTTAAGAATACACAGTTGGGGTGTATTACCAATTACATAGCGACTTTCTACGATCAAGGTGACTGCTACCAGTATTTACTAGCAGTCAATATTATTTTAATCACCTAATTTTAATCGCCTCGATGGTTTGATGTTTGGTATTTTTATCCGCTTCGAACGGGGGAGGGGGTGAGGGGGTCCTGATGGGTTCGATTTCAAAAC
Source organism: Bathymodiolus septemdierum (assembly GCA_963383655.1). Lineage (NCBI taxonomy): Eukaryota > Metazoa > Mollusca > Bivalvia > Mytilida > Modiolidae > Bathymodiolus > Bathymodiolus septemdierum. The sequence continues at coordinate 80,297,141 of OY726521.1, forward strand.
ATTATATTAAAAACGTAGATGTCTAATTTAATCAACACGACGTATTTCTGTAATAACCATCATCATGTATGTTCATAGTCAAAAGATTGTCAACACAGCGTATTTCTGTAATAGCCATCATCATGTACGCTCATAGTCAAAAGATTGTCAACACGGCGTATTTCTGTAATAGCCATCATCATGTACGCTCATAGTCAAAAGATTGTCAACACGGCGTATTTCTGTAATAACCATCATCATGTACGCTCATTGTCAAAAGATTGTCAACACGGCGGATTTCTGTAATAACCATCATTATGTTCGTTCATAGTCAAAAGATTGTCAACACGGCGTATTTCTGTAATAACCATCATCATGTACGCTCATAGTCAAAAGATTGTCAACACGGCGTATTTCTGTAATAACCATCATCATGTACGCTCATAGTCAAAAGATTGTCAACACGGCGTGTTTCTGTAATAACCATCATCATGTACGCTCACAGTCAAAAGATTGTCAACACGGCGTATTTCTGTAATAACCATCATCTTGTACGCTCATAGTCAAAAGATTGTCAACACGGCGTATTTCTGTAATAACCATCATCATGTACGCTCATAGTCAAAAGATTGTCAACACGGCGTATTTCTGTAATAACCATCATCATGTACGCTCATTGTCAAAAGATTGTCAACACGGCGGATTTCTGTAATAACCATCATCATGTACGTTCATAGTCAAAAGATTGTCAACACGGCGGATTTCTGTAATAACCATCATCATGTACGCTCATAGTCAAAAGATTGTCAACACGGCGGATTTCTGTAATAACCATCATCATGTACGTTCATAGTCAAAAGATTGTCAACACGGCGTATTTCTGTAATAATCATCATCATGTACGCTCATAGTCAAAAGATTGTCAACACGGCGTATTTCTGTAATAACCATCATCATGTACGTTCATAGTCAAAAGATTGTCAACACGGCGTATTTCTGTAATAATCATCATCATGTACGCTCATTGTCAAAAGATTGTCAACACGGCGTATTTCTGTAATAACCATCATCATGTACGCTCATTGTCAAAAGATTGTCAACACGGCGTATTTCTCTAATAACCATCATCATCTACGCTCATTGTCAAAAGATTGTCAACATGGCGTATTTCTGTAATAACCATCATCATGTACGCTCATTGTCAAAAGATTGTCAACACGGCGGATTTATGTAATAACCATCATCATGTACGTTCATAGTCAAAAGATTGTCAACACGGCGGATTTCTGTAATGGCCATCATCATGTACGCTCATAGTCAAAAGATTGTCAACACGGCGGATTTCTGTAATAACCATCATCATGTACGTTCATAGTCAAAAGATTGTCAACACGGCTTATTTCTGTAATAACCATCATCATGTACGCTCATAGTCAAAAGATTGTCAACACGGCGTATTTCTGTAATAACCATCATCATGTACGCTCATAGTCAAAAGATTGTCAACACGGCGGATTTCTGTAATAACCATCATCATGTACGTTCATAGTCAAAAGATTGTCAACACGGCGTATTTCTGTAATAATCATCATCATGTACGCTCATAGTCAAAAGATTGTCAACACGGCGGATTTCTGTAATAACCATCATCATGTACGTTCATAGTCAAAAGATTGTCAACACGGCGTATTTCTGTAATAACCATCATCATGTACGTTCATAGTCAAAAGATTGTCAACACGGCGGATTTCTGTAATAACCATCATCATGTACGTTCATAGTCAAAAGATTGTCAACACGGCGGATTTCTGTAATAACCATCATCATGTACGTTCATAGTCAAAAGATTGTCAACACGGCGTATTTCTGTAATAACCATCTTCATGTACGCTCATAGTCAAAAGATTGTCAACACGGCGTATTTCTGTAATAGCCATCATCATGTACGCTCCTAGTCAAAAGATTGTCAACACGGCGTATTTCTGTAATAACCATCATCATGTACGCTCCTAGTCAAAAGATTGTCAACACGGCGTATTTCTCTAATAACCATCATCATCTACGCTCATTGTCAAAAGATTGTCAACACGGCGTATTTCTGTAATAACCATCATCATGTACGCTCCTAGTCAAAAGATTGTCAACACGGCGTATTTCTGTAATAATCATCATCATGTACGCTCCTAGTCAAAAGATTGTCAACACGGCGTATTTCTGTAATAACCATCATCATGTAAGCTCATAGTCAAAAGATTGTCAACACGGCGTATTTCTGTAATAACCATCATCATGTACGCTCCTGGTCAAAAGATTGTCAACACGGCGTATTTCTGTAATAACCATCATCATTTAAGCGCATAGTAAAAAGATTGTCAACACGGCGTATTTCTGTAATAACCATCATCATGTACGCTCATAGTTAAAAGATTGTCAACACGGCGTATTTCTGTAATAACCATCGTGGTGTACACTCATAGTCAAAAGATTGTCAACACGGCGAATTTCTGTAATAACCATCATCATGTACGCTCATTGTCAAAAGATTGTCAAAACATTCTTCACATTGAAAGAAATAAAGGAACTTGTCAGTCAAAACATGAAAAGATAGAAAAAGACTAAGAATATTGGCAAGCATTTTATTCCTGATATTGTTGAGGCTGGAGCATAAAATAATCAAATGATATTCATCCTCAACTCCATTTTTACACAAGGGACAAACCCTGTTATTAATATCAGATGTATTATGTCTTCCCAATTCAATCATAAGCTTACTGTTACTAATTTTTATTTGCGTAAATTGTTTTATTAAAGTTTTGTCAATGTCTAAAAATAAATAGGTGTCAGTTTCATATTTTTCTTTCAAATTCCTATATGTTCTAAGGTCATGTGACTGATTTTCCCGTGGTAAATGTACGTGTTAATGAATTATCGTCTGCTCGAATTTGGCAGCATAAATTGTGTGTGACATTGTCCACAAACGTAAATATAAATGACCGTCTTCCAATCAAAGTATACTACCGTATTTGTACTCTTAGACATATCAAAATCGAAATAATCCATGGAAGCCAGAATGTGCTTTGAGTTTTAACATGGGTTGGCGGATATTAGTAAATTTTATCCCTCGCCTCTGGCTCGGGATAAAATACTAATATCCGCCAGCCCATGTTAAAACTCAAAACACATTCTGGCTTCCATGATTTATTTCTTAAGCAACTGTAAATTCCAATCATAGATATATCTAATAACCCACGACGGTGCCAAATCACTGACTACTTGGCGGATGACACCCTCTGCCTGTTCTTGTTGTGTGATTTGTTGCTTCTGATTACCCCTTTGGTATTTCATGACTATTTTCTTACAAGGAGAAATTGTTGATTTACGACACTATAAAGGGAAGTATTGCTATTAGATGAAAAAAAAATGGGAATTGTTGTTACTCCCGAAACAAGTGGTATATAGAAGTAATAACAAAAACTGGTCGATGTCGTAAGCAGGATAATGTTTCCAGGTAGAGCGACATATATATCTGATTCAGTATACAGCACTCGTAGTATAAAATGTGCAACATGTACAAAGACAGGCATCATCATCATCTGATAAAAAAAACACTGGTTCACCTTATGATATTGCTGAAAAATTATTCATTTTGTGCCAAGCAATACTCGCTGACTCATTCTTAACTCACAAATATTTATATGCTTCTGTGTCGCGAAGATTAAATATATTTTGTATAATGTTCAAGATCATACCGTTCTTTATGATAACGCTCTTCGTCCGGTTATGTGTGAGGCTTGCCATTTTACCCACAAGCGGAAAGCACTTGCATGACCGCATCATTTCACTGAGAAAGGAGATTTGTGTCCATAAAACTACATGTAGTTTAACCATGCCACCTTTTTTTGAAGTGGTGTACCAAGCCAGCAAAGTGAGCAGTCATGTAATCAGGGGCGGATCTAGGTTTTCAAGTTAGGGGGCGCACTTAAAAAAATTGCGCCGAGCGGAGGGAGGAGCGAAAATTTTGGGGTATTTCGTGTGAAAAATCACGATTTTACGCCAAAAAAATCATATTGTTTTCCAATTTTAGGGGGGGCGCACGCCGGGTGCGCCCCCCCCCCCCCCCCCCCCCCCCCCCCCCCCCCCCACCCCCCCCCCCCACCCCCCCCCCCCCTGGATCCGCCCCTGGTAATTGTGTGTTGGGGGTATCGATTATTGTTTCTTTCTATGATTTTGATATTTGATTTTGCAATAGTACCGACAGCGTGATATTGTTTTGTTTTTCACTTTATTAAATGCACTTTTTTTTAATGTTGATGCCATGAAATATGTGATTTAACTTCAATGAATAGTAATATTGTTTCTTGTCTAATACGACTACCACAAATCGTCTCTTTTAAGGTTTCGGTTCATAAAACTAATTTAACCCCGCCACTTTTCATAAGGTGCCTGTACAAAGCCAGGAAAGTGAGAGGTGATGTATTTGTGTGTGAGGAGTATTGATTTTGCCTCTTTCTACGGTCTTTGTATTGGATTTTGGAAATGTTCCGACAGTTTGGTATTTTTTTGTTTTTCATTTATTAGCAAGACTTAAATATGATTTGATAATGTCGTGTTTTCTTCTTTTCCTAACTGTTTTCTTTTCTGTATAACGAGCTTTGCGATAAAAACCTCTAATCAAAATGACCAGTATTTCCTGAAGGTCACTACTAACCTGAAGGAAACATCCCATGTATGTTTACCAACACTAAGTAAAATTAAAATAAATATGACAATTAAATGAAATGGGTTGCATGTAAACATCACATATACCAACTTTATCATTTAACATTCAATCTGTGGTACTTGTTAGTAAAATTACTTGCTAATAACAATAAAAACATTAATTAATCCATCCTCAATCTTAACCAATCATATGGCCAGATTTGTTAGTTAGCCAATCGCATGGCTATATTTTCTATTTGAATTATAGTGTATACGACGTATTTGTGCGTGATAGAATATTTCATGTTTCCTCTCTTTTCATCTTACATCCGGGACATGTAATTTTCTATGATTAATACAATTCGTCCGATTGCTCTACTCATTTCATTTTATATTAAATTGTCAAAGTTAGGAATATCGATTTTTCCTCTTTCTGCGATTTGTATATTGGATTTTCGAACTGTTCCGACAGTATGGTATTTTAAAAAAAGAAATGGATAAAAGCTGATTGTTTTTGTTTGAATAAAAGAACAATAACGTTTGTGGAGAATCCGCAGAGGCATATCCAAGCATTTCCATAAGGGGGGAGGGGGGTGGGGAGGCGTTTTCTCTTTTTTTTTAAATAAAAATATATATATATGATATTAGAAATCTTGCATATCTTAACTGAAGAATCGTGAAAAGATGTAATAGGTGTTATAATGAATTGGTCAATTATTTCTTCATTACCGTGTATCAGATAGTAAAAGACGTGTTCCTGATTTAGCCATATATATGTCATTTCATAACTGTTGCCATGCCTGAAGCTGCCTAAATATCTCACATGTTGTTTTGTGTGTACACATCCTCTGGTTGTTTGTATAAATTTCACTTTTCAATGGTATTATTGTTTGTCCAAAGCATTACCTTTTTTGTACTGATATATGTTATTGGTTTCTTATCAATAGTCTGTTTGTAAATCACGAGAAAGAGAAAGAATATATTTAATAAGGATCATGGCACCTCCTTATTCAGACCCAATTCGATTTCAGCAACACGATATTGTAGCAAATAAGGCTGAAAGATTAACATTCAGTACTCAAATGACTCTATATATATTCTTGCAAGACAAGTTTGAGCATACCAAAGTGATAATCAGAAGCCGCTCGTCCAAGGACCAGACAATACAATGGCTCAGACAATACAATGACATACAATACAATGACATACAATACAATGACATACAATACAATGACATGCAATACAATGACATACAATACAATGGCTAAAAGAAAAAGGACATGAGTAATTCTGTAATTCAGTTTTACAAGCAAATTTAAACAAATATGGACATCTTATCTTGTGTTTGATTATAGTAGGCATCTTTGATATTTTATGTCGTCTAAGAAAAAATTGAAGACGCCAAAGGGGTGTAATCATGATCCGTAAATCGAAGAAGGACAAATAATACAATGGTCAAAAGAAAAAGACAAAAGGACAAACAACGATCTACAAAACTTACACATAAAACTAAAGATCGAGTAACACGAACCCACTAAACTAACGCACACAGCCATGCTAAAATTAAAATGATCGTCACCAAGTCAGTAATTTCAAGCACCCACATAAATGTTATGCTTACAGTCGTTCGGATTTTGATTTCACCAATGTTTATACGGAGACACCCTCCCCAATTATTTTTTAAAGGGTAATTGGATTTAGTTCTTTGCCCATGTTTTGCTCTTTTCTTTTTTTTAAAAGGGTTACCCAAATTAGAAATTTGCGTTCAGCCATTTACACATTTAATATTGCCAAGTAAATGATGGAATATCAGCGCTGGTGGGCGATTACTTTGATCCGTAGCATCCTATCGACATATAGCGAATACTATCCACCATCTTACTTCCCTTCAACGAAAACCAACATTATGTTTCAACATTAATATTTTATCATTTTATTTTAATGGGATTTGTTTGTATTCGTTTGAACATACGATCAAGTAAATTTGAAGTCTATTATAGATATATTTAAAGTAATATGAAAGGCAAATATCGTGGAATTTTTGGATTAAATATTTTCACTTAATATGTCACTTAATTTTAACTAAAATCAAGTGCATAACATTAAAAATCCGCTCAAAAGCAGATTTTAAGAGCAAATCGCAAAATATTTGACAGCAGACAATTCTGTTTTCCCGTACAGTAGTGCAAAGGATATGCGCGTGACCCAAGATTTGAACTGTTCCGGGGAGGTTATTGCTCATGCGCAATGTTCAGTTGATGAAAAAGAATAAAAATATATTCCGTGTGTACCATATAAGAATAATTGCAAAAAAAAATTGGTTCACACGACATGAAACAGACAGATTCCTCCATAATCATTGTCAGGAATGTGTGCTTGCTTACCTCAGCATCCATGATATGATTGTTGATCTTTTCTTCACGAGGTCATGATCGGCAATCATCGGACCAAAACTTTTCTTCACGAGGTCATGATCGGCAATCATCGGAACAAAACAACCGAAAGTTAATCAGTCTCCACAACAATGGCGAGGACGATAAACATGCACACGGATTTGCAGATTTCTAGTTGTTGGGAACATATTTCGACTTGAAATATGCATGAATAGCTTAGTAAAGGTAACGCCGTATTCCAAATTGAATTTTCAGGGGGAAATCTTCTTCACCTAAAACTGGTGTAATATTACTTTAAAGGCATACAGTCGCTCAGATTGATTTTTTTTTTTGTTTATATTAAAAGTTGCCAATATTCGATGTTTTATACTAATAGAATGTTCTGAACAAGAAGCCAGGTTTAAAAAATATGTTATAATGTCGTAATTAATGAAAAGAATTCGAATGTTTGTTGGTGAAATCGCCATTAACACACCTAATTATAAGTCGGCTGTCTTTTCCGAAGTTTACCGGAAACTGATAACTGCTATAAACAACCAGAAAGCATGTTGCAGGTAAATATTGTTTAAAATTGATATAATTTAAGAAATACATTTATGAAATTGGATCGCGGGGTAATCAGTTAATATTATATAATGGTATTTAGTAAGAATAACACTTAAAATCGAAAATACGTGATGAAATCAATAAAAACAAACTCAAACTCTGCAAAGGGGCCCGATAAAGGGAAAATTGAAAACAAATTGTATTGCATATTATTGACAACACTTGAGTTGGCTTGATTATATTTTATTAGAAAAAAATCAGACATAAAGTTCATTATTTTAGTCTCTAATTTAAAAGAGATATCACCTAGCGTTTTCTCCTGAAAAAAAAAGATAAAAAAAAAACTATGATGCAATTCTGTCAATATACGATTCAGCCGAAAAAAAGATATATAAATTATGCTTGCGTGTTGAAAAATGGAGTAGGTCGGTTTAACATCTTTTTTTTATTTTTACACAAATCTTGCTGAATCCTCCCGTGTCGTTTTCGCGTAGAATCCGTCAATATTTTTATTTATAACATGTGCTTTTTTCAGCAAACAATTTCGCACATGCGCAAACGCTTTACCGAATGAGGTCACTGTGTAGGTCATCAATGGTCATACATGTATGATCATATTCATGAATATATGAATATCATGTTGGTAAACATTGAATTCTTTACTGGTGGTAAGAAAATCAAACAGCGACATATTTCCTTCGTTCCAGGTTAAATACGTATGATATTATGAAAAATTTCAACTGCAATTAGTATAAAATATCGAATATTGGCAATTTTCAATATTAAAGATATAAACAAAATGTCAATCTGAGCGACTGTATGCCTTTAAGTATATATCTTTATAGCAATATAGCTTGTCTCCTGATCATACCTTCTACAAAAGAATGACACATAGGAATAATTTTTATTGAGATTAAAAAAGAAAAAAAATCATGATACCTTTATGGAATTGAACATTTTTAAGCTTTTCATATACATTGTAAATACTAAATCCAGACACAGGTGTCTTTTTGTCATGAAAAACAAGACTGGAAATATCGATTCATGAAATCATCTGTCAAATGTGGTTGTTTCTGAACGAAGGTATCATATTCAAATTTGTGTGACTGTACGTATTCCTGCTTATAATCTAGTAAAGGTATAATTATATCGACAATGCTTGACTATAAAGCTCTGACAAATTGTATTCGTAGAAGTCTTCGATTACGAGGGGTAAGTCAGACGAAAATTACTATATGTAAATTTTTCGCAATATTGTTACTCTAATACAAAAAAACAAGTAACAGACAAAGAATTATTATTATAAGATTGTTTCCTGTTCCACATTATATTTGTGAAATACTTGCAAATTTTGACTATCTTTATTTATCTATTTATTATTTATTTTATTTTTATTTATTTATTCCTTTTTAATTTATGCGTATATAACATGTATATTTGAGAAATACTTGCATATTTTGACTATCTTTATTTATCTATTTATTTTTTATTTTATTTTTTATTTATTTATTTATTCCCTTTTTAATTTATGCGTATATAACATGTATATTTGAGAAATACTTGCATATTTTGACTATCTTTATTTATCTATTTATTTTTTATTTATTTTTTATATTTATTTATTTATTCCCTTTTTAATTTATGCGTATATAACATGTATATTGGTCACGGGTCAAATATATTTTTGACGAACAGTGATAATGTTACAACAGATTGAATTCGTTGAAAACGACTTCTAAAAAATCATGAAAACGAAGTTGGTAATGCGTAAACCTTAAGAAGTCATTAGCACATATGTTTATCAATTTGCTTTAGATTTCGTCCGCATTTCAATTCGGTGGGATTTTTGTTTACATGTAATAAAGTTAGAATGTCAGCATTTTATCCAATAAATATCGTGTCGTTTATACTTGAACCCATGACGACAAAGAAACGACTGACTATTCTAAATAAAATGGCTTCTTGATAGTTTGTAGCATCTATAGTTTCTTCAATGAATTACAATTCTGATTTCCCTCCTAACGTTAAGATGCTTTCTTTTCCAAAATGATCGGCTTGTAATACAATTACTCATTTTTATTCTCATAAACTATATGCAACGGTACAGAGAAGACATAAATATACAATAACAAATACAAAATAGATATACAGTATATACAAGAGAGACATGGGTGTGAGACAGCTTAGAGAACACTAGTCCAACAAGAGTATATACAATAGAGACATGGGTGTGAGACAGCTTAGAGAACACTAGTCCAACAAGAGTATATACAACAGAGACATGGGTGTGAGACAGCATAGAGAACACTAGTCCAACAAGAGTATATACAACAGAGACATGGGTGTGAGGCAGCTTAGAGAACACTAGTCCAACAAGAGTATATACAACAGAGACATGGGTGTGAGACAGCTTAGAGAACACTAGTCCCACAAGAGTATATACAACAGAGACATGGGTGTGAGACAGCTTAGAGAACACTAGTCCAACAAGAGTATATACAACAGAGACATGGGTGTGAGACAGCATAGAGAACACTAGTCCAACAAGAGTATATACAACAGAGACATGGGTGTGAGACAGCTTAGAGAACACTAGTCCAACAAGAGTATATACAACAGAGACATGGGTGTGAGACAGCCTAGAGAACACTAGTCCCACAAGAGTATATACAACAGAGACATGGGTGTGAGACCACCTAGAGAACACTAGTCCAACAAGAGTATATACAACAGAGACATGGGTGTGAGACAGCTTAGAGAACACTAGTCCAACAAGAGTATATACAACAGAGACATGGGTGTGAGACAGCCTAGAGAACACTAGTCCCACAAGAGTATATACAACAGAGACATGGGTGTGAGACAACCTAGAGAACACTAGTCCAACAAGAGTATATACAACAGAGACATGGGTGTGAGACAGCTTAGAGAACCCTAGTCCCACAAGAGTATATACAACAGAGACATGGGTGTGAGACATCTTAGAGAACACTAGTCCCACAAGAGTATACACAACAGAGACATGGGTGTGAGACAGCTTAGAGAACACTAGTCCCACAAGAGTATATACAACAGAGACATGGGTTTGAGACAGCTTAGAGAACCCTAGTCCCACAAGAGTATATACAACAGAGACATGGGTGTGAGACAGCTTAGAGAACACTAGTCCCACAAGAGTATATACAACAGAGACATGGGTGTGAGACAGCCTAGAGAACACTAGTCCCACAAGAGTATATACAACAGAGACATGTGTGTGAGACAGCTTAGAGAACACTAGTCCCACAAGAGTATATACAACAGAGACATGGGTGTGAGACAGCCTAGAGAACACTAGTCCCACAAGAGTATATACAACAGAGATATGGGTGTGCGACAGCCTAGAGAACACTAGTCCCACAAGAGTATATACAACAGAGACATGGGTGTGAGACAGCTTAGAGAACACTAGTCCCACAAGAGTATATACAACAAAGACATGGGTGTGAGACAGCCTAGAGAACACTAATCCCACAAGAGTAAATACAACAGAAACATGGGTGTGAGACAGCCTAGAGAACACTAGTCCCAAAAGAGTATATACAACAGAGACATGGGTGTGAGACAGCCTAGAGAACACTAGTCCCACAAGAGTATATACAACAGAGACATGGGTGTGAGGCAGCTTAGAGAACACTAGTCCCACAAGAGTATATACAACAGAGACATGGGTGTGAGACAGCCTAGAGAACACTAGTCACACAAGAGTATATACAACAGAGACATGGGTGTCAGACAGCTTAGAGAACACTAGTCCCAGAAGAGTATATACAACAGAGACATGGGTGTGAGACAGCTTAGAGAACACTAGTCCCACAAGAGTATATACAACAGAGACATGGGTGTGAGACAGCTTAGAGAACACTAGTCCCACAAGAGTATATACAACAGAGACATGGGTGTGAGACAGCTTAGAGAACACTAGTCCCACAAGCGTATATACAACAGACATCGGTGTGAGACAGCCTAGAGAACACTAGTCCCACAAGAGTATATACAACAGAGACATCGGTGTGAGACAACCTAGAGAACACTAGTCCCACAAGAGTATATACAACAGAGACATGGGTGTGAGACAGCTTAGAGAACACTAGTCCAACAAGAGTATATACAACAGAGACATGGGTGTGAGACAGCCTAGAGAACACTAGTCCCACAAGAGTATATACAACAGAGACATGGGTGTGAGACCACCTAGAGAACACTAGTCCCACAAGAGTATATACAACAGAGACATGGGTGTGAGACATCCTAGAGAACACTAGTCCCACAAGAGTATATACAACAGAGACATGGGTGTGAGACAGCTTAGAGAACACTAGTCCCACAAGAGTATATACAACAGAGACATGGGTGTGAGACAGCTTAGAGAACACTAGTACCACAAGAGTAAATACAACAGAGACATCGGTGTGAGACAGCCAAGAGAACACTAGTCCCACAAGAGTATATACAACAGAGACATCGGTGTAAGACAACCTAGAGAACACTAGTCCCACAAGAGTATATACAACAGAGACATGGGTGTGAGACAGCTTAGAGAACACTAGTCCAACAAGAGTATATACAACAGAGACATGGGTGTGAGACAGCTTAGAGAACACTAGTCCCACAAGAGTATATACAACAGAGACATGGGTGTGAGACATCCTAGAGAACACTAGTCCCACAAGAGTATATACAACAGAGACATGGGTGTGAGACAGCCTAGAGAACACTAGTCCCACAAGAGTATATACAACAGAGACATGGGTGTGAGACAGCTTAGAGAACACTAGTCCAACAAGAGTATATACAACAGAGACATGGGTGTGAGACAGCTTAGAGAACACTAGTCCAACAAGAGTATATACAACAGAGACATGGGTGTGAGACCACCTAGAGAACACTAGTCCCACAAGAGTATATACATCAGAGACATGGGTGTGAGACAGCATAGAGACCACTAGTCCCACAAGAGTATATACAACAGAGACATGGGTGTGAGACAGCCTAGAGAACACTAGTCCCACAAGAGTATATACAACAGAGACATGGGTGTGAGACAGCTTAGAGAACACTAGTCCCACAAGAGTATATACAACAGAGACATCGGTGTGAGACAGCCTAGAGAACACTAGTCTCACAAGAGTATATACAACAGAGACATGGGTGTGAGACAGCCTAGAGAACACTAGTCCCACAAGACTATATACAACAGAGACATGGGTGTAAGACAGCCTAGAGAACACTAGTCCCACAAGAGTATATACAACAGAGACATGGGTGTGAGACAGCTTAGAGAACACTAGTCCCACAAGAGTATGTACAACAGAGACATGGGTGTGAGACAGCCTAGAGAACACTAGTCCAACAAGAGTATATACAACAGAGACATGGGTGTGAGACATCTTAGAGAACACTAGTCCCACAAGAGTATATACAACAGAGACATGGGTGTGAGACAGCTTAGAGAACATTAGTCCCACAAGAGTATATACAACAGAGACATGGGTGTGAGACATCTTAGAGAACACTAGTCCCACAAGAGTATATACAACAGAGACATGGGTGTGAGACAGCTTAGAGAACACTAGTCCCACAAGAGTATATACAACAGACACATGGGTGTGAGACAGCTTAGAGAACACTAGTCCAACAAGAGTATATACAACAGAGACATGGGTGTGAGACAGCCTAGAGAACACTAGTCCAACAAGAGTATATACAACAGAGACATGGGTGTGAGACAGCCTAGAGAACACTAGTCCCACAAGAGTATATACAACAGAGACATGGGTGTGAGACAGCTTAGAGAACACTAGTCCAACAAGAGTATATAACAACAGAGACATGGGTGTGAGACAGCCTAGAGAACACTAGTCCCACAAGAGTATATACAACAGAGACATGGGTGTGAGACAGCCTAGAGAACACTAGTCCCAGAAGAGTATATACAACAGAGACATGGGTGTGAAACAGCCTAGAGAACACTAGTCCCACAAGAGTATATACAACAGAGACATGGGTGTGAGATAGCTTAGAGAACACTAGTCCCACAAGAGTATATACAACAGAGACATGGGTGTGAGACAGCTTAGAGAACACTAGTCCCACAAGAGTATATACAACAGAGACATGGGTGTGAGACCACCTAGAGAACACTAGTCCCACAAGAGAATATACAACAGAGACATGGGTGTGAGACAGCTTAGAGAACACTAGTCCCACAAGAGTATATACAACAGAGACATGGGTGTGAGACAGCCTAGAGAACACTAGTCCCACAAGAGCATATACAACAGAGACATGGGTGTGAGACAGCCTAGAGAACACTAGTCCAACAAGAGTATATACAACAGAGACATGGGTGTGAGACAGCCTAGAGAACACTAGTCCCACAAGAGAATATACAACAGAGACATGGGTGTGAGACCACCTAGAGAACACTAGTCCCACAAGAGTATATACAACAGAGACATGGGTGTGAGACAACCTAGAGAACACTAGTCCCACAAGAGTATATACAACAGAGACATGGGTGTGAGACAGCCTAGAGAACACTAGTCCCACAAGAGTATATACAACAGAGACATGGGTGTGAGACAGCCTAGAGAACACTAGTCCCACAAGAGTATATACAACAGAGACATGGGTGTGAGACAGCCTAGAGAACACTAGTCCCACAAGAGTATATACAACAGAGACATGGGTGTGAGACAGCTTAGAGAACACTAGTCCCACAAGAGTATATACAACAGAGACATGGGTGTGAGACAGCTTAGAGAACACTAGTCCCACAAGAGTATATACAACAGAGACATGGGTGTGAGACCACCTAGAGAACACTAGTCCCACAAGCGTATATACAACAGAGACATGGGTGTGAGACAGCCTAGAGAACACTAGTCCCACAAGAGTATATACAACAGAGACATGGGTGTGAGACAGCCTAGAGAACACTAGTCCAACAAGAGTATATACAACAGAGACATGGGTGTGAGACAGCCTAGAGAACACTAGTCCCACAAGAGTATATACAACAGAGACATCGGTGTGAGACCACCTAGAGAACACTAGTCCCACAAGAGTATATACAACAGAGACATGGGTGTGAGACAGCTTAGAGAACACTAGTCCAACAAGAGTATATACAACAGAGACATGGGTGTGAGACAGCCTAGAGAACACTAGTCCCACAAGAGTATATACAACAGAGACATGGGTGTGAGACAGCCTAGAAAACACTAGTCCAACAAGAGTATATACAACAGAGACATGGGTGTGAGACAGCCTAGAGAACACTAGTCCCACGAGAGTATATACAACAGAGACATGGGTGTGAGACAGCCTAGAGAACACTAGTCCCACAAGAGTATATACAACAGAGATATCGGTGTGAGACAGCCTAGAGAACACTAGTCCCACAAGAGTATATACAACAGAGACATCGGTGTGAGACAACCTAGAGAACACTAGTCCCACAAGAGTATATACAACAGAGACATGGGTGTGAGACAGCTTAGAGAACACTAGTCCCACAAGAGTATATACAACAGAGACATCGGTGTGAGACAGCCTAGAGAACACTAGTCCCACAAGAGTATATACAACAGAGACATGGGTGTGAGACCACCTAGAGAACACTAGTCCCACAAGAGTATATACAACAGAGACATGGGTGTGAGACAGCTTAGAGAACACTAGTCCAACAAGAGTATATACAACAGAGACATGGGTGTGAGACAGCTTAGAGAACACTAGTCCAACAAGAGTATATACAACAGAGACATGGGTGTGAGACCACCTAGAGAACACTAGTCCCACAAGAGTATATACAACAGAGACATGGGTGTGAGACAGCCTAGAGAACACTAGTCCCACAAGAGTATATACAACAGAGACATGGGTGTGAGACCACCTAGAGAACACTAGTCCCACAAGAGTATATACAACAGAGACATGGGTGTGAGACAGCTTAGAGAACACTAGTCCAACAAGGGTATATACAACAGAGACATGGGTGTGAGACAGCCTAGAGAACATTAGTCCCACAAGAGTATATACAACAGAGACATGGGTGTGAGACAGCTTAGAGAACACTAATCCCACAAGAGTATATACAACAGAGACATCGGTGTGAGACAGCCTAGAGAACACTAGTCCCACAAGAGTATATACAACAGAGACATGGGTGTGAGACAGCCTAGAGAACACTAGTCCCACAAGAGTATATACAACGGAGACATGGGTGTGAGACAGCCTAGAGAACACTAGTCCCACAAGAGTATATACAACAGAGACATGGGTGTGAGACAGCTTTGAGAACACTAGTCCCACAAGAGTATATACAACAGAGACATGGGTGTGAGACAGCCTAGAGAACACTAGTCCCACAAGAGTATATACAACAGAGACATGGGTGTGAGACAGCTTAGAGAACACTAGTCCAACAAGACTCCGATAGACGCGATGTCTACTTTACATTTTACATGTTTTTTAATTTTATTTTTATTTTTTATTATTTTTTGTTATTTACTATTTACTGTTTTCTACTTATTTTTTTATTTCTGATGGCTGCCCCTCGGAGTCCTATGTAGGAAGCCATGTTTCCTTTAGCAAGTTCCCATCAAGTTTCGATGGGAACTTTTGGACCATTTTACACTATTATAATAACATTTCATCATAGCTCAAACTGCACACGCTGGAATATATATGTTAAAAAAGAATAAAAATGCACTTACCTTTATATGTCAAATCCGATTTCCATGTTTTTTATTGTGATTTTGCCAAGCCCCCCTCTCGTCTGCAATGATGCGACATGTCATCCGGGTGAAAAACAAGTGAATCCTATATTTGGGAATTTGGTTTACGAAACGAAACTGTACTTGTCTCATGAAATATCTCTTGTGTGTATTCGTCACAACCGACATGAAATAGATTCTAATTCAGCAAATAACGCATGTTCTAGTGTCATGATATCTAAATATCTATAATTGGTTCTTAATAATATTAATATGCTCTATGCAAACCGTTATTTTCCAAGGCAGAAATCCGTAATGTATACAAACCTCCACATTTAAGCATTCACGTGACCTAACACTTCTCCGGAACACGCCACGATTCTCACCTGCTACCTAATTTAAATTAATTGGATCGTTAATTGACACACAAAATCAAGGTAAGTTACATTTTCATACTATATTATCATAGATTTTACTCATACACCGCAGTAACGGGTGTTTCTTGGATTTTCAAAAATGATACGGAGAAAATGGCTTCCTACATAAGACTCCGAGGCGCAGCCATCAGAAATAAAAGAATAAATAGAAAACAGTAAATAGTAAATAACAAAAAATAATAAAAAGGAAAAATAAAATTAAAACATGTAAAGTAAACATCGCGCCTATCGGAGTCTTATATTGTAGGACTAAGAGAAAAACAGATTTATTTATATTTCGTATAAATTTACATAATTTTTCTAAATTTTGTTTTTGATAAGCACTCATGATTTGTTTAAATTTAAGAATATTTGGTCTTTCTCGTAAATTTGTAACAATGAACCTACATTTTTTGTAGAGTAGAGTTCGCTTATAACGAACAGGCTTGTAACGAAATCAGGCTTATAGGGAAGTAAAGATAAATCCCCGGTCCAATCGCTATTTAACAATGTATTTTTGAAGGCCTATTACGAATTGTTTATAGCGAAAATCGGGCTTATAACGAAGAGAATTTTAAACCCAAACAACGTTTTTATTACTCAAAATTGACCTGATATAACCAAGAAAATTACTGAACAAACAAATCGTTTACCTGTCTTCCGTTACGCACGGACGATCACATATTATAATGGCACTTGACACTTCCGTTATCGGTAATTAAAAAAATCAATAATCCCTCCTTAATGATGTAAATCAAGACTTTTCTTTAAAATATTCAAACAATAAAACTCTGTCAAGAAAATCAAATTGGGGACGAATTTCATTATATAATGCGATGCAGTTATTTCCATGACAAAAGAGAATCATGCATTGAAAAGCGGTACTTAACTAGAATTAATGTTTTGAAATTTAAAGAAATAATAAGTAGTAAAACACAATCAAAATTAAGGAAAGTCTGTCAGTTGATCAGAAACATTAATTCTAGTTTACTACCTCCTGGGTAATTACTATTGTTATTATTGTATTTATTGTTTTTATTTATTTTCTGTATATATTGTAACTCTATACCAATGTATTACGATGGTTTATAAAGATTGTTGTCAATAACACACACGCTAATTTACGCATTAAAAATTAATAAAACGTAATCTAAATTTTAATGAATGGATGCACAAGCTAAAGAAATTAAAAACAAAGTCATGTGTGATATTAATTCATTCGCTATTGTTTATTTTTTCTTTGATGATTGACTCTTTAATTAAACAACAAAGTGGCTTTTAAATTTTAATTCTACCGTTGTTTTTTCACACTGCAAGCAGAATATTGTCATAACTATGGTAACACATCCTCGTGGTGATCATTCAGTAATCAGTATGGCTAGCAGAAAGAGAAAGGCAATAGATCTTGATGCAAAATATCAGATCAGATCAGTTTTATATTAACTGCTGAATTAATAAATTTTATTCAACAATTCTCGTTTTTGTTTTTCTCTATTCAGAAAAACGATGTCATATTTTAACAGCGTAGGTCACGTTAATTTATTCATCAACATAGCTTGCATTATGAATGGTGTTCCAAAAAAAACAAAGACTCACAAAACAAAATCCGCTGAAATTATTTTATTACAACAAAATCATCGAAGTAAAAACATTATTATCTGTCAAAAAATAACAAAACAAAGCAAACAAAACAGTTACACATCAATTGAATTTTTTTTTTTTAATACATCATTTTGCAAAAGGGGGGTAATTCTACATTATTTTTCTTATAATGAACGATGCCTATAACGAAATAAGATCGAGAGTCCCCTGGACTTCGCTATAAATGAACTCTACTGTTTTTGTATTTCTAAACTTTTCTAAATTTTTTCAAATCCTTCAATGTACTCGTTACCGCCCATCACTGAAAGGGAGAGAAAACCCCCACTCATCACGAAACAGACAGCTGCTGAATGCTAAGTTTTCAACGGCGTCAAACACGAACGTATCCAAATGCAGGTGTTCTGTTCTCTGGCAATCAGTTAACATATGTCCTTTCAAAGGACTCCAAGGTTCGTAATGAGGCACGTAACCTATTTTTCACAAGTTAAGTTATTTGCATTTCAATTATTTTGGCTTTGGACGTACCTGAAGAAGTGGGTTTATTTCAGAAACGCGTCGTGCGCACTAAATTTGATATCTACGATTTTATTAACCCTATACTATGTTGCTTGTTCTTCTAGGAATGTTTGGAGCTAATTACTCTGCATATCTTATTCATTGTCGCATATAGATGAATAAACCTTATAGATGTCCACGTGATGCATTCCCGTCTGCACCTTACTAGCCGCTCATTCACAGTCATTTTGACGTAACCTTGACATCACATTCCGTGACAACAGCAATCGTTTTCTTAAATGACAATTTTGCTTTCAATTGTTTCCGGCAAAATTATCTATAGTTTTGGACTCTTGTTTCAAAGATAGTTACGTAGAAGAATGCAACAATATACAGTTATTTAATGGAGGTGGTTGCAATAGTTCAAAATATTTGGCCTGTGGTAATGGAAATGATCAAGTGAAGTATTGTACAAGGCCAACGGCCGAGTGCAATAGTTCACTTGATCATTTCCATTATCAAAGGCCAAATATTTTGAACAATTGCAACCACATCCATCAAATAACTGTTTTATTACCTAATCACACATTTCACGAAGAAATTGAACACAATCAACAGACAAACATCATAGTCAGACGATAGTTTTAAATCACATGACCAATTTCAGCCAATCGGGAAACTTTATATTAGGTCACATGGGGTCAGTGAAAACTATTGTCGGTTAATAGTTCATTCCAGGTGCAATAGGTCGGCATAAGCAAAAAAATCCTTACAAATGGTCAAAAATATTATCTTCTTGAATGTTATTGAATAAAACAGGGAAATACTTTCTACTAGGGTAATAATGAATTATAAGTGTATTGGTTTGTTTGTTTGTTTGTTGGTGTTTAACATCACTTTCAACAATAGTTCAGTTATATCGAGGCGGTCAGTTTTATTGGTGGAGGAAACCGGAGTACCCGTAGAAAACCACCGACCTGTCGGAAGTCACTGACAAACTTTATTACATAATGTTGTACATCTCTCGCCCTGATCGAGATTCGAACTCACAAAATCAGTGGTGATGGTCACTGATTGCATAGGTAGTTATAAGTCCAACTACCATACGATCACGGCCACAACGGCCCCCTAAATTTTAAGCACTCACGTAAATATATCGCAGAAATTTCGCGCATTATTTCTTTTGTTTTCTGATAGTCTGTGCACTGGGCTTTCTTAGAAAATTACCCGAAATGTCTATTGGAGTAAAATCAGGATAATGTGTGCGACTGGGGTGGCATGTTGTTCCATGGATTGTTGTGTCAGTGAGCTAGTATTTTAAAAAAATATATGCTAAACGTAATGGTCTAGTAAAAGTGGACATCATCAGCATCATCTCCTCGAAATGCAACTTGTTTTCGTCATGATATAACTGTAGCATTACTCACCTGTCGTTAAACAACAATCACTCACTCACTCAGGACAATTTGATATCTGAAATGTCAATTGAAAATAGTGAGATGCGAATTTTTTATTTCCAAATTATGGACAAATATGACTGTAATAAAAACGTTTCTGGAATAATCTTCACTCAAAGTCAAATGAACATGAAAAAACAATTATGCAATATACTTTCTGATTTATTTCCTCCAGTGATACTAATTAAGATGAAATAGCGGATTAAATCATTGATTTCGTCTTTAATTCGTTTCAGTAATTCGAACAATATGACGTTTCGCATTGTCTATCGATGCGACGAGGTCTCTCGCTATTAAATACCTGTGGTCGCTTATCAGCTAAAGATCTGATAATAATATATAAGTACATATCAGATAAACATCTGGGGTCCGTTGTTGAACTTGTGATTAAGCTAATCATATGATTAGCCCTAATTACATTTTTAATTCCTAATCACATACTTAGATAATGCAATGATTAAATTATGTTGCCGAACTGTTTTTAATCAATGCATTTTACTTATTTCATCTTGTCATGTGTGTTATTATTATTTATGTTATCATACTGAATAAATTCTTTGCACCACTTTACTTACTATGGTGTTTAAGAAATAAAGAATCTTGAATCTTGCATCTTGACTAATCATATTTAATCTTTGCATTAGCTAATTATGTGATTAGGAATTAAACATGTAATTAGTTTAATCACATGTCCAGCAACGGACCCCTGATAATAAGATAAGTACATATCAGCTAAACATCTGATAATAATATATTAGTTCATATCAGCTAATCATCTGATAATAAGATAAGTACATATCAGCTAAGCATCTGACAATAAGATAAGTACATATCAGCTAAACATCTGATAATAAGATAAGTACATATCAGCTAAACATCTGATACTAAGATAAGTTCACATCTGATAATAAGATTAGTAATATCAGTTAAACATTTGATAATAAGAAAAGTACATATCAGCTAAACATCTGATAAGAAGATAAGTACATATCAGCTAAACATCTGATAAGAAGATAAGTTCATATCAGCTAAACCTCTCATAACAAGATAAGTTCATATCAGCTAAACATCTGATAATAAAAATAAGTTCATATCAGCTAAGCATCTGAAAATAAGATAAGTTCATATCAGCTAAGCCTCTGATGATAAGAACAGTACATATCAGCTAAACATCTGATAAGAAGATAAGTACATATCAGCTAAACATCTGATAATAAGGTTAGTAATTATCAGCTAAGCATCTGATATTAAGGTAAGTTCATATCAGCTAAAACATCTGATAATAAGATAAATTCGTATCAGCTACACATCTGAAAATATGATAAGTTCATATAAGCTAAACATATTTATAAAAAGGTAAGTACATATCAGTTAAACATCTGATAATAAGATAAGTACCTATCAGGTAAACATCTGATAATAAGATTAGTTCATATCAACTAAACATCTGATAATCATGTTTTATGCACCATCTGTATAGCACATTATATGCTGAAATGTATCTGATAATCATGTTATATGCAACATCTGTATACTACGTTATATGCTTAGATTGGGAGCAGGACAATAGCCCCCCGGACAATTGCCCCCTAGGACAATAGCCCCCCTATGACAATTGCCCACCACAAATGTTTTTCAGTTTTATATTTAGTTTCTGATTACCCATTTCTGACTCTATGAATTCCATTGCACTACTATAAGATAAGATAAGATAAGAAAACTTTATTTTGATTCCGCACATAATAAAACAGTACAACATAAGCTCTAAGGAGCTTTTTACCAAATATACATTAACAATAAAACAACACAAGTCACATGCAAAGTTACAAACTAAAATAAGCTAAGACATACAGCCTTTACTGGCATAAAAAAGGAGGACTGTGTATAGATCACTTCACAATACACTCCAGTTCTAAGCTTGTACTTAGCTTGCAATCATTTTTTTTCAAAATTCTTTTTAATTATTAACCTTTGTACTTAGCTTTGATCATTGTTTTATCAAATTCCTTTTTATAATTTGTCTTTGAGGACCAATTTTGTAAGGTAATTAAACTTAATTGGAAAATCATTAAACTCTATCTAAAAATAAAATATCTATAAATAATAAGAGAAAGTTATTTTTATCATAGCTTGTCCAAGCTGTATAATCCTTTTGATGATTAATATCACAGAGGCTTGAATCGCTTTCATGGAGGTCAAGCGGCCTATATACCATATATACTAACGTTAGTATATATATATGGTATATAGGCCGCGTAACCTCTATGAAAGTGATTCAAGCCCCTGTGATTAATATACAAAGAAAAAAATCCAACTTAAAAGTAATTTGAATAATTTAATCTGAGGTTATGCATATTTATTTCTCATTTAAAAAAAAATGAAATAAAAAAATTGGGGAATGGGGGGCAATTGACCGGGGGGCTATTGTCCTAGGGGGGGCACTTGTCCGGGGGTTATTGTCCGGGGGCTATTGTCCAGGGGGCAATTGTCCGGGGGGCTATTGTCCTAGACCCGCTTAGATTTATATAATAAACAATTATATGCAACATCTGCATACCACGTTATATACTGAAATTTATCTGATAATTGAGTTATATGCATCATCGGTATACCACATTATATACTGAAATTTATCCGATTATCATGTTTCTCCACCATCGGTATACCATGTCATATGCTGAAATTTATCTGATAATCTTGTTTCCTCCACCATCGGTATGCCGCATTAGGTACTAAAATGTATCTGATAATCATGTTTCCTCCAACATCGATATACCACGTTATATACTGAAATTGATCTGATAATCATGTTGTATGCAACATCAGTATACCACGTTATATACTGAAACATATCTAATAATTAAAATATATGCAACAGCAGTATTCTGTGTTATATGCTTAAATCTATATGCACATTGTAACATTAGTAAAACATATTATATACTGTGTGAAACATCAGCATCCCCTATAATAATCAATGTTACATTACGAAAACTTAAAAGTATTAATGTAATTCCTTCTCTACATGTACCAGTTACTAACTAAAACTTAAAAGTATTAATGTAATTCCTTCTCTACATGTACCAATTACTAACTAAAACTTAAAAGTATTAATGTAATTCCTTCTCTACATGTACCAGTTACTAACTAAAACTTAAAAGTATTAATGTAATTCCTTCTCTACATGTACCAGTTACTAACTAAAACTTAAAAGTATTAATGTAATTCCTTCTCTACATGTACCAGTTACTAACTAAAACTTAAAAGTATTAATGTAATTCCTTCTCTACATGTACCAGTTACTAACTAAAACTTAAAAGTATTAATGTAATTCCTTCTCTACATGTACCAGTTACTAACTAAAACTTAAAAGTATTAATGTAATTCCTTCTCTACATGTACCAGTTACTAACTAAAACTTAAAAGTATTAATGTAATTCCTTCTCTACATGTACCAGTTACTAACTAAAACTTAAAAGTATTAATGTAATTCCTTGTCTACATGTACCAGTTACTAACTAAAACTTAAAAGTATTAATGTAATTCCTTCTCTACATGTACCAGTTACTAACTAAAACTTAAAAGTATTAATGTAATTCCTTCTCTACATGTACCAGTTACTAACAAAAAAAGTACATTAACAATTAACTGAAAAACTAAATATGCTACATGCAAGCACAAAATTAGAGTTCTCGCAAGTTCCTATAGTATCTGTAGTTACCCACATCATTGAAATGAACACCATCTTGATATAAATTAATCTCACTGTTTTTGACTCCAGTTAATTTCCAATAATGTAAGCATTTATTTTCCTTCAATTGACTTTTCAAAAAACTGTTGGCATACTTTACTAGGTTGTTATATATTTGCACTGGTACATGTCGTGTGTGTTGTCTCTCTAACGGTTGACCAAATGTTATGTGATTGATGTGAAAACGCACACGAAAGATATCAAATAAGGCAATAGTTTCTAAAATAATTTCTTCCTCTGTTTCATTCTTGCAATTCGGACAGTCTAGATCATTTCCACCAGTATGAACAATAATATACATCGGTTTGACTTGTTCAATATAAGTCTCCCATCTTCTACAATGGTCGTTGTTTCCAATTCGACCTCCATTGATGCCAAATAACTTAATAATAATATTGTCATCAAGATTAAACTCTTGTTGTTGTAGCTTATTTACATAATGTTTTAATTTATGTATATGAGAACTTCCTAATAATAAAACTGACATTCTGGTATCTGCTGACAGCTGAACCATCAATGTGTTGACCCCGATTTGCATATTCGCTCCAGTTATGTAATTAATTTGGTCACGTGCAGTGTGTAACAGATATCCATCGCAGATATTTTAAATTTCCCTAGTGTCTAATACTGTTTCTATTAATGATATTAATCGAGTTTCAGTATCTCTGATAGCGAAAAATTACAAACTTCTTTTTTCGATCAATGATTACAGAGAATTGTAAACATCGTATTGAACAATTTGTGTGTTACGTAACTTTGTTCATTATTCGTGTCTGATTTTTAATGGTGTCTCTCTTCAACTTTCGTAATGTCAGTGATATTAAAATTGATGAAATAACGTGTTTATGCAAAATTTATATTACCGTTACTTCTCTTTGTGTCTGCAAATTTCTCTATTAATGTATTTTTTAATTTGAAACTTCACAAATTTCTTTCAATTGCAATGGCGAAGCGAATTTAATGATTCTGCGCAGTCGCCAAGAATTAATTTTGTTTACATAATAGTTACATTGACCAAAAGAGTAACTTTCCTTTGACCGATTGTGGAACATGATTTATATAAATATTGGTTTTTTTTAATCATTAGAATAATAATTATCATCCTCGGATATGACGAGATTTCGCTTTATCATGGGATTTTCTTTGCACCTAGAATAAGAAAATGACAATAACGAAAATGCTAACATACACGTGGTTTGTCTGTGACTTGCGACATATCGGTGGGTTTCTCTGTGTACTCCGGTTTCCTCCACCAATAAAATTTACAGCCACAATATAGCTGAAATATTGTTGAAAGTGGTGTTAAACACCCTAACCCCAACCCCTTCATCTGGTTGGAGGCCCGGTGAGCTCACACTTGGTGTCTGTCATCGTGTTCTTTAATTTTCACATTTTAATCTTCGCTGGCAAAACTGCTAGACCAATATAGAATCACTCTGCATAAACCAAACCAAGAATGCTAAAAACAAATTTGCTCCATGTGGTTTGTTAGGTAATACAAATAATGGATGTGAGGTCCTCTACAAAAAAAGTAAGTTCGTCCTGATCCGACGAAAAGCATGACCACCATGATCTAAACATCTCCTTTAGAACTACAATCCAAAATTATTAAAACCTTGGTATAAATGATGTTTGTTATGTCCTCTAGAGAAATCTCCCATTTTGATTTGACCCTGGTAAAAACCTGGCTGCCAGGGACAATTATTTTTTCTGATTAGTTGAAAATTTAAAAATCGTCTCCAAATGTATATGTCCAGATTATCGATTTAAAAAGTCGAACAAATGATGATTGTGTGGTTCTCAATAAAGATTTCTCTTTTAATCTTGATCCAGCAAAAACATGGTCACCATTGGTTTTTTTTCTGAATAGCTGAATGATAATTGTGAGGTACTCTACAACGATTACTCAATCTTGTTCCGGTAGTCAATTGTTTTCTACTTTGATAAAACTACAAATTCTAATGATCTGGTACTTGGTACTAATGATATGTGTGAGTTCCTCTACATTTCAATCATAGTTTGTTTCCGTTTAATGATCTCTTTTGGGCAGACGATTTGTCCTCTTGTCCATTTGGTTCTTGTTTTCGTAAACACTACGAATAAACAAACACAAAGAACCGAAGTCAGAAGAAATTACAACATCTTAAAACTCCATTTAACTCGAGAAAACAAAACTAAATAAGTGCACACGCCCTTGACGTATCATGTCAGCATTCATTATTGATTACGGATAAATTGCAAACGGTTTAAACAGCAATGATGGACAATGATATAATCAACAGGAAAACACCAGATGCCTCTAATAAATTCCAAACTTATAAACACAATATTGAACTAAGCAAGAAACAGCATAGCAAACTACAACTACAAGATACCTTCGTACCCCCACCCCCGAAAAAAACAATCCAGAGAATTGTTTCAGTATATTTTTCAATGACTTCATTAATAATAGCAAGTGTTAGACAAATTCTTTATCTTCTATTAAAAAATCAATGTTGATATACGTACAACAATACTGATAGATTATGGTATAAACGAGATATAAACCGTTACTATGACTATTTGGTTTGCTCCATATATAATACAGAAGAAAACCATCATGAAATCATTAATCAATATAAAAAGACAAACAAAATAAAACAAGAGACAAAGACAAGCAATAATCAACATGAACATACACGGAAAACTAAAGATGAGAAACACGAAACTAATAAAAGAAACAAAAAAAAAAAAAAAAACAGGGGGTGAATTCAGGTGCACCGGGGAAGATTTAGCAGTTTATGATCCACAACTTTCATCTTAGAGCCATCGTGGTCGTGATCGTATAGTAGTTGGATTTATAACTACCTATGCAATTAGTGCCTATCACCAAAAGTTGGGAGTTTAAATCTTGCTCAGCTCATGACGAGGTGTACTCAATATGGCATAATGTGATAAAGTTTGTCAGTGACTTGCGGAACGTGTGAGGGTTTTTTCGTGGTACTTCGGTTTCCTCCACCAATAAAACTTACCGCCACCATATGCCTGAAATAGCGTTGAAAGTTGCGTTAAACACCATAAGCATAACCCCAACTCCTAAACAGATCATTGGTAATCTGTAAGACATGCACTGTTGAGCGATCAACTATTTCATGATGTCAACCGAAAAACTTCCAAAGTGAAAACTTCAATCCAACTCTCACGAATTCATGTGTGAGTAGTTTGTTCGCCATCAGGAATTGTCTATCCAAACATGATGCACAGACTCTGGAATATAGCATTAATAATTTGTTAATTGAGAAATATAAACTCCGTATGCAATGTGTCAATATTTACACAACGTATGTCAATATGATGCTGATATTGTTCTGTTAGAATTGTAAGCTATTTAATTAGGACGAATATTCCCATGACAAAAAAAGGCAATAAATGACATTTGTCTTGCCTCACAAAACATGTGCACAATCTCTTTTAGATATTAGATTTTTAGATTTGTATGGTGATTTGTTACACAAATGATCCATGTTGTCATAGAATAAAATGAAGAAATGAAGAAAAACTCATCACACCCATGTAAATAAGGGTAATAACAAAATTACCAACTCCGAACAATCTTACAAAGGGAATGTCAAACTCATAAGTATATAAACAGACAAAATCAGTCAACAACCGGAAAACTGTGAAAACCGTAATGACCCTGACTTGGTACAGGCATTTCTAAAGAAATGGTGGGTTGAATCAGATTCTAAAGCGCCAATGCAAAACCGATACCCTTAACATAGCCGCTAATTTTCCTGGTTTGGTAGATGTACTGCAATAAAAAGTGGCGGGGCTAAGCTAGTTTTATGCGCTCAAATCTTTAGGTAATTATTATGCTAAATAGCTGGTTATAATTTGTACAATGTTTGTCTTTGTTGTTGACCAAATATCATCTCTACAATGTGAAAACTTTCGATCTGGTGTTCCTTTTCTACACGCTTACACACTAAGAAGAGTTTGAAGATACCAAAGGGGTAATCAGAATCCTTAAATCGAAGTAGGTCAGACAACACAATGACCAAAAGAAAAAGTACAAATGAACAAACAACGATCTACAAAACACTACACAGAGAACTAAACATCGAGCAACACGAACACCACTAAAAACACTAAGCTAATTGGCTTGTTTGAGCGAACGTAACGCAATATAAAAACTGACTCCTTGTAATTCTCTTTCATGATGGAAACTCTAATAATCTACAATTTAATAAGAGATTCTTTAATGAGTTGATCAATTTTTCAGAACCTTGAAACCTTATTTGAATTCAAATTAAGGGCATGCTTACCTTTGAATTCTATCTCTTGTATTATTATTTGTTTTCCATTCCTCACAGTGAAATGTCGATATCAAATACATTTTCCTGTGAAATCTGCAATTAACGGTTTCCTTGGATACATTCCTACATTAAAGGTGAAAAGAACTTCAAATCCGGTAAATACGATAAACACTATTCAATTGGAGTTAGTTAATATTTGCTTTTTAGTCGGATTTAATGAATATTATATCTTCTTAAGAAAAACTAAGTAATTTTTCAAGTTGGGTTCATGTCTTATTTACGTTATTTGTGTTTGTTTGCATATAGTGGTGTCCAACACATATTGTGTTGTGCTTTTGTTTTGTTTTTTCTTCGTCTTGTGCGACTTGTGTTGCCAGTTTCTTTCGATTGTCTATTTTTGATTGCCCCTTCGGTATTTTCTAACCTTCATTTACCATAGTCATAGGATATTGAATCCAGATATAATATTACGTTGTAATTACAGAATTTATTGGAGGGAAATACGTCTATTACCTTAATTCTGAAATATAATGACAGTTCTAAGCTTTGTTATCTTAAAAGATGCATATTAGTATATCTGATCGTGATCAAAACAAACGATTGACCTCACTTTGAACAACATCAATGCTTCTGTTGTTTTTTTTAGACCTGATCATGAAATGGTAAAATTTCCTGTGAAATCTGCAGTGACAACAGGGTATCATTGATCCGTTATACTGTTTTCTGCATCATTAAATGTCTGAAACTTCCTTTTCACATTATTGCGACTAATGAATTTAGATTTAATACGTGACACTGAATCCATCAACGCTCCAAATTTTTATTTAATATTTATATGAATGTTTCTTTGTATATTAATGATATGAAAAACAAAAAATACCACAGTCGGAACAGTTTCAAAATCCAATAGAAAAATCGTACAAAAGAGGTAAATTCGATATCATTAACATACTAATAATACATGACCTCCCACTGTCTTAGCTTGGCATAGACACTACAATAAAAAGTGGCGAGGTTAAACTAGTTTTATGCGCCCAAACCTCTCCTTTTAGTGAAATGATGCGGTCATACAAGTGTTTTCCACTTAACTTAAACATAAGACTACACTATGTAGCTTATTTAATACTGATTGCTGTTATGCGATTCAGTTTTCATCATTGCAATTCTATCTTATGCAAGAACCATAAAACCGAAGCTTCCGAAATAATTAATAACAATTTCGCAATCTAGTGTCTTTTTTCTTTAGACTTATCTTTGCATTGACACTAACGCAATAGTGTCATGTTTCCGTCCAATTGTCTTTGTATTCGCAATATTACCGGAGCGGTGTCGTAGTGGTTAATTAGTGTGCTCGCCTCTAGTGCATAATATCTTGGGTTCAAACCCTGGTGAGTTCAAACCAGACTATGACATTGGCATTTGCTTCTACTCCGTTCCGCAATGATACCCCATCCCCTGTGTACTCTGTTCCGCAATGATACCCCATCCCCTGTGTACTCTGTTCCGCAATGATACCCCATCCCCTGTGTACTCTGTTCCGCAATGATACCCCATCCCCTGTGTACTCTGTTCCGCAATGATACCCCATCCCCTGTGTACTCTGTTCCGCAATGATACCCCATCCCCTGTGTACTGTGTTCCGCAATGATACCCCATCCCCTGTGTACTCTGTTCCGCAATGATACCCCATCCCCTGTGTTCTCTGTTCCGCAATGATACCCCATCCCCTGTGTACTCTGTTCCGCAATGATACCCCATCCCCTGTGTACTCTGTTCCGCAATGATACCCCATCCCCTGTGTACTCTGTTCCGCAATGATACCCCATCCCCTGTGTACTCTGTTCCGCAATGATACCCCATCCCCTGTGTACTCTGTTCCGCAATGATACCCCATCCCCTGTGTACTCTGTTCCGCAATGATACCCCATCCCCTGTGTACTCTGTTCCGCAATGATACCCCATGCCCTGTGTACTCTGTTCCGCAATGATACCCCATCCTCTGTGTTCTCTGTTCCGCAATGATACCCCATCCCCTGTGTACTCTGTTCCGCAATGATACCCCATCCCTTGTGTACTCTGTTCCGCAATGATACCCCATCGCCTGTGCACTCTGTGTACAAAACAAAGAGGTACCATTCTTTTCATGAGCTAATAAAACGTAGATAAAACATTTAGTGCGCACGACGCGCTTCTCGATTAACCTTCAACAGTTCTACCTCCAACAAAATTGTATGCCAAAAAATCAATTATTCTTGTACAATCACTCTGCCATGTCTTTATACATATACATGCACAATTTAAAGGCAGTGGATCTTAAAACAAAACGTTATTCACAGTACAAGAATATGTCTATAAACAGACGACAAGACGACAGAAGACATGTCGATACCAGTATGCCACTGTCCGAGCAGATCGACCTGACTGTTGTTTTAGTGAGTTAGCACTATAAAAATTCAATTCCATGTGTTGGTATATTGCAAAGCGGACATGATCATTTAGTGGAAATGTAACTTGTTTTCGCCACTAGGTGTTCAACAACTATCACTCGCACACTATATATTGACAATGTCGCAACTTGGTATTGTGACGGTTTCCATGGCTCAATCCGCAGTGCTGTTCAGTGGGTTCCAATATGGTGAATGGATGATGACCTTTCAATTGGTGGTTGTCAGGTTATATTACAGAAAGCATCACCGTGAACCAAAGAGGGCTAAGGTTTGAAGAGTGTCACACTCTCTATAGATCTGAAAAAAAGAGTAGGTAGTACAAAAGGTGACTTAACTCTATATTTTTCCATTGGCAGTCGATAGTTGTTGTCCATGTTGACCCATCACTCTATCGTTTTTGAGAGGTTTATTAAATATCGCTGAACTTGTTCTCGTCTTGAAACTACTGTATGAAATATTTGCCATTGGACGTTAAGCAGCTAACATACAATCAATCAATAGTGGTTTAATCTAATATCAGCATTCTTTTCAATTGTCTTTTTATTGAAAATATCGTCGTTGCGTTATTTCACTTTTCCTGCTCTATAGTCGAATTCAGACACGCAATTCCGAACAGAAACATAAATACCAGAGTTAATAAGAGTACTTACTCATTAGACAGATCAATTGAACACATGGGATTTCCAACACAACTTTTTCTACTTTGAGAAATCAAGGGATAAACATATGATATCAATGTGGATGAACAAGATAAAATCAGGGAATAAACAAACAAAAATAAATTCGAAAAACAGAGAAAAAAAACTGGCATGTGAGAACAAGGATGGCAAAATTTATAAAAATTATAAGTAAACAATAAGTAAATAATTTAAACATACCCCGGTACATTA
This sequence comes from Bathymodiolus septemdierum, assembly GCA_963383655.1. NCBI lineage: Eukaryota > Metazoa > Mollusca > Bivalvia > Mytilida > Modiolidae > Bathymodiolus > Bathymodiolus septemdierum. The sequence goes on from OY726521.1 coordinate 80,328,872, forward strand.
TCCGTGATACTACAAACACATACTATAAAACGTCGATAGTAAAATAAGCAGATCAAGAAAGATAACTCGAATTTAATAAATAATTGCATTGTATACACTTGAAATGCCATACTTAATAAATCGAAGCAACTAGTCAGGGTACCAATTTTAAAGGAGTTTATGTAATTATTTTTCTATTTCATTTATTTTCAATTGATGTTATTAATTGTGGACTGTTCCTTGTAATTGGTATTTTATTTTTATCTTGTATAATAATAGTAAAGTAGGCAAGCCATTACTATAAAACAAATTTAAGAAGCAAAAGTAAATAAACGTTAGAGAATACCGAAGGGGCAATCAAAAATGGACAATCCAGAGAAATTGTTAGCATAGGATACACAAGACGAAGAAAATCAAAACAAGAACAACACAATATGTGTTGAACACCACTATGCGCAAACAAACACAAGTAAGACATGCGCCCTCCTACAAAAAACTGGAGATAAAGACGAACCGAACATCAATTTTATGCAGAAATCGAAAAGAACACCGCAATACGGAACTCATAACGTAAAGACACATAATAGGACAACACAAAAACAAAACAGATGAGCAACACGGACTCCAACAAACTGGGGTGAACTTAGGTGCTCGCGAAGGGTAAGCAGTTCCTGCTTCCTATAAGACACCCGCCATGCTACTCATATAGTTAATACATTATACGCAACAAACACAAATAACATAAAAAAGACATGAGCCCTCCTACAAACAACTGGAGGTAATGACGAACCAAACATCGCTTTCATTTGGAAATCGTAGCGGACATCACAACAAGGAACTAAATATATAAAGACATAATAGGACAACACAGAAAGGTAAAAATACGAGCAGTACCGACCCCACCAAAAAACCGAGGATGAACTCAGGTGTTCGCAACGTGTAACCAGGTCCTGCTTCTTATAAGACACCCGACGTGTTACTCGTACATACAATAAATAAAAGATTAGAAAGAAAGTGAAATACGATGATAAATTTTAATATTAATGTACAAACAGGGAAGTCATATTATTATAACGTTACATCAATCTCTAATTGTGAGCGACAAAACTTAATCAAAGGCAGTGAGAAAGGGTGTACTAGAACTCTATATATTGTCAAAGACCTCGCCAGGTAAGCTCAATTTGTGACAGTAAAACCGACGATTTACGTCGACAACACTTCAAATACAATACAGTTATTCCCTAAATATAATTACCGCAAACGTCACTATATTCAAAATCGTTTCTTACGAAAGAAACATTTTTTTTCTTCAATTAATGAGTTTCTTGTATAATGCATGGAAGCTTATAAGGAACATGAACGAAAATATAATATCGCGAGTGATTTAAAATTAAAAGTATATTAAATCATATACTGTTTTTCCAAAACAATGTCAATAGGAAATCTCCATGTAGCAAAATTTGGAATTAAGTAATTAAGGGTATAAAAATGAGCACTACAGTCAAACCTGTCTATAGTGGTCACCTGGGGGAGTTTGACAAAATGACCACTATATGCAGGTGACCTTTATATGAAGGGGTTTGATTATTCGACGAAATATTCTACATTAGTTTTAAATAAACATTTTTAATTACATGTTATGTTTATCTCAATCTGATATGATTTGAATAAAACATACAAATAAAAAAAGAAAGATATTTAATAAACAAAAGTACAATTTCCAGTAACACGATGTTGAACTGGAAACATTGTTTTCAAAATCGTCGATTGAATCTCACGTTTTCCTTAAAGAATGTTCATTATCTGGGTACGACCAACATCCTTCTCCTCGCCCACAGCCTAACAACTTTTCCCACCATCGATCACAACGATTTATAACCCGTTGTATTAAAACCCAGCAGGGATTCTACAACGTACTCATACAGATAACTTTCACTTTGTCGTCTAATTTCAAAGCTTTCCTATTTACGGATGTTGATGATTTTGACATGATGCACTAGACACAAAATATTTTGGTGAGTGAATTTCTACTCTCGTCGTAATGAATAAATATCTCCAATAACCCCCAGGTATAAACTTTACTTTATGTAATTTATTACTCACAAAGTTTAATAGTGTTTGTTTATTTAGTCAATTAAATTAAGCAATATATTTTGCAACACCTCAGGATTTTTTGTACAGTTGAGAAAAATACCGAACTTTCGAAATCACTTCCGGTATTATTTTTAAAATGAACTTACCGTTATACAAAGGTTTTACACTGGAAATTACTCATAAAGGGTGACCGCTGACCACATTGAACAGGTGACCGCTATATCGAATTAAAATATATAGTAAAATGCACAGGGAGAGCACGAAAGTGACCGTTATGAGCAGGAGACCATTATACACAGGTGACCGTTACGACAGGTTTGACTGTATATCTTCCGGTAAAAACAGACGTTTTAATCTATTGTGGTTAAATATAGTCAATCATTTTGTCGAGTTTAAATTGATATCTAAATCATTTATTAATGAAAACTTCATCAAATATTTATCATTTTCTATTGCTATATTTATTGTGTATCGGCCATCACATTATCTGATTGGTTAACAACGGCATTGACATTGTCGTTACAGGTAAAAGAAGAAAATAATGTAGATAGAAACCCTATAAAACCCTCAGGATTAAAAGAACTATAAATTATTAATAACCCACGAGTACAATCAAATGTTCTTTCCAGAACATGCTTAAATTACTACGATCTGTTAAGTAAGGTACAATCAAGACAATACTACATATGTCAAACAAATTAAATAAGCTATCCATAGATAGATTGTTTGAAAGTAAATGCACATTGTGTATGGTGGTGTCCAACATTTTCTCTTTACGTTCTTAGTTCCGTGTTGTGATGTCCGCTACTATTTCCACATAAAAATGATGTTCGGTTCGTCGTTACCCGCAGCTTCCTATGCTATGTGTGTTTGCTTGCGCATAGTGGTGTCAAACACTTCTTGACTATATGATTAGCATGACGGGTGTATTTTGACTATATGATTAGCATGGCGGGTGTATTTTGACTATATGATTAGCACGGCGGGTGTATTTTGACTATATGATTAGCATGGCGGGTGTATTTTGACTATATGATTAGCATGGCGGGTGTATTTTGACTATATGATTAGCATGGCGGGTGTATTTTGACTATATGATTAGCATGGCGGATGTATTTTGATTATATGATTAGCATGGCGGGTGTATTTTGACTATATGATTAGCATGGCGGGTGTATTTTGACTATATGATTAGCATGGCGGGTGTATTTTGACTATATGATTAGCATGGCGGGTGTATTTTGACTATATGATTAGCATGGCGGGTGTATTTTGACTATATGCTTAGCATGGCGGGTGTATTTTGACTATATGATTAGCATGGCGGGTGTATTTTTACTATATGCTTAGCATGACGGGTGTATATTGACTATATGATTAGCATGGCGGGTGTATTTTGACTATATGATTAGCATGGCGGGTGTATTTTGACTATATGCTTAACATGGCAGGTGTATTTTGACTATATGATTAGCATGGTGGGTGTATTTTTACTATATGCTTAGCATGGCGGGTGTATTTTGACTATATGATTAGCATGGCGGGTGTATTTTGACTATATGATTAGCATGGTGGGTGTATTTTGACTATATGATTAGCATGGCGGGTGTATTTTGACTATATGATTAGCATGGCGGGTGTATTTTGACTATATGCTTAGTATGGCGGGTGTATTTTGACTATATGATTAGCATGGCGGGTGTATTTTGACTATATGATTAGCATGGCGGGTGTATTTTGACTATATGCTTAGTATGGCGGATGTATTTTGACTATATGATTAGCATGGCCGGTGTATTTTGACTATATGATTAGCATGGCGGGTGTATTTTGATTATATGATTAGCATGGCCGGTGTATTTTGACTATATGATTAGCATAGCGGGTGTATTTTGACTATATGATTAGCACGGCGGGTGTATTTTGACTATATGATTAGCATGGCGGGTGTATTTTGACTATATGATTAGCATGGCGGGTGTATTTTGACTATATGATTAGCATGGCGGGTGTATTTTGACTATATGATTAGCATGGCGGATGTATTTTGATTATATGATTAGCATGGCGGGTGTATTTTGATTATATGATTAGCATGGCGGGTGTATTTTGACTATATGATTAGCATGGCGGGTGTATTTTGACTATATGATTAGCATGGCGGGTGTATTTTGACTATATGATTAGCATGGCGGGTGTATTTTGACTATATGCTTAGCATGGCGGGTGTATTTTGACTATATTATTAGCATGGCGGGTGTATTTTTACTATATGCTTAGCATGGCGGGTGTATATTGACTATATGATTAGCATGGCGGGTGTATTTTGACTATATGATTAGCATGGCGGGTGTATTTTGACTATATGATTAGCATGGCGGGTGTATTTTGACTATATGATTAGCATGGCGGGTGTATTTTTACTATATGATTAGCATGGCGGGTGTATTTTGACTATATGATTAGCATGGCGGGTGTATTTTGACTATATGATTAGCATGGTGGGTGTATTTTGACTATATGATTAGCATGGCGGGTGTATTTTGACTATATGATTAGCATGGCGGGTGTATTTTGACTATATGCTTAGTATGGTGGGTGTATTTTGACTATATGATTAGCATGGCGGGTGTATTTTGACTATATGATTAGCATGGCGGGTGTATTTTGACTATATGCTTAGTATGGCGGATGTATTTTGACTATATGATTAGCATGGCCGGTGTATTTTGACTATATGATTAGCATGGCGGGTGTATTTTGACTATATGATTAGCACGGCGGGTGTATTTTGACTATATGATTAGCATGGCGGGTGTATTTTGACTATATGATTAGCATGGCGGGTGTATTTTGACTATGTGATTAGCATGGCGGGTGTATTTTGACTATATGATTAGCATGGCGGATGTATTTTGATTATATGATTAGCATGGCGGGTGTATTTTGATTATATGATTAGCATGGCGGGTGTATTTTGACTATATGATTAGCATGGCGGGTGTATTTTGACTATATGATTAGCATGGCGGGTGTATTTTGACTACATGATTAGCATGGCGGGTGTATTTTGACTATATGCTTAGCATGGCGGGTGTATTTTGACTATATGATTAGCATGGCGGGTGTATTTTTACTATATGCTTAGCATGGCGGGTGTATATTGACTATATGATTAGCATGGCGGGTGTATTTTGACTATATGATTAGCATGGCGGGTGTATTTTGACTATATGCTTAGCATGGCGGGTGTATTTTGACTATATGATTAGCATGGCGGGTGTATTTTGACTATATGCTTAGCATGGCGGGTGTATTTTGACTATATGATTAGCATGGCGGGTGTATTTTGACTATATGATTAGCATGGTGGGTGTATTTTGACTATATGATTAGCATGGCGGGTGTATTTTGACTATATGATTAGCATGGCGGGTGTATTTTGACTATATGCTTAGTATGGCGGGTGTATTTTGACTATATGATTAGCATGGCGGGTGTATTTTGACTATATGATTAGCATGGCGGGTGTATTTTTACTATATGCTTAGCATGGCGGATGTATTTTGACTATATGATTAGCATGGCCGGTGTATTTTGACTATATGATTAGCATGGCGGGTGTATTTTGATTATATGATTAGCATGGCGGGTGTATTTTGACTATATGATTAGCATGGCGGGTGTATTTTGACTATATGATTAGCATGGCGGGTGTATTTTGACTATATGATTAGCATGGCGGGTGTATTTTTACTATATGCTTAGCATGGCGGGTGTATTTTGACTATATGATTAGCATGGTCGGTGTATTTTGACTATATGATTAGCATGGCCGGTGTATTTTGACTATATGATTAGCATGGCGGGTGTATTTTGACTATATGATTAGCATGGCGGGTGTATTTTGACTATATGATTAGCATGGCGGGTGGATTTTGACTATATGATTAGCATGGCGGGTGTATTTTGACTATATGATTAGCATGGCGGGTGTATTTTGACTATATGCTTAGCATGGCGGGTGTATTTTGACTATATGATTAGCATGGCGGGTGTATTTTTACTATATGCTTAGCATGGCGGGTGTATTTTGACTATATGATTAGCATGGCGGGTGTATTTTGACTATATGATTAGCATGGTGGGTGTATTTTGACTATATGATTAGCATGGCGGGTGTATTTTGACTATATGATTAGTATGGCGGGTGTATTTTGACTATATGCTTAGTATGGCGGGTGTATTTTGACTATATGATTAGCATGGCGGGTGTATTTTGACTATATGATTAGCATGGCGGGTGGATTTTGACTATATGATTAGCATGGCCGGTGTATTTTGACTATGCTTAGTATGGCGGGTGTATTTTGACTATATGATTAGCATGGCGGGTGTATTTTGACTATATGCTTAGCATGGCGGGTGTATTTTGACTATATGATTAGCATGGCGGGTGTATTTTGACTATATGCTTAGTATGGCGGGTGTATTTGGACTATATGATTAGCATGGCGGGTGTATTTTGACTATATGATTAGCATGGCGGGTGTATTTTGACTATATGATTAGCATGGCGGGTGTATTTTGACTATATGATTAGCATGGCGGGTGTATTTTGACTATATGATTAGCATGGCGGGTGTATTTTGACTATATGATTAGCATGGCGGGTGTATTTTGACTATATGATTAGCATGGCGGGTGTATTTAGACTAAATGATTAGCATGGCGGGTGTATTTTGACTATATGATTAGTATGGCGGGTGTATTTTGACTATATGATTAGCATGGTGGTGTATTTTGACTATATGATTAGCATGGCGGATGTATTTTGACTATATGATTAGCATGGCGGGTGTATTTTGACTATATGATTAGCATGGCGGGTGTATTTTGACTATATGATTAGCATGGTCGGTGTATTTTGACTATATGATTAGCATGGCGGGTGTATTTAGACTATATGATTAGCATGGCGGGTGTATTTTGACTATATGATTAGCATGTCGGGTGTATTTTGACTATATGATTAGCATGGCGGGTGTATTTTGACTATATGATTAGCATGGCGGGTGTATTATAAGAGGCATGAACTGCTTATCCTTCGCGAGAGCCTGGGATCACGCCCGGTGTTTATAATGCTTTGTGTTTGTCTTTGTCCTACTTTTTGTGTGCGCAATGACGAACTACACTGACATTACCAAAAGCCGGTTGTATCCCAAGCGAAGGGTAAATAGTTCATGTTTGTCATCAGACATTCGCCATAGTAAAGTCATGTAAATATCCTGTCTGTGATAGAGGAAATATCAAAAAATATATACGTGAAAGGTAAAAAATCCATTGCTATTCGAGTTAAATTAGTATGTTCGTAAAACCTGTCGACGCATGCGAGAATAGAATTATATAATCAATTTTGAATTGATTCAAATCTATAAAGTCTGATAATTGTATCCTAAAGACAAAAGATTAGAAAAAAATAAGTACATTTTACTTACAAACAGTAAAAGGAACAGTTGTTGCTTCAAAAGTTCCGATACATATAATCTCTATAATTCTGTAATTGCCTGTCCTTTAACAGTCCGCCCATAGATATTTCAATAAAGAATATCAAGCAATCTACGATATAAATATTAATTTTATATACAATTTAATATCAAATCAATCTATTGGATTTTAGAACTGTTTCGACAATGTGGTGTGCTTTTTGTTTTTTCATTTTATTATTTGACATTTTAATTAACTTGTTAACATGAACATCAAATATGTATTGGCTAAATGAAAGACAGCAACACATTTCTTTGTGACTGCGAGCTTACATTGAAGGGTGTAAAACATATGTACTCCATTTAGGTGTCAAACCACTAATTCACCAATCAGAGCTTAGATTGTAGTAGTCCCTTTTAAGAAAAACAGTTCCTGCCGGAACCTTTGAACCGTAATGAGAGCGGGAGGTTTGGCGCCTTAAAATCTGATTCAACCCACCATTTCTTTAGAAATGCCTGTACCAAGTCAGGGTCATTACGGTTTTCACAGTTTTCCGGTTGTTGACTGATTTTGTCTGTTTATATAATTATGAGTTTTGACTTTCCCTTTGTAAGATTGTTCGGAGTTCGGTAATTTTGTTATTACCTTTATTTGTAGTGAAAATACAGAATGGAATGGAATAATAAAAATTGATAATTGAAGTTAAATATATAAGGAATATTTTGAACCCAATTTTGATGGATTTAGCTGTATTTTAATAACTCTATGACGGATATGATGCATGACCTATAAATATTGAATTTCTGGGAGGAGGCCGAAGCTATTTTTAGAGTAGGTGTTTTTCATTGCCTGGCATTTCACTGCAAGATTTTAAACATGGCCTGCTATTTTGACAGAACGTAGTACGTTTCAGAAAATATATGGTGTTGGAAAGGTTAAACTTAAGATAAAATAGCCAGGTAAGCTCAAAAAAAAACAAATTTAGTATAAAATGTTATAGAAATTAATTAGTGGTTTTACACCTTAATATTAAAGAGGAATCACGAGGGATTAGCTGCGGTTGTCGTTGTACCAATGCGAACTGAAAGCGAATAATAATTGTCTTCTTTAAAATGTAAATAGCGTAGTGTTGATTTTAATATTGAAGGCAAATGATAGAGTGCGAGTACATAATGAATTAAGGTGGTACCTAACACTACAGGGAGATAACTCTTTAAAATCAGTTGAACGTTTTGATCATATGATGTTTGTATGCAGATTTCAAGCATCTCGGTGTTCAAAATCACAGAGGAAAAAGCTGCTATGTGGCTAGTGAATTTATAGCTCTGAGTCTGTTGGTTGGAATTTGTTAAAATTTTGATATTTATTACAGTGGATATATTCAAACACACTGCCAAAAAAATAAGAAAATTAAACGAGGAGATCAAATTTTACCTGAAATGTATGGTACCACCTTAAATGAAAAGTAAGGGACATATTATTAAGTTTTAAATTATCAAGTATTAATTTGTAAGTACATTTCAATATTGTCTACTGGACAAACTACATTGAAACTACTGTGAAATTATTTGCATGTTAATTGGCTATATGTTTGTTGATGACAACAATAAATCTATTTTATTTGCACATATGCTAGAAACATATAACCAACGACATGGAAAACAGAAGAAAAAAACCCTCCGAATTTCAACACAGGAATGAAGAAGTACATTTAAGATCAGATAGAAGTTCTTATTCCCAATAAAACCATGAAGATGATATCTAATTTCATTTAGAAGATAACTGTATTGTATTTGAAAATTTCACGGCATCAATTGGAGATTTGATGGTCGCAAATTCAGCTTACTGGCGACGCGTTAGCGGAGACAGTAAACGGATATTTGCGACCATTAAATCGACAATTGATGCCGTGAAATTTTCAAATACAATACAGTTATCTCCATCCTAATGTAATCATGTGTATAAATGTGTATTGCCACATTATTGACAAGATGACGTAAGCGGCTAAAATTCTAAAAAAAAAACATATCTCATGCTATTTCAACCGTGGAATTGATACCGTGAAAATTACAGCATTGTCCAATCACAAACCAGGAATATTAAACAACTACATTCGAATTAATATGTCTGAGTCATGGTAACAACAAACATCCGTTTGACTTGTGGCGAATATTGTCACTACTTTATTTACAAAACTTCATACAACACAATAATCTGATCAACAATTGGGTTGAAGAGACCAATTAAATGAACTGTTGACAGTGGCTAATGAGACCAATTAAATGAACTGTTGACAGTGGCTAATTAAACTAAGGACGGGAAATTATTGAATGACGGGCAGCCATTATTGACTTAATTAGACACCAATATGCCACCAGCAGTGTCATTAATAAATTTTACCATCTGTTTATCAAGATGAAAAGGTTATAATCGTCTTTATCATACACTTGTAGTTGATAAAGCTAAAATTTTACCCTGTAATAAAACTTTTAGTTTTGTTTAGAATAATAAGAGGAATCATGTTTATTTCACCCAGTTTCACAAGAATGGTTCAAGCGGGCTGTTAAATAGAGAATATTATATGGCCCTTTCCGTATCACATCCCGTATCAACCCGAGACACCAATATCATCCCTCGAGCTTTAGCTCGAGGGATGATATTGGTCGAGGGTTGATACGGGATGTGATACGGAAAGAGCCATATCATATTATGTTTATCATATACTAAAACATGAGAAAGTCTTGTTCTGTATTATGAACCTTTAGTCACGTGATCAATATCATTTTAAGGGGTATGATAAAGGGGTGATGATATCGATATCAGTCACGGCAGAAAAATACAGTCGTAATGTTCTTTCAGTATTATATATGCAAATTTCCTTTATTTAGTACTAAGTATATGATAAAGCAAGTTTATTAACTGCTTCCGGAATGTTATTACATGCCTTTCCGTCAATGTCCGTAAGCTCACTTCGTGAATTTCCGGAAAGCTGTGTTTAAAGACACGGCGGATTCAACTGTTTTCTAAAATATTTGCAAAGAAAATTATTAACTACCAATTTTTCTCTTAAGATTTTGAAAGTGCTTAAAAAACGTGCATTTATTGGATTTGCATATTAAAACAAAAAATTTCTTGTTCTATAATTATGTACATGTATTTAATCCTAGCCAAAAATGACTAAGCATTTTGGTACAAATCAGTTATTTCCTCTGTTGAAGTATATGATAAACAGATCATAACATGTCATTTTTCATATCATACCCTTTATCAACCCTCGTTCATATATCACCCCTTGAGCCTATCGGCTCTCGGGCTGATATCATCACCTTGGGCTGATAAAGGGTATGATATGAAAAATGCCATGCAATAATCTTTATTAACCAATGTAACAAAATACGTAGGAAACTGACAAGTTAATACAGATTCTTTAAGTGGTATTTATACAGGTCTTTGTATGGAAAAACAGGTTTAATACGGCTTCGAACTGGTCTTTATACAGGAGTGGGCATGCGAACTTAGCAATCAACAAAAAAATGGCAGACAACATAGCTGACACTGTTTCTACAGTTCCTAAAATGCCTGAAATTCCTCCTCGAAAGTCCGATAGGTATGCTAAATCAGGGGAGGAAATGATGGATGTACTTGTTGATGACATAATGAGATGAAGAACTATCCGAACAGTCAGAATTGTATGCGTTAACAGCAGCTTTAGCGGGGGCACCGAGCAACACTCAAACTGTTCATGAAATGGGTGTTTTGATATTTATCCTACATTATGTCCTCGTACAAACATTAAAATGTAGAATGTGTCGGAGACAACCACCGCTTAATAGTATTGAATAAAATTGGTTGTATGTTCACATTGGTGTATGGTTACTGAAAGTATCATGAAATGGGTGTCTTGATATTTATCCTACATTATTTCCTCGTACAAACATTGAAATGTGGAATGTGTCTGAGACAACCACCCCTTCATATTGCATTTATTGGTTGTCTTTTACATATTAGTGTATTGGATAATATTGGATGTTTTGATATTGGTTGTATTTTACACATTGGTGTATTGGTTAATAAAGGTAACATGAAATGGGTGTTTTGATATTAATCCTGTATTATGTCCTCGTACAGTCGTATTGAGTCTCGTACAGCTGTATTGACCCGAGGCAACACCGAGGGTCAATACAGCTGTCCTCAACTCAATACGACTGTACTTGGGACATAATACAGGATTAATACCAAAACACCCATTTAATAATGCTATAATATTTATCATCCCAAGTTGTGGAAGAAAGTCATAGCATACAGTCAAATCTGTATTAAGAGGTCACCTTTGTGACAAAGAAAACGTGGCCGTATAAGACTGGTGACCTTTTAAAAGAGGTTCAATTCATGTAAAATTTTCAATGACATAATAAGAAAAAGAAGACCTTTTAATACAGGTGACTGCTCAATAGAGGTGACCGCATGGGTAGGATTGCCTATAATGTGTAGAGTAAAAGGAATAAAATTCTAAACTATAAATCAAACAACGGAAAACAAATCGGAAGGGAATTTTCAATTATCATTCTTTTGTATTTATACTTTGAATCAAGTAACAAACCAATTTCCATGTATTGATATCTGGGTGCCACATTGGCGGGAATATGTGTTGCAACTGTACGGGCATGAAGAGCGCCGTCGCATACAACATTAACAATAATTATCGAATTAACATGATACCGCTTAACTCTTTACAAATTACAAATAAACGATAACATTAAAGGATAACAATTATAATATATGTATCAGTTCAATAAATGATTTTAATACTTTAATCATTAAAGTTAACTTAAAATATTGTCAGTATTGACTGATATGTCATAATTTTGAGATATGTCTTTCTACTGGTGGTTCAGATTTCGGCCGAATATATTGTAAAGGCTGAGTACATATAGTTTTCTATCTAATCGATACCCAATTTCCTAATCGCTTATTCAAATAAACAGCATTGTCAAATATAAAGTAATGCATAATTGTATATTTTACATCAATGAAATCATATACCAAGCCAGGAAAGTGAGCGGTAATATACTTTGGTGGTAGTGGTATCAATTTTGCCTATTTCTACTGTTTTTTATTGAATTTTGGAACTGTTCCGACAGTTTTGTATATTTGTTCTTTTTGTTTATCAATCTATTACACAAATCATTGATTAATCTGTAATTCATCGGCAGCCATAACTTTTTGGAACTGCTCCTATAGGTAAACCCATCAGATTGGAAATTTGACGGTGCCTTTTTTAGAAGGACCTGTTATTCGACCTTTCTAGATTTAATTTGCAACCTTTATAACGATGTATTGGATTCCTTACTGCTAATTTTAAATTCTAGGTCTCCAAGAGTTGTCTTAGATCAGAATAGTTAATCTTGAAACAAACATATATGATATTCATTTAAAGAAACTTGTATTTCGTCTGTTGTAATTGGAGTGTATTCTAAATTATAAAGCTTCATCTAATCAACGATTTGTCTGAAAAGAAATACACTTTTACAATTTTCTTGTTGGCCATTTTATTCCGAATCCGTGGGAAGTCTTTGGTTAAATATTGATGGAGAAAACATGATGTTTTGGTTCATTATATTTAGGATCACCCCGCTACGTTGCAACTTTGTGTACAATTGACAAATTTATTAAAGTGATAAAACAGAACTGTTGGATGTGTACCCATACACTGTATACTACAGATATATATTTACGAGTGTATAATTCTCTCTAAAACAACTTTGTCAGCTTACATACAAAACAATAAATGCATGTTTTCGTTTGTACAGGATTCATCTCAATACTGAGAACACTGTGAGCACCATTTGCTCTCCATTCCAACCATAAGAAAATCAATATTGGATCAGGAACGTGTTGGAATTTGTGACACTGTTAATCTGTACTACTTTCCAGACATATATCAAATATTACAAAAAAAAATGCTCCTGTTAATGGACATACGTGAATATAATTCACCTGCTAAATGTGGATGTTTATCAATCAAATTATTATTTGCATAGATAAAACAGACATACACTCACACTTAATGTCAGAAGGAAACATTATTCTTGTTTAATAATTCTGATACATCCGCGTCTGTTTTACTATTTTATTCGTCTAATATTATATTGGAGAGGCGGTGCGGTGAGCTTTTCTTCGAGGTGCTCTTGGCTTCTTTATCTTACATTGCACCATTCATGCATATAATTACTTGGTGGTATTCTCAGTCAACCATGGCTTCTTAAACCACTAAGCTTAGTAGTCACGATGTAACCTAATATTATTATTGAATGTGGTGCAAAACAGACGTTAAGTCAAACAAATAGTTAATCCATGTAGAATAAGAAACAGCAACTGGACATACACGACGAAGATGAAAGACTATGCAAGACATTTGCATATTTATAAACCTATATTTCTTATTTAGTGCTCATGACGCGTTTCTATGGTAACCTTCATCAGGTATGCTCATAGCCGAAAGATTGGAAAGACGAATAATTCAAAAGTTTTTGCGAGCAAGTAATAAACCAACGATGCCTAAACAAATGTGTCTGAGGAAGATTGGCCTTATGCTTAATAAAAGTGTCTGAGGAAGATTGACCTGATGCTTAATAAAAGTGTCTGAGGAAGATTGACCTTATGCTTAATAAAAAGTGTAAGATTGGCCTTATGCTTAATAAAAGTGTCTGAGGAAGATTGGCCTTATGCTTAATAAAAGTGTCTGAGGAAGATTGGCCTTATGCTTAATAAAGGTGTCTGAGGAAGATTGGCTTTATGCTTAATAAAAGTGTCTGAGGAAGATTGGCCTAATGCTTAATAAAAGTGTCTGAGGAAGATTGGCTTTATGATTAATAAAAGTGTCTGAGGAAGATTGGCCTTATGCTTAATAAAAGTGTCTGAGGAAGATTGGCCTGATGCTTAATAAAAGTGTCTGAGGAAGATTGGCCTTATGCTTAATAAAAGTGTCTGAGGAAGATTGGCCTGATGCTTAATAAAGGTGTCTGAGGAAGATTGGCTTTATGCTTAATAAAAGTGTCTGAGGAAGATTGGCCTGATGCTTAATAAAAGTGTCTAAGGAAGATTGGCTTTATGATTAATAAAAGTGTCTGAGGAAGATTGGCCTTATGCTTCATAAAAGTGTCTGAGGAAGATTGGCCTGATGCTTAATAAAAGTGTCTGAGGAAGATTGGCCTGATGCTTAATAAAAGTGTCTGAGGAAGATTGGCCTGATGCTTAATAAAAAGTGTCTGAGGAAGATTGGCTTTATGCTTAATAAAAGTGTCTGAGGAAGATTGACCTGATGCTTAATAAAAGTGTCTGAGGAAGATTGGCCTGATGCTTAATAAAAGTGTCTGAGGAAGATTGGCTTTATGCTTAATAAAAGTGTCTGAGGAAGATTGGCCTGATGCTTAATAAAAGTGTCTGAGGAAGATTGGCCTTATGCTTAATAAAGGTGTCTGAGGAAGATTGGCTTTATGCTTAATAAAAAGTGTCTGAGGAAGATTGGCTTTATGCTTAATAAAAGTGTCTGAGGAAGATTGACCTGATGCTTAATAAAAAGTGTAAGATTGGCCTTATGCTTAATAAAAGTGTCTGAGGAAGATTGGCCTTATGCTTAATAAAAGTGTCTGAGGAAGATTGGCCTGATGCTTAATAAAAAGTGTAAGATTGGCCTTATGCTTAATAAAAGTGTCTGAGGAAGATTGGCCTTATGCTTAATAAAAGTGTCTGAGGAAGATTGGCCTGATGCTTAATAAAAGTGTTTGAGGAAGATTGACCTTATGCTTAATAAAAGTGTCTGAGGAAGATTGGCCTTATGCTTAATAAAAGTGTCTGAGGAAGATTGGCCTGATGCTTAATAAAAGTGTTTGAGGAAGATTGGCCTTATGCTTAATAAAAGTGTCTGAGGAAGATTGGCTTTATGCTTAATAAACGTGTCTGAGGAAGATTGGCCTTATGCTTAATAAAAGTGTCTGAGGAAGATTGGCCTGATGCTTAATAAACGTGTCTGAGGAAGATTGGCTTTATGCTTAATAAAAGTGTCTGAGGAAGATTGGCCTGATGCTTAATAAACGTGTCTGAGGAAGATTGGCCTTATGCTTAATAAAAGTGTCTGAGGAAGATTGGCTTTATGCTTAATAAAAGTGTCTGAGGAAGATTGGCCTGATGCTTAATAAAAGTGTCTGAGGAAGATTGGCTTTATGCTTAATAAAAGTGTCTGAGGAAGATTGGCCTGATGCTTAATAAAAGTGTCTGAGGAAGATTGGCCTTATGCTTAATAAAAGTGTCTGAGGAAGATTGGCTTTATGCTTAATAAAAGTGTCTGAGGAAGATTGGCTATATGCTTAATAAAGGTGTCTGAGGAAGATTGGCCATATGCTTAATAAAAGTGTCTGAGGAAGATTGGCTTTATGCTTAATAAAAGTGTCTGAGGAAGATTGGCCTGATGCTTAATAAAAGTGTCTGAGGAAGATTGGCCTTATGCTTAATAAAAGTGTCTGAGGAAGATTGGCTTTATGCTTAATAAAAGTGTCTGAGGAAGATTGGCTTTATGCTTAATAAAAGTATCTGAGGAAGATTGGCTTTATGCTTAATAAAAGTGTCTGAGGAAGATTGGCTTTATGCTTAATAAAAGTGTCTGAGGAAGATTGGCCTTATGCTTAATAAAAGTGTCTGAGGAAGATTGGCTATATGCTTAATAAAAGTGTCTGAGGAAGATTGGCTTTATGCTTAATAAAAGTGTCTGAGGAAAATTGGCTATATGCTTAATAAAAGTGTCTGAGGAAGATTGGCCATATGCTTAATAAAAGTGTCTGAGGAAGATTGGCTTTATGCTTAATAAAAGTGTCTGAGGAAGATTGGCTTTATGCTTAATAAACGTGTCTGAGGAAGATTGGCCATATGCTTAATAAAAGTGTCTGAGGAAGATTGGCTTTATGCTTAATAAAAGTGTCTGAGGAAAATTGGCTATATGCTTAATAAAAGTATCTGAGGAAGATTGGCTTTATGCTTAATAAAAGTGTCTGAGGAAGATTGGCTTTATGCTTAATAAAAGTGTCTGAGGAAGATTGCCCTTTTGCTTAATAAATTACATTATTAAGGAACTAAATTTCAAGCATAAATTACTAGATCTTTAGTTTTATGTGTATGTTTTGTAGATCGTTGTTTGTCCTTTTGTACTTTTTCTTTTGGCCATTGTGTTGTCTGTTCTTCTTCGATATACGGATCCTGATTGCCCCTTTGGTATCTTCAAACTCTTCTTAGCCAATATTTCTTATATTTCCCTTACTTAAATACACATGTCGACCTGTCTATCTTTTTATCTTTCATATGTAAACAGAAGAAGGGATCGTCTCGTAGATATATTGAGATACGAGGAACGGTCGACATTGAAGACCACTTCCGGTTTATTGCGAGACGAAGAGCATTAAGTCTTACACTTAGTTGTTGGGTACCATCTAAATACAGGGAAAAGAGTCGTGACATTCACTGTTAAACTGAATGTTGCTGACTGGTTCCCGAGTACTAATCTCTATTGTCCGACCACTATGTATCATGTTAATTTATTTAAACATTGATATTCTTAAGTATTGAAAACAAATTGAATGGAAAAAATAAGACTTACTTGTCAATAAAAAAAAATCATAAGTTATATTCTCACTCAATTGAGTCCCTTCCTGGTAGAATTGATTCACGTTTTTGTAATTCATCAAATTTTCGATACATTATGCTCAAATTGCACTTTAATAGACTATCAACCTCAAATATAAGAAGCTATGCGTGACTGTTAATGGTTGCGCCGGATTTTTAGAAAATTAAATACTTTTTTTAAACAAGTAAATTAATGAAAGCAATAATCAACAAAACACTGCATAATTGTGGTTTAAAAATCAACAAACGTTTGTTCTCCCAGATAAAAATACCAGACTTATTTTTTTTGTTTATCAATTGAATAAACTCGAAAATGTGGTTACTAAAGTTTCAAAACAAATATCGGAATCAAGTACGAATTAACATCATAATATGCATGATTTCATGTTACCAGATTTGATATTTTTGTTTCGGTGCTTTTTTTCTTTTTTAATTTTCATTTTCGTTAATGTTTTTAAGTGTCAAGATTTAGTATTTCTGATTGTTACATTTGCACAATAACACAATTGAAGGATAATCCCATGTAGTGTTATTGACAATGTTGTATTTCTCTCTTGGTGATTTTTAACTAATGTAGTAGGAACTACTATCCCTTCCGGAGCACTTGAGTTCACCTCCAGTTTTTTGTTGGGTTCGTGTTGCTCGATATTTAGTTTACGTGGTAGTATTTTGTCGGTCATTATTTGTCTTTTTTCTTTTGGTCATTGTATTTTCTGTCCTTCTTCGATTTACGGCTTTTGATTGTGCCTTTGATATCATCAAAAATTGTCTTAAAAGTAAACTATTAATCGGATGAAATCTTTCGAATTAAAAAAAAATGATATGCTCATATACCGTCATGGATGACATAACTCAGAAGTTCATACAGCGTCCTATGCTTCAAGTACAGAGAAACGTTTTCATTGACTCATCACAAACGTATTTTTTAAATGTTTTTAGTAAATGGGTTAGGGTTATGGTGTTTAACGCCACTTTCAACAATATTTCAGTTATATCGTGGCGGTCAGTTTTATTGGTGGAGGAAACCGGAGTACCTGGAGAAAATCACTGATCTGCCGTTAGTCACTGACACATTTTATCAAATAATGATGTATCGAGTACACCTCGCCTGAACGTGATTCGAACAATTTTAGTGGTGATATGCACTGATTGCATTAGAAGTAGTTGTAAATTCAGCTACCATACGATTAGGACATTTACGGCTTCTTCAGTTAAAGTATTATGTACATTTGTATTTGTTTACAAGACGAATGTCAAACTCTTGAACTTCAACAAATACTATTCCTTCTAGATGAAAAATAGAAAAAAAACATGACTACGTCAGTAGTCTTGAACTCTTGAAAATCAACCGTAATGTACTGTTAACTCTTGTGTATGTTAATCTGTATTTAGATGGTATTTTAATATTGTGGAAGGAGTTTCATATTCTGTTGAATGGATGATATTTTACAATATCTATAATTAGAAAGACAAATAATATTGTTTGTCTCGTTGCATATTTTAAAGCATACATTACATTGTAAAAAAAAAAACTGGAGTGACGTCAAAGAAGGCATACTTTCGGATCAAATTGTGATAACATTCTGTGACGTCATAAAATCTTCAATAAACGTGATTTTATTTTTTTACGACCGCGCAATTTGACAGGAAGTGCGATAGTAGACGATATCAAATGTGTAGCCCGATAATATAATTATCAACTGTAAAGATCAAACGAAATCTAGAAATAGCAGTAAACATTCTTACTTGAAAAACAGGGAAATTATTTTCTTCATATTGTTATTTTCCACGAATTTACTTGATTAAAAATGATTGAAATGGTGTATTGAGATTATTTATATACATTTTGTGTTATTTATGATCATACAACAAGTCGTGGAAAAACTTTATACCATATCATGCTTGAGTGTGACTTTTTCCTTCACATGTCGTGTTTGCTTTCTACTTTTACTTTCCAATAAAAAAAAATCACGCTAATGTTCAAAAGGGCTAATTTCTGTACCTCCCTTAACATCAGAAATTTAACAGACAATAGTCGTGTTTGGTCTGAACAAGATCCAGTTTGCTAGGATCGTGTGGCTTTTATGAAACCTTGTACCTTGAATTAATTTCCACTCATTTTCCTTAGTTTATTTATTTCATCACATCCCAAATTACCATGGAATTTACAGTAGTAGTAATTAGGTCATCTGGTCCTAGCGGGGATGTGTGTATTTGTGTCAATCGAAAATCAAAGATAGCCACCACCGCAGGGAATATTTCCAATGTTTTTTCTCTTTTCCCAGTTGTAACTTTATCAATAAATTATTTATTTGTCAAGATGACCTTATTTCTATAAAATAAATCAATGTCTTTTTGACATCCAGTTGCATTGAAGACTTGCATATACCTGATGAAGGTTATTCCAGAAACGTACCTGATGAGATGTAGGATATTCCAGAAACGCGTCGTGCGTACTAAATTAGATATCTACGTTTTTATTTATATTTATTTCTGGTTTGAAATATAATCCAGTTGTTCCATGGGATATAAATATATTTGATTCCATGGATACAAAATATATCCTTTGCAGTTAACATTTCCATGTGTTGATTTTCAGCAGCAATAAATTGTTATAAAGCGAGCAGTCTTAATTAATATCTGATTATGTCAGGAATAGTTTGATATACCAATAAAAACAAACTCCATTCCTTATATGAGAAACACAGCCAAGATGTTTAAAGTGTATTTAACAGTAATATTAAAACATTTATACAGTATAAGCACCAACTAATATTAGGGGTAGTTTGGACATAACGTGTTGTTTTCTGCTCTTCATGGATTTTTTTTTTTTTGCTATATTTTTTATCACTTTCCCCTTTCTTATGGTGTATGCCATTCAAAAACATCTCTAATGCGTTTTTAACAGACGGTGTTATTGCAGTCGGCGCATAAAAAGTGTTTCGAGTTCGACTCCCGACTAAAAGTAAGATGCAAAGCACTACAAGTGCTTTCGCGCGCAGTGACATATACATATGTTAGCAGTATCTGACCTTTATTTAACGTGCTTACGTGACAGACATTGTTTATTTAAATTCTCGAAAGTCTAGTAATAATTAATTTCTATAAAGACGGGAAAGTTTCCGAATAGCAAACAATAGCAATCCAATATCAATTTTTTTCAAGCGTAAATTAAACGATACACACCTTTTAATTGCTGAAATAAAATAGGTCATTGAAATTATAACGAGGTTCTTTAGTGGATTACTCCACAACTCAAGTAAATAAATATACTTTAGTGTTTACAGAAAAAAAACCCCTGTAAATTTGAACACTTCAATCCATTTGTAATATCCAATGTTGATTAATTAATCAATGTAGCAATTGTTGATTGCAATTGGTTCTACCAGAGGTGTATCACACACTAGTATATAGACGATTAAACGAATAGTCATTTTCTATTCCTAATTGATCGTTTTTATGTAATGATTGTATCAGAATAAACGTGAACTATACAGAATTCATACTTTCATAATCAACATATTACCGATTTTTCCAATTATACATAGCGGGAAAATGTCTTATTTGAACCAATTTAGTATAATTGTCAGTGGCTAATGAGGGCAATTATTATATAATGTATATTTTTGATTCATTATATATATATGTGTAATAATGTCGACGGATATACCGATGTCAAATAATAACCACTTTCACTTCCATTCTCCTAAGATTAAGTATAAAAAGGAAGAGAGAGGACGTAAAATGAAATTTGAAAAAGGAAATGTGTTTGTCAATGTTTTTCTGTTAAATAAATCTTATAAACGTTGGCAGCTTGCAGATACAGAAGAAGAGTTCCTCCATGCAGCGGAGTTTGGAGATATCCCAACGGTAAAACGGATACTACTGGAAAACCCAAACCTGAATGCGGACTGTATAGATGCTTTGGGGCGTACTGCTTTACGACTTGCCGTCAAAAATGAACACCTGGAGGTAAGCTTTTTAAATAACTTCCTCATTATATAAATGTCGTTTATTTGTGTATTGTGCTACTTTGTATTTAAAGTCAAATTGTAGGATTTTAAACTTATGTGTGAACTATTATAATTTCAATGGTATGTTCAGTGTATCAATTTTGTTTGTCAAAAATAAAAAACAAAATATCATACACACTGTGGCAATCTCGTTAATATTTTCACCAGACTCTTAATCCAACAAATTTTAGACAGGATCTCGTTCCATTTATATTTATTTATTATTAGGCGGATGTCGTAATATGTGAGCTGTTTAAGTAGCGTCTAGATCTTTAGTTTTATGTGTATACTTTTTCTGTTGGCCATTGTGTTGTCTTTTCTTCTTCGATACACGGATTCTGATTACCCCTTTGGTGTCTTCAAACTCTTCTAGATGGAATACTATACTTTGTGTCACGTATTTTTTAAAGTTCCGGAAATGATAATTACAACATTTACATAAGTACTTGTGTCTAATTAAAGTGCATCTGACAGATTCTATCCACTTGAACTTTATTTTATCTATTCTTCGTTTGAATGGTTTTCCATATAGAGGGTTTATTCTTGTCCGTATAGAGATTTAACATTCGTTTTTCCTGGTAATATTCACTTCCTTTGTCATCGGGATTCTTCCTAGTGTCACCCAGTAAATAAAATAAAAGCAAAGAATATGTAGAGGACGTAAAACAACTTTGTCAAATTAAAATCGCAGAGAATCCTGGGATATACGTAGAAGTAAACAGAAAATTGTTATTTATAATAGATCTAAAATTACCGAATCGATATTTATATAATAATGTTGTGTTAGCAATGACTATGCCAATATAGTGGTCAAGGTTGAAGACATAGTGCACGACCCGAAGGGGAGTGCACTATGTCTTCAACTCTGACCACTATATGACATAGTCATTGCTAACACAACATTATTATTATTATTATTATGCTGACTGTTATCTGTAGACAAAATATATTGAGAACTATTACAATAAAGGAGGTCCTGATATTGGTGACTAATGTATTGGATCAGTGTGAGAATATTCTTTGTTTCATTTAAGGCTTTAAAAATATAAAGATTTTTGAAGTTTGAAATTTAATTAACAACAATAACAAGTATTAAAAAAACAGTAACATTATTACCGAAATGATACTTAATTTAAAACGCACAGACGACTATGATAGATTGACAGATTGGATCCACCCCCTTGCACGTGGACTACCTATATATAACTTGACACAGAGCTGAAAACCCAACCTTCCCCGCGTGAAACTGGCATAGTAGATGTACTATTTTTACATAGTATATCAACGCTATATAATTCTTTGTGATATATGCCAAAATATCGTATGAACTTATATTACAGAAGAAATTTACAGAAAGCATAATAATAAACAATTCAGGGTCCCTTTACAAACAAAGATGGTACATTATATACTTATTGACTGGGTATGAGGGAATAGCAAGTTTGCTGTCCCCGAGACACTGACTATTGACCGAGGCAAAGCCGAGGTCAATAGTCAGGGTCGAGGGGACAACAAACTTGCTATTCCCGAATACACAGTCTATAAGTATTTTATTATACCGAAAAACATTAGACTCATAGTTGAATGATCACCTAAAAATGATAAAGACCAATAAAATCACGCATCTTTTGCCAGTATTTTGCATTCTAAATCTGAATATTGTCTCATGGACATTTTTATGATATTTCCCCAATCATTCATAAGAGTTTGATTCTTTTGAGAAAGTAGACTTCAACATAAATGTACATGGTGACTACAAGTCTTATGAAAATTTTGAATGTTTTTGAAATTTTTGAAATTTTGATTTTTTTTTTTTAATTTCAGAGTTTTCGTTAGTAGACGATGAAGTCCGAGTGTTCCGAATAAATATAAAACTTTTATCCAATCCGGTCGCGGAGCTAAAAATCCGCGAAACAGTGTGACGTTACCGGTCAAATAGTAAGAAACTATTGACCGATGACCGCCGGTACAGTTACTTCTCGTCATTAGACTTGAAAAAATAGTAAAACTATCGAATTTATTTTTATATAGAAATTTATAACTGAGGTATAATAATAAATGTTAAATATCCGTAGACAAAGTCAAAAGGGTTCTCATTCATCCATATTATCATGTGAGAATATGATACATGGACCGTTTACATTGCCATGAATAATTGCTGCAAATTGGAAAATCGGTCCATGTGATACGGAATCGGTTGGCCGAGTGAGTAAACAGTTCAATATCACTAACCCTAAGCCAAACACAAAGATGGTTATTCAGTTCCGAATCTGCTTAACTTAGTATGCAATCCAGATGCTATCGACCTTTTGTTTGTTTTGTCTTTGTGTTTGTCCTGTTGTTGTTTTTATATTCGGGTGTCTGTTTGTTCGTATTCTTTTTCGTCTTTCAAAAAAACAAAGTAAAAAAAACAAATAAACAAGAAACTGTTAAGAAAGTAATTTTCGAATAATTCAGAGTCTATTTTCTAAATATATTCTAATTATATTGCTGTCACCTCAAAAAATCATGCGTTTTCAAAATAATGCAACCTCTATCAATGTTTGAAGTCTGTTGCAATAAACACTGGAGGTCAACTAAATTCAAGATATTTTTGTTCAGGCGGGAATAGGGATAAGCTCATTTATTTGCTCAACAGGACAATTCTTTATTTCATTTCTCTGTTATTTCCCCTATGATTCATTTTTTTTTATGATTTAAGGTGGTACCATACACTTCAGGTAAAATTTGACCTGCTCATTTAATTTTCTTATTTTTTTCTTCGGAGTGTGTTTGAATACATCCACTGTAATAAATATCAAAATTTTAACAAATTCCAACCAACAGATTCAGAGCTATAAATTCACTAGCCACATAGCAACTTTTCTCTCTGTGGTTTTTATCACCGAGATGCTTGAAATCTGCATACAAATATCATATGATCAAAACGTTCAACTGATTTTAAAGAGTTATCTCCCTGTAGTGTATGGTACCCCCTTAATTACAAGTTTAGGCAAGTATATAGATATAATTTGCATAAAATATAAGGCACTGTTGATGTTGTTTTGAAAATTAGGTATAGATTCATTTTTTATGATTTAATCACAAGTTTAAAAATATATATAGATATAATTTGTATAAAAGATTATGCACTGTTGATGTTGTTTTGAAAATTAAATATACTTCGAAATTTCACTTATAGTTGTTCGTTAATAATTTAACAAATTCAGACATGGTTATGACTATGTAGAAAAAAAAAGTCTATGGTCCAATTCGATGGCATAATTAATATTCATATTTTTTTTTTTGCTTTTAGTAAAAAATAATGTGAATAAAATCCCTCTCCATGTGTGTAGAGATATTAGCGAAAACACACTATTATAAGTTAGTACTTTTATTTCTAAGAACTGTAGTTTTATCATATTTTTTTCCCCACATTTCTTGATTAAGATAAATATATTTCTTTTTGAAATCTATATGTGCGAGTAAAACCAATGTCCTTAAATTTGAAAGCAATTTTTCTCAAAAGCATAAAATATTGACTGTCTATCATATTTGAAGTGTATAGGAAGCGTCGTGGTCATGATCGTATAGTAGTTAGATTTACTACTACCTATGCAAGCTGTACCTATCACCACTAACGTTGTATGTTCGAATCCATCCCACTCAGGCGATACAACAGAATGTGATAAAGTTTGTACGTGACTTACGGCAGGTCGGTGGTTTTCCCCGGGGACTCCGGTTTCCTCCACCAATAACACTGACCGCCACGATATAAAAGACATATTGTTGAAAGTGGCATTAAACACCATAAACCAGCCTTAGTGGTTTACAATAACGACGATAAATGCAATAAAACAAATAAAAATGCATTGTCAATTCTGCAATGGAAGAGATGTTTCGATTAGGGAAGTCAAATGATGCATACAATAGGTTCCTTAGACGTGATCGTATGGTACTTGGACAGTGGACTATATACGTATGCAATCAAAACCTGTCACCACTATGGTCTGTGTGTTCGACTCGGGACCATGGCGGCTTGTAGTTGAAACAACCTTATGTTATTATTTGCAAGAAAAGTTTGATGATATCAAATAGATAATCAGAAGCTCTAATTCGAAGGACAGAAAACAAAAAAGAGAAAGAACAAAACGATGGTCAACAAAACACTAGGCAGAAAACTAATTATTGCGTTACAAAGGATTCCTCTTCCAAAATTTAAGGATATTACAAATATTTCGTACAATTAGCAATAGTAAACGTGATATGATGGAAAAATGCGAGAGTGCAAATAGTGTGCACACGTGAGTAAGTGTGCACGTTTCTATAACATGTATATGATGCATGATTTGGAAATCAAATCGATTTTACGATTCATTTGGTTCGTGACAATGATTCACGATATTGACTTTGTGTTATTATAATTGGATATAAAGATACTGAACTCTTTATAATGAACGACGAATAAAGTACTTGTATAACCGTTATATATACAGTCTGACCAAAGTTAAGCACCACCTGACTTGTTTCAATAATATCTTTTCTAATAATGAATTTATTTCAAATCGGTTTGCTGTTTTCGTTACCTGTACATACATACTTACTTAACTGTGAAATAGGTTATTGATCGATTTTTATTTATGTGTATATGACAGGGTGTGTAAAGTGCCACGTGTACTTTTCAACATTTGTGTTTGCGAACGAAAGCTGATTTTTGTTTGTGTAGTTTTAAGTTTCATTTTCTATTGGTTTGGTATGGTGCGGCGAAAATTAACCATACCAGAAAGGTGGCAAGCTGTTGGCATGCATAGCGGTGGTTTTAGCCATAGAAGGGTGGCAGACCACTTCAGGGTTAACCATTCCATCATTGTACGACTGATGCAGCGTTTTCGTCAAACGGGAAATGTTACTGACCGTTCACGTGCAGGTAGACCTCGCAAAACGACGCCGAGAGAGGACCGGCTCATATCCAGACGGGTGCGGCAACAGCCGTTCAGTACAGCTGGTGCACTTCGTGGTAATTTAGCGTTTGGAGGCCACATTAGCACACGCACTGTAATCAGACGCCTCCACCATCAGGGAATGCGAGCGCGACGACCCATAAAACGTCCACAGTTGACATTACGTCATCGCCATGCTCGATTTGGCTGGTCACATGATCATTTGGGGTGGATTATTCGCACATGGAGACGAGTCCACTGGTCTGATGAAAGTCGTTTTTTGTTACGTCCTACCGACGGTCGTGCAAAGGTTTGGCGGCAACGAAACACTTCATTTCAGGACAACCACATTTTGGGCACAACTGTTTTTGGGGGTGGGGTGTAACTGTCTGGGGTTGTTTTTCCATTGACTGTAAGTTGGACTTGTACGTTTTTGATGGTAATCTGACAGGCCAAAAATACCGTGACAATGTGCTCGCTCCACGCGTAGTCCCCCATTTCGACAATCATGCGTTGGTTGACAGGCCAATGTTCATGGACGACAACGCTAGGCCACATAGAGCCCGAGTTGTACAACATGTTTTACAGCAAGAGGCTGTTCAGACAATTCCATGGCCTGTGATGTCGTCAGACATGAACCCTATAGAGCATGTATGGGACTTTATTGGCCGAAAAATTAACCAACGCAATCCAAAATGTCAAAATATTGACGAATTAAGAACTGCTATCTTACAGGAGTGGCAACAGTTCCCCCACGAACGGCGTAGGCGTCTTGTGCGAAGCATGACGAGGCGTGTTACAGAACTTCACAATAAGCGCGGTGGATATACTCGTTATTGATTTTTATGCCTTACACATACGCACAATAGATGCATTTAAAAGTTCTTAAAATCTGAAGACTCTGCATTTTAATGCAATGTTAAAAACTTCCATCAAAGACAAACTGGTTATACGTTTTTCCAGCGCCTGTTTTGAACCCCATTTTTGCCACGTCATAGTCACGTCTTTCAGGATGATAAATACTTCGTAGATTGGTAATGTTAGAGCCCTTGGTGTAGTCTTTTAAGAAGTGTAAGAAAAATGGTGATATCTATTTTATTGTTTTAACAGTATTGATGTAAAAAAAATATATCGATAAAAATATAGGGTGGTGCTTAACTTTTGTCGGAGTGTATATATACATGTAATACTAATACATCTACGACATATAATATGTATTACATATAGAATTATAAGACCTTAAGGTTTTTTTTTTAATAGAAATGTGATATACGAGAGTTCAATTGCATTTGATACATCCACATATGGCAAAATCGTGGCTACTTTTTTATTCATGAGGTCATGAATATTCACGAGACGATTGTCACGTGACTTAATTTTTAAAATAAATTCATTACAAAGCAATCCATATTGTTGTGTTTTTATCCCTTTAGGCACCTCATATTACTTTCTTGATCACGTGATTCGTTATTTTTATTTCAACCGGTGTCAAGATACAGACATAATTCTGTATGGAATATATATGTTTCCATTAAGTTTTAAATACCTCAAGGGACCTTAGACATATATTCCCCGTCATGGCATCAAACTCATTGAAATTTGAAGCTGCTAGGAACCTTTGTTCTTTATTTATGGAAATGTTTACATGTTTTCCCCGGAACTTTAAGACCGTTTATAGTGTCTTTTTCGATGTTTTCTCCTGCGATTTTTTTACTGTTTGCATAGATATTGAAAGAATAATATATTCATTTTTCTGATATCACTGATAAACCATTGTTTTATATCAAAATTAATTCATATTTGGGAATTGAACTGAAAACGGTGTCAGGGTAAATTTTCGTACATCGCAAATTGACCAGGAGTTCTATTATTTCTAAAATAGCAAATTTTTGAAACTTTGCCATTGAAATTGACAAGAGCATCGACCACATTTTTACTAAATGGCGACGTATGTAAATGAGGAAAACGACCTGATTTTGCCATATATATGCATTTCAAAACAGTACTATTTCAACTTTCGTCATCTCCGGATTCATTAATTTCCTTTCTCGCGATAAACTTTGTATTCATGCATAATGTTGTACACCTCGCCTGAGCGGGATTCGAACTCACAACGTTAGTGGTGATAGACAATGATTGCACAGGTTGTTGTTAATCGAACTACCATACGATCACGACCGCCCCTTAACCCCAGTACAAGTTCTCCATAAACATACAAACACACATAACTATAAATGGTAAATAAAAATAAATCATGTGTTTATCTTACACAACAAGGATGGTTAAACTAATCACCATAATTTGATACACCCAAGAGATACCACAAGGCAGATGCCATTGTTTTCCAGTGCAGTGTCTTTGATAGCTGTGAATACCGGAAGCAATGTAAATGAAAAGTCAAATCGGGATCCATAGTTACACTTAACAAAGACTAGTTATTAACAACCTCTAGCGGAAGTAAAGCATTTAGTAATATTATAGAGTATTCATCTTTGTTTACTCATTAATTTATTTCTAGAAAACTGTTTACTGGTATCATTAATTTAAATGGAATGTTCTCCTTCTGTATGATTTATTTATCAACCCGTTTAATATAAATATTGTTCCGGTGTATTTACTGCTGAATGCACAACACGATTTGGTGTTGTTTAATTTCTATTAATAGCACATCATTTGATAAGTTCCTTCCACACGTATAGATTACCGCAAATGCCGGTTTTTAAAAATAAAACGGGAGCCATCTAAATCCAAGAAGAGACAAACAAAGTAACTGAGTGATAAAATCAATAAAAAGACGATACCCAACAGAAACAGACATGTGTTTAAGAAAAGCTTAAAGATTCCAAAGGGTAATCAGAAGCCGTAAATCGAAGACAATGAACAAAAGAAAAAGGACAAAAGTGCAAGCAATGATCTACAAAACACTACACAGAAAACTAAAGGTTGAGCACCACGAACCCCACTAACAACTGGGGGTGAACCCAGGTGCTTCTTATTTTTCTCTTGTTTAAGTTTTACCATGAGGTAATGTTGTTTTTCAGTTTTTCTTTTTCTCTTGGCTATTGAACAACATACATTGCATTAAAAATACCCTGTTTTAATAAAAATGAAAAGAAATAACACACATTGGATATGTTCCACTTATCGTAAACACTTCCCGATCCTTTCCTCATTCTTGACTTATCACCGGTTTTGTAACTAGATTAATACGACGGGTGCCACTAGTGGAGCAGGAACTGCTTACCCTTCCGGGGCACATGAGTTCACCCCCGATTTTTAGTAGGGTTCGTGTTAATCGATCTTTAGTTTTATATGTATGTTTTGTAGATCGTTGTTTGTCCTATTGTCCTTTTTCTTTTGGCCATTGTTGTCCTTCGATTTACTGAGTACCCCATTTGGTATCTTCAAACTCTCCTTACAAGAATTCTCTGATTCTAAAATTCTCCATCATTCTTATTCATGTAATACTTACAAAAATTAAAACTGTGTGAAAGATGCTGTTGAATTATATCGCTATACTGATTACTTTATTTTCTTTTGTTGGGTATAATCCCAGTAGTGAGTAGAACATATTTATATCGGTCGACCATTTTTTTTCTCGAAACATCCATCCCACTATTCGAGACATCTGAAATTAATTAATCAGAATGAAAACTACTACCCTATTTGTTGTGGGGTTCATGCTCCTCGATCTTTACCCATTTGTAGATCATCGTTTGTCTTTTTGTCCTTTTTGTATTGTCTGCCCTTCTTCCATTGGCGTCTTATGATTATCCCTTTGGTATCTTCAAATTTTTAGAACTATGAATGGACAACATTTCTACTTAGAACTGTCCAGGGAATTTCTGAATTTAATATAACGAGATCGACTGCATTGTGTTTTTTTGTGTTGTTTATCTTTTTGTTTGCATTTTTTGCATTATTTTACCGAAGATTTTCAAGTTTTCACCGAATGTGGTTTGTTGTAATGTATGATAGTTGTGTTCTTTTAAAGTACAATATGTGCAATATATATATTTATCAGCAGGGAATGGTGCACTAAGATGTCTTATCTTTGCAGAATACACTTTATCATCATCTTAAAATGATAATTATTGTAGATATCTTTAGAATAATCAATTTCTCACGATTTCTATTTTCCTCATTAATAACTTTCCGCGGGGAAATCACGCATATGTCAATTTTATAGTCAAGTAGATAACGATCATTTATAATTATGGCAATTTGTTTCGATAATATTTTCTAAAATCCATATATACAGATACAAAGAAGAACATTGACAGATTTTTTTGGGTCCGTGTTGTTCATCTTTTTTTTTTCATTTTGTTTTTGTGTTGTGTTTTTTTTTTTTGTGTTTTTTTGTGTTTTTTTTTTTGTCTTCGTTCTGTGTGTTGTGCCTAATGCTGACTGCATCTGTATTGTCCATTCTTGATTGCCCCTTCGATTTTCTCTAACGTTCGTTTATTCAATCAATATTTATTTCAATTCGACCGTCACTTACCTGTCAAATAAATCCACCAATATTGTAGTTTTCTCCCATCATGATTTGATTTGCCCAAAGAACACCTTTGGAATGTCATGCACCCGAATTAAGCTATTTTTTATAAAGACATTGATTGATTGATTGGATATAATATCAACTGCTTTCAACTGTACACATGATACTGAGTCAGAATATATATGGGAAGTTATCTCTATAGTTCTATTTTATATTTCAAAAAATGACCCCCTTTTGGTTCCTTATATCTTGAAAAGCATAATAGCTAGATCAAAACAACTGATATTTAAGTGAGAGCTAGATTTATACAGAATTTGATGAAATAAACCCCATCAAAATCTGTTCAGTAATAACCTACCATACATTTACCAAGATGATAAAACGGCTCAGTGATCACTGCCGTCTATAGTATACATATCTTCATAATGATATTTAGAAAAATGTTGGATTTGTATTGAGCTTTACTTGTTGCAAACTTACAGCTAGTCTGGCGATGTATTTTCTTTATTGTTATTATGTAAATCATGTAAAAGTTTGTACTGCAAGTCCTGTGTACATTTACATTTCTGTGTGGTTGTAGTAACTCCCTTCAATTTTAATATTTAGTAAAGGCAAAAGGCCTAGGGAAATGATAAGCAAATCAAGAATCATTTTGAAGTTATTAATTTTTTTAATGTTTTTATGTAGATCTAGATCCTTCCCATTTATAAAACATATATAGATTAGCAATTGATAAGATTTTTACCTGCTGCAACTGTAAGAAATGTTATGGATATCAGCCAAAGATCTTTACATGTTGATGCCTGTATGCCTCTTAATCTTGAACATTTCGCATAACTCTTACTAGACATCTCGGTACCTGGACATTTCGGTACGGACTTGGACAAGTCGGTACTGAATTGGACATCTCGGTACTCGGTACTGGACAGTTCGGTACTGACTTGGACAAGTCGGTACTGAATTGGACATCTCGGTACTCGGTACTGAACAGTTCGGGACTTGGATGAGACAATTCGGTACTGACCACAATTGTTTGGTACATGTATTAATTGTCAATAGTTTTGTACTAGTAATTCTTCAATATATGACCCAAAAGTGGATGGATATGTGTTTATGATAGTTCCAGTGTAGGTCGATCCCGGAGATCGTTGTTTTTGTATTGATTTTTATTTTCATTATTTTGATCTTTGCTTCAGATACCACATCTTCGCTAGGCAAGGGTTACGATTCGGGGTCCTCCTTCTCTCTACAGAAGGGGAACCGAATCGTAACCCTTGGCTAGCGAAGATGCAAATACCAGTGTCTCGCGAGTTTCTCATGATAAATTGATTTTTATTTCTGTTTGTGTTAAAATGGAATTTACTGTTACTGTTTTATTTTTGTGTATTCACTAATATGTGTTCCATATTAACCAAATGCAATTTTTAAAACCTAATTAACGTAACACAATAATTGTTTATTGTTATAGACGCTAATCTAATTAACTTTATAGGGAGGTTAACCCAGTTAGTGACATGATTAGCTTATTCTATCAGTACTAGGGGTCAGAAAAAGGTGTCATATCATGTCATTAACATGTTCTCGCCATGATATAGCTGAAAAATTGCTGAGTTGACGTTAAATAATATTCACTCAATATTAAGACCATAGAAAGAATGCACTGTGTAAGAATGAAAAAGTTAGGCCTGGGAATTAAAAATAACAGGTACATTATAATTGTCTTTATTTCGTTTGCATCACATTCAATAAATAACATACATATATAACTTAGAAATAACTGAGCACATACATGAAATAAATGGCATTTTATTGTCTTTATTTTGTTTGCATCACATTCAATAAATAACAACATAGCAACATTTCAATTTAAAAGACTGAGCACACACATACATAAATTATAAATAACTGAGCACACACATACATAAATTATAAATAACTGAGCACATACATACATAACTTATAAATAACTGAGCACATACATACATAACCTATAAATAACTGAGAACATACATACATAACTTATAAATAACTGAGGACACACATACATAACTTATAAATAACTGAGCACATACATACATAACTTATAAATAACTGAGGACATACATACATAACTTATAAATAACTGAGCACATACATACATAACCTATAAATAACTGAGAACATACATACATAACTTATAAATAACTGAGCACATACATACATAACTTATAACATACATACATAACTTATAAATAACTGAGCACATACATACATAACTTATAACATACATACATAACTTATAAATAACTGAGCACACACATACATAACTTATAAATAACTTAAAGCACTATTCATTGAAGTTCATAATGTTTACTCTGCTTGTGGTCCGTAAATGATACCACAACTGGAAAGAAGATGGCTGACAGAGATCTCCATTATATATTTTCTTCGGCTTGGCAAATATTTCTCAAATAAAATTCAACTTCTATCGTCTTTTGAAGTCCAACAAAAGATTAAAGCATTGATCTATGATCAAAGAAATTAAATTTGGTAATTAAAGCTATCTGATTAAAACAGTTATGTAATCAAAGCAGAAATGAAAATAATCATCTCGTTAAGGGACTTAATTATCAAGTCAAAAGTTATTTACAAATATTAATGAATTGTCTCTTTGACGTCAATTTAATTAAAGATGATTAAAAAAACACATAAAAATATGTATAAACAACGTCTAAATGTAAAACAAAATACAAAATAAGTTTTTAAATTTAATCAAATTATTATTCCTTGGAAGTACCGATTTGCCTTTCATTCAGTACCGATATGTCTAGTACCGAGTACCGAAATGTCCAGTACCGAGTACCGAAATGGCGCATATGTTCAGTACCGAGATGTCCAGCTATCGAGTTGTCCCGATACCCTTTTTACCTCTTAGCAGGATGAGATGGAGATCGGTAGGTCCTCTTCTGTCGTTTCCAATAGACTCCCAATTCATCTCTATGTCTTGGACATGTTTGAAAATGTACTATAAAAGTGTCTATTGCAAATATTCAACTTCTATATAGAATAAGAAGACCTTCTCGGGAGGTCAATACCACATGTCATCATGATCATCACAAGACGTTGGGCACCTAGGCCGT
The DNA here is from genome assembly GCA_963383655.1 of Bathymodiolus septemdierum. NCBI lineage: Eukaryota > Metazoa > Mollusca > Bivalvia > Mytilida > Modiolidae > Bathymodiolus > Bathymodiolus septemdierum. Next base: position 80,362,653 of record OY726521.1, read on the forward strand.
AAATGTCTTTGAGTTGGCTTGTTACATTGGACAACTGGGACACATATGACAGTAGAAGCATAATGTTGTGATGGGACACACTCTGATTTAGACTAAAAAAACACATTTAAGCCAACCTTGGTCATCAGGAATGACATATTTACCGCCGTTTCATTCAAGCATGCATTTCCAGTGTAAACATTGAAAAGTATTTCAGGGGAGGTAACTAAGTAAAATATGGGGCATCATGAAGGGTATTTTAGTGATGTTTTGTTTAAATTTTGTAATAATTTGTTAATTAAGACTAAAACTAATGCAGTGTAAGTACCAGTTTACATAATTAGAAAGGAAAGTGTATATGTGGTGCATAATATGAAGAATATTTTGGTGATTCAGATAATAGGAATATTTTACTCTGGTAGTTGAAAAAGGAGTTCCTTACGGCCACTTTTCACCCCTTTTATTATATTTGCACCAACTACAACATAGATATTATTTATCAAGTATTTATATGTAATTGATTCAATATAAATATGTGAGTTCCAATCAGTATTGGGGGATTATTTTCAGAAAAATTCCTACTACCAGTCAAATATTTTCCCACTTTTGTCTTTAAAATCACCACTTTTCATTTGTTCAAAAAGTACTATAATACTCATTTGCAAAGCAAAATATTCTACATACTGAATATTTTATCCCCGTCTGTTATGAAAATAACAAAAAGAAACATATTTAGGCGTTACCTTACAAGTTAATAACTTTTTTAGAACACCATACTATATCACTCCTTTTTACCTCTCCTTATTTGGAAAGTTGGCAAGATGCCAACTTGTATGCTTTAATGATTAAATTGACTTTAAAAGGTTGCTAAGATGTCACAGTTGCCTCTAAAACATAAAAACTACATTATTTGCCTCTTCAATCGACAATACGGTGGTATTCAAAGAGAGCAATTTTACACTTGAATATGCTTTCTCTGGTAGTTGAATTTGTTCTAAAAATAGAAATGGCTATTTCTAAAAATAGAACCGACCCATTTGCACTTTTGATGGTATTTATGGAGTCACTACATGTTATCCTTCTGGACACATATGATATAAATCTGATTTTCGAACCTTGCTTCTGGACGAAATTTTAAATTTTGCATGGTTTTTTCATAGACAAGCTTTTAAGTGTCAATTCAGTCTGATTTAAATTTCCTTCGGTGACTTCGAGCAAAAACTAAGATCAATTTTACTATAATTTCTATAATTATTTGTAAGATTGATTTGACAATCTATCTGCTGTTTGTTTTTCTTCGTCGAATGATACGCCTGGGGAATGGTTGATAGACTGACACAAAATAGGGGGAGAAAAATGGCTTACCTGCAATTAGTTCTACATGACTGTGTGAACCATATGAGCAGTAGATTCTCTAAAAGTAAATATTTAAACGTTTTATATCAGGAAAACAAAATCAACTGTTAACTTTAGAAATACTCGGCGTGTTCACCGTGGCGGATAGGGATATCCCTCTCGATGGTGTGTTGTCAGGAAAGTCTGACAGAGGACTGTTGTGGGTACGCTAAAACATGCACACTTAAACACCTGTTTTTGTAGATTTCAAACAAGAGTAGGTGCATTGCTGCATCTACAAAAGACCAATTTTTCGTCCCTACCCAACTGTTAATACTTTTTGCAATATATCGTTGAAATTGTTCTCTTCTTGAATATTGCAGTAATACTGTCCGCTGGACATAAAGCAGTAATCAATCAATCAATACGGCTTCTAGTTACCCCTTTTAATAGTATCTTCAAAGCTGTTTTATAAATATTTATTGTTTATAAAATGCCATGGATTTGGAGGTTTTTTTTTTGTTAAGGTTTCGCAAAGCAAATTGATTTGTGGTCTTCGAAATGTGTTTTATAATAATCAATTCCTTCTAATTAATTACCATTTCAAAGTGTTTTAGAGTATTAATTAATATTACACATAATATGAAACACACAAAAAGTACCAAACTGTCGCAACATTATTGATAAAACCTCTGTGGTTGATTCTTATTTGTATTTTTTATATCGGAAATATTGATGATGATATTTATATTTGAATACTGTACAATTATTTAATAAGTTTTTGGACACCCCTAGATCGATGAGCTCTTAACATCTACCTAATTGATGCTTCAAGCTTACATTGTGGATTGATTTATTTCTAATTGGCCTGCAGAAAGCAGTATTTCAGCTATATGTATGACAAGAGCATATCTATAAGCAATACACTATTCAGGCAATTAGGTGGTTCTGGGGCGGGTCTTATTCGTCCAGCATAGCTACTGAATGCTTTCTTGTCGTGGTGACCATAAAATGAAGAACATCAATAAAGATACTAATCTATAAATTTGGAGCTCATCTGAGTTTCAGATGAGCTTTATTTCATATTCACGTGTAGTACATCCAGATCCTCTCTCATATACACTATTGGTTAAATTGAAGTTATCACATCGAAAGATTTACAGGCGCCACTATTACTTGGTTAACCGCTACGGAATATCTGTGTCACAAATGACCACGGAAATGGTCCACTTGTCGTAAGCACTTCTTGGCCCTGTCCTCATTCATGACTTATCACTGGGTTTGTATCTAGAGTAACACGACGGGTGCCTCACGTGGAGCAGGAACTACTTACCCTTCCATAGCACATGAGTTCACCCGCATTTTTTAAGTGGGGATTATGTTGCTATATCTTCAGTTGTCAGTGTAGTGCTTTGTAGATTGTTGTTTGTCCTTTTGTCGTTTTTCTTTTGGCCATTGTGTTGTCTGTCCTTCTTCAAATTACAAATTTTGATTACCCCTTTGGTATCTTCAAACTCTTCTTGTATTTATATTTTCAATGTCACTAGCGATCAACATGGTCACCGGAAGTCGATAATTCACAAACGTCAAAGTGGAACCTAGTTATCTTTAATATTTTTTCCAGAATAAAATGCGAGGCGATATATATAGGAAATTTTATTATGACTTTGTTTACATAGCCAATGAAGAACGTCCTGTTAGAACTGTAATTATTTCTGAAATTGTCCAGTGAGGAAAGATATGATCAAATGAAAAACAAAAAGTACCACTCTTTCGGAACGATAAAAGCTTATTATAACGTCAATATTTGAATAACATACATGTATATACTAGTACGTTTTAATTTAGTATCTAATAGAAGTCTGAATAAAACTAGCAATTACCATGGTTACAGTTATATGTCCTTATTTGCTTTATTTTGTTTTTACAGATTGTTGAAGTCCTACTTGATCGGTCTAGTGGACATCATATATATGAAGCCGTCTTGCAAGCCATTAGCGCCGGACATATACAGATTGCCGAAACTATCTTGAAACATCGACGATATCTTGAAATGTGGAAAGAACGGAAAAAACTTGGGGATGATGACAATTTCTTTAAAACTGTATACGAGGAATCGCAGTTTTCGCCTGACATAACGCCACTAATTCTAGCGGCACATAAAAACCAGTATGAGGTGGTGCAGCTTCTAATGCTCAGAGGAGAAATCATAAATAAGCCACATAAATTTCAGTGTGCTTGCCAGGAATGTACAAACAAGATGAAATTTGACAAACTACGTTCTGCAAAATATCGCTTAAATGCATACAGAGGATTAGCTAGTGAAGCCTATATTTCATTGTCCAGCAAAGATCCTGTTTTGACTGCGTTTGAATTAGGAGCTGAGCTTAAACATCTATCAAAACTCGAGAAATATTTCAAGGTATTCTTTTTAAGTCTATAATGTTTTAATGTTGTCATTGAGACTACTTGTTGTATTATGTCATTTGTTTGTGACTACGAAAAAACAAATATAAATCAAAAACTGCAAGAAAAAGATGCATGCTTTTGGAATTGATTGTGGAGTTTACAATAGTCAATACTTCCTCAAATCGTAACTTTATCCTACAATTGTGTGATTTTGAGTACTAATAAAAGGAGTCAACTAAACTTCAATGTTGTTTAGTCATGGACCTAATAAAATATAGCATTTCTGGTACCTGATTCATGTAGAGCTATATAAAGAAACTGTAACAGTATAAGCGCTGACGTCACAGATGACACCATTAAAAACTATTAGAACGAAGCTTGTTTCCGTTATTTTCAGACAATTTGGCAGGTCTTTTGGACTTTTTGATACTGCAGGATAAACCCAATATCCGTACATTGTCGTTAAATATAAAATTAATTTGGACTCTCTGCGAAACAGGCTAGAAAAGCTCGATAATGGCTTGTTTTTCTACCTGTTTCTAAAGCTCGTACAAATAAATTTTATATTTTCGACAATGTACGTACATTTGTATATCTTTTATTTATCTGATCTGTATCGTCAAACGTCTGGTCAGGTGTCTCTTTCCTCAAGTAATATCCCGAACATTGGATTTAATACAACACTACCTAGTAGAAATAATTCAAGAATGGCGAAGGTGACGTTATAATATTGACCAATCAATACCGTCGACACTAAAGATTGCAAGGAAGATGTAAACACCTGAATATAATATAAGACTTAAAATTGACGACTTAAATCAACACCAGCATTTTCTATGACTGAAAAAAACATGTTTGATGACATCTTCACATTTAACAATGACAGAAACACGAGACGTTAATCGTGTTTCTTAGACAATATTGACTGGACATAGTGGTTTTACAATGGCGTCTTTCACCATGGCAACATATAAGAACGTTGTATTGTATTGGTGATACTAGATTGGCTTGGCTGTGAATTATTGATTGGGAATGAGGAAGAATAATAATGCAGCATGATGAACAATGTTTACAAACTCTTATTTGATTTGTGTGTCGTCTAGAGGCCCTAGATCACTGGCTAATTCATTAGAACTTGTTTAGTGATGTCCTTCTAGTTGCTTAAAATGGTAATTCATTATAAAATGCACGTACACAATACATCAACATGGTTAGGAAATAATAACGGCAATCAGAGTACACAAAATTGCCCTTCATAATGGGGGCCGTCGTGGTCGTGATCGGCTAGTAGTCGAATTTACAACTACTTAGTGCCTATCACCTCTGAAGTTGTGAGGTAAAATCTCGCTCAGGCGAAATGTACTCGATACAACATTATGTGATCAAGTTTGTCAGTGACTTGCGACGGGTCAGTGGTTTACTCCGGGTAAACGCCATAACCCTAGCCCTTCATATTGATACAATTATGGTCACACATTCTGTATATACAACCCACTATTGCCCGTTGTTTTTTGATAATGTTAAATGAAACTCAAACACATTAAGGAAAATATTTATTTCAAAATCAAGTATATGATTTCTTATGTATGAATGTCGGTCGAGCACTATTATTTGACAACGTTAAATACCGTTTTAATTTGAATTTACATAATGATTGCAACCTTTAAAATCCAACAAATAGATTGTTTTATCAATATCGTATACGAATATGATTATGAATGTATAAATACTTTTACCGATATTTCAGTTGAATAATGGCGGTCACGTTTATTGGGGGAAGAAACCATAGCAACTATAGACACCAACATAATTTCTGCAAGCAACTGATAAACATTATCATGGAAGGTTGCATCGAGTACACCTGATTGGGACTGATGTAAGAAAGCTTAAAGAAGCCCCAGAGTAATCAGAAAACGAAAATCGTCCAACTACAACAATAAGAACTCGTTCACACTATGCAACATCTTTTTCCATACTATATCTGTTTCCGTTTATCGGCAAAAGTAAATAGTACCGCTCAAATGCAGGCTAAGGGTCGTTACACACTCATTTTGGGGTATGCGTTTTGCTCATTGTGGAAGACCCTACTGTGACTGTGAAATTCAACACAGCAATAAAATCACTGTTCCTTTACTTGAATGTATTTATAAGTGTAATGTTCAATAGTTTCTCATGTCCATTTACGTCCTTCTTTTGTCTTACTAATTAACATATGCTGTCTGAGATGCAACATTATGTTCGTCTTCTGTTTGCACTTTCGTCATGACTGTATCGAGCCACTACGTGAAATAAATGTAAACATACAGTTTGAAATTCCAAATATTTGCTGGTGCTATTCATGTAATATTTATCCATCTAATGGTACAAACATGAACGACGTTGGTATTCATTCAAGTCGTTGATAGCAAACTTTTTCTTCATCTGCCTAAAAACTAAAAAGTGTCGATATATTTTTGTCAATATTTTCAAATGAATTGACACACGGCTGGTGGAGAAGAGACGCTTTAAATCAACCGTAGGTTACCGATAATGGATGCTAGCTTTTATATTCACCTTGAGATGCAAGATATTATCATCAATGATGACGTCGCGATAACCATGGGGTGAAGGCTGTGTAACCGTTTGACTTTTACCTCATATATTTTCTTTCATGATAATTTGCATCAAAACTCTTTCCTATATATTTCTTTCAGAAGTACAAATAGATGAATGATAATTATTCCATTAGAAACCATGGCAACTGTTTTATAATGTTACCTGCAAAAAAGTTTGACTATGCATTAAAAAGAATAATGTAAATAATTTACGGATTTGCTGAGTTCCCGCAATTGATCAAGACGGAAGTCCATATGTTCTGTATCTAATGATATCTATCCAATTGCCCTCGTCAATGTGTTTTAAGAACACAAGAAGTGTTACATCCGTAAAACGTTTTACATTCTTCAGTATTAGTGGTATTTCAATATTATTTCAGAAATTGACACATGTATTGTAATGCAATCTGTCAATAAAATATAAATGACATTTTATCTTTTTTTTTAAAGATTCTTAAAAACCAGAAGTACGAAGCGAATGTATTTCATGTAAGATAATAAATACCATATTTATTCAATTATCAACCGGAATTCCTAACTTTGATTGTATAATACGGAAAGGAAAGTAACATACGAAGCAACACAAGTTCCTATGTTAGAAACTGTGAGGCGAAATGATGCCCAACGTCACAAAGTTTCCAAAGTGTAGCATCGCTTATTATACATGTAATACTTTTTTGTGAATTTGCAAAAATACCATCAAAATCAAATGTTCAAAGCAAATTTAACAGAAAAACATGTCTGCAGTATATATAAGTTCACCTCCGATTTTTAGTGAGGTTCGTGTTGCTCAATCTTTAGTTCTCTGTGTAGTGTTTTGTTGATGATTGTTTGTCTTCATTTAGACTTGTACTGTCTGTCCTTCGATTAACGGCTGTTTTGTATCTTCAAATGTTTCTTAATGTCATCGCCAATTTGTTATGGTCGAATACCACTTGAGCAGTGAAAACAAAATACTACATTTTCTATGTCTATTATCTCAGACGTTCAGCTTACAAAGAAAGTATTTATGATCTTCTAGAAAAAAAGATGAAGGAAACATGCCAATAACACGGAACAGAACAAAAATATCATAATCAAAGTAGACATAACAACAACAGCTTTCTAGAAGATTTGTTGCCAAGTGAAACTTATTATGTTGAAAATATGATGAATATGGTTTTGGGTACAAACGCAAAATCAACGAATCTACGAAGCGACGAACTTTAACCAATCCACGAAAAGTGATACCCACGAAGAAAAAGTACTTTCACAGTAGGTGAAACATTGAACTAAAGGGAAGTAAGATAAAGCAATAGCAGAGAGAATGAAGTGGAATTGAAAATTATACGTAGCAAATGATAATGAAGAACCAAACGCTACGCGAAAGAAAATTTGCTCTGAGCATGCCACACTTATTGTAAGCACTCGAATAGTCTTGAACGTATCCTCTGCTTTGCCATGTTTTCTCGTAGATTTTTATTGTCTTATATTAATTAATATTAAAATTTTATTTTAACAGACAGAATATAATGACTTGGCAGATGGACTAAGTGAATATGTTGTTCGGTTACTTAGTAGAGTTAGAACACAAGAAGAACTGGAGATTGTATTGAACAAGACTGGTAATCCTGTCGACAACAAATACGCCAGTTTAGCCAGATTTAAATTAGCAATTCGATACAACGAAAAGAAGGTTTGTATTAGTTTTGTTATGAAGTTTGTACATTGAATATCAGAGATACCCAGTTGTGTAAGAATTTAAGATACCCAGTTGTGTAAGAATTTAAGATACCCAGTTGTGTAAGAATTTAAGATACCCAGTTGTGTAAGAATTTAAGATACCCAGTTGTGTAAGAATTTAAGAATTTAAGATACCCAGTTGTGTAAGAATTTAAGATACCCAGTTGTGTAAGAATTTAAACGGCAACTTAAAAATTAATTCAAATGTGAAAGCTACATTGGTTTTTCGGTGTAGTCATAGAACAATCATATATTTATCGCTTTGTTCGACAAAGATGAAGATTAGAGAAGTAGAACATAACTAATGAGTTATCTTTGTCGGTAGTTAAATTCTTGTTGGACTATATTAAAGGGATGATGAACAAGAAGTAGCTAACAAGAAACCTGGATTTGAGGTCATCTAGGTTAAAGGTTATAGGTGTTTAATGTCCCATCCCCTTTAGACAATATTTCCTGGTGGTCGTCGGTTTTATTTGTAGAGGAGATCGTAATTATACCGATTATACTTCTATATGGTATGTAATCGAACTCCCAGCTTTTTCCAATTACCATATCATCGCGACCACTAAGGCTCCTGATATTATTTAAGCTTAGGGCCTGTGAAACAACATTTAAAATTTTGTCTGCAATATCTATATGAAAAGAACGGTGTTGAAGTATCCTTAAAATACTGCGGTATTTTTGTAGATAATTTTTTTTCCTTTTGGCCATTGTTGTGTCTGTTCTTCAATTTATGGCTTCTGATTACCCCATTGGTATCTTTGGAAACAACCATTTCTGGATTGGATGTGTTTTTGATGAAGAATTATGAAAACTGTTAAATTGTCGTTTTATTACATTAATGAATAGAGATGACATAATCAATGAATGTTCTAATGCATTCAACACGCTGTAAAGCAAGAGTTTGAAGATACCAAAGGGGTAATCAGAATCCGTATATGGAAGAAGAACAGAAAACACAATGGCCAAAAAAAAAAGGACAAACGGACAAACAACGATCTACAAAACATACATATAAAACTAAAGATCGAGTAACACGAACCCCACTAAGTTATGTGTCTGTATACTGTAGTGATATTGTGCGCAGGAAATGCTAAATTGACGGAATAGCAAAATATTTCCTAAATGATCAGTTCATTATCCATTGTTAATTGAAAAATCACTTTACTTGTCTGATCCAAGTGTTTTAATACCCATTAACTACAATACTATAGGGAATTAAGTTTTCATATCTATTCCTGGAACTAATCATTTGAACAAATAAAGGTATGCATAAACTAGACAGTAGGTAATATAACTTTCATCGTCTATGTAAATACGGTCTCGGTATATCAAGTTTGTTTTTTAATTAACATTAGTTATTAGGTAAATAAAGGACTGTGTAAGTCATGCACCATAAACGTGACACATTCACCATTGAATTGACAACCATACCAATTGACGGGACCAACATATATATAATGTGCCTGACATACCATTGACATTGTGTACCATTGACATTACCAACACATCATTAATATGCCCTACATACCATTGATGTGACCTACATACCACTGACGTAACTAATATACATATGATGTGACCAACATATTATTGACGTGACCCACATACTATGTGATGTCACTAACATATCATTGACGTGACCCACTTACTATGTGATGTGACTAACATATTATTGACGTTACACATGTACCATTGACATTATCCACATACATTTGACGCTATCCACTTACCATTGACGTTATTTACATAACAATGACTTAACCAACACACCATTGATATGACCAATATGCATATTATGCTACCAACATACTACTTCCATATAAGGTATATGTATTTATAATGGTGACTGAATATGATAATCAAATTGCATTGGGCCGCTGTGTATAGTAGAGGGACATATGTTCATCGCAGTGGTGCACCACCCCTCCAAAAGTGTGTGGTCCGCTGTTTGTGCAGGGCTAGTAGTCAAATTCTCAAACTACCCCATAAACTGAAGTGTAAATAAATGTCACGTGTTTGATGTAACGGAAATAAATGTCACGTGCTTTGAGAATACAACAGTTCATAACGAGAAGCAGATTGGCATGAGAATTCGTTGGTGGTCCGTTACAAGGCAAATTTGATCTACACCTATCAAGTATAAGCTTGAGCGCCAACAGGAAGCAAATGTGTATGTTTAGCAAAAGGTTCAATAAACGAATTCAAATGTTCAACGTGTAAGAACACTATCTCAGGTCAAGTCGTTGTTCTTTTTGCTATTGTATTGTCTGACCTTAATCGCATTACGGCTTAGAATATAAAAAGTTTCATTGTTTTTTTTTATCAAATAAGTCAACGTTTATCGTCTTTATAAAATAATGAACCATTATACAAATACTTATTTTTTTCTTATAAATAAGTAAGAAAAAATGTGGATGTAAAAAAAACACTAGAGACTATTCAACATTAAGTAAGTTCATTTGTTATAAAAATCCGTAAACAGACATGTTATGAGTCACGGACCATTCAGCGTTCAGTGATCAATCATTATGGAAAGCTGACTGTACCAGTGACTGTATATTGATGATAAAAACAAGTCTACAAACAATATATCATATAAATCAAAAAGATGATGCTGGATTTGCCCGATGGAAGAATGTGTCATTACCACAAGTCAAATGGGAGATTATGGATAAAATCGGATTATTTTTTCTTCCAATTGGCTATTGACGACCAATCATAATAAGTTGTTGTTCATTGAGCGCAATTTGATTGGTGTAAAATAATTTCCAAACAAGGTGGCACTATTTTACTTCCGATCTTAGTCGCAGTTGTGTATTGTATTCTTTTAGCTCAAGCAGCAGATGATCTTTTTGTAATATAGTATATACTTTGAATTCATCTAAATTCGTGGATGCGTAAACTAGATTAACACAACGGGTGCCACTAGTGGAGCAGGAACTGCTTACCCTTCCAGAGCACCTGAGTTCACCCCCGATTTTTAGTGAGATTCATGTTACTCGATCTTTAATTGTATGTGTATATTTTGTAGATTGTTGTTTGTCCTTTTGTACTTTTTCTTTTTGCCATTGTGTTGTCTGTTCTTCTTCGATATGCGGATTCTGATTACCCATTTGTTTCTTCAAACTCTTCTTCGGGGGTCCTCGGCTATAGTCAATACATGTATATTCATTGAATTCTTAATTTCGTGGTGTTTTATACTATCCACGAAGCCCAAGTTTTGTACACAAATTACTGATCGTGTTCGTCATTTATTTATTGTTTTTTTTTACATGATTTAATTATCGTTGATGTTTATCTATGACACATTGGTAAATAATTTCTCAGAAAACGACCATGAAAAATTTTAAATGCCTCAAAGGGATTAATTATTATCTGATCGCGAAGATTTTTTTTTAATCTTTTCGTTTTTACTTTAATATTTAAAATTCATCAAGGAAACAATTTATCGGATTTTCATCCAGATATAGTAATGAATAACTGATGCGCACTATAAATATATCATGTAAACAAACCATCTTTGGTAAACAGAATTGTGTATTGATTATTAACTCATGGTCGATACCTCTGCTGGTGAACTATAAGTTCCCGAGGGTATCGTCCGCCCAATAGACAAGTGTTTCAGCACAGACATGGTGTATTAACTATACATATGATTGATATTTACAGTTTCTAAATAATGCAATTAATGCAAGGTTCTCCTCCCTGGGGAATAGACCACCTTAGCCGAATTTTGCTCTTCCTGTTTAGACCCTTTGGTTTACTTGCTCCCAAAGACATATACATTATTTGGCTTTCCAATTGTTTGATTATGAGCGTACCTGGTGTTTGTTTGTTTGCTTGATTGTGTTTAACGCCACGTAAATGCATGTAGCGTTTTAATACGGAATACTATGTCTATTGAATGCGATTTTTTATCGCATGTTCTGATAAAAATTTTAGCTAAAATAGTAACAAACTCTATTTTTTATTGTATTGCAATTGTACATGTTGTTTATTGTCTATCAGAGAGCGATCTTCCTATCTACGTTTACGTCAGATAAGACAAATTTATTTTATTATGTTAGCACATCTTGATTGACTCATTGTCCATCAAAAGCAAGTAAATCTAGAAATTTATTATCAAAAATATTTAAGATAGGAGAAATGATCTGACACAACGTAAATGTAGACATAATAAAAATGGCCATCTTGTATTTATAGTGTCTTAGAATAGAAACGTACATGTTTTCAATGAAATATACCGATATTTCTCTCGATTCCTGAAATATATTGCATTTCTCTCTTGTTTCCTGACATATACAGAAATTTCTCTCATATTTCCTGAAATATATGGATATTCCTCACGCTTCCTGAAATATACAGATATATCTATTTTTTCCTGAATATACGCCTTTTTCTCTTGTTACCTGAAATATACGAAGATTTCTCTCGTTTCCTGAAATATTCGGATATTTCTCTCGTTTTCTGAAATGTAGGGGTACCTTTCTTTAGTTTCCTAACATATAAGGATATTTCTCTTGTTTCCCCAACCCGGATAAAGTGTTTCACTATGTAGCCTCTCCCGAATACCATTTATTCTTTAAGAATATATTTCTGACTTATTTGGGTACTAAATAAATTTTAAATTAATGGGTTTATTTTAAATTGGAACAAAATCTTAGCTATTAAAATGTGATACAAAAGATGGACTGAAATATTTAAGAACATTTAATTTGATATTTGACATTATATAATAAGTGGTGCGCACAATCTACACGAGATTCATAACTATAGCTAGTACACCTTAGTTAAACAATCGTGTGCACAAAATTATTAATTAGGCCACACGGGTTAAAGATGTTTTCAATATGGCACTAAATTTGCTCCGTAGAAATCAGTTATATACCAGACACGTTTTGTTTTTTTTTTTTTTTTTTTTGCATTGATAAATGAAACTATATACTTTTTATTTAATCTAACTTACAATTCACTTAATGACTACACGTGATTGTTTTTGTTGTACTTTTTATTTATATCTTACCGATAAAATGCCAGATTCTGCTGTGATATAAAGCTGTTACATAACAATTTGTTTATACATTACAAATCAACTATTTTGCTTAAAATAATAAAATTGATACATTTCTATCAATATCTGTTAAAATATGTTGCCACATCAATCATGAATGTACTAAAACATATATATAATAACTTGAGCTAAATTTATGACATAATAGCACTTGGAGATCGTCATGGTCGTGATCGTATGATAGTTGGATTTACAACTAACTGTGCAATCAGTACCTATCACCACTAAAGTTGAGCGTTCGAACCCCGTTCATGGCGAGGTGTACTCGATACAACATTATGTGATCAAGTTTGTCAGTGACTTGCGACAGGTCGGTGGTTTTCTCCGGGTACTCCGGTTTACTTCACCAATAAAACTGACCGCCACAATATAACTGAAATGTTGTTGAAAGTGCCGTTAAACACCATAAATCAAACCAAGCCATAATAGCACTTAATTTGTGAGATATCAAAACAAGAAAAGTACGAAGATAACAAGGGATAAATACAAGTCGTCAATCGAACAAAGAGATATAATACAATGAACAAAGAGATATAATACAATGAACAAAGAGATATAATACAATGAACAAAGAGATATAATACAATGAACAAAGAGATATAATACAATGAACAAAGAGATATAATACAATGAACAAAGAGATATAATACAATGAACAAAGAGATATAATACAATGAACAAAAAGATATAATACAATGAACAAAGGAAACGAAAGAAAAGGCCCAACAATGGTCTACAAAACACTGCACAGAAAACAACAATGAGAGTATGAGTTGTGTTCATTGTTGAAGTCCCTACTGTGACTGTCAAATGATAAACAGCAATAGAAGCCCCTTCACTTAAATTTATGTCTCGTAATGTGTAATGTTGAATAGTTTCTCATTTCTATTAAAAGGGCTATAAAAAGATTCGCCTTATTCGATCTTTTAAAAAGTTTATATTCCGATACCAAGATCTTGTTGAAATATATTCCGTCTCTGCAGAAAAGATTATAAACGATGGATTTTCATATAGTGAAAATGTATAAAGATAAGGAAGTCAACAAAAATGTCAAACAAAATTTGTTATCAATGTGTGACGTAAAAGTGTCTTTGACATTTACTTCACTGAGTTTGGTGCTGCTTTGACAACTGTTTTACCTGTTTTGTTCAAGTATTGTTATAAATACTGTTATAGTGACAGCCGGAAACTCTGAGCCGTAATGAAAGCGGGAGGTTTGGCGCTTTAAAATGTGATTCAACCCATCATTTCTTTAGAAATGCCTGTACCAAGTCAGGGTCATTACGGTTTTCACAGTTTTCCAGTTGTTGACTGATTTTGTCTGTTTATATACTTATGAGTTTTGACTTTCCCTTTGTAAGATAGTTCGGAGTTTGGTAATTTTGTTTTTACCCTTATGTTCATTTAATCCATATCTGTTCTTACTAAATTGAGCAACACGTACCTCACGAAAAAAGGGAATGAACTCATGTGCTTCTAAAGTAATCAATTTCTGCTCCACTTGTGGCCCCCTTCATGTTACTCATGTTAAGAATCCAGTGATAAGAAGAGTTTGATGATACCAAAGGGGTAATCAGAATCCGTAAATCGAAGAAATACAGACAACACAATGGCCAAAAGAAACAGGACAAAAGGACAAACAGCGATCTACAAAACATACACATAAAACTAAAGATTGAACAACACGAACACCACTAAAACAGAATAAGTAATGCGGTCAATACTGTAGAGATATAGTTTCATTTGAAATTTGAATGATTTATTTTACTATATATTGCAGTTTGTGGCACACTCTAGCTGTCAGCAGAGAATGGTCAGTACTTGGTATGAAGGACTTGGAGTATTAGAACGAGCTAATTGGAGCAAACGTACCATGTTATTTCTGTTGTTTTTAGTTTCATATCCATTTTTAGTCCTCTTACATCTGGTATCACCACGTGCAAAGGTAAGAACATCTAGATTAAATTATTTTATCTATAGTAAAAAGAGGTTGCAGATTCTAAAGGGGTTATCAGAATCCATAAATCGAAGGACAGACGGCACAATGACCAAAAGAAAAGGACAAACAACGATCTACAAAACATACACATAAAACTAAAGATCGAGTACCACCAACCCCGCTAAAAATCGGGGGTGCACTCGGGTGCTCTGGAAGGTTAAACAGTTTCTGATCCACTAGTGGCACCCGTCGTGTTAATCTAGTTAGTCTTGTCTTTCATTTGGAAAACAATGCGTCATTTTGTGTTATTACTCTTTATCGTTAATTTAAGCATTTTCCTTTGATCTCACTGAGTGATATTTTGTGAGTACAAACGGACTTTATTGCTTAAGAAATAATTCATGGCAGCCGTAGATTTGTGCTCATTTAACCATGGGTTGAGCATTTATATTCTATTATTTTTTTCCCGAGCGCTAGCGAGCGATAAAATACGAATATAAATGCCCAAACCATGGTTAAATGTACACAAATCTACGGCTGCCATGAATTATTTCTTTTCTAATATGACAAAAACGGTAATTTTTATGACACTAGGCGACCTTAGAATCCGCCACACAACGGCTGTTCCGCTTAGCCCCCTTCACATATGAATACGAATATTGGTTGTTTACGCCGTCAAAATTTCACGTGGGAGGTGGCCGGAACATCAGTCGGGGAAATCCCAGATGAGTGCGTTTTCATCGCATGATTGTGTATACATGTAAACAAAGTAATATAATGTGTAGTTGTTGTGTATGACCTCACGGAAACGGCCTTGTAGGCTTTTATTCATTACAGAAACTTTTTATATTATAGGTTTTTTTTTCAATCGATAATTTGAGTGCGCAGGTGCTAAAGGTAGATATATACCGACATATACTGGTTGACGATATATAGGCCGTTATATTAGAATTGCAAATATTGGTCAGTGTGATGTCACATTATGACGCTTAATACCGATAAAATCAATAACATCCGATTTGACGGTTTCGACGTTTATTCTCACTAGTATCAACGCTAGTTGTATCGGTCTCGCTGCGATATTGGTAATAATGTCTGTCTAGACCTTCAAAACTGCCATTATTCTATATTTATCTGTAATTTAAACATTTTCTTTTGATCTCGCACATTGATATTTTCAGTATCAACGGACTAATTGTGATATTATACAATTACCACCCTTGTTGGAGTGTGATCCGACGGTTTGTCTCCCAGAGAAGAGAAAGGTCACCCGAGGGCTTGCCCGAGGGTGACCTAGCTTTTCGAGGGGAGACAAACCGTCGGGTGACACTCCAACAAGGGTGATAATTGGTATATTATATCGAATATTTTTGCATCAGACACCAAGTAATAGAATACCTGCGGCTTTGCGACAGACGCCAAGTGATTGAATACATGTAGTTTTGTGACAGACACCAAGTGATTGAATACATTAATGTTTTGCCAAGAATGTTCTGAAGTATTTATGAGAACTCGAAATTTTCCTCTTCGTGTTCTTGGGGTCCTTATCCGACAGCAATCGTTCCATTTCTTCTTCGGCTACAGCGACGAACCTGTTGCTGGACGCCATGTTTGTTGTCTGTTGATTCAAGGGATTTAACTATAATTGGAAACACGTGAGGCTCACGTGGGAATTTCCTTGGGATTTCCTCGCGAGCGTTGGACCTTACTATGAGACCTTACGGCGGTTGACTCAACGAATGGATAAATATCACGTGACAATGTTTTATTAAATCAGATTCAATATATTTATATGAATATATAATACTGAATATTATCGCTATTTTGCGGTATTTTCCTTTGATCTTGCTATCTGAGAATTTTCCATCTCACGCTAGTAGAGATGGAAAATTATCGCTAATCGCTAAGCGTTGTTAAGGACACACGTAGTATTATCGCTGTTTTCTAATATGACGTTATAATGACGTCTCATTACCAAATCCTTTATAATAAGTGATTTACGATATAAAATATTAATTGTGTTTAAAGAAATGTCAGTACCTCAACAAAAATTATTTAATTATGAATACAACATAGCGATAAAATAATTAAAGATGTTTTTTTTAAAACTTGAGGACGTTTCACAGTCATCTCGTTTTAAAAAACATCGTTAATCCCTTATTATCGGTCGATGTGACCTGAAGCACATTATCACCTTACCAATGACGTCAGTTTTGCATTTCTTGACCTTTATTGCTGCGTTATTCTATATGTGTATCATTTGAATATAAATTATTTTATTCTATATTAGTAAATTCTATTATAATAGATTTCAACTAGAAATCATTTTTTTAAATAAAAAAACCTATTCAATGTCTCAGATTTAATTATTTACTGACTGTAAATGTCACGTATTACCTTTTTCAGTAATTTAATATAGAACATTTCTGATAGAATTCCCTGTTCTAAAAAAAGTAACACGTGACATTTACCACCACTGAATATTAAATCTGAGACATTGAATACGGTTTTTTTTTATTCAAACTATAGAATAAAACAATTACTGTCTTTTGATTCTGTAAATATCTGGATTAATTGACTTGAAAAAAAACCATGATATTTACTTCGTCCTGCGGGCTCAGTGAATCTGTTGCCTCATTATATTACCTATTACGAGATAAAAACAACAATTAAATCTATAAAATGTACAAACTGTATGCTGCAAAGATATGACGTTCTTCATGATTGAATTGCGTGCCATTTGAAGTTGAGCAAGGGAAATATGTGTTTACTTATGAAGGGAGTAATATCCCTCATATGCTGTATCAAAACTATTAAAATTGAGGACATGCAGTCGTCAGCAATAACTATATGGACCACTAAGCCTCATTAATATAAGGTTATTGGGTCTAAATTCATGATCATACCCTTTTTTACCATCTCTTTGAAATATTATTAGACATGTAATTGTGTAATAATGTAATTTGATTTGAATACTACAATCTGATTGGCTTATCCGCCTGGATAATTTTTTTTTATACCTGATAACCTGGGTTGGTATTGTGACGTCATCAACATATTCATTCGCCAACGAAAAATTCAAGTAGTCACGTGAAATAATCGTAATTTAAATAGAGGAATAATTAAATTTGGTTGTAAACGTTAAATTATCAGGAATATATGAATTTTTTTAACAGGTTATTCTTGTTTAACTTGATTTGGAACAGTTTACGCTTTTCATAAAGCGCTTCGCGGTTTATTAAGCGTAAACTGCCCCAAGCCAGGTTATATCGTATGATTTCCAAATATTCATTAATTAAATATAATCTGAAATATAACTCTTGTTATTACTTGTTATAAGAGTTATTTCCCATGTGAAAGCTAAAATAACATTAAATCTTTATATCACCAATATATTAGCATGTACCTGATGTGAGCCTTACGTATTTTTCACTATTATTTCTGTGTGTATTTGGTAACCTCGTAATATGATATGGATTCCGGTAATAACTCAATTTTCTTTTTATTTTATTTCAGTGCATACGGATATTGAGGTACCCCTGTGTAAAGTTTATATGTCATATGATGTCGTTTCTGGGATTTTTGGTACTTATTATAGTTTCAACGGCAGAGACATCACAAACCGTTTCTAAAAATACGACACTCTTTACTGAGTACAAAGAGGTATTTATCAAATACCAAGCAGTCATGGATGCAACAAACAGGACACTATATGGAATAGACTTTCCTATGAGACCAATCCTGCCAACTATATCACAGCTTTTGATGTCAACCTGGGTCGTAGGTATGAAAACATGTTCCTTTACAAATTATAACCCTCGATTTAAGGTATCTTGACGACCCGTAGATAGGTATGGAGACTTGTGTTATTAAAATTATCTACTTCGATTAAAGAAATCTTGTCTACATTCAAGACACGCAGACATGTTCCTTTAAAGGATAATATACATGTACCATGATTTTAGGCATCTGGGGTGCACTAAGGCATCTTATAGATCTGTGCGATAGGTATGGAGACTTGTTCCTTTACAAATTATATTCCTCTATTTAGGTATCTTGTCGATTCGGGAGCTAGGTTTGGAGACATATGTTATTAAAATTATCTTCTTCGATTTAAGACATCTTGTCTACATTTAAGTCACGCATACATGTTCCATGAAAAGATATATTCATGTACCATACACAATTTTAGTCATCTGGGGTGCATTAAAGTATCTTTTTGATCTGTGAGATAAGTATGGAGACTTGTTTCTTTACAAATTATATTCCTCTAATTAGATATCTAGGGAGCTAGGTTTGGAGACGTATGCTATTAAAATTATCTACTTCGATTTAAGGCATCGTGTCTAGAATTGGAGACACGCATATATGTTCCATTACATTGATATATGCATGTACCATGATTTCAGTCATCTGGGAGAAGCGTTGTAGAATATCCGAACGTGTTCGCAGATTTTTTTTTAATTGAACGCATATCTTCGAATCATATCTTTACGATGTCTTTGGAAATGATCTATGGACTTAAAAATGGACAACAAAGGAAAACGTGGATTTCTTTTTTTTTTCTTGTTTCGTTATACACACGGGGCTTACATTTGCCGCATTTGGTTTCGGTAGGTCTTTTTAAGGGGTCATGTTGTTTAACGCCGCTTTCAACAATATTTTAGTTATATCGTGGTGGTCAAGTTTTTTTTAAAAATCCGATCGACATAAACAGGAAATGCAAATGTCGTCTGTTCTGTTTCAGATGATGACATGTTTATTCAGCGCCATTTCGAAATACAAATCTACGAAAATATACCGTCCAATATTAAACACAGAATATCTTCATAAACAATCTTCTAGATTACAGCATACGATTTTGAACGCAATAATGATTAACAAGGGTTATATGTAGATTGATTGATTTGTTGTTTAGCGTTCATTTAGCAGGATTTCAGCTGTGATTTCATAGCAAGAACAATAAATCAGTTGCACTGGAATTATGCTACTGACGGTTGTTTTTGTTGTCGCAAAGGAAATGGCAGACGATAGATAGAGTAAACAATTTGGTCTTCATCCTGTTTCCTCGCCTCACACAACTAAATTTCATATATTAAAAGACTCAGTTTAAATATACAATATAATATATATATAAGTGCTAGATAATTTATCATGTTTTCTTATTCTATCATGTTTAAATTTATGTACTTTATTTTTACTTTTTCAAAGGTATGGCGTGTCAAGAATGTAACCAGTTAGTATGCTCTGGTATTAATGATTATGTGAAGTCGTGGTACAATCTTATGGATGTAACTCTATTAACACTGTATTGTTCCTCATTTACACTCAGATATTTTTGTATGTACAAGGTTAGTAAGAATGTGTATGTACTCTCTCACTCCTTGGTACACAGCCGTGTAGGCTAATTAGATGCATCTGCTAATTAGACTTATCCGGATTTTTTTTCAAAAATGTGTCTTTGAAGTTTTGATTAGGTTCTTGTAATTTGATCAAGTAGACAAATATTATTTTACGGTTATAAGTTGAAAAATTCTTTTTGTGTGGATTTGCTATGAGAAAGCGAAAATTTAGCTAGGGGTGCACCTCAGGGTATCATGAAAGTGTTTCCTCACACACAATTTTGGTTATATTAAGCTATGTTTTGGTGTGTTTGCAAAGCTAATTGATATCAACATCTGTACCAAATTTCATTATTCTACGGCATTCAGAACATGGTTGGTTTATAGGGGTGCGTCTAATTAGCCCTCATCATGATCGCCCTTAAAAAGAGAGTTGATCACTTTGACCATTAATTTGTGGGAATCATTGTCATTCTTCAGAAAGAAAATGTATATCATCTGATAGACAAGATGTTTTTCTACACCCTTCTTAAAACCAATTAGAAATGTAATTCTTCTATGAATGTATAGAGCAGTCAAAACCCTTATGTGCGTCTAATTAGCCGACTGCAGTCAAAACCCTTAGGTGCGTCTAATTAGCCGACTGCAGTCAAAACCTTTAGGTGCGTCTAATTAGCCGACTGCAGTCAAAACCCTTAGGTGCGTCTAATTAGCCGACTGTAGTCAAAACCCTTAGGTGCGTCTAATTAGCCGACTGCAGTCAAAACCCTTAGGTGCGTCTAATTAGCTGACAGCATTTTACTTCTGTGGCATCTCGTTTTACGGCACGTCTGCTAAATCCAGAGTAATGTTACTTTACTTAGTAAGAAGCTGGCTTTGTTTTACAGTTCGTGTTTTCAAAAAATGTAACTCTTGGCTTAGATTTACATATATCCAGAATTAATTTTGCATTGTATTCGGATCTTGTATGATGATATTGTATGTTCATCTTGTATTGATTCTCGGAAAATATCATAATGGATCAAATGTGATGAAAATCCGTAAACAATCGGACGGTCTCAAGTAACATTGTGTTCTGCATGCAAGAAGTTCTGATTGATGTCCCTTTGATAATAAATTCTTTTCAATCTGAAATTGATACTGATTATATTGAATATAAAATATACAAATAGACTAATAACAGGTTTCTAAGCATATTACTGCGATATGCTGACATCACCGTACCATTAGTTACGTAAAATATAAACTAATAGCAGGTTCTAAATATATTACTGTAATATGCTGACATTACCGTATCACCTGCACATGGAGTATATTTCTCACTTTTGAGATAGACCAGTTCTTATTTTTAGCGATGTGAGATTTTCTTATCTTGCACTAGTGCAAGACAAAAAAATCACGTGCGTTTTACCGGCAAATGCATGCTGTGCAGTTTATGTCAACTTTCCCCCCAATTATCCATGCTTTTCCTTTTTAAAATAAACAATTCACTGTATATAAGTTTTCAATCTTTTATAAATACGCAAATCCTAGCAATCAGCCATATTATTACATAATAACCTTCACGCAATACACAAAAATACGGAACTACTTTTTTGATTGACATGAAGGGGAAATAACTCACATTGTTTACATGATCGTCTGCTAAAAGTACATAAACAAACACGAAACTAAAAACAGCTGATAAAAGTGAGAAATAAAATCAAACACCGGTAAAAAGTGCAAGACAGGGAAATCTTACCCTTGGGTGTCGGAGATTTCCCTGTCTTGCACTTTTGCCGGTGTTAGATTCTATATATCTCTCAGTTAATACGATATTCCAGAGCTTGTGGTTCCTTGATAGAGGGTTGCTGCTTACAAGGAAGCTACTGAACCAAAGGTTCCTCTTGGTTAAGTTGAAGTCATCACTTCGAAAGTCTCGCGGTCGCCACGATGAATTGGTTGACCGTTATGGAATATCTCTGTCACAAATCACCATGCATATGCTTCACTTGTCGTAAGCACTTTCCGGTTCTTTCCTTATTCATGACTTATCACCGGATTTGTAACTAGATTAACACGATGGGTGCCACTAGTGGAGCAGGAACACTTGAGTTCACCCCGGTTTTTAGTGGGGTTTGTGTTACTCGATCTTTAACTTTATGTGTATGTTTTGTGGATCGTTGTTTGTCCTTTTGTACTTTTTCTTTTGGGCATTGTGTTGTCTGTTCTTCTTTGATATACGGATTCTTATTACCCCTTTTGGTATCTTCAAACTCTTCTTACGTACATCAAGCCATTGATCAGAGATCAAATGAAAAAGAAAAGTTATCACTATGTCATAACAGTTCCAAATTTCAATCGGAAAATAAATCGTAGAAACTGAGGACACATCGATAGCCTTAGCATACATATATACAATGTCATGACTGCTCACTCTATTGTCTTGGCACTAGCACTTCAATCAAATGATCCTGGGTGGGTAAACTAGTTTTATGGGCCTTCGCCACTCTTAGCAAAACAAAGCAAAATCGGGCTGAATCACGAAAATATACAACAATAAACGTTAATGGAAATCGAAGGGCCAATCAGGAATGGATAATCCAGAGACACTTGCATCATTAAGAAAGCAAGACACGGGACAAAGACAAACAAAACAACACAACAAAACAAAACTACTTGTATTGATATGAACGGATCATATTTTTACTTTTTTCCGAAACCATTCTAGGACATAGAGAATATGGAATAAAATATCGGACATTTAACAAACACTGAAGGGAAATTTTTTGTTTTCTTTGAAAACAGTCGAAGTTTTAATAACATTCTTAAAAGTATAAATTTCCGTGTTACACTCCTAAATGAATTTTGTTTCATTCTTGCTCATCTTCTAATTACAGGTTTATGCAGGAGCGCTGGAAGTTCGTGATACATCTGTTACCGAACTGACAAACAACTTGCTTTATCACAACCATTGGCCTTTTTATTGGTTAAACGCCGGTAAGTTTTATTGTTTTTATTCATTATGTTCTGTGCAAGCTTCTTTTATCAACCAGTTGTATGGATAAGTTGTATTAGGTCTGTTGGTGATGACAATATTATGTCAGTTGTAAACCCCTTATATTAAGAACTTAAATTCAATCAACATCAGTTATATCAACGGCACGTGTACTTGTGTTGTCATGGTGAGTAAGAAGTGGGAGGCATGTATATATCTTTTCATTTTCAGCTGAAGTAATATGTTATTCAAGAATTCTCACTTTTATATGAGACAAATGAAAATGTCATTTGTTTTTTTTTATGTTAGGCATAACATGTCGTCTATTATTTCACACATTGTAGCGGTAATATACGAATCGTCTCGCATATTTATTAAGAAATGTGTTAAGATTCCAAAGGGGAAATCAGAGAGCAAAACAAATATGGTCCATAAACACTACACAAGAAAATTAAAACGGACCAATACGAACCCCACTGAATATCGAGAGAGGTTGAGACTATGTCTCTAGAATGGTAAGCAGTTTATGTTCCACTAATAGCACACGGTCGTCGTATTATTCATGTTTATATTCCGCCGGTAAGGGCAGGATAATAAATTGCTGAACTTATATAGAAGTTTTATCGATTCTTTATTTTCAACCTACAAAGGGGACGTGCTCTAATTAAATCGCAGTGCAAAGCATTTGAGCTAGTGGTTGAATAACACCAAATGAGCAACATTTCAACTGTATCATATATTAATGATCATGTTCGTTGTATTCTAGACCAACATGCTGCATTCAGCTCACTGAAACAACTGTCCACGGTTAGACATGTCGTTCTACTCTAACACATTATCCTGATTCCAAGTAAACAAGTAGTTGTTCTTGTCCTTTAATGTTGCATGCTTATCAGCTAAGCAGTATGAAGATAGTCAGTACGGTAGTTGGATTTATGTTTATCGACACATATGTATCCTAATGATATCGGCACTAAGTTCGGTTCATCATGTAGCGTGGATGCATTCAACACAACATTTTGTGATTAAGTTTGTCAGAGACTTTTGTCAGGTTGGTGGCTTTTTGCCACCAATGTAGTGAATTTAATATTCATGTAAGCTTTGAAAGCAACTCATACCTCAAAGTAGGAATGATACATCTACTAATATGCTTTCCTATAATAGAGTTTCCTTTTCTGGACAACGGTGTTCTTTTTAGCACTGTCATGTTATGTCTATGCTTTTCAACTGCGGTCTGTTCTATTGTATATAAGTTTTAATTAATTTTTCATGCAATTTTTATTGAATTTGTTTTTAATTATTTGGCTCTCAAATATTTTGACTTTGAGCGTACCTTATTCCAGAAACGCGTCGTGCGCACTAAAATTAATATCTACGTTTTTATCACCACAACAAATTTCTTGCATACCAATATAATTCCACGGAGAGCTGATCACATCGTTGGTTTTATGGGAATTTTGTTTACAGAAATTTTAAAAATAAATCTCGCATTCAAAAATCATTTACATCTGTGAGAGATTATGATTTACCAACAAGTTATTGAGATATGTTTTATGTGCTAAAAAACATTATTGTTCGAAGGGTGAAACGGCATGTTTATCTTCCTACTAAATTGCGAATTTTGAGTATTATGTGAAAAAACATTTAAACAAGGATGGTCGAGAATTCCATCAAAATCAACTAAAATGATTGAACACAAAAATAGACCACCACTTTATGCCGATAAAAACAAATGTGTCCTTGATTGAGACAGGAACAAAATGAGACGGGGTTAAAGCGGAAATACATATATAAACAAACATTAAAAAGAAACTATTCAGATTCGCTCAAATAGAGCACACACTATCACAAAAATGAACGACAACATAAACATGAGCAGTGCAATATCACGGTCGGTGAATGTTCGTAGTAAACTACCAAATTTGTACTTTACTTTACATTAAGCCCTTTGCTCTGCTGGGGAGTATAGGCCATTGACAAACTCCCTCCATCTAACTCGATTTGGCGCTAGTTTTTCTGCCGAGTTCCAATTGTGTCCCTGCTCTTTCAATTCTGACTCTGTGTCTCTACGCCAGGTGTTTCTAGGTCGTCCTCTGCTACTTTTGCCTTGTGGGTTCCATTTGAGGGTCTGTCTGGTGATGCTATTTGGTGGTTTCCTCAGTGTGTGGCCAATCCATGCCCATTTCCTCTTTTTAATGTGTGTGTTTATGGGATTTGCTCTTTGCCAAAGATCCTCATTTCTGACTTTGTCGAATCATCGGATGTTCATTACCAAATACCTTATAAATAAGAATCCGTTAAATAAAGACCATTACTCTTTGGACAAGCAAATCATAACTGAAGTTTCTAACAAATTTATTTGATATATGTTAGATTATTCTGGATATGATTCCTTTGAATGTTTAATTATGACTGATTTATATTAAATTTGATATTAATTTAGATAATGTTATCGTTAGAATGATTTAAGTCTAAGAGGTGATATCCGTTTAACTGATAGTCAGATAATGTATTCCATTCAACCATTGATTTGCACTTTCCACAAGTTTTTGATCTTTAGAGTGAAGATATTTTAGTTTTTTTGTTTTTTTTTTGTTTTTTTGCTTTGTATATAGTTTCTACTGTACTTGTTATGAGGTTTTTGTGAGGATATGTAATCTTTTTGAGTCTATGTAGATTTTGACCTCGTATTGTAGATAAAATAAATATGCAATTGAAATAAACAAATTATGCCACTTAATAAAAACGTAGATATCTAATTTAGTGCGCACGACGCGTTTCTGGAATAACCTTCATCAGGTACACTCAAAGCCAAAATATTTGAAAGCCAAATAATGTTTTTAATCTTTGGGAGCAAGAAAACCAAAAGGCCTAAACAGAATAACCAAAATAGGCTAAGATCACCTATGCCTGAGGGAGGAATACCTTAGTTGTATCAATAATTACATGTTTTACCAATTGTAAATTTCAATAAAAAATATGGCTTATAAACCATGTCCGTGTAAAAAAGTAATGTTTTGTTGCTGGGAAATATTCTTCATTATTGACATGTCTCCTTTTTCAGATCGGTTTTACTGGGACTCGATGGATCCAATCAATATGGCGGAAGGTTTGTTTGCTGTTGCCAACATTCTCAGCTTTTCCCGGATATCATATTTGTTGCCAGCCAATGAAACTTTAGGTCCGTTGCAGATATCATTAGGAAACATGATAAAGGTACAGAATAGCTCATTATCAGTAAAAAAAAATCTTGCTTTTTTGTGCGTGTTTTATTGAAATAAATGTTAGAGAAAACCGAAAGGGCAATCGAGAATGAACAATCCTGAGACGTTGGCAACACTAGGCACACAAGAAAATGACGAAGGCAAACAAAACACAAAAAACACAATACAACACAGAAAACTAAAAAGATGAGCAACACGGACTCCACCTAAAACCGGAAGTGAACCAGGTGTTCGCAATGGGTAAGCTGTTCCTGCCTCTAATAAGACACCCGACATGTTAGATATTCTTGTCGGAGTGTCTAAATATACATATTTTGTATTCGTGTGTACAGAAGAAACAGTGATATGAGTTATATTAAAGAATGGATGTCCTCCATCAATTGAAATCCAAGCTGTAATAAACTCTAAAATCTCGTATATTGCAATTAAAAAATGCTTCGGGGTTTATGCGAGATATATTTAAAGGGTATATTGTCATTTTATTTCTAATACATGCGTTTTATTTGTGACGAGGCATAAGTTTATTGTTAATGATTTTAGTCCACAAGTGCATCAAGTCTTTATTGAATTGTTGCATGCGTAGTATTTTATTGGGGCCACCGTTGCCATGATCGTTTCTAAAGTTGTGAGTTTGAATTCCGCTCATGGGGAGGTGTGCTCGATACAACTTTATGTGATACATTTAGTCAGTGGCTTGCGACATGTTGCACCCGTCAACATTTATGTACTCTGTTTGGGTGATTAGTTTCATGAGGTAATAACGTTTACTTAGTTGTATATAACAATGTAATAGTTATAGAAGACACAGTTTAAATTTTTTTTTTTTATTCCTGTTTTGTGTGCTTGATACATTTTTCAGGATATTCTAAAATTCTCGTGTTTGATGGTATTGGTGTTTTCTGCATTCATGGTTGGTTTGCGTAATTTGTTTTGGTATTACAGCGTGAGAGAAGATATTGAAGTTACAAATCATAATTTTTCAACCAAAGCAGAAGTATATTTTGGCGAGTAAGATTGTTTTAGATTTGTTTTTGTATTTTGTTTTTTGTTTTTATATATTTATATAAAATCTATTTATACTTTCACATTAGCAGACAGCTATAACATTCGTAATATTAAAGTAATATGAAAGGCGAATATCGTGGAATTTTTGGATTAAATATTTTTACTTAATATTGCCACTTAATTTAACTAAAATCAACTGCATAACATTAAAAATCCGCTCAAAAGCAGAATTTATGAGCAAATCGCAAAATATTTGACAGCAGATAATTCTGTTGTGCACAACAGTAATGCAAATGATATGCGCGTGACTCAAGATTTGAACACTTTCGGGGAGATTGTGTAACGGGTGTGTTCGATTTGTGCTTAAATTATCTCCCTTTTGGAAACCTGGCTCTCAAAAGTAGACATTTATTTTTACGTTGATATGTTTTATTGATATATTTTGTAATGATAAGGTTATTTGAAATATATTTATCGTATTTAAACATTGACAACCTTCTGCAAATTAAATTTCCTAAGAAATTTGCAGAATTAAAATGATAACCATACCATTGTCAAGGTTACGAATGTTTTATGTAATGCTTAATGTTTACATTTTCAACTCGTTCAAGGAACCATTGGTTATTAACAGTATGACCTACTTAGTATAACTTTGATGTTTGAAATACAGAAAGGTATAACTTTTGATCCTGTGTCTGTCTGTCTGTCTGTGAGCTTTTTGCTTGGCATCCACCAGGCGAGACATATCCAAACACGCTCCTCTCACAGAAAGTAATTGAATTAGTTGACGATGGATACAAAATGAGATTTAGACATATCCAGGTTTGTTCCACTGGGATTCGAGCTTATGGCAATAGGAATTAAGGCTAATAAGTTTTCAATACTTTATATAGTCAACAAAAGGCATGATAAAACAGAACATAAAAATCAACAATTGTAAAGGCTTCAAATAAATACTGCACAAAAATAGATGCAAAAACGGCTGTAAAATACCAATATCAAAAATAACACTGAGGTTAGAATGTAAAAATTCAACCCAGAAAAACATGATGTGGTGAGCAGCTTACAAAAAGTTTATATTTTAAAGCATTCTGGGGTTAAAGCTAATCAAAATTTAAAGCCGAAAATTAACAAAATTTAGTCTCCCATTTTAAGCTATCCCAAAAACAAATAGATTGGGTACTACTTCTATAGAAGCAGGATCAAAAGTTATACTAAGTATGCCATACTGTTAATAGCCAATGGTTCCTTGAGCAAGTGGAAAATGTAAATATTTAAACAACATTATTAAGAAAAAACTGCTGGAACGAGCTAATCTGGGTCACGGGTCACTGTAATCGGGCGGCTGTATCGAGAAACAGATACGGTGTTGAAAAAACTGTTGATACTCATAAAATATTGATAAATGCAATAAAATGTTATGCTTGTGTTCAAGAAATATGATAGACAACACCATGTGTGAAGTTTTATGACGAAATATCTCCGATTTCTATGTAAATTTACGAGTTGAAGTTGTGGCTGTATCGAGAAACAGATACGGTGTTGAAACAATTGTTGATACTCATAAAATATTGATAAATGCAATAAAATGTTATGTTTGTCTTCAAGAAATATGATAGACAAAACCATGTGTGAAGTTTTATGACGAAATATCTCCGATTTCTATGTAAATTTACGAGTTGAAGTGGGGAAACACCCACAGGTAATTTTAGCGATGTATTTTTATCTTGGACAAGAATAATGAGCGTCCTGATTGGATAACCGATTTAAAACACACTGACAACGCATGGTAAAAAGATGCATGTAAAAGAAATCTATGTTATATGTATTCATTTGTTTGATTCTGGAATATTGTTGATCATTGATTTAAACAAGAAAAAAAGGGGAAAAGGGGGGGGGGGTTATTTTTTGAATTTTACAGTTAAATAAATGTTATGTTTCGACGGTTTAAAGAGAAAAATAAAAATTTGTTGCGACTAAAGCTTAAATCAGCGTTAAAAATTGAACAAATATCAGTGGTTTTGTAAATGAAATTTATTCTAAATAGAAAATCTGAATTTATTATTTATTAATTTATTATTAATGATACAATTTTATATCCTTTGGGAGGGTGAGGGGGGCTATGATGAAAATTTGAAATAAAAACACAGGACCGGACGTTAAGCAAAAATAATAATCCAGGATTAGTGTCCACGATTTTTTTTTTTTAAAGTTAATAATATGAAATATTGACATCCACACTTGCCTTTTGGACAGCACATTTCTGTGTCCACACTTGTAAATATTATATAAAACATTCGTTGCCTTGACAATGGTATGGTTATTATTTTAATTCTGCAAATTTCTTAGCAAATTTTATTTGAAGAATATTGTCAATGTTTAAATACGATAAATATCGATAAAATATATCAACATAAAAATAAATGTCTACTTTTGACAGTCAGGTTTCAAAAAGGGAGATAATTGAAACACAAATCGAACACACCCGTTTATCTTTTCTTGATCGGCAATCATCGGACCAAATTTTTTTTTCACGACGTATTGATCGGCAATCATCGGAACAAAGCCACCGAAAGTTAATTAGTCTCCACAATAATGGCGAGGACGAAAAACATGCACACGATTTGCAGATTTCTAGTTGTTGGGAACATATTTCGGCTTGAAACATGCATGAATAGCTTAGTAAAGGTACCACCGTATTCCAAATGTATTTTCAGGGGAAAATGTTCTTCACCCAAAACTGGTGTAATATTACTTTAAATGAAATACGATATGATAGTTTTAGTTTGCCTGTGGTATTTATGGAAATATGTTTAAATGATTATTTCAAGGAATCACGTTCACAATAAAATACTGCTCATATAAAGCAATACTAGCAAACTTATATCATTATATTTAGGAATTTGAAATCCTAATTACCCATAAATCCTTATAAATATATATTGTAAAACTATTTTGTATTTCACATAATGTTATTGAACAATATCAGAAATGGTAGTCAGGTATTTCATTATTCTTTGCAGATGACTGCAACACAATTCTTACAATATATATATTGAGTGAATTTAAACCGTGGTTAACAAAGTAATTGCCAAGTGTTTACTGTGTGAATAACTATAAATTCAATCTGACAATGCCATGCTACTTTAGAACCTATGTAAAATTGATGAATTGTAAATTGCATTTAGGAAATAATGTTTGACAATGTTATGATGATCAATATTGAACAAATTTTCATAATTAATTATTGCAATATTCGTTTTACGTTTGTTCATATAACAACTGCATATTTAAAGGGCCGTCGTGGCCGTGATCGTATGGTAGTTGGATTTACAACTATCTATGCAATCAGTGCCTATCACTACTGATGTTGTGAGTTCGAATCTCGATCAGGGCGAGGTGTACAACATTATGTGATAAAGTTTGTCAGTGACTTGCGACAGGTCGGTGGTTTTCTCCGGTCCTCCGGTTTCCTCCACCAATGAAACTGACCGCCACGATGTATCTGACATATTGTTGAAAGTGGCGTTACACACAATCAAACAAACAAACAAACTGCATATTTCAATATCACCGAATACAGTGTTTGTATTGTTTTCCATTTGATTAATTAATAGAACTCATTTGCATATGTAGGGGTTATGGTTAGTTTTATGGTGCTTAACGCCATTTTGAATAATATTTCAGTTATATCATGGCAGTCAACTTTATTGGTGGAAGAAACCGGACTTCCTGGAGAAAAACCACCGACCTACCGCAAGTCACTGTCAAATTGTATCACATAATGTTATATCTAGTACGCCTCGCCATGAGCGAGATTCGAACTCACAATGTTAGTGGTGTTATACAATGATTGCATATATAGTTGTAAATCCAACTAACATGCGAAATGACGACGACGGCCCCTATTTGCATATGTAGTTATAAATCCAACTACCATACGATCACGAAGGTCTCTATTTGCATATGTAAAAATTATCAAAAGTAACAGTAGATTTAAATAGGTCAATTTTTTCTTACATATTTCTTAACATTATGATTCTACCTTTCAGTGTTCTTGCAACATTTCGAACCGTATTTTGGTCTATGTTTGGTAGAGGAGACACGGACGTAGTAAAACTTGAGAATTATGACAACGTATTTACTGAAGACATTGGTTATATTATATATGGTGCTTACAATATATCCATGGTTATAGTTTTATTGAATATGCTCATTGCCATGATGACCAGATCATATCAAGACATTACGGTGAGTACTAATATAACAATAATATTTAAGAGGAACATCACCGAGACATTTCTGGCCATGGTCGGTAAGTGGCAATTGGAAATCATTAATTATGTCACGTGATGTAAACAAAAATATAACTACATGACTATAAACCAACGTATCTTCAATTACAATCTATAAGATAAATTGGAAATAATCAATAAAAAAAAGACAATATTCAGTCTTGACACGCGAATGCAACATTTTTCTGGGAATTATTTTCTCCGTATTACGCTTGAACGTAAATTGGTCCATATTCATACATTTATCCCCGATGTCTATTTTACGACATCATGACTAAGTTGTGAGAGATGTTTTCATTATCAATGTGGAATACAAAAATTACTACAACATAACGTTCATACAACGTAATAGCGAGACACGTGAATTGATTGGTTGGTTTATGGTGTTTAACGCCATTTTCAACAATATTTTAGTTATATCGTGGCGATCAGTTTTATTGGTGAAGGAAACCGGTGTTCCAGATGGAGATAACCCCCACCGTGTCGCAAGTCACTGACAAAATATATCACATAATGTTGTATCGAGTCCACCGCGCCATGAACGGGGTTCGAACTCTTCTTCTTCTTCATTATAGTATGTAAACTCATTCAGAGTACTCAATACTTTTGTGTTTGCGCATGCGCGGAATAATATAAATATTTACAAATATACAAAATGCCAAAGTTTAGGTGAAGATATACAAGTGCTCGAATAAAAACAAGTTGGCATTCCATTTAGGCTGCTATACAGTCTCTGAAAGCATCACATGTAGATGCTTTCACGGTGGCGTCCGGTAGTAGGTTCCACTGTACAACAGTTCTTGGGAAGAACGTGTATTTGAAATAGTCGTGTCTGGTGCTGAATAAATGGAGGGATAAGCTGATACTGTGGGTTCCGTGGCGTTAGTCCGAAGGTCCATTTGTCCGAAGGTCCATTAGTCCGAAGGTTCGAAGGTCCTTTAGTCCGAAGGTCCGTTTGTCCTAATGTCGACCACCCATGCGTTTGAAGTTAACTCCAAATGACTTTCCAAAATGCCTTGTGCAAACATGTATCTTAAAGTGGTGTTACTAGAAATTAAGGTATAAAACAACAAAGTACCGAAATTGCAGGAAATAATGATTTTTTTTTCTAGTTTAACCCGTACGTTTTTTCTTACATGTAATATGCATAAAACATTTGTTAGATGATCTTTTATGATATTATGTTATTTTTTGTTTCTGATGCGTGTATACCTAAGTACCAATCTCTACACTTTTCTACACTAACAACAGACTATTTATTCCTCTACAGTATACCACTTGGTTAAAATCTCTAAGGAGACCTCCCATCTGGTACACGTATCTGGTAAAGGGTACTTGTATATGTCGAGCCATGGAACTCGGTATTCTGGAATTACATAGATGTAGAATTTGGTACGCGTATGCTTAAGTTGTTGCGGTAGTTGATTGGAGTTTTCAATATTCCATAATAATTGGTATATATTTGAGGTTACACTCCGTATTTTACGACCATCAGTTTTACATTAGAACGTCTGTTTAATGATTTTATGTATTCTCTTTTTAATGGAATGTGCTTGTTCCTCACAAAACTTAATTTCAGATATGCTTTTATGTTTTCTAATCCCTTTCTCAGAGATTGTCTCTTTTGTGTCGTACCAAAATGAACTCTTTCAGTATTTCGTAAAAAGTAAATGACATGTCTAAGAATATTCTGAAGTGTTTGCAAAGCAAACAAATACCAGTTGTTAATTGGATCAACAACGGGTCTTAAAAATATTCTTTGACTAAATATCTTTTAAGTTTTAAGCTTAAACATATTTGGTTAAGATCAGAGTTTTAGTGGAGGGTTTACTTCATTGGAATGATTTCCATATATTTCAAAGACGACGTGTTTTTTTCTTCTTTTTTTAGACTTAGCACGCTTGGTTCCATAATTACAAAATAGGGGTTTGGTGCAATTTTTGGCGTGTTTTCTACAAAATGTTTTAAGTTTTACCTATATTTGCTGATTACACATTTTTTGCTAGCAAAAGCCAAGCGCACAGCCTACAACCCACCTGGATAGGCCACTGCTTAGTCAGGATGTGAATATGAGTATCTTGCTTCTCTTACTTAATTTGATAAAAGACTGAATATTAAATCAATTCAACACTGTTCGATACCTATCCTTTGGTCGAAAAACAAGACTAACGGACCTTAAAAAGTTCGGATTAACGGACCTTCGGACTAACGAACCTTCGGACTAATGAACCTTCGGAGTATTGGACCTTCGGACTATCGAGCGGTCACCGTTACTGTGTCTGGAAGGCCAGTTCAGTGGAATTAAGTATTGTTGCACTGGAATGACAACTAAGCCGTTAACTGCTTTATAAAGTAGACATATTATGGTGTTCATACATTTTTCTTCTAGTGGTTGCCATTTTAGATTTTCTAGCATAGTTGCTACACTAGAGCTGTAATTATAGTTGTTATACACATATCTGGCTGCTCTTCCCTGGACTCTTTCTATTTTGTCTATGTTCTCTTTGATATATGGGTCCCAGACGGCTGGGCTGTATTATACTTTTGGTCTTATTAAAGTATTAACAGCCATTGTTTTGGTATGTTGTGGTGCTTTCTTGATGTTCCTTCTTAGCATGCCCTGGGCTTGATTTACACTCGCCTCGATGTTGTTGATGTGATTGTTCCAGCTCAAGTTGTTGCTTATGGTTATTCCTAAGTATTTTGTTTCTGTTACAATTTCCAGTTGTTGGTCATGCATCACGTATGGATGTTTCTTTGTTGTTCTTGCTCTCGTGATGTGCATGACATTACATTTATCCACGTTAAATGCCATTTTCCACTTTCCTTCCCATTTAATAAGTTTATTTAGGTCATTTTGCAACAAAACCTGGTCTTCTTTGGTTTTGATTGGCATGTAGATGGTACAATCATCAGCAAATAATCGGATGTTTGAAGTAATATTATTTGTGATGTCGTTGATGTATATAAGGAATAGAACAGGTTCCAGTACACTTCCTTGCGGTACTCCAGATGCAACATCTACATGGTCTGATATGGTGTTTTCTAGTGCTACTGCTTGTGTTCTGTTGTTCAGGAATGATTTCATCCAGTTTTTGTTGTTTCCATGGATTCCATAATGTTCTAGCTTGTGCAGTAGTCTTGGATGGCTGACTTTATCAAACGCCTTCGCAAAATCCAATACTATCATGTCTGTTTGATAGTTTTTATCCATGTTAGATGTTAAATCATGTACATATCCTATTAGCTGGAATTCACAGGACCTCTGATTTCTAAATCCATGTTGATATTCTTATAATATTTTGTTTTCATCCAGATGTTTCATGACGTTTGATACTATTATATGCTCCATTAGCTTACAGAGAATGCAAGTCAATGAGACCGGTCTGTAGTTTGAGGGTAGATGTCGTGGCCAATTCTTGTAGATCGGACATACTATTGCATGCTTCCAGTCAGATGGAGTATTTCCTAATTCCAGTGATCGTTGAAAGATCATTGTCACGATGGGTGTAAGTTCGTGTGCAAGTTATTTCAGTAACCTTGGTGTTAACTCGTCGGATCATATGCTTTGTTTGGATTTAGGTTTCGTAGCAGTTTTTCTACAACGTTTTCTGTTATAATTATTTCTGGCATTTCTTTAAAGACTTCCTTTGGTATGTCTGGCATTTCCTTGTCTGTGTCAGTGGTGAAAACTGATTGGAACTGCCTGTTTAACAGGTTTGTCTTGTCTTGAATTTCATTTACTGTTTCTCCGAATGCTTTTAAGATTGGTACTCCATTTAATTCTTTCCTAATTGATTTTAAGAAGGTACAGAATTTCTTTCGGTTTGGTCTTTCATTTGTACTATCTACTGGGGCAATGATGTCAGATATGTAATTCCAGTAAGTCTCTCTGGGTTTTTTTTGTGCTAGGTGTTTTAGCATCTTGAATTTATCTCGGTATTTTCCTTTGTTGCCATGTTTCTGCATTTTGCTGTATGCACGGTCTCTTTTTCTCATCACTTTGCGTAGATCTGATGTTATCCACGGATACCCAGTGTTATATCTGATGCTCATATAAAACAAAAGTATTATTGGCAACAAATGGCCACAGCATTTATTAATATGTATAAATGTACACATGTGAAAACTGCAAATGAGATGAAATGTACTAAATAAGTTGAAATCTGTATTTGTCGAAATGTCATATGATGATCACCGAAAATGTGTAAGGTGGCAGATCATATAGTGAACGGTCAAATTTTAGATAAGCGATTAACCCTGGAAATCAGAGGTTAATGCTATCATAGAAGTAAACAAGACTATTAAGCGAAAATATGTTATCAAAGGGCATCGAAATCAGCCAGAATTAAAAAGTCTATCAACTGAAATTATTGTATCAAAGAAAAGTGAATTAGCCATCAAAGTTAAATATCCAGACTGCAAGATGGGACAGTACTTCAAGAATCTGTAAGTTCACAACTACACATGATGTCAGGACTACAATCACGGAAAGTAACAAAAAAGTATGTTTCTACAACTTCCAATCATGCTGATTCTCCAAACGTATTCACAAGTCGTTGTGCATGAAAAATACTTTTCTGGAACTTCAGCCGAAACTGCACACGCTGACATATACATACAATCAACCTGCAAATACATAAACAAAAAACGCAGTATCTCTCCAACAAGTAAAGGCAAGGGAGGGTGTGTTTTTTTAACTAGATAGTCTCCCTGATATTTTCGTGTCTGCTTCGTTTCACGCCATACAGCGAAAAGGATTGTGGGTAATTCAATCAATAAAAAATCGATAATCTGAACCAAATACCGAAAATAAATACAATTGACAAAAGCATGATAACGGAAAAAGTTATATGAGCCCATGTGATAAGGGATTTAAAAGTACAATTTTTTTAAATCCTATTATCTCTGATGCTCATATAAGAAAAGTATTATTGGCAACAAATGGCCACAACATTAATTGATATATATAAATGTACATATGTGAAAACTGCAAATGAGATGAAATGTACTAAATAAGTTGAAATCTGTATGTTTAATTGTGCATTTAGGTATGTATTTGTTGACTTGGTCTTTTACAAAGGTCTTAAACTCATTCCATCTCACGACTTTAGTAGAGATAGGCCCTGATTGCACCGGAAGTTGTAAATCCAACTTCCATACGATCACGACGGCCCCCACATCAATTGAAATCGAAAACAAACAGAACCATTGACAACAGGAACTTACATAAAAAATGGTATGAAATTATCACGTAAATGATTAGCAACATGCATTTTTTCCTTTTATCTCAAAATTAAAACAATAGTAGATTCATATAAGGACTATACGTTGTTCATTGTTCATTTTTGTAATTAATAAATATCCTATTAGAAATCTGCATATAACGGGTTGGTATCACTATGCCACTATTTTTGTAAAACTATTAATTGTTCTTTTGTGGTTTTTATCATATCTAATGTCTGTCCTTTTTCGACTTATGGCTTCTTATTACCCCCTTTGTTATCCTCAAATGTTCTTGACACCATGAGTCTTTCTTTACATTTTTATATGACTTTTCAACCTAAAAGGTACAAATCTAATCTAAACCTTTTGTTTTTAAATGCAGCTATAGGCTATGTTTCAGCATTTCATAACCTACCGTGTGGTTTCCAATTATCTTAATGACAGTAAATTTGCAAGGCTTACAAAGATAAATCAGTTGCTTGCCCATGGTCGGTGGTTCTCTCCGGGTACTCCAGCTTCTTCCACCACTAAAACTGGTCGCCATGATATAGCTGAAATATGGTTGAAAGTGGCGTTAAGCACAATAAATAAATCAATCAATACAAGGATATATACTAGATCGTTTACAGCATATAGTATATATGTATATATAAAAAACAAATATATATCATTCTGTCAAAATAAAATTGAAAAAGTTTATAATTTAAGAAAAAACTTTTTCGTGAAAAGGGATATAACTCGACCTCCAGAAATATATAATAAATTAGGATTTAACATTTTGCTTTTTAGGAAGACGCAGATGTTGAATGGAAATTTTCAAGAAGTGTTTTATACATGGATTATATTGGGGAAGGAATGATACTACCTGTACCATTTAATATGTTGGGATTTCCAAAAGCATTAATCAGGAGATTACAAAAATGTTGTGCCAGTTGTTGTTGTACATCAGATGATACAGAAACTCCAGAGGATGGTAACCCGGATATAGCTCCTGAGGGCAATGGTGGTCATCTAAATGGCCTTGTGAGTATAATCTATTTTATAAGAGAAACATAAATAGATATTGTTTCCTTCTTTCAAAAGATTGTTTTTCTCTTTTACTATTTGTATTACGTATTTTGAAATCCTGGTTGAAAGACTTTTACGCCCCATGTTACATAGAACAAGAAGTAATTTAGTATTATCTAGACATCAAAAACCCTCAAAATCGAATAATAAATATACTAATAGAAAGGACGAGATCATTCACATGATATAAGATTTATTTAATCGACAATACCTTTCTCCAGTTTGTTGAACTAGATGTTCGGTATTCCAATGAGTACAATTGTGCTTCACTACTCCCTGGGTTTTTTTTCTACACGTTTACAGTCGCCGCTTGATCAGGAATATCATACGTTATTCTAGGGCTTGTGCCGAGTACAATGAGTTTCTGGAAAGAGCTAAGATGCTTACGCAAAAAATACTCAGACAAGATTATGTTGTTCCTAAGTTGGAGTCATCGCTAGATAACCTTACATAATATTCATTTCTCAAATGTCAATGGATCGTTTCCCTTCCACGTAGATTTCTTCTTTTCTTTATCAACGACAAGACTTTTAGCAGAATTAACTGTTGAAAACACGACGGATCTCTTAAAAGAATCGGCAACTATTTACCCTTTGACATTTGCGAGCACCTGGTTCACACCACATTTTTTTCTGGAGTCCGTGTTACTCATTTCTTTAATTTCCTCTGTTGTTGGTTTTGTTTTGTTTGTTTTCGTTCTCTGTCTTGTGTCTAAAGTGAGTTGCATGTTTCTCTAGATAGTCCATTCTTGATTGTCACTTCACTTTTCTCTAACTTTTATTAAGTGTGAAAAAATTGTTGTTGATACTATCGAAATATATTTTACAGTATGATAGACATAGATCGCGTGACAATCTTGCGAGCAAGAATAGCGGTGGTCATCTAAAGCCAGCTGATATAGATAGACGAAGGAGTACAGAGAGTTTACCAACAGAAAAGATGAGTTATCATGTATGTATAGAAATAGATAACATAATAAGTAGGTCTAAAAAAGTATCCAACAATCTAACATGCCGTCCTTTATTAGCTATATAAAAAATGCAGTGATAAAACTCTCCGTATATTTTGATTCGCGCATGCGCATTGTCTGACAAATTAAGGACACCATTGATATACTGCTCGGGATAAGGTACTAATATTCTGCCAACCCAAGTTAAAACTGACAACACGTTGTGGCTTCCATGAATTATTTGTTAAATATTGGAATCGAAAAATATAATTCGACAATGGTTGACCCTTATTTTATTTTTACTGCAATGAAAATAATTTTGCTGCAGTAAATATTTTAATGCAAAGTAAAGTTTAAACAAATTTACCTCAGTAATAATGTTGACCTGACCATTTTGTTAAAGTGCCATTTTACTCAGAAATTATTTTTAATGAAATAAAATGATATTTTTAATGAAGTACAATGAAATACATTGTATAATTATATTTTTAATTAAGTCAAATTTTATTTTTACTGCAGTAAAACATATCTCATAATTATGTTTTGTGGCCATAATTCTCAAAACGAATGAATTTCATTAAAGAAAAGTTTGAAGATACCAAAGAGGTAATCAGAAGCAGTAAATCGAAGAAGTACAGAGAATACAAAGGTAACCATCTCACACTCACTTGAAGTTCACGACTGTTAGATGAAAATCTATCAAATGTTTTCATTAGAAGATGTCTAGGTGGTTAAGGTCGCTGACTTCTGATAACAAGCCGAACACCACTGACTTGGGTTCGAGACCTGTGATCCACCTCGTTTATTACAGTTTCCCTACACCTACCCAACACATGGATTTCACCATACAGTTCATTATATCAATTTGGAACTTTTCTTCTCCAGTGAGGTAGTCATGAGAGTTGAAATATTTTTATTGCATTCATTTTTGCATATTTGTTCTTGTGTAGTAAAATATTTTAATTGTGTCTGCAGAAAGTAATGCAGTCAGTGGTGCAGAGGTATATATTTGATATCCAAAGAGAGGCTGAAGTTACTGAAGGTACAAATTATATAAATATGTTCTCTTTCACAAATTGGGTGAAAAACTTGCTTTTATTAGTGAAAAAAGCAATGACCAACTCTGCAATTATACATTATATGTAGGAAAGGGTATTCAAAATATTTTGTTTTGTTGGCCAGTATTCAATATAGCCATTTTTTTTTAATTTTAAATATCGAATAATATATTTTATAAGATTTTAATTTAAACATAATTTTGTAGTTTAGGGTATAATTTACATGAGCATGACACACAACAAATGAAAAAAAGAGTTTGAAAATACCAAAGGGGTAATCAGAATCCGTAAAGCGAAGAAGAACAGACATCACAATGGCCAAAAGAAAAAAGTACAAAGGTACAAACAATGAGCTACAAAACATACACATAAAACAAAAGATCGATCAACACGAACCCCACTAAAAAAAATAAAAATTTCC
Organism: Bathymodiolus septemdierum; assembly: GCA_963383655.1. NCBI lineage: Eukaryota > Metazoa > Mollusca > Bivalvia > Mytilida > Modiolidae > Bathymodiolus > Bathymodiolus septemdierum. The sequence goes on from OY726521.1 coordinate 80,403,270, forward strand.
CATTGTTCTTATCTTGATTATATCCATCAATTTAGTCGCAGTGTAAAGAGTACGATGAAATAACATTTTGTGCAGGAATTAGGACTTCATGATGGATATCATATATAGAGCATATGCTAATCCTTCCCGGGCAACTTCTCTTGAAGGTTGGGGTACGCTTGTTTTGTTCAATCTCTATTGTACCGTTATTTTTGGATCAATTCATCTCGTCTCTTTACTCAAACTTTTCTCATGAATAGAGTACACCATGTTTTCCATATCACGAAATATTAAATTCATATTAATATATTATATGCTTACTATGACAGAAAATATGTACTTAGTGCTTTCTTTTGCAATATAAAATGAAAGCAATATCACACTGCCAGAACAGTTCCAATATCTAATTTAAAACAATGGTAGAAACAAAATCGATACCCTTAACACACATATGCATGACCGCTCACTTTCTTGACTTGGCACAGGAGGGATTAAGCTAGTTTCATGGTCCCCAAATCTCTACTCTTAGTGATTATGCATACTTTTATGATTATATCAGTGAAATCCTTTTTTCTTTGATTAAATATATAAAGATAATAACAAAATACCAATCCGAGAACAGGACCAAAAAAATACCATAACCCGTATAGACAAGACCTAGCATAGCCAATAAAAACTAAGTAAAATGACATCGAACAAAATCATTAAAAATATAAAAATAAAATTGCAACGATACCAGGTCTTCATTCGAAAAAGTAAGGTATTGTGTCTTGTAAATAAAATGTTAAATATCTTTTACTTTTTTCTAGACGACTTTGAGGAAATCAAACAAGATATTTCAAGTTTCCGGTACGAGATGATCAACACATCGACTCTTCGTGAAAAAGAATATGCACACCTGATGCAAAAGCTTAACCAGATACTGGGTTATAAGTCGCCTACACAACAAGAGTCTGACCCCGACGTCGGGCAATACAGAGATGATATATCCAGTGAAATGTCAGTGTCGGTTGATCAGGAGTTAGAGAAAGGAGAACAACATCACAAACGTTTACCCATCAGCCAAATGTCAATAAACGAAGAGGATAGTAGAGAACTGGAAGACAACAATCAAATTGTGTGTCAAGCCGACATTAATGTCGAGACTGTGATTGAAGAGTCGTCGTCGTCCAATTTGATTGACGAGGCGTCATCGTCCAATTTGAATACTGAGATTGGTCAGTCAAATGTTACTACAGAAGTGCCCGAAAACATGTGATAGGTTTTTAAAACTGAATGTACTTTTTTGTATTTTGTATTTTTTTAATCCAAAGTTTAGATGTCAACCAAAATTAGTTTTGTAACAAAATATACAAATATATTTTTATTGTATTGTTAGGTTATTGAAATATTGTAGTGAATGTCTTGTTTGTCTGACATTGTTTTTTTTTATTAAATACATGCAGTAATCTCTCAGCTATGATCAACCTGGTAAGCTTTAAAACACAATCATAAATATTCTGCAATATTAACCTCGTATGTCATTGTTCAACAAGTGCATGGTTAATGAGACAAAATAAACGTTAGAGAAAACCGAAGGGCAACCAAGAATAGACAATCCAGAGAAACTTGCAACATTGGGTATACAAGACACAGGGACGAAGACAAACAAAATAACACAACACAACACACAAAACTAAACAGATGAACAACAAGGACCCCGCCAATAACCGGATGTGAACCCAGGTGCTCGCGAATACACCATATGCTAACGATAATGTTAATCTCGACCTTCATAACTGCCATTATTCTATATGTATTTAATGTTTGTGCTTATGTTCAATGTTATTATGCCTATTGGTGTTGAATTACGTGATATATGACCACATACATGTATATTGCATCCAATGAACTTTGTTTGAAATTGTAATGCAAATTTGATATATATTGAAATCAAGTATTGATGAAAAATAATCACAGGCACTTGTTTCATTCAAAAAATATATGCCCCCTCCTCTTCCTTACTTCAAGGTAAACATCTGCCCTTTTCCCCTTCCCCACTTCGCCTCAATATTTTTCCCTTATTTGTGATCCTTTCGCTGACCCAATTATATCGTTACACTGACGAAATATTTCTCTTTACGACTGCCACATTTAAATATACCTACCGGGCCCCCCTCAGACGAATTGGACAAGAATATCAGCGAACGTAGCTTGTTTTATTTTTAAGTCATTGAAACGGATACAGCCACTTCCGGTCCGGTTTAAATTGATTTAGAAAATTTAAAAAAAGGTGCTTTAAAAATTTAATGTCAGTAATTTGGAGTTGAACATATTTGTATAATCTGCATTGGAACAATTATCTGTATTTTAAAGGCTTACTTTACATTTGAGAGGAGATGATCATGATGGCATTGTTACACATGGCCGGTCTAGAGAATTCCGAATGCATATGAAAAATCCAGCGCAAACCAGAAGTGGCTGTATCCGTTTCAATGACTTAAAAATAAAACAAGCTACGTTCGCTGATATTCTTGTCCAATTCGTCTGAGGGGGACCCGGTAGGTATATTTAAATGTGGCAGTCGTAAAGAGAAATATCTCGGCAGTGTAACGATATAATTGGGTCAGCGAAAGGATTACAAATAAGGGAAAAATTTGAGGCGAAGTGGGGAAGGGGAAAGGGCAGATGTTTACCTTGAAGTAAGGAAGAGGAGGGGGGCATATATTTTTTGAATGAAACAAGTGCCTGTGAAAATAATATATGCTTTTATTTTAGTTAAATTTTGATCGTGTTTTTTATTCTGTTAGCAAATTAATCTTAGTTGAAAATAATAACATGTCTCAAGTGCTAAAGGCGTTGATACTTAAGTGATGTAATAGGTATTACAATAAAAGAATTGTATACGGAATCGATTCCGGAAATATAATTATGAACATTTTTATTAATGTTTTATAACTATAGAGATTCGTTGTTTTTAACGGGATGTTTGTGTAAATATTTTACCTTATCTATAGTAATAAAAAAGTAGATATCAAATCTAGAGCTCACGACGACTTTCTGGAATAACCTTTTTGGGGAAGCATTAAAACCGAAGGGCCTCAACAGAATAGCCAAAATCGGCTCACGGAGGAGAACCTTAGTTCTGATAAAATTTTAGGAACTGCAATATCAGTAATGAATATATCTAATAAACCATGTCAGTGCCAAGCACTTACTACAGGGCGGACGATACCCTATAGGTTTATGGCCAAATCATGACATGACATGTTGATTGGGGTTGACAATTATTAAACCATTGTAGACAGTTTCTTTCAAATAGAAAAGGAACATTGTTAATTCAAGGCAATGCGTCTTCCTTGTAAAAAAAATATATTATAGAAATTAGGGTGTATATTTAAGAAATGTTATTGTTTGAGTAAATTATTTGCATGTTTTGAAAGTGGTTGACTTAAAATTTGAATTGTGCATCGTTCATATACTGTGATAACTTTGATTGTTTTTATATATTATATTATTTTATATATCTCTGTAACGAGAAGCAATCTTCAATCTTGTTTGAGAATGCCAATGTCCTAGAATTATGTTTTCATATATGAAAGCTTTGTCGTAGCATCATATTTTTTTGTTCAGTCTTGGGGTTCTCTGTTGTAAACGTTTGTGGGGAAGGTATGGGTTTTATTTTCTATGCAACGCACTAATTACAACCGCAATAAGTGCATGTAGTATTCTTTATAACTATAAGTCGTCTGTCTGTCCATTTGTCATTTCCTATTACTTACGGGTGCCACTGGTGGAGCAGGAACTGCTTACCCTTACGGAGCACATTCGTTCACCCCCGGTTTTTAATGGGGTTCGTGTTACTTAATCTTTAGTTTTATGTGTATGTTTTGTAGATTGTTGTTTGTCCTTTTGTACTTTTTCTTTCCTGTTCTTCTTCAATTTGCGGGTTCTGATTACCCCTTTGGTATCTTCAAACTCTTCTTACTACCTATATATAATGAATTGCATTCGTACCTCTACCACTGCCAAGACTTTTACCGGACTTGACTGTAACACGACAGGTGTCTTTTAAGAAGCATGAACTGCTTACCCTTCACGGGGACATGAGTTCATCTCCGGATTTGTTGTGGGGTCCATGTTGCCCATCTTTTTAGTTTTTTTTTTTTTTTTTTTTTGTCCTATTATGAGTCCTTACATTCCGAGTTCCGAGTTGTGATATTCGTTACAGTTTCCACATAAAACGATGTTCTGTTCTTCTTTGCCTCCAGTTATTTGTAGGAGGGCTCATGTCTTATTTATGCTATTTGTGTTTGTTTGCGAATAGTGGTATCCAACACGTATTGAGTTGTGTTTTTCTTCGTCTTGTGTACCCTATGTTGCTAGTTTTGCTGGATCGTTCTTTTTTGATTGCTCCTTCGGTATTCTTTAATGTTTACCTATATTTATTTCTCAAATACCTGACGTCATTGTTTACGTTTCATTACATGTATTCGTTAATATAGAATAAAAATATACAAAGTCTTTAGTGAGTCATGCCGCCGTCACCCCCTAGTTGTCAAATCTCAGAAATATCTTGCACACAATTTCCTGGATCCTTTTCCACATGAAGATAGATACATTATGTTACTTTTTGTTATCCTTGATTCCTTGACGAATTCACAGTGAACATTTATAAGTTATTTCTTTTTTTTTTATTATATGTAATGTGTTACTTTTCAATGTATCTTTCAAGTTTGTATGTAATTGTTGCAAAATGTGTGTTTTGTGACAATTTTAATTTATATGTGTTCATCAAATAAGGCCTTATATGTTAATAGTTTCGTTTTACGTGATATTAGTATGTCTTTGTATAATGTTCCAGTATTATTGCAGAAGATATATATTGTATAAATTATTGCAAATATCAGACATGAAATGTAGATGAAAAAGGTGCACTCGATAAATTATATTAAAATCGTTTTAGTAGTATATCCTACGAGAATTAAAGCATCATACACAAATGTTCTATATTATTCGGTACAAAAACAAATGTGTTTACTATCCCTCCTATGCAGCGTTGTAGCGTACAAACCGGACCTTCTCACTTCATAGAGCATTTTTCAATACCAGTTTATTTCATATGTTAACTTCGGACTGTGAAATGGCGTGTTTTGAAAGGATAAAAACAAACAAGAACGGATTAACAAAACTAGTTATGTTGAATTACATGTTTTGAAAAGGAAAAAAAAGGAGGAAATACATATTAACAAAATCTTTCATGTTGAATTGCCTGTTTTGAAAGAGAAAATTATAAATTTATTTTTTATTGAATAAATGTTAGAGAATGCCGAAGTGGCAATCAAAATGGACAATCCTGAGAAACTTGCAACAAAACGAAGAATAACAAAACAAAAACACAATACAAGATGTGTTGGACACTACTATTCATCTAATGGATGTAAAACAATACATACATGTACAAATTATCAAATGTCCAAAATAGAACAGACAATACAAGTCTCTACTGGTCATTTAAATTAGTATGATATACTCAGCGAAGACGATTAATTACACTCATATCCTGACAAATGCATTTCTTCTGTTGTTCTGTAGGTAGAAAGAAAATTATATATTAAATAACGTGCAATTCCTCCATTCACAGTCATATTTTATCTTGTAGAAATAAACATTAAGTAAGGGACCAACCATTTTCTTACCTGGAGGGAGACGTTATTTTATGTTTTAATAGATTTTATTTTTACTTACTCTTTAAATTCGACAAGTATTTTTTAGATTAATAAAATGAATGTTTTTTTGTATTTTCTTTATCAAACCATAAACGATTTCTTTTATTTCATTTTGCTTTGGCTGAAGCGAGAGCTAACTGCATAGATATTTTTTAATCCCAGCACCACCTCTCCTTGAAAGGAAATGGTTAATTCCTAAGATACTGTATATTTCAATTCTATATAATTATGCCTTTCTCTTGTACAATCGTGCCTTTTCGTCACAGTATGTTGTTCAACATTCTTCAGATGTATTTTTGTATTTGATATTATACCCACCTTAATGAATGTGTTCTCTCCACAGAGCAAAGACAAGTTGTTGTCAATGGTTGTGTTACTTGTTATGTTTGTAATAGAATTTCGTGAAATATTAACTTATTTTTATTATTCTTTGGGCCCATAAAATTAGTTCAATCCTGCCACTTTGTGTAGAGAAAAGTTTGAAGATATTAAATATTGAAGTGCCAGTACCAACCAGAAAAGAAAATGAGCGGTCATGTATATGTGTGTTGGGGGTATTTATTTTGTTCTTTCTACGTATATTTTATTGGTTTTTCAGAAATCATACTTTACACTTGAACTTGTATTCCGACTTACATTTTTTAAAGAATCGTTTCATCTTATCTTTCAGAAAATTTATGGAAGATCTCAACACCTTGTTGAAAAGTATTCTGTCATCTGCGTTCATAAAACGAAAGATTGCATTTGCAATTAGATTTTGGTTCAAAGTTGATTATTGTTTCCGGAACTGCTTACACCTCGCGAGCACCTGTATTCACCCCGTGTTTGATGGGTTCTTGTTACTCATCTTTTTAGTTTTCTGTGCTATGTTTTTGGTGGGATCCTTGTTGCTCATCTTTTTAGTTTTCTGTGCTATGTTTTTGGTGGGATCCTTGTTGCTCATCTTTTTAGTTTTCTGTGCTATGTTTTTGGTGGGATCCTTGTTGCTTATCTTTTTAGTTTTCTGTGTTATGTTTTTTTTTTGTTTTGTTTTTCTCCGTCCTGTGTCTTGTGTACCAAATGTTGCTGGTGTCTCTGAATTGTCACGTCTTGATTTTCCCTTTGGTTTTTTCAAACGTTTATTTACGATGACTTTGTGTACTATCTAATAGAATCAATCTTCACATTTCTGGAGTTGCGGCTGTTGCCTGACTTAATACTATTTATATATGTCACTGTATTTTCCGTAGTAAAAGTTCTTGGCCCAGTTCTGATTAAAACTTTGTAACGAGGTATTGTCCAAAATCGAGTCCATCGTGGTGGTGATCGTATGGTAGATGGACTTACATTTTTGTACAGGTCAGTGGTTTTTCTCCGGGTACTCCGGCTTCATCTACCAATAAAATTGACCGCCACGATATTACTGACATATTGCTGAAAGTGGCGTTAAACACCATAAACCTATCCCTAACCCTAACCTTGTCCAAAATCACCTAACCTTGTCCAAAATCAAGATAATTTGAAAAGAGAAATTATGTTTAAAATGTGATACTTTTAATAATACTTGCTGATATAATGAAATTGCTTTACAGTGTGATACACTCAAACCATTTAGTTCATCTGATTGATGGCCAGGTGAGCTTTTATTTGGTGTCTGTCGTCATCTTCCTCAATCTTCACATTTTAAACTGGCAAAATTGCTAGACCAATATATATAGAATCAAACTTGACAGTGATGATTATTATGAGGAACAAATTAAGATATGTGCCATTGAAGTCGTCCCTCTATATGTGGTGGCCTAAAATTGGGGAAATTAAGTACAGGTATAACTTTTATAAAATGTAAAACCCGCAATAGAATGACCCCACCTTTCACTATGCATCATCGTTGGAGTATATAGATTCGCATTTCTACAAGCAAATTATCCATGATTTCTATATCAGATTATGTTCGTTTTGTAACAGTTGCATGACGAGTTACATTCACATTAGTGGAGCAGGTATGGCTTATCCTTCAAGAACATCTGAGTTCGCCAGCGGTTTTAGTTGAGTTTCTGTGTATTGTTTTGCCGACCGCTGTTTGTCTTTATGTCCTATTTGTTTGTTTGGTCTTTGTATTGTCTGTCCTTCGATTTATGACCTTTTATATCTTCAAACTTTTCTGCCAGGGTCTTTAGGCAGAAAATAAGTTTCTTTTGTACCACTTATGGCAATGCAACTATAAATAGCATGAATCATCATTTTGATACACAGATGTAAGATTGTAGTAAAAAAAACATGGTTTGTTTTAGGTTCGAATGGGAGAATATTATTCTATTATTGTCTACACCTGAGGGAACTGTTCTCCTATAGTGTTGTCTGGTGAGGTATAGTGCCTGAGCCAACGACGAGGGCACTATATCTCACCAGACAACATTATAGGAAAACTGTTCTCGAGGGAGAAGACAATAATATATTTAGTACATAATAGCATCCCATTCCAGACATAAAAGAAAAACACACTCGAATTCAATATAATAATATTAATAAAATTTACAATGTAACATTATATTTGCATTGTCAAACCTGGCCATGTTGACAGCAGACTATCGCGCGAGTCTATTTTAAGGGAGATCAATCTTGACAAAAATATAGAAAAATTACGCGGGAAAATCTATGCCACAGGTATAGTCCCCGCGGGAAATCGTTTGAAACTGGCATAGTTCCCGTCGATAGCATGATCGACTACCTAAACTGGGAAAGCCTTGAACAAAGACGTCATCATGCTTTATAAGATCATACACAACGAAGTAGACATCAACCCTCAGTCGTATCTAAAAAAGCAAGAAAGAACTACACGATCGGCTCATCCATACCAGTTCCAAACCTAAAATCCAGCTACAGATTATTTCAAAAACAGCTTCTTTCCGCAGACAGTATGCATCTGGAATTCCTTACCAAACAGTATGGTCGTATCAGGTCAGTTTCTGGATCAGTCTCAGTTCAAAACTCTGATCCAGGGTTACAAATTCTAATTTTCTATTTATTATGTACAGTGTATATACATGTTGTTATTTTATCAATTTGGAATTCTTAATCTTGTCTGTTCGCGCCGATGTATAATTATCACGAGTGATGGAACATCATAGGAAGTAGAAGTAGAAGTAGGTATAGTCACCCGTTGTCAAGTGTACTGTTCAAGAAATAATTCTCGGATGCCAGGCTCTATGTTTATTTTAGCATGGGTAGGCATTATATTTGTCATTATTTTACACTGAGCGACAGCGAGGTGTAAAATCTTGACAAATATAATGCCTACCCATGTTAAAATAAGCATAGAGACCGGCATCCTAGAATTATTTCGATTCTAACAGGGCATTTACGGTAATTTTATGCATTCACGCGTACCTAGACAGAGGTTATTTTTGGGCGCTGTTCCAATTACCCCCCGCTATTATTTACAAGAATATATAACGCTACAGAAGCTGTTCCAATTACCTCCCGCTATTATTTACAAGAATATATAACGCTACAGAAACGTTATAAAAATTGATAACGATCAAAAATTTGTTTCATCTGATTTTTTTTGTATATTTATTCTTTTAATTTAACATACATAAAGTACAAATATGCAAAATGCGCTGTCGATTAGATATGTCTTCTGTGCATGTGCTATGGTGTTCTGTGCTATTTAGAGCCCTCTATTGTTTTCAAAGCGAAAGTAGCACACCATGTTAGAATCAAAAATAGTTCACACTGATTATCCAATCGTAACTACTCGGCCATATAATATATATAACCTCGTAAGTAGGTGGCGGATAAATAGAACTACTTTTCACATGTCAGTTACATGAAAGTTTGATAAAGTTATACTTTAAGCAATTTTCTATATTTCAATTATTTGCATGGATAAAAGTTAAAGTTTTAATTAGGTTTGCATGATTAGATTTTACTTAGTATGTCTTCCATATTAGATTTTCGTGGACTATATTTTTGTGCGGCTTATCTTCCCGCAAACAATTTAAAAAGAATTTCTACTATATACTTACGAGGTTATTGGAAGGGTAGCGAGAATGGCCGAGTAGTTACGATTGTCTGATTATCTAATCAAAATACAGCATTTTCATATGTTAGGTACTAAAAATAAATAGTATTCTCAAGAACCCCGGAATTAAAATGCAGTTGTATATGGCATGAAATATTATTTTCAAATTGAGATTTAATCGTGTCTCCAAATGAAAGCACCGGTATATATGGGGTTCGAGCCGACAGCAGACTCATCCAAGGTCATGATCCGTTCGCACCCACCGGCTTAAGGACAATCGACAACAGATTCATCCAATGCCGTCATCCGTTCGCACCCGCCGGCCTAAGGACATCCGACCACACATTCACCCAAGGCCATCATCCGTTCGCAGTTGCCCAACAAACGGAAAACAACAGCACACTCTTTTTATCTTTTTCTTTATTTTCGTCAATTACAATTTGTTTGGTTTTCTTTACAATAACAACAAGGGAGTATAATGAGCACACATAAGATCAGGAAACAACAGAATACATGTACAATGGAAGAAGTATAAATGAAATAAAATGAAAAATATGGATAACAAAAAAATTGTCATACATGTATCTCAGGAGAGATGTGTTTAAAGGTAGAGGAAGGGCCTACGTGAGGGGGGTTCAGCCGGTACATTGGTCCGTGGATCTCTGGGGTGTATTTTTAACTCAAATCCTCAATTTTGGGGCCCAAAAGCAGTCTTGTTCCACCTGGGAAATTTGTATTGGAGGCCCTGTGTAGAGGATCGGAAATTTATGGATTTTTTTCTTGTCGGTTTCCATTGGTAGGTATTACATATACAAAATTCCCAAAAAAATTAGACACATCTACTATACTTAAAAAAAAACAATAACTTTTAGAATATCTTGTTTCAAAATTTACAATCCAGCACACTCATCAAAAGCTATCATCCGTTCGCACCTGTGGGCATAAGGGCAGCCGACAACACACTCGTCTAAGGCCGTCATTGTCCATCCACTTTTTTACAACCTTATTTCCAGTTGAAGCACGCGACGGGAATGTGACATTTTTATTGATTCACAATGGATTAGTCATTGTTGTGGATCGTGACTTTCACTCATTTTACAGACATTACCTGACGTATTGAGGAATGAAAACCTAGACAGTAATCAAAACTGAATCTCGGACATAGGGTAGGCCTGAACAATGACGTTTAACTCGTTATTGTACTATGACATTGTGTATTCCTTATCAATATATGGTAAACAACTGACGTAACAGGCACTACTTATATAAATACCCCATCAGCCTATCGTGGCCACTCTCACGGCCTTATCTCCTGAATAACTCATCCTGTCACTATCATATCTCTGTAGGAAATACCAACACGTTCTGAAAGGTAAACTTTATTGTAGATTGATTAATAATTGATAGCAATACAGTATGATGGTTTATGGTGTTTAACACCACTTTCAACAACATTTCAGTTATATCGTGACGGTCAGTTTTATTGGTCGAGGAAAGAGAAATACCCGGAGAAAACCACCGACTTGTCGCAAGTCACTGACAAACTCTATCACATAATGTTGTATCGAGGACACATCGCCAAAGCGGGATTCGAACTCACTTCGTTAGTGGTGATAGGCACTAACTGCACAGGTAGTTGTAAATCCCACTAAATATGATCACGACTACTATGGTCCCTCAGAGAGTTCAACACGTGAATATATTGTCAATATTTAAAAACAAAACTGTACATGGATAATTACTGAATAAATTATATTTGAAATTAACAAAAAGGGATATGGATGCAAATGAACATGAGAGACGATCCACGACGGCCCCGCAATACAGTATGAAAATCTCACAATCCAGATAGAATTAGTGAGTGGTTGTTGTCTAACGCCAATTTGTTAGCTGTATCATTGCGAGAACTAATTATATTCAATGAGATGATGATGATGATGTCCGCTTTGTACTAGACCAACACACTTAGTTCGATTTTCATAGTGCTAGCTCACTGAAGTAACAATCTCCGGGTAGACATGTCATTCCACTCTAACCCAATATTACATAACACGTTCCACTTTTATTTCCTAATATAAATGGTGGCAATTACTGTAAAATAAGATACGAAGAAAAGTTTGAATATACCAAAGGAGTAATCATAAGTTGTAAATCGAGGAAGCACAAGCAATGTAATGTCTAAAAGATACTAAAGGAGTAATCAGAAGCCGTAGGTCAAAGACGGACAGACAATACAATTGTCAAAAGATACTAAAGGGGTCATCAGAAGCCGTAGGTCAAAGACGGACAGACAATACAATGGTCAAAAGATACTAAAGGGGTCATCAGAAGCCGTAGGTCAAAGACGGACAGACAATACAATGGTCAAAAGATACTAAAGGGGTCATCAGAAGCCGTAGGTCAAAGACGGACAGACAATACAATGGCCAAAAGATACTAAAGGGGTCATCAGAAGCCGTAGGTCAAAGACGTAGGTCAAAGACGGACAGACAATACAATGGTCAAAAGATACTAAAGGGGTCATCAGAAGCCGTAGGTCAAAGACGGACAGACAATACAATGGCCAAAATATACTAAAGGGGTCATCAGAAGCCGTGGGTCAAAGACGGACAGACAATACAATGACCAAAAGATACTAAAGGGGTCATCAGAAGCCGTAGGTCAAAGACAGACAGATAATACAATGGCCAAAAGATACTAAAGTGGTCATCAGAAGCCGCAAGTCAAAGACGGACAGACAATACAATGGCCAAAAGATACTAAAGGGGTCATCAGAAGCCGTAGGTCAAAGACGGACAGACAATACAATGGTCAAAAGATACTAAAGGGGTCATCAGAAGCCGTAGGTCAAAGACGGACAGACAATACAATGGCCAAAAGATAATAAAGGGGTCATCAGAAGCCGTAGGTCAAAGACGGACAGACAATACAATGGCCAAAAGATACTAAAGGGGTCATCAGAAGCCGTAGGTCAAAGACGAACAGACAATACAATGGTCAAAAGATACTAAAGGGGTCATCAGAAGCCGTATGTCATAGACGGACAGACAATACAATGGCCAAAAGATACTAAAGGGGTCATCAGAAGCCGTAGGTCAAAGACGGACAGACAATACAATGACCAAAAGATAATAAAGGGGTTATCAGAAGCCGTAGGTCAAAGACGGACAGACAATACAATGGCCAAAATATACTAAAGGGGTCATCAGAAGCCGTAGGTCAAAGACAGACAGATAATACAATGACCAAAATATACTAAAGGGGTCATCAGAAGCCGTAGGTCAAAGACGGACAGACAATACAATGACTAAAATATACTAAAGGGGTCATCAGAAGCCGTAGGTCAAAGACAGACAGATAATACAATGACCAAAAGATACTAAAGGGGTCATCACAAGCCGTAGGTCAAAGACAGACAGACAATACAATGACCAAAATATACTAAAGGGGTCATCAGAAGCCGTAGGTCAAAGACGGACAGATAATACAATGACCAAAAGATAATAAATGGGTCATCAGAAGCCGTAGGTCAAAGACGGACAGACAATACAATGCCCAAAAGATAATAAAGGGATCATCAGAAGCCGTAGGTCAAAGACGGACAGACAATACAATGGCCAAAAGATACTAAACGGGTCATAAGAAGCTGTATGTCAAAGACGGACAGACAATACAATGGCCAAAAGATAATAAAGGGGTCATCAGAAGCCGTAGGTCAAAGACGGACAGACAATACAATGGCCAAAAGATACTAAAGGGGTCATCAGAAGCCGTAGGTCAAAGACGGACAGAAAATACAATGGCCAAAAGATATTAAAGGGGTCATCAGAAGCCGTAGGTCAAAGACGGACAGACAATACAATGGCCAAAAGATAATAAAGGGGTCATCAGAAGCCGTAGGTCAAAGACGGACAGACAATACAATGCCCAAAAGATAATAAAGGGATCATCAGAAGCCGTAGGTCAAAGACGGACAGACAATACAATGGCCAAAAGATACTAAACGGGTCATAAGAAGCTGTATGTCAAAGACGGACAGACAATACAATGGCCAAAAGATAATAAAGGGGTCATCAGAAGCCGTAGGTCAAAGACGGACAGACAATACAATGGCCAAAAGATACTAAAGGGGTCATCAGAAGCCGTAGGTCAAAGACGGACAGAAAATACAATGGCCAAAAGATATTAAAGGGGTCATCAGAAGCCGTAGGTCAAAGACGGACAGACAATACAATGGCCAAAAGATAATAAAGGGGTCATCAGAAGCCGTAGGTCAAAGACGGACAGACAATGCAATGGCCAAAATATACTAAAGGGGTCATCAGAAGCCGTAGGTCAAAGACAGACAGACAATACAATGGCCAAAAGATACTAAAGGGGTCATCAGAAGCCGTAGGTCAAAGACGGACAGACAATACAATGGCCAAAAGATACTAAAGGGGTCATCAGAAGCCGTAGATCAAAGACGAAAAGACAATACAATGGCCAAAAGATAATAAAGGGGTCATCAGAAGCCGTAGGTCAAAGACGGACAGATAATACAATGGCCAAAAGATAATAAATGGGTCATCAGAAGCCGTAGGTCAAAGACGGACAGACAATACAATGCTCAAAAGATAATAAAGGGGTCATCAGAAGCCGTAGGTCAAAGACGGACAGACAATACAATGGCCAAAAGATACTAAAGGGGTCATCAGAAGCCGTAGGTCAAAGACGGACAGATAATACAATGACCAAAATATACTAAACGGGTCATCAGAAGCCGTAGGTCAAAGACAGACAGATAATACAATGGCCAAAAGATAATAAAGGGGTCATCAGAAGCCGTAGGTCAAAGACGGACAGACAATACAATGGCCAAAAGATAATAAAGGGGTCATCAGAAGCCGTAGGTCAAAGACGGACAGACAATACAATGGCCAAAAGATAATAAAGGGGTCATCAGAAGCCGTAGGTCAAAGACGAACAGATAATACAATGGCCAAAAGATAATAAATGGGTCATTAGAAGCCGTAGGTCAAAGACGGACAGACAATACAATGCCCAAAAGATAATAAAGGGGTCATCAGAAGCCGTAGGTCAAAGACGGACAGACAATACAATGGCCAAAAGATACTAAAGGGGTCATCAGAAGCCGCAGGTCAAAGACGGACAGACAATACAATGGCCAAAAGAAAAAGAACAAAAGACAAACAATTGCCTACTAAATACTACACAGATAATTAAAGATTGTGAACCCTCCTAAAATAGAGTGAACTTAAGATACCCGGAAAGGTAAGCAGTTCCTGCTCAACTAATGACTCCCGTCGCGTTACGATTACAAAACACGAACATCATGTAATATGGAACTGGCGTATATACGTAAATAAGTACAAACAAACATAGATTAATTTACCAAATCCAGTTGCTTATTACGTAAGCAGTATTAAATGTTCCTTGATTATGTTCCCAGTCTCCACTAGTGGAGCAAGAACTGCATACCCTTCCGGAGCACCTGCGTTCACCCCCGGTTTTTAGTGGGGTTCGTGTTACTCGATCTTTAGTTTTATATGTATGTTTTGTAGATCGTTGTTTGTCCTTTTGTACTTTTTGGCCATTGTGTTGTTTGTCCTTCTTCGATATACGGATTCTGATTACTCCTTTGGTATCTTCAAACTCTTCTGACTATGTACTAAATATTCATAGAGGTGTGTGATAATACTTTAGGGACATTATGTCTTCAGTGTGAAACAAAATTGAAAGAAACTTTGAATTTATGTACCATGTTTTCTGTTACTGTTTTAGATGACGAACATGAAAGTTGTTATGGTGGTATTGGTCGCCATCTTTGTTTCCTATGCCATGACATGCCGTCTAAGCTACCAACACAGTCATCACAGCAAATGTTACTGTCCATGTGACAATACCTTTAACTCATGCCAAACAAATTGTTCCACTGATTATCACGTTGATGCTGGCCTCCTGAGACACTGTGACATAAGATGTACAGATAAATTAGCTGCATGTCTCTTCGACTGCAATAATGGAATAGTGGGATAAACAGAAATAATAATTTGAAATTAAAACACTCTTTTAAATTTATTGTTACAGCAAATAAATTTTGATATGAAAAGTTTGGAGATACCAAACATGGCAAGAGGCCGTCGTGGTCGTGATCGTATGGTAGTTGGAGTTACAACTACCTGTGAAATCAGTGCATATCACCACTGAAGTTGTGAGTTCGAATCCCGCTGATGGCGAGGTGTACTCGATCCAGCATTATTTGATTAAGTTTGTCAGTGACTTGTGACTAGTCGATGGTTTTCTCCGGGTACTCCGGTTTCCTCCATCAATAAAACTGATCACCACGATATACCTGAAATATTGTTGAAAGTGGCGTTAAACACCATAACCATAACCAAAAGTTGTGATCAGAAGCCATAAATAGAAGAAGGACAGACAATACAATAGCTAAACGAAAACGGCCAAAAAGACGAACAAAGATCCACAAAACACTACACAGAAAACCAATAATTGCGCAACTCGAACCCAGATGCTTTTGAAGTATAAGCAGTGCTTCTTCAACCAGTGGCTATCGTGTTGTTCTTCTTCAACATCCGGTGATTATGACTACTACATATACGTGGTCATCTGAATATAAAAATAATAAAACTAAATTAAATTAAATAATAAACCTGATACCACAATTTGTAGGACACAATATTAAAACTAAGAAATAGTGGTTTCATTGTTGTTATCCATCTCAAAGTCGTTATGGTAGTTGGATTACCTAACGACTCATACAAGTCTATCACCAATACGGCGTGAGTTCGCGCCCGGCTTTGTAAATTATTTAAAAAATAGAGTGCACTCGACTCGCAGCCGCAAGTGATAAAGTTTATCAGTTGCTTGCCCATGGTCGGTGGTTCTCTCCGGGTACTCCCGGCTTCTTCCACCACTAAAACTGGTCGCCATGATATAGCTGAAATATTGCTGAAAGTGGCGTAAAAACACAAAAAATCAATCAAAATCAATCAGTCGTTGTAAACTCTTCTTTTTGGAGGAGGAAAATTCGAACTGTCATAACGAACTGACCAGTGAAACTGCCATCCATGGATGGAAACTTTAAACTTGAGATTGGTTTGGTTTGTTTTATGGTGTTTAACGCCATTTTGAACGATATTTCAGTTATATCGCGGCGGTCAGTTTTATTGGTGGAGGAAACCGGAGAAAACTACCGACCTGTCGCAAGTCACTGACAAAATGTATCACATAATGTTGTATCGAGTACACCTCGCCTGAGTGGGATTTGAACTCACACCGTTAGTGGTGATAGGCACGATCACTGTCCACGACGGTCCCACTTGAGATTTGTAAAGGGACTAGAAACAACTTTATTGATGCGAGACTGTGATTAGAAGTCAACAATCTAAACTACTTGGCAACAGAGGCAGGTGCCCACTGAGTTTTGAAACTGGGGGTACAATTGTTGTTTTTTCCTTAACTTTGTACCCCTGCATATAGAAAGTCCCTACAATGTTGGGGGTACAGGGCCTATTTTGGGGGTAAAAAACCCTCTGCAGAGGGTAAATGGGCATGCTGCAGAGATCCCTGAAAACTAATGCATAGCTAGTTGAAAACAGAGGTGGCCGAAATAAATGTTAAGAGAACCCTGAGTGCGCAATAAAAAATTGACAATCCAGAGAAACTGGCACCATAGGGTACACAAGAGGAAAAAAACAATACAAGAACAATCCAGAGAAACTGGCACCATAGGGTACACAAGAGGAAAAAAACAACACTATATATGTTGGACACCATTATACACAAACAAACACAAATAACGTAAACAAGACATGAGTCCTCCTACAAACAAATGGCGGTAAAGACGAACCGAACATCGTTTTTATGCAAAAATAATACAAACCACAACAATATGAACGAGTCCTCTGCCACTTCAAAATACAAAGACTGAAAAGACCTGACTGGTGATGAGGCATAAAACATATAATGGTGACATCTATTATGTCATCCAAATCTTCCCTCCCATATTACAATATAATAAATTGACAAACTACATATAATAAAAACAAAAACATTGCACAAATTCACCTCAACTCAATGAGTACATGAACAAACGTGGGGTCAAGGAATCTCATAGTTAGCTGATTTACTAAGAGGGTAGTATCTCGTGCTTGTCAAACCATTACTACGAAAATACTTTAAGAAATTTTACAATTTTCTTTTCGCTGGTTGTATATTGTATGCCATTGATATTAGGATAAATAGTAATTCCTATTGATGTGAAGGGTGTTTTTCTTTTTAAAACTTTTGGTAAATATCTTGCTCGGAGAATTAATAGCGAGCACAGAGAGCTCTACAGCAACATGGGCATGCGCATTGAATACACAATCTTCCTTATGATGAGATTGAAATCCTTTCGTCCGGAAATTGATAAAAAAATTGGCAGCCCCGGAGAGAATGCCAAAAATAAAAAAAAAGTCTCCAATAAATGATTTTAAAACTAAAATGATATCATGAACTTCTAAAAAATGGTATTTAAGTAACAAAAGACAATAAAAGGTGCTTACATTGTTAAATTAATCAGAATGACATCTCGCTATCAAAGTCATGACGTCATGTTATTCATAGACATAGGCCAAAGTCGTCAACAACATTTCGCGGAATTTTAATTAAAATCTTGTATTTTCATTCCCGAGTCAAAAAATTTCAAAACGACATCTATTTCATTTGCAACTGCGTCAATTCCGTAAATCGTGACGACATGTAAACAAACACAGCACTTTTTTCAAGCGTGTCCAGATTATTAGATAAAAATCTTTTCTAGTTACGGATTAGTAAAAGATGATTATAGAATAAATTTGACTTAATTTTGAACTACAATATTTTCAGAAAATATCAAATTTATTTTTTGGACCATTTGCAGCCGATGTAGAAAAACTCGCCTTGGTGTGTTTTAGTTTTGTTTTATTTTTTGCAGAATCTACGCGGGTTGTCTAAATATTTACTCGGATCGATCAAAACTTTGATTAATAGAACACTGGCGTACGGAAAGGACTTTATGTTAATATGGACTATCAGGTTAAGGACAACAACTGTTCATTTTTTTATCACTGTGAATGACTCTTAAGACAACACGAATCTGGTCATTTTTTGACGTATGGACATTTTATGTCACGCCCAACTGCATTTCACTGTCGCACTCCAGATTTATATTGACATTTCGTTACTGTATATATGACTTACCAGTTTAAAAGAAATCCAAATACAATTCCTGTCTCCAAGATTATTTATACATGTACCACAATATTCCTAAAGTTCTACAATAAATGCGTAAATAAAAACGAATCTGCCCACCATTCATCGTCATGTTAATATTTTTTTTATCACGTCATATTTTACGTTGCAACAAGTAAAGGTCAGCATTGAAATCGTATTTGGGTCACAACTGACACGCAAAGATGACAATGTCATCAATATTTTTTAATACGCATCTATAGTACACGTACAAATAACCAGGAGGAGATCACAGGGACTTGCTCCCGGCCTTTCGTTATCAATAATTTTAACCCTACTATCAATGTGCGGTACTAAAATATCACAAGGGATGACACCCGTTCATATTTATACCTAATTCCTACCTTTCGTACGGTTTAGTTGTGTTGAATAATGGTAATTCCAAATAAATATCACAAAACTCCTAAAGTATACTAAAAATCCAGCTTTTTAAAATTTTGCCAAAGGGGGGGGGGGGGGGGGGGGGGGGTGCATGTGTCCCTTGCCAACGGTCTCTGATAAGAAAAGATAGTGGTGAACATTTACATTTTTCATTTTTATACAATTTTTGCATTTATTATTTCTTTGGCTAAGTAACAAACATTTTCAAACCATGATGTGCTTGCAAGGAACAGGGAACGCATTAGTTTTTCCTTATTTCTGTAGTGTTAATTATTTCTATCAGTACCCATTTGTTTATTCATCTTACATTTTCCGTCAGTCTGATCCTACAAAATATTTGAATACTACCAACATCTGCCGACAACGGTTTAGAATAGTAAGACACAATGAATTTTATTTATTTAACTATTAATTATGCCGTTCATACTATATGTATATCTGTTATTATTTATTAAACTCAGTCTTTCTAAAATAAATGCTATACAATTATTAACCAGCTTGTTGTTGAAACTTTAAAAGGTAATAACATTAC
Source organism: Bathymodiolus septemdierum (assembly GCA_963383655.1). Lineage (NCBI taxonomy): Eukaryota > Metazoa > Mollusca > Bivalvia > Mytilida > Modiolidae > Bathymodiolus > Bathymodiolus septemdierum. The sequence goes on from OY726521.1 coordinate 80,423,170, forward strand.
ACAAGAAGGAATATATGTCTCTGTATAATCTTGTCACAGATAATTTTAAAGAGTATGATTTCGATACTGAATATTGCCTTAATATATATATCACGTCTCTACTGTGCTTTTTCCAATAAAAAAAATATTGAATATTGATAAATATTTTGTATGCGAAAGCAGAGACATGTCTGATGAAAGCGGTACCTATATAATTCTTTTAAAATTAAAAACTATTTTGTTCACTTGGAGATAGCATAATATTGGCCCAAATACACATACTTTAAAATGTCGAAATGAAGATTATCAGTATTAAAGTAACCGTACGCAGTGTGGTCTTATGTATGGGCACAATGGACAGTTCCCAGGTGGTCACACAAGCAAATAAACCCCATGCTAATCTATGTATGTTGTATACGGCATAATTTTTAATTTTTTAACACTGATTTTGTTGGAAGTATCGATACAAGAAATATATGTTTAATTTTATCGACCATTTATAATTTTATTTCTGTGAGTGTTTGCATAGATATGGGCCTCGGTGCACTGCTTTGACCGGGGCCTATATTGCTGACAAGACGGCGCTGACTGTACGTCATTCATCATTTACACTTCATGAATATATATCGGCTGTACATAGCATGGTATAGGCCAATATTGCTTATGTATGTTGGTTGCATTAATTGATATTTTCGTAATAAAACTCTTTTCTTACGACTTAAAAGACCATACTTTCATTTTACAGACACCGGCGTCTACTACCCCCTTTAGGCTTTATAATGGTTGATACCACCCGCGTACTAGTACTAGTTAGTCTTCAATGTTTGCACTGTCCCTAGTGCAACAATAAAAGATTCCATACTTTTTTCTCATACTTTTCTATTCTACTTCATTTAACTTTCCAATGGATGTCATAGGGGATATCATTTAATTTCAAATACTAATGTCCTCTCTATAGGCCATGCCTACTCATAATATTTTGTGATATTCAACTTTCATTCAAATATATACACACTGGCCAGACAGAAATGCTGTGCTCGCATCTAGGCAATGCCTACTCCATATTATATTATACGATAATTCATACTTCTCATAGATTTTCCCGTATGGTAGTTGGATTTACAACTATTTGCGCAATCAGTGCATATTGTAACGAATAGGGTAGAAGAGATAATATTGTTTGTATGTATGCATATATGACACTTTTATTTATTCTTGTTACTCTGGCACATTTTCACTTTGTTCTTGTTGTTGATACCGTGCCGTATTCCGGTACCTTGAGTAACTGTCGCGACTGTGATGTGATTGAATGAACACTATTCTTGTTTCAGGTATCGTGATCGAGAATATTTATTGTATGTAAATTGTTGTTATATTATATGGGAAATATGTAGTTAGGACAGAGTTCGTTCTCATTGTTTGACCAAAAGGGGGGCCTACGACAACTTCCCAATGTTTTTGTTCTCCTTGTAAACCTTGTGTCACATTCTCTTACCTTTTTCATTGATTCATGCTAGGTTTATATATTGTACTTGGGCTTGGTTTCTATAAGGGTAAGCTTTATTAAGCCCGTTTTTCCCCTTCATCTTGACATGACAAACTATGTTTATACTTTCCGCCATGTGTATCCTGTGTGTAATTTATTGCGCATGTGTGTTATCTCACACTTTATGTGGTCCGGTTTGCGGCTCTGTTAACGGATATAATTACCGTGGGAACTTCCGTAAGAACGGACCAATCAACGACGACGATTCACGCCACAGCCAAAAGTGTGGAGTCTGCGTAGATATAAAAGGGCATCGTCTGCACGCCACAAGAGCGACCCCCCAACAACCATAGACGACAGCGAACATACCAGACAGCAACTACTATTTGACACCATAGAACGACCAGTTTAAACCAAGAGACGTTAAATCCGTAACCAGGATAGCCGTACATTACCAGTACGTTTTGATTTTATTTACACATATTTCGACTTGACCTAGATGTTTTACTACGATTTTACTACGACTTTACGACGACCGACCATTCCATAGGGGGGACCTCATATTTATTATTATCGCTCACGGGGAAGTTATATTATTGTTGTACTTGAACATAATAAATTGCTTTGTTTACGAACCTATATAATTGTTGTCATAATAAACTGTTATCCTTTGGATAAAACCAGTGCCTTAGACCAGCCATGCTACCAATGGTGTAAACTACTACCAAGTTATATAGGTTGAGTTTGTTAACCAAAACTCACACACCGTACACTGAGCCCCTAGGTTCAACAATATCACCACTGATGATGTGAGTTCGATTCTCGATCAGGGCGAGGTGTACAACATTATGTGATAAAGTTTGTTAGTGACTTACGACAGGTTGGTGGTTTTCTCTGGGTCCTCCGGTTTCCTCCACCAATAAAACTGACCGCCACGATATAGCTGAAATATTGTTGAAAGTGGCGTTAAACACCATCAAACAAACAAACAAACTTTAAAACTACTGATTTAATACTGACTTCGGATATCCTTATTTTTAGACCATCTCTCATGCGTTGTACTTGCTTTGTAATTTGTTTTCAGAATTACAAACATTATTCTGTATACATAATGTTTCAGTACGCAATAATAACGATGTAAATATTCAGGTTTGATCTTGATAATCATATTAGGCTCTTCATATAACATACTTTTTTTAAATAACGTTCGGAATTTATAATTAATGTTTTAATTAATTAATCTCTTTTAATATCTATCCCTCAATACAATCTCCAGATCTACCTATTTTCTTTCAACATACCGGTATTCTTTTTGAACGGTGTACAGATTTAACATTAATGAATTTCAATATTAATAGCATATTTCAGAAATTCAAGACCACCTTCTTGATTAAGAACACTGCATTTAAATATGCAGACATTTATATAATATTTAAAAAATGATTAAAACAGTATTGATCGTGTCTTCAGTTGAACTGCAAAGTCAAGGATAATGTTGTTTGCATTGAGGGGTGTGGTTACTCCACAGATGGTTAGAAGGTTACTAATTGCCAACCAAAAAAAAACATGATTATTTTCCCAAAACTATATGAGCAAGGCTTTATTTGTTTTCTGTACAAAATGTGTAAAGATGAGTTACATTTAACCCTCATTTATAGAGAAAGGAATTTGTTTCTAAAATTGTGTGCTTTTGTAACAGAAGTGGTATACAGTATATTAAACCCTATAGCAGCGGGATTCAAACTCACAACTTTAGTGGTGATGCACTGATTTCACAGGTAGTTGTAAGTCAAATTCCCATACGATCACGACCACGATGGCCCCTGGAAAACCTGACCGTGGACCATAGTTGGTAGAGTACTTGGTGAGTGTCACGTGTCCTGGACGTTAAAGGTACATTGTAGCCGCTACTAGATTGTTTTTCCTCATTATCCAACTCTCCATTCTTTTCCGGTGGCAGTCGAATATCGTTGTGACGGTTTTCCCATCCATTCCTCATTTATGTACATAGTTTTTAGATATTGTTTAAATTATTCTCGTGCTGGATATATATGCAATAAATACCACCGCATGTTAAGCGATGAACTGCATGAATTGTTTTCTACTGAACGTAATGCTACAAACTGCATGCAATATTTTCCACTGGGCGTTAAGCTACCAACAATCAATCAATTATACCTTTTCATTCAAAACTACTGACAAAAACATGATCTCACGTTCTAATCAGGAGTGAGTGATTAGAGTGATTGTTGTTTAGCGCGAACTCAGCAATTTTTCAGCTATATCATGGCGAGAACAAGTTAATTTTCAATGCGATGATGATGAGGTCCGCTTTGTATTAGACCAACACGCTTAGTTGGATTTTGAATATCGCTAGCTCCCTGAAACAACATTCCGCGGATAGACATATCTCCCCACTCGGGCACATTATCCTGATTCCGAGCCAACCAGTCTTTGCTCTTTCTCGTTAATGCTGCGTGCTTAGCGCAGAAGCAACAAATACCAATTTCATAGTCTTTGGTTTGACCCGACCGGGGCGCTAACCCACGATCTACCACACTCTAGGCGAGCACGCTAACCATTATTCCGCCCATGCGGTTCGTTCTAATCAGGAGAAATCTGTGACCTATTCAAGTTGAATTTTTAACAAATATTGTTTTCTAGAAGCATTTTCTTATATTCTTCAATCATATTTGTTTGTTCTTACCATATACGTAATTACACAAAAGGACTCTCATATAATATGCTTGTATGATTGTGTATGAAATTAAACATTACGTGTAAACAAACTGATGTCTCTTTCTGAAACCAATTAGTATTATTAACATTGAAACAGCAATCTAACTGACAGGTTTATCTGTTTTCATGCTAACATTAAAAAAATAAACAGAATTAAAGAACATAAAGCCTATAAATTTGTAACTAACAAAAATCGATGAGTGAAATGTAGAAAATTAGATGACAGACTACAAAATGTTTCATTGCATCAAGAACATGGAAATTCCAATAGGATTTCCAGGACAATGCTGCATTGATAAACAGCTGGTGAGTATTTTTTATATGTGTTTTTCTCTGTTGTTATATTCAGTTGCAAATTGAAAGGAGAAATCGATTGTCTTTTTATACATGTTTAATTTCTTAAAGGTTTTTTTTTAATTAGTTGTACCAAATGGATTTTAATAAAGACCCAGGGGAATTTTTTTTTTCTTTTTTATGAAACTGACCATTTTATTCCACGAATTCACATGAAATCGTTCAATATAAAATATATGTTTTCCTGATATTTACTATGAGTCTGAAAAATGATGCCATTATTGTACTACTGTTCATATGAATTGTGAACATCTACATACTTTAGATTCGGATCTTTAATGTTTATTCATTTTATATTTTTGCTAAGCTTTGATTATTTATATTTATTTTTTTATTTATTTATTTATTTATTTATTTATTTATTTATTTATTTATTTATTTATTTATTTATTTATTTAACGCCAACACCTGATAATTTGCTTGAATAATAGAAAAAGAAGCATATAACAAAATAATTAAATGTACACATGATGGAAGCTATACCGGTATATATAGAAGTACATTTATATTCAACATACGGGGTTTTCTTTTAAAAGAGTAATGCACAAGCTTCTTACAATAATATTTGTAAACATGTAGAAAACATTTTTATTGTTAAAGCAAGATAAGTCTACTGATTTTGTTGCTAATCTATTCCATTTTGATATTGCATTAGATAATATTTGTTATGTCTTTGAATTTCTATGATATTTGTTTCGTTTTTGGAAATTCTATTTTATAATATTTGTTCCATTTTGGAAATTCTATTATATACAGTAATATTTGTTCCGTTGTTTACAATTTACAATTTATTGTATATATAATATTTCCTCCAACTTGAAAATTCTATTGTATGATATTTGTTCCATCTTGGAAATTTATTATTTAATATTTCTTTCCACTCTGGTTTTGACTCATTAAATTAGTTTAACCCCGCCGCTTTATTCCGACAGTATGATATTTTTTGTTTTTCATTCTATTTCTACTTAGTATATTTGTTGATAATGTTTTTCTTCACTCTGACATAGCATTACAATATTTAAATATTATGTTTTGGAAATCTTACCGGCTATATAATATTAATAGACATACACAGGGATCAAACAGTATATATATTTTTTTCCAGCTAGTCATGATAGTTTCAATATATGATCTGTTCCAAGGAAAATTTATCATGTAATGAAAGTTAATTACATAATTTTTCTTATGTAATAAAAGTTCCACTGCAATGGTCTTTTTATGGAGGTGGATCTTATTTTACATAAGATAAATTTCAGAAGGAACATGTATTACATAAGAAGGAACAGTTATTACATAATAATTACATTACTTCCGTTTTTCATTGAAATGTTACAATATGATTGGTTATGAAGTGGTCACATGATTATAAAAGAGATGTCTTACATCCCAATAAAACTCAAACCCGAACTTGCACGTGCCTCCATGACGACGTCAGATGTAAACAATCAATGACGTAGTAATTTCCAACAGCAAATACAATTCACAACGAAAAATTCAACTATATTAAATTTTGGTGAGATTTAAATGTAATTATAAGAATTGAATGCATTTTTTTGTAGTTTTATTATTCTTGTGTATTTGGTAAATGTATGTATCAACACTTTGGGTAGAGCGAGTATAAAAGATGTATAAATAGGACAATATTTGTTGTCACTAACTGAAACAAATGATTTGGTGTGATAGTGAGAATTAATTTGTTCGGGAAACCGTTCTTGTTTCAAAATATATACACTATTCTCTAAATTGAGTGTTATATATGTTGTCCACATGAGAAGCTTCTATTTTAATGAGCTTACTCTAAACTGGACGAGGGACCGTCGTGATCGTATGGTAATTAGATTTACAACTATCTATGCAATCATTGCCTATCACTAAAGTTGTGTACACAAGACGACGAAAAACACAACACAATATGTGTTGAACGCCACTATACGAAAACAAACACAAATAACGTAAAATAAGAAATGAGCCCTCCTACAAACACCAATAAAGATTGTCAGTGACTTGCGGCAGGTCGGTGGTTTTCTCTGAGTACTCCAGTTTTCTCCACTAATAAAACTGAGTCACGATATAGCTGAAATATTGTTGAAAGCGGCGTTAAACACCACGACCCTAAGCCCTAACCCTAATCTGGTCAGCTTTACACATTGTGCATAAAATAACATTTTGGTAATGTATTCAAAGTTTTAGGTAAACACTGTCGTTCTTGACCAGATAAGATACAAAAGGCCACTGTTTACTGTAAAATTATCTTATTATTAATACAAAAGTCATTCAACCCAAAGTTCGACAACTTTATAAACCATGTTGTTAATTTCGAGATTGAACCTTTTTAAAATACATGCAAGGGTCGTCGTGGTCGTGATCTAAGGTAGTTGGATTTACAACTATCTATGCAATCAGTGCCTTTCACTAAAGTTGTGAGTTCGAATCTCCCTTATGGCGAGATGTACTCGATGCAACATTGTGTGATAATGTTTGTCAGAAACGTGCGATGGGTCGGTGGTTTTATCCGGGTGCTCCGTTTACCTCCATCAATAACACTGACCGCCATGATATAATAAAAAAAAATATAGTTGAAAGTGGAATTAAGCACCATAACCGTGACCCTGGATTCTAAAACCCATACATCTATTAGTGAATTATTAAAAGTGACATAAACAAAATTGAAATCATGTTAAATACGAACAGATCAATTAACATCGTTCAAAATGATCAAAACGTAGATATCTAATTTAGTCCTCAAGACGGGTTTCTGGAAGAACTTTCATCAGACATACCCAAAAGATTGGAAAACCAAATAAGATCATTGGAACAAAGTCTAAACGTGATAGCCAAGATCGGTTAAGATTGCCTATGTTAGGTGGTTGACTTGTTTTAATCAATTATTTATTTAGGAGCTGTAAATTTCAAATATTTCAGTACCGAAACACTGACTACTGAGCGGACGATGCCCTCGGTGACTAATAGTCCACCAGCAGAGGTCATTGACTAATAGTCCACCAGCAGAGGTCATCAACCAAGTGATACTAATAAAACCGTAGCAATGTAATTTGTCTAATTTATTACGTACGCCGCGTTTCTAGAAAAACCAGATTCAAAGGATTTGAAAGACAAATAATCTGAAAATATTTAGGAGCAAGAAAACCAAAGGACCTAAATAGGATAGCCACAATCGGCAAGTGTTACCTATGCCTGAGAGAGATTGGCCTTGTTTTTAATAATCATTTTTGCTACTTAGAACCTGTAAATTTAAACGGAAATATATTTTCTATATCCCTGATTTCAATAATAAATGATCTAATAAACTTTATCTGTGCCGAAACATTGACTTGCCGTTTAGTCCATCAATAGATGTATTGACCCAATGATAGTAATAATAACGTTGATATATAATTTAGTGTCACGACGTGTTTCTGGAATAAACTTCCTCGAGTATGCTCAATATTCTTATTTGATTTATGTTTTTAAAGGTACATGGTCGTAGGATCCGGGGGCAAGGGGTGCACCGGCATGCCCTTCCACTTCCAAAAGTGGAACAAAACTATATTTCTCACACCTTCCGATCCACTCCTACACCTCCGAGGTAGAATAGTTCAATATCTTGTTTTTTTTCTTTCTTTTTTTTTTTGGTATGGGGTGTGTCTGATTCACATTGTATTCTTTTTACAATATGCAACATATAAATAATTTCTGAACTTGGATTATTGAAGAGATTGCATAGCTCTAGATCTACAATGCAGTGTACAGACTACTTTCCGAAAAACCAAGTTTTACTAAACTGCTCGCAAAGTCCAGCAACGCCATTTAATGAACAACTCTCCAATCACTTTACTGTCATGTTACTAGATAAATATGTCCCTGATGTCCACTTCTTGTACCTAATGTCTAAATATGTCCCTGATGTCCACTTCTTGTACCTAATGTCTAAATATGTCCCTGATGTCCACTTCTTGTACCTAATGTCTAAATATGTCCCTGATGTCCACTTCTTGTACCTAATGTCTAAATATGTCCCTGATGTCCACTTCTTGTACCTAATGTCTAAATATGTCCCCGATGTCCACTTCTTGTACCTAATGTCTAAATATGTCCCCGATGTCCACTTCTTGTACCTAATGTCTAAATATGTCCCTGATGTCCACTTCTTGTACCTAATGTCTAAATATGTCCTCGATGTCCACTTCTTGTACCTAATGTCTAAATATGTCCCTGATGTCCACTTCTTGTACCTAATGTCTAAATATGTCCCTGATGTCCACTTCTTGTACCTAATGTCTAAATATGTCCCTGATGTCCACTTCTTGTACCTAATGTCTAAATATGTCCCTGATGTCCACTTCTTGTACCTAATGTCTAAATATGTCCCCGATGTCCACTTCTTGTACCTAATGTCTAAATATGCAACTTTATATTAAGCAGTAAAATGTATAACATCGTAACATCAGCTGTACCCAACTCAAGTATTTCTTCTTCTTTTTTCTTTGCATCAAAAATGTTTACTGTACACCAGTCTCCACAATACTTTTTTTCTTTTTTTTTTATCTCATCGCACCTTCTTCTGTAATTAATATTATGCGAGCGTAAGCGAGCTCTTTATGGTATAAAATGTGTACTTTTGACAAACATGGCTGCACATACTGATGTAACACACTAACACACTCAACTAATGAAGATCTTCTTAACATAAAGCGCAAAGGTGATCCTGAAGTCTCGTACCCTCTCTCGTACGTCCGATACCACTGAACTCCAGAACCCGTGTGTAATAAAAGTCATTTTGTTAGCTTGTTTTACTTATATTGATATTTTTTAATTTATTAAATCTCTTCTGACATACTGACAAGAATGTTTGCTTCTACGCGGAAGTTAACTTTTGAGATTTCGTAAGGAACGGCAGTCCGATTGAATGAGACTAGATTCAAATCGTAACTACTCGGCCATTCTCGCTACTCTGCAAATATTTGCAGGATGGCCGAGTAGTTACGATTGACTAGATTCGGCCCTAAAAAAATGTCGTCCCCGATATATCTCGGCCCGAAAAATCTTTATGGTATACAATGTGTACTTAGCATTTTTTGACAAACATGGCTGGGCAAATCTAAAACGTGTAACGGAACGAAACGAAACGAAATAGAAACGAAACGGAACGAATCGAAACGAAACGAAATTGTTTCGTTTCTTGTTTTAGTATTTATCTGCGTGTAATTACTAATTCAAGGAACTGTTTCGTTTCGTTCCAGTTCCGTTTCCTTTCTTTAATTAGTAAAAATACACACACTACTTTCTATATTTATTTTACCATTAGTTCACATTAGACCTAAGCTGCGATCACAGGGACTTGTCTTTAGGATATTATATAACTTTTATTTAAAAATACTACCCTCTAGGTGACAGGGGTTGGTATTTTTAAATAAAGTTGTGTATATCCTAAAGATAAGCCCATGTGGCTGCGATTCTTTTATAATATCAAGACTAGAAAATACCGATCATTATCATTTCCTACATACTTTGCTCTATAATGCAAACACAGACATATACCAATAATTCAAGAGGAAAGGTAGTCAATATCATTCCCAAAAGAACCATGCACACAATCCAAATGTACTGAAAACTGGAAAAAAAAATGAGCAACCCACTAAATTAAACCCATCAAAATACTTTAGTTTCTCATCCCGCCCCAAAATTGACTTCCGCCTCAAACTTTTTCGACGTTTTAAGATCAATGAATTAATATATTTTATTGATTTTGACCGCCTTTGTCAAAACATCTTCAGCAAATTTTTCATCGCAAAATTTACCAAAACTTCAATTTACTGTTATATAGTGATATGGCATGGTCTAGAAGTTCGGACTTATATATTGGACAAGGGCAGATTCCAGATTTCCAGTTGGGGGGGGGGGGTGCACTTAAAAAAATTGCGCCGAGCGGAGGGAGGCGCGAAAAGTTTTGGGGTATTTCGTGTGAAAAATCACGATTTTACGCCAACAAATCATATTTTTTCCAATTTTAGAGGGGGCGCGCGACAGGTGCACCCCCCCCCCCCCTGGATCCGCCCCTTTTGGAGTTATCTATCTTCACATGGTATTTGTATTTTATTTCATAAATCCGGAAACGGTTCAGTTCCGATGTCATTTTGTATTGTATATGATATATCTGTTTCTTTGCATATACAATTTATTGTGAGCAGACGTATAAAATTGCGCTCCAAAAATATTTGTTTTATATATTTGTTAAGGTGGAAGTCCCACTTTAGATGGTGGAAAATAAAGGCTACCGATCTCAACAAGTTCCCCAACTTACAGATCGTTCGTACATTGCTCGAATTTTATCCGACTTACATGTGAAGTGAAAAACTTTTCATTGAAATTGTAACTGCCATATTTGTGGGTACCTGTAAACTGCGAAACGAAACGCGAAACGAAATTCACCGAAACGAAACCAAAGCAAACCAAACGAAACGAAATTCACCGAAACGAAACGAAATTTACCGAAACGAAACGAAATCGATGCGAAACGAAACGAAGCGGTATAATACAAAATGAAATAAAACCTATTTTAACGAAACAATTTCTTGGGGAAAGACAAGACAAAAATTAAATGAAAAAATAGAGAAAGTATCATTTAAGCGTAGAAAAAGATAGTTCATTGTTTTCCAGGTTATATAAGAAAAAATCGTTCTTCATCTAGCAATGACGAAATGATTGATTCATCGATTGTTGACTGCTAAACACCACTGTGGCACATCAGTGATATTCTAGCTATACTGTGCCGAATGACGAAATGAAAATGACTGTTGTATGGGGGATAACTTCCTATATACATGGTGATGTTCTGACAATCAGGGTCCTATTTTTTATTATCTGTCTGGCATATTGGGTATACTTTCTGTCACAACTGTCTGAAAAGGGGTATATGTTTTTGCTTGGATTATTCTTCAAAAATTGGGCCTTATAGAGGCTTAAGTTAGACAACAGTCTGAGATGGGGTCTAAAATTGGCATCATAATCAGTCTGTAAAGGGGTCGGGGTTAAGCGGCCTCGGAAGAACCCACCACCACCATTTTGTGTAAGACTTAGGGACCGACCATTTAACTTGAAGGGGAGGCAAATTTTCCGATTCTGAAGCTTGGAAGAAAAAAGTAATTATTTTTATTAATTTGGCTGGGTATATGTTAGAAACAAATATAACTTACTTGCCATTTCACGCTGGTTAGGTTTTCAGTTCATATAGACGTAAAATTCCCAAGTATTGTGTCTGAACTTGAATCTTTTTTATTCTTGTCAAAATTAAGGGGAGGGGGCGCTCGCACTCCTCGCAACCCCTTCCTATGTGTATGTCTACTCCCCTCTTCAAGTTAGGCAACAACTATGATTTTCTTATCTGGGGGGGGGGGGGGGGGGAGGGGGCTGGGATTTCCATTGTGCTCGTAAAAAAAAAATTCAGAACCTTCCTCAGTCAAAATATATTTTTCTCATGAGAAGGAAAGCAAAACATTTTTTTCCTATCATGTGGAACAAAAATATATTTTTCCATAAAAACAATACATTGACTACTCAAATTCAGCAGCGCAATATTTTTTTTTCTAGCCGGTGACAGCAGAATTTTTTTTCAACTACAATGCAAATTTTGTTTCTCGGTCAGCTAGGGCATTAAAATATTTTTATCTCGACAGTCTTTCTTATAATAATAGAAGCCATAATGTGTTGCATATTTGAATATGAATATATGTTGTTTATCTCATCGTTAGCAAGGGGTAAACTTTAAGAAAACAACGAAAAAAAAATCCACAGGCAAAAACTGAAAAAAATACATGTAATAAATAATTGAATAATTGAACAACAACGGTAATTTTGTAATTATTTCGAAGCGGCACTATTAATCATTCTCAAGTAACAGTACCGGCCTACCTTACAAAATGGTGAGGTACGTGTTCTTCTGGGGTCGCTGAACCCCGATCTCTTTACATACTGAGTCTGATGCCAATTTTAGACCCCATCTCAGACTGTTGTCTAATTAAATCCTCTAAGCCCCAATTTTTTAAGAATAATCCAAGCAAAAACTTATACCCCTTTTCAGATAGTTGTGCCCAAATTTTCCCCCAGTGCCAGACATAAAATCAAAATAGGATCCCGATTGTCAGAACATCACCATGTATATAGGAAGCTATTCCCCCCCCCCCCCCCCCCCCCCCCCCCACGTAACAGTCGTTTTCATTTCGTCATTCGGCACAGTATAGCTGGAATATCACTGATGTGGCGTTTAGCAGTCAACAATCGATGAGTCAATCATATCTTCATTGCTAGATGAAGAACGATTTTTTTTTATATAACCTGGAAAACAATGAACTATCTTTTTCTACGCTTAAATGATACTTTCTTTATTTTTTTCATTTAATTTTTGTCTTGTCTTTCCCCAAGAAATTGTTTCGTTAAAATAGGTTTTATTTCATTTTGTATTATACCGTTTCGTTTCGTTTCGGTCAATTTCGTTTCGATTTATTTCGTTTCGCATCGATTTCGTTTCGTTTCGGTAAATTCCGTTTCGTTTCGGTGAATTTCGTTTCGTTTCGTTTCGTTTCGGTATATTTCGTTTCGCGTTTCGTTTCGCAGTTTACAGGTACCCCATATTTGTCAACCATGTGACATTTGCAAATTGATGCAAAACACTTTTACATTTTATTTGATTACCTTTTTCATACAATTTAGCAAAGAGCAATACGTTTTTACATGTATCACCGAAAATTACAGAACCAGGTTGATAAGCTACGGCTCCCCCCTTTAAGACAACCAGTACGCACCCCAGTTTTGCTAGCCGATATTAAAGGTTTTAACTTACAACAACAAGTAAAAGTAAATCCTGAAAGTTTTATACAATTCTGGTGTAAATCCTCAGCTACAGCAGAAAATAGATTATAATATTTACAGGATAATTTGGAGAGAGAATTAAATACATTGTATAATATAACACTATGTTTGGGTAGGTACGTGTAATTTGACAAAAAGAGAAGGTGATTTTATTTATCTTAGATCCAGGGATAACAGTGCCGTCAACAAACTTATTTCTGATTTGAAAAATATTTATCATTTTGTCAAACAATTTGGGAATCAAGTTAAACTTGTATTTTTACAATTACCAGTTTATTCAATACATGAGTTTAATGCATATCAAGATTACCAAGAGGAAAATTCATTTAAAGAGGATGATTATATTCTTTAACAACAAATTGATGCTGTGAATTTTTACATTAATGATACCAACAGACTTTTGCATGTAATATCTTCCAATAACATACTGGCAAAATTGTGGTTAATTCGAATTACAAATTTAATCCATAAAGATTGCTATACGCTGTGAAAAGTTGTTGAATAGTTTACCGAGGTGAGATTTATATAAATAAATGTACTGGTACCTTTGTTACATTATTTCATATATATATACAATTTTGTTGGTAATAAACCATAGAAACATGTGTAGTCTTAGACTGTTTGTAGAAAGGTTTGCCTTTCTCACAGTATAAAACAAAATCAGGGTTTCTCATCTATGTTGCCTACAGGTATTCAATTTATGAAATCAAACATTCGTGGTCCAGGAGCCCACTGTTAGTAGAAAGGATTGCCTTTCTCACCGTTCCATTTTTGTCTCGCTTGTGTTTCGTTCTGATGTCAGATTTATATGAGAGTGAAGGAGAGGAATATACAAACCCAATAAACACTAGCGAGCCTTTCGTAAATAGATATTTGACACCAACTCATGCAAACTACAGTCCCGAAAAAAAGAAAAATACTCGATATAGTTTAGGTTTATGTCCACATCTTGATCAACAAAGTTTTGAAAATTCTAGCTCCCGTAAAACCAAAAATAAGACGTCGTTTGCCCAAATGGAAAAATTAGGCACATGTAGAAATTTTTCTGGTTACTCACATGAAAATGGGGAGACATTTCTTAAGGAATTCGAATCTTTCTCAACCCTGCATGAACTAGATTATGAAAATGATGAAAGCCGTAAACTAGCAGCTTTCCATTTACACATGAAAGACTGGCCAGCTTTAACCTGGTATAATGGGTTAAAAACAATGCAGAAATAAAATGGGACGATGTTAAAACATTGTTTATTGATAAATACGTGAGAGTTGGTTGGCAACATCCTTCAGTTGTAATTGAAAATGAAATTTTCCACAACTTGTCTTTAAAACCAGGGCAGAACATTGAAGACTTTTACTGTCTACTAATTGAAAAGGGTCAGCTTTTGTCCAAACCAGAACACGAAATCATGGCCCAGTTCATTAAAGGCTTACCAGAAAAGCTTGCTTTTTACATTCGGGCATCAAAACCAAATGATACGACCGAGGCCTTAACTATTGCTAAAACCGGCGAGGCATACAATTATAGGGAACATGACCCAACCATTGCTGCCGCTAAGGTTACAAAATCACAATCCGACGACCTTGCTGATATGAAACTTCAAATAAATCAGTTAACAGACGTTGTTAAAGGATTAACGTTTCAATGTAAAAATCGGCCTAATGAAAATCAAGGACCTGTACCAAAAGAAAGTCCAAACTTTCAACAACCACGTCGCACTGGAGCGTGTTTCAAATGCAATGCAACAGGTCACGCAAGGCGAAATTGCAATTGGAATGGAGAAGGTCGCCCTTCTACTCAGAGTCAGTGTCAGCTGTGTTCACAGTTTGGACACTTTGAGACCCAGTGTCATAGTTTGAAAAATGTTAAAAAAGACAAATGATATTATTCAATGTCAACTTTGTTCGAAAAGGGGTCATAGTGCCAAAGATTGCTACAGGTTACATGGAAACCGGAACAACCTGGGGGCCACGGCACGATCTCCCAGGAGGACAGTAACAAGTGCCATTCGTATTAGAAGTCG
This sequence comes from Bathymodiolus septemdierum, assembly GCA_963383655.1. Classification (NCBI taxonomy): domain Eukaryota; kingdom Metazoa; phylum Mollusca; class Bivalvia; order Mytilida; family Modiolidae; genus Bathymodiolus; species Bathymodiolus septemdierum. Next base: position 80,438,614 of record OY726521.1, read on the forward strand.
ATCTCCGTGTCATGTAAATAGGAATGTAAATAATATTTATAACGGGGATGAATCGAGTTCACCCAGTAGTTCTGAGACTACTGATACGGATCAAAATCATACATGTACTTTAAATGCGGGATCATAATTTTTATATACTACTGTACATTTTAATAAATTGAAAGTCTCAGCACTCATTGACACCGGAAGTTCGGTGAATATAATTTCTGAGGAACTTTATAAGTCGCTCCCGAATAGTAAGAAAAGTGATATTACTGTAAATATAAAAGATGCTATTGTACTTGCAAATAATCAGAAAATTGATGTCATTGGAACAGCAATGATTAAAATGACAATATCCGGTGTACATCAAAACATTATGTGTTACATTCTTAAGATGAGTTCCAATCCTATAATTTTAGGAACAGAATATCTAACTGAGAATAAAGTTATTCTTGATTTCAGTAATAAAACGCCAGTATTGTTGAACTCGAACATTTATTGTACAAAGCGCACTACAATCCCCCCTAATTCAGAGATTATACTTTGGGGAAAGTTACATTATGGATTTTATGGAATGCAAGGGCTATGTGTTTCAAGCAGATATGTGCTATGCAAAGGCATATTAATTTCGAAAGCCGTTGTCTCCATAGCTAAAAACAAACAAGTGCCAATCAAAATTTTAAATCAGACAAATGACTGTGTTATAGTACACAAATGAAAACCGTTAGCCCATTTTACTCAAATGCCACCAGATTATGCATTACAGCCAGTCAGTAATGAGCATAAAGTTCAAAATATTAATCTGTTCAAAACTGAAACCGAAATTTCATCAGACCAATTTGATCAACACGATAAAGTGTTAGACTCTCAGGATATTGGCGAATTTATACAAAATTTTAGTTTCGCGGAATCAGATCTCTCTAGCACTGACCAAACGGAACTTGAGGATTTCTTATACCAAAACAAAGATATTTTTGTAACTAAGGATAATCCTGGTTTAGGATTTACCGATCTTGTACGACACAAGATAATACTGAAACCGGATGCAAAGCCTAAATATCAAAGGCCATATAGGTTATCACCCGATGAACTCCTTAACCAAGGTATAATTTGTACAGTTGATCCAAGTGAAGATTTACCAATTACTAGTCCAGTAGTTTTAGTGACAAAAAGGGCAAAATCTAAAAGTGAAGGTCCGCCATACAGTCACGAGGACAGTATTTCACATTTCCGTTTTTGCTGTGATTTTAAGTACTTAAATTCCATTGCATAAAATGTTAGTTACGTGATACCCAATTTACAGGAACTTACGGAATCTTTTACAGAACGCACTCCGAATTTTATCACAACCATTGATTTATCTCAGGGATTTTCTCAGATGGAGCTTGACCCTCAAAGTTCAAAATACACAGCTTTTAACACCTGCTTTGGAACCTTTAAATTTCAACGTTTGCCCATGGGTTTGAATTCTTCACCAAATTCATTTTAGCTGTTAATGGACAAATTGCTACGTGGTCTAACCTATAAATCAAGCTTATGTTACTTGGATGACGTTCTTGTGTGTTCAGAGACATTCCAGCAACATATATCAGATCTGAATGACATTTTCACCCGTTTTCGCAACGCCGGATTAAAATTTAATCCGAAAAAGTGTTCCTTTGCAAAAAGTTCTTGTGTATTTCTTGGACACCACATTTCGAGTGAAGGAATTAAGACACCACCAGACCGTATAAAAGCCCCAGAAAAATACCCGTCTCCTAAAAATGTTAAACAATTACGGCGAGTTCTAGGACTATTCAACTGGTTTAAAAAGTGTATTCCTCAATATAGAGCCATTACCCAACCTATGACAAAATTGTTAAAGAAAGGAAGCGTTTTCAATTGGACAACTGAGCAGGATAATGCACTTCGCGACCTAAAGCATCGTTTAATAAATTCTCCAGTTTTAGCGTTTGCACGGTTTGACATCCCATTTTATCTCGCACTAGACACTAGTGCAAAAGGAATAGGTTATGTTCTTTATCAGAAACATCCGGGAAACACTCGAGTTGTGCGTTTTGGTTCGAAAGCTCTGAACCATTGGCAAAAATCGTATGGACCAACCAAGCTAGAGCTACTTGGCGTTGTGACCAGCATAACCGATTGTTATAGTTATTTGAGATCTCACCATTTCGTTGTAGAATGTGACCATGTGGCGCTCCGTCCATTAATACAAAAACAACTGAAAGGAGCCATTTATGACCGATGATTGGCCATTCTCCAACAATATAATTTCCAAATCCGCTATAAACCGGCTGCACAGATGCAAGCCCCGGATGCATTATCAAGATGCATGAAATCTGACGCAACCGACTGCATTTCAAGCCCCGGATGAATCCGATCCGTATTTTCCATATGTGGCGGAACAAACTGGAATCATCGATATTATTGCAGATAATTCATCTGGGGAGCAAATCAAACAAGAAATGCAACTAAATCATATGAGTGTAATTCCCAATGAAAGTGACACTGATATAGGAAATACGGCGGATACAGAAGATGATTCCGTTTTGATATCATTTAGCGAATACCGAAATGTGCCATTTGAATAGTGCTTTCATTCAGGAGGAGAAAATAGTCAGTCTGCAGATTTCAGATTTAAATGCAGCGTTATCGCACGATGAAAAAGATTGCTTTTCCTCATTTGTAATTAGTATTCTAGCCTATTTTGAGAATTCACAGGACGAAAAGTGCATTACTAGTGCAACGCCTGTACTTGATTCAGTTTCGCATGATACGCAGCTTTCGTTTGGAAATGATAGCATTTCCGAACCATTAAATAGTTTACAAAATAAAGTGTTTACAGAACACGCGGACCATATAATTGGAATTGACAACAGTTCACATACACAAGAGTGGCTGAAAATCTTCAACGTGTCGGACTAAGTGATATACAAGTCAACGCTGTACACAAAATGCTGTTAGGTGAAAACTCAAATGAGACCGACGATAAAACTGATCATAATACCGAAGATGAACATTTGAAACAAGGTATTGGCTTATTAAAACAATGTGATTTCAGTCCAGATAGTATAAAAGATTTACAATACAATGATCTTATTCTGAAACCACTTATTGACTATCTAGAGAAAGGAACTTTGCCAAAGTTACAAGCCCGAGGATTAAGGTTACGCTCTGCGGATTATATCGTGATCAATAGTTTACTATATCATAGGAAAAATGCAAAATGTAGGCGAACATTTGACCATAAACCCAAATATCAATTGGTGTTGCCTAAAATACTTATAAAACCTGTATTAGAAATTTTTCATGACTCTCCTATGGGAGGACACGGAGGTACCCAGAATACAGTAGATTTACTGAGTGAAAATTTCTGTTTTGACAAACTACCATCTATTGTGAGTGAATATGTTATAGTACTCCATCAGAGCCATTTCAAGTGTGGCAAATCTACCTTTATGACCCATTGCCTATGTTACAAAGAGCACAACTATGCATATTCTCCGCAATAGACATGTTTAAGTAAGTTTGTATACAATGTACCGTTACCGAATTGTGATGCCATGACAGTATCACAAGCTATGTTTGACTTGTTTTGTCAGTTTGGAGTGTGTAGTACTATTATTTCTGACAAAGGTAGCGAGTTTATTTCAAACTGCACCAATGAAGTGTGTAAACTACTTGAAATCAGGCAAAATTGTACACCAAGCATGATCCATCATTGCCTTGGGGCATGCGAGAGGACACATCGAACACTGGCTAACGCCTTACATTCAAAAAGGCAAACAATGGGATAATGTCTTGCCAGCTATCACTTTTGCCATAAACGCATCTGTTAACTCTTCAACAAAATATTCTCCATTCGAAATAGTTTTCGGCTTTAGACCAAAATTTCCACTTCACCAACATCATACAGATTTTTCTACAATACCGGCCGATTACCATGATTATGTTGTAACACAATCTAAAAACCTTGGTTCTATTAGAGAGGAAATTAAAGCAAACGCTTTAAAATCTGGCGAATTAATGGTCGAAAGATACAACAAGAATGCAAATCATTTAAAGTTGTCTGTCGGAGATTATGTGTACATGCTTACAGAACAAACGGGACAAGGCCGAAAGTTTCAACCGAAGTACACTGGACCGTTAGTCGTTCATAAAATTGTGTCTGATCATATTGTCAAACTACGCAATCCGTCGACAGGCAAACATTTTAGAAATGATGTACATTTAGATCGTTTGAAAATTGCATATATGCGTGTTCCCGAGCAAGCAGATTACTTTTTACCGAGCGTGCGTACAAACGAAAATGCCATAGAATCAGAAACTGCCAACCCTGACAATGCTTTGGAATCTGAAGCATCGAAACCAAATCAGGCAGATCAACATACTAGTAGTTCACCTGCACAATCAGTTCGTCCAAATTTACGACGTACCACCAGAATTCGTAAACGTCCTGTTCGGTTTCGTGGATCATCTTTTAACTCAGATGGTTCATCTTCCGATGGCCAAACTTTAACCGAGTCTGATTCATACTACAAAATCAAGCGAGTTTTAGCTCAACGGACCAGAAACGGTAAAACTGAATACCAAGTTCAATTTAAGGGTGAACCAGCACAGAACTCTATCTGGATTCCGTTTGGTATAAACATATTTATTCATGATAAACTGGTATAATGTTACAATACACACAAAATTTGTTTGAACATGACAGGATTCGGAAACAAGCTAAGCTTATACTAATCCGTCTCCTATGAATTATAATTGACTAATATAGCAAACAAGTTATAGAACATGCTACATGACAAATCTAAAAAAAACAATAATAAACAGTGGAATAACAAAACAGAAAGATATGAAATTAGTAATACAGATGAAATACAATTTAGAATTATGATGTAAATCTTTTGCTTTTAAAGAATAAAATTCTGTACCTTGATCAAAATGTCTATATTTTGATCTACACTTAATGGATTCCGTTTGATCAGTTAAATGCCTATACACAAAGGGCAGTTCGAAATAAACCCCCACCACGCGTGGAATAACAAACTTGATTTACACAATATTTGTACAGTTACTATGTTTACTGTGGATCCAAGATTATTTAAATGTATTCACAGACAATGTTTTGCGGAAACGATTGCATTTCCGATTTCTCAAGCATATATGATTTATCCAGCATATATGATTTATCCAGCAAATCTAAGTTTTAACGGCGGAAATGATTGTATTTCCGAATTTGAAAGGATATCTACATTTCACGGGAAATGATTCTAAAAGACATTGATCTACGTTTTACGGAAATGATTGCATTTCCGATTCCAAATTAAGATCAGCAAGAAAAAGTTTCACGGAAATGATTGCATTTCCCATTCTGAAGTACAACAATCATAACACAGTCACACTTTGCGGAAATGATTGCTTTTCCGATTTTCAATGATTATTATGTACATACATGATACGTTTTCAATTTTTCATAGCTTTTGGTTGTCAATTTTCAAATTCGTTTATCTTGACATTACTATGCATATTTTCGAATGTTAGAATTCGTGTGAACAAGTTGCAAGATTTTGAATTGTACAAAATTCAGTTAGACGTTTGCCAAATTTATTTGATCGGATAGGTGACTGAATATTATTCGCAGTTTCACTCATGTATTTCAAAGAAAAAGCCTAAACATTAATGACAAATTATTTGTGTAGTAGCACAATGATATTTTTGAAAAATATTAGCTGTTTGCACACCATGATCAGGGAAAGTAATTTTGCAAATTTTTGCACTCATTTTTGATGTTTTTATACCAGAAACAATCCCTTTATACTTCATGGCTAATTTTAAGCATTTCTGATGAATAGTGTTCTTCATGTGACGATTGCTAATATCATAGCCTTTATTCAAGAGTTTGCTGGTTACATCTATAGAATACAAATCCCTTTATAAGGCTTACTTCATATTTTGAAACTACTTTGCTAATACATGTAGGTTTGTGCGTTGAAAAGCACTGATTTTGTTTATATATGTCATGTTTTCCGTCCGTCCATCTAGACCATCAAAACAAACGGGGTTTGTTTTTTTCGGCCGGGGCATGTTATATAGTGATATGGCATGGTCTAGAAGTTCGGACATATATATTTGGAGTTATCTATCTTCACATGGTATTTGTATTTTATTTCATAAGTCCGGAAACGGTTCCGTTCCGATATCATTTTGTATTGTATATGATATATCTGTCTCTTTGTATGTAAAAGTTATTGTGAGCAGACGTATAAAATTGCGCTCCAGAAATATTTGTTTTATTTATTTGTTAAGGTGGAAGTGCCACTTTAGATTACCATGAACATTATATAAAAATAAAAACTGCCTGGCTGCCTTGAATTTTCAGGAAAAGTCCATGAGAAACTACAAAGTTTCTTGATTGCCCAAAAACTAGGATATTCCGGAAGGATAAGCGGTTCCTGCTCCACATGTGGCACCCGTCGTGTTACTCGATTAAAAGTTTCGACTGAGAAAGGATCGAAATCAAGACCAAGGAAATGTATTAATGGCTTACAAAGCCGTAATTCGGCCATAACAATTTCGGAGGGATACATTTTGCCTTACTGGAAGGAACTTTCGGCTCAACAGCTTTTATCAATGTTTATGAAAAAAAACTCTCAAATAAAGATCAAGATATGTTCTTGTTAATGTCGAAAACAAACAAAAAAAAGTCTGAAAGTGATTACAAATGTTGTAAATTGGAGATTTACAAGTTGCACCGAGTTTTAGAAATTCACGTCTATCTTCCTCGGAGAGGGTTTGTTAGGTTGTGTGATCTATTACTAGGTCCTTCACTTTAAAGTCTGGAAATTTACTTGTTGCGCATTCATTCATTTTGAAATACCTACTTTGTCATAATTGAAGAAAAGTCCCAAATTTCTTACATTACTATGTATGGCATAAGCCATCATTAAAATGACACAGTTGTAGTCTTTGTGCAAATCACTACTTTTGTTTTGTTTTTTGTTTTTTTGATTTTTTTTTGTTTTTTTGTTTTTTTTTTCGATTTTGGCAAATTTTTATATAAACTTTGAGACTGGAAAATTGCCTGCATATGAAAGAAACAATTTCATACTTCACGTAAATATGCATTTCTGTAATATTGTTTTGTTTCATAAATGCAGATATTGCGTATTGTCGACCCAGCGTATCATACTCTACAAAATTTTTGCAATTTTGTCGTCAAATGAGAGCAAAAATGTTAGCTATATTCTTCAGACAATTTTTATATGATATGGCATACGATAACAGGTGAATGTTGTACCACAGTGTCGTAACACCTTGCAGTATGTAGTTTCATATGTAAAGTTTCTGGAGGATTTCGCTCAAACTAAGTATTGCTCTTCAAACGAAAAAAAAATACAAATTTTGTAGAGTATGATACGCTGGATCGTATTTACAAGTTTGAAGACAAACAGATGAAAACTGGCATGACTCTGGGCCACAAATGTTTCGTCACACAATGTGCTATACTATGATGACTTTTTGAAGAACTACTGAAAGTTTTTACATGGCTTGTTGGATTCCCATATCAATTATTTATAATTTCAGCTTTAATTAGAAAATATATTGCAAATTAGGTGAAAACAAGCAGAAAATCTGCCGTGTATCGTACAATAAACAACTCATCCGCCGAACGCTCAAATAGCGCGACTACACCGTGTACAAAAGTAGGTCGGTCATGTCTTGGTCGGAATAAAGTAACTAACTACAGCACACCTATAGGAAATTACTAAAACACGAAACGAAACGCAAAAATTTCGAAACGAAACGGAATAGTTTCGTTTCTTAACATGGTGATATCCCTATAGTAATTACTAAAACAAGAAACGAAATCGTTCTGTTTCGTTCCGTTCCGTTACACGAAATAGTATCACCCAACATGGCTGCACATACTGACGGCCAAAAAAACATTCGACGCATTGTAAACACGTTCCGTGTAACACACTAACACACTCAACTAATGAAGATCTTCTTAACACAAAGCGCAAAGGTGATCCTGAAGTCTCGTACCCTCTCTCGTACGTCCGATACCACTGAAACCCGGAATCCGTGTGTAATAAAAGTCATTTTATTAGCTTGTTTTACTTATATTGATATTTTTTAATTTATTAAATCTCTTCTGACATTCTGACAATCATTTTGTTTCTACGCGGAAGTTAACTTTTGAGATTTCGTAAGGACCGACAGTTCGATTGAATGAGACTAGATTCGGCCCTAAAAAAAAGTCGTCCCCGATATATCTCGGCCCAAAATATCTCGACACTTTTTGATGCACTGGATGAGCGTGAAATTGCCAGATAATTTTCAGATTCGCGAGCACTCATGGCCGTGCCTGTTTCATATTATGAAGATGTTATTAGTTGGTCCTATATGTTTTCCCTTAGAGATTTATGTTAGTATGCGAGCTTAAGCGAGCTCTTTATGGTATAAAATGTGTACTTAGGATTTATTAACAAACATGGTTGAACAAACTGTCGGAAGAAAAAAAAATTCGACGCTTTGTAAACACCGGTTTCCGTGTAACACACTAACACACTCAACTAATGAAGATCTTCTTAACATAAAGCGCAATTGTGATCCTGAAGTCTCGTACCCTCTCTCATACGTCCGATACCACTGAAACCCGGAAAACGTGTGTAATAAAAGTCATTTTGCTAACTTGTTTTATTTATATTGATATTTTTTAAATCTATTAAATCTCTTCTGACATACTGACAAGAATTTTTGTTTCTACGCGGAAGTTAACTTTTGATATTTCGTAAGGAGCGATAACTCGAATAAAGGAACGACAGCTCGATTGAATGAGACTAGATTCGGCCCTAAAAAATGACGTCCCCAATATATCTCTGCCCAAAAAATCTCGACACTTTTTGATGCACTGGATGAGCGTGAACATTGCCAGATAATTTTCAGATGCGCGAGCATTCATGGCCGTGCCGGTTTCATATTAATGTTACTTCTTTCCTAGCAGCGATCACTCCCAGAGACATACTTGTAATGTTATGTTGAGTTAATAAAAATATGTTCGAACGCACACTGAATTTTCTTATCAATTATTTCCCTTATATGTGCTCTTCAGTCATGAGTCATCGATGGAAATTTTTTTTAGAAATTCCAAAACACCAGGAAAATAGTCTGCGAAAAATTGGAAACGATTAAAATATACAGAAATATTTATGAAAGAGTTGTAAATTGAGGACATCCAGGTTGGTTACTTCTCATACGAATGTAGGTCATTTGTTTTCTATGTTGAAACATGTGATGTGGAATGTTTGCACTCGAAGAACTGTTCACTACTTTCACTATTTTCATAAATTTAGAATTGCATACACATAATAATATGTCTCTAATTATGATCTGTATCGTTCTGATTTGTTTTGAAATTGACTGTTGATGTCTCCTTTATATTGGTAATTGGTTTATTGTAAGGTCGACAAGATCCTTACAAGTTGATGCGGCCTTATGCAAATCCGGCCGTGAGATATATTTAGTATACGCTATTATAAACAACTACGCTAATATATTTTTGTGACTATGATTTTAGGGAAAAGAATAATTAAAAAATAAAAGTTGTATTTAAATTTAGAATATTATTTAAATATTCATGGATATGATGAATAAAATAATGTATTCAGATTATTAGCATAAATATTCATGACATATTGGAACTTGTAGTGTTTTCACAAGATTTACTCCTAACTGAATATGAAAAGCCATAATAAATCGTTATTATTTTAACAATTTTTTAATTAGTAATTTTTGGTAATAATGATGGAAATCATTTCCATTGAAGTTGATGATTAGAAAAACCATTCGGGTTGATATACCAAGCTGTCAACAAGCGAAATTCCTTAGATGTTCTCTTGCAATTAATTATCATTTGTTTAATAGTGGTATAATTGCACTGGCAGTTTGATTATAAGGGTTACCAAAAAGTAAAAGGAAGCCACACTATAAATTACTCAAAAAGTACTCCAATTCTTTTGATGAAATAATTAATTATTTACTCAAATCATCACAATGTGTCGTTTTATCGTATGTATCATATATATCCATAGATACACGTCATTCTTAATTGATCATGAGGCCGTATTAACCAAGGCCGGATCATCTCGAAAGCGACAAGATTGAGGACAAGTACAAGAATCTACCTGATAGTTGTCTGTTAAAGGGATAGTGCCTGTAAGTGGTATCAGGTCCGTTCGCCCTGAATACGTTCGCCCTAATAGTCCTTTCGCCCGGATAATTAAAAAGTATTTTAATGAACATAACGCCGGGTTCAACATTAACTTTTTGACCAACTTGTCCATTCGGGCAAGTGCCATATTGATTTTACTTGCCCGAAACTGTAAACTACTATCCTGAATTCTTAAGCGCCATATATGCATGTAGTGCAGAACTATGCAATCTACAATGACCGTTCATAGAGTAGAATAACCCCTCGTATTAATTATTTACACCTTATGATTTCCCGAGGGTTACTTGTGCCATATTGGCACCAAATTCTGGGACTGAGTCTGAGATATTGAGTAGACGTACCTATCAATTTGCGGGAATATGACAGTTTTATAAATACGGGTGATTGATGAGGATTTCTGAAATATTTTAATTTAAGTATAAATGTTCCTTATCATATACTGACAACAACTGTATATAGTTTGTTTGAATTTTGATTCCAGTAATCTATCACGCTTTCAATATTTTGATCGTAAAGGCAATACACATCAGGGATAATTTTCTAAAATTAGAACACCGCAAATAACTCTAGCTTTTCATTGGCCGGCGAAAATAAATATGATGTTGATGCAGCGCCGCCACCTAATTAGGCATTCGTGATTGGCTAATGTAAATAACACGATCTTTATTTGAGAAAGGGGAATTCCGTAGTCAACAAAATAAAACAAAATGGCGTAAAATACATGATACATACGACGCGATGTTTAGGTAAAAATATCTGGTAAAAAAAACACTTTAATTTTCTTCCAATGACTGTCGACATACACCTTGTTTCTCATTATTCAGCACATTTTGAAGGTCATTTCATAGTCATAGTCAAGGATGGGCTTTGATTGCATTGTAGTTAGATTTGCAGGTTATTGGTTTCCAAGCCTAGAGATACAGAGCAGAAAATTTCTTTGGAAGTCTAATCTCAACAAGATTAGTAATCTTTGTATACCTTGTTTCTACCATCATTAAAACTAACTGCCATGATATACATTTTTGTAGCTAAACTATTATAAAATGTTACACTGGACACCCAAAATCAGGGATTATATTAATATTCACAATGACCATGTATGATAACTCGATTATTAAAACTGAACGAAAAGGCCCATTATTGTCAATATTTTCATCTTGCATTGAACATGTAATAATACTCTACCAATGCAACAGTAGTGAAGTTGATGGGATATTTATTGGATGCAGGTGTTGTTACAATCGTTTTTTGTTTTTTTTTATTATAAGTGCATGCAGGAAAAATTTGTGTTCTAAATACATTCATATTTACAACTGTAATGATTGTACTTTTGTAAGCATTTGGTAATCATCACCTGTACATGTTCTCTCACAGAATATAATATTTATAATTAACAATCCTGATGTAAGAATTGTTTCTTTGAACAGATGTGCGATGATAATTTTGTAAACAAACGTTGTTTCAACAATTTTTCAAAGTAGTTATTTTGAATGAAAAGTTGAGGTCATTCACTGTGAAGACTTGTTATGTATAATATTATTACATGATTTTTAGGGGCCATCATGGTCGTGATCGTATGGTAGTTGGATTTACAACTACCTGTGAAATCAGTGCTTATCGCCACTAAAATTGCGATTTCGACCCCTGTTTATGATGAGGTGTACTCGATACAACGTTATGTGATAAAGTTTGTCAGTGACTTGCGACAGGTTTTCCTCAGACATTGGTTTCCTCTACCAATAAAACTGACTGCCACGATATAACTGAAATATTGTTAAAAGTGACATTAAACACCATAAACCAAACCCACCAATTTCAAACTTACTTATTTCAGGAAAGATATTGGACAGACAACATAATACAGATATGGATGATGTTCAGGCTGTTAAACAAACCTATGTGATAGCTCTAGAAAATGAAGAGGACACATCTATGGTAGTACATACCCTCATACATGCTGACTGTCCGTTGTCTGATAAATACCAGTTAATTAGAATGGATAGTTTGATTGGGTTAAATAATCAGGTAATCTACTTTTGCTCTCTGATTTTCAAGTTAGCTTCGGAACTATAGCTCCTCCCTCAGGCATAGGTGACCTTAGCCGAATTTGGCTATCCTGTTTAGGCCTTTTGGTTTTATTGCTCCAAAACACTTAAATTATTTGGCTTTCCAATTTTTCGGTTTTCAGTGTAGTGATGAAGATTATTCCATAAATGTGTTGTGCACACTAAGTTTGACATCTGCATTTTTTTACTCTTAACGGTCAACAGTCTGTTTTTTCCTTTTATCTTTAGTCAATGATAAAAAAAAACAAATTAAAGCAACAGTTCTGCAGCTAATTTTCAAATCAGACATGTTAATCTAAATGAAACTGCAAAATGGCTTGAGTGAAGTCCTGGGAAAAAAAACATGGACTACTTGTCAGATTGTCCTTTAAGACCAGCTGCAAAGATATAGCATTAAATGGTTTTAGAATAGAAATAACCATGTTATATGTTAATTTTTACCAAGTGAATCTTAGGATTTTCTGTCTCAAATATCTGCATACTGACTGTTAAAGTGTTACCAAAAAAAATCAATTTAAAACAGTAAAATAACAGATTGACATTGTCAAATATTGAAATACAATACAATGAAATTATGGTCTTATATTCATCACGATTTATATTGATTTATGGAAAACTTTGTATGAAATCATTATACAAACTGAGTATTTTATTTTATTTCTATACTAGCAATATTCAATAGTGTCAGAACCGCATGTAATAGTTAGCGTGCTTGTCTCGATGATGGTAGTTTATTGGTTGGAACCCAGATCAGGTCAAACCAAAGACTATAAAATTGGTATTTGTTGCTTCTCCTCTAAGCACGCAGCATTAAGGAGGAAGAGCAAAGATTGGTTGGTTCGGAATCAGAATAATGTGTCCGAGTGTGACAACATTTCTATACTCTGACTGTTGTTTCAGTGAGCTAGCACTTTAAAAATCCAACTCAGCGTGTTGATCTAGTACAAAGCAGACCTCATTATCATCTCATTGAAAATTAACTTGTTCTCGTCTTGATATAGCTGAAAAATTGCTGAGTTGGCATTAAACAGCAATCACTCACTCACTCAATAGGGTCAGCAATAAAGTTGCTAGTTTGATTCCCGCATATTGTGAGGTGTACTTGATGCAACTTTATGTGATAAAGTTTGTGTATGTGGTTTTCTCCAGATGCCCTAATTTCCTCAACAAATAATACTGCCCGTCACAAAATAAATTAAATATTGATGAAACTAGCAATAAACACCTGGTCAACCCTATAACAGTACAAATTAACATTTTATATTTATTTATTTATTTTGGAGACTGGAAATGTTTTAAATTTATTTTGCAGAATGTAGACCAGATACACAGAATCACCATTGCACTGAGTATTTTAGAAAAATATACCAGACACTTACTGAAACCTGAAGAGAATCGATCAAACATGTGGAAATATGTCAAGTTTTCTAATCAAATATTCAAAGACAGAGTTGATGCAATTCAGGTACATTTATTTGTTTTTTTTTATTTTATAAAAAATAAATGTAACATTGAATTTATTAAATATTCGGATTATTATACAAATGGCAGATGCAACATTATGTGATAAAGTTTGTCAGTGACTTGCTACAGGTCCGTGGTTTCCTTCACCAATAAAACTGATCGCCACGATATAACTGAAATATTGTTGACAGTGGCATTAAAGACTATAACCCACTACATATAGCAGTGAAATAAATCTTCTATTCACACGTAAAATAACTTATCACTGTCATGTACATATTTTTTCAATATTGTTACAATTGCAAATCGTTTGCACATTGCAAATGACATTGCAGTGATTCAGCTAGGCACCTGTCTCAGGTCATTTGCCCAGCTATTTCTCAAATTTTCCTAAAGAACTTTATAAAAATTAGTTTAATTATTAAAGAATGTCCTGAAGAAATTTTGATAGAAATAGCAATTTCAAAGTCTAGCTGAAATACTGCAATGCTGTTCATTTGTATTTAACTTTTCTTGAAACACAAACAACAGGAAAATTTATATGATAAACAGAGTACAAATAATATTTGGTATTTCTGTTGTTCCTACGAATGAGATTGTCTAATGTTAGAATGCTGCAAACCAATTAATTTCACTATAAAAGTACAGTCAAACCTGTATTAAGAGGTCACATTTGGGACAAAGAAAACATAGCCTTATAAGACAAGTGACCTCTTAAAAGAAGTTCATTTCATATGAAAATTTCTATGATTGGACAAGAAAAAGGTGACTGCTTAATAGAGGTGACCTCATGGGCAGGTTTGACTGTAATATGATTGGGTGGGATTATCAGTGTTTATTATCACGTTCAGCTATATCGTATGAATTTATTATTAGTTTTAGAAGGGGCAGTCTTGGTCATAATGGTATGGTAGTTGGATTTACAACTACCTATGCAATCAGTGCCTATCACCACTAACGTTGTGAGTTCAAAATCCACTCAGGCGATGTGTACTTGATACAACATTATGTGATAAAAGTTTATCAGTTACTTGCGACAGGTCTGTGGTTTTCTCCACCAATAAAACTGACTGCCACGATTTAAATGAAATATTGTTGAAAGTGGCGTTAAACACCATAACCCTAACCCTTTATTTAATTGTCAATCTGCATACTTTGTAAGACTATTTTTTAGTTATTTACCTTTTTTGTTTAATGATTATAGGGAGGAAGAGAATTAATGAAAATGATGGGATATACCAAGGATATAAAAGACGGTTTGGCTTTCCCTGACGATGGAAAAACAGATCCTGTGAAGTTGACCAATATGTTAGCCGATATAATCTTAGGAAAACAGGAACTCAATTTGTATCTGACCGGTTCTCATCCTCATTGTCATTATGTAGATAAGTTACTACCACAAAATACTATGTAAGATTATTTTGACAATAATTTTAACTTTTTATAGGCCGTGGAGCTGCCTCTCAAGAGTTTCATATACTGATGATATAATAATTATATTACTTCCGTTTTTCATTGAAATGTTACAATATGATTGGTTATGAAGTGGTCACATGATTATAAAAGTGATGTTTCACATCCCAATGAAACTCAAATCCGAACTTGCACGTGCTTCCACGACGACGTCAGATGTAAACAATCAATGGCGTAGTAATTTCCAACAGCAAATAATCTAACACAAATAAAATGCACAACGAAAAATTCAACTACATTAAATTTTGGTGTGATTTAAATATAATTATAAGAATTGAATGCATTCTTTTGAAGTTTCATTGGGGTATGAAAGTGTTGATCGAATTACATTTTCAATATGAAGCGCCTACCACGCTTCATTGAAAATGTACATCGGTCAACGCTTTCATACCCCAATGAAACTTCAAAAGAATGCATTCAATTCTTAAATAAACAATTACTGTGAAAACCAATTTTCGTGATTTCTACAAAATGCATTGATCCCTTGGTTTTTTAATTCATGGTAAATTCAAACATAACAGGCAACAATCAATGGGGAAATTGTATTTCGTTGGATTTATAATAACAAATTTACAGTAACTTAAAAGTTTATCTTGTGTGGATAATTCGGGAAAAATTAAGTGGTAAGGAAATTTCAATTAGGTAACAACATTTTTAACTTTTATTTTTAACTGAATTAGACATTTTTAATCACTTATGTGGATTGTTGATATATTTTTAACCTAAATATAAGTTACCTTTACCTAGTGTGGCTAATTCTGTTATATTGTAAATGCTTATACTCTTATTATCCGTCATGCTCTCTGTCTGACCTATATATAAATATGATAATGGAGAGAACTTTATATAAGTGTATATTTGACAATAAAATATGTTTAATTTATTTCGGGGAAAATAAGGTAGATGTTTTTCAACGTTATCAATTAAGTTCTTTCATGATATGTTTAGAAATTGTTTCCCAAAGAATGGTACAATGTACTGCAGTGGAATTTGTGCAATCTGACACCCTGAGTATTCCGACATCCTGTACAATCCGACACATTTTCCTAGTCCCTTGGATTAGACAGGTACAAAATAATCCAAAGTAACCATAGCTTTAAAGTTTTATAGTTTGCAATAACTTGTTACATTTGTCACAAATTAAATTTATTGTTTTTGAAATTTCAGAATAGAATTGAGGAAATTTCAGGCTAAACTTCTAACTACTATCAGAGAGAAGACTGTAAATCAAGTTTGTATATTAAGATCTGTTATGAGCAGAAGTTCCATATTGTTTATTTTATATTGTATTCATTATATATACCAGAACAGAAAATGATATTTCATAAATATAGAGTACAAGAGAGAACCAACTTGGTGTTAATAGGACTATGGGTGTTTAACACAATTGTAAATGTTATTTCAGTTTTATCAGTAATTTAGATTTTTTACTTTGAGCTCACCAAGTGATATTGTCAGTAACAACAAACTGACTCTGATACTGACTGATACTGACTCTGATACTAACTCTGATACTGACTCTGATACTAACTCTGATACTGACTGATACTGACTCTGATACTAACTCTGATACTGACTGATACTGATTCTGATTCTGACTGATACTAACTCTGATACTGACTCTGATTCTGACTGATACTAACTCTGATACTGACTCTGATTCTGACTGATACTAACTCTGATACTGACTCTGATTCTGACTGATACTAACTCTGATACTGACTCTGATACTAACTCTGATACTGACTCTGATTCTGACTAATACTAACTCTGATACTGACTCTGATTCTGACTGATACTAACTCTGATACTGATTCTGATACTGACTCTGATGCTAACTCTTGATACTGACTCTGATACTGACTCTGATACTAACTCTGATACTGATTCTGATACTGACTCTGATGCTAACTCTTGATACTGACTCTGATACTGACTGATACTAACTGATACTGACTCTGATACTGACTCTGATTCTGACTGATACTGACTCTGATACTGTCTGATACTGACTCTGATCAGTCAGTGTGACAGAGATCCTTGTAATTCTCCTAGATGAGTCCTGGACTCACCATTTTCAGTCGAGATTCACTTAAAGTTTTCAAATTTTGAATTTTTACAAATGTAGGACTCGCCAAATTTTCAGAAATGTTACAGTCGACTCGCATATTGACTCTTATATTAAATAACTAATGCACATAATTTATGGTTAATTTTCAGCCTGCATTAAAACCAGATAGCCCAGAAGTTCAACCAACATCAACACAACACAGTCCATTATCTAGTGCCAACTATAGAACACCAACAGAACCAGTCCAATTTGTGCAAAGTCCAACACCATTCTTAAGACCTCAAAGTGGACATGCAACATGTACTCAATTTATCTATACCCCTGTCATCCAAGAGGGACAACCTACACAACAACAATATTTGCCGCAGTCCACATTGTGAGTATCGGGTCTTGTTAAAAAAAAATGGTCCAATCAAAACACTTTATACTGAAAACAGTGTTCTGATTGGCTGTTTTGTTGAGTATGAGTCCAAGAAATTATTGTTTGCTTATAATGGTGTCCAACGTATATTGTATTTTTTTGTTGCCAGTTTCTCTGGATTGTGCATTGCCCCTTCTATGTTCTCTTAACGCTTAATTAAAGGTGCTTTAGATATACATGTTACAGAGAAAAGGTTGAAGAAATATTTTATGGAAGTTTTTATTAGACTTGCACAGAATAAATGTCATTGAAACATTTTCCTTTTGTTTTTTAAGACAAATGTGTTTAATATGTACATGTAGTATATTTATGTAGTCATTTTCATTGGTTCAGTCCTTACAATGTGGTTATTTCTTATATTGCGATTTTCATCAATTTTTTGCTCTAACTGGTAAATGTCAGTTCTATATTTTGAAGTGAGTATGTGAGTGATTGTTGTTTAATGCCAACTCAGCAATTTTACAGCTATATCATGGAAAGAAATAGTTCATTTTTAATGAGATGATGATGAGGTCCGCTTTGTACTAGACCAACACACTTAATTGGCTAGCTCACTGAAACAACAGTACGTGGATAGACATGTCGCCCCACTCTGACGCATTATCCTGATTCCGAGCCAACCCGTCTTTGCTCTTTCTCCTTAATGCTACTTGTTTAGCAGAGAAGCAACAAATATAAATTTTATAGTCTGGTTTGACCCACCGCACTCGAGGCGAGTACGCTCACCATTACACCACCTATGTGGACTTTATTTTGAAAGTGACATTCATGCGAAAATAGATGCAACAGTTACATAGGAAAACAGCCATAAAAAATGTCACAATAAAAGAATTAGCTACAATAACCGATGAAAACTTTTAAAAAAAACTAGTCATGCTATTGGTAGAAAAAAGATTCAATTATTCCTTTTTGATTTCTTAATTGATATCAGATTTGTTTAATGGGAGAGACATATTGTTTTTTTCCTGTTGGTCTGTCTGTCATTGAAGTTTGTAGGCATAACCCCTCATACAGTATATGTTTTACCATAAAAAAACAACCTTAATTTTTTATATGTATTATTTCAGGAATGTTCAACAGTTGCCGTTACATAATGCCCAGCCCAGTATAGGACAAATAGACTCTAATCAGATACCAATAGTAGCCAAGCTGATAGCCCAGGGACAGTCTATATCAGTGTCTATAGACGATCAAGAGATATCGCCTTCTAGTTCTACGTCTACATCAAAACCAGTCACCATATCATCTGGAGAATCACTGTGTACCTCGACGACAGTAGCTAACATTCAACATGCACCTGTAAGAATCTTTTCTTTTCACGCACATGGCAAGATTTTCATCATATCAACTGATACAATTCAAGTAAAAAATTTCCAATGGTATTTGAGGAATTTCATTTTGATAGTGTTAAACAGAATATTGTTAGATACTGCCTTCATTTGGCATGCATCGTCCATCTGTTCATTTTTTTCAAATGTTTTCTTCATTGCAATTACTGGAACAATGATTGTGTCAGCCAACCAACCAACATGGCTGCCATGACTATAAATAGAAAAAGGTGTAAATCACCGATTATAAACTTGTACTTTACTGATTGAAGCAAAACTTGCTTTAATGTTCAATACAACCACTTGTCTGTTGTCAAATTTTTTCAAAGTACAGAAATGATGACAAATGTCGGTGGAGATCTAGGTCGTGACAATGAACAGGCAAAAAAGGTGGCAGATTAAACTGGTTAATGGAATCCTAACAGTTGAACAGAAATAAGCAAATAATTTAAAAAAGCCTGCACTTTTTCACTTCAAGGACCACATACTTTCATAGCATTGATAACACAAGCATTGTCATAAAGGAGATAACTAATGTAATTCCAAGATTAAAGTATACTTCTGTTTTTTATGGGGACATCTTTTCGTTTGCCTTTGAACTTGGATTTCAATTTCCGCTACGAATCAGGTGGTCTTCTGTAGGGTATCCATGGGTCCATAAAGCTACTCCTGGAGTTTTGTTGGTATGGGGACATGAATAAACAATCTCACTCTTTTTAACTGTGTTTTATGCCTCTACCAGGCTTTGGGGACATTAACTTTTACCCATCTCTTTATTATGTCCGTCCATCCCACATTTGGTTTCCACTCAGTAACTTAAGTTACCCATAAGCAAATAACAGGAAGGCTAGGATGAATTTCAGACTTTACCACTTTTTTCGTTCTGGAGTTATGCCCCTTTATCTAAAAGTGTGGGGCATCAGTGTTCTATGTACACATTCTACCATGTTGTCATTGGTCATCTTGTCTATTCAGATTGTGCTTCAATTGTTAAAAACCTGTAAATTTGGTATTTTCCTCATCTTATAAAACCAGTTACACCTTGTTTTGTCGTATTCTTGGGGGGCCAATGATTTTGATTCGAAAATATATGAGTATTTCTGTTAGCCAGGATAAGATAAGCTGAACGCTACTGCAAATGGACTAAATTTTTACTTGATTTGATGGAAAAGATGTCTTGTTTTATTACAGGTGCCACAGTATAACAGTGCTATTGATAGTATGGTACAGACGTCCGCAGAGGAATCGGTCTTTCCCAGCGGTATGTCATAAAATATATGGTACATTTGACCTCATCTTACCCACCTGACCTATTGTAATCCCTTGTTGTGCATTGTCTGACTATCTGCCTAACATTACTTTTTTTTCCTAGACCACTAGAACAATCGAAAGACTATTATTGATTTCTGCTATGAAGCAAGCATCATGAAGAAGTAAGAACAAATTCTGACTGGCTCTAAATCAGGATAATGTGTCTGACTGGAGCGACATGTCTACATGACAGCTGTTGTTTCAGTGAGTTTTATAAAATCCTACTCCACATGTTAATCTAGTACAAAGTGGACATCAACATCCCATTGGCAAGTATCATATTCAATAAATCATACCATATACTTATATCTTGTTAGTATAAACATAAATTGTACAAATAATGTTGATGTCACACACTGTGTGTTGATTCTTATATGTGTATTTTGTTTTGTTACAATGTATGTTGTTTTCTGTATTTATCTCTGTGTTTCTCTATATTTTGTTTTGTTATTTTGCTCTTTTTATTATACTCCCGCTCCCCGAAGGGGGAGGGGAGTATACTGTTTTACCTCTGTCCTTCCGTCCGTCCAAGATATTTTTCGTCGCATTTTTCTCAGTAACTGTTGTTGGCAGAAATCTGATATTTGGTCACAAGCATCATATAGGTATACCATATTGTGGGTAGCGTTTTTGGACCCATCAGATTCCTACTTCCTGTTTGCCGACTTAGTTGGTTTCTATACACATTGAACATATATGATCATTTTTCGTCGCATTTTTCTCAGCAACTATTGATGACAGAAATCTGATATTTGGTCACAAGATTCATATAGGTACCCCATATCGTGGGAAGCGTTTTTTGACCCGTCAGATTCCTACTTCCTGTTTGCCGAAGAGCGGGGGTATCATAGGTGAGCATTAGCTCACAGTTCATCTTGTTTTTCAAGTAAGACATAAATGGAAAAAAAAAATTCTATCTACTCACAGTCAGCAATGTGGGGATGAAGATCCTATGGTTTGAATGGTTAATTATATACTTGTTTAAGTTGTTGAATAGAAATTGAGAGTGATTTCAAGTACATGTTGTGTATCTCTTTTTTCAAAACTCAAATATTTTCTGGATAGAATAATGTCTTAAATAATCTATTTTTGTATCTCTGTTGTATTTAATAATCCATATATAATATTGATAAAAAAAAAATAAAAACATTTTAGAATTTTTACTTTAGATCTCCCAACACGTGGGTCAAAAACGAAAGTAAATAGGAAGTAAACAAACAAGACTAAAATTAGAAACACTTAAATATTTATGAAATGACTCTCAAAATCCATATTCATTTTCATTGATAAATTTAATTGTATTGTAGTAACACGACTAACACTATATATCTATAACATGCTGCTAATATTAACGAGGCCAGGATAAGGTACTGGTACTTATGTTTTTCCACTAACAAATGTAAAGATTTCATTAAAGATATTAATTGTGAAAAAAAAGGGGAAAAAAAGAACAAATCGAGCTTGTATTTTATTTTTTCTTCGTAGGATCTGCATGTGATATCTGTGGTAACCGTCAAGCAGAAATCATCTGTGAAAAATGTGACAACAAACAACTATGTCAGGGCTGTGACGACAAATGGCATCAACATCCAAGACGTCAGAACCACAAACGACAAACAATGGGCGGTGGTAATGACGAACAAGCTTTTTCTGATCAAAGAAATAAGCCAGCACCACAAGGGGAGCAAACTCTGCCACCGGTGGTAACATCGTCTCACAGCTCTAAAACATTACATGGGGGTGGTGATGATATTGCAAATGTTAGCCCAACACAAGCAATTAATGTTGATAAACAATCGGGAATGAGTTGCATTTCTCACCAAATGGCAAACCTTGGAGTTGAAGGGTATGGAAGAGCAAGGACATCCTCGTCAGGAGAAAGTGGGGTGGCTGAGACATCCCCTGGTGTGGAGCCTCAGAGTGTACAAACAGGGTATTTAACCATTTCACTTATTATAATATTATTCTCCTGTTCTTTTAGGATCTACATTTAATTCCTTATTTTTTGCCACTTTCAGGTAAATGATACCTCTAAACATATATGTTCAGAACTGCAGTTACTGCACTGCTTTTAAATTTTACACATGACTATACGTCCGTCCATATACCCTCGCATTTATTTACAATCAATAAATTAAGTCCCACTTAAGGAAGTACCGTATAACCGGTAATTTCTGCGGCAATCTAATTTCTGCGGTCAACTCCGGACCGCAGAAATTAAAATCGCAGAATATTATGTAAAATAAATGTTTAATGTCCGGTACAAAATATGTTTTCAAACTCCGATTCCGCCGTAAGTGTCAAATATTTAATTAGTCGTAATTACTATATCCAGATAAACTAAACCTGGTACTATATTAATGTTTACACAACAATTAAAGGTTATTTAGCTGTGGCATGATGATTTTTACCTGTTAATTACAATTACTCCAGATCAAGAAATATGATTGTACCAAGCTGACACCGACAATATAATTGAAACAATCACCTGATTAAATATTTACAATCATAATAAAGTTTATTAAAGCAATATTTAAAATTGTTATTTCATAAATTAACATTAGATATATTTTTTTAATTGTAGTAGCTAGCTTCGATTGAATAATAATATCAAACTGCGTGATCGCAGGATTCATCTAAAGACCAAACAAATAGAAATGTACTGGTAGTAGAATTCCGGTTAACCC
This sequence comes from Bathymodiolus septemdierum, assembly GCA_963383655.1. Lineage (NCBI taxonomy): Eukaryota > Metazoa > Mollusca > Bivalvia > Mytilida > Modiolidae > Bathymodiolus > Bathymodiolus septemdierum. The sequence continues at coordinate 80,461,654 of OY726521.1, forward strand.
GAGTTTTTATGTCTACATTATACTAAAAGAATTGAATACAATTGCTTCTAATCATAATTCTTTAAAAAAAACATTGCTATAGGATAAAGTATGAAAATTCGACATTAAAAATATACATTCGAAATATATCAAAGTTTATACCGATATCGATCCAACTGTTGACTTCGTATTTCCTGTCAACAAAATAGATCGCGAAAACAGTGAAAAAATAGTTTCTTAGGACAAATTTGAAGTTAACCAAATGCGTATTCAGAAGTTGTAACGTTTGAAAACTTTCTAAAGAACTAAATATGTTTTTACTTCTAATGATCACTGTAATATGCACCAGGCGATCGTTTCACTAAAGGTCGTAAGTCGTAAACGTAGACGTAAGTGTACTCTTAAGAGTTACGACCGTTTCACTAATAGTTAGGATTTACGACTTGCGATAAAAAGTGATCGCAAAGTTAAGAGTGGTGGAAGGTACACGTTAGTCGTAAATCGTAAACCTATTTTTGTAGAGAAGAATTGATATCTATTTTTTTTAATATGAACATTAATCAAATGAAGCAATCAATAAATATTAGATGCATGCAACATTTTTTATATTTCGAGAGCCATACAAAATCATTAAAACTGCTACACATTATTGTTTGTATCAGTTCTGCATTTACAATATCAACATATTTTATTAACGAGTGTATGTACCTAGATGAAATTTCAAGAAAACAATGATATCGAGTGCATGGACAAACAATGGTTCAAAAATAAAGTTAAGCACAAACAGAGGGCACATTACATTTCCGTGGATTTGAGGATTAACAGGTATCACTTTTAGTGCACGGAGAAAGAGCATTACAATTGCCCGTAAAATATACCTGAGACTTTTTTTTTACATTTGTGCGGGATTACCTGTTATTTAGAATATATTTGATTTACTCATAACATTTTCTGCATTTTGCAGCACGACTGACGATGCAATATGGATTATTCGCCTCTTTGGCCAGCCTTTAAAATGAAAACAAAAAATATAAGAATAACATCTATAATTATATGAAATATAAATTTTTAAAAAAAATAGTGGAACATACATGTATAAAAAAAAAATTTTGAAGGCAACAGATATTTGAGCAGTCCAAATGTTAAAATTCATTGGTAGTTTTTATTGATTATATAAAGAGTTAAACACTCACTATGAATATAAATCAACAGTACATGTACATGTTAAGGTTTGATATCGTAAGATGTGTAGTTTTGTTGTTTTATGTGTTGATGAAACATATTATTTTATATGCGTGAATATAGTGATGCAATAAAACTACATGTGAATGTATTGCCAAATATATATGGTCACATTTTTGAAATTTCCCCTTACATATAGCGTGAAATTTGTTAAAATATATTCCATAGCAAAAATTTCTTCTCCAATTTCGGTAAATTTTTACACTTAACATGTTTTTCCTGATAGCTTTGGTTTATTCATTTAAAAATCACTTTGGAGTTTTATAATTAGTTGAATATTAAAAATGTATTTAAACACATTTAAAATGTGATTATTAATGTAATCAGCTTTTGATTTGAAATTTTTGGTGTTTTAACCACACTTTCAGCAGTATTTCAGCTGCGAGTCGAGTGCGCCCTTTTTGTAATTTACAAAGCCGGGCGCGAACCCACTCCGTATTGGGGGATAGGTTTGAATGAGTTGCTAGATCCAACGACCTAACTCATTGAGCCACCTGGGCCCCTAATCAGCTTTTGAGCTGTTGAGTTTATTATATATAAAATATATGATACAATACAATATCTTTTTACCTCCATTATAGGAGATGTTACTTGTCGCAAGTCGTAACTCTTAAGCTTAGGACTAGTTTAGTGAAACGTGCACGTAAGGAAATCTTAAGAGTGATCTTAGACTTACGCTTTACGATCACTTTAGTGAAACGGTCGCCAGTTGTTTATCGCAACATCGCTTCAGTTGTTGCTTCCTGTAATACAAACAATTTTTTTTTCGGTGCCGAGATTTTCAATCCGCAGAAATAAAAATCCGCAAAAATTAAATGTCATCTTTCTAGACCAAAACCGCAGAAATTACCGGTTATACAGTAATTTAATTTTATACACAAAAGGTCAGATAAGGTCAAAATTTCAAGTTAAATGAAAGCAGTGTTATAGTATATCATGCAGTCAAATGTAGAAATTAATAATGATAGGTACGTAACATATCTAAATGAGTTTTAGTCCTATGGTTGTAAAAAATGACCAAAAATAAACAAAATTGAAAAAAAATTATTTGATAAAATGTTTACTGCATTTTTCTGGTCAATACCGTGGTATCCAGGTTTAGTGGTGAAGGATAGCTGATACATTGATAAAGTTTCACTTTATCTTGTATTACCTTATTGTATCATTTTTTGCTTTCAGTCAATGGTCTGGTCAGCAACAGCAATTCCCATATGGTTATTCACACCAGACAAATGTAGTGACACCAGTACAAAACTATGTATCTGGTAGTCCTGTCTCACATGTGTCATCTTCTCCAAGTATGGCTGCTGTAAGTATATAGTCTGCCAAATTTACTTGTTTTGGTTTTTTTGGAGGTTTTTTTGATGGACCAAATTATGGAGTGCTCGTGATGACCACTAGTTCTCCAACCCAAGACCGGTAAAACTTTGTCGGACCAGTAAATTTTTCAGTTTTTTTTTAGATATATATATATATGATAGACTCAGATCGACGTCCAGTCTCTAATCGACGCCCACTCCTCAAATCGGTGTCCACTGACATCATTATCTCAAATCACGGTCCAATTTTACGATATTCTCAAATCGGCGTCCTTTCCAGACTCTCATATCTATTGGCCCGTTTATACGATCAAAATTTGCCATCAAAAATAATTGTAACGACAGTTTTGTTTTTTTAATCTTGTTTTTGTTGTGTTTTTTTTAAGCATTTTCCCATTCTTTAATATTATCAATAGGGGTAGAATCTACTTTGGCGGACCACAAAAGTCAGATATTGTAATAAACAAAGTGCATGACCCATAACCTTTCATTTTGTTACCTGGGTAGGGGTTAAGGTTAGGGCTAGGGTTAGGTTAAGGTTAAGGTTAGGGTTAATGTTAAGGTTAGGGTTATGATTAAGGTGAGGGTTACAAAGTTTTTGAAATTCGTCGGACTTATCGGACGTAGGGGGCAGAAAATCATGAGGTCCGCCAAGCATTTTTTGAATAATGTGTACTTTTTTAACGGAAGTCGGAAATGCAGGTCATGTTGTAAATACCGGAACAAGTTCGGTCAACTCGGAATTCGTAACCGCATTGAATACGTGATATTTTATCTGTTTTTGGTAAATATTGTTGGTAACTGTCATGAAAATAAATATATTTGAATATATTGTGATGCGTAAGATGATCTTTTCGAGTGAAAAGTCCCCAAAAAATTAATAAAATAAAAAAACACGACGTCCCTGATTTGTATCGTTCCCTTCACCGAATCCGTTTCTATTTGGAATTTTGTTTACAGTTCCGGCAACATATCGATCATAAAAATGTGGTCGTTCCTGAATCATTACGGTGGAGCTTGAGAGAGTCTAATGACTTTTAGAATATTGTTATTGTAATCTCAATAAAATTTTAAAAAATTATGTTTTAAATCTGGATTTGGCTACTCTTTTTTGGTGCATGGTTTCAACTTTTTGGTTTATTCTGGATGGTGACTGGTCTTCTTATTTTTAGACCTCTACCAGTACTAATGAAGTTAAATACAGAAAGCACTCTGCTAGACTAAAATAATAACGGTATGACATTGCTTGGCTTTAAAACAATTTTACATAAAAAAAAATGTAGGTCCGGCAAAAATTCAGAGGGTCCAGCAGAAAATTCCTGAGTGCTGGACCTATGTCCAGCAAAATGAAAACAAATTTCAAAAAGTCTGGGGTTAGGGTTAATGTTAGGGTTAAGGTTAGGGTTAGGGTCCGCTAAAGTAGAAGTACTCCTAAGCACAATAGGATTTTATCTACAGTAACTATAAAATGCATAGGCATTTTTGTCTTTTGTCATCAAGAACCCCTAATCTGGAATCTGGTCCTGTCCCTTCTCCATCATTGCTTCAAAGACATTCCCTAACAGGTGTGACGTCATTTGAAGTATACGTCAGTGATGTCAGTGAAAAACGGCTATATATTTGAGAATTGGACGCCGATTTGAGGATTGGACGTCGATTAGAGACTGGACGTTGATCTGAGTCTTACATATATAAATAAATTCAAGAATATGATTTGGTCTAGTAAATTCAAATTTTCATTTCGAGGACTGTTCAGATGGATACCCTTTCAATATTTTTAAAGGGCAGATTCACATGCATGATGGGTAAACATTTGTTGCAATGGAGATATCAAGTATATAAACGTGTTAACATTGATTTCTGTGTGTAGATATGGGACGTAATATTTATATCATTGAAGTGGCATTGACAAATCCTCGATACGATATTGCTCTTAAAAATTCATTCTTGTTGAAAAAATCAATAATTATATACCGGTATATATATTTATATCATTCATGTATTCCTTTTTAAAATCATGGAACTCATCAGTGATGTAATGGTTGGCATACTCTCCTCAAGTGTAGTAGATTATGGGTTCAAACCCCTGTTGGGTTAAACCAGACTATGAAATTGGTGTTTGTAGCTTCTCTGCAAAGCATGCAGCCTTAAGGAGTAAAATCAAAGACTGGTGGGCTCCAAATAAGGATAATGTATCCACGTGGAGCATCATGTGTATCTGTAGACTGTTGTTTCAGTTAGCTTACTCTATATATATATCCATTTAAGTGTGTTGGTTTAGTCCAAAGCAGACGTCATTATAATCTTATCAAATGTAGTTTGTTCTTGTAGCTGAAAAATTACTCAATTGGCGTTTAACAACATGTTACTTAAAATCTTCTTCTTTTCTTTTTTTTATCAATATCAACTATCACATTTAATTTGCAGTGAAACCTGTTTAAAACAAATCTGATGTAAACATGGCATAAATTTTAGTCTCAAAATTTGAAATGTTTTGTAAATTTAATTTGGCTAATCTGGATACCTGTCTATTACAAACAAATACATTTAGTCGGGAGAATATTACGTGTTTACAAGATTTACTGTAACTTACACAATTTAGTAGAAACTGAAACAGTAAATTTTCTCCAAGAAAGGACCCTGCGGTTAATACTTCAGCATGTCTTCATCTCCACAAAATACTGGACCTGAAATGTGTAATTGAAAATGTTTGGTAGATTGAAAAATCTACTAATGCAAAAGACAGATATACAATCGAACATGTATTAAGAGGTCACCTTTGGGACAAAGAGAAAGTGACCTTATAAGACAGGTGACCTCTTAAAAGAGGTTCAATTCTAATGAAATTTTCCATGACAGGACAAGAAAAAGATAACTTCTTAATAGAGGTGACTGCTTAATAGAGGTGACTGCATGGGCAGGTTTGACTGTACTTGTAGTTATGTTTAATTTTCATTTTAGGGAAATCGTCAGTTCTTTGGAAACCACCAAGTACAAGTGGGAATTCAACATTTTTTTGGTAATCAGCCGTTACCTAGGCATCAACATCTTCAAGGAGGAAATCCAGCTTTTCAAAGTAATCAGCAATTACCTCCTCAACAACAAAGTTTATCAAGCACTGCTCCTGGTGGACCTCCAACCTCTCGTCTCTTGCCCATCATCATGGCAATACCTGACATTCAGAGAAGAAAATCAAAACTAGATATCAATTTAATGACTCTGCATGAAGAAATAGAGGACGTTGAGACAAAAATCAATGAATTGATTTCTCAAAATGCTCACTTTTTCTCTGATCCGGAATATGCTTCTTTATATAAACGAAAAGGGATGTTAACAAGAGAAAAAATGGAATTAGTAAAGTACGAAAGTGAACTTGATCAGGCACTAAGAGAAGAAGAGCAAAATTCTATGACAACAAGGAAAGGGAGTTTACCAGATGTCCTTAGTCAACCTGTTATCTATCCTCCTGCTTATGTTAGTGGAGCACCCATTCCCACCCAACCACAACTTGTTAATCCATCAGCTGGATATGTTGTGTATCAGTATATACCGACAACAATGACTCCAGGGGGAAGTTTGTCTCCTGAAACACAGGTCGGTTATAGTTTGATATCAGCAAATCCACAAGTGATTGCGCAATACCCACTAGGCTACGGAAATCAAAATAGAACTCCCAATTTTCATGGAATGTACCAATCACCTCAGCAATCAAATTGTGTTCAACCTCAACAAACACCTTCCACGTTACCTAGGAGAACTGATAATAGAAATCAACAACTGCAACATACGCCCCCACGTAGGTCAGTTGATGAAAAAATTCAAAATATTTCTCCGACACCGACGCCTGTTGCAAGGCCTCATCATAAAGCCCATGATGCAATACAAATTGAAGAGAAACAAAATCAACAGAATGTTTTAAGACAATCCCCACCAAATCCACATGAAAACACACAAGCAATTAAACCCCATTCCTATGTTAATGTACCAAATTTACCAACTGGGTATATTGAAAACGAGAAAAAGTCTAATATCGGACAGAGATGGATTTGCTCTCACTGTACATATTGTAATGTTAAAAAAGGTTCACCAAATGTATGTGAGATATGTAGCAAGACCAGTAGCAATCCAAAATATGTTGATGAACACGCAACTAAAACTAATGATAAGATTGATAACACAGATGTTACTGAAGCTAATAATGATGTGGAGGATGAAACTACAGTCATTGAAGTTGGCAGACATATAGGTGAAGTAACTGATCAGGTAAGATAAAGTTATTAAATAAATCGTGTTTATGCTAATATAAAGATATGAAAAAGGTTTTGTAATATGGTTAAAACAAGGGTTGGGATCTCATTAACCAGTTTAGCCCTGCCACATTTTTGTGCCTGTCCCGTAACAGGACTTGGATTTTCAATGCATATGTCATGGGCTTTTTTTTTGTGTCCAATGATTTAAGGTGATAGTTCGTTTTGTTGATATTGGTGGAATTGTTGACCATCAGTGGTTAAATTCTCTTTTCATAATATTGTGCACAATCTGTTTGAGGCATCTGGTAGAAAAATCATGATATGTAAAAAAAAAAAAAAGACTTGACCCTCAGGTTTTGTTTGTACGGTAGTCATATTTCCTCAGTCCTCTTGTCATAAGATCTCAGTTCATAAGACTCTTTCGTGGATGTTCAAGTTAATGTTTCCTAACTATTGTTTTGAGGTTGGTTTTTTTTAACAACCATTTGATTATTTAGAAGCAGGGCTGGAATTAATTCTAAAAATGAAGAAAAATGCAATCAGGACAGCATGTTTGAAGAATAAAAGTTTTCGTCTATCATTTCAAATACAGCTAGATGTGATAAAGTTTGTCAGATACTTACATGTTTGATGGTTGTCATGTGATAAAGTTTGTCAGATACTTACAGATTTGATGGTTGTCATGTGATAAAGTTTGTCAGATACTTACAGGTTTGATGGTTGTCATGTGATAAAGTTTATCAGATACTTACTGGTTTGATGGTTGTCATGTGATAAAGTTTGTCAGATACTTACAGGTTTGATGGTTGTCATGTGATAAAGTTTGTCAGATACTTACAGGTTTGATGGTTGTCATGTGATAAAGTTTGTCAGATACTTACTGGTTTGATGGTTGTCATGTGATAAAGTTTGTCAGATACTTACAGGTTTGATGGTTGTCATGTGATAAAGTTTGTCAGATACTTACAGGTTTGATGGTTGTCATGTGATAAAGTTTGTCAGATACTTACAGGTTTGATGGTTGTCATGTGATAAAGTTTGTCAGATACTTACAGGTTTGATGGTTGTTTCCTGGTACTTCCGTTTCCACCAATAAGACTGGCTACTACGATATTATTCTAGTGAGAAAGGGAGATTATCTTATTATCTCCTCTTGCTAGCATGATGCAAGAAGAATATCTCCTCTTGCTAGCATGATGCAAGAAGAACTCTTACTCAAGTGTCTATTCCACACTAAAAAAATGTTTTAATTTCAAATAAAATTGCAGCAATTCAATATTTACAGCATTAATTATTTTGGATTTTGAAACTGTTTCCGACAGTGTACATGTAGTATTTTTTGTTTTTCATTTTATTCATGTAATAAATCAAAAATCATAACATATATTTTTGCATATTTAATTTATTGTTTTAGATTTTTTTGGAGAAGATGGTTGCTCAAAAACAATATCAAGAGAGGTTGGAAAAGGAAAAACTTCAACAGGCCGCTGCAAAATCTGCATTACCGAAACCTAAGTTACCCGATCCTGTCATCACCAATACTGTTATATCTACAATAAAGCCAGAAATACAACAGCCAGTGCAATCTGCACCCAAACTTATTAATAGACCTCAAGAGTCAACAAGTGGCATACCGCAAACACCTCCATACTCAGGTGGGAAAATTTCTGGATCTTTTCCTGGGAAAAATTTTGCAGAGACGATGGAGGATTTACACCGTAGGAAACAACAAGAAGAAATGGCATATGAAGGCAAAAAGTTGTTAAATCTTTTAAAGGTAGTTAATCCCCCTATTATATTAAAGATTAAGCTTGTATCACAGTGATTTATCACACTGTGAACCTGATTGTACTGTATATAGAATTTGAGGTATAGGAGGGGTTATGGTGTTTAACGGCACTTTCAACAATATTTCAGTTATATCGTGGCGGTCAGTTTTATTGGTTGAGGAAAGCGGAGAAAACCAGACCTGCCTTAAGTCACTGGCAAACTTTATCACATAATGTTGTATTGAGTACACCTCGCCATGAGTGGGATTTGAACTCGCAATGTTAATGATGTTATTCACTGATTGCATAGGAAGTTGTAAATCCAACTACCATACAATCGGCAGCCCGCTATGAAATTTGTTACAAGATATTTTACAATTTTCTTGCAAGTCATATCTGATGATGAAACATGTTTGCTTCCGTTATGTTACAAATGTTCTAAACATTTTGTGTAGAATTTCTTCTAATTTATATTCAGTATTTTCACCCTTTTAATTTTTATTGAAATCTTCCAATTAAAACTCTTAATAAACATGAATTTGCAGACTTTAGAGAAGGATGGTATTGATGCAGACGAGGTAGAAATAGCTGTAGAACTTTCTGGGGAGTCTCCTGTTGACAAGTGGCTAAAAGAAAAATGGATGCCAAAGGTCGATAGAGTCATTCACATGGCAACCAATCAAGGAGCTCAAATGGAACAAAATGATGTGGGTGAATTGTCTGTAGCAGAGAGTAAGGAGGCCTTAAAACAGTATGAATGTGATGTAAACAAAGCTGCAAAACATTGTGTAGAAAACAGACGGAAATTGGTAATTTAGATTTCATTACTTAATCGTTCTTTCCTACTACAGTGAAACCTGTCTAAACCAAACCCTGAATAAATGAAAAACCTGTTTAAACTCGACAGACTTTACAGTCCCATCTTCTACATGTCTATGTAATTTGAACCTAATAAACCAAGCACCTGTCTAAATTGAACAAATTATTCAGTCCCAAAGAGGTTCGGTTTACACAGGTTTTACTGTACTATGTCCTGGGTAATGGCCACCAGGTGGCAATTGGTGTGACCATGTGATTAATACATGTATTACTTGACTTACAAAATACTTTATTTACGTGTGATCCTGCAGCATCTCGTCTAATACAGAATTTTAATTCAATATATCCTCCTATATTGTACATAGCACTACAATAACCTATAATTATTATATATATAGCCATTTTTACACTTTTCATATATATATATATTATTATTTTTTGGGGTTAAAAATACCATTAAAATTTATCTCAACAAAAAATTTGTTTCTACAAATACAACACCAATAGAATTTCACATTGAAAAGAATTATCCAGAAAAATAAAATAAACACAACAGAGATGGAGATCTAATTATTAAGGAGGGGAAGGTTTGGGGGGTCATTTACCCATTTAACCCAGCCACATTATATCATGGTCATTTTAGTGTTGAATGATTTGAGGCGAGAGGTGGTTGTTTTGTTGATATTGGTGGAATTGTTGATCATCACTGTTTAAACTTTCTTTGTTTTGTTGATATTGGTGGAATTGTTGATCATCACTGTTTAAACTTTCTTTTCATAATGTAGTTCATAAATATTTGTACATTTTGTACTTACTGTATGCCAAATTTTTTTTATCACTATTTTAGTATGGAGAAATTCAAATGTATGGAAACTTTGCCCGGGAGGAAGTTCTTCAGGCCATGCTTCATTCCCAAGGTGACCTTGAAAATGCTGTGGATGAAATGAATTCAAAATGGCTGCAGTTATTTCATGATAGACTTTGGCCAACAGACGACAACATCCTACAGCCAGTGGATGAAGATCCTTTCATGGAGGACCATCAACGGGCACAAGAGATCGCTATCGCCAGGGCTACCAGCGAGAGCTGTAACAGTGTAACTAATAGTGTCTTGTCTCATACGTCATTCCAAGCAGTTATCAAGGACAGAAATATTGATTTAGAGGTTTGGTTTTGTTTTTTTAGATAAATGAATTTGCATGCATGAAAATTGTTATGTTCCTTGTGAAATTATCGAAATATACACAATTACAATTAATCATTGTTATGTTAAAGTTGAATGGATTGGTGATTATACTACAAGTTCACAAAGTGTTCGAGTTATCTGGAGTAGATAATAAACGTTACTTAAAGGCATACAGGCTGTCAGAATTGATTTTTTTTTATATTAAAAGTTGCCAATATTCGATGTTTTATACTAATTGCAGTTGAAATTTTTCATAATATCATACATAAATAGCCTAGAACGAAGGAAATACGTCGCTGTTTTATTTTCTTGAATCCAGTAAAGAATCCAATGTTTACCCGCCAATATTCATACGACCCGACAGTGAACTCATTCGGGAAAGCGTTTGTGCATGTGCGAAATTGTTTGTTGATGAAGAAAGCACATGGCACAATTCGAATCGTGGAATTGAACAAAAACATTGACGGATTCTATACGAAAACGACACAAAAAGGAGGATTCAGCAAGCTTTGTGTAAAAATAAAAAAAAAGATGTTATACCGTCCTACTCAATTTTTCAACACATAAGCATAATTTAGTCTCTTTTTTCGGCCGATTCATGGTTTGTCCGGCTATCTCCTCCTAGTTTTGGAGCTACAGCTTTAATATTTTGTACGTTGTTTATACACATAATGGAGGTTGACTTGTTATACCCCCCCCAAACATAGTTTTGGGGGGGGGGGGGGTATATAGGAATCCGTCTGTCTGGACCAACTTCCACATCTTTTGTTCGATTTCCACCAAACTTTGTGGAATTTAAGATCATGATGTGTGAACTTTGCAGTATAAAGGATTTTATTGTCCATTGAGTTTTACCCCTGTTATGCTTCTTTGGACTTAGAAATTTTGAGACAATTCAGTATGCACTTTGTCATTGCAAATTCTCCTACATGATTAATCAGAAGTTCATGAAACTTGTACATTGCAAAATCCTAACATGAAGATGTGCACATTAGTAGGATATCCTGGTCCATCAAGTTTTCCCAGAATTATGAGTCTAAAAGTTGTGTTCCAAATATGTTTTGGCTCAATTAAGATGATGGGGACGCTGGGGGTATTAATCCACGTAGCGGACAGTTAAGTTATTCCATTTATGTATCAATGCGGGACTCCTGCATCCAGCAGTACCTCTAGTTTATAATTTCTTATGGTCAGGTGGGGGCATCATTTGTGTCTTACAGACACACTTCATTTTTAAAAAATCACTCCTAGCAAAACAACTTTGTCCATAGTTATCAAGTGCGGGGGCATACCTCTTTTCTAATTTATATATTCTTTTTTTCAGGAGAAAACACTAGGTGATATCTCTTTTAAATTAGAGACTAAAATAATGAACTTCATGTCTGTTTTTTTCTAAAAAATTATAATCAAAACAACTCAAGTGTTGTCAATAATATGCAATACAATTTGTTTACAATTTTCCTTTTATTGGGCCCATTTGCAGAGTTTGGGTTTGTTTTTATTGATTTCATCACGTATTTCCGATTTTAAGTGTCATTCTTACTAAATACCATTATATAATATTAACTGATTACCCCAGGATCCAATTTCATAGATATATTTTTTAGATTATATTAATTCTAACGAATTTACATGCAACATGCTTCCTGGTTATTTATAGCAGCTATCAGTATTCGGCAAACTTCGGAAAAGCAGCCGATTTTTAATGACCTCGTGTTAATGGCGATTTTACCAACAGACATTCGAATTCTTTTCACTAATTACGATATTATAGCATATTTTTTAAACCAGGCTTCTTGTTTAGAACATTTTATTTGTATAAAGCATCGAATATTGGCAACTTTTAATATAAACAAAAAAATTCAATTCTGACAGCCTGTATACCTTTAACACCGAAGGTTCAATCAAAAATGGACATTCCAGAAAAACTGGCAACATTGGGTACACAAGACTTAAAAAATACAAAAACAAAAACTAACAGTATGAATTTAATACATATATGCATGTACACATGCAATACATTTGATTTATCAAGGGAAAAGTCTTATCTGAGTTCAAGATAAAAAGATTTTACTGTATCCTATGAATATTTTAAGCATACAAAAAAAGAGATAAGGCTTGCAGGTCACATGTAACACACTTTTTCCATTCTTGTAATTAATTAAAGTGCAGTGAAATCTGTTTAAACCAAACCTCCTTGGGACCACCTTATGTGTTCGAAATAGACAGGTGTTCTGTTTATACAGGTAATTTTAACAAAGATTTTCTACACTGGGATTTCATCAGTTGGGTTCTGGTTTATTCAGTGTGCAGTTTAGAGAGGTTTGACTGTATTAGACCATTTACTTAAAAAGCACAAAACTCTGAACATTTAATTTTTGTTTATTTCAGAGGAGAATAAGACTGATCCTTGTGGAAGGTAAATTACAGAGTTGGGGTCGAGCGGAAATCGTGATAAGAATTTTAGATGAAGAAGTTGCTCAAAATAATTTGGAGGCTTCATTAGAGGAGGTTGTAGAGGCAGTGAGGAATTGTGGGGACAGGGCTAGTTCCTTAATCTTTTTGAAACAGTACTGTGAATGCTGTTACTCACAGTTTCCAATGACAAAAGTAAGTTGACCTTTCTATAGGTTAGGTCACACTAAGATTTAAAAATGTTCTGTAATTTTTTTGTACATGAATAGTGTAAATGCATTTTTTATTAAGATTTTTCTTTTTCCATTTCGATATAAAAGCAAAAATTTGTATTGGCATTTTTGGGTTTTTTTTTGCTCAGTATGTAGTATTGAGACAGTTGATTGGTTGATTGATGGTTCTTTGGCATCCAGCAGCAAATATCATATGCAAGAGTGTTAAAATAAATTACAGAAACAAGAGAGTAATGGAACAACCAGGGCAACGACTTTTGACTACCACTGGAAAAGTATGGAAAATTGAATAGGGACGGAAAAAATTTAGCCTTTTGTTGCTGTTACATCTACAAAGTGGTCTTTAACATGCAAGGAACATGTCACACTCTAAACATGTCACCCTCTATGGTCTACAGTTATGCTTACCATTTTGTAACTTGACAATCCCCCATCAAGATGGCATCCCATTATTCGGCACCTAGGGATGTACTGAGCAGCTCTGTGGGTTGAACTCTGAAAATTCTCACCAGTACCCCACGAGTGTGCACCACTGATTGTTACTTCTGTGAGCTAACACAATCATAAGCATTACATTAAGCTAATGGATGTGATTTTATTTTGCCTTGACAAGGAATGAAAATGTTTTTGGAATTAAAAATATTTCCTGAAAAGTATCAATCCCCCCTTTTCCCCCTGTCCTTTGAGGTTTGTCACTTAAAATGATTGTTTTTTATGTATATGTATTGTTATTAGTGGTGGTTTTATCACAGTGCTCTATTTATATTTTCAGATTAGAAATCTTGGATGTTATTGTAAGATATGTGTTCAGTGCGTTCGGCAGAACTTTGAGGTTGCTATTCGTGAGAAGCACGTTAGGAATATGAACTGTCCTCTGTGTAGTCAGCCTAATATGGAGGACATGGAAGCTGCGTCTGACTACCTCACATTTCTCTCAATGCTTGTAAGTTACAATTTAACTATGGAAACATGGTTAAGGAATAATATTAAGCCATGTTTTTTTGTCAAATTTTATAGAAAAAAATTAATTGGCCTGAAACATGAAATAATCTATATCCTGCAATTTACAACGAGAAATTTTGGTAAAATTGCAAAAAAATACAGCTGTTTCATTATGTTTATCATTGTAAAATACAGCTGTTTCATTATGTTTATCATTGTAAAATACAGCTGTTTCATTATGTTTATCATTGTAAAATACAGCTGTTTCATTATGTTTATCATTGTAAAATACAGCTGTTTCATTATGTTTATCATTGTATTACTGTTGTTCATAACTAAATGTAAAATTATTGTATTTTCAGCTTCAAACAATGGTGTCTCAGGAAATTATGGAGTTGTATCATTCTAAATTACGGGATTGGCATTTGCAGAAAGATCCAAACTTCCGGTGGTGTGTTCATGTAAGTTTACGATCGGCGTACATAATATTTATTTCATCTATGCAAAATTATGTTTTGAGTTTTTAGGGTATGTAGTGAAAGAATCTAATATGGGATGGGTTTTTTTCCTTTGAATTTATTGTATTGAGAGCTTCTGGGAGTATATCAACAGAATTCGTCTATTTTTTACAGTTTCTAAAGATAAACTCAACTGAAAGGTAAAGAAAATCTGCCAATTTCTAAAATTGGAACGTTTTTTATTTTCATCTAATTCTATTGCATCTTTTTGTTGTTGCAAAATTGCTCATATTAAAGAGAGCTTTTTATGAATCATTGAAAAAAATTACTTATTTTATAATGAAAAAGGGGCACAAGTTCTAATATTTCGCATTTTTGGAAGGTTTCCAGAATTTTTATTTTGCATTCAATTTTGATGTGTTTCTATGTTTTCTTTGAACTGATTGTGACAAGGGCTTCAGCTAGTATTTCATACAGATTTCATCTATCAGTATCAGCATTAAAACTTGTATGTAAAAAAAAATGTAAAATCTTGTTGACTTGCTACGGTTGTATCATGCTGCACCCAGCAAAGCCTTTTATTTCTATTTATGATAAATCAATATACGGTACCCTGTAATTAACCAAGTGAAAATGTAACTGATATGTTTAATACTGAGAATATAAATGATGAACTGAGAGTTTTAGTCAATAGTAACAATAAATTGAAGTCACATTTTCTTAGTCATTGATTTTCTGATTATTTCAGTGTGGAAATGGTTTTATTTGGACAGTTGGAAACCAGACTCTTAAAATGGTGTGTCCGACGTGTCAGGGAGGAACTTGTTTTAACTGTAAAAAAATGGTAAGAATTTACATTTCATAAAACTCTGAGAAAATGTATCCTGTATTTGGAAGTCTTAACATCGAGTGTGCTTATGTTATTTTATTTGTGATAAAGTTTGTCAGTGACTTGCAGCGGGTCAGTGGGTTTCTCCGGATACTCCGGTTTCTTCCACCAATAAAATTGACCATCACGGTATAAATGAAATATTGTTGAAAGTGGTGTTAAACACCATAACCCTAACCCTCTTTATTTGATTCACTGATTCATTGTTTTTCAGTGGCAAAGCCAACAGTCTTAACATATGTCAACAGTTTGTAGCTTTTCTTGCTATATTTGAGTAGGAAAACCAATTGTTAAACTTTTAACATGTGAACACTGAACTTATTTACTCTATTATTTGAGTAGGAAGACCAATTATCAAAGTTTACATGTGAACAGTTTACAGATTTTTGATTATTTTCAGTATAGCAAGACCAGTTATTAAACTTTTAACATATTAACACTGACATTATAACTCTATATTTTTTTCAGTGGGAAGACCAACATGAAGGTTTAGCATGTGAACAATTTACTCTCTATTTTTTCAGTGGGAAGACCAACATGAAGGTTTAAGATGTGAACAATTTACTCTCTATATTCTGTTGGAAGACCAACATGAAGGTTTAACCTGTGAACAATGAACTGATTTACTCTCTATTTTTTCAGGGGGAAGATCAACATGAAGGTTTAACCTGTGAACAATTTACTCTCTATATGTTCAATGGGAAGACCAACATGAAGGTTTAAGATGTGAACAATTTACTCTCTGTATTCTGTTGGAAGACCAACATGAAGGTTTAACCTGTGAACAATTTACTCTCTATATTCTGTTGGAAGACCAACATGAAGGTTTAGCCTGTGAACAATTTACTCTCTATATTCTGTTGGAAGACCAACATGAAGGTTTAGTCTGTGAACAATTTACTCTCTATATTCTGTTGGAAGACCAACATGAAGGTTTAACTTGTGAACAATTTACTCTCTATATTTTCAGTGGGAAGATCAACATGAAGGTTTAAGATGTGAACAATTTACTCTCTATATTCTGTTGGAAGACCAACATGAAGGTTTAACCTGTGAACAATGAACTGATTTACTCTCTACTTTTTCAGTGGGAAGACCAACATGAAGGTTTAACCTGTGAACAATTTACTCAATGGAAGATGGATAATGACCCAGAAAACCAGACAGCAGGGTTAGCAAGATATTTAGAAGATAATGGAATAGGTAAGTGAATTATACTTACATGTAAGGAACAGTGGTATTATCAAAATAACCTTTAAACAGTGATAGTCAACAATTCCACCAATATCAACAAAACGAACAACCACCTCTCACCTCAGATCACTTTGCACAAAAAAAGTCCATGACATATCGTGTTGGAAATTGAGGTCCTGGCTTGGTAAATGCATGAAAATGTGGCAGGGTTGTATTGAGAATTTGACAGTGGCAATTGCAGTTTTACTGGCAACACGGAGCAATTGAGGCTGGCAACTTTTCAATTACAATAAATACTACTATTCCTATTTAGTATTCTAATGTATTACAAAAGAAGTATTTCTTTTTTAGCTGTGAAAAGGTTTAAAAAAAAAATTAGAATAGAATGAAATGCCATGAAATATTGTTGATGAATTTGACACATCACTGTCATATAACAGCAAAACATGCGAGGAGCAAGCAATATTTCGCATATATTGTGCTGAGAACAAGTTGCATTTTGATGAGATGATGATGTCTGCTTTGTACTAGACCAACACGTTGAATTTTTATAGTGCTATCTCACTGAAAAAATAGTCCATGGAGAGACATCTTGCTTCACTCCTTTCTGACCCAGATTTTGAACTTACCAGTTTTTGCTCTTGCTCCTTAATGCTGCATACGTGGCAGAAAAGCAGCAAAAACCAATTTTACTGTCTTTTGCTTGATCCGACCGAGGCTGGAACCCATGATCTACCACACTCGAGGCAAACATGCCTACCAATACAACAATGCGATTCAGCATATTATAGGAACAATTATGAATTACTATGGCAGAGTCCATGAATACTTGGATCAAATGTCAAATGATTAAGAAGGTAAAGTTTGTTGACAGTATAACATAAATCTCGAATGTAATTTACTTATATAATGTTTTTTTGGTTTTTTTTTAGATTGTCCAAGTTGTAAAATGAAGTATTCATTGGCAAAAGGTGGCTGTATGCATTTTAAATGTCCTCAGTGTGGATTTGAGTTCTGCAGTGGATGTTCACAACCTTTTTACCAGAAAGGGGTAAACTTTTTTGATTTTTTTTTCAATTAAATTTGAATCTTTATTGGATTGTGGTGAATACATCTACCTATCTAATCAGTGCCTATCACTGTTAAAGTCCATTGCTGTCCGTGTCAATGTGTGATTAAGTTTGTCAGTGATTTGCGGCAGCTCAGTAGTTTTCTGCAAGGACTTTGGTTTCATCCACTTATTAAATTGATGCCCACATATTACTGAAATCAAAGGTATTCAATGAAAAACTGCATACAAATTGGACTTAAAATATAAATAAATTATATAAGGTGTTGGTCCCTTTTTTCTCACATTTGAGACAGACCAGTTCCTATTTTTAGTGATGTAGTGCAAGACAAAAAAATCATGTGCATTTTACCGGCAAATGCGTGCTGTACAGTTTATAGTCAATTGCCCCCCAATTCTCCATGCTTTTCCGTTTTAAAATAAACAATTCACTGTAAATGAGTTTTCAATCTTTTATAAATACGCAAATCCTAACAATCAGCCATATTATTACATAATAACCTTCACGCAATACACAAAAATACGGAACTAGTTTTTTGATTGACATGAAGGGGAAATAACTCACATTGTTTACATGATCGTCTGCTAAAAGTACATAGCTGTCGACAAACAAACATGAAACTAAAAACAGCTGGTAAAAGTGAGAAATAAAATCAAACACCGGCAAAAAGTGCAAGACAGGACAATCTCTTGACACCCTCGGGTAAGATTTCCCTGTCATGCACTTTTGCCGGTGTTAGATTCTGTATATCTCAGAAACCATAATGGCTAGGTCAAATCTGTTTGAAAAACACAGTCAGGAAATTTCATAAGGAATTTAAGGTGGAAAACACCAAAATTGGACTTAAAATAAACATTTTAAAATTTAGGAGTTTTCCCCATTTTGACTTCCATTTATTGATAATGATAAGAGCCACAAAATCGGTTTGGATATTCATAAAGAGAATTTGATAAAGAGCATAAAGAAAAAAAATTGTTAGTCCTATGTAAAATTTTGCCATTATTTATTAGCAGAGTTGCAACGAAGTTGCAGTCGGCTTATGTTTTGGCGAAAGGCGTGCGGGCGTATGTTAGCCTATCTTCGTTAACATGATAGCGCTCTTAGATTTTGGCCGATCAACACAATGTTTGGTAGGAAGCATTATTACACTATTATTTAGAGCGAGTTCGAAATTCAGATTAATCTATTGTTTTTTTCTTGTAAAATCGTGGTTTTTTTATAGAAAAAGTGCATATTTTGAGAATTATCTTCATTAACACGATAGCGCTCTTAGTTTTTGGCCGATCAATGTAATTTTTGGTAGGAAGCATTATTACACTATTATTTAGAGCGAGTTCGAAATTCAGATTAATCTACTGTTTTTTTCTTGTAAAATCATGGTTTTTTATAGAAAAAGTACATATTTTGAGAATTATCTTCGTTAATGCGATAGCGCTCTTAGTTTTTGGCCGATCAATATGATTTTTGCTAGGAAACATTATTACACTATTATTTAGAGCGAGTTCGAAATTCATATTAATTTATTGTTTTTTTCTTGTAAAATCATGGTTTTTTATAGAAAAAGTACATATTTTGAGAATTACACATTTCTCTGAAACTACAAAAGATAGAAACTTAATATTTGGTAAGGGTGGAGATGCCAATGTGAAGTTGTGCATTCAACATTTTTTATCCCCGGGGCTCAGCCCCACGCCGTTGGGGAATCTGTTTAAAAAAATGTGACCGAGATCCCCACCCTAAGCCATATATATTTATGATCAGGGTGACTAGGCAAATTAAATGCATTATAGTTCAGGCCCCAGGGTCATGCCCCACCCCCTACCTGAAATGAACTTTTTAATGGTTGAGATCCCCACCCCTAAACCATATATATTTATGATCAGGGTGAATAGACAAATTAAATGCCCCAAGAGTTTAACCTGTTTTTAGAACATATCCATACCTGTTATAGCTTACAACCATGTAATTTTCAACAGACAACTGATTACCACTCATGCTTAGATCATGTGTATACCAACATTGATGCCAGTGTAGGCATACAAGGGGTATATTGGACAGACCATAAACTTGTATGGTTGCAAATACCTTTCTAATAGTACTAATTGTAAGATGTTTTAAAAAAACAGTGTATTTTCTCTTCTTTCATTCATATGATTTTGTCACTGTTTCTCCTCTGTCATCTAAAACAAACAACTGCTACAACATAACATCTGTTATCCTCATAATTTATTTTTTGTCCTCTGAAACTTGATGATATCTTGAATACTGTAATTACTGGTGCATAATGTGCAGGATTTTGCCCAGATTCTTTATTTTGTAGGAGGGATGTGCATTATAAACAGGAACAATGTGTTTCACTCTTTCCCAGACTGGAAAATCACATGTCCGCCATGTTTTTTTGTTTACTATTGTCAACATGCAAAGTTAAATATTTCTTATATTGTTTGGACACTATTCCACAAAATAATTAAGTGCATCTACTATGTTTTAATTATTGAAGAATTAAAACTGTCTAGTGCAATTTTGTTTTGTACTTGTAAATATTTACCTTTGATAGATACGAAAATAAACTAAATATAAACGTCTGACTATATCTAGCCATATGTAAAATAATCAATAATCTTGCCGATAAGATTTCAATGTGTGCAAGTATAAAGGTGTCATAATTACTTAGTGTATAATTAGACTGTCAGACTGTGTTTACACAAGATTATAGTGATTGAAATAAAAAGAAAAGAAGCAATAAAATGTATTTGTCAATTTTTATGTCAAGTCTAATACTAGCGTGATTGCTCCCAGGTGAAGTTAAATCCGATTAACACAAAATTACAACATATAACAATCTGTTATGATTGCATAGCTTGGATGCTATTTCATCACTAAATAATAAGGCATTGTTTGTAGTACATTCATGATCATTAATTATTTGGTCAATTTTAAAAATACAAAAAAATAATGAATTGTTGGTGCTCTTTGATATATGTAACAACCGTATTTTCAACAACTCCTCACAAGCTTAAAATATTAAATGATATAGAATAAAGAAAGGCAAACAATTTGTCACTTATTATGACATTTTTGTTAAATTTACGTTCAGATCCGGAATTTAAACATATATTTACCGATGCTGTACTAGATTTCGAATCCATTACACAACATACGGATAATAAAAACATATGAAAACGCCGATAAAAACCAACACATTTAATATTTTGCAACTTTATTGAAGATGAAAAGAGATAAATGGTTCTTAAATTCTCCCAGCAAATGAAACATGCTCAAAGGACTGAAAAATATATTCGATTGATATTTAATTCTTAAATTTCCGACGGCGATTTTTTTTTAAAGTCCATGCGCATTATAGACACGAACTAATTTTTTTCTGGAAATTTTCAAGGCCAAGAAGGGGTGCGCATTATGCAACCCTAATGACGATAGTCTTTATATTACATAGGAAAATATTTCCAATCCATCATACATACATTTATTCTTTAGTTTCTTACTTATTTATAAAACAAGACCAAATGATTTTGACTTGCAACTCAGCTGTTGCATCTCTGATGCTTTCTCGATTTTTTTTTATATGAACCTATATTTTAGTCACAGACAGAATATAATGTATTTTTCTTATTTATTTATTTTCAAAATAAATATATTTTGTAGGTTTGTAGAAAGTATAATTCATGTCGTAATAAAGGTCTACATTGTCATCATCCTAGAAACTGTCTATACTACCTACGTGACGAAGATTTTGACGATCTACAGAAACTTCTGAAAGTAATTATATTCTTTGGTAGCTCATCGATGGAAAATAACTCACAACCTTGTACTTATTTTACCTCCATATCAAAATTGAATATTTAGCAATTGAAGGAATAGGGATTCTTTTAGTAATGATATTGATTTTGAAAAAAAAAGTAAGATTATGACATTGATTTATCTCAGTTTTGTATATTCTTAGTATGATTATTTTTTCAACAGTCCCAGATTAATTTACCATCCTTTGTACATCAGCACTAAATTAATAATGAAGGGCCTGGGTGAGATAGACTTCTGACAACAAGCCTAACACCAGTGACTTGTTTTCGTGCCCTGATACCCACTTCAACTGTTAAGTTTTCCAGACTCCTATCGAATTCACAAGTTTCGCTGGTCGGATTGTTATAACTTTCCTGGCTTTTCTCCGCCAATAAATTTGGTAGTCTCGATATATAACTGAACTATTGCTGAAAGTGAAGGTTAACACCAATAAGCCAACTAACGACATCTGTGATGTAATGGTAAGTGTGCTTGCCTTGAGCAAGGTAAATAATGTATTCCATCGTTTGTCTGGTCAAACCAAAGATTATGAAATTGGTATTTCCTGCTTGTCCACTAAGCATGCAACATTAAGGAGTAAGAGCAAAAACTAGTTGACTTGGAATCAGGATAATGCATTTGAATAGAGCAACATGTCTACCCGTGGACTGCTATTTCAGTGAGCGAGCACTATAAAAATCTAACTTTGAATGTTGGTCTAGTACAAAGTAGACATCATCATCTCATTGAAAGTTAGCTTCTTCTCACCATAATATAACTGAAAAATTGTTCATTTGGCCTTAAACTACAATCACTCACTCATTCAAATAACCCAACCTACATTAAACTAACATATCAACATTTATTGTCTTATGCAGAATAACAAGATACAGTTCAATACGACAGTTCCTGATCAGGAATCTGGTCAGACATGTCCAGTTATGGAACAGAAAGAGGATCCTGAGGGTAAAAGAGATGAACCGTGTGGAAGAGAAGTGCAAGAAGGCTTTGCTGGCTTATGCACGTATGTATTACGTCTTTTCCTAATGTAGTGTAGTTATCTCCCCCTCTACCACAGTTAACTGTGTATAATATACACCCATTCTATGATCAGAGCTTTTGATGAATTATGCACATATGTATTCCATCTCTCTATGATGTAGTGTAGTTATCTCCCCCTGTACCACAATTAACTGTGTATAATATACACCCATTCCATGATCAGAGGTTTTGTTGAATTATACATGTATGTATTCCATCTCTTTCTAACGTAGAGTAGTTATCTCCCCCTGTACCACAATTGACTGTGTATAATATACAACCATTTCATAATCCTCACAATAATGATTGTTACATAGCTTTTAAAGCATGTAATTGTGTGCCTACCACTAGTCATCAGGGGGCATTTAAGTTTTACACAGGTATGTATATCTGTCCCGTTCAACAACTATTCTTCGAAATCAAATCATTTCAGATTTCTACACAGTCAGGAACCATACAAGTAAGGCCAAGTTCAATTTCGTACTTAGCCACTTTTTCCATTCTGACCCTGTTTACTTTAGCTGGAAGTACTATAGACATATTCTTCCATTTTTTTCTTGTATTGAATACTCAGCCAAATGAGTTTCTGAGCTAAATATGAAGAATTATACACAATATATGCATGATACATATCCTTGCTGGAAGATTTTTTCTTCAGAAAATTTTCTTATTACAGATAATATTTTGTCTCAAGATTGTTTTATATGCTTTTCTTTGGATGAAGTCAGTTTATCAAATTTTATTCACTCTTTCTGAAATATAATACAGTTTTACCCCCAAAATAAAATGCATTCTATATTTCTATTTTTCTTATAGTTTCTTGTAGTTAAGATGGTGGAGTTAAGAACAATAAACATTTTTTTCTATTTTAAGACATAAATATAAATATGTAAAAATAATTAACTATGGAAGCTTGTAGAAATGATTTATATCAGTCATGCAGCTCAACCCAACTATTACACAGTGCAATTGTTAACCAAGCGTGCAACTCAATTGAGATAGCAATTCTGAAAGTTTTTAAATGGGCCAAATCCTTAGCTCACAAAAAAAAACATAAGAGCAACAGTTCCTCCACAGATATGCTTTGTTCCTATGTCTTCCCTGTATGCTTTGTTCCTATGTCTTCCCTGTATGCTTTGTTCCTATGTCTTCCCTGTATGCTTTGTTCCTATGTCTTCCCTGTATGCTTTGTTCCTATGTCTTCCCTGTATGCTTTGTTCCTATGTCTTCCCTGTATGCTTTGTTCCTATGTCTTCCCTGTATGCTTTGTTCCTATGTCTTCCCTGTATGCTTTGTCCCTATGTCTTCCCTGTATGCTTTGTTCCTATGTCTTCCCTGTATGCTTTGTTCCTATGTCTTCCCTGTATACTTTGTTCCTATGTCTTCCCTGTATGCTTTGTTCCTATGTCTTCTCTGTATGCTTTGTTCCTATGTCTTCCCTGTATACTTTGTTCCTATGTCTTCTCTGTATGCTTTGTTCCTATGTCTTCCCTGTATGCTTTGTTCCTATGTCTTCCCTGTATGCTTTGTTCCTATGTCTTCCCTGTATGCTTTGTTCCTATGTCTTCCCTGTATGCTTTGTTCCTATGTCTTCCCTGTATGCTTTGTTCCTATGTCTTCCCTGTATACTTTGTTCCTATGTCTTCCCTGTATGCTTTGTTCCTATGTCTTCTCTGTATGCTTTGTTCCTATGTCTTCCCTGTATACTTTGTTCCTATGTCTTCTCTGTATGCTTTGTTCCTATGTCTTCCCTGTATGCTTTGTTCCTATGTCTTCCCTGTATGCTTTGTTCCTATGTCTTCCCTGTATACTTTGTTCCTATGTCTTCCCTGTATGCTTTGTTCCTATGTCTTCTCTGTATGCTTTGTTCCTATGTCTTCCCTGTATACTTTGTTCCTATGTCTTCCCTGTATGCTTTGTTCCTATGTCTTCCCTGTATGCTTTGTTCCTATGTCTTCCCTGTATGCTTTGTTCCTATGTCTTCCCTGTATGCTTTGTTCCTATGTCTTCCCTGTATGCTTTGTTCCTATGTCTTCCCTGTATGCTTTGTTCCTATGTCTTCCCTGTATGCTTTGTTCCTATGTCTTCCCTGTACGCTTTGTTCCTATGTCTTCCCTGTATGCTTTGTTCCTATGTCTTCCCTGTATGCTTTGTTTCTATGTCTTCCCTGTACGCTTTGTTCCTATGTCTTCCCTGTATGCTTTGTTCCTATGTCTTCCCTGTATGCTTTGTTCCTATGTCTTCCCTGTATACTTTGTTCCTATGTCTTCCCTGTATGCTTTGTTCCTATGTCTTCTCCAGGGTTGGCTGGAAATACCGTCCTGGGAAATACTCTAAATTTTAGCTCAGGTGGGTAATACTGGGAAATATGATTTTTAGATGTGATTAATTTCTTCAAAGTTGCTAAAAACTTAACATTTTAACACACAGTGTTGAAAATTACATCAGTTTAATAAATGGGTATACAACCTAGGTGTAGGATCATTAAGAAGGACTTCAGGCAACTTTTGAAATTGTAATCTTCATATAAACATAATATTTATACAAAAGACTTTTATTAAAAACATGTTAAAACTGTCACCACAATTTTATATCTACACTTTTCAGTTCAGTCATACAGTTTCAGAGTTCACCAATCTATTTGATCTTTCCCCCTTAACATTCTGTAGCAAAAAAACAAGCTTTCCTGCTTTAACAAGACCAAGTCTATTTCTTAATTTTGACTGAATCATGCCAAAGTTTGAGAAGATTCTCTCAATAGCAGCCGAACTTGATGGCATTTCTAGCAATAGCTGATTGATTTGCCAGGTTGTATACATGTAATCTAATATCCTAAGAGCATTTCCTTTATGCTATAATAATGACTAACTTTTTTAATTTGTTTTTACAAACTAATTAACACATCTTCAATAACCTTTAGAAATCAATAAGTCCAGTTTGTAAAGACAAGCAATAGACATGTCAGAATATGGTTTCAATCACTAAACAAAGGAGGTACAAAGTGAGGATTACAAGTAAAGAATAATTTTCATAATATTTCTATCAAAATCAATATTTTTTTTTTTTTACAAATATCAATTTTCCAATATCAATTTTATATATCTGTACATTAACACTATCCATTCATTTTTTTTTTTCTGTAAGGCCAATATAGTTATATTTGTATCCATTAAAGATTTTTTATATGCAATTTTGGCCATACATGCAAAACATAAATATCAATTTAGAAGTTTCCTGTACCATTATATTTGCAAATTAAGAATCAATCTTATTTCCCAATATTTCCCACCGTCCTGGGAAATATGAGTATTTCCCGCTTTTTTGCCAACCCTGGGCTTCCCTGTACAAGCTATTATTTTATATATTTTAGGATTCATTTTAAAGAGTACCTAGTTAGTTTAATCAACAAAAGAACTGTCGATCCATTGGCCATTATGTCTATTGATGCTATGAAAAGGTTAATTGAAAGGGAGGAGAAAAAAGTGCTGGAAAGAAGGTCAAATGAAGGAGACCCAAAATATCGTAAAAGATTAGAACAGGTATGATAAAAGAGAAGCTAAACTTTTTGTACCTTTGTCAAACAATGGTCTCACTTTTATTGGCTTCAGTCATTGTTTTTTTTTGTGTTTTGGTGTTTGAGGTGTGGTTTGGGTTCTTGATTACATTGTCTTCCGTTACTGATAAACTGGAATACCCGGAGATGACCGCTGACCTGCTGCAGTTCACTGACAAACTTCATCACATAAAGTTGTATCGAATACACATACATGTGATAGAGTTGCTATGCTACAACTGGAGATTTGCTAATTTTTGGCTGGAGATTTGGTCTCACAACTGGAGATTTTTTATCGACGTATTTGATGCATGTTTTTATTGTTTATTGATGTTTTCCTTTTGTTTGTTTCAGTATTGAACCAACTGCATCCCATTTCAATATGTATTGTTTACATTTTTCTGTCTTAAGTAGTGTTTCATATGATGAATGAAGGATAAAAACTGTATTTATAATTTATTCATAATCATTCATAATCATAAGGTTATAACAAAGCAATAACAATGAAGACAGAATGTTCTGAACAATAAAGTCATAGAGCACTAAAATTAAAAAGTCACTATTCATCAGGGTACTTGGTCTTCTTTCTGCTGGTGCGTTGGATGATAGCATACGTTTCGGCATTTTTGTGGTTTATCAATTCCATCCTGGAACTTAGTCCTTAAATAATACCTTGATCGGCTTTGGTCCCAAACAAGCCATAACAACTCAATCCGAGATGAATTCATTGCACGTTTGATCGAAATAAGAAATTTTCCTCGGCATCAGAGGTTGTCCGACTCGTGTTTGCACAACGGTTTATAACTATTTTTAATTGCCGCTATCACACTTCTAATCATCTAAGCGTGTGCCACAAGCACACTTCCTTATCCCCAATTAACTGTCAATCAGTGGATAATTGTTGTATAATCATCAACACCTTAATTAATCAACATGACCTAATTTACCTGTAAAGGTGTCAAACAGATCAATAACCGGATATCATTAAATATGACATTCACCTTTACCATTCGTATCTCTCGGCGTTTTTCGTCAGCGCGGGAGTTCCAAATGGGGAATTTCCAGAAATATTGATCGCAAAATGTAGGTCAAGATTTTTTGGTACTTGATTTTTTTCACTGGCGGAAGATTTTTAAAGTTGAAGGGAGGGACGGAAGGGACCCTCAAAATCGGGAGAAAAATGCTCCCGCTGGAAGGTTCACATGTATGAATACACCTCACCTTGAGCGGAATTTGAACTCACAACTTCAATTGTGATAGGTTCTGTGCAGGTACTGATTGCACAGATGATTGTAAATCTAATTACCATGCGATCATGTCTACGATATCCCCCTCTCACATGAAGATGTGTTCAACTTATACTTCAAGTGAGAACTTCAATAGGTACCTATCAATGCTTAGTGGTTTTCTCCATGTATTCCATCTTCATCTGACACTTAAACTGGCTGTCATGATATATTTGCAAAAAAAATTACTTGAAGGCAAATAAAGCAAATATTCAATAACTTCAGATCTATAAACCAAATATAGGTAAAAACATTTCCAATTAAAAAGGTAAAATATATATAGGTTAAAAATATATTAACCAATCCACACAAGTTATTTAAAATTCATCTAAAAATAAAACATTAAATTTTACTTATTGTGTGATCTTTTTCCCGTAATTTTAATTTACATCTTTATTTGGGATACAGTAATGATAATTATTTTCTTTTTCTATTTTTAGCATAAAATGTTTTTAGTATTAATTGATCAGGCCTAATTGAATTTCCAATTTCATATGCTGTGATCTTTTTTTATTTTTCGTTCAATGATTTGAGGTGAGAGTTGATTGTTCGTCTCGTTGATATTGGTGAAATTGTTATCCATCACTGTTTTAACTTTATTTTCATAACACAACAAATACAACAAATTTTCTTTTTTCTTTTTTCAGTTCATCAGAGAGATTGAGCCCTTAATCAGAGAGGAGTAATGTTTTTTATGGCAAAAAATACTAAACAGAAACAAATCTATTGAATGTAGATGTCATTCATGGCGGTATCAGAAAATTATTTTTGATATGGCTGTGTTGAAGTAAAATTACACATTATATAGTTATAATGATTATTTTAATGTTTCTAGACATTGTATAATTATAATGATTATTTAATGTTTCTAGACATGATTATTTAATATCAGCTGTGTTGAAGTAAAATTACATATATAATTATGATTATTTAATGTCAGCCATGTTGAAATGAAATTATATATTAAATATATAATTTCACTTCAACACAGCTGACATTAAATAATGATTATTTAATGTCTCTAGTTCTAGAGTTGAAAATGTCTTTCTTGATATGCTTTAAATTTATTTTTTGAAATTGTGATATTATTAATAAAAAAAATATTAGATATTTACTTATATATTTTATTTTATTTATTCACATGGTTTTCCCAACAGGGGGCCGTCGTGATCATATAGTAGTTGGATTTACAACTACCTGTGCAATCAGTGCCTATCACCACTAAAGTTGTGAGTTCCAACCCCGTTCATGGCGAGGTGTACTCGATACAGCATTATGTGATAAAGTTTGTCAGTGACTTGCGACAGGTCAGTGATTTTCTGAAATATTGCTAAAGTTGGCGTTAAACACCAATCAATCATTTTCACCGGGTACTCCGGTTTTCTCCACTAATAAAAATGACCGCCACGATATAACTGAAATATTGTTAAAAGTGGCATTAAGCACCCTAAACCTCGCATGGTTTTCCAACAAAAACCCCCCAGAAAAACCAATAATAAGTTTTGATGGCAGCTGAATATAAGATCACCAAAAAAAATGTGATCGGATTATGTTATGGAGCTGTAGTCATCCATCTGTAGACAGAATGGTTTCTGTTAGATAACTTAAGTTATGATCAGATTATGTTATAGAGCTGTAGTCATCCATCTGTAGACAGAATGGTTTCTGTTAGATAACTTAAGTTATGATTAGATTATGTTATGGAGCTGTAGTCAGCCATCTGTAGACAGAATGGTTTCTGTTAGATAACTTAAGTTATGATCAGATTATGTTATGGAGCTGTAGTCGGCCATCTGTAGACAATGGTTTCTGTTAGATAACTTAAGTTATGATCAGATTATGTTATGGAGCTGTAGTCATCCATCTGTAGACAGAATGGTTTCTGTTAGATAACTTAAGTTATGATCAGATTATGTTATAGAGCTGTAGTCGTCCATCTGTAGACAGAATGGTTTCTGTTAGATAACTTAAGTTATGATTAGATTATGTTATGGAGCTGTAGTCAGCCATCTGTAGACAGAATGGTTTCTGTTAGATAACTTAAGTTATGATCAGATTATGTTATGGAGCTGTAGTCGGCCATCTGTAGACAATGGTTTCTGTTAGATAACTTAAGTTATGATCGGATTATGTTATGGAGCTGTAGTCATCCATCTGTAGACAGAATGGTTTCTGTTAGATAACTTAAGTTATGATCAGATTATGTTATAGAGCTGTAGTCATCCATCTGTAGACAGAATGGTTTCTGTTAGATAACTTAAATTATGATTAGATTATGTTATGGAGCTGTAGTCAGCCATCTGTAGACAGAATGGTTTCTGTTAGATAACTTAAGTTATGATCAGATTATGCTATGGAGCTGTAGTCAGCCATCTGTAGACAGAATGGTTTCTGTTAGATAACTTAAGTTATGATCGGATTATGCTATGGAGCTGTAGTCATCCATCTATAGACAGAATGGTTTCTGTTAGATAACTTAGTTATGATCAGAGTATGTTATGGAGCTGTAGTCATCCATCTGTAGACAGAATGGTTTCTGTTAGATAACTTAAGTTATGATCAGATTATGTTATGGAGCTGTAGTCATCCATCTGTAGACAGAATGGTTTCTGTTAGATAACTTAAGTTATGATTAGATTATGTTATGGAGCTGTAGTCAGCCATCTGTAGACAGAATGGTTTCTGTTAGATAACTTAAGTTATGATCAGATTATGCTATGGAGCTGTAGTCATCCATCTGTAGACAGAATGGTTTCTGTTAGATAACTTAAGTTACGATCGGATTATGCTATGGAGCTGTAGTCATCCATCTATAGACAGAATGGTTTCTGTTAGATAACTTAAGTTATGATCGGATTATGTTATGGAACTGTAGTCATCCATCTGTAGACAGAATGGTTTCCGTTAGATAACTTAAGTTCTAAATGAATGATCTTTTCCAATTATAAACAATGATCCTTGCCACTCAATAAAGATTCGTATTGATTTGTAGTATGACGATGTTAGTGTATTGACAAAAAAAAGTACAACAAACGTCTAATTTTGATTATACAATCAAACCTGTATTAAGAGGTCACCTTTGGGACAAAGAAAAAGTGGCCTTGTAAGACAAGTGACCTCTTAAAAGAAGTTCAATTCATATGAAATTTTCTTTGACAGGTCAATAAAGAGGTGACCTTTTAATTACAGGTGACAGCATGGCAGGTTTGACTATTGGGTTTCTATCTAGTTTCCTATATGTATTTATACTTATCTCATATATCCGAGTCTGGCTTCTTCCACTACTAAAATTGGTTGCCATGATATAGCTGAAATATTGCTAAAGGTGGCGTTAAAACACCAAAAATCAATCAATCAAAATCATATATATGAGACATGCTGTATTTAATTTTCCATTTAACACTTCTACATTGTTGTGCCTGTCCCAAGCCAGGACATGGATTTCCAATGTTACATATATCGTGGTCTTTTTTTATGTTCAACGAGTCGAAGTGAGAAGTGGTTGTTCGTGCATATGGAGTGTATACGATATTCCAGAGCATGTGGTTCCTGTCATGATTTCATTGATAGAGGATTGCTGATAACAAAGAAGCTACTGAACCAATGGTTTTTGTAGCTAAGTTGAAGTCGTCACTTTGAAAGTTTGGCGGTCGCCACCATGATTTTAATGAGTAACATGATGGGTGCAACAAGTGGATTAGGATCTGCTTACCCTGTCGGAGAACCAGGTTTTTTTGTAGGGTTTGTATTGCTCAGTCTAGCTATCTATGTAGTGTTTTGTTGATCATGCATTGTTTTATCTTTTTTTTTTTTTTGGTCATAAACAGCATCGATGGTGTAATGGTTAGCGAGCTCGCCTCGAGTACGGTAGATTGTGGGTTCGAGCCCTGGTCGGGTCAAACTAAAGACTATAAAATTGGTATTTGTTGCTTCTCTGCTAAGCACGCAGCATTAAGGAGTAAGAGCAAAGTCTGGTTGTCTTCTTTTGGAATACAGTATACCATCGACCTCCGATGATTACATACTGTTGCATGCGTGGACTATATACAAAGATGATCAAAAAGAAACTAACAATTTAATATGTAAATGATATGAAAGTAGATTAGTGCAGAAACGAACTTTTAGTGATTAAAACTATTTACAGAATATTAAAGAAAACTATAGTAGGTTGCAGAGAACAGCATGTGTTAGCTATTCTCTGAAGCTGACGACTGAAGGTATATGGACGAGAGTAAGTGTATTTATAGGGAGTTGGTTCCACTGTGGTATTGTGTATGGGAAGAATGAATGTCTATATGTGTCCTTAGAAGTATGTATTTGCCTATGTTAGGGGGTGATATTTCCTGGTTCTTGTGTCTAAAGCTATTAATATGTCTGATGGTACAGCGACAAGATGGAATGATACTTTGTACATCATAACCAATCTTGTGCGAAGTTTACGTTCTGCAAGTGATGGTAAGTTAATTATATTGAGCATATCTGATACACTGCTGGTATTGTGGTATCTATTACAGATGTACCGAGCAGCTCGTCGTTGGACCATCTCAATTTTTCTAATGGTTTCAGATGTGTGAAGGTCCCAGATAGAGCATAATATCAAATGACATCTGTGTATCACAACGCATTGAACATTTTTTTTTGGGGGGGGGGGGGGTACCAAATAGTAGCTCCAAAATCGACTATAGCAAGGAATCCAAATTTGCCTCCCATAAAAACTTTGTTGGTCCATAGATGTATAGCCCACCTATGGATTTATACATCCATAGTTGGTCAAACCAGGATGGCTAATGAGAATAGAAAATCCGAATTATTATGGTATTGCTGTAATATCTAATTATCACTCTAGTGGATCATCAATGTACAAATATTAAACTGTTACTACATGTAGTATGATATATCAACACAGATATTGATTGGATAATTGTCATACATACAAAATTTTTCCATTTAACTCGAGCACTTTTATATTTTATTATTGTAATATATATATTTAGATTTTTAAAGATCAATTGACAGATACATGCAGTTCATAACACATTTGTAATCTTTTTGACAACAATGACAGGAACATTGCTGTCATATTTCAATTCCTAAAGCATCAAAGATAATCTATGACATATATTTCCTGTAAAACAAAACATTCTCAGCAAGGTCTTGCAGTTTTGAAAAAAGAGTAATAAAGTGTAACCATAAGTCAAAGTGGGTGATGAAAACTGTTCCTCTCTGACCAACATTATTGTCAAATGTAACTGACCCTACTCATTTCCACTTTCAAAGTATACCGTACTTCAAACATCAACAGTGCAAAATAAAAATAAAAGTCTTCAAAAATGTAAAAAAAAAACATTTTCTTAAAAGAAGTTTTGCAGAAGTGAAAGAAAAGTTTGACAGAGAAGATATTACTGAAGGTATGTTAATTTAAGTACATGATAGTAGATTTGGGTCTACCTAATCACACCTTACAACAGACTCATATCATTACAATGAAAAACCATCGTTTGACCAAATATGGTAAAAATAATTTTTTCTTCTATTTCACATGTATTGATTATTTTTCAATGAAGTTAGCATTCCTAGGGTACATTATTTATAATTAAATTAATTTCACAATATCTTTGCTATTAAATGCATAAAAATGTGAAGATTAAATATAAAAAAGTAAAAAAATTGTAATTGATAAATGAACTACACTTTGACAGCCGAAACCTTGGAGCCGTAATGAAAGCGGGATGTTTGGCGCTCTAAAATCTGATTCAACCCATCATTTCTTTAGTAATGCCTGTACCAAGTCAGGGTCATTATGGTTTTCACAGTTTTCCGGTTGTTGACTGATTTTGTCTGTTTATATACTTATGAGTTTTGACTTTCCCTTTGTAAGATTGTTCGGAGTTCGGTAATTTTGTTATTACCCTTATATAGGATAGCAACATTCAAATTTTGCAGCAATAATTGGATCATAATATTTATTTTTTTTTACATTTAAATGGGGTAATTTTAGTGCGTTCAGGTAGAGAAGGAAACAAAAAAGTTCTTGGGAACATCTTGGAGATAAACAAAATTTCAAACAATTTTGGATACTCTTCTTTAAAAAATCCCAGCCCCACCCTTTCCAGTAAAACATGGTCTGTGCCTAATAAAAATGTGACAACGACGAAACAGGACATAAGTCACAGAACCACAGAACCAGCAAGTTAACCCACAAAACAAAGAAATATATTGCAATACACCTGCCATGGTCTACCTGGTAAACTCAGGTGGCTATTATACCTATCGTATCTTTTGACAAGAAAGTGATCTCTATCGTAGAACTTTGAGTGAAGATCACATTTTAATTTAAGAAGATGTTACGATTACACTGGAATATAACAATAATATTTTTTTTTTGTTACAACAATACGAACTGAGTTCCGGTATGCAATAGCGGTATGCACATAGCAGAACACAGCTTACTTTTTACCCCCCCCCCCCCCCTTTTTTTTTCTCAATTTTTTTAGCAACATTTTTTTTCATATATGGGCAATATTGAATTTAAAATCGACTCCAAAAATGACTCCAAAAATGACTTCAAACTCCACTCCAAAAAAAGACTCCAGACTCCACTCCATATTTTACAACATGCCGTTTTGTAAAGAGAATGGTTTCGTGTTAACCGGCGGTTGTGTGTTTAGACCGATTGATTCATATTCAAATATAAGTGATAAGCCGTTAACATCATCTGCAGTAAATGGGCGTCTTAAATCTTATCTGGTCAAATTAAATTTATGGGAGGGAGAGACACCTCATAGTACAAGAGGTGCCGGCTGTGCTTTAACTTTAGCTTGGATGGGAATTTATCAGGAATCAATAAAACAACATGTAGGTTGGAAATCTAATACAATGTTTCATCATTATACTGTGGGTAATGACATGTGTAGCAGATACGCTTCTGCGAAAGCCCTCTCTGTCGAACAAAGTAAAACCCCTCGTCAAAAGATTTATGAACACTGCAAAGACTATTTAAATTTTAAAAAATTCATTGAATGTTAAGTTCTGGTATGTGTCTTAAGAATTTTGTTTCTTCTGTTTTAGAATTCTTATTTGAAGCAACAAATTCAGGAATTAAACAACAGTATGAGTGTTGATAATGTGGCTAATGCGTTGTGTGAAGTAAAGGAGTATGCTGCTAGGGCAAATGAAATTAATGTCGACACTTTGCAGATGAAACTAATGCATCTTGATGAGATGGGAAGGTTTTTTGATCACGGTGACAAGGAATTGTATTCGATGGTCCTTCAACGTTTTCTGTGTAATAAAGATCAGCCTCGGATAGGTCATTTAGTCACGTCGCTATTACCGGTATGTTCTCCAGCAGAAGCTAAGGTGTACGAAAAAGAACAAAAATTCTTAAGATTACACGGTAATAAAGGAATTGATATGTCCTGGAGCCTTCCAACTCAAATGTGGCGACCAAAATAGAAAATACACAGAAGATCATGCCGTCGTTCGACCAATTTGCAACAATGTTACAACAACCCGTGCATTTTTCAAGGCCACCGAAACCGTTCTTTCTTCAGCAAAGGAGCGGGGTTACTCCCAATGTCAGGCCTCGTCCAAGTCCAAATTACTCGGGATGTCACATCTGTGGCGATGTTAAGTAGACTGTCCACGTAGACAATAACTTTCCTATTAAATTGTTATCTTTACAGATACTGTATAATTCACCTCTGTCGCCTTTTCCATGGGAGTTTCATGACAAATTGTTACCCTCGGAAGTTGAAAAGAGAACACACATTCCAGTATTAGTATCACTGAAAAATGATGCAACTAGTTTAGAAAATGACGAGAAGTTGGATTTTGACTTTAATTTTGAATTAGATAATGCGCATGTATTATTAACGAAGCCATTATGCGTGTATAATCGGGATAATTTTGTAGCTGGCAATTTGCATCGTAACTTAGCACAGTGAAATACCTCAATTGAAGATTCCGAAAGTGATGTCCTAAAATGGATTAAAGACAGTGTTGATATCAATGACTTCATCCAAACATTTAAAGGAGAATTCTGGGGTGTACAGTATGACCACGAGTATCCTCCGCCTCGACAATTTCAGAACGCTAAAAATTGTGAGCAATTCGTAGCTTTCATCAATTCAGAGCTACAAGAAAGGATAAGGTCTGGTGCAATTTATTATGTAGGAAAAGTTGGAAAGGTCGCTCCACCTTACATTGTTTCTCCAATAACTATAGAACCCACCAAACCAAGATTATGTATAAATCTTTTGTATCTGAACTGTTTTATGAAGGACACTCCGTTTTCCTTAGACACACTGTCAGAAGTTCCTAAAATTGTTAAGAAAAACAGTTTTCTAGCTAAATTAGATGACAAATCGGGTTATGATAATGTGCTGATGTCAGAAAATTCTAACTAAATTAGATGACAAATCGGGTTATGATAATGTGCTGATGTCAGAAAATTCTAAGTCTTTTGGGGTTTCAATCGGGTGGTCATTATTTTTAATGTAATACATTACCATTTGGATGGGAAAACTCTGCCTTTGTCTATCATACAATAAATTGACAAGCCATTTCACGATTACGACAATTGCCGGTGTCATGCCTTCTGTAC
This sequence comes from Bathymodiolus septemdierum, assembly GCA_963383655.1. Taxonomy (NCBI): domain Eukaryota; kingdom Metazoa; phylum Mollusca; class Bivalvia; order Mytilida; family Modiolidae; genus Bathymodiolus; species Bathymodiolus septemdierum. The sequence goes on from OY726521.1 coordinate 80,497,702, forward strand.
ATTGATGATAGATTAATGGAAGAATTTAATGGATATTTACCACCCCAGATAGACAATTATACCACACAAGCTAAAATAGCCATTCATTTAGCTGTAAAATTATTTGTTAGTCTAGGATATTTTTTGAATATTGCCAAGTCTGTTTTAGAACCAGTGCAATCTTTAGTCTTTTTGGGAATGATTATAGACACAGAAAAGATGTCTTTCTTTTTAACTGAGAAAAGAAAAGAAAAACTTAAGAATGTCAGACAAATGATTTTACAGAGTCAGAAGGTACCAGTTGCTGTTATACAAAAATTCACAGACTTGTGTATTTCCATGTGTTTGGCCATACCTGGAGCGAAATTGTATACCTCTGTTTGCAATCAGGCGATTTCAAATGCGACAGTAAATTGTTCTGACATTATCATTGATGAAAAAATTAGGGAAGAAGTTCAGTTTTGGGAGTTTTTAGATTCATGGGATAAGCTCTTTCCTTGGGTGTCAGACAGACATTTCGCTTTAAAAGTCACATCTGATTCATCTGATTACAAATGGGCTGTCACTATTTCAGGCCCTAAATTTGGATAGAGTTATTTCAGATTATTGGAATGAATCAATTATGTCAGCACCAATTATGATCAAAGAGGCTCTGGCGTTAAACAACTCGTTGTTGAGTGTTTCAGATGTTATGTGTATCAAGCGTATTGTTGCATATGTAGATAATCAAGCTGCGGTGTACGTTTGGGAAAATCAATATTCGAAGAATTATGATTTGGCAGCAATTATGAAAGACATTTTCCAAATAATGATGAAAAATAATTGTTCATTGACTTTGGTTTGTGTTCCCTCTTCTGAAAATCAAGCAGATCTTCCCTAACGTATACTGTCAAAGTCAGACACCACAATCAGTAAACGTACATGGGTATATTTAAAATACTTGTTTGGAAAACATGATGTTGACATGTTCGCTTTAGAAAGCAATGCAATGGTCGATTATAATGGTGTTACTTTGGAACATTTTACACCCATGTCATCTCCCTTTTCAGCCGGTATTGATGCTTTTAGTCAATCTTATGTAGATGAGAAGAACTATTATGCTTTTAGTCAATGTTATGTAGATGAGAAGAACTATCATGCTTTTAGTCAATGTTATGTAGATGAGAAGAACTATTATGCTTTTAGTCAATGTTATGTAGATGAGAAGAACTATCATGCTTTTAGTCAATGTTATGTAGATGAGAAGAACTATTATGCTTTTAGTCAATGTTATGTAGATGAGAAGAACTATTATGCTTGTAGTCAATGTTATGTAGATGAGAAGAACTATTATGCTTTTAGTCAATGTTATGTAGATGAGAAGAACTATCATGCTTTTAGTCAATGTTATGTAGATGAGAAGAACTATTATGCTTTTAGTCAATGTTATGTAGATGAGAAGAACTATTATGCTTGTAGTCAATGTTATGTAGATGAGAAGAACTATTATGCTTTTAGTCAATGTTATGTAGATGAGAAGAACTATTATGCTTTTAGTCAATGTTATGTAGATGAGAAGAACTATTATGCTTTTAGTCAATGTTATGTAGATGAGCAGAACTATTATGCTTTTAGTCAATGTTATGTAGATGAGCAGAACTATTATGCTTGTAGTCAATGTTATGTAGATGAGAAGAACTATTATGCTTTTAGTCAATGTTATGTAGATGAGAAGAACTATTATGCTTTTAGTCAATGTTATGTAGATGAGAAGAACTATTATGCTTGTAGTCAATGTTATGTAGATGAGAAGAACTATTATGCTTTTAGTCAATGTTATGTAGATGAGAAGAACTATCATGCTTTTAGTCAATGTTATGTAGATGAGAAGAACTATTATGCTTTTAGTCAATGTTATGTAGATGAGAAGAACTATTATGCTTTTAGTCAATGTTATGTAGATGAGAAGAACTATTATGCTTTTAGTCAATGTTATGTAGATGAGAAGAACTATTATGCTTGTAGTCAATGTTATGTAGATGAGAAGAACTATTATGCTTTTAGTCAATGTTATGTAGATGAGAAGAACTATTATGCTTTTAGTCAATGTTATGTAGATGAGAAGAACTATTATGTTTGTAGTCAATGTTATGTAGATGAGAAGAACTATCATGCTTTTAGTCAATGTTATGTAGATGAGAAGAACTATTATGCTTTTAGTCAATGTTATGTAGATGAGAAGAACTATTATGCTTTTAGTCAATGTTATGTAGATGAGAAGAACTATTATGCTTTTAGTCAATGTTATGTAGATGAGAAGAACTATCATGCTTTTAGTCAATGTTATGCAGATGAGAAGAACTATTATGCTTTTAGTCAATGTTATGTAGATGAGAAGAACTATTATGCTTTTAGTCAATGTTATGTAGATGAGAAGAACTATTATGCTTTTAGTCAATGTTATGTAGATGAGCAGAACTATTATGCTTGTAGTCAATGTTATGTAGATGAGAAGAACTATTATGCTTTTAGTCAATGTTATGTAGATGAGAAGAACTATTATGCTTTTAGTCAATGTTATGTAGATGAGAAGAACTATTATGCTTTTAGTCAATGTTATGTAGATGAGAAGAACTATTATGCTTGTAGTCAATGTTATGTAGATGAGAAGAACTATTATGCTTTTAGTCAATGTTATGTAGATGAGAAGAACTATCATGCATTTAGTCAATGTTATGTAGATGAGAAGAACTATTATGCTTTTAGTCAATGTTATGTAGATGAGAAGAACTATTATGCTTTTAGTCAATGTTATGTAGATGAGAAGAACTATTATGCTTTTAGTCAATGTTATGTAGATGAGCAGAACTATTATGCTTTTAGTCAATGTTATGTAGATGAGCAGAACTATTATGCTTTTATTCAATGTTATGTAGATGAGCAGAACTATTATGCTTGTAGTCAATGTTATGTAGATGAGAAGAACTATCATGCTTTTAGTCAATGTTATGTAGATGAGAAGAACTATTATGCTTTTAGTCAATGTTATGTAGATGAGAAGAACTATTATGCTTTTAGTCAATGTTATGTAGATGAGAAGAACTATTATGCTTTTAGTCAATGTTATGTAGATGAGAAGAACTATCATGCTTTTAGTCAATGTTATGCAGATGAGAAGAACTATTATGCTTTTAGTCAATGTTATGTAGATGAGAAGAACTATTATGCTTTTAGTCAATGTTATGTAGATGAGAAGAACTATCATGCTTTTAGTCAATGTTATGTAGATGAGAAGAACTATTATGCTTTTAGTCATTGTTATGTAGATGAGAAGAACTATTATGCTTTTAGTCAATGTTATGTAGATGAGAAGAACTATTATGCTTTTAGTCAATGTTATGTAGATGAGAAGAACTATTATGCTTTTAGTCAATGTTATGTAGATGAGAAGAACTATCATGCTTTTCCTCCCTATTGCTTAATACCAGCTGTAATTAGTTTTGTGATAGAGGAGAAAATCAATTGTACTTTAATTTTTCCTCAGTTTGTTCTCATTCCATCATGGTTTCCTGTGGTTTTGAAATGTGCACATATTGTAACTGTAGGTTTTATAGGAGATAGAAGATTTTTGTTATTTCCTTCACGGAAAGGGTATCAAGTTGATAAGCGTGGATTACAATTTAATATGTTAGCAGCAAGTTTCAGTTTTTCAGAGGAAAGAAAGAAGAGTTATGATCCTGATAGATTAATGTCAATTAAACCGGAGTATTTTTCTCCTGTCCTTTTGATAGGAGATTCAATGGTCAGATTTTTTGAAGGTTTTAGATCAGAAATTTCTGTAATCTCCCTTGGGGGAGTAAGAATTGATGATGTATTTGATATTTTGAAAAATGAATTGGACAGATTATCAACTTTTGTTGTTATTATTCACATAGGAACAAATGATGTAAGCTAAGTTTATTAACCTGTGAAAGTTCAGCTCATATGCGCAAAAGAGGGGTTACGGTATTTGTTTCAGAATATAAAACAATTACAAGTGTATCATGGATTTGCTGTAGTTTTTTATGGATGTCTGTATATGAAATCCTACGTGCAAAAGAGGGGTTAAGGTATTTGTTTCAGAATATAAAACAATTACAAGTGTATCATGGATTTGCTGTAGTTTTTTCTGGATGTCTATATATGAAATCCTATGTGCAAAAGAGGGGTTAAGGTATTTCTTTCAGAATATAAAACAATTACAAGTGTATCATGGATTTGCTGTAGTTTTTTCCGGATGTCTATATATGAAATCCTCAATTATCAATGAGCGTATTGATGAGTTGAATAAATATCTGTATTCAATGTGTCGATAGTGTGAATATTATTCTGTTGATCATTCAAATATTCCTGTTCATTTTTTAAAAGATCAGGTTCACATGAATGCTATGGGAGAAAAGATGTTCTTGAATAATATGAAAGGTTTTGTTTAATTTTTAGTTAATTTTATTCAAACTTATGTTTAGATTAGATTAAGTAGCAGTTAGTTTTGTTTACAGACTCATTGAAAAAAAAAAAAAAAAAAAAATTTAAGAAAAAGGAAGAAATTATGTCAAGCCAGAATATCTAGATACAGCGGTTAAGAACATGTGTTTTTATTTGTTAGGTCATTTTTGTCAATATCAGTAATATTTGTCATGTTGTTTTTTACAATATTTTGGAATAATAAAATGTTTTAATTTATTTGTTCTTTTTCAGTTAAACAGGTGGTTTACAGAAGTTAATTATATGTATGTCCCGTTCAGTTGTAATGTCTGGGTTTGTAGTTTTAGTTGTGATTAATTACAATTATTTCAATTTATCAGCCCTTTTGATGGTTCGTGGCTACTCCCGTAGGGATGTTTTTCCTATACTGAAGGTTCAGATTTTATTCCCCTTGTCTGTTTTCTTCACGTGCACGAGTTTTATGGTTTCTCTGAACATAAAATTCTGATGTTATGGACATTTGCCGGATTTTGATGAAAGATTAATTTTTCATGACCCATGATTGTTTTCCTATGTGTTTGGTGTCTGGTGGATTCTCTCAGGTGAAATCTTAATGTTCTGGCAAATTTTTCGTGGTCATACTAGATTAAGACTTGGCTTCAGAAAAATTGATGAGTTTATTGGTTGTTAAGAATGGGTTTTGATAAATTAGGAATTTGTCATTTAGTGAATTAAGTATTGAATATACAGGTATGGTATGTGTTGTGTAATGCGGAGATTAGTGGTTTTTTCTCGATGCCAAATGTGTGTCATTTTTCCCCCGATTTTTTGTAGTCTATATCCCATATATATTGGGACACTAGGGTATTAATGAGAATAGAATACTATGCATCTTCTCTAGGAGCACCACAAACACAATTTGGACTAGATATTCTATTTTTGATTTATAATAAGTCGTTGTTCAGGAACGAGGTTGATCATCAAAGTTGGGTTAATATCACATATGACTTCCGTGGACCACACAGGAAGTGTTTAGGAACAGTATTTATTTCATTTTCATGGATTAGTAACGCAAGTTTGAACTATGTTGAGGTGCTAAGGCTATGACTGCTTTTAACTAATAGTTTCTAATATCTGTGGATCATCATTCCAAGTTTTTCGTCCCAACTCAATCTGTTTTGAATAAACATGCAGCATACAATAATTCTAAAACATTTGATCAACATAATTTTATACGACATGTAATTTTTTAAGCAAATTTAACCTTCCATGTTTTCCTATTTCATCTTTGCAAAAAAGATTAATAATCTCTCTCTCTCTCTCTCTCTCTCTCTCTCTCTCTCTCTCTCTCGCTACAAATATCCTAGCGATAACTGTTTAAATCGTATATCTTTGCTCGGCATACCTGGCTTATGCTTATATTTCAGTATTTTTGGCGGAGAAAACCACCAACCTGTCGCAAGTCACTGACAATGTTATCACATAATGTTGTATCGATTACACCACGCCATGAACGGGATTCGAACTCACAACGTTAGTGGTGATACACACTGATTGCACGGGTAGTTGTAAATCCAAAATACCATACGATCACAACGACGATGGCCCCGCTCACATACTCGTACTGTCAATAATTACGTGGAAACCATCCCAAATTTGAAAAATTTATTTCGTTTTTGTGTTATGTTTCCTATATGTGGTATCTAAATTTGAAGAACTGGACTCTCGTCCTTTGCTTTATCTGCACTGAAATCTGAGTTAGAAATACTATTTTCTTTCTTTAAACCAAAAACATCGTAAGAATTAGAAAATTATATAACCTTCAGATCTAAGAAGAATCAATTATATGCTCTTGTCCGTCATAATATCAGTAAGTTTGGCAAATGCATATCCTTGTTTATCTATGTTTTCAACATTTTGTTTTTGGTCCCTAGTCTTGTTCACTATTCCGGTAACGATTTCTAAGTCTGAATCTGTACTAAAAGCCTGCTCCATCCCCAGCCTGGTCATTTCCCGTTTTACTTTCTTGCTTACAGATTTCTGACTTCGTTCATCATTTATTGTGATATGTAATTTATTAACACTTATCATATAAGAAAAGCTTGAAGATACCACACGGGATCAGAAGCCAGTCAATACAATATGGCCAAAAAGAAAAAGAACAAAGGAACAGACAACGATATTCCAAACACTACACAGAAAACTAAAGATCGAACAACAAAAAACCCTTTAAAAACCGGGTGAACTCATGTGCACCGGAAAGGTAAGAAGTTCCTGCTCCACTAGTGGCACCCGTCATGTTACTCTAGCTACACATGCAGTCGATGATAAGTCACGAATGCGAAAGGAGCGGATAGTCGGATTACGACAAGCGTGACATATCCGTGATCTTTTAGCCTGTTTCTTTGTGTTTTTTGTTTTATTTCTGGATTGCTAAAACTTGCATTGTTATAACTTCAGGTCGTCGGCATACCAATGGGTACGAATTGTGCCCTCTTCTAACCGATTTATTTTTATACTCATATGAGTCGGAGTTTCTTCAAAAGCTGGTAAAAGATAAGAAGATTCATGAGGCTAGAACCTTTAATTTCACATACAGGTATATTGATGACGTTTTATCTATCAATAATTCTAGATTTGCAGAATTTCTTCCATTGATATATCCTCCAGAGCTGGAAGTTAAAGAAACCACAGATACAGCTTCGTCCGCATATTTTTGGACTTGTACCTCGAATTTGACGACAGTGGTCAAATCAGTACTAAAATTTATGATAAACGGAACGACTTCAATTTTAAAATCATAAATTTTCCAAATATGTGCAGCAATATACCAGCTTCTCCTGCATATGGTGTTTACATCTCACAATTGATTCGTTATGCAAGGGCCAGTAGTAATTATTCTGATTTCCTGAAACGTCATCTTCATCTGAGAAACAGGCTACTGGACCAGGGGACTTAAAAGGAGGCTCCACCGATGTACCATACTTGCAACTTCAAAACTTTTCCTGCAAGTTCCAACCCAATCAACCAGGTTAAATAATTAGACATACAAAAATATTTTTTCGGATAGACTGTAATCATTCACCAGGGATGTTAGGCAAAATGATGTCGTTTGAAAGGAAATTGCGAGAACTGAAATCAATGTGTTGACCAAATATGATTCTTCTTCTTCTTCTTCCAAATACAGGATAGACTCGAAGAATCGAGTGAAATTATCCCGGCGTGGAGACTATAAATTTTGAATTTATAGATTGATAAAAATATATTTACATAATTACATATTTACAATTTAACAAGTGGAATTACATGAAGGCTGGAGGGAATTGTATACCCTCCAAACCAGACCTGAAGCTGTCAAGGTCTGTAGCCTCGGCTACTGCTGCCGGGAGGTAGTTCCAGCTTCTGATGGTGCGGGGGAAAAAGAATACTTATATATGTTTTTTGAAGTTGCAATTTGTTTATATTTATGTTCCCCTCTAGTACGTGTGTCATTTTTGTTTAAGTATGTGTTTGGGTCTATAGTCACTTGGTTATTAATGATATTGTATAGCATGGTGACTCTGTTTTTGGCTGTTCGTTGACTCAGAGGCTCCCAATTTAGTGTGTCTAGCATGTTTGTAACGCACCCTGGTTCTTTACTCCTGTAATTATTGTACACAAAACGTGCTGCTCTTTTTTGCACTTGTTCTATGTCCTCAATCAGATCTTTGCTATGAGGATCCCAGCATGTGGATGCATATTCCAATGTTGGTCTTACCATTGTAGTGAAAGTGTGTTGTTTTACTTTCTGAGGGCACCCATGAATATTTCGCTTAATAAAACCTAGTGTTTTGTTGGCCTTGTTAGTGGTGTTGTTGATGTGTGCTTTCCAAGTGAGATCTTTACTTATGGTAACGCCTAGGTATTTGCTTTCTTCAACAACTTCTAATATGTGATTGTGGATGGTATAATCTTGTTGATGGTTTTGCGTTTTGTACCAGCTCTTATGACAAAACATTTATCTGCATTAAAAGCCATTTGCCATTTGCTTTCCCACTTTTGTAACATGTCAAGATCTTCCTGGAGTTTATTGGTATCTGATGTTGTATTTACCTCCCTATACAATAAACAATCGTCTGCGAAGAGCTTGGCTGACGAGTGTAAGTTTTCAGGTAGGTCGTTTATGTAGATCAGGAATAATAATGGCCCCAAGACTGTACCTTGGGGCACCCCTGAGTCAACTGTGGCTGTAGATGATTTGACCCCTTCTAAAAGTACAAGTTGTTTGCGGTCATGTAGGAATGCGTAGATCCATTGCAGTGTGTTGCTGCGAATGCCATAGTAGTTTAGCTTGTTTAACAGCCTTTTGTGCGGCACTTTATCAAAGGCCTTCGAGAAATCCAATAGAATTATATCAATTTGTTTGTTATTTGCTGCCCTTTTGGTGATGTCATCAAGGGTCTCTAACAACTGGGTTTCGCAGGATCTTCTAGCTCTAAACCCATGTTGTGAATCTGTTAGTATTTTATGGATATCTAGATGTTTCATGATACTTGAATTTACTATATGCTCGAGTGTTTTGCATAGTATAGATGTTAATGATTATTATGCGAGCGTCAGCGAGCTCTTTATGGTATAAAATGTGTACTTAGGATTTTTTGACAAGCATGGCTGCACATACTGAAAGATAAAAAAAAAATCGACGCATTGTAAACACGTTCCGTGTAATACACTAACACACTCAACTAATGAAGATCTTCTTAACATAAAGCGCAAAGGTGATCCTAAGTCTCGTACCCTCTCTCGTACGTCCGATACCACTGAAACCCGGAACCCGTGTGTAATAAAAGTCATTTTGTTAGCTTGTTTTACTTATATTGATATTTTTTAATTTATTAAATCTCTAGATCTTCTGACATACTGACAAGAATTTTTGTTTCTACGCGGAAGTTAAATGTGAGTTTTCGTATTTATTCCCACTCCATTCCGGAAAAGCTCTGAAAATTATATATATTATATATTTTTTTCTTCAAATTTTCAGCGAGTCAAACTATATATCTAATAAAAGGAGATCTATTGAATGTTGATAAACTTAACAAATGATTAAATTATTTTAAAATATTTAACAAAATTTGTGATACCACCAATCAAAATTTCGTTTGTATATAATTTCCGGAATATCTCGTCCAATCAGACGACTTGAAAGATAGTATTTAAAAACACACTACCGCGAGTTTCTATTCAAAACCAAATATTTGTGTTGAGTGAAAAGTAACGATTACAAACAACTTTACGTTTTCTTTTTGAGATACGATAGAGTAAGGTTACAATTATTTTTTATTTTGTCTCCCTAACGAGTCGTACATAAGAAAAAAAAGACAATTCTCGTGGTATGTGTTTTCGTTTTTGTGAATTTTCATGATTGTCATTTCTAAAATTTAGATTTCTACCAAATAACTTCAGGCACTCGAATACTGAACCCTACCCCTTTATGAACGACACCCACAATTGTTCAAAACCACATTTATTCCGCCAAAATATCATGTTTATATGCGAACGCCAGCGAGCTCTTTGTGGTATAAAATGTGTACTTAGAATTTTTTGACAAACATGGCTGCACATAATGATAGTGATGGATAAAAAAAATTCGATGCATTGTTAACACTTTTTTGTAACACACTCAACTAATGAAGATCTTCTTAACATAAAGCGCAAAGGTGATCCTAAGTCTTGTACGTCCGATATACCACTGAAACCCAGAACCTGTGTGTAATAAGAGTAATTTTGTTAGCTTGTTTTACTTATATTGATATTTGTTAATTTATTAAATCTCTTCTGACATACTGACAAGAATTTTTGTTTCTATGCGGAAGTTAACTTTTGTGATTTCGTAAGGAACGACAGTTCGTTTGAATGAGAATAGATTCGGCCCTAATAAAAGTCGTCCCCGATATATCTCGGCCCAAGAAATCTCGACACTTTTTAAATCACTAAATGAGTGTGAAATTGCCAGATAATTTTCAGATTTGTGAGCATTCATGGCCGTGTCTGTTTCATGTTATTGTTATTTCGCCTCGGATATTTACAAGTTTGTGTCGGTGAAAACAAAGTAAAGTAGGTAAGAAACAAATGCCGAAATGGCTGCGAAATTATATACCGCTTCACTACGGGGAAATCTCTGTATTTCAAAAAGCATTAAATGTTTTCTTTTTAAAATCTACACCTGTAAAGTTATATAAATTTGTATACCAACTGAGTACTCTACATAAAATGAATAAATATCAACAAAAGCGGAGGTCAGTTGCGTTTTGTGATAAAAAAAGCCAACACCCTGATTGTTTGATAACTTCCCTGCATATTATTTCCCCAATAACTGACTGATTAAAATTTTTCTTCTGCATGTGTCATTCTCATTAATGTTGATTGTACTCGGTGTAGGAGAGTTCAGAGTTTATAATTTGGTGACCATACACATCCAATTATTGATATGAACTCTGTCAAGTTCAGAATTGCCAGCCTCGAAGGACAAGAAAGAGAAAATAAACTTTCAGTGCTTTTCATATAGTGATAAGATAAAAATTTTCTTTTGTATATGAGAAAGGTAGGAAGCGTTGTCTCATCATTGTATGAAATATACAGAAAGTAAAACAATAAAAAAAAAACACGAAAGAACTCGGGCACTAGTCAGAACATTAAGGTGATATAGGTTTTTTATAGATATTTTCTTTCCTATGTTTTAGATTGATGATTTAATTGACTAGCTATGGATGCGCAAGCTAAAAGGGTGCTGAAAGAAGTGAATGCAAACCCTGGAGAACAAGGATATACACATATGGTAAAGAAACCGGGTCAGTTATCTGATGATGTCACACAGCTTCCAACTGAACTTCCAGGGTTTTCCAAGGAAAGGTATTATCAATTATATTGAAGATTACTGTTTAGCTTCTGAGGCTTTCCAAAGTCAGTTGAATGTTGAATGAGCAGTGTTTCAGCTATATTCTTGAGCAAGTTAAGTTTACAAACTGTACAGGTTGTTTGGGAAAAAAGTGGCGCTGGGATTAGTGGTGGGTCGAAATTTTGATTTCCTCAAAAAAGATCTAGAAGATATAAAGGAGAGGGTAGGAACATTTTTGCCTTGCAACAACCACTCCTAAGTTAACTACAGTAGCTATTGCTCATTAGGAGCTGCTCTAGTTGTATATTATGTGCAAGGAACATGACATTTTCTATACTTGAACTCATTTAGTTTGTCCCATCATAAGAACAAGGTCTGTGTTTAATTAGTCCTGCATAACCAGTGGATGTTCCTTTCTGTTTCAGAGGGATTGTACCCCACAGCGGAAAAACTAGGTACTCAAGTCTTCGCACTAACCCACTTGCCCAAAGTCCCGGACAAGGGAATATTGTGAAAGAATTTGTTTGAATAGATAGACAATTTTTCTAAATTTGGCTTTCGGGCAAATAGGAAAAAAAAATTAAGGCAAAGACTGGTACTATTTCTATATTCCTGGTTTACCTCTCAGGATTACTTGCAAGGGATGTGACACTCGAAAACACGAAGAATTCTTTAACTACAGTCCTTCATATGTCCCTGTATGTGTCACATTTCAGGAACATGGGAGCTCCTTTTATGTGAATATTGAAGAAAAAGTATGATTATTGGTGAGCCCTGATAAGACACATGTATGTGTAACACGAGACTTTCAGTGATATATATCTTCCATTTAAATGACGATTATCATGCTTTATTTCATGGAAATACACATGTATTTTGTCTTTGTAGGAAGAGATGGTCTCTGGATGATTTTGACATTGGCAAACCTCTAGGGAAAGGAAAATTTGGAAATGTCTACCTGGCAAGAGAAAAATCAACAAAATATATCGTGGCTCTGAAAGTATACAATTTATGATTGTTATCTTTGTTTAGATGTAATAAAAAGTTTGACTGTAATTGTTGACGATACAACTGACCCTAACAAAACGAACTGCAACCAAATCTAAACACAAATGATAAGGGAATGCTATGGAAATATAGGTGCTGGCTTAGGAGTGGCAAAGTGACACAGAAATGGGGTCCGTGATCACAACTTCCCCTCTAGATACAATGTAATATTAATCTCTAACCAGTAAACAGATACAAATGTATAAACAAACAATAAAAAATGCATGCTTGTCTCAGATCTACAGATTGCATACCACCACAGAAATGACAACAACATAAACATGACCAGTAGAAAAGCAGGATTAGGTAATGTTTGTAGTTGCCCAGCTACTGTCTATGAATCTGTTGGTTGTCATGGTTGTACACCAATCTGTTGAGGTTGAGGACCCTAATGTGACTGAAATGTTAACAACAATAAAAGCGCTGTTATGATGCTTTAATTTGTGTCTTAAGTGTTGTATTTGATAGTCTCACTTGTTCATTTACATTCATATCCTTCTTACTTACCTTTAAACCATTTAGTTATATAATATTTTCTGTCAAAAATATTTCCTAACAATGATTAATTTGACAATCTACAATTGATTCCTAAGTAAATAGAAACATGTAGATGATGTACATTTATGCCTAAGGCCAAAAAAAAATATGTGTATTTCCGATTGCATGGTCTTCAAAATTAGGGTCGGTAGGTCGGGATATTTTTTATTATTTTTTTATATAAACCTACAAGTATGCTCCTTCCTCTAAAATCACACAAACTTGTTTGTTTCTTTCTTACTACAGCTGATTAATTATTTGACATGCAGTACAATGTTTTTGGTTCCAAACATCGATCAAAATGTACAAGCAAATGAAGAAAATTCAAACTGGAAACCGGTTTATTGTTGAAGTCGGAAACGGAGACAAATTTCGGATTTTGCCGATATATTTTTTTTGGCATAAAAAATGTTATGGTCGGTCGATCGGAAACACACATATTATTTTTTTGGCCTAACCAGCATTTCTAATTAATTTTACATGTGTGCTTATTTTTATTGATAAAAGGTTTTATTCAAGTCACAACTTCAGAAAGCTGGTGTAGAGCATCAGTTAAGAAGAGAAATAGAAATACAGGCTCATTTACGGTATGTAGAAATCCTCACAAATCAACATTTTGTGTCTCTACATTCGAATCGATAGTAAATTTGGAGAGGCTCTATATGTAGTGTAATTGTTTATAAACATTGCTATTTCCCAAATCTAATCATGTTCAATCAACATTGAAATATCTAAGTAATACACTTAAATTTGTAGGGGCCGTCGTGATTGTATGGTAATTGGATTTATAGCTACCTATGCAATCAGTGCGTATCATGACTAACGTGAGTTTGAATCCCGCTCATGATGAGGTTTGTCAATGACTTGTGGCAGGTCATTGGTTTTCTCCGGGTACTCTGGTTACCTCCACCAATAAAACTGGCCGCAACGATATAGCTGAAATATTGTAAGCACCATTTGTCATCTTCTGTAGTGAAGAAGCTCATCAGTGATGTGAAAATCATGTAATGGTTAGAGTGCTACCCTTTAGTGCTGTAGTAGATTGTGGGTTCGAACCATGGTCGGGTCAAACCTATGACCAAAATTGGTATTCACTTCTCTGCTAAGCATGCAACATTAAGGAGTAAAAGCAAGGACTGGTTGGTGGTAATCAGGATAATGTGTCTGCCTGTTGACTGTTTCAGTGAGCTAGCACTTTAAAAATCCAACTTGGTGTGTTGCTTTAGTACAAAGCATATTTTGAGTGTTCAGGTCAGTTTTTACCATAGCTGATATAAATGATGCACCTATGTAACTTGACACAAACATGCCTCCAATTTTTTGTGTATTCACTCTAACTTTCTTCTTCAGACATCCAAATATACTACGATTGTTTGGTTACTTCCATGATAAGACTCGGGTATACTTAATACTAGAATATGCACCAAGGGGAGAGTTGTATAAAGAGTTAAAAAGACAAAACAGATTTTCTGAAAGTACTTGTGCAACAGTAAGTTATCACGGAATGACATGTTATTATCATGTGTCTTCACAGTTTATTTGTTGACTATTCTTTTAAGCTCGTCTGGCCAATTCTGAATCTTTATCGTTCAGTGATAATGAACAGAGCAATGATCATACAGCAAACTTTAATGCAGGTTTTTCTTTGAATTGATTGATTATGACAAGTGTTTCATGTAGTATTCAAGCAGGTTTCCTCTTTCAGTTATGGTTTTCAAGTTTATTGTAATAAAACTGGTGCAGAAGAAAGTCCTTGCTGCAATCGCATCATGTTGCCCCTTTCATGTATTCCTTTAATGATTTTTTTTTGTAGACTTGTTCTCAAGATGAAATACTTGCCATAGTACTGCTTACTTGATGTTAAACAGCAATCAAAAACAAATATACATATAGAATAACGGCAGCTTAGAAGGTCGAGATAGACATTACCACTAGTATCACAGCCAATCTGATAGGACAAAACATGATACTAGTGATTGTTTATGTTAAAACCTTCAAAACTGACATACAATATTAAACCTCATGTTACACAAACCAATATTTTCCAGTTTCAGTCAGTCTATTGGTACAGTGAGATCAAAGGAAAAATGTTCAATTTACCTCAGTCAGTCCATTGATACTGACAATATCCCTCAGTGAGATCAAAGGAAAAATGTTCAATTTACCTCACGTCAGTCCATTGATACTGACAATATCCCTCAGTGAGATCAAAGGAAAAATGTTCAATTTACCTCAGTCAGTCCATTGATACTGACAATATCCCTCAGTGAGATCAAAGGAAAAATGTTCAATTTACCTCATTCTGTCCATTGATACTGACAATATCCCTCAGTGAGATCAAAGGAAAAATGTTCAATTTACCTCAGTCAGTCCATTGATACTGATAATATCCCTCAGAGATCAAAGGAAAAATGTTCAATTTACCTCAGTCAGTCCATTGATACTGACAATATCCCTCAGTGAGATCAAAGGAAAAATGTTCAATTTACCTCAGTCAGTCCATTGATACTGACAATATCCCTCAGTGAGATCAAAGGAAAAATGTTCAATTTACCTCAGTCAGTCCATAGATACTGATAATATCTCTCAGTGAGATCAAAGGAAAAATGTTCAATTTACCTCTGTCAGTCCATTGATACTGACAATATCCCTCAGTGAGATCAAAGGAAAAATGTTCAATTTACCTCATTCTGTCCATTGATACTGACAATATCCCTCAGTGAGATCAAAGGAAAAATGTTCAATTTACCTCAGTCAGTCCATTGATACTGACAATATCCCTCAGTGAGATCAAAGGAAAAATGTTCAATTTACCTCACGTCAGTCCATTGATACTGACAATATCCCTCAGTGAGATCAAAGGAAAAATGTTCAATTTACCTCAGTCAGTCCATTGATACTGACAATATCCCTCAGTGAGATCAAAGGAAAAATGTTCAATTTACCTCATTCTGTCCATTGATACTGACAATATCCCTCAGTGAGATCAAAGGAAAAATGTTCAATTTACCTCAGTCAGTCCATTGATACTGATAATATCCCTCAGAGATCAAAGGAAAAGTGTTCAATTTACCTCAGTCAGTCCATTGATACTGACAATATCCCTCAGTGAGATCAAAGGAAAAATGTTCAATTTACCTCAGTCAGTCCATTGATACTGACAATATCCCTCAGTGAGATCAAAGGAAAAATGTTCAATTTACCTCAGTCAGTCCATTGATACTGATAATATCCCTCAGTGAGATCAAAGGAAAAATGTTCAATTTACCTCAGTCAGTCCATTGATACTGACAATATCCCTCAGTGAGATCAAAGGAAAAATGTTCAATTTACCTCATTCTGTCCATTGATACTGACAATATCCCTCAGTGAGATCAAAGGAAAAATGTTCAATTTACCTCAGTCATCCATTGATACTGATAATATCCCTCAGAGAGATCAAAGGAAAAATGTTCAATTTACCTCAGTCAGTCCATTGATACTGATAATATCCCTCGGAGATCAAAGGAAAAATGTTCAATTTACATCAGTCAGTCCTTTGATACTGACAATATCCCTCAGTGAGATCAAAGGAAAAATGTTCAATTTACCTCAGTCAGTCCATTGATACTGACAATATCCCTCAGTGAGATCAAAGGAAAAATGTTCAATTTACCTCATTCTGTCCATTGATACTGACAATATCCCTCAGTGAGATCAAAGGAAAAATGTTCAATTTACCTCAGTCGGTCCATTGATACTGATAATATCCCTCAGAGAGATCAAAGGAAAAATATTCAATTTACCTCAGTCAGTCCATTGATACTGATAATATCCCTCGGAGATCAAAGGAAAAATGTTCAATTTACCTCAGTCAGTCCATTGATACTGATAATATCCCTCAGTGAGATCAAAGGAAAAATGTTAAATTTACTTCAGTCAGTCCATTGATACTGATAATATCCCTCAGAGAGATCAAAGGGAAAATGTTCAATTTACCTCAGTCAGTCCATTGATACTGACAATATCCCTCAGTGAGATCAAAGGAAAAATGTTCAATTTACCTCAGTCAGTCCATTGATACTGATAATATCCCTCGGAGATCAAAGGGAAAATGTTCAATTTACCTCAGTCAGTCCATTGATACTGACAATATCCCTCAGTGAGATCAAAGGGAAAATGTTCAATTTACCTCAGTCAGTCCATTGATACTGACAATATCCCTCAGTGAGATCAAAGGCAAAATGTTCAATTTACCTCAGTCAGTCTATTATTGATACTGACAATATCCCTCAGTGAGATCAAAGGAAAAATGGTCAATTTACCCATAGTTTAATATATTACACTATCAATTAGTTTATAAATGACAAATAACTTGAAATGAGTAATTTTTTATTTCAGAAATGTAATAAAACTTTGTATTTAATCATTAATGTAAAAAAAAAAGCAAATTTTTATTTTAGTATATGACACAGCTGTCAAATGCATTGAAGTATTGTCACAATAAAAAAGTTATCCACAGAGACATTAAGCCAGAGAATCTCTTGGTTGGTTTGACTGGTGATGTTAAAATAGCAGACTTTGGATGGTCTGTCCATGCTCCTTCTTCAAGGTTTGTATATGCATTGCAATATGTTACTGTTTAAATTTTTACACTATGCATATGTCATAAGATATTGTTTTGATTTTTTTTTTAATCTTAATATCCTTTGAGAAGAACACAGTGTTTGTTCTTTTTTTTTTTGTGGTTGAAACTACAACTTCAAAAGTTATAGACATTAATTAATTATATAATATTTACTTATGTATATGGCATTATTGTGATTTATAGACTGCCCAAGGGACAGTAGTATTGACTGAAACATTGATAATGCCTGAGCCGACGGTGAGGGCATTATCAGTGTTGGGATCAGTACTACTGTCCCAAGGGCAGGGATAGAGTCAATTACATGGGAAAGTAATTAATTAATTATACTATTTACTAATTGACGAATTTCATTATCAAAAATATGTCACGATTGACCAAATAACACAGTAACTCACAACGTTATTTGGTCATGAGTGACATATTATTGATAATGAAACTCGTCAATTAGTTATAGTATTTATTATATAGATAAAAAAAAATGTTTCGAATCGAATTTAATATAAAATGAGTTTAATTGCACTATATTATGTGTAGCGTAGGGATATACTATAATGTGTATCACTTCAAAAAACATGGCGCCACCCACCCACGACAATAAAATAATTAAAATGTTTACCTTGAAATATTATTTTAGTTAAATTTGATCCAAATTGAAGTGTACACGAAGCCAAATAACGTCTAATTTTTACGTTTCAAACTGGAAGTCTTGATATGACGTTGACAACGAAATGGTGCGAGATTGAAATAAATATGAAATTATCGTTTTTATTTAACTCGGAAATCACGGTATTTCAACGATATCTATATAATAAATTACAATTACTTGGCCAAAACCTTCAATTAAATTACCATTACAGGGATTTTGAAATGTAATTAATTAAATTACAATTACTTTGCAAATAAAATTAATTAAATTACATTTTAAAACAGCTTTAATGTGCATAGAAAAAATATGAATGAACAGGTAAGCAATAGCAATATGATTCAAAATATACATATAGACAGTGAATAAACTAATACATTATACATTGAATGTCCATGCATCATTTGGAATTTCAAAATGTTAGAAGCCGACATGCTGTATGTTCAACTAACACACAGCCCCAGTCAAATTGTGAGTGAAAACCCCTTAACAGAATTCAAATCAAATTGTTAGTTAAAACTTTTTATTATTAAAATTCATTGACCACTTTTAAAGGGAAAAGGGTGGCACTCAGTTGTGTGCAAGGAATTGTGTACATAAAGGTGATTTAAGACCTGGAGGCACCAAACCAGGTCTTGTTAATTACACTTGACCACAAGCTGTTAAATTAACAAACAAAAGATTAAAGGATTAGAAACCAGTAGTGCCCTAGGCCTTGTACTGTCAATTCTATAAACAAATTTTAATCACTAATTTTCAATAAAACAATAAACATCTTAATTAATCTATATTTCATTTCTATCCATAGATCAGATAGCAGATAGGCCATCATCAGTCATTTCATTCATAAAATTTATCTATTTATTTTATTCATGTGTAAGATGACTAAGAACATATAGATTTGCATTTTTATATTACTATCAAACACAGAGAGATTATCTACATTCAAAAAGGAAAAAACTTAATTTGGCCAAATATGCTTTCCTGAATAGCAGTAGAAACAGTTTCAATTTTATTCAATATCTTTGTTAATGTAATTGAAAAGTAATTGTAAATTACACACATTTTGGGGAGGTAATTAATTAAATTACCATTACATGTAATTGAATTTTGGACCAATTACACATTACTTTCAATTTCTTGACATTTTGTAATTAATTACAGTCAATTACCATTACACATTACAATTACCCCATTCCTGCCCAAGGGCAGTATATCTATCACGATAATGTCCTATACATAAGTAACTATTTTTTTTATTTCATTAGAAGTAAATAAGACTTTCTGAATAACTTTGCTCATTTTAGTACATGTACATGTTGTATATTGACGATGTACAGCTAATGAAGTAGTTTGACAACGGACGACAAATGATGCACATTTAATACATGCATTCTCACTTTTGAACAATATTCTCTGCTTGAGACAAATAAACAAACAACAGACAATGTATTTTGTATTTAAAAAAAAGGACGCAACTCTAAAACCTTGAGCGGTCATTACTAATGACTGGTGGACTTCTTTAATGCAGATTAAAGCATGACACACGACCATATCTACCCATGAAAAAGTTGAATTTAGAATTGGTATGAAATAACATCCATTCATGACTTGTGGTGGATTAATCATAAGATTTTTGTATCTATCTGGTGATCCATTTTCAATTGTTGAGATTGATTTTGATTTCGGGTGTTCGAAAATATTTCAAATGTTTATCTTTATTTTTGATTCTTCGTTTTCCTACAGTAATTCTTGTACAGTTGTATCCCTTGCTTGTCTACTTTCTACACATGGAAAAAAACACAGTTGACTAGTCAACTAGTAATCTTTTGGTTGGTCTAGCACATTATTTATCATATTGGCAGATCTATACACACATGGCCGACAGTTTTACTATATATTCTATGTTTACCAGTATGTTTACAAATTATGATTAATAAAAATTCTGCAGTTTCAAATAATACTGAAAAACAATTAAAAACAAATGAAATAAAATTAAAAAAAAAATTGATTTTAAGCGTAATATTTCAGCCAGGATGTTTTCTTAGATCATATGTTTCGTTGAGATTTGTTGTCTCCTGGTTAGTGAATGCATAATTAGCAAATATTAATTTCTGGTAATTAAGAAGCAGTATTGATGTCGGAGCGACCGGCAAAGTGATATTTGATCGACCAGCTGAAATTCTACTCACCACAGCAACTTCATTTAATGCAAATATAATTATAGTCATAAATGAAAATAAGAGGAAAAAAGGAATGTTCTAATTGTGAGCTTCGACAAATAGAGATTCTCTCCATAGAATATAGGTTATACAATGCACTTTATATTATTTATAGGAGAACTACATTGTGTGGAACATTAGATTATTTACCTCCAGAAATGATAGAGGGAAGATATCATGACGAAAAAGTAGATTTATGGAGTTTGGGAATTCTGTGTTATGAGTTTTTGGTAGGAAATCCTCCATTTGAAGCCGAGACAAATACAGAAACTTACAGACGTATTACTAAAGTGGATTTACATTTTCCTTCATATTGTTCAGATGGTGCTAAAGACATGGTCAGAAAGGTAAATGATTTTCAGTTTGGACAGGATATCACTAGCATAGTCATACTTAAAATGCATTTGCTGTTTCTTTTTTGTTAGCTCACCTGGCCAAAGGCCATTTGAGCTTTTGTCATCCGTCGTACATCATAAAGTTTCACATTTAAATCTCTAAAACCATTAAACCAAACCAGGCAGGGATGATCCTTGGGTGGGTCCCTTTCTAAATTGTGTTGGACAACCCCGCCCTCAATTCAAGATGGCTGCTGTTAACTTAGAATAGAAATTTCTTCAATTGTCCATTGCTGCTTTTTTATAGATCAAAACGAGCTCAAAATTACAACTACATTTAAATGAGTAATTAAACATTTATTTCAGGTTTTTCTGTGAAATTTTTCTTTCAGCTGATTTATACCAATTAATTTGCAATTTGGATCCATTTTAACAAAAAAAATATTAGAGGATATTCTCGTATGAAAACACGAGGCTAATTTTAATGAAACCTGGCTGCTTTACAGTAGATAGAAAGTTGGCAGTAAAATACAAACGAGGAGTTTCAGATTTTTTTTCTTGTTCATTGCCTGTATGAATCTATGTAAGAGATTACAGGCTCAAATTTATCCCCTCCCCAACGAAGTTGCGAAGGGATATAGTAATACTACCGTCCGTCCTTCCGTAACATCCTTGTGAACACTCTAAAATCAACATCCTTCAATGGATTTTGACCAAACTTGGTACATACTTAGTCCTTAAGAGAATCTGGAACCCTATTGATTGTCAAGGTCACCAGGTCAAATTTTTAGGGGAGGGGATACACCACGCTTTGCATTGCCCTTGTTTAAACTTGTGCTTTGGTGCAAAATTGAATACCTCATGGACATGTGTTGTCCCCAGGCCTGTTACACTTGGCACAGGTTTTTGATGATGGAATAGATTTGTGTGGGGATTAAAATTTAATAAATATTTATATATTTTTAGCCATCATTTTTACTACAACATATTAAATAAAATATTTCATCATAATTTCTATTTATTTTCAGCTATTACAACATGATCCATTTAAAAGACTATCATTGGAGGGAATTTTAGAACATCCATGGATTAAAGCAAATGCTAAGGAACATCCATCTACGTCGGGAGGCTCATCAACACCTCCTGCTCCGTCAAAACCTGCATCACATACTGCACAGAGTGGAAAGTCTTGATTATGTATTCTCTATTTAGATGTGTTGATTCTCAAGTCTTTCCAGGAATACCTTACAAAATGAAGTAATGAGAGAGAAAAAGGCATTTACAGAAATACATGGACACATGAACCTACAGTAGTTAAGTAGTTGTGCTAAATGTAGTGTAATGTACTTTTTTTTTCTTTTTCAGTGCTGTGTTTTGATACAAAATAAATATGTAATGTGTGTGTGCTAGAGAGAGAAAGAGTAAATTCATAAACGGTTTACAACAAAAACTTTTTGTGTCAATTCAGTGCTTTTTTAGCTCACCTGACCCAAAGGGTCATGTGAGGTATTGCCATCACTTGGCATCCGTCGTCTGTCTGTTAACTTTTTCATATTTTAATCTACTCCTCTGAAACAACTGGGCCAAATGGAACCAAACTTGGCAGAAAGCATCTATATAAGGTCCTCTATAAAGTTTCTTCATTTCGTCCCATTCCGCCAACAAATATGGCCACCAAGGGCAATTCTTGTTTCTGATTGGCTAATGTTAAAAAAATCTTCTCCTTTGAAACTGCTTGGCCAAATGGAGCCAAACTTGGCAGGAAGCATCTATGTAAGATCCTCTATAAAACTTCTTCATTTGGTTCCATTCGGCCAACAAACATGGCCACTGTTACTGAAAATAGAACATATGGTAAAATTGCACGTTTTTGGTAACAACTCAAAAACCGTTAATATCAGAAATCTGACAGAGTAAAAATGATCAGCACAGCAAGATCTAACTACCCTGAAATTTTGAAGAAAATCTGATTACCTATCTTGGAGTTATTGTCCTTTTTTCATCAAATTTTCTAAATTTTAATACTTTTCGTTTTTTATTTCAAAAACTATAAGAGATAGATGTTAAGTTTAAACAGCAAACATGTGCAGCATGTCAAGATTTACCAAGCTTGCAATTTTAAAGTAAATCTGATTACCCATCTTGAAGTTATTGCCCTTTTTTCATCAAATTTTAAAAATGTTAATACTTTTCATCCTTTATTTCAAAAACTATAAGAGATAGATGTTAAGTGTAAACTGAAAACATGTTCAGCTTGTCAAGATCTACATGCCCTGCAATTTTGAAGTAAATCTGATTACCCATCTAGGAGTTATTGCCCTTTTTTCATTATTTATTTTTTTAATTTAAACATTTTTATCTGATATTTCAAAAACTATTAGAGATAAAGGTTTTGTATCATTCTATTGTCAGGTGAGCGATACAGGCTCAGTGAGTTGAGCCTCTAGGTTTTTTTTCAGTTGGGAATGTGTAATACATTTATTGTGCATTAGGAGAAATTGTTGCATAATATTTGTAGCCAATGACACTTGAATAGAATATTTTTGTTTGTAAAATGACATTAATGCGTTCATGTATTAATTACAGAGGTCCAAATTAGCAGTCACCCCCCCCTAGCGGCCCTCATCATTTTCACCTGTGCTACTGCTTTTTAATCAGGGCTATCAGTCTCAAAATTTCAGTAGCCCAGTTGACTATAATGCACAAAAAGTTAATCTGGGACCCTGAAATAATGACCTTAACATGTAATTAAATAGAAGAAAAAAATGTATACATGTAGTTTTTATAAGCTTATCTGGACCAAAGGTCCTAATGAGGTATTGTCTTCATGTTTCAGTCCACCATTGAAACGTCTTTGTGGAGATCCATTAGCTTTTCACATTTAAATCCATTTCTCATAAACCACGGGCCCAATATGATTGAATGATACTTGGGTGGTCTTCAACATTTTATATGATTTTCATTTCATTTAAAAATTCAACTTGTATACATATTTTCATTTGAAAAAAAATTTTTGATGCTCTGTTTACAGCTTCATTTGTAATCATTGAAATTAAGTGCTATTTTTTTTTTAAAAGGTGTGGTTTGGTAGGAATTGAGTTATAAAATGACCAACATCATTATCACATACTGTATATTGGGTTTAAAAAAATATCTGTGTTTTAGCTCACCATATCAACCCTAATTTTTATTGCCATTTTTGGACAAGCATTGTAAAAGTAACGTCCTTGTCCTATATATTCTAGATAATAATATAAATTAAAATAGGGTTTTCGCCCCTTACATGAAATGTCATAATAATGATGAATCAATTAATTATATATAATCCCTTCCTATGATAAACCTTTCAATAGAACAGGTCTAACCTCGTTAAAAAAATTCAGGAAAATATAGGATTAAATTTCATTGTGGACTGCATTTGAATTTATTTCATTACAGAACAAAATATATGTAGATTTTTATGAAATTACATTTGACTAATTTTCTGTTTTATTTTGACATTTTGTAAGGTTGTTGAGAAGAAAGACAAGATGACTGAGTGTAGAATGAATGTCTTTATTTTTGTGATATTATTTATTCATTTATCATATTTGTAGGGTCACTTGGACAGGGTCCATTTGTTCTTTTGTCAAACCATATGTCTCTCACACATTAATTCTGTATCTGAATGCTTTTGCAAAGAATCGTTGGAGGGGTATTACAAAAAAATGACAACAACTTTTCTTGAAATGTTCATAAGTTTTCAGTGATGATTTTTTTTTAGCTGATTTCCGTTATTTGGCTCGGTTGGGTCTGTAATAAAAATGTACATATCAAATTTAGTGTGTGTGATGCGTTTCTGGAATAACTTTCATTATGTACGCTCAAAATCGAAAGATTGGAAAGTCAAATAATTTAAAGTTTTTGGGAGTAATTAAACCAAAGGACCTAAACAGGATAGCCATAATCAGCTACGGTCATCTATGCCCGAGGGAGAACATGTAAATACGTTGAGGAAAATAATGAGGGGGCGGGGGAGGGGCGACAGTGAAAAGATGGCACCTTTAAAACCTACTGTTCATGAAAGTGTTTAATCTTTTTAGAATTATAATTGGGTGTTGGGGAATTACCTCAGAGCTTCTGTAGGTCTTTCGTGTCCTCCTCCCGACCGTAAGAGCACCTCATTATAGGAGGTGCCCGGACTCATCATTCATTTCTCAATATTTTTTCCTTTATTATTTTAATTCTTCAAAATCATCACTGAATTATACAGCGTATGTGGTACATGTTTACCTTAAACTGAATAAGAGATCATTGTTTAATATATAATTCATCTTTTTTACCTTATTTTGTATCATATATATTTTTTTTTAACCAAATATTATGTTATTGTTTGCTCATATTGTAATGATGGTTCCATTTATTAAATTCTATCCTACAATACTAGGAGATAAAAGCCATTTCTAAGATAATTTCAATAAACTATTAGAAACAAAATTGCTGTTTAACTCAAAATGTATATTTTATTCTATTTTGGCTCACATGACTCAGAGGGTCATGTGAGTTTTTGGCATCCAAGTTGGTCTAAATTGATCCATGTTAAAGTGTTTGTCTAATTATTAACCAGACAGAAATGGGAAATTGTCATCCGAGTCGCCCTGGGAGAAAATATTTTATGTATGTATTTAGACAAACATCACTGGATTATTTAATCGGTTGAATCAATTGTTTTTGTTTCTGTGTATTCGAGGAATGATAAAACATGATTTTAAATGTGCAGCAAATATTGGACCACAAATTAAACATTCCTATCGCATTGGTTTTGTAGCTCATCTTGCCAAAGGCAATGTGAGCTTTTGCTATCACTTGGCGTCCGTTCACATTTTAATCTTCTCCTCTGAAACCCCTCGGCCAAAGGAAGTGAAACTTGGTAGGAAGCATCTATGGAAGGTTCTCTATAGAGATTACTCATTTCACCCCGATCCGTTAACAAACATGGCCACCACAGGCAATTCTTGTTTCTGATTGGTTAATTTCTAAAAAAAAAAAAAAAAAAAAAAAAAAAATCTTCTCTGAAACCACTTGGCCAAATGAATCGAAACTTGGTAGGAAGCATCCTTGGATTGGAAGGTTCTCTATAAAGATTGCTCATTTAGTCAAACCTGTATTAAGAGGTCAGCTTGTGACGAAGAAAAAGTGGTCTTTTAAGATAGGTGACCTCATACAAGAGGTTCAATTAATATGAAATTTTCTATGAGAGGACAAGAATAAGATGACCTTTTAATAGAGGCGACTGCTTGGGCAGGGTTGTCTGTACTTTAGTTAGCTTTAGCTACAAATTTTGGGACATTAGAACATGCAAGTTTAAGATGACTTTTTAAACAGACATGTACTGAAATGTGTGATTACTGCATATGTAGTCCAGACTAAATGTTTTAGAATTTATAAACGACTACATTTATCAAAATTAATACTCATATGGTCAGTTACAATATGTGTATCAAAATTACAAGTAACATTAAAAAATATATGTGAAAGCTGTTGAAGATTTATCTATAATATACAAGACATATAGTTACTACTTAGTGATCATGAATGGGTTTGAAAGAAAACTTCTCTACATTAAGAAAAAGTTGGATCTGAAGAAAAAAATTAAGACATAAATTTGAATGTTGTTTTTTTTTCGAGAGTATTATATTTTATGTATAATTGAGATGGTCATTTGTATAGAGTGTAAATGCAGAATAGTTGTATGAACCATTATTTGAGAAATAAAATTGTCATGTCAGTCTTTATTTATGATTCTCTTTCTTTACAAGTAAAAGTGATTAGTACAGTTAGTATTACTGTGGTCTTAATGGCCACATATTTGTCTTTTGTCACTTGGTTTTGATTCCCTTTTTTTAACGACTGACAAAATTTTGAAGTGGTCTTATGCTATGGGTCTGTAGATACAGTACAGAAAGCGACATACCGTGATTGATCACTCCGAGAGACATAATTTTTAATCCTTTAGACAGATCATCACGGACATAAACCCACTGTGATAGATCTAAAAAGGACCATAAAACAAGGTGGTGGAGATTAAATTTTATGGCTCTCGGTCACCTGTGCGCCGATTGATATTTTACCGCCAATTAAGAGATTAGCGTTACCTGTTCTACCTGTTGACTTTTAATATCGTAAGCCGTAATTATTGCTACTGAAGGGTGTATTTTTGACATTTAATTTTGTATCCTCTTGCTGTTAATATTTGACTGTTTGTTGCTTTTCATTGCCAAAGAACGTCTATCTTGTTATCGTTTTCGTTTGTTTTAGAAAGTTCTACTTTATGACCTCGAGATCTATATTAAGAATTTTGTTGAAACCGCAACTGAACTTTATCTTGTTTAATTTTAATTTCTCATTTTTTTTCTACTGTTGGGTTGTATTCAGTATGTATTGAAATATTCGTAAATACGGGCTACTTCATCAATGTATTTTTTGTTTATAAGTTAAACCGCAGTCGCGGGTTTTTGAAGCACGGACTTTGCAAGCGCGGGTTTTTAGTGTTTAGTTGGTAAAGAGCAGACATAAAATTGATTATTGGTTTATTTTGTGTTTTGGACTTTTACCTCTCGTATTGAAAAAAAATTAACAATTCAAGTAAACTGTTTTACACACATGGCTTGTTACGTAATTTCGTTATAGATGAAAATAATTATCTTTAAAATTGCAAACAAAAACCTATAACAATCCAAATTTACGTAGCCTAATGGCTACAAAATGAACAAAAAGCGGAAAACTATGAGCATGCTTTTAATTTGTTCCATGAACTTTTTGAAGATTTGAATTTGAATAAATAAATAAACTGGTGACATTTGATTTTGGTCAGATACTGTGTAATGTCAAACATTTGTAGGGGTAAAATCATGATAAAGGTCAATTCCTTATTTCCTTTCACGTTTCTAAACTTTCTGCAGATTAGTCGCTAATTTCCAAAATATATCCGTAAATTTAGTGACTTTTGGACATGTAGTACTTCATTGAACGATCTGTTTATAAATATTTGTTTCGTTAATTTTTAATCAAATTCTTCAATGACCATATACAGGTATAAAAATTATTTAGTACGTATTTCTACAACGAAAAGGGTTTTAACTGGGTTTTCTACGAAGATTAAAATAAAAAATATTAGTGAACTAAAATGTAATATTGAACTGGAAATACGCTTTAAAACGTAAAATATTAGTGAACTAAAATGTAATGTTGAACTGGAAATACGCTTTAAAACGTAACAAATCACGCATATCGCGCACGTGTTTATGCAACTTCATTTGTGCACAAGCCAGGTCACGTGTATACGTGTCAATAAAATACTAGGTGTAGATATATACGCAATACAGAGCCAAGGTTAAAAAAATTTGAAACATATTTGCACAACCCATGATTTCACTGAATTGAAGTTGAATAATAATTTATTATTTACATTTTATTCATCAATTCAAATGAACTCTCCGTTCTCGTGCTATTTTCTCGATCTCGGGATTTCATTCCCGGGATTACGTTCAAGGATGTTTTACGTTTTGAGGAAAGAAATAAAAATGTTTTTTTTTTAATTCTGAGATGAATCGGACAGTACCTGAAAAAAAAAATAGGCAATTTAAAAACGTAATTTCACCTGTACATCTTATCTGACTAGTTTACCTGTACAACGACACACTTGATTACAAGATTAACACCTGGTATTTTATTGCCCCCTGATCACCGACATGAATTAAAATTTTTTAATCCCCATCACTCTCCTAGACATGACCACTATCACGGTGATTGATCACGGCATGTCGCTTTCTGTACTGTACCATGGTCATAGTGCAGTAAGTTTTGTTTTTGCTGACCGATAGTTCTGGGGTTTTAATATGATGATCCTTGACATGGTGTATGTGTTTCCAAGCAAGAGACCTCAAGGTACCAAAAGGGTTTTTTGAATGTAGAGTGGTTATTGTTTTTATATATATATATATAAGACTTCCAGAAAAATGCAGTTTGTTCACCATTATGGGTTATTGATGGTCCACTAAAAACAATATTGAATCTTGAATTGTCTTGCATATGGTGTTTTTCAAATATGACAACTGCCAAGCTGTATGCCGATTTATATTTGAAGATTGCAAAACATTTCTATACAGAATATAATTTACTGTAAAAGAACTTTGTGGATCACACTGGTTATGATTGCTCATAAGAACATAATAGTTGGTTCTTAAAGTGTATGGAAAATGTCATGCTCCATGACACAACTTACAGCAAATCCTTATGATCAATAGTTGAGTGATCATTGGTGACCTTTTTCACAGGTTCGAGTCAAACCAGACTAAAATTAGTTGTTATTGTTTAATGCCACTTTCATCAATATTTCAGTTATATCGTGGCGGTCAGTTTTATTGGTGGAGAAAACCACCGACCTGTTGCAAGTTACTGACAAACTTTATCAAATAATGATGTACACCTCGCCCTGATCAAGATTCGAACTCACAACATTAGGGGTGATAGGCACTGATTACATAGGTAGTTGTACATCCAACAACCATCGACACAGGTCCCCAGTAATACACTGCTTCACTTTATTCTATTCATGTTAAATCCCTAGTGTGATTTAGTTTTGGGAAATATGGCCTAGTGTATTCTATCCAACCGGAAATAATGTATGTGGTGGAAAGAAATCCTGGTTACAGTTGTAGCCATCTGAAATTTCAGATTTGATGATTGACGAGTCATCGGCTAGTTTTCTTTACTTCTAACCTCTGAAGTTGTCTTAATCATTTGAGGATTTGTTACCTGGTATATAAGGGTCAAGTTATCTCATACTGTCATAAGCCTTGCATCACATTACAAAATAAAGATCAATATGGGATTCTTGCAATCACATGAAGACAAATTTGACAATTTAGAACAAAGTCAAGAGTTGGCTATTTTAGCTATCCTCTAAAGGCCTTTTGGTTTTAGGGGCCGTCATTGTATGGTAGATATATTTACAACTACCTATGTACTCCGTGCCTATCACCACTAAACTTGCGAGTTCAAATCCTGCTCATGGCAAGATGTACCCGATACATTACAATTGGTACAATATAATAAAGTTTTGTCAGTGACTTATGGCAGGTCTGTGGTTTTCTCTCTGGTACTATGGTTTCCTCCACCAATAAAACTGACGGCCACATAATTGAAATATTGTTGAAAGTGGCATTAAACACCATAACCTTAACGCTTTTGGTTTGCTTTGGGTTCAAGAAACGTATCATCTATACTGAATTAGATATCTACGTTATTGAGTGAGATGATGATGAGGTCCACTTTATACTAGACCAACACACTTAGTTGGATTTTTATCAAGCTAGCTCACTGAAACAAGTCCATAGATAGACAGGTCGCTCTACTCTGACTCATTCTGATTCCGAGCCAACCAGTCTTTGCTCTTTCTCCTTAAAGCTGCGTGCTAAGCAGAGAAGCAACAAATACCAATTTTATAGTCTTTGGTTTGACCCGATTGGGGCTCGAACCCACGATCTACCACTTTCGAGGTGAGCATGCTAACTATTATGCCACCAATGCGGTTCATGTTTAATGAAGGTATCTTCATCTCTGACTAAACTAAATCGTAAAATTTACATCACCATTATATGGGTCAGGGTTATGGTGTTTAACATCACTTTCAACAATATTTCTGCTATATTGTGGCAGGCAGTTCTATTGGTGGATGAAACCGCAATACCCAGATAAAACCACCGGCCTGTAGCAAATAACTGACAAACTTTTTATCACATAATGTTGTATTGAGTACACCTGGCCATGAGCGGGATTCGAACTGACAACTTTAGTGGTGATAGGCACTGATTACACAGGTGGATATAAATCCAACTACCACGGCAACCCCACCATTATACGTTTATCATTGAGTCGAATCAAGGTAGTAAAACAACACATTGAAATTTACATTTTTATTAATATCACTGAAAATAAACTGTATACAATTGTCTTTCTTCATACAAAATTTGTTTCTTTGGCCAAAACTCAATCTCAATGTATTTCTCCGCAAACTGTAACTGTATCTAATTATAATAATATAATTAACAAGTGAGTAACACTGTCAGTAGACAGAAAAACATATTTATTTTCGGTTAACCACTTTAGAAATCTTTGTATTATTAGCTGCACAGACAGCAAACATGGTTTTCTTGTGCGAGTCGGGCTGTTGCACATAATTTGTAAGGAGACCATCCACTGGTCAAAAAGGTAGATGAAATTGATTTGATTGAAATCAGACGTGCAGTTTATACATACAACACCCCTTCATTTGGACCCAGAAACCCCATAAACGATATTAGGGAATGTGTGGCAAATCTGCCTATAGTTTCAGAAAGCTTACCAAAGTTGAGATTCAAATATTTTGTAATCCAATTGCTCTTATTCTGATTTCAGAATGTATTGTCGCCGCAAAGTACTTTTCCAAAAATAAATAAATCCAAGAATCTTCCAGGATATTTATCAATGTTGGATTTCAAATATTTTCACACTTCATGTCCTGAGGAATACAATCAAACCCTTAGTAGGTCATGAAATCATCAAAAAAGTTATTTTCCACAAATAATGTACATAAATTAACAGCACTAATTTTCAGGATTAACAAAATGTCAAAGAATTAAAAATATTACAGCCTATTGAATCTCTTTCAATATAATACAGATAGTCACAAGAATGAGCACAAAAGATAATTCTGTGATAGTAGATTGTATTTACATTTATAAGATTTTGTTTCCAGCCTATCAAATCTTCTTCTCACTTCTGTTGATGTCATAATTTTTTTTTTCCAGCCTTTCAAATCTTATTCTTACGTCTGTTGATGTCTCTCACTGTCCAACTGTTAAACATGATTACATGGTATCTACACTTACAAGAAGTTTTTATAACCTATTTATACCCTATCAAATCTTACTCTCACTTTCTTACTTCTGTTGATGTCTTCACTGTCAAACACTTGTTTACATTGTAACAAAAAAGTGCAAAAGAAAACATTATTTTAATATAAAATAATTTCACATTACAATGGGTTTTCACCCCCCCCATTTTTTTTTAACAGTTTCAATCAAACGTCCTTGACAAAAAGTTTAACAATTTCTGACAACATTGTACAAGTAAATATTTCTTTTTTACAATTGTTATTTTCCAACAAGTACACTTTTTTTACAATTTGTTTTTTTCCCTACTAATACAAATATACAATGTATGTATTTCTATTCTATTTTTTCTTCTTTTTGTCTTTCTTTCTATCATGGCTTCCACTATCTGTTCGCTTACGCTTGTGACTGCTACTGCTGCTACTATGATGGCTGCTGCCATGACGACTGCTATGGTGACCACTGCTGCTGCCATGGTGACCACTGCTGCTGCCATGGTGACCACTACTACGGTGACCACTGCTGCTGCTGTGGTGACCACTGCTACGGTGACTGCTGCTAGTGCTAGTGCTATGGTGCCCACTGCTATGGTGACCATGTGATGACTTGTGGGGGTGTTTTGATGGATGCCTTGGATTTGTATCGACTTCATATATAGCTTCAGCATCAGCTATGGGAAAAAATTTCAAAGAATTTTAAAATCCATAAATCTTATAATTCTGAAACTACCTCCAACTACTCCCAAATCATACACTGGATCATTCACATGACCTTTAGACACTAAAGCATTGGGAATGAGTGAATGATTCTTGTTTAATGCCAACTCATCAATTTTTTAGCTATATCATGGCGAGAACAAGTTAATTTTCAATGAGATAATGATGAGGTTCGCTTTGTTCTTGAACAACCAGTTTTTGCTCTTTCTCCTCAATTCTACATGCTTAGCGGAGAAGCAACAAATACCAAGTCCTTGGTTCGACATGACTGGGGCTCAAATCCACGATCTACCGCACTCGAGGCGAGCACGCCAACCATTACACCACCGATGCAGTTCTGAAGCACTGGAAATTTTGTATTTCACAAAAGGAAAACACTGCCAGTAGTCAGTGTTTCATCACTGACATCCTAGTGACATGGTGTATAAAATATATTCATTATTGAAATTTAGTTCCCAAATAATGTAATTATTATTAAGACTAATCATCTCCTACAGATATAGGTCAAGTTTTTGGCTATCACTTTAAGGACTTTAAATTAATTGATCCCAAAGACTTACATTTTTGGATGTCCATTCTTTTAACTTTGAGGCTAGAGCATACCTGATGATGGTCATTCCATAAAGTGGCCTTTCTTGAGAGGTCAATTTACTAGTATTTTACTACCACAGTGCATCTGAAATCTGGCCTGATAAGAGGGGTGACGCTTGATGGGAGTGGCCTTATAAGAAGGGGACTACAGTAGTACAGGTACATGCATGTCTCTTCGACTTCCAAAACCAAGAAGATAGATTTAGATCTATATTTATACCTTTCCTTGCTTCTTCTTCCAATTCATCCCAATCTTTTCCACTTTCCTCACTTGAATCCAATTCTTCTTCATCCGCTGAAATACATAATCAGTTGTATCTGTTAATGAGCCATTAGTTACAATTGGTCAGTGGTTGTCAGTTAGTTACAATTGGTCAGTGGTTGTCAGTTAGTTACAATTGGTCAGTGGTGGTCAGTTAGTTACAATTGGTCAGTGGTGGTCATTTAGTTACAATTGGTCAGTGGTGGTCAATTAGTTACAATTGGTCAGTGGTTGTCAGTTAGTTACAATTAGTCAGTGGTGTTCAATTATCTACAATTGGTCAGTGGTGGTCAGTTAGTTACAATTGGTCAGTGGTGGTCAATTAGTTACAATTGGTCAGTGGTTGTCAGTTAGTTACAATTGGTCAGTGGTGGTCAGTTAGTTACAATTGGTCAGTGGTGGTCAGTTAGTTACAATTGGTCAGTGGTTGTCAGTTAGTTACAATTGGTCAGTGGTGGTCAGTTAGTTACAATTGGTCAGTGTGGTGGTCAGTTAGTTACAATTGGTCAGTTAGCTACAATTGGTCAGTGGTGGTCAGTTAGTTACAATTGGTCAGTGGTGGTCAATTAGTTACAATTGGTCAGTGGTTGTCAGTTAGTTACAATTGGTCAGTGGTGGTCAGTTAGTTACAATTGGTCAGTGGTTGTCAGTTAGTTACAATTAGTCAGTGGTGGTCAGTTAGTTACAATTGGTCAGTGTGGTGGTCAGTTAGTTACAATTGGTCAGTGGTGGTCAGTTAGTTACAATTGGTCAGTGGTTGTCAGTTAGTTACAATTGATCAGTGGTGGTCAATTAGCTACAATTGGTCAGTTAGTTACAATTGGTCAGTGTGGTGGTCAGTTCAGGGATGCGATTGGAAGCTGAAAGGACCAGAAGAAAAATTAGGCCAGGGTGCTGGGGGCCAGGGGACAAAGCTTCCGAAAGCTCCTGGATTTTAGCATTTTAAAGCACTGTAGGATTAATCTCCATGGTGTCATTTTTTAGGAAAATTAAACTGCAAGAAATTTAATTTACAACTGTAATTTATTTTACATTGAACAAAATTAAAACAAATAAACCATTGAATTTCAATACTTAAACAATATAACAAAAAATATAACTTCAACAAAATAAGTTCATGATTGTTCAGCTTGTACTGTAAATATAAATACTTTGACCAGATATTTCATAAAAGTGCCTCTCATTAAACATATGTGATCAAAAGTATAAAACATTATAAGACTTTTGTAAAGAAAACAACATGTATTTAGAAATACTGACCACGAAATACTGAACATCTAAATCCATTTAACAGAATTAATCTGACTAGAAATGGGTGAATCCCATACGATTTACTGTTGGCCGTAGGCACGCCAAGAGTATAATTGTCGGCTTTAATTTTCAATTTTTCAGCGTGTTCATTGCTTTTACAATGTTCTGTTAACGATATTCGTCCCCGAGCACCATAGCTAATGATTTTGTCACAAACAATACACTTTGCCTTGCCAGGCACGTCTATCTTCCGTATCCATTCGATAAGGGATGTGGCTTTCCTTTCCTCTTTCAAAGTTATCTCAACGGTCGTCTCTAACCAATGCCATCTAAACTTATTTTTTACTGCTTTTTCTAAGGTTTTTAAATGTTCCATGAAGGATAACGGTTTATCAAACGTCTGCCATTTTTAGACTACCTCGTGTTCTTTACTCCTAAAGGAAAAATCCTGAGGAACTAGAAAGCGCTTGTTACTTGTTCTCAGAAAACCAAATCTCCCCTCCATTGCTCTTGATCATTCGGAATGCCTCGTGATTGTAAATGGAAATAACTCCGATTCATAGATAGTAATGCAATCATACGATGAGATTGCAATGCAGTCACTCGATTTTGCCAACCTAACCCCCCCCCTCCCCTCAAACTTTCTCAATGAATTTACACGATTCACAAAAACGGTCAAACTTGACCCCTGGGCAGTGGAAATCCGCAAATAAATCACATCCCTGTCAGTTAGTTACAATTGGTCAGTGGTTGTCAGTTAGTTACAATTGGTCAGTGGTGGTCAGTTAGTTACAATTGGTCAGTGTGGTGGTCAGTTAGTTACAATTGGTCAGTTAGCTACAATTGGTCAGTGGTGGTCAGTTAGTTACAATTGGTCAGTGGTGGTCAATTAGTTACAATTGGTCAGTGGTTGTCAGTTAGTTACAATTGGTCAGTGGTGGTCAGTTAGTTACAATTGGTCAGTGGTGGTCAGTTAGTTACAATTGGTCAGTGGTTGTCAGTTAGTTACAATTAGTCAGTGGTGGTCAGTTAGTTACAATTGGTCAGTGTGGTGGTCAGTTAGTTACAATTGGTCAGTGGTGGTCAGTTAGTTACAATTGGTCAGTGGTTGTCAGTTAGCTACAATTGGTCAGTGGTGGTCAGTTAGTTACAATTGGTCAGTGGTGGTCAATTAGTTACAATTGGTCAGTGGTTGTCAGTTAGTTACAATTGGTCAGTGGTGGTCAGTTAGTTACAATTGGTCAGTGGTTGTCAGTTAGTTACAATTAGTCAGTGGTGGTCAGTTAGTTACAATTGGTCAGTGTGGTGGTCAGTTAGTTACAATTGGTCAGTGGTGGTCAGTTAGTTACAATTGGTCAGTGGTTGTCAGTTAGTTACAATTGATCAGTGGTGGTCAATTAGCTACAATTGGTCAGTTAGTTACAATTGGTCAGTGTGGTGGTCAGTTCAGGGATGCGATTGGAAGCTGAAAGGACCAGAAGAAAAATTAGGCCAGGGTGCTGGGGGCCAGGGGACAAAGCTTCCGAAAGCTCCTGGATTTTAGCATTTTAAAGCACTGTAGGATTAATCTCCATGGTGTCATTTTTTAGGAAAATTAAACTGCAAGAAATTTAATTTACAACTGTAATTTATTTTACATTGAACAAAATTAAAACAAATAAACCATTGAATTTCAATACTTAAACAATATAACAAAAAATATAACTTCAACAAAATAAGTTCATGATTGTTCAGCTTGTACTGTAAATATAAATACTTTGACCAGATATTTCATAAAAGTGCCTCTCATTAAACATATGTGATCAAAAGTATAAAACATTATAAGACTTTTGTAAAGAAAACAACATGTATTTAGAAATACTGACCACGAAATACTGAACATCTAAATCCATTTAACAGAATTAATCTGACTAGAAATGGGTGAATCCCATACGATTTACTGTTGGCCGTAGGCACGCCAAGAGTATAATTGTCGGCTTTAATTTTCAATTTTTCAGCGTGTTCATTGCTTTTACAATGTTCTGTTAACGATATTCGTCCCCGAGCACCATAGCTAATGATTTTGTCACAAACAATACACTTTGCCTTGCCAGGCACGTCTATCTTCCGTATCCATTCGATAAGGGATGTGGCTTTCCTTTCCTCTTTCAAAGTTATCTCAACGGTCGTCTCTAACCAATGCCATCTAAACTTATTTTTTACTGCTTTTTCTAAGGTTTTTAAATGTTCCATGAAGGATAACGGTTTATCAAACGTCTGCCATTTTTAGACTACCTCGTGTTCTTTACTCCTAAAGGAAAAATCCTGAGGAACTAGAAAGCGCTTGTTACTGGTTCTCAGAAAACCAAATCTCCCCTCCATTGCTCTTGATCATTCGGAATGCCTCGTGATTGTAAATGGAAATAACTCCGATTCATAGATAGTAATGCAATCATACGATGAGATTGCAATGCAGTCACTCGATTTTGCCAACCTAACCCCCCCCCCTCCCCTCAAACTTTCTCAATGAATTTACACGATTCACAAAAACGGTCAAACTTGACCCCTGGGCAGTGGAAATCCGCAAATAAATCACATCCCTGTCAGTTAGTTACAATTGGTCAGTGGTTGTCAGTTAGTTACAATTGGTCAGTGGTGGTCAGTTAGTTACAATTGGTCAGTGTGGTGGTCAGTTAGTTACAATTGGTCAGTTAGCTACAATTGGTCAGTGGTGGTCAGTTAGTTACAATTGGTCAGTGGTGGTCAATTAGTTACAATTGGTCAGTGGTTGTCAGTTAGTTACAATTGGTCAGTGGTGGTCAGTTAGTTACAATTGGTCAGTGGTGGTCAGTTAGTTACAATTGGTCAGTGGTTGTCAGTTAGTTACAATTAGTCAGTGGTGGTCAGTTAGTTACAATTGGTCAGTGTGGTGGTCAGTTAGTTACAATTGGTCAGTGGTGGTCAGTTAGTTACAATTGGTCAGTGGTTGTCAGTTAGTTACAATTGATCAGTGGTGGTCAATTAGCTACAATTGGTCAGTTAGTTACAATTGGTCAGTGTGGTGGTCAGTTCAGGGATGCGATTGGAAGCTGAAAGGACCAGAAGAAAAATTAGGCCAGGGTGCTGGGGGCCAGGGGACAAAGCTTCCGAAAGCTCCTGGATTTTAGCATTTTAAAGCACTGTAGGATTAATCTCCATGGTGTCATTTTTTAGGAAAATTAAACTGCAAGAAATTTAATTTACAACTGTAATTTATTTTACATTGAACAAAATTAAAACAAATAAACCATTGAATTTCAATACTTAAACAATATAACAAAAAATATAACTTCAACAAAATAAGTTCATGATTGTTCAGCTTGTACTGTAAATATAAATACTTTGACCAGATATTTCATAAAAGTGCCTCTCATTAAACATATGTGATCAAAAGTATAAAACATTATAAGACTTTTGTAAAGAAAACAACATGTATTTAGAAATACTGACCACGAAATACTGAACATCTAAATCCATTTAACAGAATTAATCTGACTAGAAATGGGTGAATCCCATACGATTTACTGTTGGCCGTAGGCACGCCAAGAGTATAATTGTCGGCTTTAATTTTCAATTTTTCAGCGTGTTCATTGCTTTTACAATGTTCTGTTAACGATATTCGTCCCCGAGCACCATAGCTAATGATTTTGTCACAAACAATACACTTTGCCTTGCCAGGCACGTCTATCTTCCGTATCCATTCGATAAGGGATGTGGCTTTCCTTTCCTCTTTCAAAGTTATCTCAACGGTCGTCTCTAACCAATGCCATCTAAACTTATTTTTTACTGCTTTTTCTAAGGTTTTTAAATGTTCCATGAAGGATAACGGTTTATCAAACGTCTGCCATTTTTAGACTACCTCGTGTTCTTTACTCCTAAAGGAAAAATCCTGAGGAACTAGAAAGCGCTTGTTACTGGTTCTCAGAAAACCAAATCTCCCCTCCATTGCTCTTGATCATTCGGAATGCCTCGTGATTGTAAATGGAAATAACTCCGATTCATAGATAGTAATGCAATCATACGATGAGATTGCAATGCAGTCACTCGATTTTGCCAACCTAACCCCCCCCCCCTCCCCTCAAACTTTCTCAATGAATTTACACGATTCACAAAAACGGTCAAACTTGACCCCTGGGCAGTGGAAATCCGCAAATAAATCACATCCCTGTCAGTTAGTTACAATTGGTCAGTGGTTGTCAGTTAGTTACAATTGGTCAGTGGTGGTCAGTTAGTTACAATTGGTCAGTGTGGTTATCAGTTAGTTACAATTGGTCAGTGGTGGTCAGTTAGTTACAATTGGTCAGTGTGGTGGTCAGTTAGTTACAATTGGTCAGTGGTTGGCCAGTTGGTTACAAGGCAACATATTCTGACCAAATCCAATAAATTCTCATTTACTTGATCCTATAAATCTAGATTAACACCACAATTATTTATTGAAGTGCCTATCCAAGTGTGTCCATGTTTATGTTATTGTTAGTCATATCAATTTTTGTCTCTAAATCTATAATTTTAATAAGATTTTACAACTGTTCTAATGGTGTGGTATTTTTTGTTTTCCCATTTTATTACTTGTGGTCAGACAAATTCTCCTATTCCTCCTAATAAATTTCTTCATAATAACATTACCTGCTCTCCCTGTTATTTCCCACTCCTTTCATTACTACAGAATATGTCACAAAAAAAAGAGCGTCCATAAGAAGAGTTTGAAGATACCAAAGGGGTAATCAGAATCCGTAAATCGAAGAAGAACAGACAACACAATGGCCAAAAGAAAAAGGACAAAATGACAAACAACGATCTACAAAACATACACATAAAACTAAAGATCGAGTAACACGAACCCTACTAAAAACCGGGGGTGAACTTAAGTGCTCCGGAAGGGTAAACTTCCTGCCATCTACTGAACAGTTGATGTTAAACAGCCACAAAAAGTGACCTCTATCAATCTCCCTCATTACAGTTCCTTTACCTCCTAGTAACTTTTAGTTATTTCCATATCCTTGTCACATGACTAACCTATTCTTTTTTTAATCACGTGACTTACCCGAGTCTTCTACCTCTCCCTCCCAATCACTTTCCTCACTATAGTCTTCACTTTCTTCTTCTGTGTCATCATCTCCTGACGGTTCATAATGTTCATCTTCTTCTGAATCATCATCATCATTACCTTCAGCCTGAAAATGTTACATCATACAGTTACAGACCTGTTTATCTCTATTTGGCGTGCACGCGTCATTGTCGAAAACATACAAACAAACAGGATTATAGGATAGGGAAAAAAAAAAAAACAAGTTTCCTAAACGTTCTATTTAAAGCCCTTTTCGTCCAAAGTGTTTTCCTGACGCTGATGGGCAATTCTTTTTTTCAGATTCACAAAATTTTTTTTTTTACACAATGACCACAGACCGTAGTTTCATTACCGTAAATCGTAGTCTGTATTTTATGGTAAAAAAATCGTAGAAAATACGGAGAAACCTTAGTTGTAAAGAGCTCTACAGTTAAATCTTGTGTTCAAGTTGAACGATTTTACTCCAAAATTAGAGGAGTATTTGAGTTATCAGGAGAATAGTATACAATAATAATAATATAAGTTACATAGTGTGCAAGTGACCTAATACTATATTTACGGTGACAGTAAATTCCATATGGGGCTCGAGCAATGTGGACATTACTTACACTGTATATATCATATTAAGTCACTAACAAACTGTGTAACGAATATATCTTACCAAGTACCCAATCATGAAGGATTTAGAAGTAATTATACTTCAAAGTCACAAATATGATACATTTGAGTCAGTTACAATATTCATGATATCTGAATTGGTGACTTGTGGACCATTCAAACAGTAGTTGAGTTGCTGTACCGATATTCTGGGATGAAGTTACGAGTCAAAAAAAAAATTGAATAACAATAACAAATTTTATATCACAGAATCAGGGTTTGCTTGTCACCATCTGTCTACTAGTATATTAAAAATACAAAAGGCCTACTAACTGTAAATTGAATTTGGTTTACATTGACAAACTTTATCACATATTGTTGTTTGGAGTACACCTTGCCCGAGCGGTATTCGAGTTAATAGGTGTATACACAATATTCATTTCAACAGCATATTCATTATACTATTTCATATATTCAGACAATGGTTTGAGACTAATACAATAACATATATAATATAAATAAATAAGCTCCCTCTTGAAACTCAAAACTTCACATTAACCCCTTTTGAAAAATAATTTCCTTCAGCTACCCTAACGTGGTATTAACTAAAATTCTGAATATATTCTTCTAATAAAATTATGAAGTACAAGATCTCATTTGATGCCAATAGCCATTCTCTCTCTCTCTCTCTCTCCCCCCCCCCCCCCCCCCCCCCCCCCCATTTCCTGAATTTGTAGAGTTGGGAGAGATAAGTATAATTAAATTATGTAGACAAAGACATATAGTGTTACAAGGAAAACATCCCCATGGAATACTTACATCACTTTCTGGGTCCAAGAAAGACCATCCTCCACTGTCAAAGAAGCCTTCAGGATCATCTGTAATAGTCTTCATAATTTTGGCCCAATTTAAACTCTGAACACCTTCTGAGTAACGTATATCACATGAGCTAAAATAAACACAGAATTTCAATGTTAGTCCCAAAGATATCATTCTATGCTCTGGATTGATGCGAGGCTAAAATAAGGTTGGGTTTGGTTTGGTTTATGGTGTTTAACGCCACTTTCAACAATATTTCAGTTATGTCATGGCAGTCAGTGTTATTGGTGGAGGTAACTGGAGTGTCCAGAAAAAACCACCAACAATTGTAAGTCACTGACAAACTTATCATATAATGTTGTATTGAGTACACCTCACCATGAAAGGGATTCAAACTTACAACTTTAGTGGTGATAGGCACTGATTGCACAGGTAGTTGTAAATCCAACTATCATACAACCATGACGGCCCCCTAAAAAGAATGCATCCTCTCTTAATGAAAGATATTCAAATATTCTCAATATCATTA
Organism: Bathymodiolus septemdierum; assembly: GCA_963383655.1. Taxonomy (NCBI): domain Eukaryota; kingdom Metazoa; phylum Mollusca; class Bivalvia; order Mytilida; family Modiolidae; genus Bathymodiolus; species Bathymodiolus septemdierum. The sequence continues at coordinate 80,539,173 of OY726521.1, forward strand.
AACTTAAACATCTTGAAATTAATCCAACACAAATCACCACTTCATCTTTCAGCATTCTTGATCAGAACAACAAAGACTAGAAAAGAAATATGCCCCACACACTTGATAATTATGGACAAAGTTATTTTGTTAGGAGTGATTTTTTTAAAATGAAGTGTGTTTGTAAGACACAAATGATGCCCCCGCCTGACGATCAAAATCCTGTGGACATGCACACCTCCATTATGTGTATAAACATCATACAAAATATTAAAGCTGTAGCTCCAAAACTGTAGGAGGAGATAGCCAGACAAACCATGTATCTATATCCGGACGGACGAACAAAATGACTAAGTCCAACTACCTGTCATTTTGAGAAAATTTGATGAAAATCAAAATCCTGTGGACATGCATACCTTCATTATGTGTATAAACATCCTGCAATTTTTTTTAAGTCTGTAGCTCTAAAACTGTAGGAGGAGTTAGCCGGACAAACCAGGTCCCCTTTATGCAGCTAGTACGAAAAAAATGACTAAGTCCAACCACCTGTCATTTTGAAAATATTTGAAGAAAATCAAAATCCTGTGGACATGCACACCTCCATTATGTGTATAAACATCCTAACAAATATTAAAGCTGTAGCTCCAAAACTGTAGGAGATAGCCGGACAAACCATGTATCTATATCCGGACGGACAGGGGTAAATTAATATGCCCCCTTCCCCCAACTCTTTGTCGCGGGGGCATAAAAAGATTAGTGATTAAAAGACGTTCTGCATATTGGGTTAAGTGATCACTTTGATACCTACTGTACAGTCTGTACTAGGAAAATAATTATAAAAAACATCATAAGCCAAAAGTTTGGAAATATTTAGTAAAGAGAGTCAAGATTTCACTATGACAAGACACTTTTAGTTTACATAGCAGATTCCCCATCACTAAAGAAGTGAAATTTTACCCCACCTGGTGACAAATATTGTTTTCATAGTATTTTCCGAGTCGATCAGTAGAGGTGTAATATTAAAATTTTCAGATATAAAACAGTTTTCAATATAGTGAAACTTTTCTAAACCAGAATCCTGCATAAACTGAACCCTGAATAAACCAGAATCCTGTATAAACTGAACCCTGAATAAACCAGAATCCTGCATAAACTGAACCCTGAATAAACCAGAATCCTGCATAAACTGAACCCTGAATAAACCAGAATCCTGCATAAACTGAACCCTGAATAAACCAGAATCCTGCATAAACTGAACCCTGAATAAACCAGAATCCTGCATAAACTGAACCCTGAATAAACCAGAATCCTGCATAAACTGAACCCTGAATAAACCAGAATCCTGCATAAACTGAACCCTGAATAAACCAGAATCCTGCATAAACTGAACCCTGAATAAACCAGAATCCTGCATAAACTGAACCCTGAATAAACCAGAATCCTGCATAAACTGAACCCTGAATAAACCAGAATCCTGCATAAACTGAACCCTGAATAAACCAGAATCCTACATAAACTGAACCCTGAATAAACCAGAATCCTGCAAACTGAACCCCGAATAAACCAGAATCCTGCATAAACTGAACCGGGAATAAACCAGAATCCTGCATAAACTGAACCCTGAATAAACCAGAATCCTGCATAAAATGAACCCTGAATAAACCAGAATCCTGCATAAACTGAACCCTGAATAAACCAGAATCCTGCATAAACTGAACCCTGAATAAACCAGAATCCTGCATAAACTGAACTTTAGTTCCAAGATAGGAAATTTTTGTTAATTCAATTTGCATAAGCCAAACGCTTGTCTAATTCGAACACAAAAGTTGGTCCCAATGAAGTTTAAAATTAGATAGGATTTCAATGTACAGTGAAACCTGTCTAAACCAAATCTCTTTGGGACCAATTTTTGAGTTCGAAATAGACAGGTGATTGAGTTCATATAGGTTAAATTAACACAGATATTCTATATATATGGCCTTTATTCACAGTTTGTTGTATACAGGATTCCTGTTTATTCTGAGGTTTAGACAGGTTTCACTGCACAATAGTGTAATATGAACTCACTTCAGCCATTCCTTGACGTGATCCAACATGTTCATTGGAATAGAGTTGATCATAGAGGTTTTCTTACTGTAATCTTTGAAAACAAACACCATGTCAAAATTCTTTAAATGGAACTGCACACGCTCAAAATGAACCAATTCGATTTCATCTAAAGATATCACAAATGGAGGCTGAAAAACAAAACACAATATTCGGTTACATGAAAGTAAGGGACCGTCTCAAAAAATTTTCATACAATATTCCTATGTTAAAGCTTTAACTCATTAATAGTGAGTGAGTGATTGTTGTTTAACTCCAACTCTGCAATTTTTCAGCTATATCATGGTGAGAACAAGTTAATTTTCAATGAGATGATGAGGAGATCCATTGTGTACTAGACCAACACGCTTAGTTGAATATTCATAGTGCTAGCTCACTGAAACAACAGTCCGCAGATAAACATGTCGCCCCACTGACACATTATCTTGATTCCAAGCCAACCAGTCTTTGCTCTTTCTCCTTAATACTGCACGCTTAGCGGAAAACCATAAATACCAATTCCATAGTCTTTGGTTTGACCCGACCGGGGCTCGAAACCACGATCTACCATACAAGCCATTACACCACCGATGCAGTTATTACTGCATTAGATTAAATCAAAATTTGTTCATAAAAAATAAATCTTACCCATTCTACAAGATTCACAAGGTATATTAACTTTCAATGCAAAAAAATACTTTTGAAAAAATCAACGACTTTATACTTTTAATATCGATTACTGTATTGGATCTGCATGTATTTGATTAATCAGAATGGTTGATAAAATATAAATCTTACCCATTCTACAAGATTGACAACACACCCACTTGTAGGTTGTAAAAGTACAGTACTTCTGAATGGAGCTCCATGGAAACCCAATTCTCTAAATGGTGTGTCAAATTCTACTTCCTGTTTGGTAATAATTTCCACCTTCTCACAGAATCCTTTAAACGCTGACTTTAACTTTTGTCTGTATTCTCGTTCAGCCTACAATAAGATTCAGAAATCATTGATTAAGGTTTGGTTTGGGTTTATGGTGTTTAATGCCACTTTCAACAATATTTCAGTTATATCTTGGCGGTGAGTTTTATTGGTGGAGGAAACTGGAGAACCCAGAGAAAACCACCGACCTGTCGCAAGTCACTGACAAACTTTATCACTTTTTCAAACTTTAATGTTGTATCGAGTACACCTCGCTATGAACGGGGTTCGAACTCACAAATTTAATGGTGATAGGTACTGATTGCACAGGTAGCTGTAAATCCAACTACCATACTATAACGACCACGACGGCCCCCATTGATAAAACATGGTGTATTGATATTTTACCATTTTAGATATTAGAGATTATGGGTATTTAATGCCACTTTCATCTGTAGTTTCATATATGAACAAGTATCCCGTAAAATGAAAAGGTTCTAGCTTGAAAACTTTTAAAACAGGTTGGGCTAACAAAACATGTACCCTATATGCAGACGAACAGGAGTAAAAGAATATTCATTCTATATCGATATTTTCTGTCATCTTAAAATCTTTCTGTAAGACCCAAAATATAACTAGAAAAGAAGTATGCCCCCCGCTTGATAAATATGGACAAAGTTGTTTTGTTAGGAGTGATTTAAAAAAAATGAAGTGTGTCTGTAACACAAATGATGTGCCTGACCATCAAAATCCTGTGGACATGCACACCTCCATTATGTGTATAAACATCATACAAAATATTAAAGCTGTAGCTCCAACACTGTAGGAGGAGATAGCCGGACAAACCATGTATCTATATCCGGACGGATGAACAAAATGACTATTTTGAGAATATTTGATGAAAATCAAAATTTTGTGGACATGCACACCTCCATTATGTGTATAAACAGCATACAAAATATTAAAGCTGTAGCTCCAAAACTGTAGGAGATAGCCGGACAAACCATGTATCTGCTCAAGGAAACATGCTCAAAGGACTGAAAATTACACTTCTTATGGTGATTTTTCTCTCCAAAGTCTATGCACAGAGGATTTTCTTGGCCAAAAAAGAGAGTACATAATGCACCAGAACAAAAAACACAGAAACATTTTAGAGGGTCATACTATTTAAAGAGCATCCCTACAATTCTCAGAAAGGTATTGAAATATGAAAAGCTAATAAACACAGATAATGATAGATGCAAAGTGATACCTCACACAGACCTTTATAAGTGTCCCAAGTAAGCTAAAAACTTGCCTGTTCTGCATGTAAATCATCACGGTCATGCATGTGTTGATGTTTCCCCAAATCTGTTGTTATTTCACCAACTTCTGTATAAAATTGTACATCGACATGCTTCTTCTTACCAAATAAAATAGCATGCTGAAATACAAAAAAAAAAAAAAAATATTCTTATTGGAAGAAAGAATTGACATTCTACGTTTCTTCAATAATAAAAACGTAGATATCAAATTTAATACTTGTATATAATAAAATGACCATTTCTCTAATATAAGGCTAGAACAACTGTACACGTCATCCTTACCATAACTAGTAGTGCCCAGGTTATTTCAGTTATATCATGGCAGTCAGTTTTATTGGTGGAGGAAACCGGAGTGCAAAGGGAAAACCACTGACCAGCCACAAGTCACTGACAACGTTAGTGTTGATGGACATTGATTGCATAGACAGTTATAAATCCAACTACCATCAATCACCGCCACGACGGTCCCCGATTTGATTTTGGAACTGTTCCGACAATGTGCTATTTTTTTGTACTTCATTTTCTTATTTGCCATCTCAAACCTTACCTTTAAATGAAAATGTAGCAATATAATCATTTCTCCGTCACACGGCTGGAAGAATGCATGTTTTATATTGTTGTATAGTATATCTACTTTATCACCTCTCACTGATGTAAATCTGAAGCCTAAAAATATATATATTTTCACAATATTAAATAATGTCAAATATTGAAAGAATATTATGTAATTCAGCTATCAGACAGGGTATATAATGTGACATTGATTCCCGGCTTAGATATATTCTCTGATGTGCAGCCGAAGGGAATATATGACCAAAGCCTGGATTGCACAGGTAGTTGTAAATCCAACTACCATACGACCAAGATGGCCCCTTACACACCTTGTAGTATATTGAAATAAGATCTAAACTGTCGTGTCAGCCATTAAACTTTTGAGTACAATTTTCATACTCAAAATCTAAAATCATTCCATTAGAATGCTGTATATATTTGAAATGATGTTCTGATTAGATATTTTTCGAGTGCGAGTACAAAACTTGTACTGGAATGTCTTTTGACAATAATAAATCCAGATATAAATCAAAGCACTGTCAGCACCAATGGACATTAGAGTTCCTTAGCGCCAGAGACAGGGATCGAATTTAATAGGAAATACTTGCTAAATGCGAGTAAAAATTAAATTTAGCGAGTAAAAGCCAAAGAGAACTCGTAGTTGTAAAAAACATTTAAGTCACTGTGACTGTTAAATTTACGTCTAATAGGCGCTTTATTTTTTTTATCCATGCAGTTATAGCGTTCGTATGACATTCAACTGCATTACGCTTTCATGACCTTCATTAATCAACAAAAAAGAGAAGACAAATGATGACAGACAATAAAGACTCCAATAATAACAATAAATGTGTAAGTGTTACGGTGTCTGTGAAAACTGTTAAAAAACTAGATGTGTCGGAACGACACGAATGTCCCCGCCGTCAATATCAAGGAGGCTCGCAAATGTTTCAATAGTGAAATAAAGTGGTGACAACTGAATATTTGGCTAAAGTTAACAGTCCAAGGTGCATAAATTAGCCCAAATTCATTCAATCGCAACGAAATTCAAACTTGATCAGTAACTCATCATTATACATTCACATACCAAAAATCAAGTCAATATCTCAAATCATAGTGAAAAAAAAGTGGCGACAACAAAATATTTGGCCAAATTTGAAAGTCCAAGGCCCATAACTCAGCCACAAATCATTGGACCAGAACGAAATGTAATCTTGATCTGTAACTCATCACTATACACTCTTATACCAAAATCAAGTCAATATCTCCAAGCATAGCGAAAAAAAGTGGTGACAACTAAATATTTGGCCAAATTTCAAAGTTCAAGGGCCATAACTCGGCCAAAAATCATTGGACCGGAATGAAATGTAAACTTGATCTGTAACTTATCATTATACACCCACACACCAAATATCAAGTCATTATCTCAAAGCATAGTGAAAAAAAGTGGTGACAACTTTTATTTCGGAATTACGGAATGACGGACATGAGTAACACTATATGTCCCGGCCACTTAGTGGCGGGGACGTAAAAAAATGGGAAAAGGCTTTACAAACGTTTTACAATTTGACACCCGGGTTGACCTTTCTGTAAATACTGATTGGATGCCTGTGATGTTTAAAATAAACATATAACCAGAGACGATTTGCATATTATAATAAATATAAATGTCTCAATGTGATCAATTTTTGTTGGAAGATTTACGTTTTAATTTGAAGTTTTAAGCAGGAAGTACATTGATGATCTAAAATAAATTATCTTGGGCTAACTAATATGTGAATTTGTGCAGCTGAAGCAAATAAAAATTCAAATGTCCTTTAGTATAATAAATAAGGGAACAACCATTTCTTTTTAATATGGGACAATTTGAAGAAGAAAAACGGGCTCAAAATTTAAAATGAAGTAACAAATATTAGGATGGAAATATTTTATTTATGATGCTCTTTTGAGATCTGATTTCTTGCCTAAATTCTAATATATTCTTGCCAGATGTGCCTAATCAATGTTATAATGTCCAATAACCATTAAATGTTAGCTAGTAGTAATTTAATTTAGCTAGTGGAAAAAAAGTTAAATTCGATCCCTGCAGATATAAAAATACTTTACCATTTGTATGTGCTTCCAGAGTTCCAGAGATTCGCTTGGACACAATATTTGGTCTGATATATAGATCTTTCAGTTTTGGATTTCCTCGGTTTGGATTCATGACGAGAGTATCTTGCTTAACAATACCCTGAAATGGACAATATCACCTGTCAATTATAAACGATACCCTGAAATGGACAATATCACCTGTCATTTATAAACGATAACCTGAAATGGACAATATCACCTGTCAATTATAAGCGATATCCTGAAATGGACAGTATCACCTGTCAATTATAAACAATACCCTGAAATGGACAGTATCATCTGTCAATTATAAACGATACTCTGAAATGGACAATATCACATGTCAATTATAAACGATACCCTAAAATGGACAGTATCAACTGTCAATTATAAACGATATCGTGAAATGGACAATATGACCTGTCAATTATAAATAATACCCTAAAATGGACAATATCACCTGTCAATTATAAACGATACCCTGAAATGGACAGTATCAACTAAATTTTAACTTTGAAAGAGGACCAACCATACAATTGTCATTTTTTTAAATAATAAATTGGCCTATAAGGTTTCATAATTTTGCTTTGTCATGAAAAGTATAAGCTTGCATAATTGATATATCTTATCAGGCCAGATTTCAGATGTACTGAGATAGTAAAATACTACTAAATTGTCACTCACTAAAGGTCATCCCTCTTATAATGAAAGGTACTCCTCCCTCAAACATAGGTGACCGTAGCCGATTTTGGCTATTCTGTTTAGGCCCAAAGATTTTAAAATTATTTGGCTTTGAGCGTACCTGATGAAAGTTATTCTAGAAACGTGTCACATGCACTAAATTTGATATCTATGTTTTTACTGCATTGCAGAAGTGGTGGGATTATAAAGAGGGGACTACTGTAATCAGGGATTATAAAAGTGAGACTACTGTAATCAGGGATTATAAAGGGGAGACTACTGTAATCAGGGATTATAAAGGGGAGACTACTGTAATCAGGGATTATAAAAGTGAGACTACTGTAATCAGGGATTATAAAGGGGAGACTACTGTAATCAGGGATTATAAAGAGGAGACTACTGTAATCAGGGATTATAAAGGGGAGACTACTGTAATCAGGGATAATAAAAGTGAGACTATTGTAATCAGGGATTATAAAGGGGAGACTACTGTAATCAGGGATCATAAAAGTGAGACTACTGTAATCAGGGATTATAAGTGAGACTACTGTAATCAGGGATTATAAAGGGGAGACTACTGTAATCAGAGATTATAAAAGTGAGACTACTGTAATCAGGGATTATAAAAGTGAGACTACTGTAATCAGGGATTATAAAAGTGAGACTACTGTAATCAGGGATCATAAAAGTGAGACTACTGTAATCAGGGATTATAAAAGTGAGACTACTGTAATCAGGGATCATAAAAGTGAGACTACTGTAATCAGGGATTATAAAAGTGAGACTACTGTAATCAGGGATTATAAAAGTGAGACTACTGTAATCAGGGATTATAAAGGGGAGACTACTGTAATCAGGGATTATAAAAGTGAGACTACTGTAATCAGGGATTATAAAAGTGAGACTACTGTAATCAGGGATTATAAAAGTGAGACTACTGTAATCAGGGATCATAAAAGTGAGACTACTGTAATCAGGGATTATAAAAGTGAGACTACTGTAATCAGGGATCATAAAAGTGAGACTACTGTAATCAGGGATTATAAAAGTGAGACTACTGTAATCAGGGATTATAAAAGTGAGACTACTGTAATCAGGGATTATAAAGGGGAGACTACTGTAATCAGGGATTATAAAAGTGAGACTACTGTAATCAGGGATCATAAAAGTGAGACTACTGTAATCAGGGATTATAAGTGAGACTACTGTAATCAGGGATTATAAAGGGGAGACTACTGTAATCAGAGATTATAAAAGTGAGACTACTGTAATCAGGGATTATAAAAGTGAGACTACTGTAATCAGGGATTATAAAAGTGAGACTACTGTAATCAGGGATCATAAAAGTGAGACTACTGTAATCAGGGATTATAAAAGTGAGACTACTGTAATCAGGGATCATAAAAGTGAGACTACTGTAATCAGGGATTATAAAAGTGAGACTACTGTAATCAGGGATTATAAAAGTGAGACTACTGTAATCAGGGATTATAAAGGGGAGACTACTGTAATCAGGGATTATAAAAGTGAGACTACTGTAATCAGGGATTATAAAGGGGAGACTACTGTAATCAGGGATTATAAAGGGGAGACTACTGTAATCAGGGATTATAAAGGGGAGACTACTGTAATCAGGGATTATAAAAGTAGGACTACTGTAATCAGGGATTATAAAAGTGAGACTACTGTAATCAGGGATTATAAAAGTGAGATTACAAAAGTGAGACTACTGTAATCAGGGATTATAAAAGTGAGACTACTGTAATCAGGGATTATAAAGGGGAGACTACTGTAATCAGGGATTATAAAGGGGAGACTACTTTAATCAGGGATTATAAAAGTGAGACTACTGTAATCAGGGATTATAAAAGTGAGACTACTGTAATCAGGGATTATAAAGGGGAGACTACTGTAACCAGGGATTATAAAGGGGAGACTACTGTAATCAGGGATTATAAAAGTGAGACTACTGTAATCAGGGAGTATAAAGGGGAGACTACTGTAATCAGGAATTATAAAGGGGAGACTACTGTAATCAGGGATTATAAAGGGGAGACTACTGTAATCAGGGATCATAAAAGTGAGACTACTGTAATCAGGGATTATAAGTGAGACTACTGTAATCAGGGATTATAAAGGGGAGACTACTGTAATCAGGGATTATAAAAGTGAGACTACTGTAATCAGGGATTATAAAAGTGAGACTACTGTAATCAGGGATTATAAAGGGGAGACTACTGTAATCAGGGATTATAAAGGGGAGACTACTGTAATCAGGGATTATAAAGGGGAGACTACTGTAATCAGGGATTATAAAAGTGAGACTACTGTAATCAGGGATTATAAAGGGGAGACTACTGTAATCAGGGATTATAAAGGGGAGACTACTGTAATCAGGGATTATAAAGGGGAGACTACTGTAATCAGGGATTATAAAAGTGAGACTACTGTAATCAGGGATTATAAAGGGGAGACTACTGTAATCAGGGATTATAAAGGGGAGACTACTGTAATCAGGGATTATAAAAGTGAGACTACTGTAATCAGGGATTATAAAGGGGAGACTACTGTATCAGGGATCATAAAAGTGAGACTACTGTAATCAGGGATTATAAGTGAGACTACTGTAATCAGGAATTATAAAGGGGAGACTACTGTAATCAGGGATTATAAAAGTGAGACTACTGTAATCAGGGATTATAAAGGGGAGACTACTGTAATCAGGGATTATAAAAGTGAGACTACTGTAATCAGGGATTATAAAGGGGAGACTACTGTGATCAGGGATTATAAAGGGGAGACTACTGTAATCAGGGATTATAAAGGGGAGACTACTGTAATCAGGGATTATAAAAGTGAGACTACTGTAATCAGGGATTATAAAAGTGAGACTACTGTAATCAGGGATTATAAAAGTGAGATTACAAAAGTGAGACTACTGTAATCGGGGATTATAAAAGTGAGACTACTGTAATCAGGGATTATAAAAGTGAGACTACTGTAATCAGGGATTATAAGTGAGACTACTGTAATCAGGGATTATAAAGGGGAGACTACTGTAACCAGGGATTATAAAGGGGAGACTACTGTAATCAGGGATTATAAAAGTGAGACTACTGTAATCAGGGAGTATAAAGGGGAGACTACTGTAATCAGGAATTATAAAGGGGAGACTACTGTAATCAGGGATTATAAAGGGGAGACTACTGTAATCAGGGATCATAAAAGTGAGACTACTGTAATCAGGGATTATAAGTGAGACTACTGTAATCAGGGATTATAAAGGGGAGACTACTGTAACCAGGGATTATAAAGGGGAGACTACTGTAATCAGGGATTATAAAAGTGAGACTACTGTAATCAGGGAGTATAAAGGGGAGACTACTGTAATCAGGAATTATAAAGGGGAGACTACTGTAATCAGGGATTATAAAGGGGAGACTACTGTAATCAGGGATCATAAAAGTGAGACTACTGTAATCAGGGATTATAAGTGAGACTACTGTAATCAGGGATTATAAAGGGGAGACTACTGTAATCAGGGATTATAAAAGTGAGACTACTGTAATCAGGGATTATAAAAGTGAGACTACTGTAATCAGGGATTATAAAGGGGAGACTACTGCAATCAGGGATTATAAAGGGGAGACTACTGTAATCAGGGATTATAAAGGGGAGACTACTGTAATCAGGGATTATAAAAGTGAGACTACTGTAATCAGGGATTATAAAGGGGAGACTACTGTAATCAGGGATTATAAAGGGGAGACTACTGTAATCAGGGATTATAAAGGGGAGACTACTGTAATCAGGGATTATAAAAGTGAGACTACTGTAATCAGGGATTATAAAGGGGAGACTACTGTAATCAGGGATTATAAAGGGGAGACTACTGTAATCAGGGATTATAAAAGTGACACTACTGTAATCAGGGATTATAAAGGGGAGACTACTGTATCAGGGATCATAAAAGTGAGACTACTGTAATCAGGGATTATAAGTGAGACTACTGTAATCAGGAATTATAAAGGGGAGACTACTGTAATCAGGGATTATAAAAGTGAGACTACTGTAATCAGGGATTATAAAGGGGAGACTACTGTAATCAGGGATTATAAAAGTGAGACTACTGTAATCAGGGATTATAAAGGGGAGACTACTGTAATCAGGGATTATAAAGGGGAGACTACTGTAATCAGGGATTATAAAGGGGAGACTACTGTAATCAGGGATTATAAAAGTGAGACTACTGTAATCAGGGATTATAAAAGTGAGACTACTGTAATCAGGGATTATAAAAGTGAGATTACAAAAGTGAGACTACTGTAATCAGGGATTATAAAAGTGAGACTACTGTAATCAGGGATTATAAAGGGGAGACTACTGTAATCAGGGATTATAAAGGGGAGACTACTTTAATCAGGGATTATAAAAGTGAGACTACTGTAATCAGGGATTATAAAAGTGAGACTACTGTAATCAGGGATTATAAGTGAGACTACTGTAATCAGGGATTATAAAGGGGAGACTACTGTAACCAGGGATTATAAAGGGGAGACTACTGTAATCAGGGATTATAAAAGTGAGACTACTGTAATCAGGGAGTATAAAGGGGAGACTACTGTAATCAGGAATTATAAAGGGGAGACTACTGTAATCAGGGATTATAAAGGGGAGACTACTGTAATCAGGGATCATAAAAGTGAGACTACTGTAATCAGGGATTATAAGTGAGACTACTGTAATCAGGGATTATAAAGGGGAGACTACTGTAATCAGGGATTATAAAAGTGAGACTACTGTAATCAGGGATTATAAAAGTGAGACTACTGTAATCAGGGATTATAAAGGGGAGACTACTGTAATCAGGGATTATAAAGGGGAGACTACTGTAATCAGGGATTATAAAGGGGAGACTACTGTAATCAGGGATTATAAAAGTGAGACTACTGTAATCAGGGATTATAAAGGGGAGACTACTGTAATCAGGGATTATAAAGGGGAGACTACTGTAATCAGGGATTATAAAGGGGAGACTACTGTAATCAGGGATTTTAAAAGTGAGACTACTGTAATCAGGGATTATAAAGGGGAGACTACTGTAATCAGGGATTATAAAGGGGAGACTACTGTAATCAGGGATTATAAAAGTGAGACTACTGTAATCAGGGATTATAAAGGGGAGACTACTGTATCAGGGATCATAAAAGTGAGACTACTGTAATCAGGGATTATAAGTAAGACTACTGTAATCAGGAATTATAAAGGGGAGACTACTGTAATCAGGGATTATAAAAGTGAGACTACTGTAATCAGGGATTATAAAGGGGAGACTACTGTAATCAGGGATTATAAAGGGGAGACTACTGTAATCAGGGATTATAAAAGTGAGACTACTGTAATCAGGGATTATAAAGGGGAGACTACTGTAATCAGGGATTATAAAGGGGAGACTACTGTAATCAGGGATCATAAAAGTGAGACTACTGTAATCAGGGATTATAAAAGTGAGACTACTGTAATCAGGGATTATAAAAGTGAGACTACTGTAATCAGGGAATAAAAGTGAGACTACTGTAATCAGGGATTATAAAGTGGAGACTACTGTAATCAGGGATTATAAAAGTGAGACTACTGTAATCAGGGATTATAAAAGTGAGACTACTGTAATCAGGGATTATAAAAGTGAGACTACTGTAATCAGGGATTATAAAAGTGAGACTACTGTAATCAGGGATTATAAAAGTGAGACTACTGTAATCAGGGATTATAAAAGTGAGACTACTGTAATCAGGGATTATAAAAGTGAGACTACTGTAATCAGGGATTATAAAAGTGAGACTATTGTAATCAGGGATTATAAAGGGGAGACTACTTTAATCAGGGATTATAAAAGTGAGACTACTGTAATCAGGGATTATAAAAGTGAGACTACTGTAATCAGGGATTATAAGTGAGACTACTGTAATCAGGGATTATAAAGAGGAGACTACTGTAATCAGGGATTATAAAAGTGAGACTACTGTAATCAGGGATTATAAAGGGGAGACTACTGTAATCAGGGATTATAAAAGTGAGACTACTGTAATCAGGGATTATAAAAGTGAGACTACTGTAATCAGGGATTATAAAAGTGAGACTACTGTAATCAGGGATTATAAGTGAGACTACTGTAATCAGGGATCATAAAAGTGAGACTACTGTAATCAGGGATTATAAAGGGGAGACTACTGTAATCAGGGATTATAAAAGTGAGACTACTGTAATCGGGGATTATAAAAGTGAGACTACTGTAATCAGGGATTATAAAGGGGAGACTACTGTAATCAGGGATTATAAAGGGGAGACTACTGTAATCAGGGATTATAAAAGTGAGACTACTGTAATCAGGGATTATAAAGGGGAGACTACTGTAATCAGGGATTACAACTACACAAAGATATTTAACTTTACCTCTTTCTCTCTTTCTTCTGCTTCTCTAGTTTTAAATTTCTTTTGTACTTCTTTGATTAGCCTGAACGCTGTGTTTAAATTTGATGATGGAGCTGATATTTCTCCAGGCTCTTTGGTATTAGAACTTCTGTATGTACTATAACAGATAAAGCATTTTATACCATACTTGTCAGTCCTCACGATGAGCACCGGTCCTCTAGCCCAAGACCAGTAAAACTTTGCTTGGACCAGTAAATTTTTCAGTTTTTATTTAGAACTACATTTTTTGGTATATAAAAATAAATGCAAGAATTTGATTCAACCAAGATTGTTTGTTCATAATTTTATAAAATAAAAGATAAATGAGGTTGTGCGTTCATTTTTGGAGCTTATACAATATATTATGGCAGTTTCGATTGTTTTCTCCTCTCACTCTGGTTTCTTCTATTAAATCAAAACTGATGGACATATGGAATATTGTTGAAATTGGTGATGAACACTCATAGCCCATATACAATGCATAATTATTTCAACAAAGATTTCTGGTCTTACAGAACTGCTTAGCCTTCAGGCCAACCCGAGTTGACCCCTGTTTTTTAATGGGTTTGTGTTGCTCAATCTTTAGTTATCTGTGTAGTGTTTTGTAATTTTTTGTCCTTCAATTATTACATCTGATTACCCTTTTGTTATCTTCAAACTTTCCTGCACAAGTTTCATAATCATACTCAAAAATCTTCCAATGAGAACACAATATAGAGCAAAGTGTTCTGATTGGCTGTTATTTCAGTATGAGTACACAGATAGCAGTCGAAAGTTTGATGACCGTAATCTCTTGCGTTTATTAGGGATATATACTTAGCTAGGTGAACAGTTACATTTGGTGTTTAGGCAATATGATATTATATAGGGTGGGCCAAAAGTAGACTTACAGTTGCTTCACTATTTGTTTCACGTTTTAGATCTAATTTATTCAAATCATAATTCCAAACCAGTATTCCATATCCCTTATTCACATTTTGGAAATGTTATTAAGCTATTTCCTCCTAATGTGCAAGCTGAAATTAAAACCATACCGACCACGACTGGTACATGGTCTTTTGGAGGACGACCCAGATCGCCGATTGCAATTCTACGAAATGGTGCGTGACCAAATCGCTATGGAGCAGCCAGACCTTCTGGATAAGATCATCTGGTCAGATGAGGCTTGCTTCAAATTGTCAGGTCATGTGAACAGGCATAACTGCATGTACTGGGCTGATGAAAATCCTCATTTTACCATCATGTCTCAACTGAACCAGCCTGGTGTCACAGTGTGGGGTGCATTGTCCAGCGAAGGTGTTGTCGGAACAGTTTTCTTTGATGGAACTGTGGATGGGTGAATTACCTAGAAATGCTTCGTGACGTGGTAGTGCCACAGCTCAGAACCAGAGCTAACTTCACCGAACTGTTCTTTCAGTAAGATGGAGCACCTCCCCATTATGCTTTGGCAGTAAGGGACTACCTTAACCAAACTTTTCCACAGCAATTGTTCGGAAGAAGGGGCAGTATCGAATGGCCACCACATTCACCTGACCTAACACCAATGGAATTCTTTTTTTGGGGTGTAGTAAAGAACAAGGTTTATGAGAGAAATCCCCACACAGTAGACGAATTAAAAGAGTACATCTCAGAAGCATTTATTGAAATTGATGCAGATCAGGATTTGTGTCGTGCCGTGTGTCATAATGTTCTGGAAAGGTTCGAGGAATGTTGCAATGTTGAAGGAGGACATTTTGAGCACTTAAAGAGATTAAACTGTGCTAAAAAAATGTAAGTAAAGTGTTAAACAAATGTACATTAACAGTAATGAACAAATATGATTGTAACAAATAAATATAAATGTAATAAAATGTTTAAAAAAAATGTAAAGTGCATACCTACTAAATGTAAGCCTACCTTTGGCCCACCCTGTATATAAACTCATACCAGGAGTATATGCATCTTAGCAAAACAAACAATCACAATACTTCTGGTCTTAAAAACTTTTAATTTGGAATTAAGTCAGCATGTTTCACTCACATTAAAAACCATATTGTTCAGTGAAAAACTCCAGACTAATTTTTTCTTCTTCGTGAAATCGAGATATGTTGCAACTTTCAGTAAACAACCATACTGAAGCCTTCGTCTTTCACAACGTTAGTTGGTTTATGGTGCTGCCACTTTCAACAATATTTCAGGTGGAGGAAACCAGAGTACCCGGAGAAAACCACTGACCTGTCTCAGGTCACTGACAAACTTCATTACATAATGTTGTATCGAGTACACCTCCCAATGAACGGGATTCAAACTCACAACTTTAGTGGTGATAAGCACTAATTGCACAGGTTGCTGTAAATCCAACTACCATACGATCACGACCACAACAGCCCCTCCTTTACACTAGGGTTCTCAGGTGTATAACCTTATACCCACTCACTCGAGTATTGTTTCATACTCACATTTCTTTTAGGAAGGTAGCATCTGGTTGGGGGAATGTGTTGCCTTCATTTCTACCAAGAGCAGATCCAGGATGATAAAAGTTGATACGTAGATATGTGTAATCTCCCTCTATAGACTGACTTATGTTCTAAAATAAACATTTCAATAATATAGTCTAAACATCTGGAGATAATAGATATTAGTAGTCTTCCCGTAACCCACTTGATCGAAGCACGCGACAAGAAAAACTGGATTCGGACAAGTGAAAATTATGAAAGAATTTGTTTGAATAAATAGACAATTTTTCTAAATTTGGCAATCGGGCAAGTAGGTAAAAAAAATTAAAGCAAAGACTGTTAGTATTATTACATGCAAACATGTCACTCCACTAGGACACATTATCATGATTTCGAGGCCAATCAGTCTTGGCTTTTACTCGTTAATGCTTCATTAGCAGAGAAGCAGCAAATCCCAATTTTATAATCAAACGCTTCACCCGACTGGGGCTGGAACCAACAAATCTACCATACTTAAGGCAAACATGCTAACAATTACACCACAGATGTGATTTTTATGTTATTAGAATAAAACTACAGTAATTCAGAACCTTTAATTTGGACAATTTTTTTCTTTCATTTCAAAAGGACATAAATTTTGTACGACTACAAAGTTAAACTCAAAATTGAACAGTATTTTACCTTAATTAGCATAATACAAAAGTAAAAATAATGACACTCAAGAAAAACATGTCTTGTTAAAATGAAAAGACAATTATTTTCCTGAGACAATAATTAGCCATTGCAGCATTAATCCTTTTTTATCGACAAATTGGACATTTTCTCTTTGATGTGTGCCACTGATAAAGTCTCGATCACTGAACTGACCTTGATCCACAAAAATATTAGGTCAGTTTATTCGTCAATCTGATATAAAATATATTATGATGTCACCGACAACAATAGGTCAGTTCTGAAGACCTCCAGACATTTTCAAAAATATCCCAGCTCGCCCTATCGGACTCATTCGGAAATTAGCGATAATGTCTGTCTCGACCTTCAAAATTGCTGTTATACTATATATAAATACAAACCTTAATAGTTGCAATATGAAATGGTGTAGGTATTCCAAACAATGGTAAGATTACAGTCTCATACTTCCTGTCTGTAATAGAAGATTAATACATTCTTTTAAGAGATCTGGAAATTTACCTTATATACAGTGTATCATGACATCATGTTTTATTGGCATATTTTTGTTAGCAATACATCCTGACCACTGTGAAAATGACTGGATTACAGTGACACATATCTAATTTTAGACTTACTAATTACCATTTGTAATTAGTATATACAGTCAAACCTGCCCAAGCAGTCACCTGTAGTAAGAGGTCACCTTTTCTTGTCCTGCTAAAGAAAATTTGAATTGAATTGAACCTCTTTTAAGTGGTCACCTGTCTTATAAGGCCACATTTTCTTTGACCCAAAGGTGACCTCTTAACACAGGTTTCCAAACATGCCTTAAAGGATACCTTTATATAACAAATTAATGTCTATAAAGGACAGCCTCATATTTGATTAATTAATATTAAAAGCATAAATTAATCGATTCACTTTCTCAAAATATTAATTAAATGATCACCAAAAGAAGAAAACAGAAGTTCAACACTACTTAAAAAAAAAAAAAAAAAAAAAGAAAAAAAAAAAAGAAAAAAAAAAAAAGAGCATCATATCGTTCGCATTGTAAGCGGCCTCAACGTATCGTGAACCGAACCGTCCCCAAAATAATTTGCGATTTCGTTACATACGGTAAATCATTTCCCCCTTAATATAAAGGGCACATTTTCAGGTTCCCTTGAGTGCCCTTTATGTACAGATTTGACTGTATATGCTTCTGCAGTCATGTATACAATATTAGGTGCCCCCGAGTGATGAAGTGCTTAAAATCGTAGACCTCTAACCACAAGCCTTAAACTACTAACATAGATTCGTGCTCCCAGGTACCCAGTTCAAGTGTTACGGTTTCCAGACATTACTAATGACTAGCGGATTTTATCCGGTAAGATCATTCTAACTGCTCAAACTTTCACCCCAATTACGTTTGATACACCATATTGCTGAAAAATTGCTGAAAGTGATAACCAATAATAACAATTATAAATCCTTAACCATACTCACCCTGACTAAACTATTTTTATTTATATAAAATTCAAAATACACACAAAATAAATCTTAGTACATAACATACAGCTTTACGTCTATTCAAAGAAGGAGCTACTCGCCCTATAATTTTGGTTTAAAAAATGGAATTAAAACTTAAAACCACTCATCCAGTCAATGGGATAAAAATATTTAAAACTGAAACAGCTCATCCAGTCAATGGTGTCTAACAGAATTAAAATTGATTGAAACCACTTATCCACTGTCAATAGAATCTAAAAGGAACTGAAACTTGTTCACTGGAAATAGGGTCTTATAACAGTCATTCCCAAGGTCCGTCGGACATGTGGCAATGTCCTGTAAAAATTGGTTTGGTCCAGTAAAATGTTATTCATTACTGGACTAAATGACTAGTAGGAATCTGAGCACCTCCTCTCTGCATAGTATGTGAATGTCCTGTAAACTTGATGCTGGGTCCAGTAATTCGTACTTTACTGGACCGAATGTCCATTCAACTTCAATATACCATGGGAAACACTGGGTCTATAGGTATTAAAGTTGAATCCACTGAAAAATTCTAGTAGCATAATTACAGAGTAACTACTAAATATACAGTGGAACTTGTGCACTCTGACACCCGAGTTTTCTGACATCCTGTGACATCCGACAAAAATGTATGTTCCCAACGTGTTTCTGTTAACTAAAATAAAACCTGAGTATTCCAACATCCTGTACAATCCGACACATTTCCCTACTTCCTTGGTGTGTCATATTAGATAGGTCCCACTCTACGCCTTTTTTTCAATAACTTACCGACATACAACTGTAAATCTCTTACTTCAGATTCATGTGGTATATGTGATAAGCTTTTGTATGAAATGTTAGACTTCCGTACTCTGAAAATGGAAGAAAAAATAATTTTATGATGCTTACAATTGAATCCACCATACCATAGAATATCTCTCCCTAACTTACAATTAAAATGGTTACTATAATAGAATTCAAATTTGTGTGTATGTGTAATAGTGTTGTTCTCATCATCGTAATAACAAATACATGGAAACCTGTCTAAACCGAAAACCTGCCTAAACCAAACAGACTTTACAGTCCCATCTACTAAATGTCTATGTAATTTGAACCTGTGTAAACCAAACTCCTGTCTAAACTGAGCAAATTCTTCAGTCCAAAGGGGGTTCGGCTTAGACATGTTTTACTCTATAATAAAACTATTTTCAGTTATTTTCTTATAATGAAAAACTTTTTTCTAGCAGATTCCCAACACTAAAGTGTAATATCAGAAGCTAATTTTATTCAGATTCTACAAATAACTGAATAAGAAAAGTGACATTCATAAAAGAAATGCAACACAAAATATTAGAAATTATTCCTGCTTTTTTATTCAATGGTAGTAATTTCACTCACTTCTTATCCTCTTTTCCTGTTGTCATTCCTTTCAACCTTTCTAAAGCTTCTTCTTTCAATCTTTCCCTCAATTCATGTTGATGTCTTTGTCGTTTTTCCTCTGCCGTCATGTCCATCTGAAGCAAAAAAAAAAAATATATAAAAAATACTTGAACATAGATACCAAAATAATATCATAATTAACCTGTAATAATAGAAAATAATTCACTGAAAATGAATAGGTTTAGGTTTATGGTGTTTAAAGCCACTTTCAACAATATTTCAGCTATATCATGGAGTTCAGTTTTATTGTTGGAGGAAACCACCGACCTGCCATAAGTCACTGACAAACTTTATCACATGTTGTATCTTCTGAGCGTGATTCGAACTCACAACATTAGTGGTGATAGGTACTGATTGCATAGGTAGTTGTAAATCCAACTACCATATGATCACAACCATGATGGCCCCGCAAACAGAAAATCATAAAATCCTTCAAAAACAGACTATCACACTAACATAAAATGAAATGAATAGCTGTGCCATACAACTCTTTTGAATAGCTGTGCCATACAACTCTTTGAATATTTACAACAGAATATTTTTCATGGGATCAAGCCCCATAACTCTGGAAAGACAAAAATTAAAAAGACCCTCAGACCACCATTCCTAGTAATCTTGTACAGTTTGAAGAAAATTGGCCATGATAAACAAAGTAGTTTTAGCCTGTGACATGTTGATGCATGATGGATGGACGACAGCATACCATAATATGTCCCCTTCTCAAGACTGGCTTATTAAAATGAGTATCAAATATTTCATATTTTGTCCCCGCCCCCAAGATATCAACACATACCCTTGTTCTATAATCTAATACTACATTTTAAGCTTCCAAAACCAAGAAGTAAACTCTGCCCATGCAGTCACCTATATTAAATGGTCACCTTTTTATTGTCCTGTCATAGAACATTTCATATGAATTGAACCTCTATTAAGAGGTCACCTGTCTTATAAGGTCACTTTCTCTTTGTCCCAAAGGTGACCTCTTAATACAGGTTTGCCTGTACTTATTCTTGTTCTATTGTCTAATACTGCATTTCTGGCTCCCCACCCCATAAGAAGTCAAATACTTACTCTTGTTCTATTGTCTAATACTGCGTTTCTGGCTCCCCGGCCCATAATAACGTGTTCTTCGTCTTTTTCTTCTTCTTCGTCATCCTCGTCCTCATCTTTCAGGAAGATCCCAACGTGTTTGATTCTCTTCTTCTGTGTTGTCATCAGTGATGCTGAAGATCCCTGTTAAAAAGTATATACCCTAAATAAAAATATATGCTCTGCCCATGTTGTATAGTATATATATATATATACTACAGTGGAAGCTTGTTAGTGTCAATGTTAAAGAGAGAGACTGCAACCCTTCACAATATCAAAATACAGTCAAATCTGTCTTAAGTAGTCACTCATGAGGAATGTCAAAAGTGATCTCTAAAGAGAGGTGACCTCTTAAAAGAGGTTCAGTAAAAATGGACCAAAGTTGTCATCAAATGGATTGCCAAGCACTTTCACGGAACATAATACATGTAGTTATGGATGTAATTGAACATAAGTTATGTTGAATAATGTACATGGTGTATGCATTTTTTTCAGATATTCAATGTATAAATGTAATACAGGGGTTAAAAAATCCCCTAGCCCGACGCCCGGGGCTAGTAATTTCCACATTTGGGCTAGCTGAAATAATCAGCTGTATGCCCGACGGGCTAGTAAAAATATATATCGGATATTGACAAACTTGTCGATATTCGCGTATCTACTTATATTCATATATGTTATATGTTGTTTAATCAGCAGCAATGTTTTATTTATTCAACCGCTAACTTTTTGTCGAAATTGAGAGCAAAGAAGGTAGGAAAACTGCGTATTCTCGTCATAAAACAACTTCAACAAATGACGGCTTACCGGAAATTTCGAAAATGAAATACCGGAATTGGATTCCGGAACCGGGAACGACTATTTCCGGTTTTGCCGATAGTAAAAAAAATAATTAATTAATGCCGGCCGACTAGATTTTTTTGTCATGTGACCATAAACACACGTATTTTTTTGCTTGGCCTTACAGTGACCTGCACTGTGGAAAATAAATGAAAATAAAACGCAATACCAGATCTGAAAAGAAAGATAGTTAAACTAATATACATTGTACATGTTGTACAAGGGTTCAAGTTTGCAAGTCGGATTCATGAAATCACGGTATTGACCAGGACTAGTGGTTCATAGATTCGGGCTAGTAATATTTGGGAGTATGCTAGCCCTGGGCTAGTGAGGTGGTCCAAGATTTTTTAACCCCTGTAATAAATTTTCAAATTCTGTTTGTCAACAAAATTTAAAATATGCTTAGTTATTGTGTTTATTTAAGATATGACAATCATATGAACAACTGACAGTAGACTATGAGCAAAACATCAATTTAGCATATTATATTCATAATTACCTAAAGGACATCTATCCCTCCCCCCATTCCTTTTGAAATATTACTGTGCTGTGATTTAATGCCTTACAAATTGTAATACCTCATATTTGTGTAATCTTCAGCAGAAGAAATTTGCTCAAGGGTCCAACTATATATAGACTACAGCTAGGGAATGGAAATATAGCACAAATGTATATATTGACACTGTCAGTCAAAAACTGAAGAAAGTAAAGGGTGTCAGACCTCAAATCAGATTGCAACAATGGAATATTTTAAGCTACTGTAGTTCAGTTTATTTTTAAATGCATATGCATTAACGTTTACACGTGTCTGTATGTAAATAAACAGTTCGTTAGATCGTAATATTAACCCGGTGTCGAGTATAAAATACCAATGCGGATCGATAAAAATCTGAAGCGTCCCCGTGCATTTCAACGAATTTTGAATGGCCAACCTTTGCATATGGGTGATTTTCAAAAAAATGAAGACTTTTCATTTTCAGAGAATAATTTGAATATTAAATGATATGAAAGAAAGGTAAATATCTTAAAACAAGCACAATGGTAACAGTTATCTTCATGCAAAGTGTCATGGAGATTGCTCTTCCGGTTAAAAAGTTATCCTCTAAAAACTGGTCAAATTTGTCAGGAGTGTGACAAACTTTAAATTGTCTTAACTTACCTTGATGATAAAAAAAATAAAATAAAAAATATTTTAAAGAAAGATGGTATTCTATAATTTCGTACCATTTTACTTCAAATATCTAGATGTTTTGTGACCCTATGATTTTGCGACAAAAAATTATTCTATTTTTTAAATTAGTGTACATGAATAAATTTAACTTGGAAAATTGTACAAATGTCAAATTAAATCTTAATAGTTTTTCGTTGTTGAGACTAATTAGTTCAGAAAAGTCAAAATATGCTGTAAAAAAACATTAGTTATAATAATTTAGTAGTATTAGACTGGATGAATATGATAGTTGTAAAATTGGGCTTGCATAAGGAGAGACACAAAAAATGTCAGGAGTGTGACATTGTATCTTAGTTGTATAGTACTATGTTGTATGCTTTAATAGTTCACAATTTTCTTTATTTTCCAACAGCTCCAGACCCAATCAAAGAAAAAAGTTGGAAATAGCTCTGATATATGACATATCATAGCTAGGAAATCAAAATAACTAATGTCAGGAGTGTGACACTTTTAATAGGCATATCTTTTAAATAAAAAAATAAATAAACCATGCTTCTACAAACTTCCACAATGTTTTCAATTTAATTACATATAAACAATAAGTAATAATTATAGTATTTTTGTATATTGCAAGACACCTTTCTCATAATAAGTGATGATAAAGGGTTATATTTTCTTAAAACATGTCAAAATATGGATTTTTTCTAAATAAAAAATTGATGTATGTTGCTTTAGATAAACAGAATACTTACTTTAATATATCTTGCCTTTCATAAAACATTTTCATTCTTTTGATATAGCATTTTTGAAAATTTATCAATAATTTTTGATTCAACAGTAATATGTCACACTCCTGACATAAAAACATTAAATGTCGATTGCAATTGCAGTAGGAAGTTTTTTTGTAGAGTAAATTATTGAGAAACATGGGGAAACTAATTTGAAAACCACTAAAAAGTAATTTCATACTAAGAAAAGATGATCTATTACTAGTTTTAATAAATTTCAAATCCATTTTAACCATTTTTGACGAGATAAATTCCTAAAGGGCAAATAATTAGCACACTAATCATTAGAAAAAGCCAAAACATAATTTTGAATCTTCTTTTAATATTTACTGTTAACTGTAAGAAATATAACTTTTAGTTTGGAAAGAATAAGTTGGTTATATTATTTTCAGCTCAACAGGTTTATTTTCGAGAGGGAGCCAGGAGTGTGACAATTTTATTTAAGAAATAGATTATTTTGTAAGCATATAGCCTCCATAAAACTGCTTGTAATTGTCTTGGAGAATTATTTAATTTTCAATAAGCACTATACTCTTGAAAAGATGTATAAATGGTTGAAAATTGAGTTGTCATTTTTTATAATTATAATAGTATTACTTAGAATATGATAAAATATGATTGAAATAACATCATAACAATGCAAAAATGAAATATATTCAGGGGAAACCTTTTTTCAGTCAAAATAGATTATGTACTACTACTTAAAAAAGTTATTGTGACCAACAATGATTGCATTTAGCTTGATATTTGGTGTATTTATCTTTTAGAAAAATGTGTCAAGAGTGTGACAAAACATAAAAAAATGGACAGTATTTTCATTTGGTTACCTCTAGTTTATACCACCAATGATCAACTTAACTTAACTTTTGTTATATTTATTAGGCATATATAAATAATTGATTTACAACTATTAAGCCTCATTAGATCATATTTTTTATGCTTGTATGAAAACTTTAATTACCAGATTTTTTAAAATATACAGTAAAAATAGTGTTTCTTTGATATACTGAAACTGTTTTCTCATGATATATACAAAGTTTAGTACCAAAATAAGCCTATTTCATATCATTATCAAATGGAAATACATTTAGGTCTTTTACCATACCCAAAAGAAAATGATACCTCTGAGGAAGTAAGTCTGTATTTGTTATCATTTTAACACTTTGTTGCTAATAAAAGTTGGAAACATTTTTTTTGTCTTTATATATTGCACTGAGCAACTGAATCTGAAAAATATATCATATTGACATTATTTTACGACCAAAATTATGTCAATTTGTCCAATTTGAAATTTGACCCTCTATGTCACACAAAGTCTTCATTTTTTTGAAAATCACCCATATATGAACATATTAAATATGAGAGCTAGGATTTTATGCAACAGAAATGAGAAAATAATCAATCAAAAGTTCGTTCTGCTCAAAGTAGCTTCAGACAAAAAGTTTGGTCAACATTTCTCATAGCACAGAGTCGGATTTCGTTCACTTTCTAATGGGCCATTGTTGTTTGTTATTGAACGAAATTAAAGTTTCTTTAAAAACCGTAATGGATTACTTTTCAACAAAATCACCTTCAAAATACTTAACGGGAACGTTTCCCACTTTGCATTTTTTTATAGCTTCATGTTTCTAATTTAACGTTAAAATACGGCGTTGAAACATTTGGTCTCCGACAAACTTTTATTTTACCTGTTTTCATTATTTTAATGAGCCTTAATGAACACTGTTTACACCTATTCAATTGTTTATTAGGATCTCTTTTTATCTATGTTTATTTAACATTTAAATTACCAACTCAATTAGTTGTATTTCCCTTCGGCGATTATTTATTATCTTAAAAGTAACCGTATCACATGATCGATCATACACATTATGTCATGTGATAAGATGTCCAAAATGGCCGTTATTAGAAGACGATCTCACGATTCTCACATGAAATAGGTGACCGTTGAAAAGAGTTAAATTATATAGTAATATTAGTTGGGCGGGTCTCAAAGTAACCGTTAGACAGAGGTGACCGTTTATTTGAGGTGACCGGTAAGGCAGATTAGACTGTATTTGAGTTATCCCAGACCTTGTAGTCGTTAAACTTTTCAGTGCAATTTACATACGTCATGTACTCAAAAAAATCATCCAATCGATAGTGTTCTGATTGAAAGTTTTTTTTTTAAGTACAAGTATAAAAATTATACTCATAATATTTTTATCTGCAAGGCTGTGATGGGTTAGGTTGGAAACTACAACAAATGGACAAAAATGTTTTACTTCAAGGTATCCATTGAATCAACTAATAAAAGAGTTCGCTTGACTTCATTCCACAAACTCGTAGCTGAATTTTTTTTTTTTACATACATATATCAATAACAAGTTATGGAAATGGAACAGAATAAAAAAAATTTTTTTATCAGATACCTTAATAAGAAACTCGATTTAATAATTAATATTTTATAACAAAATCATAATCACATATCAAAATGCGTTCTTCTCATCATTTGCAATAGGGTGTAAACAAATTTAAGAGGTTTCATGAAGTGAACATGGCAAATCAGATATAAAGATGCCTTATCATTTTTTGGGGTGTTTTTTGATGAAAAACATTTATTTGAAGGAGATGTGTGATGTGCTTGCTGCAGGGCTCACCAAACCAGACGAAGGTGGGCAAAATTTTCGTCCTATATTGGCTTAAGTCGCCCTCCCTCGACTCCAAAGTGAAATTAAAGTCACCTTGTTTCTTTTTGGTGAAAAACATTTATTTGAAGGTGATGTGTTCGCTGTGCAACTTTCTGTCTTTCAGAATGACTCTCACAAAGATAGTCATACATTAATTTTTCATGATTTCTGAATGATTCTAGTATTGATCTTTGTCCATTCTTATCTGTTATAATATTATGTTAGCGCGAGTGATTGTTGTTTAACGCCAACTCATCATTTTTCAGATATATCATGGCGAAAACAAATAAATTTTTAATGAGATGATGATGAGGATCACTTTGTACTAGACCAACATGCTTAGTTAGATTTTTCTAGTGCTAACTCACTGAAACAACAGTGCAGATAAACATGTCGCCCCATTCAGACACATTATCCTGATTCCGAGCCGACCAGTCTTTTTTCTTTTTCCTTAATGCTGCATGCTTAGCAGAGAAACAACAAATACCAATTTTATAGTCTTTAGTTTGACCCGATCAGGACTCAAACCCATGATCTACCACACTTTAAGGCGAGAAAGTTCACCGATGCAGTTAACAAATACTGTGAAAATGATATAGTTGAGAATATTCTATCATGCTTTTTTTTTTATTCAATAACACATACCTCATTTGCCATCACAGTATCACCAATAAACAAGGCATATTTCTTGTCACCATCTTTTAGATCTGCAAATCCTATGTTAATATTGAATGTCATTCCTGAAATATCAAACAGAAACAGTATCATCTTTGGGCAAGAGGTCACATGAATATTTACCTTCTCACCTGTATTTAACATTAGCAGTAGTATATATATTTACAACATACGTACATTGTGTTTATCCTGCAATATCAACAAGTCCAAAACAACTGCCAAAAATGAAAATAGCTGAAATAAGTGTGGTTTAATGGTGTCAGTGCTTATACTGTTACCGTTTCTGTCACTTTACATCAATCAGGTACCAGAATGCTTTATTATATCTATGACTAAATAAACTGAAGTGTTTATTTAATTCCATTTAGTAGTACTCAAAATCACACAATTGCAGGATAAAATGAGTGAAAGGGAATTATTTTCAGAATTAGAGCAAAATTTAAAATGGTATTGAAATAATACAAACATTTTGTCAAGAAAACTGTAAAATAAATGCTATTTTTCATGTCGTATTTTCCCCCCATCTTATTTTCAAATTATTTACGGTTACAAAAATAAAAATATACAAAAATCATAGCAGTTCATGTTTATTACACAGAAAGTTATTCAGCTCTTCACATACAGTTTCTGTTCTGATGAGGATCTTTGTTCCAGACACTTCACATGTACATTTATAGAAGATGGTTTTATTCTAGGGTGTAATGCGAGACATCCTTGCCATTTCTTTAGGGGCCGACATGGTCGTGATCGCATGGTAGTTGGATTTACAATTACCTGTGCTATCAGTGCACGTCACCACTAAAATTGTGAGTTTGAATCCTGCTGGTGGCGAGGTGTACATGATACATTTATGTTATATAGTTTATCAGTGACTTGCGGCAGGTTGGTGGTTTCTCCAGCTACTCCGGTTTCATCCACCAATAAAACTGACCGCCACAATATAACTGAAATATTGTTGAAAGTGGCGTTAAAAACCATAACCCTTACTATTTTTTATTGATAACCCCTCCTTTTTCTGGAGATTAATTGAATGAGATGTATATGTAATAAGAATAACTACATAATTACCTTTTTTGATTCGTAAGTTGTTCTTCACAGACAACAACAATGAGCCTTCTCTGAATTCTATACCCATAGCAAATCCTACACTTTTGGTCATTTTATCTAATAATTCTGGTCTTTGTTTCTTAACAGTACTCACAGCATGTTCATACACGGCATTCATTTTCTCACCTGAAACAACAGGTAAAATTAAACATTGTATGACGACTGTAAAATGAAGAACAGCAATAAAAGTACTGTTCCTTTACTTTAATTAAACATTATATGTCACTGTGAAATGAAGAACGGCAATAAAAGTGCTGTTCTTGTACTTTAATTTGTGTTTAAGTGTATAATTGGATAGTCTTTCTTGTTCATTTACACTTGTATCCTTTCTTACTAATAAATATAAAAACCAAAAGTTAATGTGAACAAATGCCTGGTATGTACATAAGTCAACTGGTTAAGCGGTTTCAGAGGAAAAGATTTAAATGTGATCTTTTATCAAAATATGCCTAATTTGCATAATCGGTATAAATCGGCTGAAAGAAAAATTTCACAGAAAAACTACTCATTTCCATGTAGCTGCAGTAAAAATTTGAGCTCATTTAGATTTATAATAAAGCAGCAATAGACAATTGAAGAAATTTCTATTTTTAGTAACAGCAGTCATCTTGACTGAAGGGCAGGATTGTCAGACACAATTTTGAAAGGGACCCACCCCTGCCAAGTCTGGCTTAATTTGGTTCAGGGGTTTCAGAGGAGAAGATTTAAATGTGAAAGTTTACGACGTACGACGGACGGACGCCAAGTGATGGCAAAAGCTCACATGGCCTTTGGCCAGGTGAGCCAATAAAAACTGAAAAATTTACTGGCCAGAACAAAGTTTTACTGGTCTTGGGCAAGAGGACGAGTGCTCATCATGAGGACTGTACACAGAGGAGAAATTTGACCATATTTCCAAAAAAAAATATTACAAGAATGAATGGATAAACAGATGAATATTTTTTTTCAGGCAGAATAAAAATTCTGCAAGACACGATAACATACCATCTTTAAGTTTCTCTAAAATGGCATCTTCAACTGAAAGGAGAAATTCGTAATTTTTCTGTTGTTGATCTGTTGGGTCTACCATTAATGTTCTCACAATGTTAGCACAATAAGACTTGTAACGAACTCCCATAGCACAAATAATCGTTCCGAAGTCAATGTTATGGTCATCACTGAAAAAAATAAAACAAAAATTAATACAACCTTAATATGTCTCATCACTTCATTCCTGCTTGAAAAGCAAATACAGTGGAACTCCTCAAAATCGGATTCCTCTGAAAACCGAACTTTTAGTTTTGGTCTGGAATATTCCCCTATATATTTAAGTAAAAGGTTCCTCTAAAAATCGGCCCCTCTGTATTCCGAACATCGGTGGTACTCTCCAGTCCAGAAAATATATTTTCTTGTAAAATTCACATCTGAAAACCACACGACAAATCTGCTGACAGGTAATTGTTCAATCAACCTCCATTAATTAATGCCATGAAAAGTTATAAGAAGGGATTGGAAGGCAGCGTACATAGATAACACAATATAATACAGTTTTGCTTCTTTTATTAAATTGCATCGGTGGTGGGTCTTTTTGAAAAGTGCCTTCCAA
This sequence comes from Bathymodiolus septemdierum, assembly GCA_963383655.1. Taxonomy (NCBI): domain Eukaryota; kingdom Metazoa; phylum Mollusca; class Bivalvia; order Mytilida; family Modiolidae; genus Bathymodiolus; species Bathymodiolus septemdierum. The sequence continues at coordinate 80,569,240 of OY726521.1, forward strand.
TTTCCCACCAATTCATTTTTTTTTTTATATATTAGTCCTTAATCTATGACTTTATTCCCCACTAGTTACTAAAACTTACCTAACAGTACTAAATTTAAGACTGTATTTGCCACCACTCTGTATTATAGCTGGGTAACACATATCTAAATTAGCTGGATCAACTCCAGAGACGATTTTCTTGTTCTGTAATGCTTGTTCAACGCCATCAGCAAGCTTGGAATGCTTTACTTTCTACAAACAAAAGAAGGTTAATGGACTAAAGTTTGAAGCTCACCTGTTTAAATGTAGTTATTAATCTGAGCTTGTATCAGTTAACTGCCTATAAAGTGTCTATATAGTACAAGTACAGTCAAACCTGTCTAAACTCATCCTCATTGGAACCAACTTTTCAGTTTGAAAAAGACATGTGCTCGGTTTATGCAGGTTAAATTAACAATGATTTTTTTACATTGAAACTTCATTTAATGTTCGGATAGTCAGGCTTTGGTTAAGACAGGGTTCACTGTGTTTATTCAACCCTATCTTGTAGAAATGGACAAACATTTCACAAATAAAAATTCTAGGCACATGACTATTCAAAAACAGCAAGGGTTTAATAAGAACAGACTCAGTAACGATTGGTGACCGACGAGACTTTCCACATCAAGATAAAGCTATGTCCAGTGGTTGCGACCATGTGTCTAGATCTCCAATCAACAGCTAAAAAGATCTATAAGTCATTCAAATTATCAATAATGTTAAATTTCGTTGAACAATCAGTTCGTCAGATTCTTGGAATATGTTTACTGCTATAATAGTCCTATGTAGAATTATTTTAGCAGTGGTAGCCCTGGCTCTCCTGAAATAACATCTATATCCAAAATGTACACTGTAAAAGGACATCTCATGATTATTCCCATAAACTTTTTGTTCAATCAGCTCAATAGTTTCTGGGATAAAGATTGGTAGACGTTTTTATATTAAGAGTGCTGAGTCCATTGATGAAGACAAATCTTATTTCAGTAACTTCATAGTGTTTCAAGCCTCTTCAAATGTGTTTATCCCATTATCTTGCAAGCATTTATTTTTCACAATGCTCACCTATGATACCCCTGCTCTTCGGCAAACAGGAAGTAGGAATCTGACGGATGAAAAAACGCTTCCCACGATATGGGGTACCTATATGAAGCTTGTGACCAAATATCAGATTTCTGCCATCAATAGTTGCTGAGAAAAATGCGACAAAAAATGAGCATATATGTTCAATGTGTATAAAAATCAACAAAGTCGGCAAACAGGAAGTAGGAATCTGATGGGTCCAAAAATGCTTCCCACAATATGGAGTACCTATATGAAGCTTGTGACCAAATATCAGATCTCTGCCATCAATAGTTGCTGAGAAAAATGTGACGAAAAATGTGTATAGAAACCAACTAAGTCGGCAAACAGGAAGTAGGAATCTGACGGGTCCAAAAACGCTACCCACAATATGTTGGACGGACAGAGGTAAAACAGTATACCCCCCTCCCCCTTCGGGGAGCGGGGGTATAAAAATGTTTACCAAGGAAACCAATCACTTGATGTTAAACATTAATCAATAATAAAATTCAGTCACAATCAGACCAATCACTTAATGCTAAACATTAATCAATAATAAAAGTTATCATTTTCACTTCCCATCAATAAAAATTTACCTTTTCAGCATCTATTATTTCCATAATTTGGTCTCGTAAATATTTAGAAAAGACATCACATGTAATTTGGCTGGCTTTCTGCATGAACTTCAACTCAGATTCCTCCTTGACAGCCATTTCATATGCTAATGAGCCACTAACATCAACCTGATAAAAACAAATCACACTAATTAGAATGTAACAACTTAATGGGTTTTTTAATAGGCCAAGAAAACAAATACAGTCAAACCTGTATATAAAGGTCACAAAAGGGAACCTGAAAATATGACCTTTATGAACAGTTGGCCTTTATAAACAGGTTGATTTTCTATGCAACAACTAAATGACAGAATTTTTTTAAATTGTTTTATGCAATTTTCTTTAAATAAATGCACAAAAATGGGTATATACATGTATCTGTTCTTGTGAATTTGTGCTTTCTTTCAAGCCACTCTCAACAATAATAGAGTGGCAGTCTGTTTTCTTTATGAAGGTCACAGGAGTACAAGGAGAAAAACTTCTGACCTGCTGACAAACTTTATCACATAAGGTTATATCAAATACACCTCATCAAAATCATTATGATCCATAGAATGTTTTCTGAAGTACATAGACATGTACATGTACAATGTATATCATATGAGTATTTCAACACGTCGGTGTAATGGTTAGCGTGCCCATCTCGAGTGGATTCGAGCCCAGATCGGATCATACCAAAGACTATAAATTGGTATTTGTTGCTTCTCTGCCAAGTTAACATTAAACAACAATCACTCACTCATATGAGAATTTCATTTTCAATACTCAATTCAAAACAAACCTTTTCAAATCCTTCTCCTTTGAGTGCAGCTCTCCATCCATCCATAAATTCTCCTGGAAACTTGTCCTTTGAAAACTCTCCAATTGTCTTGCCCTATTTATAACAGAGAAGAAATGTTATACACAGATGTTATGAAAAGAAAGTTTAAAGAGTGGTGGTTAACAATTCCACCAATATCAACAAAACGAACAACCACCTTTCACCTCAAATCATTGAACAGAGAAAAAAAGACAAGGACATAGTGTTGGAAATCCAGGTCCTGGCATGAGAGAGGCACAAAAAACACTGTATGGCAGGGTTAAACCAGTTAATGGGATGTATTGGTAATTATCTAATATATCAATCACAGCTGAACTTTCCTCCATCATTTTGACTGGACACTGTCCTGAGTAATATCACAACACTCATGAAACAATTACATAATTTCACTAATATCTAGTAATATGAATAAATATCAAGCTTATAATCACATAATGTGACATCCTTTTAATTGTGTGTCTTTTTGTATCTTACTGGTTACTGTCTGTAAATTTACTAAAAAACAAGATATGATTATAATTTAACGATTATGAAGTCTCCCAAACCGGCCACTGACACTATCTACCCACATATCAAATTTTGATGATATCGGACAATGTTGAATTTTTACCCCCCATTTTTATGCCGTGTTTTGGCAGCCATTTTGAAAATGCAGAATTGCTCCTCTAATGGTAACCTATCACTATATCAAATTTTATGTCTCTATCATTATCCAGTTAGAAGTTATCAACATTAATGTACAAAATTTCAAGTTTCCCATAGGATTCTATAGTAACTCCCACCTTCTTTGAACCCCCCAAAATATGGCTTTGACCCCCTTTACCACAAATCTGAAAACTTTAGGATCAACTAGAAACATATATCTATAACTCCACCAAGTTTCATGAAATTCTGTCCTGTAGTTCCTGAGATCTGCCGTGGACAAGTTCATGGTGCACGGAAAGAAAGAAGAAGAAGAAGAATAATAATAATAAGAAACAGAGCAAAAACAATAAGTCTCCCAAACTTTGTTTGAGAGACTTAATAAGAATAATAATAATAATAATAATAAGAAACGGAGCAAAAACAATAAGTCCCCCAAACTTTGTTTGGGAGACTTAATAAGCATGTTTATGCTAGAAATAATTCCTCAAAAAGACTCTATTTTTTCAATATACCGTGATTTTATGGTAAGTTACCTTTTTACTTTCTTTGATTGCTTTAACCAACTTTTGGTAGTTGGATGCATCTTTGTCTCCCTATAAAAACAAAGACAAATATTGCAACATTTTGCAAAAATAAAGACAATATTGAAAAGCTTTTCCCAAACAAAGACAAATATTGAAACGTTTTGCAAAAACAGACAATATTGAAACATTTTGCAAAAACAAAGACAATATTGAAACATTTTGCAAAATCAAAAACAATATTGAAACATCTTACAAACACATTTTACTTGCTTGGGAAGAAAATTGGAAATGACAACACTCTTCTAGTTAATACTATGAGGTAAAAAAGTTATCCTACAAAAAATCATCATGCTTGGAAACAGAAGTAAAATATGTAAGAGCATTTTTATTAATTTAACCCCAAAAAATGAAACCCCTTGTGAATTATATATCTTTTTTTCTTACCTTATCTCGAGTCAACAATACAACAGTTGGGGTGCCATTCTCATGTTCTTTGGATGATTCAACCTGCTTAAGAAATTCTATTTTCTTTTTACTAGCTAGTAGCAGTAACTTTTCTTGTGTAAAAATTATTATGGTATCTGTTAGTTCATATCCAAACAGCCAGGTCTGCAATAAAATACAAATAATTGTTATAGGGCCAGAAATCTGAGAGTTGCTTCTAGCTGTTTTTTTTTTAAATATTTTACACAGTTTAATAATTTTACACCATATTAATGTATCTGCAAAATTGGTTTATTGTCCTTTTTAATGTTCGAAATTGTCTACCTTTGATTTCCATCAAGAAAAGTGTTATAAAATTTACCATAATCTTGTAACCATGAAGGTTTCCATTTTCTTTATATTCAGTACTTTACTCCTGTGCCTGTTTATTTTTATCAGAATCAGCATATTTGCATTTCTCATTTACTCCTTGCCGAGCTGCTTAGTCCCTCAGCACAACCCATATTTTTATTTACCTGCATTTATCATCTAATCATTATTTTCGTAAACATTTCCTTGTACAAGAAGTGTGTTCACTAAATGATTAAATAAAAACTACAGAATAAGACCCTGCCACACGGGTTCATGAACAGTAAATAATTCTAGTCACCCAGTCAACTTTTTACTCATGGGCAAGTGCTAATCGCCATCCCTACAAAATAGACCAGAATGCATACGCTGTACAGACCAATAATGAATTAAGAGTACACACTTGTTCGTAATACAGGTCAGTAACGACAACTAATCAGGAATGTAGCAGGGTTCACAAAATTGCATATGGGTTTGATGGGCATAGTGAAAATAATCTCAGTTCTCAATAATTTTCTATTGCAAAATACTAATCTAGCATGTCTGTAGCAAAATCTGCCCAAATTTTGCTGTTCATGTCTGACAGGACTCAAATTTCGCGAACTCTGATGTAGTTAAATTAGAATATACAATGTATATACCTGTAGTGCAGTTGATTTTGAATATACAATTTCTTCGTCAACTCCGACAGCTGCCACTAACGCATCCATTTGAGCCAAAGGATCATTTCCCGTATTTTTCTGTAAATAGAAACAAGCCTCTTCAAATAGTTTTAATCAAATTTTACTTGCTATCACCCAAAATGCACAAGAAAGTAAGTAAATAGATTGAACAGACCAAAAGATATATCAGTACATGTATCACAGAAGAGTGATACATCTATCACAGTGATTTATCACTCTATGTCTCTGACTATATTGTATATATAAGCCCCGTTTTTCCAAGCACAATTTCCAATGTATTTTAATTCATTAATTAACAAAATCAAATATAGATTAGTTGTAAGTGTTAGAAAACATTATATCCTATATTTGGACACTGATAGAATAGCCCCCCTCTTATGAGGCACCTCTCTCAATGGTCCCCCTTAACACCATGCCACATGTCAATGCATTCCTATTATAACTCTGTACTGCATGGTGACCAAATATACAGTATGATACAACTAGGCAGTATACTGCATTACTGATTTTATATTAAAGACTTCTGGTATTTTGCCTTGAACTGACCAAGCAATATTCTCTACAAGTTATAACCTGTAACCATACACCCCTTTTTTACCTCTTGGACTGGTTTTGGTTATTATTGACTTCCTGATTTAGTTTACCTTTATGTATTGAAGGTGTCAATCAAATATTTTTTTTTAAAGCAATCAATAAACTGTAAAATTTATTTAGTGGTGTCACTCAAACTCACTGATCTGGCTTCATTGATCATTCAGTCAATCGTGTCCGTGAACGACCTCATTTTTTAACTTTCCATAAAATGAATAACTCAATTTAAAAAGTACACATTTCATTACATTTGGGATATGTCTTGCATATTTTGCCATAAAACATGTTCTGTTTATTTACATACAATCCAGTCAAACTATGGACGCAGACATACATGTATTGTATTGAAAATGAGGCTAATATTTTGAAGCCAACATTGACATGGAAAAACTGCATTTACATGTACAGTATGTGTAAAATATGGGGAGAAATTAGTATATTTGGTTTTAAAAATAATTTATTTACAGTTAAAAATCATGAAAGGATGGCATAATCTTCAATAAGAATTTGTTGTCGTCTTTCGCTTCGGCTTCAATGTGGTCAGAGAATGTTTATTATGCAAGCTTTGACTATTAAAAATTAAAAAAAAGTCCTTTTGCATTGAGAAGCCCACAAGCATCAACAATTGGAATGTTGGTGGCGGAATGAGCTTTTGCATAAAAGCTTTCATTCAGTGTCATTTCAATGCATGTCTTGACTTTGATTTCAGACGAAGCATGCTCATGACCAAAGAGAGCAACTGACAAAGCATTAAAAAGGCAATTTCCGTCAGCTGAAACAGAAATGGGTATAGTTTTGTCCCAGGTCTGACCAAGAAGACGTGATGAAATGGTGTCAGCGCGTAGATTACGAAATGATATAGTATTTGTGGGTGACGATACAGTACTTAGTTCCTTTCGTAAGAAGACTAATTCTAACTTAATTGCTTCTTCTAAACGGTCAGCCCTTGCAGCTACAGTGAGAAGCTCTAATGCCAAATCATAGTTAAATTGTTTGGAACTTGAGTAATAAGTGCACTGAGAACATATATAAGGTAAAGTAGTTTTAGAAAGGAATGTGAAATCCTTAACTTTCAGATTCTCACATGATAAATGATACCATTTATCACAATGCTCACAGCCAATTTCTCTGTACCCTATACAATTGCATATCCCACAAGGATAGCTCATAACAGAAGACATCTTACAGGCACAATATAGCCATCAAATAAAATTTGACCTTTTAAGTAGCACAGAGAATACTTCAAAGCACTAGACAAATATATTATTAGCACTATATAAAATATAAATTATATATAAATGTGTATAATCACATTAACACTATAATTATAGTATATGAACTACAAGCAAAATTGTATCAAACGATGTGCACTCTTTGCTTAGCAAGATAGAAATAATTACTCAAGTTTATTTTTTCGGCTTGTGTTTGTTTAAGATGGTTATAATCTTTAGCTTTTTCAACAATTTACTATTTTATGTGCAATCAGTGAAATTTGTGGTTTTGTGTTGTTTTAGATTTTTCTAATCTTTAACTTCCTCACAACTTCTTTTGATTGCTTTTATATTTTTTTACTATAATAGACAATGAACATCATTAAATTTGTAGATAGTCAATAAATGTATTTGTTCATTACTAAAAAAGTGAAAGTGGAATACAATTACTTTTCATTTAGCTAAGTAGGGTCTTCCAGCAAAAAAATATACAAAATGTTACAGTGGTGTCAAAACATGACATTTGTGTTGTTCAATGGAAAACTTACATTTACGACATTAATTTCATAGCATTTATAAGTTACAGAAACACCTTTTTATTAAGGAGTACTACTAAACTGAGAAACGAAAACGAAACGAAATATGTCAAAACAAAGCACAAAAGATCCAAAAACAATCAATGAAGGGGTAAAAATCAACGAAATATTGAGTGGTTAGTTCGGCTATTTATAGATCTACACTTGGATGCTTTTCTGTTGCAAAATTCAAAAAGGTCTACAAAAGTCATGCATCAATACAGTAAATTCTTAAAAATGTTAGTGTTGGCGGATCCAGAGGAGGTGGGGGGGGGGTCTAGGGGATGGAACCTCCTTTTCTCGGAAACTGAAAAATTACGCATATCAGTGTCGAAAATTTGATTGAAATCGGTTATTTTTTTATTCTGGATCTCCTTTTTGAGTGGAACCTCCCTCCCTTTTAAAATTGTCTGGATCCGCACTTGAGTAGATTGGTTGAAACGTAGTCTTTTAGCAATCTATTAGACTATAAATGTCAGTCTGCTTTGCTATTGCAAAAATAGCTTCATCAGTAGCTAAGAAAAAGTTAAAATGCTTTACCTAAACTTTATCAGATACATGTCTCTGACCTTATTATGGATTGACCTGAGTGTATCTTTTCTACGATATCACATCCGATTTTCAATCAGGCTTCACGTGACCATCCAAAATACATTGGAACATAGGTGGCAGGACAGGAAGACCAGGACAAGAGGAGACAATAACTTTCTCCAATTCTTGAGGGGAGGCAAACATATACGGTTTTAACCTTCCAGCAGTGAATTTTCCCTTTCTTGGTAGTAATATACCCGCGTCATTGGCATATGGTGTCTACATTCAAAGTTGATCCGCTACGCTAGTATTTGTGTCCAATACAGTGATTTTCTAGAGAGAGGACAACTGCTGTCAGAAAAGCTACTCAGGGACAAGTCAAACCTAGGTTAGTCATCACTCCGTAGATCTATTATATAAATCAACTGTGCACAACTCTTTTGTCAGTTACTGTCTTTTGAACATGACTTGGAATTCTGCGTTTATAGTCCGAAATAAAAAAAAATATCACAAGAAATTTTATAATAACTTCCAAATTATTTCCGAATATTATTAAATTAGTTAATTGTCGAAATTATATCCTAAAACCCGGACTTAGCATTTTCCAAGTCAAGTTCTTGAAAACATCATATATGCAGGTATTTGTACACTGGGAAATCCTACTGAATAACTTGCATTGCCAACAGCGAAAGCAGGTTATCCCTAGCAAAATAAGCATATAATTCTTTAACACCTTAGCAGCTACTGCGTCCGTTTTCTGATAATCGAATATTCAATTTTATTTTATTTCAGTATCTACTAGAATTAGTTGACATACTGATTAGCTTAACAGAATTGAAAAAAATGTTACCTAATTGCAGATCTGTATAAACATGCATAGGTCCTAATCTTATGTTTTAATATCACTTCTGTAACTTTCAAAGCAGTGCCTGGCAGTTTTCTTTATTTCTTTTTACTTAAGAGCCACACAATGTTCATCTATATACTGCTACAGTACGGTCAGGGGCATACAGTGATAAATCACTGTGATGGACATAAAATTAATCCTTCAGTGGGAATTTCACCAACACTTTCCCACTGTGATAGACCTTAATTCACTGGCAAATGGCCATAAAAATTAGTGAAAAGGATTAACTTTTATTGCCCCCATCTTCTAAATCTGACCTGTTTCTCCACAGGATATGTGACTGAAGTCGTAAATCTAGTCACAGTTGAGTGATTATCTAGAAGTTTTATCTTTCGTACATGTTGTTTTAATGGACATAATATTTATTAATCAGAACAAATTTTATATTCAATATTGTAAAATAAAAGCAAACACGAGTTGTAAATAAATAGGTCTATTCCTGTGTAAAAAAAACCAACAACATTTTCCATCTCTTTGCCATTTTTACGATACAATCTTTTGTCATAGTTTTGACCTAGATGTACAGGAGAGAAAAGTATGAAAATAATTCCCTGGGTCTTATAAAATATTTCTTAATGGATTTATTTCTCTTTAATATATTCATCCATATATCTCATTGTCTTCTGTGTAGCGTTTTTTCTAAGCGGTGATTGGATTATGCAGCGGGGACAAACTCCGATGTTTGCGTGCAAAATTATTTATACCCTGTATTTCTACTTACAAAAACGCAGCCACGTGGGTTCTATCAATGAATTTTCATCAAAGACACGCCTCTCCCTGATTGACAGGATGACCAAGCACAAGAATTAGGTCATGCTGTGTATTGAGTGCATTTATAATCAATAAAAGTATAAACAATGGAGCATAAAGGTTGTAAAAGATTTGAAATAACTTGTTGAGGTTCAACAATTTATGTAAGTCACATTTTTATTGAAATAAACCTAAAAAGGTATTTTAAAGTCTTGTGTTTTCTGTTTTAGAAGAAACTAGCAAAAATATTGCATACAATTATACTGTAACGGGCTAGTTAAAATATATATCGGATATTGACAAACTTGTCAAAATTCGCTTATCTACTTATATTCATATATGTTATATGTTGTTTAATCAGCAGCAATGTTTTATTTATTCAACCGCTAACTTTTTGTCGAAATTGAGAGCAAAGAAGGTAGGAAAACTGCGTATTCTCGTCATAAAACAGCTTCAACAAATGACGGCTTACCGGAAATTTCAAAAATGAAATATCGGATTCCGGAACCGGGAACGACTATTTCCGGTTTTTAATGCCGACCGACCCTAGATTTTTTTGTCATGTGACCATAAACACACATATTTTTTTTTTGGCCGTACAGTGACCTGAACTGTGGAAAATAAGTGAAAATAAAACGCAATACCAGATCTGAAAAGAAAGATAGTTAAACTAATATACATTGTACATGTTGTACAAGGGTTCAAGTCTGAAAGTCGGATTCATGAAATCACTGTATTGACCAGGATTAGTGGTTCATAGATTCGGGCTAGCAATATTTGGGAGTATGCTAGCCCTGGGCTAGTGAGGTGGTCCAATATTTTTTAACCCCTGGTGTATCATGTGTGCAGTGTGATATAGTATGCAAGATATAAGAGCAGTGGTATTAGGTGACCTATGGCTATTGGATGGCTATTTTTAGAACACTCACATCAACACAAGCTGTGACGTGTTATTTAAAACACTGGTGAAGGTCACATGGAAATGGGTCATTTATTATACAGCAGATGTACTAAAATCGCTATACAGACGACAATATAGAACACGAACACTAAGAAAACGCTACACAGAAGACAAAAACATTATCATCCTCTAATGAGCTAACATCGTGGGTTAAGCTGCAAGTAGAAATCTGTTGTAAGGCATGCCTGCAGCTTGCCTTACAAAAGATTTCTACTTGCAGCTTAACCCACGATGTTAGCTCTTTAGAGGATGATAATATAAAATATCTGTCCCTGATAAATTGTATCAGTTTGCTGATTTTCATACCGGAAGTTAAATTGTCACATCTAAATTTAGAATACTGATATATAAATTCTTCTCTTTTTTTCAGGTGTGAGCTGTTTCCATACTTATTAGAAATGAATATCTACATGTATTTAGATTTGGAACGGATGTAATAAAAATAAGGACAAAAACTTGTTTCAGTTTGCTAGTATTTATTTCTTTTGGTTCTTTTCTTTGCATTTTTAAAATGTATGAATTGTTTTTTATTTTTTTGAGGGTATGGGCATATGGACTTGTCTTTGTCATATAAAAAAAATACTCCTCTACTAGAATAATCCAAATTAGTATAGTAGAGGAGTATTTTTTTAATATTTTTTATATGACAGGTCACTTTGATTATGTGGAGAGGCTGGTGGTGCTCTTGTCCTGTTTGTTTGTATTTTATCTCTATATTATATATAACTGAATTAAAAAAAAGAAATAAAATTGTAATTCATTTAATTGAATTAAAGAATAGAAAATGGTATTATCGTTATGATATAGGTGTATAATTATTCATCATATTTTAACTTATTTGAGACTAGTACACGACATTGCATTTTTTTTAGAAATGCATTTTGGCATGCACATAATTGTGGTATCTTACTTAGTACACACATAGAAAACACCCGATTTCTAAGCTATCAATTTATTAATCCTAAACGGTCCAACTACAAACCATGAATGAATCAAAAGCATGCTGCTCAGGTGAACTTTCCCACACACCTAATCTTACTAAAAATAGAAACATGTGCAGACAACATCAATCAAAAGATGAGTCTCTGGGTCAGTTACTTCATGGTTCTATTTTAGGTAACATAAAACCGTTTACATTATCGATCAATATGCATGCATTCAATACGACAAATTTTCTTTTATTTATTGCTATTCAACTATTTTTATTTCCTTTATTAAACAAGAAACATTTCTTAAAAGTAAATATAATCTTCTAACGGAAACCTGAAAAGAGAAAATATATATATTCAAAGTTAACTTTGAATTGGAATTAATATACTAAACATTAGTCAAAGCTTTTAATAAAAACGAAAAACGTCACGTTCAATTTACCTGTAATCTACGAACATCTGGTCTTATCTGTAATTAGTTGAGCATGTACCTACCCGAGTTTTATGGCTTCTCCAATAAACATTTGATCACTAGGATCACTGTGATGAAAATTAAAAAGAATTAAAAGTTAATCCTTTTCACTATCACCGACAATATGTCTATCACGGTATGTCTTTGACCGTACTGTATACTAGTTCGAATTTAAAACAAGTTATTGCCGATCTCAAACCGCGATGGGAAAATAATTTACAGAGGTATAATATCTATTATATGTCTGCCAACTTTATTTCGTTTCTTCATTTTTCAGTTTAGTAGTACCCTTTATTAAGGCATCAATCATATCTGATAGTTTTTATGGGTAACAAAAATTTACGATTATAACAAAAAGAGAGAAAAAGAAAAAAATAAGTAAGAACATTGATATAGTTTTTTTGTTTTTGCTTTGTATAAAATTTACAAATTTTATAACAAGAATATAATATATATGAAATAACTATTTATTTTCATAACTTTCTTTTTTAAAAGTTATCGCTAAACTACTTATTTCAGACTTCCCGAAACTTGCTAAGAAGTTGTCAGTCATTCGGACTGACAGACATAAAAATCTTGTCAGACCGAAAAATATTTTGCTGGTCCGAAAAAAAGTGCCAAAAAATTCACTGTCACATGCATAATGTTTAGTTTGGCCTTTTTAGAGTGATTTACCCTAGTATTAGCAATTGGGCACCTGATTTCACCTCTGGTTTTTATAGAGGTTAAAGTAATTCAATTTTCAGTTTTCAGTGTTGTTCAAAATTGTATATGTTATGTCTTTTATAGTGTGTGTCTCGAGTTTTGTTGTTTTGATGACCTTGTACTATAGGTCAATGGTTGTATGAAAGACGTCATGTCATTGGCTAATATATATACAAATAACCAATCGTGTTGTGATCGTCTTCACAAATGGGTTTGGTTGAAACCGGAAATGTATAAAAGGGGTGAAAACAATGAAAATTATGTAATTTAAAAATAAAATTAAACACTGATCAATGCCTTTCGGACAAAATCTGAGGTAACTGTTATACCAAACATTCGGTATTACAGAGTTGGCGAAAACTTTTTTTTTCCTGTCTGACATTGGGTTCTGACACAGGAACTGGGGTTCTGTCTTACCCATGGGCTTTGTGTCTGTCCCATCATTTTTTGTAATATTGTATATAACCTGTCAAATTTAATTTTTTTTTATACAGAACTGAATGCAAGATTACCTATAGTCATGATCATTAAACAACTCAATTAAATGTTTTTCTGTATACATATTTTTATCTAAAAAGATAAGGCAGATATAGCCAACAATCTGTATCTAATGGTCCGATCACGTTCCGAATATTATACATCAATGTCAGTTTCCGGTTTACCTACATTTTTAATTTCAGTTAAGAATATGAATCTGCTGTCATCTTCAATATATAAGCATCTCAAAACATATTTAATTAAACACAAACAATCTTTGATACTTGGGGAGTGTGGAAGTCAACTTATTTCTGTGCTCAGTAATATATTTCAGTTTTAATGTTCCACGTTTTGCAGGTGCTGGTTCCTACTAAAAGGATGTTTACATTTACGTACATTTGTATAGGAGTTTCTATTACAAAGAGGAACGTGTCGGTCTGACAGAATAAATAAACAAATTTCAAGTCTCTGACATTTTAATAAAACTGAAAACGGAATTTAATGCCATTGGCAGTGGAAACTGGGAGGGAATAAATTTCAATCGCCGGTCCTTTCAAATATCTATGTTTTACCGGACATTCGGTCCGATTATATTTTGAAATCGTCGGTCCTACTGCATTTCTGTCGGTCAGGACCGACGGTTTTCGGGAAGTCTGTTATTTATCCGGAATTTTTCATGCATGTTTCGTAATTGATATTCCTCTTACAATCCTGAATCGCCCGATAACGGATATTTCTGGTCTCACCCCAATTTCCACTGTAAGGATCTTAAAAGCCACTGTAATTTATCAAATATATTTGATTGAAATTTATTAAAAACATATAAATTTATTTGACAAAAATCATAAAAATGCATTTTAATATCATTTTGTGCTTCTGGGCTCATCAGGGGCACATTCCTTTTAGGTGAATCTGGAACATGATTCTGAATCACATAATTGTTTTGTTGTTTTTTTCATCTAAAACAGAAATGGGTTTTCGAAACATGCGAAACATAGGTGACCCATGTTTCAAATCGAAACATGAACCGGAACGAAAATTAGCTTGTTTTTCATAAAATGCTGGCAAAACTCATTGAAGTTGTAGTTAGGGACTACCAATTCTACATAACTGCTACATCTATTTGCATCTTCACATTTTTTAATATCAATGGTGTCATGCAGAATCATAATGCAGTTTAGTTTGAAAGGTTGATGAGCTATCAGCATGGCAAACTAATCTTGCAGAGTACATGTTCTGTAATTCTAAGAATGCATAAGCTGCTGCAGCTGCAACATGCTTTTTGGAGGCCATCTTTTAATGTTTCATGAAACATTGTGTTATTCATTTGGTGGAAACATATACATGTTTCGGGTCATACTAAAAAGCGCCTGGGTACTGGAAATAACGCCCGTCGTATTTGAATATTGCTTAAATCGAATTTTTGTCGAAATTATATACGGGTATATAATTGTTTTAAATAAAGTGTTATTTTTAAATTATGTTGTTAATTTTGTATATTGTACAAGCCATTTGCAACCAAACATTGCCGCCCGGGACTCCAACACAACTTGAACAAATATTACTTGTGTTTTGTTTTTATTTAAAATATATATCATACAGTAATATATTTTTATATATTTTTCTTATTTTTAAATAAATTATTTCAAAATTATGTCCTTAATTTTGCAAAAATGTTAACAAGAAATCGCAAGATATTTTTTTGTAGTTGTAAATTTTACTTTAAACAAGGGCAACGCAAAGCGTGGCGAATCCCCTCGCCTAAAAATTAGACCCTGTGACCTTGAAAATCAATAGGGTTCCACATTCTCTTAAGGTCTAAGGTTCCACATTCTCTTAAGGTCTAAGTATGTACCAAGTTTGGTCAAAATCCATTGAAGGATGTTGATTCTAGTGTTCACAAGGATGTTACACGGTAAAAAATTTACCCAGTGACCTTGCCCTTTGACCTTGAAAATCAAAGGGTTCCAGACTCTCCTAAGGACTAAGTATGTACCAAGTTTAGTCAAAATCCATTGAAGAATGTTGATTCTAGAGTGTTCACAAGGATGTTATGCGGTAACAATTTGACCTGGTGACCTTGACCTTGAAAATCAATAGGGTTCCAGATTCTCTTAAGGACTAAATATGTACCAAGTTTGGTCAAAATCCATTGAAGGATGTTGATCCTAGAGTGTTCACAAGGATGCGACGGACGGACTGAAGGTAGCGTTACTATATCCCTTCGCAACTTCGTTGGCGAGGGGATAATAATTTTGCTAAAATGAAATATTGTTTCAAAGATGTAAAAACAATAAAACCTAAATATTTTATGAACATTAAATATAAACAATATAAATAATTTGTTTTCGTGGATTACGACGATATGCCCGTGCATTGTGCAGGATATCTTAGTACATGTAGTTTAACTTTTGATAAAATATAAATAATTTGTTTTCGCGGACCACGACGATATGCCCGTGCCTTGTGCAGGATATCTTAGTAGTTTAACTTTTGATAAAATATAAATAATTTGTTTTCGCGGACTACGACGATATGCCCGTGCCTTGTGCAGGATATCTTAGTAGTTTAACTTTTGATAAAATATAAATAATTTGTTTTCGCGGACTACGACGATATGCCCATGCCTTGTGCAGGATATCTTAGTAGTTTAACTTTTGATAAAATATAAATAATTTGTTTTCGCGGACTACGACGATATGTCCGTGTCTTGTGCAGGATATCTTAGTAGTTTAACTTTTGATCAAATATAAATAATTTGTTTTCGCGGACTACGACGACAACTTAAATTGAATTAAATTTAAAATAATAACAGATTTTATATTTAAAAAACGAAATTATAAAGGGGGAGTTTTAAAAATGAATGGTTGTTTAGTGATTAAATATGTAAATATTTTCATTTAAAATCCTTTTGGGAGGGGGGCCCACCCTCACATTGTTCATGGCCTTGACATAATGGAAGCCAACTATGAACAGTAAACGGGGTTTTTGCTTAAAATGTATTATTTTTTTCATGCATGCGTGTAATGTCATAACCGAGGCACGTGTCGGTAATTCATTTGCTAATTACCCAATACACATACAGATTTTATACAAAACTAAAAACAACAAAGAAAAAGACAATAAAATATAGCAAGTTATATATAATAGAATTGAAATAAACCCAATATTTACATCAAACTAGGGAATACTCCAGGCGCTTTTTAGTACACAACTTGAACATTTACACTCACTTAACATCATATTCCATTATAATTTCGACAAAAATTTGATTTAAACAATATTTCAATATGACGGGGGTTATTTCCAGTGAATGCTCGACACTGGGACAATTCGGCACCTGTGTGAGACATTTCGGCACTTGTGTTTTTTCCTTTGATTTTACGTACAAAACTTCCAATAGCCTTGATTCTGATGTTTTGATATCTGTTTTCTAGATTTACTCGTAACTGAATATGAAAACCCATAATAAATCGTTATTATTTTAACAATTTTTTAATTAGTAATTTTTGGCAAGAATTTATATAAATCCTTGTTTTTGGTAATAATGACGGAAATCATTTCGCCCATACTTTTTACCAAAACACCCCCACTTTTTTCCAAAATAAATCATTATAAAAAAAAATATTTTGTGATTCAAATCCTTGTTCAAATGTTTAATGTCTTCTCGCGATTCGTTTTTTGTTCGAATATTTTTAATAATCTATTTATCAAAAAAAAAACATGCTATATGGCACCTGATAGACAAATTAATTAATTAATCATTTACTCAAATCATCACAATGTGTCGTTTTATCGTATGTATCGTATATATCCCAGGGGTTAAAAAATCTTGGACCACCTCACTAGCCCAGGGCTAGCATACTCCCAAATATTACTAGCCCGAATCTATGAACCACTAGTCCTGGTCAATACAGTGATTTCATGAATCCGACTTGCAGACTTGAACCCTTGTACAACATGTACAATGTATATTAGTTTAACTATCTTTCTTTTCAGATCTGGTATTGCGTTTTATTTTCACTTACTTTTCCAGTTCAGGTCACTGTAAGGCCAAAAAAAAATATGTGTGTTTATGGTCACATGTCAAAAAATCTAGGGTCGGCCGGCATTAAAAATGTTTTTTTTTTTTTTCACTATCGACAAAACCGGAAATAGTCGTTCCCGGTTCCGGAATCCGATATTTCATTTTCGAAATTTCCGGTAAGCCGTCATTTGTTGAAGTTGTTCTATGACGAGAATACGCAGTTTTTCTACCTTCTTTGCTCTCAATTTCGACAAAAAGCTAGCGGTTGAATAAATAAAACATTGCTGCTGATTAAACATATATGAATATAAGTAAATATGCGAATATTGACAAGTTTGTCAATATCCGATAAGACCGATATATATTTTTAATAGCCCGTCAGGCATACAGCTGATTATTTCAGCTAGCCCAAATGTGGAAATTACTAGCCCCGGGCGTCGGGCTAGGGGATTTTTTAACCCCTGTATCAATAGATACACATCATTCTTAACTGAGGCCGTATCAACTAAGGCCGGATCATCTCGAAAGCAAACAATCACCAATGCAAACACAAGCTGTAAACATTTGATCAGTGCTTTTGATCTTAATTAAGTTAATAATGGCTTCTTTTAAAGAATATTTTAATAAATTATGTTTTGATTGCATTTAAACGATCATTGATGTTTTTTTTAAATTTTCGTTGATTCTATTTTAAAAAAAGTAATCACGTTTGTTTGAAAGAAAATGCGTTGCCGATTTGACACTTTTTTTCAACGGTACCGAAATGCCTTTTTCAACGAGTGCCGAAATGTCTTTTTCAACGGGTGCCAAATCTTGTGTCCATTTCCAGTACCCGGGCGCTTTATGTTTCTGATTTCCTGAAACATAATTTTGAGAGATACCGTTTTTTAAAGCAACAAATCATGATTTTGTTTTCTGGAACAATGAAGTGAAACAAGTTCCAGATTCACCTAAAAGAAATGTGCCCCTGGACTCTTGTTCTTTGTTCTGGACTCACTTTCGAGGTGCCGGTGGATTTGACATTTTTCTTGTTATCTTGATAAAATGTGGAATTTAGCCACAAGTCCGACGCCAATGGCTTGTGAAATTTATTAGGGACTTGTGAAATTTGACATATAAGAAGTCCTACTGGCTTGTGACAATTTTTTCAGCTGTTAATACTTTTCTTGCGTAACTCTGATCTCGTTTTCCGTGATCTGTCGAGACCATTGCGATTGGTCAAAAAAGTGTGTTGCATTGCCTAGCAACAAGTCTAGCACGATATAAAGTTCGGGTTTTTTACGAGTCTTGTCAGTCGAAATATTTCTTTTTTGTTTCCGCTACGCCGATTGGTCAATTTGATGGAATATTATGTATCAGAATTTTTGATTGGCCGAAACTGTAAAATGAGATAAATAATATAATAAAAGTGTCAAGTCATGGTAAGCAACAAGTATGGCTAAGTAAATATCAGCCATGAGCTTTCTACGATATGTCGAGGGGTCTATCCCCAGCAAAAAATTGAAAAGACCGGCATCGGCAAACGAAAGACAGGTGGCAAAAAAAAGTATGATAAAGAATCCAGGGAAAGAAAATTTCTTCCTCAATGGATGAAAGATCGTTCTTGGCTGGCCTACGAGTACGAGGAATACAAACAATTGATGTTCTGCAACTGGTGCAGAAATCATTAAGTCGACAGTGTTTGTCAAAGGAACAAATAAGTTCAAACTTGATGCTGTCAACAGCATGAAAGTAGTAAGCCACAGCAGTATTATCAATCTAGGTACAACCGTACATCTCAAACCCAACTGAACCTATTAATTTCAGTCATTGATCTAAACCTTGGACAAAATTGTCTTGATATGGGGGACTTGTAAATTCCAGGAGGAACTTGTAAAAATTCCATTGGCACAAGTCCCCCTGGCTGGTAAGTTAAAAAGTTTATTGTGAAGACTAGGGGTACATGTGTTTAAATAGCCATAACGTCATCAATCTAACAGATATCTTGTTCAAATAAATTGCATTTCACTTCAGAAATGCTATAGATAACATCTGATTTCAATAAATTGTGCTGAACGATCAAAATTCAGTTAATTACAATCCCTACAATAGAATGAAAAGTACAATGTGATTGGGTTTTCATTTCATCCTGGAGTTTACCCAACTTCAAATCAATATATTCTTACAGTCCACGCTGTGTAAAAACGCTTAATCCTTCTGCTGAAGGCATCCTTGTCGACATGTAACTTCGACATGATGATCACGCAGAAAATTTAATCACATTTATCTGCGTTTATGCAATATGGCGGGAGTGAGAAATTGGGTCATTGTATAGTGTTCATCTTTGATTTGCAATATCCGACTAATTTGACACAAAACATAAGTTAAACAATGAATGACTCTCCGGTAAACTTTCTGGAATAAATTTGGATTCCTCAGTAGATGAAATCATTCTTTTGATTAGCCATATATTTCTAACAGAACTCAAATTATAATTTTTATAGAAAACAATCTTATGAGAAACACTTTATAGTACGTTTACCAGATATCGAACTGGTTCCCAGTGATAAACAAAGTTGAAACCAGTATATACAAGAAATGGCAGTCTGTGTTGCAGTGATTGCAAAAGAGGTGATAAATTTCAATGCAACATATTCCTAAGTACAACTAGTGTCAAACAGTCATTAGAAGTACACATAAAAACTAAACTATGTAATGACATGTGATGTACCATAATTTCCACCCCAAATAACAACACTTCAGAGGTGGTGGATCAATGATTCATTCTCCTTACCCATACTGCCATAGGCCATACATCCAGATTATCATTGACTTCACCTTCACATATTTTCTTCATATCACAAATGATAATCATTTATTGGTCAATTACTTATACCACGAGGAGAAACAACAAAGACTGGTTGGCTCAGAATCAGGGATAATGTGTGTGAGTGGAGCAAAATGTCTTCCAGCAGACTGTTGTTTCTGTAGAGCATATTTATCACAGAAAAAAGCAATGTCCCCAATAAGATGCGATCCCGCAGGGTGGTTATACCACTACTACGGTTTCTATAAACTTGAGTAGAGGATCATACCTGTTACACTCCCCTTTCATTAAGAGTCACCATACCTTGATGATGATACAGTACGCACAGAGATTTTTAGCACAAAATCACCTTGGTCTGTGTTTTTTTTGCTGTGAAATGGCGGTGATATGTCATAAAATCTCCGTAAAATGTCGATGAAATCGCAGTGAAAGTATACAAATTAGGGCCTAAATGTCGGTGACAACACCGCGGCGAAAATCAAAGCTCGACGTAGAAGGATTTTCTGTCTTTTGTTGGCGTTTTAATAACTGAGTCTAAGAGTATGCATCATGCTAAGTAATCTATGAAAAAAAATCCACGTATATTTTCGGAAGGGTCTTTGCTTTTAAAAATGACCTGGCAAAAAGGTACAATTTCAATTTTAATTGCAGAAATTGAATAAGATGGCCTATATAAATGCAAGGTTGAATTATTGCGATGCACCAAGATAAAGACAAAAAATTGATGTAAATTTTTATCTAAACGTGCGTTTTCGTATTTGTATGTCGTTAATCTCCTTGCAAGCCATGTGTTATGTTTACCTTTAATTGAAGTGGATACACATTTCCCTTTGTACACACATTTTTCACGTGAATGAGAACCTAGAAAGGTTTCCACATCATTATCGATCAAAGCATGCTTTTGGGGATCTAGAAACGTTTGTAACAGGTGAACTTTTGCCCGAAGTTTATTTTAATTAAAAAATAATACAATACAAGCTTATAAATGGTAATGATCACATAATACTAAACATTTGTACATTGTTTTCTTAACATAATAGATTAAAACAAAAGCAAATATCAGAATTAAAGAACGAAAATATGATGACAGCTTGCACACCTGAAAAAGAAAATAATTATTTGTTATGAATGATTCATGTTATCAAAAATGACAGTTTTATATACAAATCTCAAGAACATACAAATGTGCAAATAAAGGTTAATATCTCATTTCTTTATTTCGCAGCATCTAATTGTCAATGTCAGTGTTTTGGCTGCGTTTTATAGTAAATCAGCAAAAACACTGTGGTCGATTTTTCTCTGACATTTCGCGGTGTCAACACCGACTTTTTTTTAAATTTCACCGACGTCGGACCACAGTGATTTCTTGCTAAAATGCACTGTACGTACTGTATCTCAATTTCCCACATTCAACCCAACCAGTTTTACAAATCTGATCATTGTGAGTTATTTAGTTGGGCGCTAATGTAGCAGTAGAGAATATTCTATCACAGAAAAATGCAATGTTCCTGATGGGATTCGATCTCAGTACTTCTTGCATCATAAGCCAACACTCTACCAACTGGTCTAAAGTAGAACTCCCCTAACACAGAAAGTGGAGGGTGGATATGAACCTGCTACAGTTCCTATGACCTTAAACAGAGGAGCGTACTCATTATATTTCATTGAAGTAGCACTATAAATAATCAGCTATCAGTTGAAATTTTTCTCATTTGGCCTTTAACAACAATAACTCACTCACTCAATTCATTCAAATTGTAAAGGGATAATATAAAATATGGACTATTTACCTTGTGATGGATTGATTGATTGATTGGTGTTTAATGGCAACCTTAGCAGTATTTCAGCTATATATCGTGGCGTGAACAAGTATTATATTAATTTAAGACATCTACATGACCCTTAGAAATAAAATGTACTTCTCTATAAAACAAACGGGTTATATGTTCCTTGTGATGGAGTATAGTATTTGATTTTTCAATGCAAAAGGGTAATGAATGGGCATATAAAAAATAAGTACCATATTACAGAAAAATGGTATATGTGACATCATAAGATGTCGCTCTGAATAAGATAAAAAAAAAGGAGTTTTATTCATGTCATGGGAAATTTCAAGTTGGCTTTTCAGCCATTGTTTCTACCGGAAGTGTAATCTATGAACTTTCAGTCGAATCACCTAAGAATTCTTCTGGCAACCAGTTGGTAAAATGAATACAATACATAGGCACTCGCCCAGACGACGCAAGTCGACATAAATATTACAGTCACAAGCAAACCAAAGATATGCCGATACATAAACAGAAAATCTCTATAGTCATACAGCATGAAATAATAGTTGTCCAATCATGTATCACTTTTTTTAGGGTGATTCCATATAATCCAAATATATTAATCAAATATAAATATATTTGAAAACCATTTTTTTTTTTTTTTTTTTTTTTTTTTTCAGAATTACCCATTGTTTATAAAAACAGTCCATGCAGAAAATGAATTGCGATTTTACTATACAGTACATACATCACTGGATGTAGTTGAAGAAAAAATATCATCAGTTGGTAAAAATCAAAATGACTTGAAAGAGCTGTATTTGGGTTTACTCTATCCAACAGAAGATTATAAAGTGTATCCTTTATTTTGTCTTTTTTGAAATAATTTGTATAGGTACAATTATTTTTGAGATGCATTAGGCCATCCATTAAAAATTATTTGTTTGTTATTTCCTGATTGACTCGTCAAAATCTGTCCTAGCCAAATCATGTTACCTGTATTAGTGTTTTTAGAAGAACAAAAATCATGCTATTTTTTAGTTGTGTTTTTTTTTAAACATTTTTGAGAGAGAAAAGAATAATTACCTACCTACCTACATGTACATGTACCTACCCACTACTCAAATTGCAAGTCAGGGAAACAAAACAGCAAATCAACTATTTTGTATAGATTGTCTTATGCAGTGAAACATGTCTTGTAAGATTTCTAAGAGACCAACCACCGTTATGAGAAATCTGAAAACTGATAAAAAGTTCATTATCTATATTGAAATTTAATTAATCTTTATTAAGAGACCACATTTCTTGTAAGACCATATTTTATTGCCTATTATGACTGAGAGACCACATGTCTTGTAAGACCATATTTTATTGGCTATTATGACTGAGAGACCACATGTCTTGTAAGACCATATTTTATTGGCTATAATGACTGAGAGACCACATGTCTTGTAAGACCATATTTTATTGGCTATTATGACTGAGTGACCACATGTCTTGTAAGACCATATTTTATTGGCTATTATGACTGAGTGACCACATGTCTTGTAAGACCATATTTTATTGGCTATTATGACTGAGAGACCACATGTCTTGTAAGACCATATTTTATTGGCTATTATGACTGAGTGACCACATGTCTTGTAAGACCATATTTTATTGGCTATTATGACTGAGTGACCACATGTCTTGTAAGACCATATTTTATTGCCTATTATGACATCTCAAGGCATGTTTCACTGTTTACGTTTATATTTAATTTTTAAAGTTGTTGAGGAAGCAAAACATCATGAAAAAAACACAACAGATTAAGCTAAAAAAAACCTAATTGGTTGATTTCTCACTTCATTTCACAAACAAGATTTTCAGCTTTAAAGTAAATATAGTTTTCAACTTTAATTCTCAACTTTCACACTTTCAACAACCAAGGGTTCATACAGCGCAGTAGATTTTCATTAGTCCTATTGAAATATGTACTTGTAAAAAATCGTTTTTTGTACTTTTTCTTTTGTCATTTGTGTTGTCTGTTCTTCTTCGATATACGGATTCTGATTACCCCTTTGGTATCTTCAAACTCTTCTTATGTTCCTGTATCACTCTTGTAAACATTTTTAATCAAATGTTGTACTTAAACCTCAATAAAACCTTTAACGAACACCCCATAAGAACACAATTTGATCACAATAGAAATGTCTTTCCTTAAATGTATAACAGATATGGTTATGTTACGAATACTAAGGTTAAATTTGTTATTGTGGTAGAATCTACAAATTCTTCTTTACGAGATAATGAAATAAGATCGGTAAGTAATCGTACAAGAATGAAATAAGATCGAAAAGCTACATGTATTGTAAAATAAAGAAATAAGATGGGCAAGTTATTATACAATAATTAATGTACGAGGGTTGTCCGTAAAGTTTGTGGACTATCTCAATAAAATCTGACTGACATGTCCAAAATAATTGAAACTAGGATATACATGTAATTAATTACATGATTTACTGATTAATTGTACAAAATTTTATCACAGTACATGCTTAAATAATCGTATTTCCGTCAATTTAAAAATCAATAGAAATTCACACCCGGAGCACAGCAAAAATACCACATAACTTGCGAGTCGCTGTTTTTAATTTTTTGTTATTCTAAGTATTAAACTCTGCGAAAATTCACCTGAAGCTTACACTATGACGTCGACAATACTCTTGATGTTACACCTGCTAAATTTGAAGTCAAAGTTTCGAAATGGCTGAGAAATCTGGATTTGAAGTGCTGAAGACAGGATCGACATTACTACAAAAAAAATGACGTTTGCGGAAAAGGTGGAGCAGCGGGCGGTGAAAAAGTTTTGCGTGGACATCGGAAAAACACCAACAGAAACGCACAAGTTCTTAAAACAGTCAGAGAAATATAATAAAGTAAGCCGTTCATTGATATTCAAGTGGCATAAAAGGTTGGCGGACGGAAGAGACAGTTTAGCAGACGATAAGCGGGAAGGCAGACCATCTTTTAGAGAATCTGATGCTGTAAAAAATGAAGTTTGGGACGTTATTAACGGTGATCGACGGCTAACAGTCCGTGAAGTTGCAGACAAATGCGGAATTTCTAAGACTACAGCGCACCAAATTTTAGGAAATTATTTAAATATGAACCGAGTATGTGCTAGATGGGTACCGCGAATTCTTACAGCTGAACATTTAACGAAAAGAGTGGAATTGTCAAAACAATTTATCAAAAAAGTTAATCGTGGTGGCATAAGATTTCTAGGACGAATAATTACAACCGACGAAAGCTGGTTCTACTACTATGATCCGCAAACTAAACAGCAGTCAAGTCAGTGGAAAAACTGTAACTCTCCTCCACCAAAGAAGGCAAAAATAACCAAATCACTGGGAAGGAATATGTTTATTCTCTTTATGGACAGGAAAGGAATGCTACTGACACATGCTGTTCCCCGTGGCCAGACTGTCAATTCTGAATACTACTCCAAGGTAATAAACATAATAATTACTTTTGAAATTAATGAATTAATTATTTTCCCTGTAAATTTAAACTAATATAATAAACATTTCAAAAATGTGTTCATCTGAAAGAGTTAATTTTATATTATCAATTCGATTTTATAGATGCAATACGGTAAAAAGACATTAAAAGTCTGTTTATCTTGTTAGGTACAGAGACCGTACTGAGGCAAGATTTGGTACAAGCTCTGATAAAGAAACGTCCTTATTTAGCTGCCAATCTAGACCAAGTGATACTACACCAAGATAATGCACCGGCACATACTTCCCAAACAACTCAACTAGAATTAGATTTACTTGGATTCGAGTGTCTGAAACATCCTCCATACAGCCCTGACTTAGCGCCAATGGATTTTGCGGTATTTCCGTACATTAAATCATTTCTACGTGGACAGAGGTTCGATGATTTACCGGAACTAAGACAGGAAGTGTTGAATATAATTCTAAATATGAAAACGGAACAATTTGAGAAAATATTTGATGACTGGTTAAAGAGATGTAAGAAATGTGTCGAGTTGAACGGGGACTACGTCGAGAAAAGTTAACCTTTACTACTGTTGACGTCGTTGAACGTCAGGATTTTTTGTCACGTTGCTCCGGGTGTGAGTTTCTATTGATTTTTAAATTGACGGAAATACGATTATTTAAGCATGTATTGTGATAAAATTTTGTACAATTAATCAGTAAATCATGTAATTAATTATATCCTAGTTTCAATTATTTCGGACATGACAGTCAGATTTTATTGAGATAGTCCACGAACTTTACGGACAACCCTCGTAGATTGGCAAACGCATATTGTAATTGTAAGAAAAAAATATAAGTTAGTGTGTGATCGCGCCATGATATAGCAGAAAAATGCCCAATTGGTGTTAGGGCCCGGGTGGCTCAATGAGTTAGGTAGTTGGATTACCTAACAACTCATACAAGCCTATCACCAATACAGCGTGGGTTTGCGCCCTGCTTTGTAAATTACAAAAAAGGGTGCACTCGACTTGCAGCCGCAAATGATAAAGTTTACCAATTGCTTGCCCATGGTCGGTGGTTCTCTCCGGGTACTCCGGCTTCTTCCACCACTAATACTGGTTGCCATGATATAGCTGAAAGTGGCATTAAACACCAAAAATCAAATCAAATCATATTGTAATTGTAAAAAAAATATATAAGTTAGTGTGCGATCGTGCCATGCTATAGCCGAAAAATGTTCAATTGGTGTTAAGCAATTTTCACTCACTCAATCAGATCTGTATAATTGCTAATACAATAGAGGTGGTCTATAGAAAACAGTTTGAAAAATGTCTAGTATTTCTTTTCTTTCTAATTACAATATTTATTAGTTCTCAGTAAAACAAATGCAGAAACCTCAAGTGGAACCTTGTTATGTCTTAGTGGGAGGGACCAATGATTTTATCTCCAATAAACCACGGAGTCATCATGATCATATGGTAGTTGGATTTACAACTACCTGTACAGTCAGTACTGATCACCACTAAAGTTGTGAGTTCGAATCCCGCTAGTGACAAGGTGTACTCGATAAAAAATTATGTGATAAGGTTAGTCATGGACTTGCAACAGGTTGGTGGTTTTCTCCGGGTACTCCGATTTCCTCCATAAATAAAACTGACCACCACAATATAACTGAAATATTGCGTTCTATTTCTTTTTTGGACATGAAAAACGTTTTACCAAAATTCAAGTTATCCAAGGAAACACCTTGTCAAGAGTTCAAGATGACAAGGTTTTACTATCACATTCACAAGATTATGTTTTTTTTTTAATTTTATGCCATTTCCTTATTTCAATGTTATCATTTGTTTTTTGTGTTTTTCTTCTTCAGATGTTTAGAAAACTACATAATGCCTATGTAGATATGTTATGTAATCCATTTTATATACCTGGGCAAAACATTACATCAAAGTAAGTTAATTATAAACAAAATTATTAAAAATCCCTTTAATACTACCGATAGTACTTTTGTGAGGAATCTTGTTAAGAATTGGTAAGAAAGGATATGAATGTAAATGAACTTGAGAGACTATCCAACATTACACTTAGACACAAATTAAAGTAAACGAACAGGTTGTAGTAAGAAAGGATATGAATGGAAATGAACATGAGAGACTATCCAACATTACACTTAGACACAAATTAAAGTAAAGGAACAGGTTGTAGTAAGAAAGGATATTGATGTAAATGAACATGAGAGACTATCCAACATTACACTTAGACACAAATTAAAGTAAAGGAACAAGACTTTTATTATTACTGTTCTACATTTCACAGCCACTATAGGGTCTTCAGTAATGAACGTAACTCATACCCTAAAATGAGTGTGAAAAGGTCATAGCCTGCATCTTGGTATTTTTGTCAAATTTATGTTATTCGGTGTATAGAATTTATTACCCAGATGCATGGTTGTCAACAAGAGAACGAAATATGGGTGAACTAATCTTGGGCGTGGCGAGATCGAAAACCGTGTAAAAATCAATAAAGAAGCGATATTTCCGAAAAATTGATGGTTTCACCAATTCCAATTCCAAAATTACATTATGCATTGATGATATGATTGGCTGAGATAAAACATTTGGCCAATGAAAGTTACTGTTACTATCTCAGTGCATCTAAAATCTGGCATGATAAAGAGGCGTAGTGAGAGGGTGCTTACAAGAAGGGTACTGCTGTACAGTGCCATCAGGGTAATTAAAATATTTGTTACATATTCATGTACTTATACAAACATTTCATATTCCTTTTACAGGTTGTTTGAAAATACAGTAAGATCAATGATGGTTCAAGACTGACAGAAATCTAAAACCATAGACTTATTAATATGTCATTGTATTCTTCACCAGACATAATTAATGTACTGTAAATAAATAGGGAGACATATATTTATTCTAACTAGAATGCTTTGAAATTAACTTGGGTCATCATATACCTCTAAAGGCTGATATCATTATTTTATGATGTTATATCGCATTATTTATTATATATACAAGTAAATATTAGTAAATTTGATTAAAATCACATCTTTCCTTTGCTCCCCTTTACTAATATGTTGTGGCGTGAGAGTGACACTATGTCATGAATATTTAAGGATATGATCAGGGACGGATTATGAGCTTTTAGGGCCCTAGGCTAATGAAATTATAGGACCCTCTCTAACTCGCACTTGCCCGTCTTGAATATTTTTTACTCATGATATATTTTAGCAACATTTACATAGCTTGAAGTAAACTTATTGCAACTTCTTTTAATAAACTAGAATAGCTATCTTTTGAGGGCACTAGACTGCAGCCTATAGGATAATCCGACCCAGGATATGATAATTATTGGTTTTTGACCTCTTTGGACTAATCATATTGCTCATAGCAAACAAAGCAGTTTAGTATCAAATTATTACACTTTCATTGTATCTGAAGCAGCATATTCATTGGATCGCAAAGGTCACTCGCTAGTCGCATGTGACCCATAATAGGATTTCTTCAGATCTCCCACACCATGAAATATCAGTAAAGGGGAGCACGTGAGAAATGTGATTTTAATCAGATTATACTTTAAAATGAAATGTCTATCTATAGCCATAAAAGAGATTATTATGATTAAAATGTTTACATGGTGTCACACCCATATCAGCACACACCGTAATGGCTGATATGTAAATTACACCTATGATGAACTCATATTCTATATTTATCTTGTTTCAGTTCAATAAAAGATAATTATTGAAGTTTTTTATATGTCCCCGCCACTAAGTGGCTGGGACATATAAGTGTTACCCATGTCTGTAATTCCGAAATAAAACAGTTGCGACCACTTTTTTTCACTATGCTTTGAGATATTGACTTGATATTTGGTATGTGGGTGTATAATGATAAGTTACAGATCAAGTTTACGTTTCGTTCCAGTCCAATGATTTTTGGCCGAGTTATGGCCCTTGGACTTTGAAATTTGGCCAAATATTTAGTTGTTACCACTTTTTTTCGCTATGTTTGGAGATATTGAACTGATGTTTGGTATATGAGTGTATAGTGATGAGTTACAGATCAAGTTTACATTTCGTTCCTGTCCAATGCTTTTTGGCCGAGTTATGGCCCTTGGCCAAATATTTAGTTGTCACCACTTTATTTAACTATGATTTGAGATATTGACTTGATTTTTGGTATGAGAGTGTATAATCATAAGTTACAGATCAACTTTGAAATTCTTTTATTATTCTTAGCCTATTACTGAGGGAATTGTAAGAGGGTGAAACATTTGCGAGCCTCCTTAATATTCACGGCGGGGACAATAGTGTCGTTCCGACACATCTAGTTTTAAAAACAAATGGGAAACAAATCAATGATTTATATTATTTTTAAGGTAGGTAAATAAATGGTAATGTTGTTGTTAGAATAATTCTGTGAACCCTAATGAGAGCAATTTCACTTAACCAACCAATAATATGATGTCATAGAAAGTAATATGTAATCACAGAGGCGCATTATTGTGAATCATTGAACATGTTAAAACTGTGATACTTGGTAAATGTATGGTATTATAATGTCATTGGATGATAGAATTTATGTGCAATATTGTGAATATATGATGAATAAATCAATCTGAAAAACCACGATTATAATTTACTTGTAAGTTTGTGTACTGGTCAAGTACCAAATATTGTCATTATACCCCCCGCAACGAAGTTGTAGGGGGGTATACTGGTTTCACCATGTCCGTCCGTCTGTCCATCTAACTGTAGACAAATCCTATGTCGTACGATAACTTGAGTTGTGTTTCTTAGAATCTTTTAAAATTTTATCAGCTGTTTACTGGTGAAGAGAGGAGGATCCTTTTCATTTTTGACGATTTTCACTTTTGCCGTTCCAGAGTTATTGGACTTGATATGATGGAAAATATGATTTTTACCCTATGTCGTATAATAACTTGAGTAATGTTTCTCAGAATGTTTTGAAATTTTATCAGCAACTTACCGGTGAAGAGAGGAGGGTCCCTTTCATTTTTGGTCGGAACAATCAGTTATGTTTTGGTTATGGAAATACAGTTTTTGTAGGTTGGATAGATGTGGTATATCTTAGTGAGCTGTGCTCACAGTAATACTAGTTTTAACTTGTTTTTGTCTGATTATTTCTATGTCGTCAAGAACACACTTTTAAGTGCCCCATTGTTTTATGTCTAGGGCTTCTGTCCTGTTCCCATTACTCAGTTACAATCAACGGAAATATTTCAGCTTTTTCTGTGCACATATCAAGGACCCTTTGTAAAGGTTTTAGCTCAGCTGACCCCTTTTCGAAATAAAATTGCAAAAAACTGCATTAAAATTGGATGAAAAATAAAAAAGTTAAAATTTTGGCCCCTTTCAGTTATCTCCGAAACTTTTAGAGATGGAGGAAATTCATCGAAATATGGGAGGACGCTCTCAGTTCAAAAAAAAAAAATCCAAATAAGCGAAATATTGAAATTCTGGTTCCTTTTAGATATAAAATCAGTAACCCATGAAGAGGATCATTTTGCCAAAAAATTCCCCCTTTTATGTCAAAATGGTAATAGTTGCATAACACTTGCATATTTCTGAAATGGATTTTCTTAAGACATTCATTTAAAAAAATAAACCCATCAAAATCAGATGAAACAAACTCTCCATGTACAAATAACAGAAACATCAATTTTGGCACCAAAGGGCCTCTTGTTTGAAAGTTAGGAATACACCATATCAATACCAACTGTATTTTAGTGTCCAGGATCATTGTGTTCAAATTTCAGAAGGATCTGTCCACTAAACATTAAGTTATCACACAAAACCCATTCTGTCTAGTCAGATAATGACAACAGCACCATAACATAATATACTACAACATTTTTGCAGTTGTTCAAGAAGTTTGTGATATATGACAGATGCCAAGTGATCTAATAATTTAAAATATTTTTCCCAAAGGGTCCAATGTTTAAACTTAGTCCTGCCATAGTAGCCTTCACTGATTTCTGCTAAACAAAAACAATTCTAGAGTTATATAAGGAAAATTCCTACCATGTTAACAATTCCACCACATGTGGGTTCTTCACATATTTTGTTTTCTTGTTAGTAACCCCAGCATATGAGAAAAACAATTCTATACATCAAATAATGTCAAAACAACAAGGATGCCCAGATGTAGAGTTTATCAACAGAAGATATGAGTACCACTCAACTGCAAGCTAGAGGCCATTTCACATTCTTTTTGGGGTAGAAGTTAAGCTCATTATTAACTAGAGGCTCAGCCCACTGAGCCTGTGTCGCTCACCTTTCATTCTGTTTTGAGGAAATTTTATACAGACCCTTCCATACATGCTTCCTACCAAATTTAAGTTCATTTGGCTACTCCGTTTCAGAGAAGTTTTTTTTTAGAAATCAAACAACCAGAAACAAGAATTGTCTATGGTTGCCATGTTTGTTAACTGATTGGGACTAAATGAGCAATGTTTATAGAGGACCTTCCATAGATGCTTCCGACCAAGTTTAGGGTCATTTTCCCCAAGCGGTTTCAGAGGAGAAGATTTTATAGAAATAGACCAATCAGGAACAAGAATTGCCAGTGGGGTCCATGTTTGTTAACTGATTGGGACTAAATGAGCAATGTTTATAGAGGACCTTCCATAAATGCTTCCAACCAAGTTTAGGGTCATTTTCCCAAGTGGTTTCAGAGAAGATTTTATAGAAATAGACCAAACAAGAATTGCCAGTGGGGGCCATGTTTGTTAACGGATGGGGACTAAATGAGCAATCTTTATAGAGGACCTTCCATAGATGCTTCCTACCAAGTTTTGGTTCATTTGGCCAAACAGTTAACGGACGACAATGGACAGATGACAGACGTCAAGTGATGGCAAAAGTTCACATTGCCTATGGCAGGATGAGCTAAAAACTATGAAAAGTAGAACAGCAATGAAAGATTGTTCCTCTACTTTAATTTGTGTCTTAAGCACAAAGTTGGATAGTTTCTTGTGTTCTTTTACATCCATATCCTTTCTTACTATCGGAGAAGATTTTTAACATTTCATCTAATTATGTAGCATACCGGTAATTGGCCTTGTTGAATTTCTGAATGAAATGAAAATTAACAAGTGATGTGGAGGACAATCCATGTAACTTTCGTGCCAGGTTTGGTTCCATTTATTCCAGTGATTTAAGAGAAAAAGATTGAAATGTGAAAAGCTAAAAGACACAAACAACTTCTGTGTGTGCAGAGCAATTACAATTGACCTTGAAAAGATCGAGCTAGTGATTGTTGTTAAAGTGAGCCAGTGTTTGTTGTTTAACACCAAGTAAGCAATTAATCGGGTATATCATGGCAAGAACATGTTACATTTTGACGAGATGACACCCACTTTATACTAGCCCAATATGCTTAGTTGGATTTTTAGTATTCGCTCACTAATAAAAAGTCCCTACACCCGAACACATTATCTAGATTCCTAGCCAACCAGTCTTTGCTCTTACTTCTTAATAATGCTGCATGCTCAACGGAGTAAATTCCAATTTTTAAGTCTTTGGTATGATCCAAACCCATGATCTACCACACTAGGAAATCATGCCAACCATTAATTACACCACCGATGTGGAGACAAAAGAACTTCCGATACCACAAAATAATCATATGCTATCAATCACTGACCACTATTTTACCCAAGAGAACTTAAATTGATTAGCACAAGTTGAGCATGTTCCCTAGCTAGAACAAAATGACTCTTTTAAACATAGTTATTAAAAGAAAGTTTAAACAGTGATGGTTAACAATTCCACCAATATCAAGTCACCACTTCCGTCAAACCACTGAACATAAAAAGAAAGAGAGACCACAACATGTGAAGTTGGAAATCCACGTCCTGGCTTTGGTGATACATGTTCTTATTCATATGAACACGTCCTGACTTTGGGACTTGGTGATACATGTTCTTATTCATATGAACACGTCCTGGCTTTGGTGATACATGTTCTTATTCATATGAACACGTCCTGGCTTTGGGTCTTGGTGATATATGTTCTTATTCATATGAACACGTCCTGGCTTTGGTGATACATGTTCTTATTCATATGAACATGTCCTGGCTTTGGTGATACATGTTCTTATTCATATGAACACGTCCTGGCTTTGGGTCTTGGTGATATATGTTCTTATTCATATGAACACGTCCTGGCTTTGGGTCTTGGTGATATATGTTCTTATTCATATGAACACGTCCTGGCTTTGGTGATACATGTTCTTATTCATATGAACATGTCCTGGCTTTGGTGATACATGTTCTTATTCATATGAACACGTCCTGGCTTTGGGTCTTGGTGATATATGTTCTTATTCATATGAACACGTCCTGGCTTTGGTGATACATGTTCTTATTCATATGAACACGTCCTGGCTTTGGGTCTTGGTGATATATGTTCTTATTCATATGAACACGTCCTGGCTTTGGTGATACATGTTCTTATTCATATGAACACGTCCTGGTTTTGGTGATACATGTTCTTATTCATATGAACACGTCCTGGCTTTGGTGATACATGTTATTCATATGAACACGTCCTGGTGATATATGTTCTTATTCATATGAACACGTCCTGGCTTTGGTGATACATGTTCTTATTCATATGAACGCGTCCTGGTGATATATGTTCTTATTCATATGAACACGTCCTGGCTTTGGTGATACATGTTCTTATTCATATGAACACGTCCTGGCTTTGGTGATACATGTTCTTATTCATATGAACACGTCCTGGTGATATATGTTCTTATTCATATGAACACGTCCTGGCTTTGGTGATACATGTTCTTATTCATATGAACACGTCCTGGCTTTGGTGATACATGTTCTTATTCATATGAACACGTCCTGGCTTTGGTGATACATGTTCTTATTCATATGAACACGTCCTGGCTTTGGGACTTGGTGATATATGTTCTTATTTATATGAATACGTCCTGGCTTTGGGACTTGGTGATATATGTTCTTATTCATATGAACACGTCCTGGCTTTGGGACTTGGTGATATATGTTCTTATTCATATGAACACGTCCTGGCTTTGGGACTTGGCGATATATGTTCTTATTCATATGAACACGTCCTGGCTTTGGGACTTGGTGATATATGTTCTTATTCATATGAACACGTCCTGGCTTTGGTGATACATGTTCTTATTCATATGAACACGTCCTGGCTTTGGTGATACATGTTCTTATTCATATGAACACGTCCTGGCTTTGGTGATACATGTTCTTATTCATATGAACACGTCCTGGCTTTGGTGATACATGTTCTTATTCATATGAACACGTCCTGGTGATATATGTTCTTATTCATATGAACACGTCCTGGCTTTGGTGATACATGTTCTTATTCATATGAACACGTCCTGGTGATATATGTTCTTATTCATATGAACACGTCCTGGCTTTGGTGATACATGTTCTTATTCATATGAACACGTCCTGGTGATATATGTTCTTATTCATATGAACACGTCCTGGCTTTGGCGATACATGTTCTTATTCATATGAACACGTCCTGGTGATATATGTTCTTATTCATATGAACACGTCCTGGCTTTGGTGATACATGTTCTTATTCATATGAACACGTCCTGGCTTTGGTGATACATGTTCTTATTAATATGAACACGTCCTGGCTTTGGTGATACATGTTCTTATTCATATGAACACGTCCTGGCTTTGGGACTTGGTGATATATGTTCTTATTTATATGAACACGTCCTGGCTTTGGGACTTGGTGATATATGTTCTTATTCATATGAACACGTCCTGGCTTTGGGACTTGGTGATATATGTTCTTATTTATATGAATACGTCCTGGCTTTGGGACTTGGTGATATATGTTCTTATTCATATGAACACATCCTGGCTTTGGGACTTGGTGATATATGTTCTTATTCATATGAACACGTCCTGGCTTTGGGACTTGGCGATATATGTTCTTATTCATATGAACACGTCCTGGCTTTGGGACTTGGTGATATATGTTCTTATTCATATGAACACGTCCTGGCTTTGGTGATACATGTTCTTATTCATATGAACACGTCCTGGTGATATATGTTCTTATTCATATGAACACGTCCTGGCTTTGGTGATACATGTTCTTATTCATATGAACACGTCCTGGTGATATATGTTCTTATTCATATGAACACGTCCTGGCTTTGGTGATACATGTTCTTATTCATATGAACACGTCCTGGTGATATATGTTCTTATTCATATGAACACGTCCTGGCTTTGGTGATACATGTTCTTATTCATATGAACACGTCCTGGTGATATGTTCTTATTCATATGAACACGTCCTGGCTTTGGTGATACATGTTCTTATTCATATGAATACGTCCTGGGTTTGGTGATACATGTTCTTATTCATATGAACACGTCCTGGCTTTGGGACTTGGTGATATATGTTCTTATTCATATGAACACGTCCTGGCTTTGGGTCTTGGTGATATATGTTCTTATTCATATGAACACGTCCTGGCTTTGGGACTTGGTGATATATGTTCTTATTCATATGAACACGTCCTGGCTTTGGGTCTTGGTGATATATGTTCTTATTCATATGAACACGTCCTGGCTTTGGGACTTAGTGATATATGTTCTTATTCATATGAACATGTCCTGGCTTTGGGACTTGGTGATATATGTTCTTATTCATATGAACACGTCCTGGCTTTGGGACTTAGTGATATATGTTCTTATTCATATGAACACGTCCTGGCTTTGGGACTTAGTGATATATGTTCTTATTCATATGAACACGTCCTGGCTTGGTGATATAGGTTCTTATTCATAGGAATAAAATAAAACAACTATTTTTTTCTATCATTCGTTTTTAATATCAGACGGTACAGATATTTTGTGTGGGAGATAAAACAATAAACAATGACCCAAGAAGAACATTTTGTACTGTAACAATTAAAAACATGATAGAATGGCACATAAAAAATGATGATATTAAGACATAGTCCAGAATTCATTATCAAATTTGTTACAATACTTAACAAATTATTTCTACCCTTTACTATCAAATTATTATTTTGAAAATTTTAATTTAGTACACTATTTATATCTGAATACAAAACTTAAAAAATTCATAAAATAAACTCATATTATACTTGTATTTCATAAATAATGTTTGACTGTTTTACTATCAAGATGTAATTATTGGCCAATATTGTACCATCGGTTGATTGGCTGATTGATTGGTGTTTAATGCCAACTTTAGCAATATTTCAGCTATATCGTGGCATTTGTACCATTGGTAGATAAACTACAAGATTACGATGACAAAGTCATTAATTATCAAGGCAAGGATAGGAAATTTACACGTTTTTTATTTAGTCAGATAGCAGCAAAAATGGAGTCACATTTTATTTGGGGAGTAAAAATGAAAATTTGGTTCATACCACACAATTCATTAATCACAATTGAAAGTTGGTATTGCATACATTTTATTCGCATGGCTTAAAAGAATGTCAAATATATCACTTCAATGTTCAACGAGAAAAAAAATATGGTTGGAAATATAAAATTTCACATATAAACACCACATGCATTACAAGATGATAATGATTCAATTGTAACAATAATTCCCATTCATTCCTGTTACTGTATTAATCAACAATTTTACACTCACATAAAACATATCTATTACTCAATAAATCTCCAGAAACCAAGATTAATTCACAAAATACTACTTTTTTTATACATAATTTGGCTGAAATTAAATACAAAAATGTAGTTATAATTAATTATCTGTGAAAGTTTTTTTTTCTCCTTCAAAAAAATCTTTAAAGTTCAATTATTAAGATGATTTGTGTGTCACCATGACAATGCAATAGAGTGGTCAAATAAATGATTTTGAGATATAATCAACTCCATAATTTACCACGATTACTACAATTACAAATTGGACGGAAATATATTACTCCACTTATGTAACAAATTTTCATGTAAGTGACAAATTATGTATATTTATATATATTAATTTACTGTGTGACCTGATGATTAAGACTGACAAGTCTATATAACAAATAATCACTGTCCAACTCATCCAAATAAATGCTGAAATAATTCCACACACTGTAACAATGCCATATACATATATTCAATAAATATTTTAAAGCAAAATAGATGAATTTGACAGAAATATAGCAGCATTTTGATTATTGGTTTAATACTGATCTTAGACATCGACTGTAATTTATTCATGATGTTGTTCTTAATTTTTTGCTTGTTAAAGGATATTTACCATCTAGTAATAAAAATCAAATATCTCTCTACTCTCAGTGCTAACTTCAGCTTTTAATAAAACACCTTATTTCACAATAAAGGTTTATTGGAGATTATTTCTATTGAAAACAATATAGGGTTGGGTTTATGGTATTTAACACCACTTTCAACAATATTTCAATATATAAATGACAAATGTTGCAATATGGTGTATATATAACAATTGTTTTAAAATAAGGAAGTTAACAATTAAAATGATTGCATGATACAAATGAGAGAGCTGCTTATATATCTAGGCTTAAACAATAAAGTCTTGAAAAGTTTTCATACTATCAGTTCTCATTTTGTATAGTAAAAATTTTAAGATACGAGGACCAAGTTTAAAATATAATAAAATCTATACAAAATATAAAATACCCAACAGATTTTTTTTTTTAAAAGAATTACAAAATTTGTCGTAAAATGTTTCACAGAAAACTATATTTGGATCAAAATAATTCGCTGCATATAGAAAACAAATTGTAACAATTGTATTTACTAAAAACAATAAAGAACTGATTATGCATATGGTACATAAAATTGATGAAAACTTTTCTTACATCTCTATACTGAATACAGACTGACAAATCATGCAAGACAGCAGACATGCAACATTGAGAACAAAAATCATGTTTAAACAATGTAACATGTTTAAATTAATTAACAATCATGTTGTGTAAAACTACAGAAAACTAAAAAGAAATTATTTCATATAATACCCTGTCTTAAATTAAATGCAATATTACGATTTACTTTTCTTATATATTATTTTAATTTTTTATATTTCATGACTACAAAGTTTAATTGATTTTTTCTAAAAATACACATTCTCTCCTCTCTGAACTGAACTTTCTGAACTTGGTCCCATAAATTTGGAAATAAATAACCATCATGTACAAATGATAACACAATACAAGCTTACACATAAAACATGACATATATTATTGAAAATAATGGTGTTTAACATGAATGATTGATTGGTGTTTTACCGTCAACTACAGCACTTAACACTTAATTGTATAGTGCTAGACCTAAGGGAAACCCATCTGGGCTTAGTTCTATCTCAAAACGGAGATGTGAATTGTTCCTAAAAGGAGTTTGCTTCAAATTCATGTTGGAAAATTTGTAATTTAAAAGAGCACCATTGTCAATTGCACAAAAATATGATAACAAGAAGCCAACGGCAGCAATTTTAACTAGAGGTACTGCTGGACGCAGGAGTCCCGCATTGATACATAAATGGAATAACTTTACTGTCCGCTATGCGGGACTAATACCCCCCACATCCCCATCATCTTAATTGAGCCAAAACATATATGGAACACAACTTTTAGACTCATAATTCTGGGAAAACTTGATGGACCAAGATATACTACTAATGTGCATATCTTCATATTAGGATCTTGCAATGTACAGTTTCATGAACTTCTGATTAATCATGTAGGAGAATTTGCGATGACAAAGTGCATACTGAATTGTCTCAAAATTTCTAAGTCCAAAGAAGCATAACAGGGGTAAAGTTCAATGGACAATAAAATCCTTTATACTGCAAAGTTCACAAATCATGATCTTAAATTCCACAGTTTGGTGGAAATCGGACAAAAGATGTGGAAGTTGGTCCGGACAGATGGACAGACAGACAGGCCGATTCCTATATACACCCCAAACTATGTTTGCAGGGGGTATAAAAACCATATGGATCCCAAATTTAATAATTTTCCTTTTTTAATTTGATCACAACCCAATACTATATAGGTCAATGCCATCATCATACTTACATTAAGTTTATGAAGTAACATATATCAATAACTTAAACATACATATATAATACTTTTACACTAAAAATAAAGGTTTTATTTTCAATTCTTAAGATTTATACATGGAAATTACATAAATTAAAGACATCTCACAATCTTTAATGCTAAAACACATAACATATTTTATTTATCGTAATAATCTTACAAAGTCAATAAAAATGCAAACAGTATGTCATCCTACTATTTTTTTCCTTTTGCTTTAGGTTGTATTTTCAATTACATGTATGTACATGTATGTAATACATAAAAATCATAAATAAAATATCACTTAAAATAATGTCATATAGACGATAGCATTTAATTCACAAATGTTTGGTTGTCTGTTGTAAATACTAGATTAATAGGGTTAGCCATTTCATTACTTTACGTTCAAAATTTTGTCGAGACTTCAGCATCAACCAAAATTTTAAAAGTACATAAACATTTTGATGCAAGCGCAGTTACCGGTAATAAAAATTCCAGGGTCAGACTATAACGCTACAAGTCAGAGAGAGGCTTTTCTAACTCAAGCTTTTTTTTCAGTACTTGTGGGGTGGAACAAGGAGCTGTCCATGTACTCTTGACGAGTCTTTGAAAGATTACGTAGAATATTTTTCTAATGTTGACCAACATCAAAACACAAAATCTTCATCCGCCATGTCTATTGCCCATCGGAACTTCTCTCTCTGTGTCTTGTTGTAAACTTTCTCTAAAGGAACTTCCCATTTCTTACACCTATCAAATATAAAAGAGATATTAAGAAGGTTGGTTGGTTTGATGGTGTTTAATGCCACTTTCAACAATATTTCAGTTATATCGAGGCAGTGAAGAGAATTTAAGAAATTAAGAAATATTCTAACAAAACTGGCAAAAAAATTTCTTACATAATACAATTAACAGATTTCATCATCTCTCATGTCAAATGTACATTGGGTATTAATGAAAACATTAAATCACCTCACATTTCTTATATTCCTATAACAAGTTAAATGTAGTACAAAATATTTGCCCAACAGGTCAAAATTTGGTCAACAAAAACTTCTATCCTAACTAGTGCAGGAGTAAAAAGTTATTTTCGAGAATCTGGGATGGGAGGGAGGAATTCTCATGTTGAAATGTTGAATTAATCTTCTCTGTATTCAGTTTTTGTGAAGCAAATGATAGTTAAAAGACATTATATGACATTTTCATTTCATAGATAATGAAAATAATTTTTAACCTTTGTCTTATCAATTGTTTGTTTCATATTGGTTTCTTAATAAGATAAGAAACAAGTGTTTAAATGTAAATCTATTCTGGATATGTCGATAATATGCC
Organism: Bathymodiolus septemdierum; assembly: GCA_963383655.1. Taxonomy (NCBI): domain Eukaryota; kingdom Metazoa; phylum Mollusca; class Bivalvia; order Mytilida; family Modiolidae; genus Bathymodiolus; species Bathymodiolus septemdierum. The sequence continues at coordinate 80,610,049 of OY726521.1, forward strand.
ACACTAGGGTTAAGGTTATGGTGTTGATGGTCACTTTCAACAATATTTCAGTTATATCGTGGCAGAGGAATCTCGAATACTCAGAATAAACCTCAGATCTGCCCCAAATCACCGACAAATTTTATCACATATATGTTGTATTGAGTCAATCTCACCATGAGCAGAATTCAAACTCATAACTTTAATGGTGATAGGTACTGATTGCATAGGTAGTTGTAAATCCAACTACCATACAATCATGACCATGATGGCCCTATGCCACACTATATTGGAATTTATGTTGTAAACACAACATATTTGACCCAAGATGAAATATTTTTTTAACAAAGTAGAAAGTCATATTTTTTATGTAGAAAGTCAGATTTGTTTATATACTATGTACTTACCATGCAACGGAGATTCTAGGATCTAAGTAGTTCAGTTTGGAGGTACCCAAGGCAATCTCTTTGTTCTCATCCTGATTAACAAACAAAACATTTTAAATTTAAATAAGTTTATTATGAAATCTATATCTTGAAGTAATTTGTAATGATTTTCATCAAATACAAGCAAGTACACAGCAAGATGTCTGGCGTGTCTGTGAAGAGAGTGAGTGATTGTTGCTCAATGCTAAATGAGTAAATACACGTGTTTAAGACTTAGCATAGATCAGATTGAACATATCTGACTAATGAGTAAAATACAGTACAAATGTGTAGATCTATGTGTGGTTCCTATGAAACAGAACTAACCAAAGTTTGATCTAAATTATCCCCAATAGTGTGCGGCAAGAAAATACAAAGTCAAAAGTCAACAAAGGTTATACATGTGTACCACATGATTGTAAAAGCTACACATCTTTTTGGCCTGGGAAAACTTAATAATGGTCAGTTGGTCTCAAAAACTTCTTGCCACAACAATTCTGTAAATACCTTCCATACTGTACACCCGTTAGCAATAAAAAAAAATCATCGTCATGACAATGATATTATATTCTTACCTTATCTGTTGCTTGCACCTCCAGTTTTGTCAGTTGTTCTTCCAATCTTTCCACTGTTTTCTTTTTCTTATCAACCATTCTGCATTTAAAAAGTAATTTTTTTTTTTTTTTAATTTAAATACATTTGTTCTCTGTTGAATACAATGTAAAATATATATCTCATATATCATTATACAAAATTAACTTTTTGTCAAATGTAAATAAATAATATCTACAATCAACAGATGTTTTACCTTCATAGGTAAGTTAACCACTATTCTTCAACAATCTTACATAAGTTGCTCTGTTGCTTACCATAAAAACAATATGGAATCAATTTTTAGCAGATCTTTTTTTCTGAATGATTTTTCTTTTGCATAAAACTAGCTTTCGAAATTGATTAATATTAAGAGCAAAGGATTTCTCACAATGTTCTTTTTCTACCTTTTAAGGAGTTTAAAAAAAACACACAAAAAAACTTTATATCTAATTCGAAATTAACCTTATTCAATGTATCACCTTAATAATACACCAATCTGAAATACATTCACGGTTTAGTCCTTTCATATTTAACTTACTGTTTTAAGTCAATCAGATTTAATTTACTCACTGTAAAGTACTTTCAGATTTAATTCACTGTTTATAAGTCCTTCAGATAAAATTTGCTCACTGTTTATAAGCCATTCAGATTTAATATACTCACTATTTAGTTCTTTCAGATTTAACTCACTCTTTATGAGCCATTCAGATTTAACTCACTGTTTACAAGTCCTTCAGATAAAATTTGCTCACTGTTTATAAGCCATTCAGACTTACTATACTCACTAATTAGTTCCTTCAGATTTAACTCACTCTTTATGAGCCATTCAGACTTACTATACTCACTAATTAGTTCCTTCAGATTTAACTCACTCTTTATGAGCCATTCAGACTTAATTTACTCACTAATTAGATCTTTCAGATTTAACTCACTGTTTATGAGCCATTCAGATTTACTATACTCACTGTTTAGTTCTTTCAGATTTAACTCACTGTTTATGAGCCATTCAGACTTACTATACTCACTAATTAGTTCCTTCAGATTTAACTCACTCTTTATGAGCCATTCAGACTTAATTTACTCACTAATTAGTTCTTTCAGATTCAACTCACTCTTTATGAGCCATTCAGATTTAATTTCCTTTCAGATTTAACTCACTGTTTACAAGTCCTTCAGATAAAATTTGCTCACTGTTTATAAGCCATTCAGACTTAATTTACTCACTATTTAGTTCTTTCAGATTTAACTCACTGTTTATGAGCCATTCAGACTTAATTTACTCACTGTTTAGTTCTTTCAGATTTCATTGCTTTATAATCTGCTTTAGCATCTTTGACACCTTTTTTTGCTTCTTTGATTGCATCCTTCTTGGCATCAATCTGAAGAAAATTTTAAACATTAAATTCCACAACACAACATACAAACACATAAATAGATGATCTACATCAAGTCTTTCAGATAAACTTAGTAAGGATTTTTATCGCATTTGTGATTAAAATAAAACAAGTCTTTTACATACTTAATACTGGTAATATCCAACATGTAAAAATATAATTTTCAATGATATTTATATAAATAACTATCACACTGAAAATTGACATAATAACAACCTCTATTGAGCAAATGACTTTTCTTTTTTACTCTTTAAATAAACAAGAATGGACAATCCAGAGACACTGGCTACATTGGGCACACAAATACGCCAAACGAAGACAAACAAAACAAAAAGCAAACACAGAAAACTAAAAACACGGTCCCAACCAAAAACCAGGTGTAAACCCACGTGCTCACAAAGTGAAAGCAGTTCCTGCCTCTTATAAAACGAACATCATGTTACTCATAGTCAAGATGTGTTTGACACAACTATATGCAAACAAAAGAGCATTTCCTGAAAAGTACCTGTATTAACTAATCATACCTAGACTATATATCCGTCAAGAAATAAGACGATCACAAAACATACCTTGATTTGTATATTTTCCATTTGCTTGTCAAAGTTTTTCGGGGCAGCACGTTGATGGTTACACAGAACAGCAACAGCCCTATTAGCTCTGTTGTAGGACAAAAATTTTGCAGGCACTGGGTCATCAGCTAAAAATACAGGCTTAATATTGTACAACTAGATTGAGCTATTTGTTTTATTTATATTAATATTGTAATTTCACTTACATTAGACTTTTAAATAAAAACAAAGATCTGGTATTTTCCCAATATAATCCTATGTTAAAACAGCTAAAGACCAATCTGCACTGTAAATTCCAAAAATATTTTTTTTTTTACATAACTTTTCCACAGTTGATTTCTTGAAAAATTCCAACAAAAGAGTTAAAGTTTTCTAATAAACAAGATTGCTACACGTAGCCTTGAGGAAGACAGAAAAACAATGGCATTTGATAAAAAAAGGTTGATTACTTCCTCTTGCAAATGTCATACCAGAAATAAACTGTTTGAGGTCTTTCACATATAACCTTTTGCTAAGTGTCTAAACAAGATCCAACTATGATACAGTAGGTCGAAAAAGGTGAAAGTCCCATATTCCACAAAATTTGTCGAATTAAAATGGCAGCATAGCAGGCTCAATTACATATTATGACTAACAATCCTACCATACATGAACACATTCTGATGAACGGTTTCAGGAGTTGCGTGCACAAGATCTTACTCTGTTACACGATGTATAAAATAGTCAAAGTCCCATAACTCCTGTTTAGGTCCTTTGGCTTACTTGCTCTTAAGACTTTTAAATTATTTGGCCTTCAAATCTTATCACTATGAGTGTACCTGGTGAAGATTATTCCAGAACGTGTTGTGTGCACTAAATTAGATACAGTCAAACCTATCTTATGTGACCTTCCAAGGGAACAGTGAAATAGGGTCACATAAAACAGGTGGTTATTTAATACAGGTTTAATTGATATGAAATGCACTGTGAAGGAAAATAAAATCTAAGGTCACAAAATACAAGATGTTGTTTAATAGAGGTGGTCACTAAAGCAGGTTTGACTGTATCTACATTTTTATTGGTACATCACATACACAAGAACATGTGTACCAGTAAAAAAAATAACTTGCCATTTTCAAATCGCTTTTGTCACTGTCACATTCCTCATGTGGGAAAAACCCTACATATCAATTTTCATTGAAATTGGAACACTTCGAAATTCTACGCATTTTTGCGGCCATCTTAAAAATGGCTGCCAAAATGACCGCCATTTTGAAATCGCATTGGTCACGATCACATTCCTCTAAAAACCCCTAAATATCCATTTTCTTTGTAATTGGAGCATTGGAGCACTTCGAAATTTTCTATGTGTTTTGGCGACCATATATTGAAAATAGCTGCCAAAATGGCCACCATAATGGCTGCAATGGCCGCCATTCTTAAATCGCATTTTTCACTATCACATTCCTCAGGTCGAAAATCTTCTAAATATCAATCTAAGTTGAAATTGTAGCACTTTGAAATCTTAAAAATGGCCACCATTCTCACAATTTTTTTTTTAATTTTGCCCAATTTCGAACTTAAGCTAGAGATTCCTAATATAATGCTTGTGTGTAAGTTTGAAATCAATTGGTCAACAAATAAAAATCTTAAGAGCGCTTACAACATATCTCGGATGGACGGACTAACAGAATAACGGACGGACGCCCGACATTTCCATATCCGCTGCTCTGCTTTGCGGGGGCGGGGGACAACAATACAAAAAAGGGAGCTACTATTGTTTACAAAAGTAACTAATGGCAAGAAGCAAGATGTGGGAAAAAAGTTGTGTTGTATTTAAAATAATTACATCTAAGACTTAGAGGTAACAGTCGTTTAAAAATTAAGAAAAGAAAGTAACTGCAATGTAAATAAAAGCAGTTTCAAAATAATCTTATGGTATGTTTATTTCAAAAATGTACCCTAAATATTAAATGATATTTTCTCTTTGTTGATTTATTACCACATCGGTTGTTGTAAACTAAATATACTTACGATCAGTCAGAAGATTTAGTTGTTCTTGTAATGTTTTAGAGGCGTTGAAAGTACGGAACACTTTGGCCGTCAAACCCTCCATCAAGTCATGTAAATGTTTGTTCAGGATTGCTGTCTAAAAAAATATATAAAGATAAAATAACTTTTCCCTCACATCATGGAAGGCAATTTTATTGGTCGAGGAAATGTTATCCAATCAGAAACTTTATAATAATAATATCAAATACAAGCAATGATTAATTCATTGTCCAATGGAATTTAAATTTCATAATACAAGGGAGATGTAGAATATCCAACAGTATCTGTGAGGGTAGGGTAGTCATCTTCCAAAATGAATAATGAAAAAAAATATGAAAGAATATGCCCATAGGACACGGATGCCCCCGCTTCAAGAAAGAAAAACGTAGTTAAGTCCAAAATTGAACTCAGCCTTACTTTAATAGTCCCTGACCTTGAGTATAAATTTCAAAAGATTTGCTGGAAGGGAACTTAAGCTATTGAGCGGAAATCGATGTGGGACAGACATGGGTAAAACTTGATGCCCCCACGCATAGCGACGAGGGCAAAAAAAACCAGTTCTTTTAAACTTACATTCAGCCTATCAAAAAGGTCATCACCAGGTTGTTTGTTCTCCATAAATAGCTGTAGATTCTTGAATACTCTCTTCTCCACCGGTATGCGATTGTAGTATCTAATAGAATCTTTACCCAGGAAATCGAACTCCACAACAAATTCCTGATCATCATATTTCTCATGGAGTTTCAGATGTTCCACACGAAGAGAACAGCAGCCCACTGTGTCGGCAGTCTCACCTTCATCTTTCTCATTACCAGCTCTAAGAGCAAGCTGTAAACAGACGAAACATAAAAATTATATTTAATTACCACATAAATTTGTTCTGGTGTAAAACTAGACAATATAATATCAGTTCACAAAAAAGAAATCAATCAACCTATTAACATCGGTACAGGAAAAGCTTATAAAACTAGAGGCTCAGCCCACTGAGCCTGTGTCGCTCACCTTTCATTCTGCTTTGAGGAAACTTAATACAGAACCTTCCATACATGTAGATGCTTCCTACCAAGTTTCAGTTCATATGGCTAAGCAGTTTCAAAGGAGAAGATTTTCTTAGAAATCGACCAATCAGAAACAAGAATTGCATGTGGTGGTCATGTTTGCAAACCGATCGTGACGAAATGAGCATTCTTCAGAGGACATTCCATAGATGCTTCCTACCAAGTTTCGGTGGTAGCCATGTTTGCTAACCGATCGGGACGAAATGAGCAATCTTCATAGAGGACATTCCATAGATTATTCCTACCAAGTTTCGGTGGTAGCCATGTTTGTTAACGGATCAGGACGAAATGAACAATCTTCATAGAGGACATTCCGTAGATGATTCCTACTAAGTTTCGGTGGTAGCCATGCTTGTTAACCGATCTGGACGAAATGAGCAATCTTCATAGATGACATTCCATTGATGCTTCCTACCAAGTTTCGGTTCATTTGGCCAAGCGGTTTCAGGGGAGAATATTTAAAAAAATTGACCAATCAGAAACAAGAATTATCTGTGGCGGCCATGTTTGGTAATGGATCATAACAAAATGTGCACTCTTTACAGAGGACCTTCCATAGATGTTTCCTACCAACTTTCAGTTCATTTGGCTGAGGGTTTTCACAGGAGAAGATTAAAATGTGAAAAGTAAACGGATGACAGACGACGGACACCAAGTGATGGCAAAAGCTCATATTGCCTTTGGCAAGGTTTGCTAAAAAGAATATTAAAATGTGAATATCTACTTGTAATGTATAGAATAAACATGTTACACTATATCAGCATTAGTTAATTTCTAAGAGAGATAATGGCAAGTTATCTTTCTTTTAACAGTTGTCAAGAGTTATCTTTCTTTTAACAGAGAAGATTTTTTAGAAATCAACCAATCAGAAACAAGAATTGCCTGTGGCAGCCATGTTTGTTAACCGATCGGGACAAAATGAGCACTCTTTACAGAGGACCTTCCATAGATGCTTCCTACCAAGTTTCGGTTCATATGGCCAAGTGGTTTCAGAGAAGAAGATTTTTTTTAATCGGCCAATCAGAAACAAGAATTGCCTGTGGCAGCCATGTTTGTTAATGGATCGGGACAAAAGGTGCAATCTTTAGAGAGGACCTTCTATAGATGCTTCCTACCAAGTTTCAGTTCATTTGGCTGAGGGGTTTCAGAGGAGAAGATTAAAATGTGAAAAGTTAACGGACAACAAGTGATGGTAAAAGCTCACATTGCCTTTGGCAAGGTGAGCTAAAAAAGGATAAAAACATGTGGTAATAAACATCTAGGACAATCTAATTAAAATCTGTTTGTTGCATCTTTGTTTATTTTGGCCATACACTAACATCTAACAACTTCCTGTTTGGGGTCATGTCAAGGTTCATATTTTCATCCAATCAATCAGCGATGCACCTATATGAATATGTGCCAAGAGCTTCTGTCCGATGTGTCAACATATTTAACTCTCTTGCATATGATTGGATGGTCAAAGAAGAATGAAAGTTTAACCGACATCATACCAAACAGAAAGTTGTTAGATGTATCGCTCACCTGAGGCACCAAAAACATTCCTTCTTAGTTCGGTTTCAATGTTAAGTTTCAATTGTCCCAGATGTCTTTTACAACATTTTCCCCATAGGGTCCGATGTTAAACCAAGTCATGTCGTAGCCGCCATCTTGAATTCCATATTGAATAAAAAAAGCTAAACTTTGTAGAGGACCATCCAGTGAACAATCATGTAGTTTGGTTTCACATAAATAAAACACTTTTCATGCAAAATAAAGGTTAAAACAAAAGTTTGCAGGATTCTGGAATAATTTACTGTAGAAAGTTTCCTTCATCAATATCCTTAAAAAGCTTGAAACAATTACAAGTCTGTTATTTACTTTAAAACGTTTTACTGATCTTGTAACTGATGGGTTACACTAATGCCATGAAAATGTCCTGAGAACCTATTTATCATTTTTATAATCTAGTGGATTTACTTCCAGTATAGAATATATAAGATTTTAACATTTACTTTATGAATTTTTTTTATTTATATATGTATTAAGAAAAACTTTGTTGGGGGAATTTTTTCAATAGTTTTCTATTTTTTAATGATTTTTTTCACTAATTTTCAAGTTTGAGAAGCGGCAACGGCCATGTTTGATGGCAGTCGGGGGTCATCATTCATGGTCTGAAAGAGAATTATATATGCGTTGTTCCTTTATAGTTTGGTAGCAACATTGGCTCTTTACAATATATAAAGACTTAAAAAAAAAAGATAGCAGCCATTTTTCATAAGCGACCAGGGTTAACAACCATAAGTCTGAAAGTGGATCATATATGCATCATTTCCATAAAGTTTGGTGGCAACTGGCTTTTTACCGGATTTTAAAATATTTTTTTTGACAATAATTTTCTATTTTTTGTAATAGTGACGGCCACGTAGGACGACAGCCGGAGGTCTTCAATCAAAATTTTGAAAGAAGACCACATATGCATTCTTTCCATATGGTTTGATTGCATTTGACTCTACAGGATTTTAAAATAACTTTTTAATGAATTTTTTCACTAATTTTCTATTTATAGTAATGATGGTGGCCATGTTTGATGGGGGATGGGGGTCCTCAACCATAATTCTGAAAGAATATTACTTATGTTTCAAATTTAATTGCAATATACTCTAAAGGCTTTTTGCTGGATTTTTAATTGATTTTTTTGCTGATTTTACCCCTATGTTCTATTTATTGACATGGCAGGGTCATCGGACATAACTTTTAAAGGGAACCCCCTAAGGATGATTCAGGCCACGTTTGCTTTAAATTGGCCCAGTGGTTTCAGAGGAGAAGACTTTTGAAAAAGTTTACAGACGGATGGACGAACGTCAAGTGATGGCAATAGCGCACACAGGTGAGCTAAAAATGTGAAAAAGATAAAAGAAGCATGGGATTTCAATTAGATTGCATCAAGTACAACAACTTTACAATATCCTACCTTATCAATGAAGTACAAAGCAACAGCTCTCTGTCTGATTCTCATTTCCTTAGACTTCCAATCATTCCTATAACCTTCCCTGATGCTGTCTACACATTTATATAAACGTCTGGCCGTCTCATACTTCTGCCAATCTTTTTCACCCTGAAAATAAAAATGAATCAAGTTTTATAAACTAAATGCATAGCTGAAGCATAGCTTTTATATTAATTTCCTAACATTTTTTAAAAATTGTGCAGGTTTTTATTTTTAAAAATTGTTTGTCTGCTGGAGATCTAGATATCACAAGAAGGGTAGGAACCATCCAAAAAACCAGTTTAAATCCCAACAATTTGTGTCTGTCCAAAACCAGTACCCAAATTTTCGTTGGCTTTTGTCATAATTTCGGTGTTAAGGACTTTGAGGTTTACCTCAGAAGTGGTTCATGTTCTTGTTAAATTGCCAACATTTCAGACTATCTTCCTCATTATGCTTAAATGGAATAGCTTGGCATACATTTGGCAATATTTAATTCATTTTTTTTTTGTTAGAACAAACATTCTGTATCAACATTAATGAAACTTCCTACATATTATAACCATGACACTGGTGTAAATACTTCCAACAATTCTACAGGATAAAATTACAACAGTCATGAAGCATCACAAATGAAAATAAATGATTGGGCTAAATAACAGTTCTGCTATTAACAGAGGCAACTCTCTATAAAGGAGAACAGGTTCAATTCATGATATTTTGATGGCAATTTAGACTGGGTCAATGATCATGAACCGTAACTTTAAGCCCAGTGTAACCAGTTATTTAATTGACATATGAACCAGTCTCTTCTTTTTTCATATATATATATATATATATATGTATATGATTAGCTTTACCTTTCATTCAGTGTGTGTTTTAAAAATAACTTGTTTATCTTAATTGTAGAACAAAGAATATTTCAAATGTTTATGGTCCAGAATACGACTTCTGTTGCAAAAATGGAAATTGAATTACAAAGAAAATACCAAAATGATAAAATTTGAATCCATAAAGACAGTTTTACTTATTTCATTATGCATTAATTACCTTCAGTCTAGATGAAGCATTTAACATGACATATTTAATCTGTCCCTGAATATTCTCTGCCCAGCTAGCTAACCATGATACACTATTATCATGTCTGACTTCCTTCCATTTATGTCCAGGTGGTGGTTGAGGAATAGCAGAATCTCTTAATAAAAAAAAATAAAAAAAATACAACTTGCAAATATTATTTTTGACAAATACTGATTCTTTTTCATATGAACTACAATCTGAAAACACAGAATTTCCACCATTCGAACAAGTATGATTTTAACACATTGCATTTATTGTATTATGATTTTGTGCTTAAATGTTTAATATTACTATTTACCCATGACTGAATAACATGTTTACAACAGACTACTGTTCCTGGAACAAAATCGAAAAGCATAAAAAAGAATAGTGGCTTGGCCATCTACTATTCTCAGTGTTTATACAATTTGTACATACTTGCTGCAGTTTATAATGACATCTTCTGGCATTGTTCTCCTTTTCAACATTCCTTGTTTAGGATGATCACCACGCCCCCTAAATAAACCTGGAGGCTCTATTCTGAAGTTTCCAATCTTTTCCTTGTGTCCATCCATAGAACAAGTGCCATATTCTGCCATAATTGCTTCATTTTTCTCCTTTTCAATCTAGAAAACAAAGCATAATGGATGTAGAGGCCATCGTTGTCGTCATCGTATGGTAGTTGGATTCACAAGTACCTATGCAATCGTTATGTGATAAAGTTTTGTCAGTGACTTGCGGCAGGTTGGTGGTTTTCTCTGGGTAATCCGGCTTCCTCCACCAACAAAACTGACCTCCATGATATAACTGAAATATTGTTGAAAGTGGTGTTAAACACCATAACCTCCCCATATTACTATATTTTTAATCAATTTACTAAGAGTTATCCAAAAGAAACCACTTAAAAAACAAAATAACAAAAGTTTGAATGTAATTCAAGAATAAATGATATATTTTCACGTAGTTAAATCTTTGTCTAACCAAACAATATAGAAGTCATGCCTTTCTGCGGTAGTGATAGCTATTTAACATGTTTCTATTTATATTCTTTATATTGCACTAAAAACAACTTGCAAAATAATATAAAATGAAATATTGAAGACTGTTGTTTTTCATACTTTAAAAGAGGCATATAGATCCATTACAGGGAATAAAGACCTTACCAGTTTTTCTTGTTTTGACCTTGCTTTCCTCTCTTCAGATTTCTTTTTGAAGTAAGCATCAATTTCTTTGAAGTTGCACTTTTTCAAATCAGTAATTTTTTCTTTTTCTTTTACTGTCATTACCTGAAGAAAAATAACGTAGCAATATTACATGTATATCATTGTCAAATAAAAGTAGTATATGAAGCTTGTTTCTACTCACCAATCATGAAACCTGTCTATACCAAACCCTAAATAAAATGGAATCCTGTTTAAACCAAATTGTAAATAAAGGCCCATTGTAGGAAATCTTTAATTTAACCTGTACAAGTCGAAAACATGTCTATTGTGAACATAAATGTTAGGTTTAAACATAATTCTTTGTATTAGCAACTGAATTCCTATGCAACCTTTCCAGATATACTCATTTCTAGTTATACTAGATTTTTGTGAGGACTTATGCCGATGTTAAATGTATCTGATCTGTTTTCAGCTGATATCAAGCAACGAAAAAAAAATCCTACATGCCTAATCTTCTTTGGATAATGGCTAGGAATTTTTTTTAAAAGTCTTTGGTTTAGTAGACCAGGGACTGAACCCACACGAGTTGAGCTCGCTTAACATTACACCATATGTTAAAGAAAATATTCAGATGGTAAAATAAATATCAAATATGTTACTACTACTTCTTCAAAACATGCCCTATTAATACCTACCTTTCTCCAGTCTTTAAAGAAGTTTTTGTTAAAGACATCTTTTGTTGTATAGTCATGATCCAACATTCTACCATAAAATGTTGCCACTTCTTCTGTTTCCAAGCTTAATTTCATATGTTTGCCTATAAAAAAATTACTCAATCTACAGAGCACAATATCAACAGTCCCAACTCCAACTGAATGTAAATACAATATGTTGGGTTAGGTTATACAGTTATCGTTCAGTGATTTTCTGCTATATTGTGACTACAGACTTGGTGAGGGAAGCCCAACAGTTAGAACAAACAGATAACGTAACACCCCGGCTCTAGGTACATACCATGCATCTTAAAACTTGAGGTAGGTATCAGAGATCTACCACCTAGGACCCCCAAGTCAACAAAAGCAAATATTTTTAAACAATTAGAAAACTGGACTATTTACATCTACTAAAGTTGTCTTCATATTGAACTTTCAATATTTGTGACTATAATAAGTTTACCCTATCATTCTGATTCCATTGGATTATGTCTCGACTGCATAATTTTAACCAGATCATATACTCTGTATAAAATATTTGTTTGATATAAAATAATACCCCAAATATTTTCTCTTATATACATGTACAACTGTCAGTACCCTTGCTAAGAAAAAAGCCAATAATTGATCTCATCGCATGAGGTTTTTCCTGTACGGCAATATCAAAATTTGGAAACAAATAACTTTACAGCTCAAATTTGGCCGTTTCCTGTAGTTCAAAAATAGAATTTCCAGAAGGACAATCTATGAGACAATTGTTTTATTTTCGCAAATAATTATGCTCTCATCCTTCTATAATGTTTACCGTCATAGTAAAATTTCACATCATCTGGAAGTGGTTCATATTCTGGAGCAAATACAACTCCTTTGTGTTCCAAAAATTTCCATTTGACACCATCATCACGTCTCTCCTCCTCCCACCTGTAGAAAATATTCTACTTTTAGAAGTCATATCAAAATCTCCAACTAATGCCAACATTCATTTTTTTATTTAAACTTTTAATACTAAAATTGACCAGTTTTATTAAGTTATTACAATAATACAGTGAAATCAGTCATTAGAAACTGGTCTCTATTGAAAGACCTATAAACGTATTACAATAACACAATGAAACCAGTTATTAGATTAGAACCCAGTCTCTTTTGAAAGACCATTACAACCATTACTGAAAAACCTTTTTTGTAAGATCATGATTATCATCAGAGACCATTACAGTCATAAGAAAGTGTCCTCTGTTGTCAGTTTAAGTACGTAGATCATATTATTGGAAAGCATTTTTTTTTTTTTTTTTTTTTTTTTTCAAATATCACAACTTTATAGTCCTTCAAAAATATATAATGTGGAGGGCATGGAGATTGAGCAGAATCATAGATCTAAGAATTCTGAATGACAGAGATTACACATACTTATGATCATATAGGAACATATAAAACCAACACAAAAAGGTGGTTTTATTTTTCAAATCTTATGGAAAATGGGGCAGTTGGGGCACAAGGTGATCCAGAAAATTATAAGCTTTACACTAAAACTATTAATGTGTAAAATTATTGTAGCATCTTATCTGAAATAGAGGACTGTTTTGTTGCCCTGTTTATGGTCTGATGTAAAGTCTTAGCTACAATTAAGTGTCCAAAACAAGCAATTATTGCAACAAGTAGCAATAATCTAGTACTTTTCTCACATAGAACAAATATGTCATCTATCTGGCAGCAGAAAGACAAAAATAAATTCTAGGGTTAGCTTTATGGTGTTTAATGCCACTTTCAACAATATTTCAGTTATATCCTGGCAGTCAGTGTTATTGGTGGAGGAAACTGGAGTGCCCAGAGAAAACCACTGACCTGTCGCAAGTTACTGACAAACTTTATCACATAATGTTGCATCAAGTACACCTCACCTGAGAGGGACTCGAACTCACAACTTCAGTGGTGATAGGCACTGATTGCATAGGTAATTGTAAATCTAACTATCGTACGATCACGATCCTTACAGAAAGAAATTAATATAGAAACTTATTTCCAAGCAAACTATACCATTTCCATAAAACTGACCGCCACGATATAGCTGAAATATTGTTGAAAGTGGCGTTAAACACCATAAACCAACCCACCATTTCCAGATTTCCTGTTTTTCCTCTTGTTTCTTCTTTCTTTTTGTAGGTGATGCTTTTTCTTCTTTTGTTGCTGGTGTTACTTTCTTTTTCTTTTTCTGTAATTATCAAATTCATCAATAAATGTTTACTGAAATTTTACCCCACTAAAATGCAAGTTGTGCTAAATATTAAGGACTTTACTTTCAAAATCAATTGAATCCAGGGTTGGGACCCAATTAACTGGTTAACCCCACTCTCTCAAGCTAGGACCATGATTTCTAACATAATATGTTGTGGTTTTTTTTTTCTTTTTTTCCCCAATGTTTTGAGGCGAGATGTGATTATTCCTTTCGTTTATATTGTTGGAATAGTTGACCATTCTTAAAACTTTCTTTTCATCATCATCTTCAAAACAAAATTCAGATATTAGCATCACAAATCTGTCCAAGGTTAAAAACTGTTCTTACAAAAACCTGAAAAAATGTCTTATTGGATTGTACAATAGTACTGATATACATCATAATATACAGAAAACATATTCAGGACAAAATCTAAAATGGCAGTTCACTAATAAAACTAAAAAAAATTAGAGCTTACTAATGGTTTTTCATCTTCGGAATCCTCATAAGCAGAAGATTTTCTTTTCTTTGGCTTCTTGATGTCTTTTTCCTTTTTTATTTTTTTATCTATTCTGCAAACATACAAACAACATACATGTATATCTATGACTGGCAATGACAACTACATCAAAGTAGATCAGTAAGTGAGCAAGTAAGTATATATTATATACCTTTGCAAGTGATAAAGTGTGAAATATTTTTCAGCTACATCATTGTGAGAATAAGTTAATTTCATTACGAGATGATGAAGATGTTATTCATTTTTTACCAGACTAATACGCTTAGTTGGATCTTTATAGTGCTAGCTCACTGAACAATTCAGAGGGTAGGACATGTCACTCCACTCAGACACATTATTCTGATTCCAAGCCAACCAGTCTTTGCTCTTTTTCCTTAATGCACCATGCTTAGTGGAGAAGCAACAAATACCAATTTAATAGTCTTTGTTTCTCGAACCCATGATCTACCTTACTATAGGCGAGTATGCTAACTATTACATGCCATGGGAGTTCCTGTAGATACACATAACATATATTCAGGACATATTACATCTATATGATTGCACAATTTTAGTACTCTTTAACACTTAAGTTTCCAGAGATTACATCTACTGGTAATTACATTTATAAAACTGTTTCCTACCTTGAAGACAGTGGTTGGTCATCTTCATCATCAGATTCTGGTTGTACTTCTCTCTTTACTGGCTTCTCTTGTTTAATTCTTTTAGACTAAAAATATACAATGTATAACGTCATTAACGAGTTGTATGTAAATAAATGTTATAGGGCAAAAAAAAATAATGTGTGTGTTTACGGTCACATGTCAAAATAAACAGCTGCGCCAAGAGCGCATGATACACCCGTCTTCAACATTCATACAATATTTGTAAAGACTTTCTTTCCCATAACTCTTAAATGAAAAATCTAAATTTCACCAAAAAGTACACAGACCGTAAGACTATCAATTCCAATAACTGTGCAAAGATTGAAGTGAACTGACCAAGGGGTTCTCAATTTGCGGCGCGACATACGAAAAATCGCCTACAATTTGATGAATAAAGTCCCATAACTCTGGAATGAAAAATCTAAATTTCACCATAAAGTATACAGACCATAAGACCATCAATTCCAATAACTCTGTGAAATTTGAAATGAATTGGCCAAGGGGTTCTTAAGTTAAGAGCGCGACATGTGAAACAGATGGACGGACAGTCGGACATTGGTATACCATAATACGTCCCATCTTAAAGACGGGCGTATAAAAATCTAGGGTCTGTCGGCATTAATTTTTTTTTCACTATCGGCAAAACCGGAAATAGTCGTTCCCGGTTCCAGTATTTTATTTTCAAAATTTCCGGTAAGCCGTCATTTGTTGAAGCTGTTTTATGACGAGTTATGCAGTTTTTCTATCTTCTTTGCTCTCAATTTCGACAAAAAGCTAGCGGTTGAATAAATAAAACATTGCTGCTGATTAAACAACAAAAATGGTTATCCGAATTCTGTGCAAAAATTAGGGTCGATCAGGTGACCGTAAACACACATATTTTTTTTTTGGCCTAGCTAATTTCATTGATCTGGGGAAAAGTCAAAATCAACTATTAATTCCTAAAATGAAAGGTTCATATAAAAACAATTAAAAAATGTGTTTATTTCATTTAGAAAGCCCCATATGGTTGGTCAAAAGGTTGACACATCATGACTTCGAAGCACACAACCATTTAACAATGCCCACTTCCATGAATTATTTTCGAATACCATAACTAATATCTACACAAAATAACAAGAGTTGAAAACAAATTCTTTTTGGCAGTTTTATAGGGTTGAAAAATGCTTTATACAAATTTACTTCGCTTAACGCTTTCACACAATAAAACTACAAAAAAATTATTTCAATTTTTCTTATTAAGTTAAATCAGAAGATACTGATATGACTGGTAATGCTCAACATGGACTGAATTGATTATGTTTTTAACTTACCAATGGAACATCATCATCACTCATGGCTTCATCTTTGTGTGACTTCACAGGTGACCTCTCTCTCTTCACAGGAGATGTTGGCTCAGATTTAACATCTACCTCCATTGGTTCCTTCTTGATATCTTCTTTTTGGACATTATCCGTCTCCTTGTGTCTTTCAGCTCTATTCTCCTTGTTCTCCTTATGTTTTTCTTTGCGCTTCTCATCACCTTCTCCTCTCCTCTTTTCACTGTGTTCTGATTTAGAGGAGGACTCTTTATGTTTGCTTGATGATGATGAACTTTCTCTATGTTTGTCTCTATGTTTGTCCCCAGACCCAGAGCTGCTACTTGATTTATGTTTCTCTCCCTCTTTAGGTCGGTCTCTGTGTTTGTTTTCGGACGATGAAGATGAGCCGTGGGACTTTTCCTTAGAATGGCTAGAGCTTGAACTATGCCCTTCTTTACTCTTACTACTAGAGCTGCTACTCCCTTCCTTATGCTTACTGCTACTAGAGCTACTGCTATGCTTATGTGACGAGCTGGAAGAGCTTCCCTCCTTACCTTTACTACTACTAGAGCTGTGTCCATCACGATGCTTGCTAGATGAACTTCCGTGTTTACTACTACTGCCACTGCTGCTATGGTGCTTACTAGAACTTGACGATCCATCTCGATGCTTTGATGAGCTGGAGTGAGAGGAGGAATGCTTTGAGCTTGAGCTGTGATGCTTAGAAGAGCTTCCTTCATGTTTGCTGGGAGTTTCATGCTTAGATTTACTGTGCGATTCTTTCTCATGGCTGCTCACATGTCCGTTACGCATGGACTCACCAATATGGTTTGATACTGCAGTGTGGTCTCCATTGAGTTTATTTTTAGCCTTAATGTCCGCCACTGGAAATAAACAACTCACATTTGATATTTGTGCTTGTTAACAGAAATAAGTATATAAGTTCATGATATCTACTTAGTGAGCATGACAAATTTCTGGAATAACCTTCATTAGGTACTCTTAAGGTGGTACCATACACTACAGGGAGATAACTCTTTAAAATCAGTTGAACGTTTTGATCATATGATGTTTGTATGCAGATTTCAAGCATCTCGGTGATCAAAGCCACAGAGAGAAAAGCTGCTATGTGGCTAGTGAATTTATAGCTCTGAGTCTGTTGGTTGGAATTTGCTAAAAAAAAATATATTTATTACAGTGGATATATTCAAACACACTGCCAAAAAAAAAAGAAAATTAAACGAGCAGATCAAATTTTACCTGAAGTGTATGGTACCACTTTAATTTGAAAAATTAGAAAGCCAAATAATTTAAAAGTCTTTGGAAGCAAGGGCCTAAACAGGATAGCCAAAATCGGCTATGGTCACCTATGTATAAGGGAAGAGAACATGATCAAGTTTAAGTCTACTTTTCTCTTTACTATTAACAAAGTCAAAATCATTTTTCTGAAATTTCTCTCCTTTTTTAGGATCCATTGCTAGCTCAGCATAAAGCATCTGTTAACCATCAAAATAAATTTCATTTCCATTTGAATTTATTTTCAAAACATCAAGTTTTATCATTGTATGTCCACCAATAAAATTACCACAAAATATAGGTAAGGCCAAAAAAAAAAAATATGTGTGTTTACGGTCACCCGACCTACCCTAATTTTTGCTAGCGACCCTATGCATTTTTACACAGAATTCGGATAATCATTTTTGTTGTTTAACCAGCAGCAATGTTTTATTTATTCAACTGCTAGCTTTTTGTCGAAATTGAGAGCAAAGAAGGTAGAAAAACTGCATAATTCGTCATTTTACCGGAATTTTCGAAAATTAAATACCGGAATCGGATTGCGGAACCGGGAACGACTATTTCCGGTTTTGTCGATAATAATAATAAAAAAAAAAAAATCCCGACCAACCGACCCTAGATTTTTTTGACATGTGACAGTAAACACACATATATTTTTTTTGGCCTAACAGGAATAAAGTAAACCAATCAAACGTTCTATTTGCTAGCAAATTACATTAATTATTCTAGAAAATTACATACTATTTTCCTGAAATATTATTATGTATTTACCATTAAACCTCAAGAATTTCACTTTTATTCAATATTTGAATGAATGATATATATTGTCTCAAAAATATATATACATGTTTTATTTTTTTTTAAATGAATTTCATTTATTTGGGGTTTGATGGCGGCTATCCAAAGGGATTGTTAACTTTGTGTATATGATTAGTTTCTTAATTAATATCAATCAGTGATTAAAGAGAAGCAATGTAAATAATATACACTCATTAAAATTTGATTAATTTTTTTTTTTGCATATATTTATCTTATCTAATTTTTTGTCATTTTATCTATGTGTGACTTGTTTTAAACAATGCTGATGTCGAAATAAATTTTATTATTCAATTTTATTTATTTAATATTTATTGGACAATAGTTGACTATCATATAATGTGCCTTTATCGTCTGCAAGACAAAACAAACAATCTGAAAAGGGTTTACTTAACAAAAAGCAAATACAAGGACATGTAAATCAGAGAGATGATATGCTAACAAAAACAAGGAATTAAACAACTACTGAATATACCTTAATGCATAACAAGTACATTATAAGAAAAAAATGCATAACAAGTACATTATATAAAATAAAAAAAATGTTTATTCATAAATGTATATATGTTATTCAAATTTTAGTTTCCCTAGCATGCCTTCTAAAAAGTCTTCAACACATTGAAGTTTAGAAGTATCCTGTAGATGTAGATAACATACGAATGCCACGATAATGCTCTGCGAATGTGAAAAGTGGTACAATTAGATAAATATTTTGACTTCTCCCTGTACTCTCACCATTTCTCCCTGTTGTCTCTCACTTCTCTTTTGTCAGCACCTGAAAGAGAAGTCACTTCCCCCTCTGATTTCAAAGTAGTGGGAGCCCTGTAATGTGCATTGGTCTTTTAGTTATAAAACTTTATGTAATTGATCCATTTAAATTGTTTAATTGGTACAGTGAGATCTAATGAATAGATGGTCAGCCAATCTTAAAAGAAAACGCCATGGTCTTAAAGGGATATTGTCTACCACAATCGTAATTTTTTCATACCCAATATTATTGTCGTTTTCCGTACTGACCTTCATAAAATGAAGATTAACACTGAGCTATGTTGCAAAAGATACTTTTTTTTGATAAAAAAGACCCAAAACTCATTATCGGAATTATTGTCCAGGATAACAAGAATTCAAATCTATTCATATGACCTTCTATGTGAACCCGTCTTGAGCATGCACACTGCTTAGAAACAATAAACAACATGTTGTTCTTGGGCAAAAGAGAAAGTGTCAACACGTGGAAGAAAGCGGACTTTGACGGATTCAGAGAGAAAGATGAATAGAAGTGAAGTATCTTCCAAATGGAACAAATGCAGGATATATGTAGGGGATCACTTGGACCGTTGGAACGAACTCAAGGAAGTGCTACGCGTCCAAACTCGCGCTGAAGTGGCAAAGATTTTGCTTGATAGGTAAGCTGAGCATGTTTTTTCCTTCTTTTCTCAATTGTTTTCCATATTTTATGAATTTATGATGATGCCTATGATCATTTTCGGTAGATATTATTCAATATATGTAATCTTGCACCTGGCAACAGCAAATTACTGTCAATGAATAGCATAAAACGGCCGCATTTGCAAGGTAAATAAACACGAATTTTAACATCCATGCTACTGGCATAAAAATAGATTTCAAATCCTACTGGGACTTCAAATGGCAAGTTTAAAACAATAATAAGCGATAGTAATACTCATTTCAGCAATTATCATATCAACTGTTATGCTGAATATGATCAAGCGACAGTTTGAGCATAGAAGATAGAGATTTCAAATGACCTCCTCCATTTCAAAAGTTTCTGTTTTCCTATTTTCTTAAAATTCTGTTACATGGTATTCATTATCTATTAGAAATCATTCAATAGTTCAAAACCATGTCATAAAAACTTTTTATTATTTTGGGAAAATCATCATTTTTAACAGAAATTAAATCTTTTGAAAAGAACCAAAAATCATAACTCAGTTATACTTTATAGGATGTCTATGTACTGTTGGGTATAAGAAGTGACTGAAATGAGGGTCAGCCTTAGGCTGGGCGGATTTTTTTTTTTAGATCAGTATAAAATTAGTCAATGGCATAATGTGGCCCAAAAATTTTGACATTTTTTTTTATGAAAAAAAGACATCAGATATCAACATATAAACAGTTTTCAGGTTAATTGTTTTTATCAATAACATTAAAATTCATTCTTTCACTAGTCTCACGGGGGGCTCTTCAAGGTAATTTTGGTACAGGTGTGCAGCTGAAATTGCAAAAACACCTCAATGCATATATTGCTATCAAACACGCACGCAAATGAAACCTGAATTTACTTGTTATAACCTTTTCGACAACCTTGACACCATTGGCTAGGGTGTTCTCAAGAAACGATGCTAGTCCGTCGGATGGGGACAATAAAAGGCTGGTTTGTGTAAGGGGAGATCAATGCCATGATCACATTAAAGACATCCGGAAAAAGAGTAGACTAATGCCACTACAAGGACTGCTCTTGCACTCCCCAAAGTGGAGAGTGACTCGCATAAGTGGACATCACTTGTTTCCCAATCCACTATGAAGAAGTGATTTTAAAGTAAAATAACCTCTCAGTTCAATGTAATGTCAGTTGGTTATTCATTCCAAACAAGTATCTCACTTTGCTGAAATAACAAACGGTGCTGTCATTTTCTGTTATATAAACAACTGTTAAAGGGAAACTTCGCAAAAAAATATTTTTTTATATTTTTTTCCTGATGTATAAATATGGATGTTTATATGTATATTAGTGTTTTATTATGTTGGATTAGGGAATGAAATCGATTTTAAAATTCGGTCAACGATAGATGGATGTCGCCATTTTGATAGCATCTCGATACCAATTATCACATGATGTCTAAATACCACTATGCCCCAAAACAAGCGTGACAAACCAGAGTCCTCATTCAGTGTCGATATGGCTTGTCAGGCGCAATTCTTTTTATTTTTCTTATTATTCTAAATATATGAATTTATTACACTATCACTTTTTGTTTCTATATACTTAATGGCAAAACAAATGAATCGGGTAAAACGGTCCGTCTTTAATGAGACACATTTACAAAAGATTTTTTTCGAAAATTGAAGAACTACGAAATTATGTGAAAAAAAAGAACGGACATTGGAACAATGCCATGAATTCGTAAAAAAAAAAAAAAAAAAAAAAATAGGCCTATACTACGGTGCAAAATTGTTTTAATGATTTTATTTATAAGATCACACTTTGTAATCGATCGTTCATGCACTACAATAAAGCTCTGCTTCTTAGCTAAAAGCACAGAAAGTTACAGGGTAGGAAGCCATAAAATTGAGAGGATTATGTAAACATATAATTTGTAATAGTTTTCATTTGACAATTACAGACGATGAGTATTAATACTTTTAAATTTTATTATACAAAACTTCAGGTACATCTCTTACGTAATATAATAATTTGTTTATGGAAATACAATATTCGTATTCGCCCACAATAAAAAGATTAATCTGTTTTCATAACGGTTATTTCTGATTTGAACAAAGTGTAGCATATAATATGTCTCTGCGTAAACAAAACATTTTTTTATTTATTTTAATCACGTCTTCTGATTAATCTCAGAATAGTTATATAAAATATGGTTGTTGTTTTTATAAGGAAAAATTGCCTACAAATGGTTTTTGTCTATTTTGATTTTTGGGGTTTGCAAGAAGAATTTTCTACCCTGCCCTGTTCACCCTGCTTTACTTCATAATTTTGGTTGTTGCTATATCATTCTGATAAGGCGCACACAAAAAATCAAGATAAAAATGAACAATTCAATATAACTTGCGATCAATGTTAATCACCTATTAAAACCTTTAAAATGTGCATTGCATTTCCTATTCTAGTCACGGGTAGCGTTAACGGGTCACAATATGTGTATTGCGTTTCTGATTATTGCCAAAGATTGTGACACATGTATTCAAGTATTCAGGCAGAGTCCTGTCGACCGGATGTAAAATGACACTTGTATATTCTGCCTGGCGACTTCCTGTGTGGACCTAAACTCATTACGCAATATTAGGTACCCTGCTGAGTGAACCGGTGTGAATGTACCTGTCGTTTTCAGAATGAAAATAAAAATCTGTCGTTTTCAGAATGAAAATAAAAATAAGTAAATCTCTCCTTTCACTTCTTATTT
Organism: Bathymodiolus septemdierum; assembly: GCA_963383655.1. Lineage (NCBI taxonomy): Eukaryota > Metazoa > Mollusca > Bivalvia > Mytilida > Modiolidae > Bathymodiolus > Bathymodiolus septemdierum. The sequence continues at coordinate 80,632,951 of OY726521.1, forward strand.
CAGGAATTATTTGCCTCAATTTATTGAAGAATAAAATATTTAAAATTAAAATACATGAAAAATAAAAGAAATATATTTTCCGCATAATATTTTACGTTTCGCTCATCAAAAATGACAAACAAACAAAAAAAGGAAAAGAAATTAACATTTTTAAATCACTTGCTTGCTCCAACGTTTTTAGCACAAAATCCAAAGAACAAGAAGTAAATTTGGTGTGGCCTAATCTCTGTATATTTTGACTGCTCTTCATCTGTTTATACCACTCATGATCACGATCTCTTCCGAACTTTGTCTGAATGAATAACAGTGGATATCAAAATTATAGGTCAAGTTTGCTTACGGGTTCCGAGCTGAAAAAAAGCATATATTTAGGTTTTGTGCCTTCTGGTGGTCACTGAGCAAAGAGGGGTTTTTTTTCTTTAAACACTAACTTTGTAAACTCAGTTGCCACCCGATCTCCTAACCTTTAATTTTTAGTTCTTTAATCAAAATTAAAACATCTTTTATGAACATCGATCGTTAAAATTGTGAATACATATTAATTATGATGAGAGTTATATATAGCTAGGCCAATTTGGCACCTCTAATAATGAAAACTTATAATTTCAAAAATATTTTATCTTTAATAAATAATAAACGATCTACCAACTCGTCTTGGAAAGCAAATAGTGTGTATTCAAATTCCCATTTTATTAATACGATCAATACACAAGTTACGCGTTGTCAAAATTAATATCCATTATATTTTTCAGCACATTAGCAGTAAAATAAAATGAACATAATTGTAAAAGGGATCTTACATATAGTGAATATAGGTGACTGTTGTAAAACACTCTTTCCATTGTAAATATAAAGGAAATGAAACATTTTGTTCATTTAAAATAGTTGTTTGTCAAAAAGGTATGTATCTATTCACTTCAGTATTTAATTTTCCAAGGGTTATTAGATTTAAATTACAGTCCTCTGAGCGCTTTAAAAGAAGCAAATTTAACATCAGCGACCCAGACTTTAACCCTTAACACGCTATTCGCGACTAAAGTCGCGCTGACCAACGTGGGACCGTACTGCTGATCACGACAATAGTCGTTTTCTGACCATCTCGTGTTTTACCCCAGATCACATTATAAGCCCATTCGATACCCCTCTAGAGGTTTCACTTACTAATTATAGTAGGTCATATCTGTATCTTGCAAGCATTTATTGATATGGCGTTATGCAATTATTTTTGGTGAACACAAAAAACCGAGAAGTAGAAAACATGATTAAAAACAAAAATGGCGTATATAGAATTGAATGAAGAGGAAAGGGATGACTTTTTTATGCAATATTTCAATGACCCCGATGCAGATGAAGAGTTTGAAGGATTTGATGAATTCGATATAGCTAAGAATATTGAAATTGTTGGTGGTATTGATATTGAGCAGGCTGAATATGATCGGGATGATGTGGAAGTTGGATGGAGTCGTGAGGATGCTGTGCCGTTGATTGCTCCTTTCTTTTACCTGTCTTGTCACACTCACAGGTGAGATTTTAGCGTGACACAAATGTTATATTTAAAACCTTCATTTCATTACCTACAACTTTCCAATTTAAAGGAAGCCTCTATCTTCTAAAATAAAAAATTTATGGTCCATCAAACACAACTAGTATTGAAATCAAAATATTAAAAAATAAATTCAGCAGTGAAGGGTCACAAAAGTGTTTTTTATTCCAGCGTGTTAAGGGTTAAATTTCAATCCCACAATGCATTATTGGGCTAAAACGTCACAGCTCGATGGGAAAATTAGAAATTAAAATTACAAATTTGCTTCGTTATTTGTGGAAATGTCGATAAAACTTTGTGAATATGTATTTTATATCACCAGGAACATATTTAGCTAACATGTAAAAAATCCCTTTAACTTTTCCTGTTAGTTTTTAATTTGTAAACAAAAGTTCTGGTTCCAAAAAAAACCCACTCCCAATTGTCATTAAAATGTAGCCGTGTGTATAGAGATGAACTATGAAAAGCTTAAAAGAAGTGACAGGCCAGATCATTTCCGTAGTTTGACATTACTGTCAACGATTTTCTCTCCATTGTTGGGAAAAAGTTTTTCAATGATTACCTAAGGATTGACACAAAAAGGTTTCCGATTTCTGTAAAATGAAATTTGTACATGTACATTTTGCAGCAGATTGAATGAATAAATTTCCGATCCAAGATACCAGATCGCACACATTATAAGTTGACAGAATTCTCTTTATTGTTCACAACTTTCCACTTCGTACGTGAAAGTTAACAATTTCAATAATTAAATCTTAAAGAAACAAAAACATGTTTCTTTTCTAATATTAAAGTGAATACGTGTGTATTACATGAAAACGTGTATTGAGTGGCTCGATAAAAATAAATAATTGGGGAGAACAGTAAATTACATTAGCTGTGTATTCATTGGTTACAAAAATGTATTTGGACCAATCGCTGTGCTCGAAACAAACAGTTTTCGACTAGAACGGAAGAGTTATCTACCATTGACGGTACAGTTTATGTTCGGTTTCGGTAAAACAACAATTTTTAACGGTCTGTTAGGCAATCGCCCAGATGCTTTTTGCTGGGCCAGTGACTACCTAATCTGGCGCAACTTTTGGTCACCCGAATATGATATTAATCGCCTTTGGCCAGCAGGCGACCGTCCATTACAGGCACTGTATAAGTAGAGATGATGACAACATATGCAACACCACTTTTTTGTTAACAATGAAAAATTTGTATCATATCCTTCATCAAAAACAAAGGTCAACTGCGATAAAAACATCATGGTTGGTAAGTTTTTGGAGAGATAATATTCTGGGCAAATACTGACTGATCACATTGCATATTTTTTTCTTTTAATTTTTACTGGCCGAGGATTGAAATGTTGTATTTTCTTACATTACAGCCTATGCATGTAAAGAAACAAGTTGATATACAAACTCTTATAACCTTTGGCTTATCGAAATACAAGATTTTTAAGAGAAAAGATTCATTTTGCTTAAAATATGAAGGGATTTCACTGTAGTGGTGTAACATTTTGTGGCCATTTGTTTCTTACCTTTATTATTTTTCCGTAGTACATGCATACAGATGAACACATTTTATAACATCAACATTAGTCACATTTGTATTTTTGAAATGAAATGATATTTTGGGTGCAATGATTCTGAAAAATTATGGGCGTCAGACAGAAAAAATAGGGGGGTCCAGTGTTCGAGTTCCTCTTATGGATAGTAGCAATACATCACACAATGAAATGATAGGTGGATCATTCCACTTTCAGTGTACTGTACAGTATATTCTTTTTTCTGATGACCATACATTTCTTCTTTTTTAAATAATTTTTTATTCCAATTTTATTAATCCGTAATTCGAACCACAAATAAATCCAAATAAAACAATAATCATATACAAAAAGGCCTATCAATAATTTGGACTACTTCCTAACTTTTTTTCAGATTTAATACATTGTACAAATTGTTTCTTACTTCAGCAAACTATATGGGTGTCTTCTGGATAGTGAATGAAAAGAAATTATTCTAAATATTTACATATTTTGTTCTCAACAACTTTAATTTATTGAAATCTAATAATTTTTAAGTTTTTTTATTAGTTTTATCTATTTATCAACATCTAAATATATCATTATAAACAGCTACACAACTTCTAACTTCAACAGGATGTTACGCTTGATCAACCTGCGCTTTACCGACATCACTCTGGACTTAGCCATTTTGTCGATATTTCAGAAATATGCTGAAATACTCACCGTTTAGTTCGTTATCACCGGCCCCATTTCTATCCTGCAATAAAAGAAAATGAAACTATTTCATTGTTTCTTTCTTAGTATCAAATAACAAAATACTACAAAGTCTTCATCATAATTTAATTTCAAAATGAAATCGCCGAAAAACCGTATGTTCATTTGTGGGACTTAGAAAATTTGCGGCCATCTTGACTTTGTCATTTTCTTGGTTCTTTGTTCGATTAAATTCATGGGTGTAAACAGGGTCAAAAACGATATTAATAACACAAATTTCGCAACAACAAATGTTCAAATAAGTATTTTACATACCTCAAGTGTATCATTTTGTTCCGTCATCGTCGGAGATGCCATTTTGTGGAAATTTTTTATCTTCAATATCCACGTTTTGTGGCGGAGTAAATTTTGCTGAAACGGCTAAGTCCACATAAATTGCGAATGCGCATGACCAACTAACCCGGATTGAACCACCTGCTACTTTTATTAATAATACGCGCGAAATTTGAATAACATGTAAACGTACACATTTAGATCGTACGCACAATTTTACGATAAATTAATTCAGTACCGAAACTTTTAATTGATACAAATTAATTCCATGTAACACTTATATTATAAGGTAAATTTACTGACTGAAGGAAAGATCTGACAATGTTCATCCGGCGGCTTTATAAGTTATCTACAATTCAATTCAAATATTTTATTGAATAAAGTGCATAAATTTAATTACACAATATCCAATGGGATTGTACATCAGGCATAGCCTATGTAAGTGCTCTCCCTCAATAACTAAGGACCTCAAGTATAAATTAATAATAAAAATGAATAATTAATTTACATTATAATTAGTGCGGTTCATATTTTTTTCTTAGGAGAAATTCAAAATTTTGTAATAATAAGTTATCTAGGTGTCTACCCGTGGGCATTGAGATTGTACCAGCCTGAAGCACTTCTGTATAATGTTCCTTTCCAACATTGAATATACAGTGCACGTATAATACCAGAATGTCTTCAGCAATTTAAACCAATTAATTGTGTCTTTCTTGTTTTTAGCACATTCCTTAGTTGAAAGTGTCTCTGTCAATTAGTGACGATGAATTTTAGTGTGGATGAATTTTATTCCGTGAATTTTTTTCACTTCCATACGAATAATAACTTTATTTCTCATAACCAATATAACAAAGGTATCGGAATACACTACACCGGTCCCAAGTCGATGATCAATCACCGTATTACAAAAAGATGTAAAAAGGATATAACATTATTGATCATATATTTTGAAACGTATACTATTAAGAATAACATTTATTAATTAACCCTTCTTAAGGATTTGAAAATATAAAACCTAACTTAAATGATTTACTGATGTAATGAAAAGTGAATTGTCGGCCATTTGGTTATGTTTTTCATCAATTTAGAGGATCGTTTGATGATTTTAATCCTTTGTTTTTAAATTGGCTTTGTGATGGCAAAAGCTCACATCACCCACTGATTAAGGTGAGCTTAATATTGTATGTGTAATATCCTGTTCTTATATTTAATGTTTTGTTTCACTATCCAAGTGGTACCAACGGGCGAAGTTTAAGTGTTAAGTGAAGTGTAGGCACAAAATAGTTGGGGCATTGTGGTATTAAAGTGGGATTCCGTGAGCGTATTGCCTGACTACTTCCACCGGCAGCTGACAAATTTTGGCGGTTTGAGAGGATAATTTTTACATGAAACTTTGTAATAAAAATGCAATATTTTGCTTGCGTGATTGGACAATAATTACATTTTAGAAATTACTAAAGAACAAAACACATGTCCATAATTCATTAATGTGTGTATTTCTTAACGAATCTGATATCAAACTTGCACCAAACATCGCCTCACCACATTTTCAGTATCAAGAAATCCAAACTTCTAAATGTTACCAGTGATTGATACTAATGTTATTGATGTCCAGACACAACTACAATGTCTACATGGTTTGTTGTTAGTTTACTTTTGAGACGATTTTTTCTAAGTCGCGGATCGGTCATTGGAGTGAGTGTACTGTCCCCGCGAATTCTAGAAAAATGTTGTCACTTTCAATATTCTCTAGCTTTTGATAAGCAGAACAGGTATCAACCAATCAAAATGATCCATGATAAGTTATTTTGTGTGTATAAAGTACAAGTTGAAGTATAAGTAATGCTGATATTTTCGAGATCATTTCGGCGGCTCCGAACTAGCAATGTTATATAGTCAATGGTCATCTACTCCGCGCTTCTATTGTAGCATCTTTAGCGTCACAATATTATTAATTTACACTTTTGCGGTTTCGGTGATTTTCAATTTTATACAAGGAAACACAAATGGACAGGCGGGTCATACGCAATATTATTGACCAACGGAGACCGATCGCGTCGTTAACACTTCCTTTATTGGAATCTGGATCAACTGTGAAATCAGAAACAATGATCTATTTGTATTGGTCAATTAGGTCGCTTTTTGAGATCTTGCATTGTATTTATCGACACGTCTATTTCTACAGAATTAGAAACCGCACAACAGGCACACGTGCAATTTAATGATGTTGGTAGGCAATAGACGTTACAATAGCAACATGAACTATAGATTATTGACTCCATTTTGTACATAAATGGAGCCATCGGGATGATATCAAAAATACCTTGCCTTCACGATACGAAATCTTCCAGAAAAACTATCCATTCCCGTTCCTGCATTTAAAAAGACGATCCCGGCCATGCGTCTAAGCTACTCTCCGCTAGGTACCGTCAATATTTTTTTATTTTTTTTTTATAATTGGAGTAATATTAAAACTTAATCACTTAAGTTTCGTTTTAAAGCCAAAAAAAAAAAAAAAAAAAAAAAAATGGAAAGTCAACATTTGCTTGTTAAAAAATTGTGTATTTTTGCGTCAATGTAGGTATGACCAATAGATGTTAATAGTTAAAACAGTGATAAAAGTGTCCTTATTAATTTTTGTAAATGTAGTGTTGGATATTTTGACTCTAACAGTTCTAGACAAACAAGTTTAAAACACCCAGTTGACATAACCTGTTTGTTGTCAATCCTTGAATATACTGAAGACAAATTATTAATTGTTATTATATATATATATATAGATGTGTCTCTGAATATACTATCTCAAAATGTTGGGATATGTTGAAGAAAGGAAATAAAACACCCCAAATATATGCACCTAATCAACCCGTATAAAACTAGAGGCTCCAACGAGCCTGAATCGCTCTCTGGTAAACCCAAGATTTATTGAACTATTGCTAGGAAGGAGGTCAAACACTAATTATCTGCATTATTGATATTTTTGCACTTATCTCTGACCTTGAGTATGGTACCCGATGATTGGCAAATAGGTATAATACCCCACCCCCCACATAAGAAGAGTAGTGTTACAGGGGTAAGCATATTATATGAAATGCTTATTACATAAATGATTCAATACTTTTTTTTAGATCAATGACCTATGTGATACATGTAAGACATTGCTTCCATATGACAATCATAATGCATATTTAACACACGAATTGAATGCTGCCACACCCACCAGTACGGTACCTCGAAATAGAGGTATATATTTGGTTACCTTTAATACTTGACCAAGTTTTGAAAGGCACACTCGATTGGCGATATATAAATCAATTTTAAAATTGTAGTTGGATTAAATATCATACCATTTGTTTATTTAACAACACTATTATTGTACAAGTTAGATACATTGCTATTAAAACAAAAAAGTGGCCCGTACCCGAAATGAGGGATTTAGTTTTCCGTATTTTGTACTCGGGTGATGCAAAATAAATAAAACAAATAAAATTGAAAATTACCTCTTTTGACCCCATTCTATATCAAAACAGTTACATGTACATAATAACGCTATATATATGCATTTTTCTGAAAACTCTCACTCAATGTACAATAACAATACATCCATTTTGTCCCTTATGGCCTTTTGTTTGGAAAAGGATACGATCACAATACCTCATACCAATAGACCAGGTTACCAATAGCAACCTTTATTCAGTGCCAAACTTCATTGTATTCAAAATTCCAAAGCTGATGATCACATTATGCTTAAAACTGAGAGAGGAGCTGTTAACATAAACTACTGGTGGACACCTTATGCTTAAAACTGTGAGAGGGGCTGCTAAAATAAACTACTGATGGTCACCTTATGCTTAAACCTGTGAGAGGGGCTGTTGACATAAACTACTGATGAACACCTTATGTTTAAAACTGTGAGAGGGGCTGTTAACATAAACTACTGATGATCACCTTATTTTTAAACCTGTCAAAGGAGCTATTAACATAAACTTGATTGTCACATTATGCTTACAACTGCGAGAGGGGCTGTTAACATAAACTACTGATGGACACCTTATGCTTAAACCTGTGAGAGGCGCTGTTAACATAAACTACTGATGGTCACTTTATGTTTAAAACTGTGCACGGAGCTGTTAGCATAAACTATACTGATGGACATCTTATTTTTAAGACTGTGATAGATCCTGTTAACATAAACTACTGATGAACACTTTGTTTGAAACTGTGCGAGGGCCTGTTAACATAAACTACTGATGGACACTTTATGCTTAAAACTGTGCACGGAGCTGTTAACATAAACTACTGATGGACACCTTATATTTAAAACTGTGAGAGGGGCTGCTAACATAAACTACTGATGATCACATTATGCTTAAAACTGAGAGAGAGGCTGTTAACATAAACTACTGGTGGGCACCATATGCTTAAAACTGTGAGAGGGGCTGTTAACATAGACTACTGATGGATACCTTATGTTTAAAACTGTGCGAGGGGCTGCTAACATAAACTACTAATGGACACCTTATTCTTAAAACCGTGAGAGGGGCTGCTAATATAAACTACTAATGGATACCTTTTGTGTAAAACTGTGAGAGGACCTGCTAACATAAACTACTGGTGGATACCTTATGCTTAAAACTGTGAGAGGGGCTGCTAACATAAACTACTAATGGATACCTTATGTGTAAAATTGTGAGAGGGCATGCTAACATAAACTACTGGTGGATACCTTATGCTTAAAACTGTGAGAGGGGCTGCTAACATAAACTACTAATGGATACCTTATGTGTAAAACTGTGAGAGGGCCTGCTAACATAAACTATTGGTGGATACATTATGCTTAAAACTGTGAGAGGGGCTGCTAACATAAACTACTAATGGATACCTTATGCTTAAAACTGTGAGAGGGGCTGCTAACATAAACTACTGGTGGATACCTTATGCTTAAAACTGTGAGAGGGGCTGCTAACATAAACTACTGGTGGATACCTTATGCTTAAAACTGTGAGAGGGGCTGCTAACATAAACTACTAATGGACACTTTATGCTTAAAATTGTGAAAGGGGCTGTTAATATAAACTACTGGTGGATACTTTATGGTTAAAACTGTGAGAAGGGCTGTTAACATAAACTACTAATGGATACTTTATGCTTAAAACTGTGAGAGGGGCTGCTAACATAAACTACTGGTGGATACCTTATGCTTAAAACTGTGAGAGGGGCTGCTAACATAAACTACTGGTGGATACCTTATGCTTAAAACTGTGAGAGGGGCTGCTAACATAAACTACTAATGGACACTTTATGCTTAAAATTGTGAAAGGGGCTGTTAATATAAACTACTGGTGGATACCTTATGGTTAAAACTGTGAGAGGGGCTGTTAACATAAACTACTGGTGGTCATCTTATGCTTAAAACTGTGAGAGGGGCTGCTAACATAAACTACTGGTGGTCATCTTATGTTTAAAACTGTGAGAGGGGTCATTAACATAAACTACTGGTAGGTACCTTATGCTTAAAATTGTGAGAGGGCCTATTAACATAAACTACTGAACGTTTTGTGTAATTTATTTTTATGTGCACACCGGAAAGTGGCAGAATAATCAACAATTTGATGGCGACCACTCAGCGGTAGAAGTAGAAGAAGTACTGGTGGATACCTCATGCTTAGAACTGTGAGGGGGATTGTTAACATAAACTACTGATGGACACCTTATGTTTAAAACTGTGAGAGGGGCTGCTAAAATAAACTACTGATGGTCACCTTATGCTTAAACCTGTGAGAGGGGCTGCTAACATAAACTACTGGTGGATACCTTATGCTTAAAACTGTGAGAGGGCTGCTAAAATAAATTACTAATGGTCATCTTATGCTTAAATCTGTGAGAGGGGCTGTTGACAGGGGCGGATCCAGGATTTCAAGTTAGGGGGGGCGCACTTAAAAAAAATGCGCCGAGCGGAGGGAGGCGCAAAATTTTTTGGGGTATTTCGTGTGAAAAATCACGATTTTACGCCAAAAAATCATATTTCTTCCAATTTTAGAGGGGGCGCGCGCCGGGTGCGCCCCCCCCCTGGATCCGCCCCTGGATAACATAAACTATTGGTGAACACCTTATGTTTAAAACTGTGAGAGGGGCTGTTAACATAAACTACTGATGATCACATAAACTACTGGTGGATATCTTATGCTTAAAACTTTGAGGTGAGCTGTTAACAAAAAACTACTGGTGGATATCTTATGCTTAAGACTGTGAGAAGGGCTGTTAACAAAAATTACTGGTGGATATGTTATGCTTAAAACTGTGAGGGGAGCTGTTAACAAAAACTACTGGTGGATATATTATGTTTAAACCTGTGCGGGAAGCTGTTTGCATAAACTACGTGTGGATACCTTATGCTTATAAACTGTGAGAGGGGCTGTTAACATAAACTACTGATGGACACCTTATGTTTAAAACAACGAGAGGGGCTGTTAACATAAACTACTGGTGGATACCTAATGTTTAAAACTGTGAGGGGAGCTATTTAAAAGCCAATGGTTCACAGAATCCAATAATCATGTAATTGCTTATCTGGTATTCATTTTCAGACTTTAAAAGTTGTGACATGAAATGAGGCAGTGATGGACATTTGAAAAAAGTAAAGACAGACAACGGATGACAAGTGATTGCAAAATTGAAATTGTTACTAGATTTGACACATATTATTTCTTCTTAGAATCTTTTAAGAAACAATAAACAGCTTAACTGTAATAAAATTTTCACAATACAAACAACAAACTTGTTCTTAAATATCTAGCAACAAAACAATTGAGAGCAAATACATTCACCCTTTTATTGTATTACATAAAATACTGGTAAAACCCAGCATTAGAAAAAATAACTCTAGAAAACCATTAGTTTCCATAATTCCATTATACATATACCATTACATTTGTAATAACTATTTAAGATACAATTAAGTAACCATGGATACTAAAAACCAGAGTCACAGCATCCAATGAGCATGTAATCACCTCACCTGCATTTCATTTTCAGACTTCAAAATTTTACACAAAAGATCGAAATATGTAGATTAAAACAAGTCAAAATTCAAACTGCATCTGAATTCCTAGATTGGTATCATTTGAATCAATTGTGTGATTTTATATATATATATATATCAAAATTAGCTCAATCTGTATAGTAGTTAAATGGGCAATCATCTGCAAAACCTAGAATAAATGTGTCACAGAGCTGATATTCAAATTTGAGCTCATTGTGATTTGAAATGAAGTAGTGATGGACTTTTGAAAAAAAAAAATAAGGCTCGATGTGACTTAAAATGAGACAGTGATGGACATTTGAAAAAAGTAAAGACAGACAATAGACGACAAGTGATTGCAAAATTGAAATTGTCACTAGATTTGACACAGATTATTTCTTCATAGAATCTTTTAGGAAGCAACAAAAAGTTTAATTGTAATACAAATTCTCACAATACAAACAACAACTTGTTCTTAAAATGTCTAGCAACAAAAACAATTGAGAGCAAGAAATTACCCTTTTAATGTATTACACAAAATACTGGTGAATACTTCATTTTGCAAACTGTGGGAGAGTTGATTTTAAAATATACTGGAGAATACAATACATATTTTGCATAGTTTCAGGAAGGTCTGTTGTAAACTGTTGGAGTAGTTATACATTGTACAAAAATCTAGAAACATCTTGAGCACAACTAGTATTTGAGATACCTAGCTCCAATGTAATAATTCTGTGAAAGCCTAATATTTAGTATTTAGAATTAAGAATTTACAAAAAATATGTATCTTCTAATGAAAATGTGACTAAAATGAAAATTTCAACAACAAAATAGAAAAAATAGTCTTGAATGTCTCTGTGAATTGAGATGCACAACATTATTATGTATAAATATGGTCTGTAAAGTATCAGGGAAATATAACACAAAATAAGCACACTCTGCTGAAGATCACAAAGATTCAAAATATGGAAAAAATAGAGAAAAATTCTTAAAAACTTGTGTAATATACCATGAATAACTTCAATATGTATGTAATTATTTTGTAGCTTCAGGGAAGTTGGACAGGTGCCATAGAAACAATAGTTGATTACACAAATTAGGTACCTCTTTTTCCTACTCACATTTTACCATACAATAGTATGCATCCTGGCAAAAATGGACACACTTTTGCACATAAAAATCTAACATTCACAACTGTACATTAATCTTTAAGATTATCAATTTATTTTAATCAACCATTCAATTTCTGTACAATTCTATCAAAAGGTCATGTGATTACATACTGATTCAATATAATGTTAGTTTAAACATATATCATTGTTCAAAAACATGACAATATGATCAGATACAAGTATTACAATTTATAATATCTTCCCCATTATATAAACAATATATATGTATATATAGACTTGAATAAATGTACGAAAACCTACAATATTTATTAATAGCAAAGACACGAATGTACGAGTGAAACACAATTTGCTATTTGCCAAATGACAGATCGAACCCATCTTTACTATGATTGGACCATATGGAACACACCTAGTGTAAAGAAAAAATCAATAACTGTTGCCTGGATTATTAACGCTGTAAAGGTTGGGTCTCTTGGAATTCAGTTACAAAACATATAATTCTTAAGTTATGTATTAAATAAAATGTTGTAACGTCTATTCCTACATTATGATGAATATTGCATTTCATATAAATATTATAAATAGCACATCATGGAGATGAATTTCATTATTTATTCTGATGTCAAAATGAGGTTAATAAAATGGGAGAGAAAAAAGTATATTCCAAAGTATTTTGTTCAAAATTCATCATTAATAAAACTGAATGTTGTCGTTATGCAACAAAAAAGTATTGAATAACTATCAATTTTTCTGACAGATATTGGGAAAGTATTATAATATCATTAATATTTTTTTCATTGTATTTCCATATGATATATAATATTATATATTGTACATGTATATTCACAACTGCTGCTTTTAATTATATGTTTTGCACATTTTGAATGTCATCAATTTTATATTGTTATTTACTTGTTTTCTTATGTCACAGTTTATTATATCTTAAGTAAAATAAAATCTTGAAATCTTTTTCAGAATTTAAGCAAATTATTTCTGAAAAGAGAACTAATTAATTAGACATGCTAAGGAATAATGAAAAAGTTGTGTTTCTAATATGAAAACTTATACAATTATTCTAATGAGCCAACATTATGATAATTAAAAACAACCAACCACAAATCCATTAACATTAAAGCATGACAACTTTTAATATGACATGTTACACTATTCATCAGAGGTTTAACACAGACATACAAAATAAGCATAACCATAATATTAGAACACAAGGTCATACAACAAAGATCCTGGTAATCAGTTTTCATATCAATGAACAAATTTTGTGGTAAGAACAATCTCAACCAAAATACAATATGAACCATATCTGTATTATTTGTGATTTTGTAAACAGTTAGTATGTTAACATTTAACTGGTATGATGTGTCAAGAGAAGAAATACAGCTCGGTGACATTAGATGGGTTGAACTATACTGTTTTAATATAGGAGGGGGGTTATTTAGTGCGTGGGAAAAGTACCCCTCAGTGAAATTATATCTAGTGTTGAGTTATACATTTTTTAATATAGGAGGAGGGTTATTTAGTGCGTGGGAGAAGTACACCTCAGTGAAATTATATCTGTGTTGAGCAATACCGTTGTAATATAGGAGGAGGGCTATGTAGTGAGTGGGAGAAGTACACCTCAGTGAAATTATATCTAGTGTTGAGCTATATCGTTTTAATATAGGAGGAGGGTTATCTAGTGAGTAGGAAAAGTACACCTCAGTGAAATTATATCTGTGTTGAGCTATACCGTTTTAATATAGGAGGAGGGTTATGTAGTGAGTGGGGTTAAGTACACCTCAGTGAAATTATATCTGTGTTGAGCTATATATCTTGTGAGTAGGAAAAGTACACCTCAATGACATTATATCTGTGTTGAGCTATACCGTTTTAATATAGGAGGAGGGTTATGTAGTGAGTAGGAAAAGTACACCTCAGTGACATTATATCTAGTGTTGAGCTATACATTTTTTAATATAGGAGGAAGGTTATCTAGTGAGTAGGAAAAGTACACCTCAGTGACATTATATCTAGTGTTGAGCTATACTTTTTTAATATAGGAGGAGGGTTATTTAGTGAGTTGGTGGGGTACACCTCAGTGAAATTATATCTGGTGTTGAGCGATACCGTTTTAATATAGGAGAAGGGTTATGTAGTGAGTGGGTAAAGTACACCTCAGTGACATTATATCTAGTGTTGAGCTATACTTTTTTAATATAGGAGGAGGGTTATTTAGTGAGTTGGTGGGGTACACCTCAGTGAAATTATATCTGGTGTTGAGCGATACCGTTTTAATATAGGAGAAGGGTTATGTAGTGAGTGGGTAAAGTACACCTCAGTGACATTATATCTAGTGTTGAGCTATACTTTTTTAATATAGGAGGAGGGTTATTTAGTGAGTTGGTGGGGTACACCGCAGTGAAATTATATCTGATGTTGAGCGATACCGTTTTAATATAGGAGGAGGGTTATGTAGTGAGTGGAAAAAGTACACCTCAGTGAAATTATACCCAAGGTTGAGCTATGCCGATTTAATATAGGAGGAGGGTTATGTAGTGAATGAGAGAAGTACACCGCAGTGAAATTATATCTAGTGTTGAGGTATGCAGTTTTAATTTAGGAGGAGGTTTATGTAGTGAATGGGGCTAAGTACACATCAGTGAAATTATATCTAGTGTTGAGCTATGTCGTTTTAATATAGGAGGAAGGTTATTTAGTGAGTGAGAGAAGTACAAATCAGTGAAATTATACAAGAGGTTGAGCTATACCGTTTTAATATAGGAGGAGGGAAAAGTACACCGCAGTGACATTATATCTAGTGTTGAGCTATACGTTTTAATATAGGAGCTTATTTCCAAACCCAAAACCATGCAAGGCACGTGATTCATAATAAAGGTGAAATATAGTATATAGAAAACCATAACAAAACAAATATGATTCATTTTTCTTTAAAGTAGACATTCTTACCACATTATAAGTTCATAAGCACATCTGATAGTAGTGAACAAACAGCAGCCAGTATATATGTTTACCATTACTAGTACATAACAAATGTTGCTTCTTTTTCATATCATTTCATCGTTAAATTTTGCTTTACAAAATTAAGAAACAATCAATTCATTCAACCCAAATGAGACAAACATTTTATAGATTTAAAAAGTAGAAATGTGATCTTCAAAGTTAAAAAGAAGATCCATAATTAGTTTTGTTATTTTATACTCCTAGTAAAAATTGAGAAATTGTAGAAATTATGTTTGTCTTTAATTAAAATATTTCATGTGTGCCAAATTTCTCATTCAAATATTGAACTTCATTGTTTAATTGGAATAAGTCTCAAAGGCTTGAATATCTTTACAAAATATACACCAGAGTAATAAAATATCACAAATAACTGACACATTAAAAAAAAGTTCTTAAACCGAGTGAAGATAACTCTGTACATCATGTGATCTTTCACCATTATATCTGTCCAAGTGGAGGTAGCTCTGTTCATCCTGTGTTTCACCATTACATCTGTCCAAGTGGAGGTAGCTCTGTTCATCCTGTGCTTCACCATTACATCTGTCCAAGTGGAGGTAGCTCTGTTGATCCTGAGTTGTACCATTAAAACTCTCCAAGTGGAGGTAGTTCTGTTCATCCTGTGTTTCACCATTACATCTGTCCAAGTGGAGGTAGCTCTGTTGATCCTGTGTTTTACCATTACATCTGTCCAAGTGGAGGTAGCTCTGTTGATCCTGAGTTGTACCATTACATCTCTCCAAGTGGAGGTAGCTCTGTTCATCCTGTGTTTTACCATTACATCTGTCCAAGTGGAGGTAGCCCTGTTCATCCTGTGTTTTACCATTACATCTGTCCAAGTGGAGGTAGCTCTTTTCATCCTGTGTTTTACCATTACATCTGCCCCAGTGGAGATAGCTCTGTTCATCCTGTGTTTTACCATTACATCTCTCCAAGTGGAGGTAGCTCTGTTCATCCTGTGTTTTACCATTACATCTCTCCAAGTGGAGGTAGCTCTGTTCATTCTGAGTTGCACCATTACATCTGTCCAAGTGGAGGTAGCTCTGTTCATCCTGTGTTTTACCATTACATCTGTCCTAGTGGAGGTAGCTCTGTTCATCCTGTGCTTTACCATTACATCTGTCCAAGTGGAGGTGGCTCTGTTCATCCCGTGTTTTACCATTACATCTGTCCAAGTGGAGGTAGCTCTGTTCATCCTGAGTTGCACCATTGCATCTGTCCAAGTGGAGGTAGCTCTGTTCATCCTGTGTTTTACCATTACATCTGTCCTAGTGGAGGTAGCTATGTTCATCCTGTGTTTTACCATTACATCTGTCCAAGTGGAGGTGGCCCTGTTCATCCTGTGTTTTACCATTACATCTGTCCAAGTGGAGGTAGCTCTGTTCATCCTGAGTTGCACCATTGCATCTGTCCAAGTGGAGGTAGCTCTGTTCATCCTGAGTTGTATCATTACATCTGTCCAAGTGGAGGTAGCTCAGTTCATCCTGTGTTTTACCTTTACATCTGTCCAAGTGGAGGTAGCTCTGTTCATCCTGTGTTTTACCATTACATCTGTCCAAGTGGAGGTAGCTCTGTTCATCCTGTGTTTTACCATTACATCTGTCCAAGTGGAGGTAGCTCTGTTCATCCAGTGTTTTACCATTACATCTCTCCAAGTGGAGGTAGCTCTGTTCATCCTGAGTTGCACCATTGCATCTGTCCAAGTGGAGGTAGCTCTGTTCATCCTGTGTTTTACCATTACATCTGTCCTAGTGGAGGTAGCTATGTTCATCCTGTGTTTTACCATTACATCTGTCCAAGTGGAGGTGGCCCTGTTCATCCTGTGTTTTACCATTACATCTGTCCAAATGGAGGTAGCTCTGTTCATCCTGTGTTTTACCATTACATCTGCCCCAGTGGAGGTAGCTCACTTCATCCTGTGTTTTACCATTACATCTCTCCAAGTGAAGGTAACTCTGTTCATCCTGTGTTTTACCATTACATCTCTCCAAGTGGAGGTAGCTCTGTTCATTCTGAGTTGCACCATTAGATCTGTCCAAGTGGAGGTAGCTCTGTTCATCCTGTGTTTTACCATTACATCTGTCCTAGTGGAGGTAGCTCTGTTCATCCTGTGTTTTACCATTACATCTGTTCAAGCAGATGTAACTCTGTTCATCCTGAGTTGTACCAGTACATCTGTTCAAGCAGATGTAACTCTGTTCATCCTGAGTTGTACCAGTACATCTGTTCAAGCGGATGTAGCTCTGTTCATCCTGAGTTGTACCAGTACATCTGTTCAAGCGGATGTAGCTCTGTTCATCCTGTGCTTGACACGTTATATCTGTCCATGCGAAGGTAGCTCTGTTCATCCTGTGTTTTACCATTACATCTGTCCAAGTGGAGGTAACTCTGTTCATCCTGTGTTTTACCATTACATCTGTCCAAGTGGAAGTAGCTCTGTTCATCCTGTGTTTTACCATTACATCTGTCCAAGTGGAGGTAGCTCTGTTCAACCTGTGTTTTACAATTACATCTGTCCAAGTGGAGGTAGCTCTGTTCATCCTGTGTTTTACCTTTACATCTGTCCAAGTGGAGGTAGCTCTGTTCATCCTGAGTTGTACCATTACATCTCTCCAAGTGGAGGTAGCTCTGTTGATCCTGAGTTGTACCATTACATCTCTCCAAGTGGAGGTAACTCTGTTGATCCTGTGTTTTACCATTACATCTGTCCAAGTGGAGGTAGCTATGTTCATCCTGTGTTTTACCTTTACATCTGTCCAAGTGGAGGTAGCTCTGTTCATCCTGTGTTTTACCATTACATCTGCCCCAGTGGAGGTAGCTCTGTTCATCCTGAGTTGTACCATTACATCTCTCCAAGTGGAGGTAGCTCTGTTCATCCTGTGTTTTACCTTTACATCTGCCCCAGTGGAGGTAGCTCTGTTCATCCTGAGTTTTACCATTACATCTGTCCAAGTGGAGGTAGCTCTGTTCATCCTGTGTTTTACCATTACATCTCTCCAAGTGGAGGTAGCTCTGTTCATCCTGAATTGCACCATTACATCTGTCCAAGTGGAGGTAGCTCTGTTCATCCTGTGTTTTACCATTACATCTGTCCAAGCGGATGTAGCTCTGTTCATCCTGTGTTTTACCATTACATCTGTCCAAGTGGAGGTAGCCCTGTTCATCCTGTGTTTTACCATTACATCTTTCCAAGTGGAGATAACACTGTTCATCGTATAAATTTATACCATTACACCTGTCCATTCTAGCTATTACAGTTGCCCTGTAATATAACTATTATCATAAAATTGAAGTATTTTCTTTCAATTTCAATGCTATTTAACATCAATAATGACAACTAATCCTTCGAGTCTTCAATTATTTATATCTAGTTTACAATCATGCATACATTCCTTGCTGACTGATTGGTGCCGACTTAGTAAACAATTGCAGATTTGCTGTAAAACAACAATCACTCACTCACTCAAAGCACAAAAGGTAATAAATTATATAACAGTTTATATATTTAACATAATTTTAATTAAAGAAATGTAAATATATACTCTATATGATGTGTTTTACAAGAATTGATTTCTCATAACAATATCACGTCGGAGGCGTAAACTGAGATGTGAGATAAGATGAGAAGTCAATTTCAAGCAAAACATATCAACCATAATATTATGTTTAGAGAGGATTTGGCAATGTGACGTCAGTGACATCATTATAACCTCACATTAAAAACAGCGATATTACGTTAATATCAAGCTAGATATCATACTATGTCAAACTTGTATATAAAGGCCACTCGGGGGAACCGGAAAATGTGGCCTTTATGAGACTGCCCTTTACAGACTATGATTTGTTATTTAGAGGTTCCCTTGAAGGCAAGTTTGACTGTATTTTATTCTAATTTGTTAACTAAATGAACAAAAAGCTACAATTATATGCAAAATGTTGTGACCATTTCGGGTTGGAAATTGTACTAAGAACCGTGCAGGTAACCAGGCATGTGAATACAACTTGAATATCGATTGAGCAACAGACAACTTGTATCATTCATGTTTATTATGAGTATATGAAGATTTAAATCGACTAGCTCGGCAGTTTTAAAAGAAAAATTTAATTTTTGCTGAGAAGGACTTATCAATCTAATTAACGATTTTTAGATTTGGTTTATGGTGTTTTACGACACTTTCAACAATATTTCAGTTATATCGTGTCGGCAGTTTTATTGGTAAAGGAAACTAGAGTACACAGAGAAAACCACCGACCTGTTGCAAGTCACTGACAACATTTATCACATAATGTTGCATCAAGTACAACTCGCCATGGACTGGGTTCGAACTCACAGCTTTTGTGGTTATAGGCACCGATTGCACAGGTAGTTGTAAACTACCATACGATCACGATCATGACAGCCCTCCATAAAAATGTTTTTATTTATTTATTTTAACAAGAAAAATTGGAACAAAGGAAATCCTGACATCTTTTGGTTCTAGATGTCCTTCTTGGGTATTCTGGGTTTAAAGGCAGCAAAAGAAGCAACAAATGACAAACTACCTTTTTCGAGAATTTTGTCCACTGTTTTATATTATCTTAGACTCTATGATAATGCTATATATTCATCAGAAAGCATTTTTCCTCCTCAATTTTATAATTAGTATCTATAAAAGGAATTTTATTTTCTAATAGTAACAATAAATACATTCTATTCAAACATGAAATAAGAAATCTAAACAAAGTCTTGTAAATTTCAGGTATACTGGTATTTGAATATTTGTAAGATTTCCAATATTGATAATCTGCTTTATCCACATTTGGGGTATAAGTTCAGCAAATTTATTTTACAGATTGTTGACGATGAAAAAAACATTTAAGATTGTTCATCTTGTTGATATTGTTGGAATTGTTAACCATCACTGATTAAGCTCTCTTTTCATAAAATCCTTTCGATTTTAATTCTAGAACACTGATTAATTAGATAATACAATAAATTACCTTTATTGACGTATTTTGTTCTAGTGTGGTGTCTGCTGTTCACCCACTGATCTAAGATCTGTTTGTAACTCTGGTGCTGGTCTGCTGGTTACCCTCTGATCTAAGATCTGTTTGCAATTCTCTGATGCTGGTCTGTTGGTTACCCTCTGATCTAAGATCTGTTTGTAACTCTCTGGTGCTGGTCTGTTGGTTACCCTCTGATCTAATATCTGTTTGTAACTCTCTAGTGCCAGTCTGTTGGTTACCCTCTGATCTAAGATCTGTTTATAACTCTCTGGTGCTGATCTGCTGGTTACCGTCTGACCTAAGATCTGTTTGTAACTATCTGGTGCTGGTCTGCTGGTTACCCTCTGATCTAAGATCTGTTTGTAACTCTCTGGTGCTGGTCTGTTGGTTACCCTCTGATCTAATATCTGTTTGTAACTCTCTAGTGCCAGTCTGTTGGTTACCCTCTGATCTAAAATCTGTTTATAACTCCCTGGTGCTGATCTGCTGGTTACTCTCTGATCTAAGATCTGTTTGTAACTATCTGGTGCTGGTCTGCTGGTTACCCTCTGATCTAAGATATGTTTGTAACTCTCTGGTGCTGGTCTGCTGGTTACCCTCTGATCTAACATCTGTTTGTAACTCTCTGGTGCCAGTCTGTTGGTTACCCTCTGATCTAAAATCTGTTTGTAATTCTCTAGTGCCAGTCTGTTGGTTATCCTCTGATCTAAGATCTGTTGTCAACTCTCTGGTGCCAGTTTGTTGGTTAGACTCTGATCTAAGATATGTTGGTAACTCTTTTGTTGATTAGCATCTGATCTAAGATCTGTTGGTAGCTCTCTGGTGCCAGTCTGTTGACTAGCCGCTGATCTAAGATCTGTTGTCAACTCTCTGGTGCCAGTCTGTTGGTTAGACTCTGATCTAAGATATGTTGGTAACTCTCTGGTGCCAGTCTGTTGGTTAGACTCTGATCTAAGATCTGTTGTTAACTCTCTTGTTGATTAGCCTCTGATCTAAGATCTGTTGGTAACTCTCTGGTGCCAGTCTGTTGGTTAGCATCTGATCTAAGATCTGTTGTCAACTTTCTGGTGCCAGTCTGTTGGTTAGACTCTGATCTAAGATATGTTGTTAACTCTCTTGTTGGTTAGCCTCTGATCTAAGATTTGCTGGTAACTCTCTGGTGCTAGTCTGTTTGGTTAGCCTCTGATCTAAGATAATTATGTTGGTAACTCTCTTGTGCCAGTCTTTTGGTCTTCTTGTTTTGATATTCTCTGGTGTAATGTTTGTTGGTCTACTCTTATGGTAACTCTCTGATATACATTGTACTAATATGTCTTCTTGTACTGAGTTTCCACTTGTAGAATCTGTCAGATATATAGATAGAGTCTGTCAGATATATAGATTTTATCTAATGTGCTCTTTAAAGTTCAATTAAAGTCACAATAAAAACAACCTGTCTATAATGTGGCCCATTGATCCCCTTTCTTATATGTATATGTATGTTTTCTGTCTGTTGATTGCTAGTTTTGGTCTACTTGTGTGGGCCAGTTGTCTTCCATGGTATCTATGGTGGTAGAAGGCTTGTCTTTCTTAGCTGTTGGTGTTGAAAAATAATTTAACAAAATGAAAAACAAATATCTTCAGACAATTTGAGAGCAATTCTACAACGATGTAATGTAACATATTGCATACTTTCACATAGGAGGTATTAAAATAATTCATTTTGTTATAGATTATTTGTTTGATATCCATTTATCATAAATGTTCAGTTTTGGTTCAATCAGTTTTATAGTTTTTTAGTAAAGCACTTTACAAATGGGTTTTAACAACTTTTAAGTGCCACTGGAAAGGTAATGAGAGTTCTGTATGAAAAAAACAATTTAGTCTATTGTATCTGCTACTATGTGGTCACCTCTATTAAGCAGTCACCTCTATTAAGTAGTCACCTGTATTCAAATGTCACCTTTTTCTTATCCTCTCATGAGAAGTTGCATATGAATTGAACCTCTTTAAAGAGGTCACCTCTCTTATAAGGCCATTTTTTCTTTGTCCCAAAGGTGACTTTTTAATACAGGTTTGACTGTATTTATTCTTCTGCGAATTCTAAAAAAGAGGTCTTTAACATGCAGGAGGTGTGGCATTCCCCAAACACATTACCCATTATGAGCCAGACTGTTACACTTTCCGTATTATGATTTGACACCCCCTTTTTTTCCCACATTCCTCATTTGATTCTAAAATAAAATGCTTTAATACTTTTTCATACGAGTTATTTGAATTTCCCTTATGACTGGCAAAATGGTACCCAGTCTAGTTAATCTCATTGTTCCCCTGGGGAATGAAAGCAGGTTTGGGTCAATCAAGAGCTTAGTTTTTGAAATTTATTATTTTTCATGTAGGGCACAATGTCAAACATGGTGGCCATCTTTCATTTCTGATCAACACAAAAACCATTCATTTTGTTGAGGTCTATCCAAGGAATGTCTGAGCCAAGTGTTATTCGGCATTATCCTGTTTTTCTATGCAAGTTATCAATTTTTGCAGGAGGGTATTTTCGACCTCCACTATTATAAGTTTACTATACGGTATACACTATAGGTTTATGAACATAATAAACAAATGTAAATATGTTTTATAAAATACTGAAACTCATCACTATATAAATGTAATATCAACCGTCTTTTGAAAGCTAAAAGCAAATCACTCTACATGGGTGCAATTCCTATTGCAGAAAATGGGGTAATGGTGTCGGCGAGTCAGGCATTTGCTATACAGCAAATGATTTCTTGAAATCAAATGTAAATTAAAAACAATTCAGACAATTTTTCGACAAAATAAATCTGAACTGGGTTGCACAAGCGTCAATTAAGTTATTAGTGAATTAAGATTTAATAGTCTATTCAATCTCTAATTGTAAATAAGTTAATAATATGAGTTAATAGCGTTGCTTGACCGTCAATTAGACTGTCTATTAGTTAATAGTAAATTAAAGTTAAAATCGATCCCATAATTCATTACGGCGTGCACGTGACGCAGCAGTTAGCAACTTCTTTTAAATCTCTATAGTTTTTTCTGACAATAGCTGTAGAAATTATATGCACGTTTTTATTAAGGACGAAGTTCAATGATTGCTTAATATGGCAGGTTGCTGCAAAAGTAACTGCGGAACCGTTGTGCGTACAGGTGTGATCACACGATACAATTTTCCATTCGATATTTCCTTGCGATATGCTTTCGGCAAAAATCTTATTCTTATGATGTGAACTCAAAAGTCGAATAAAAAAATCGTTTCAATATCGATTGGCGTTCTATTTCCATCGATAGTCTGATGAGAATCGTATCATGAGAACGGTAAAAGAAATTCTAGTCTGGTACTCGTGACCCCTCGGATTTTTTGGTTTGTTATCGGTAACAAACAAAAAAATCCGAGGGGTCACGAGTACCAGTAACTAACAAAAATATCCGAGGGGTCACGAGTACCAGACTAAAGAAATTCGATCTGATTTGAATTGAAGTATCAATTTAGTGAACATTTTAATGTACGTCTGTTCTCTGATAAAATCAGTTTTTGTCATTTTATGTATTTCCTAGTTCCCCACTGTTCCGTTTCGGTTTTTGCAACATTTCAAAAGAATACAATTTGATATGTCCTCTGTAATAAGTATTCTGCCGGGCTCATGCGTGACGCAGACATCTATCTTAACTAATATTCAATTAAATGAAAAATAATCACAAGTTCCCGATTTTAACAACGATTACAATACAAGTATCCGATGATTTTGCATGTACATCCACAATTTTCAGTTAAATATGACACCCCGTAATCATATATAAAATGTAATCAATTAAATAATTATTGTATATTAACGTGTTGATGAGAAAGACTACAATGCATTTTTCTTGAAATGTCTATTTGAACATTCAGAATATATGTTTATTTATTTAGAAGGAAAATATAAGTCTTCAAATGGAATATATATGTCAACTGAGTCAATAATGATTTCATTGGAAATCTTTCTTTTAATACCGTAATTTGTACACTTTTTATCACCTATCTGAACCGATCCTTTTATGTAGCCTACACTGCAAGATATATGTAATTTTAAGGATAGTGAATCAAAAATGAATTACTTATTTCAGTTGTGAAGCAGTTATGACGTCAGGATTCCAGACCAAGGATTTAGTGAGTGATTGTTGCTTAACCCAACTCAACAATTTTTTAGCTATATTATGGCGAGAACAAGCTAATTTTCAATGAAATGATGATAAGGTTCGATTTGTACTAGACCAAAACGCTTCGTTGGATTTTTTATAGTGCTAGCTCAATGAACAGTCCGCGGATAGACATATGTCGCCCCGCTCGGACACATTATCCCGATTCCGAACCAACCAGTCTTTGCCCTTTCTCCTTAATGCTGCGTGTTTAGCGGAGAAGCAACAACCAGACCAAGGAGAAAAGCTCGTTCCTAATACTTTCATTATGTTTGTTTTTCTTATTTACAGGATCAAATCCTGTTCATTCATTCATTCATTCATTCATACCCCGACTTGTTTTCAAGGACCTGATGATTGTTAAATATTTATAAAAAAAATCGTATCAAAATCGAATGGAAAGTTTGATATTGTGATCATTTGGCCATTGGACATACCTGTGTCATCTTTTACAATACTTTAATTTATTGTATTTCTCCCAAATTTATATCGGGAAAAAAGTTCCTGTTCTGTCAAATCAATCACTGTAAGTTGTCTATAATGGTGATTATTGGTACGAAGCGACATAAGTACTTGCATGGCATCCATGTTTAATTTACAATTAAGAATTTAATAGCGCTCCTTTGTACAATTAAATATATTAGAAAGTTAATAGTCTATTAACGTTAATTGACGTTTCAGTCATTCTCCTAAAAATCGCTATTTTCAAATGATAAAAATCGAAAATTATGATATCAAGTATTTGAAAAATCTACTATCTGAAAATAAGACGTAATCTTTGCTAAATCAAATTCTAAACAAATTCTCCGTAACAAGTTTCATAGAATTTTTTTTTCCAGGTCGAATCAAGGATTTATATACATGTAGTAGAATATATAAATCCCTGGTCGAATGTAGGCAAAATTTTGCATGTAACGGAGGTTAAAAACGGCATTGTCAGTTTATTTGAGTACATTTTCACTAATCAATAAGTAAATTTTCCGGTAATATGAGATACACCCCCAAACCATTACTGAGCCTCCACCGTAAGGGACAGTTGGCTGGATGTTCCTTGGGGTATAGGCTGTATCTTCTCTGTCTCCATGCCCTCATCCGGCCGTCGGTTACATGAAGCAGAAACCAGCCCTTGTCTGACCAATGGATCTTGCGCCATGTCCTTAAATTCCAACCACGTCGTGCTAAACACCATGCCAAACGTGATCGTCGATGTTGGTCTGCCAACAGTGGACGTTTAGTGACTCTCCTTGACTTAAGTTCCGCTGATTTCAGACGGTTTCTAACTGTTCTTGTTGACAGGTGTCTATTGGGCAGCCAGTGTTGTTTGAGTACGGGACTGGTTGTGAATGGCATCCGTCTAACCAAACGCTGCAATGCCCTGTCGTCACGATCAGATGTTACCCGTGGTCTGCCGGATCTTGGCAAGTCTTTCACATTGTTGGTTTGTGTGTGTTTTCTCACCAGTCGGCTGACTACAGTATAGTGGTAGCCCAGCTAACGTTCAATAGCTTTGAAGGACATCCCTGTTGTATGCATGCCGATTATTTCTCATCTTTGTGCTTCTGATATTCGCCTTCGTACCATGCTTACTGAGAATGAATACATTTTTTAAAACACCGGATTTAAATACCCAAATTCGAAGCGTGAACATACTGAATTTTGAGTAATGCGTGAGAGGCATGGTTCACGTGCATGACTAGTCGATATTAGACATAATGGTCACACCTGTGTGAGCACATCTTTTTAATGGAACATTGTTGTTGCTATAATCAATATAAATATTAGAATCTAAACTTATTGTAACTTATTATGTTTTAATATATCAGGGGGTGCTTAACCTTTTTCTTTGTGTATATATCTCAGTTGATACAGTATTCCACAGCTTGTGGATCTTATCAGGATTTCCTTGATTGAGTGTTGTTGCTAACAAGAAGGCTACTGAACCAAGGGTTTCTATAGTGGTTAAGTTCAAGTCATCACTTCGAAATGATTTGGCTTACAATTAGGGAATATCTGTGTTACAGATCACCACTGGTATCAAATGATTTGGCTTACAATTAGGGAATATCTGTGTTACAGATCACCACTGGTATGAAATGATCTGGCTTACAATTAGGGAATATCTGTGTTACAGATCACCACTGATATGAAATGATCTGGCTTACAATTAAGGAATATCTGTGTTACAGATCACCACTGGTATCAAATGATATGGCTTACAATTAAGGAATATCTGTGTTACAGATCACCACTGGTGTGTTCTGTTTGTCGTAGTCACCATCCTGTCCTCCTTTTTCGAACTCACAACTTTAGTGGTGATAGGCACTGATTGCACATGTAGTTGTAAATCCAACCAGCATATAACCACGACGACCCCCTTCCAATGAGTAATCAGCAATATTGCAAATTAAAAAAAAAATAAAAAAATCAAAATGAACATTGAAAATCACACATGCAAAAACAAAATCACAGTTCAACCATAGCCAGAAATGATAGGTGATTTGCTCATTTGCATATTCAAAATGGCGGCTCAAAGAGAATTTGGATTTTAACATATAGTTGAACGGGAAACTTTCTGTTAGCTTGGGCCGGACAATTTGCCGGGATAAAAAATCAAACTATGCACCGGTTTGAACAATATCTCCAAATATTACAGCTGTACCATGAAAACTCAAGGTTCCCACCCAGTTTCAAATTTTGAAGCGT
The DNA here is from genome assembly GCA_963383655.1 of Bathymodiolus septemdierum. Classification (NCBI taxonomy): domain Eukaryota; kingdom Metazoa; phylum Mollusca; class Bivalvia; order Mytilida; family Modiolidae; genus Bathymodiolus; species Bathymodiolus septemdierum. The sequence goes on from OY726521.1 coordinate 80,660,106, forward strand.
AAGCACCATTCAAAAGTATTGAGAAGAAGTGAAAAATGCACCCTGCACGGTTTTCAAGACCTAAAAGCACTTTTCTTACAATCCCCATTCTAGTTGCCGGGACAAATTCGGTCAGTTCCGGTAACATTGTTGAGTAATCTTTCTTCGATAAATATTTTGCTGAATTCCTAATAAACATATGATGACAATTAATTTTGATACGATCACAAATAATTATGAAGTTATTTATGTGATCAAAACTGTGATGAAATATTATTTAAAAAAAATAGTTATCAGCGTCTTCCAAATATGGTTCAACGTGTATTTGCTGACGTCATACATGACGCGATTTGGCTTATGAATATTCATGAGCAAAATCACCCATGATTTCTGGCTATGAATAAAAATGAAACAACTCATTTAAATTTCACCTACTTTTAGTTTTAAACACCAATTTAGGTGATCATTGAGGTTCTTTGATAAAAAATTTGACAGAAGGTCGCACAAGGAGCATCACACTTTGTTCAAATTAAATTAGATCATTGGTTTCAGCTGAGACTTTCATATTAATTATTGTCAAAATCAGCCTATAAATTTCACATACAGGTATATTGATGACGTTTTATCAATCAATAATTCTAGATTTGCAGAATTTCTTCCATTGATATATCCTCCAGAGCTGGAAGTTAAAGAGACCACCGATACAGCTTCGTCCGCATCATTTTTGGACTTATACCTCGAATTTGACGACAGTGGTCAACTCAGTACTAAAATTTTAAAATCATAAATTTTCCAAACATGTGCAGCAATATACCAGTTTCTCCTGCATATGGTGTTTACATCTCGCAATTGATTCGCTATGCAAGGGCCAGTAGCAATTATTCTGATTTCCTGAAACGTCATCTTCATCTGAGAAACAGGCTACTGGACCAGGGCTATAAAAAGTTTCGCCTTATTCGATCTCTTAAAAAGTTTATATTCCGATACCAAGATCTTGTCGAAATATATTCCGTCTCTGCAGAAAAAATTATAAGCGATGCATTTTCATATAGTGAAAATGTATAAAGATAAAGAAGTCAACAAATGTCAAGGATATTTTTTTTGTCAATGTGTGACGTAAAAATATTTTTGACATTTACGTCACCGAATATGGTACTGCTTTGACAACTATTTTACCTATTTTGTTCCTGTATTTAAATACTGTTATAATGACAGCCGGAACCTTTGAACCGTAATGAGAGCGGGAGGTTTGGCGCCTTAAAATCTGATTCAACTCACCATTTCTTTAGAAATACCTGTACCAAGTCAGGGTCATTACGGTTTTCACAGTTTTCCGGTTGTTGACTGATTTTGTCTGTTTATATAATTATGAGTTTTGACTTTCCCTTTGTAAGATTGTTCGGAGTTCGGTAATTTTGTTATTACCCTTATTTCATATTAAGCGTAACATAATAATGTCATATCTTTCATGTTCAAATCTCGGTTGGTGGAGAATATGGTTTTTAGGCACTGTTGGTTCGCACCGAGCGACACTTTTGGGCCTGTATTGAAATAAAAGGGGTTTTAATGCCGCGTCACTACATATAGATGAAGGACCTTTTCGATTTCGTGTAACATAGACTATTCATGACGCATGCATTTAAGAGATATTTATCATGGCCGAACAATAAACATTATCCAGTGATGTATTCAGTGCTGTTTTATCAGTGTTGACAATGTGAAACCTGTGAACGAACCCAGGGTGCAGCAGCAGCTATGTGTGGGAGACGCCATCTTGGTTGTTATATAAATTTCAATTATTTTCATGGTACATGTGTTGTTCTATTTTTTGTCGTTTGGTCGTGACCCTTCTGGCCGTACGAATTTTGTGCGTGGCCAGGTTGGTTTTTTTATGATGATTGGGCCATTTATTTTTGGCTTTTACCTTTGATTTTCAGTTGAACCTTTTTTTCAAAATTACTTTATTGTATTCCAGCTTATTTAATTTCCCTACTATTAGATTACCATCAGTACATTCTGTGCTGTAGTTCGAATCTCGCTCTTGGCGATGTGTACAACATTATGTGATAAAGTTCGTCAGTGACTTGCGGCATGTTGGTGGTTTTATCCGGGTACTCCTGTTTTCTGCACCAATAATACTGATCGCCACGGTATAACTTAATTATTTTTTTAATGTGGCGTTAAACATCATAACTCTAACCCTTATTTCAGAGTCGTCAGCAACCCGAAATATTACACAAAAATGTCCCATGGTCGCGAGCCCGATTCTTAATTGCACATTCAGTGGTTCTCTCCGGGTACTCCGGCTTCTTCCACCACTAAAACTGGTCGCCATGATATAGCTGAAATATTGCTGGAAGTGACGTTAAACACCAAAAATCATCAATCATCATCAGTTATGTCGTGGCGCTCAGTTGTATTCAAGTACCCTGAGAAAACCACTGACCTGACAAACTTTATCACATAATATTGCATAGAATATACAACAATGATTAGGGTTATGGTATTTGACGCCACTTTCAACATGTTCAAATTTGAACTCAGCAATAATGGTCAATTAAAGAATTTTCAATTTTCTTATTCGTAACAGTGACCATCTTTTGTGTGATTTTTATTACCCGATAAAGGGGTTAGGGTTATGGTGTTTAACGCCACTTTCAATAATATTTCAGTTATATCCTGGTAGTCAGTTTTTTGGTGTGGAGGATACGGAAGTACCCAGAGATAACTACAGACCTGCCGAAAGTCACTGACAAACTTTTATCATATAATGTTGTGTAGATTGCACCTGGAATGACGTTTGCGATGATAAGCACTGATGCTATAGATAGTTGTAAATCCGACAACCATACGATCACGATCTCGACAGCCCCTTCAACGGCAATGGAACAAAAACATAGATGACAACAATCTGCTGGTACAACTAGTAGGTTTAATCAATTAAATCAGACATTTATATTTCATTCCAATATACTACCATTGTATGTGCAACATTTGATTGCAATAAATATCTTCAAATTATGAGAACATTTTTCTTCACAATGTTCATCCCTGATATTAAGTACAAAATAAAGATAAAGTTTTTCTTCACTGAAGGTTTATTTCTCAGCACGTCATATATTTACATCATATCAATAATATAAAATAAAACACAATACAATACTCTTAAATCACTGGATAAGTGAAATAATAATAAAAACAACTTTTAACAACACTCTCAAGGATGGTGTGACATCAGCTTTGAGGATAATGTGTGTATATTGTTCTGGGCTGTAGCTTTCTCTGTTGAATATACCTAAAATAAATGAGAAATTGTTACTCAATTTGTCCTTAGATTATCTTCAGAAATATATTACAAAAAAGGCTTTCCTTAATAATAGTAGTCAGTACACAAATAAGTAGAGTACCATACAGACAATAGTATTAATTTGGGTAAACGGACAGAAAGTTACAGGACATAAAGTCACAATTTTATAGGACAAACAGTCACATTTAATTATTTTGGGTTAAATAATGTTATAACAATAAAATGTCACAATACACATTTAACATGTATGTGGGACAATAAAAGTGACTTTTTAAAAATTATTGTTAGCACAGGCACTCGTGGCATGGAATCACCACCCCTTTTCTGAGTACTTATTTATTTTCAATAAAATTTCTTTATTATTTCATCTCTTTTTCCTGAATTTATTGTGGATAAGAAGAGTATATATAGGGTCAACACATGTAACTTGCTGTTAACATAAGATTTATAAATATGGATATGCACAAGATAAATTAAGGAAAATGGGATGAAATAATAAAGAAATTTTATTGAAAATAAATATGTAAACAGAAAGTCGATAAATTCATAAATTAAAATGATTTTTAATACAATTTATTAAGAAATACCAATCACAATATCGTTATTTAGGTAAATACTTGAAAGACAGATTTTTTTTAAACTTTTTTTGTCTTTTTAATTGATAACTGACCCAAGTTAGGCTAACTAAATGAAATGTGACTTAATGTGTTAATTAATTTTTATTAAAAAACATACATGACTTCTATAAATTTTAATTTCTTATCTAATTCTTATCTTATTATGTAACAATATGGTCAGGTTGTTATTTTCATTGAATGGCATCTCAAAATAGATGGCTTCACAGTAGGTGCTCTTCCTGTATAATCAGTAATTGGTTACATCCTGTATATTACAACTGACAGATTTACTACATGACAAACAATTCTAATCAGCCATCATTATCATAAAATACATTTGTTTAATCTTTATCTCAAATGAAATTAAAAAATCATTATAAGAGTGAAGTCAATTCAAGCTTTTAGCTTTTATTTACTTTACAACTTTGAAATAAAAACTAATATGTTTTAATATTTAGAAAATAGTCATTATTCATTTAAATTTTATTTCATCAATGATCTGATTTAATAATTATAACCTTGTTTTTCTACATGATTCCATGTCTATATCCATGCCATGATGGTCTCAGATAGTTGACTTTGTTGTTCATAATAATTGATGGAAGGAGTTTGTTTCCAATAAAAAACATTTCTAAGTTTCATGATATGTAATAATTTCTGTCTTTTCATTAATGTATATATTTGAAACATTAATCCTTATTACGATATAGTGACATTTGTAGGTACATTTCACATGCTGAGTGATATATACATTACTTATTTATTAATAATAATCATTTATGATAAAGATATCGAGTCATAATTTTTTTTAAGGGTAATGTACAAGGAATTTCTATCAGGTATGAATACACATCCCCATACTGAAGATCAGGTCACTTCCACGGATTATTTTCCCAAACACCTTGCTGGTAACTTGGCTCTTTACAGTTTACACTTAATTTTGATTTGTAATGACATAACGATTCACCATTTAACGTCTCTTGATAGCTGTAGGACATAATTAACACTAGTACACATGTATATTTCACGGTTGTTTATTGCAAAGTAATGATAAGGTGTTAATTACCACTCAATTTATAACTCACCTATTCTCCACTGAAGCCATATGTATCCACGCGATAGCTTCACCTCCTCAAGATGGCCGATTTTTGTTGTTAGGGGAAGTGACGTCACCCCGGAAAAGAGAATATACAACACACTGAAACTGGATTTTTTACAACCTTCTCTAATCTACCTATTTCCCCAAAGAAACGCTGTCTGGTTGGACAGGTCATTTTTTTTAGCTTGAACATTTTAAGCCAGAGTACCGTCGTGGTCGTGATCGTGTGGTAATTTCATTTACTACTTGTGTAATCAGTGCCTGTCACCACTAACTTCATGCGTTCGAATCCTGCTTATGGTGAGGTGTACTCGATACAATTTTATGGGATAAAGTTTGTCGGTGACTTGCGACAGTTCGGTCGGTGGTTTTCTGCGGGTACTCCGATTTCCTCCACCAATAAAGTGAAGCAGAAAAGATACAAATTTCCGGGGCATTTAATCTTGGTCTCGTTTTTTCCCCTGTTTTTTTTGTGTGTTTTTCGGGAGAGGTGGAAATTTCATTCTAGAATTGTTATTGATGGTAGTAGACAATAACAAATATTATTATACATCTAAAATTCTTAATTAAATATGAACATTTGATCAATTTCGGTAGCGTTATAAAACAACAAATAGAATTGCAAATATGAAGTCCATGTCGGTATTTTATATATTCTGTATTTTATATCAAATGATTTCTCTTCTGTATGCTTGCCTTGTATGATTGCATTTCATTCCTTGTAGAACATGGTGAGTGAAGGTGTGGGGTCAAGCTGGATGTGTGGTGAATGTCAATGACAAAATACCAGAATAAAATTTAAAATCCACCTGTGATGTAAATCTATTGTCAAAACTCTCATTATTTTTAAGGAATGGAGAGTTATTGTTCTCTTTGTACTTTTAAGGTCCCACAAGGGGCAAACAATTTAATACTTTGTACTTTAGATACAATACACAGACTTTTATTTGTTACAAGATTAATAATTAATAAAATTAATAAAGTACAATGGGTGGATTTTAGTTGGAGAATGTCCTCGTATCTCTCCATTCCTTAAAAACAATGGGTCTCGGTTCCATTATTTTTAAGGAATGGAGAGTTACTTGGACATTCTCCTATACATAATCTCTGACACAACTTAATTGAAATTTGTTAATTTCATTTTTCTTGATTATTTGCACAATGCATTCTATATACAAGCATATTTCGATCCTTTAACTTTGGTTTGTTGCTTCCCTGTGGTTTAATGGAGTATAATAATACCATTATGTCCATAATTATCAATTTCGAAAGAGTTATTTCCCTCAGTCCTTCGGGCTTTGGTAAATAACTCCTTCTCAATTTGATAATATGACATTAACTTTTCATGTAGGCTTAGCAATGTTCACCAACATATTTTGCTTTAATTCATTTGTCTTGTTCATGTAAGTGAACTTCCTTGTTTCATTCGTGTGTCTTGTTCACCGTTCACTAACTTATTTTGCTTTAGTTCATTTGTCTTGTTCATGTAAGTGAACTTTCTTGTTTCATTCGTGTCTTGTTCACGTTCACGAAATTATTTTGCTTTAATTCATTTGTCTTGTTCATGTAAGTGAACTTACTTGTTCAATTCGTGTTTCTTGTTCACTAACTTATTTTGCTACAGTTCATTTGTCTTGTTCATGTAAGTGAACTTTCTTGTTTCATTCATGTCTTGTTCAAGTTCACGAAATTATTTTGCTTTAATTCATTTGTCTTGGTCATGTAAGTGAACTTCCTTGTTTCATTCATGTCTTGTTCACGTTCACGAAATTATTTTGCTTTAATTCATTTTTCTTGTTCATGTAAGTGAACATCCTTGTTTCATTCGTGTGTCTTGTTCAAGTTCACCAACTTATTTTTTTCATTCATGTCTTGTTCACGTTCACCAACTTATTTTGCTTCAATTCATTTGTCTTGTTGATGTAAGTGAACTTCCTTGTTTCATTCATGTCTTGTTCACGTTCACGAAATTATTTTGCTTTAGTTCATTTGTCTTGTTGATGTAAGTGAACTTCCTTGTTTCATTCATGTCTTGTTCACATTCACGAAATTATTTTGCTTTAGTTCATTTTTCTTGTTCATGTAAGTGAACTTCCTTGTTTCATTCGTGTGTCTTGTTCACGTTATTATTTTGCTTCAGTTCATTTGTCTTGTTCATGCATGTGAACTTCCTTGTTTCATTCGTGTGTTTTGTTCACCGTTCACTAACTTATTTTGCTTTAGTTCATTTTTCTTGTTCATGTAAGTGAACTTCCTTGTTTCATTCGTGTCTTGTTCACGTTCACGAAATTATTTTGCTTTAATTCATTTGTCTTGTTCATGTAAGTGAACTTACTTGTTTCATTCGTGTTTCTTGTTCACTAACTTATTTTGCTTTAATTCATTTGTCTTGTTCATGTAAGTGAACGTCCTTGTTTCATTCGTGTGTCTTGTTCACCGTTCACTAACTTCTTTTGCTTTAGTTCATTTTTCTTGTTCATGCAAGTGAACTTTCTTGTTTCATTCGTGTCTTGTTCACGTTCACGAAATTATTTTGCTTTAATTCATTTGTCTTGTTCATGTAAGTGAACTTTCTTGTTTCATTCATGTCTTGTTCATGTTCACGAAATTATTTTGCTTTAATTCATTTTTCTTGTTCATGTAAATGAACTTCCTTGTTTCATTCGTGTTTCTTATTCACGTTCACCAACTTATTTTGCTTTAATTCATTTGTCTTGTTCATGTAAGTGAACTTCCTTGTTTCATTTATGTCTTGTTCACGTTCACCAACTTATTTTGCTTTAATTTATTTGTCTTGTTCATATAAGTGAACTTCCTTGTTTCATTCGTGTGTCTTGTTCACGTTCACGAAATTATTTTGCTTTAATTCATTTTTCTTGTTCATGTAAGTGAACTTCCTTGTTTCATTCTTGTGTCTTGTTCACGTTCACCAACTTATTTTGCTTTAATTCATTTTTCTTGTTCATGTAAGTGAACATCCTTGTTTCATTCGTGTGTCTTGTTCAAGTTCACCAACTTATTTTTTTTCATTCATGTCTTGTTCACGTTCACCAACTTATTTTGCTTCAATTCATTTGTCTTGTTCATGTAAGTGAACTTCCTTGTTTCATTCGTGTGTCTTGTTCACGTAATTATTTTGCTTTAGTTCATTTTTCTTGTTGATGTAAGTGAACTTCCTTGTTTCATTCATGTCTTGTTCACGTTCACGAAATTATTTTGCTTTAGTTCATTTTTCTTGTTGATGTAAGTGAACTTCCTTGTTTCATTCATGTCTTGTTCACGTTCACGAAATTATTTTTCTTTAGTTCATTTGTCTTGTTCATGTAAGTGAACTTCCTTGTTTCATTCTTGTGTCTTGTTCACGTAATTATTTTGCTTCAGTTCATTTGTCTTGTTCATGCATGTGAACTTCCTTGTTTCATTCGTGTGTCTTGTTCACCGTTCACTAACTTATTTTGCTTTAGTTCATTTTTCTTGTTCATGTAAGTGAACTTCCTTGTTTCATTCGTGTCTTGTTCACGTTCACGAAATTATTTTGCTTTAATTCATTTGTCTTGTTCATGTAAGTGAACTTCCTTGTTTCATTCATGTCTTGTTCACGTTCACGAAATTATTTTGCTTTAATTCATTTTTCTTGTTCATGTAAGTGAACATCCTTGTTTCATTCGTGTGTCTTGTTCAAGTTCACCAACTTATTTTTTTCTTTCATGTCTTGTTCACGTTCACCAACTTATTTTGCTTCAATTCATTTGTCTTGTTCATGTAAGTGAACTTCCTTGTTTCATTCGTGTGTCTTGTTCACGTAATTATTTTGCTTTAGTTCATTTTTCTTGTTGATGTAAGTGAACTTCCTTGTTTCATTCATGTCTTGTTCACGTTCACGAAATTATTTTCCTTTAGTTCATTTTTCTTGTTGATGTAAGTGAACTTCCTTGTTTCATTCATGTCTTGTTCACGTTCACGAAATTATTTTGCTTTAGTTCATTTGTCTTGTTCATGTAAGTGAACTTCCTTCTTTCATTCTTGTGTCTTGTTCACGTAATTATTTTGCTTCAGTTCATTTGTCTTGTTCATGCATGTGAACTTCCTTGTTTCATTCGTGTGTCTTGTTCACCGTTCACTAACTTATTTTGCTTTAGTTCATTTTTCTTGTTCATGTAAGTGAACTTCCTTGTTTCATTCGTGTCTTGTTCACGTTCACGAAATTATTTTGCTTTAATTCATTTGTCTTGTTCATGTAAGTGAACTTCCTTGTTTCATTCATGTCTTGTTCACGTTCACGAAATTATTTTGCTTTAATTCATTTTTCTTGTTCATGTAAGTGAACATCCTTGTTTCATTCGTGTGTCTTGTTCAAGTTCACCAACTTATTTTTTTCTTTCATGTCTTGTTCACGTTCACCAACTTATTTTGCTTCAATTCATTTGTCTTGTTCATGTAAGTGAACTTCCTTGTTTCATTCGTGTGTCTTGTTCACGTAATTATTTTGCTTTAGTTCATTTTTCTTGTTGATGTAAGTGAACTTCCTTGTTTCATTCATGTCTTGTTCACGTTCACGAAATTATTTTCCTTTAGTTCATTTTTCTTGTTGATGTAAGTGAACTTCCTTGTTTCATTCATGTCTTGTTCACGTTCACGAAATTATTTTGCTTTAGTTCATTTGTCTTGTTCATGTAAGTGAACTTCCTTGTTTCATTCTTGTGTCTTGTTCACGTAATTATTTTGCTTCAGTTCATTTGTCTTGTTCATGCATGTGAACTTCCTTGTTTCATTCGTGTGTCTTGTTCACCGTTCACTAACTTATTTTGCTTTAGTTCATTTTTCTTGTTCATGTAAGTGAACTTCCTTGTTTCATTCGTGTGTCTTGTTCACCGTTCACTAACTTATTTTGCTTTAGTTCATTTGTCTTGTTCATGTAAGTGAACTTTCTTGTTTCATTCGTGTCTTCTTCACGTTCACGAAATTATTTTGCTTTAATTCATTTGTCTTGTTCATGTAAGTGAACTTACTTGTTCAATTCGTGTTTCTTGTTCACTAAATTATTTTGCTACAGTTCATTTTTCTTGTTCATGTAAGTGAACTTTCTTGTTTCATTCATGTCTTGTTCAAGTTCACGAAATTATTTTGCTTTAATTCATTTTTCTTGTTCATGTAAGTGAACTTCCTTGTTTCATTCGTGTCTTGTTCACGTTCACGAAATTATTTTGCTTTAGTTCATTTGTCTTGTTGATGTAAGTGAACATCCTTGTTTCATTCGTGTGTCTTGTTCACGTAATTATTTTGCTTCAGTTCATTTGTCTTGTTCATGCATGTGAACTTCCTTGTTTCATTCGTGTGTCTTGTTCACCGTTCACTAACTTATTTTGCTTTAGTTCATTTTTCTTGTTCATGTAAGTGAACTTCCTTGTTTCATTCGTGTCTTGTTCACGTTCACGAAATTATTTTGCTTTAATTCATTTTTCTTGTTCATGTAAGTGAACTTCCTTGTTTCATTCATGTCTTGTTCACGTTCACGAAATTATTTTGCTTTAATTCATTTTTCTTGTTCATGTAAGTGAACATCCTTGTTTCATTCGTGTGTCTTGTTCAAGTTCACCAACTTATTATTTTCTTTCATGTCTTGTTCACGGTCACCAACTTATTTTGCTTCAATTCATTTGTCTTGTTCATGTAAGTGAACTTCCTTGTTTCATTCGTGTGTCTTGTTCACGTAATTATTTTGCTTTAGTTCATTTTTCTTGTTGATGTAAGTGAACTTACTTGTTTCATTCATGTCTTGTTCACGTTCACGAAATTATTTTCCTTTAGTTCATTTTTCTTGTTGATGTAAGTGAACTTCCCTGTTTCATTCATGTCTTGTTCACGTTCACGAAATTATTTTGCTTTAGTTCATTTTTCTTGTTCATGTAAGTGAACTTCCTTGTTTCATTCGTGTGTCTTGTTCACGTAATTATTTTGCTTCAGTTCATTTGTCTTGTTCATGCATGTGAACTTCCTTGTTTCATTCGTGTGTCTTGTTCACCGTTCACTAACTTATTTTGCTTTAGTTCATTTTTCTTGTTCATGTAAGTGAACTTCCTTGTTTCATTCGTGTCTTGTTCACGTTCACGAAATTATTTTGCTTTAATTCATTTGTCTTGTTCATGTAAGTGAACTTCCTTGTTTAATTCGTGTGTCTTGTTCACCGTTCACTAACTTATTTTGCTTTAGTTCATTTGTCTTGTTCATGTAAGTGAACTTTCTTGTTTCATTCGTGTCTTGTTCACGTTCACGAAATTATTTTGCTTTAATTCATTTTTCTTGTTCATGTAAGTGAACTTACTTGTTCAATTCGTGTTTCTTGTTCACTAACTTATTTTGCTACAGTTCATTTGTCTTGTTCATGTAAGTGAACTTTCTTGTTTCATTCATGTCTTGTTCAAGTTCACGAAATTATTTTGCTTTAATTCATTTTTCTTGTTCATGTAAGTGAACTTCCTTGTTTCATTCGTGTCTTGTTCAAGTTCACGAAATTATTTTGCTTTAGTTCATTTGTCTTGTTGATGTAAGTGAACTTCCTTGTTTCATTCATGTCTTGTTCACGTTCACGAAATTATTTTGCTTTAGTTCATTTGTCTTGTTCATGTAAGTGAACTTCCTTGTTTCATTCTTGTGTCTTGTTCACGTAATTATTTTGCTTCAGTTCATTTTTCTTGTTCATGCATGTGAACTTCCTTGTTTCATTCGTGTGTCTTGTTCACCGTTCACTAACTTATTTTGCTTTAGTTCATTTTACTTGTTCATGTAAGTGAACTTACTTGTTTCATTCGTGTTTCTTGTTCACTAACTTATTTTGCTACAGTTCATTTTTCTTGTTCATGTAAGTGAACTTCCTTGTTTCATTCATGTCTTGTTCACGTTCACGAAATTATTTTGCTTTAATTCATTTTTCTTGTTCATGTAAGTGAACATCCTTGTTTCATTCGTGTGTCTTGTTCAAGTTCACCAACTTATTTTGTTCATTCATGTCTTGTTCACGTTCACCAACTTATTTTGCTTCAATTCATTTGTCTTGTTCATGTAAGTGAACTTCCTTGTTTCATTCGTGTGTCTTGTTCACGTAATTATTTTGCTTTAGTTCATTTGTCTTGTTCATGCATGTGAACTTCCTTGTTTCATTCGTGTGTCTTGTTCACCGTTCACTAACTTATTTTGCTTTAGTTCATTTTTCTTGTTCATGTAAGTGAACTTCCTTGTTTCATTCGTGTCTTGTTCACGTTCACGAAATTATTTAGCTTTAATTCATTTGTCTTGTTCATGTAAGTGAACTTACTTGTTTCATTCGTGTTTCTTGTTCACTAACTTATTTTGCTTTAGTTCATTTGTCTTGTTCATGTAAGTGAACTTTCTTATTTCATTCATGTCTTGTTCACGTTCACGAAATTATTTTGCTTTAATTCATTTGTCTTGTTCATGTAAGTGAACTTCCTTGTTTCATTCAAGTCTTGTTCACGTTCACGAAATTATTTTGCTTTAATTCATTTTTCTTGTTCATGTAAGTGAACTTCCTTGTTTCATTCGTGTGTCTTGTTCAAGTTCACCAACTTATTTTGCTTTAATTCATTTTTCTTGTTCATGTAAGTGAACTTCCTTGTTTCATTCATGTCTTGTTCACGTTCACGAAATTATTTTGCTTTAGTTCATTTGTCTTGTTGATGTAAGTGAACTTCCTTGTTTCATTCATGTCTTGTTCACGTTCACGAAATTATTTTGCTTTAGTTCATTTTTCTTGTTCATGTAAGTGAACTTCCTTGTTTCATTCGTGTGTCTTGTTCACGTAATTATTTTGCTTCAGTTCATTTGTCTTGTTCATGCATGTGAACTTCCTTGTTTCATTCGTGTGTCTTGTTCACCGTTCACTAACTTATTTTGCTTTAGTTGATTTTTCTTGTTCATGTAAGTGAACTTCCTTGTTTCATTCGTGTCTTGTTCACGTTCACGAAATTATTTTGCTTTAATTCATTTGTCTTGTTCATGTAAGTGAACTTACTTGTTTCATTCGTGTTTCTTGTTCACTAACTTATTTTGCTTTAATTCATTTGTCTTGTTCATGTAAGTGAACGTCCTTGTTTCATTCGTGTGTCTTGTTCACCGTTCACTAACTTCTTTTGCTTTAGTTCATTTTTCTTGTTCATGCAAGTGAACTTTCTTGTTTCATTCGTGTCTTGTTCACGTTCACGAAATTATTTTGCTTTAATTCATTTGTCTTGTTCATGTAAGTGAACTTACTTGTTCAATTCGTGTTTCTTGTTCACTAACTTATTTTGCTACAGTTCATTTTTCTTGTTCATGTAAGTGAACTTTCTTGTTTCATTCATGTCTTGTTCAAGTTCACGAAATTATTTTGCTTTAATTCATTTTTCTTGTTCATGTAAGTGAACTTCCTTGTTTCATTCGTGTCTTGTTCAAGTTCACGAAATTATTTTGCTTTAGTTCATTTGTCTTGTTGATGTAAGTGAACTTCCTTGTTTCATTCATGTCTTGTTCACGTTCACGAAATTATTTTGCTTTAGTTCATTTGTCTTGTTCATGTAAGTGAACTTCCTTGTTTCATTCTTGTGTCTTGTTCACGTAATTATTTTGCTTCAGTTCATTTTTCTTGTTCATGCATGTGAACTTCCTTGTTTCATTCGTGTGTCTTGTTCACCGTTCACTAACTTATTTTGCTTTAGTTCATTTTACTTGTTCATGTAAGTGAACGTCCTTGTTTCATTCGTGTGTCTTGTTCACCGTTCACTAACTTCTTTTGCTTTAGTTCATTTTTCTTGTTCATGCAAGTGAACTTTCTTGTTTCATTCGTGTCTTGTTCACGTTCACGAAATTATTTTGCTTTAATTCATTTGTCTTGTTCATGTAAGTGAACTTACTTGTTCAATTCGTGTTTCTTGTTCACTAACTTATTTTGCTACAGTTCATTTTTCTTGTTCATGTAAGTGAACTTTCTTGTTTCATTCATGTCTTGTTCAAGTTCACGAAATTATTTTGCTTTAATTCATTTTTCTTGTTCATGTAAGTGAACTTCCTTGTTTCATTCGTGTCTTGTTCAAGTTCACGAAATTATTTTGCTTTAGTTCATTTGTCTTGTTGATGTAAGTGAACTTCCTTGTTTCATTCATGTCTTGTTCACGTTCACGAAATTATTTTGCTTTAGTTCATTTGTCTTGTTCATGTAAGTGAACTTCCTTGTTTCATTCTTGTGTCTTGTTCACGTAATTATTTTGCTTCAGTTCATTTTTCTTGTTCATGCATGTGAACTTCCTTGTTTCATTCGTGTGTCTTGTTCACCGTTCACTAACTTATTTTGCTTTAGTTCATTTTACTTGTTCATGTAAGTGAACTTACTTGTTTCATTCGTGTTTCTTGTTCACTAACTTATTTTGCTACAGTTCATTTTTCTTGTTCATGTAAGTGAACTTCCTTGTTTCATTCATGTCTTGTTCACGTTCACGAAATTATTTTGCTTTAATTCATTTTTCTTGTTCATGTAAGTGAACATCCTTGTTTCATTCGTGTGTCTTGTTCAAGTTCACCAACTTATTTTGTTCATTCATGTCTTGTTCACGTTCACCAACTTATTTTGCTTCAATTCATTTGTCTTGTTCATGTAAGTGAACTTCCTTGTTTCATTCGTGTGTCTTGTTCACGTAATTATTTTGCTTTAGTTCATTTGTCTTGTTCATGCATGTGAACTTCCTTGTTTCATTCGTGTGTCTTGTTCACCGTTCACTAACTTATTTTGCTTTAGTTCATTTTTCTTGTTCATGTAAGTGAACTTCCTTGTTTCATTCGTGTCTTGTTCACGTTCACGAAATTATTTTGCTTTAATTCATTTGTCTTGTTCATGTAAGTGAACTTACTTGTTTCATTCGTGTTTCTTGTTCACTAACTTATTTTGCTTTAGTTCATTTGTCTTGTTCATGTAAGTGAACTTTCTTATTTCATTCATGTCTTGTTCACGTTCACGAAATTATTTTGCTTTAATTCATTTGTCTTGTTCATGTAAGTGAACTTCCTTGTTTCATTCAAGTCTTGTTCACGTTCACGAAATTATTTTGCTTTAATTCATTTTTCTTGTTCATGTAAGTGAACTTCCTTGTTTCATTCGTGTGTCTTGTTCAAGTTCACCAACTTATTTTGCTTTAATTCATTTTTCTTGTTCATGTAAGTGAACTTCCTTGTTTCATTCATGTCTTGTTCACGTTCACGAAATTATTTTGCTTTAGTTCATTTGTCTTGTTGATGTAAGTGAACTTCCTTGTTTCATTCATGTCTTGTTCACGTTCACGAAATTATTTTGCTTTAGTTCATTTTTCTTGTTCATGTAAGTGAACTTCCTTGTTTCATTCGTGTGTCTTGTTCACGTAATTATTTTGCTTCAGTTCATTTGTCTTGTTCATGCATGTGAACTTCCTTGTTTCATTCGTGTGTCTTGTTCACCGTTCACTAACTTATTTTGCTTTAGTTCATTTTTCTTGTTCATGTAAGTGAACTTCCTTGTTTCATTCGTGTCTTGTTCACGTTCACGAAATTATTTTGCTTTAATTCATTTGTCTTGTTCATGTAAGTGAACTTACTTGTTTCATTCGTGTTTCTTGTTCACTAACTTATTTTGCTTTAATTCATTTGTCTTGTTCATGTAAGTGAACGTCCTTGTTTCATTCGTGTGTCTTGTTCACCGTTCACTAACTTCTTTTGCTTTAGTTCATTTTTCTTGTTCATGCAAGTGAACTTTCTTGTTTCATTCGTGTCTTGTTCACGTTCACGAAATTATTTTGCTTTAATTCATTTGTCTTGTTCATGTAAGTGAACTTACTTGTTCAATTCGTGTTTCTTGTTCACTAACTTATTTTGCTACAGTTCATTTGTCTTGTTCATGTAAGTGAACTTTCTTGTTTCATTCATGTCTTGTTCATGTTCACGAAATTATTTTGCTTTAATTCATTTTTCTTGTTCATGTAAATGAACTTCCTTGTTTCATTCGTGTTTCTTATTCACGTTCACCAACTTATTTTGCTTTAATTCATTTGTCTTGTTCATGTAAGTGAACTTCCTTGTTTCATTTATGTCTTGTTCACGTTCACCAACTTATTTTGCTTTAATTTATTTGTCTTGTTCATATAAGTGAACTTCCTTGTTTCATTCTTGTGTCTTGTTCACGTTCACCAACTTATTTTGCTTTAATTTATTTGTCTTGTTCATATAAGTGAACTTCCTTGTTTCATTCGTGTCTTGTTCACGTTCACGAAATTATTTTGCTTTAATTCATTTGTCTTGTTCATGTAAGTGAACTTACTTGTTTCATTCGTGTTTCTTGTTCACTAACTTATTTTGCTTTAGTTCATTTGTCTTGTTCATGTAAGTGAACTTTCTTATTTCATTCATGTCTTGTTCACGTTCACGAAATTATTTTGCTTTAATTCATTTTTCTTGTTCATGTAAGTGAAATTCCTTGTTTCATTCATGTCTTGTTCACGTTCACGAAATTATTTGGCTTTAATTCATTTTTCTTGTTCATGTAAGTGAACTTCCTTGTTTCATTCAAGTCTTGTTCACGTTCACGAAATTATTTTGCTTTAATTCATTTTTCTTGTTCATGTAAGTGAACTTCCTTGTTTCATTCTTGTGTCTTGTTCAAGTTCACCAACTTATTTTGCTTTAATTCATTTTTCTTGTTCATGTAAGTGAACTTCCTTGTTTCATTCATATCTTGTTCACGTTCACCAACTTATTTTGCTTCAATTCATTTGTCTTGTTCATGTAAGTGAACTTCCTTGTTTCATTCGTGTGTCTTGTTCACGTTCACCAACTTATTTTGCTTTAATTCATTTTTCTTGTTCATGTAAGTGAACTTTCTTGTTTCATTCATGTCTTGTTCACGTTCACGAAATTATTTTGCTTTAATTCATTTTTCTTGTTCATGTAAGTGAACTTCCTTGTTTCATTCGTGTGTCTTGTTCACGTAATTATTTTGCTTTAGTTCATTTGTCTTGTTGATGTAAGTGAACTTCCTTGTTTCATTCATGTCTTGTTCACGTTCACGAAATTATTTTGCTTTAGTTCATTTTTCTTGTTGATGTAAGTGAACTTCCTTGTTTCATTCATGTCTTGTTCACGTTCACCAACTTATTTTGCTTCAGTTCATTTGTCTTGTTCATGTATGTGCACTTCCTTGTTTCATTCGTGTGTCTTGTTCACCGTTCACCACCTTATCTTGCTTTAGTTCATTTTTCTTGTTCATGTAAGTGAACATCCTTGTTTCATTCGTGTGTCTTGTTCAAGTTCACCAACTTATTTTGCTTTAATAAATTTTTCTTGTTCATGTAAGTGAACTTCCTTGTTTCATTCTTGTGTCTTGTTCACGTTCACCAACTTATTTTGCTTCAATTCATTTGTCTTGTTCATGTAAGTGAACTTCCTTGTTTCATTCGTGTGTCTTGTTCACGTTCAGCAACTTATTTTGCTTTAATTCATTTTTCTTGTTCATGTAAGTGAACTTTCTTGTTTCATTTATTGTCTTGTTCACGTTCACGAAATTATGTTGCTTTAATTCATTTTTCTTGTTCATGCAAGTGAACTTCCTTGTTTCATTCATTTCTTGTTCACGTTGACGAAATTATTTTGGTTTAATTCATTTTTCTTGTTCATGTAAGTGAACTTCCTTGTTTCATTCGTGTGTCTTGTTCACGTTCACCAACTTATTTTGCTTTAATTCATTTGCCTTGTTCATGTAAGTGAACTTCCTTGTTTCATTCGTCTTGTTCATGTTCACAAACTTATTTTGCTTTAATTCATTTGTCTTGTGCATGCAAGTTAACTTCCTTGTTTCATTTGTGTGTTTTGTTCACGTTCACCAACTTATTTTGCTTTAATTCATTTGTCTTGTTCATGTAAGTGAACTTCCTTGTTTCATTCGTGTCTTGCTCACGTTCACCAACTTATTTTGCTGTAATTCATTTGTCTTGTTCATGCAAGTGAACTTCCTTGTTTCATTCATGTCTTGTTCACGTTCACGAAATTATTTTGCTTTAGTGCATTTTTCTTGTTCATGTAAGTGAACTTCCTTGTTTCATTCTTGTTTCTTGTTCACGTTCACCAACTTATTTTGCTTTAATTCATTTTTTTTTCTTGTTCACGTAAGTGAACTTCCTTGTTTCTTTCACGTGTCTTGTTCACGTACATCAATGTCCTTGTTTAATTCATAAATGTGCTTTGGTACGTAAATCTTTAATTTCTTAAATTAATGCATCTTGTACACGTTCACCAACTTCCTTGTTTGTTTTAATTAATTTTTCTTGTTCACATTCATATATTTCACGTTGTGAGTTCGAACCCCGTTGATGGCAAGGTGTACTGGATACAACATTTAGTTTGATAAAGTTTGTCAGCGACTTGCGACAGGTCGGGTATTTTCTCCGGTTTCCTCCACCAATAAAACTAACCATCACGATATTACTGAAATATTGTTGAAAGTGGCGTTAAACACCATAAACCACCACAAACACAAACAAACCAATTTCCTGAGTACTCGGACTCACTAAAGGTTTTTACTATGACCGGTGGGGTTCGTGTTGCTCAATTTTTAGTTTTTGTGTAGTATTTCCTGGATCAAGTGTTTTTCTTTTCGACTTTTTACCTTTGGTCACTGTATTACATGTAATAATTGTTATTCGATTTAAAGTGTGCGCTAAGGATCAATCAATTAATCCTTCGGTTTACGGCTTTTGATTACCAATTTGGTACCTGCAAACTGTTCGAGTTTGCTTAAAACGTGACTACAGCTCGTGTATCTTATTCACGTTGGTCTACTTCCCTGTTTGTTCTTTGTATCACAGGCGCTCGTGGCACGGAATTACCCCCCCCCCCTTTTCTAACTGTCTGTTTACATATTTATTTTCAATAAAATTTCTTTATTTCTTTATTAGTTCATCTCTTTTTCCTTATTTTAACTTGTTCGTGTCGATATTCATACAATCTTATGTTAACAGCAACTTACATGTTAAAATAAGGAAAAAGAGATGAAATAATAAAGAAATAAAGAAATTTTATTGAAAATAAATATGCAAACAGAAAGTTAGAAAATGGGGGGGGGGGGGGGGGGGGGGGGGGGGGTAATTAGTAGATAGGATCGAAACATGCAAGTGCCTATCACCACTAACGTTGTGAGTTCGAACCCCACCCAGAAGCGATTAGTAATTTGTTATAACAGTATTAGAAAACATGCTGGTGTTACAGTGGCCCTTCCAAAACGGATTGCAGATATGTTTTCCAACTACTTCATTACATCTTCTGTGTGGACGGAGAATCATAACGGGATTTGTGGATGGAGCAGGAGAACTAATGCTTGGCATTTCTAAACATTTTTTTTATTGAAGTTTGTATTGTCTAATCTTTTGTTCTGGTGGTTCTGTTCGAATGCATGTTTCATCTTATAAGAGTGGATATTGCTGTGACCAAATATGATATTGGGAGAACATTGGGATAATTTTAAATAATCGATCGTTTACAAATTCAGCATAAAATTGCCCATTTATCCAACAGAATCGTGACAAACAAATAATACCACGACCATGCAGTTTGCACGATTTATCAATAAACAAAGGACTTGACATTATGCATCATTAAAACGACGTTCTGTCTAGATACATTTGGCGCTAAATTTATTAACAAAAACAATTAATACACATTGAATTTAAATAGACAAGAGTTAATAGATGAACTTTATACAGTTCATGTTGGCATACTGTTTTTGTTTTTTCTTTGAATCATCATTTTTTCTACTGTGCATTGCACAACCAATCCACAACTGCCCATCAACATCCACAGCAACTGACCTTGGTCCATATATTTGCCATACGGTCAAGTCTTTATAGGTAAGCAAGTCTCCAACTGGTGACAGGATGAACAAGGTATGATTACGTTCGTCTGTGACGACGATTAACCCAGTTGATACTATATCATCGGGATCAAAGGGAACTTCTAATTTAACGTTGCCCCCTTTATATTCCCATTTAATATCCCCTCTTCTTCCAAAAGCCAGAACCCTCCCTTCAGCTTTGGCTGTAGAGTTACTAACTACGATATCGCCATGCAAGTTTGTGGTTATTCTACGTGGTATGGTAAACAGTCGTTGATTATTTCTGTCAAATTCATACGACTGCTTCTCATTGCCATCACTATCAAATACAATTATTTTTCGACAGCTATTATCTGTGGTTAAATACGGATCGCCATTATCACGGACACCCAATAGTATTTCGTTTTCGCTTGTCACGTGTATTCCTCGTGCAATCAATGGCGATACATCTATAAATGGCTCTATTTTACCATCGTTTGATATACGTTTGACTTCCGACGTCAGGTGAACTGATACAAGCAGATCCTTGTCCATGAATACAGCCATATCAAATACGTCCACGTTTATCTTTTGAGCTTTATTGAGAGGTGTGTGGAGTTTTGTTTTTAGCAGATACGAGGCATCTTTTCCATATTCAAACGCAGAAATCCACGACAAGCCGCTACTAGAGATTGCAATTTTATCAACACATGATATATTGGATGAAAATCTTTTAACAAGTTCAAGATTCACTACTGAAGGCGTTGATATCTCCGAAAGACTACCAAATAGTTCTCCTATCGTTTCTTTAGAGATAGTCGGTGGCAATATACCAACAGTAACATTTGGTAATGGACAAATCGGCATGCCCAACTTTGAACTGTAGTTATCAATTTCTAAAGCTGCTTTGAAAATGTGTATTCCTTCATTGCCTTCTATAATCGATTTAATAGTTTCTCTGTGTGTTATTAAATTAGACTGTTTTTCTGCTATTTGTGTTTTCATTGTGTCGATACAATTGATTTGTACCTTGCTTTTCTTTGCAATATCGTCGCGTAATTTTTCCGCATGCTTTGCCACCAATTCTTGTATTTCGAGCTCATTTTCATTTATTAATTTTTCTGTTTCAGAAACCATACATTCCCATTTATATTTTGCCATTTGCAGCTTTTGTGTATATTGTCTTAAATCTTCAATTTCATTCTCAAATTTAGTATCGAGCGAGGTATTGAGCTCCTCGAGTTGAGAGCGCTTTTCCTCGCATGCTTTGTCAATGGGTACAAAGTCGTGTTTCGTATGTGACTCAGTGATACAATCTGGACACACTAATTTGCTACAAGTTTTACAGAATAAACAATGAAATTTCCTGTGGATCTCGCATGGGATCGATTCTAAGTGTACTTTTGATTTAATCAGGTGAAGATCGGTAGTAGATTTAATTTCTACAATTTGATGGTGAGCCAATGTTGGAACATTAGAGTGTATTTTTCTGCATCTCTCACATATGAACTTACTGCAATCTGTACATTTGAATTTTATGCTGGTTCCAGCTTCACAGAGCTCACAAGGCTTTGGAGTCTGTGCAAGTTCAAAATCTCGTGAATTTGCCATTGTTGTGTGTATCAGAAGATATAATAACTTCCGGGTTAACGTAAGTACACATACCACACATAATAAAGGTAGTACATTATGGAACGCCAGAACTGTCACGTAGTACATTATGGAACGCCAGAACTGTCTTATTATGATAACTTTTCATTAAATAAATAATGTGCAATTATCATTTAGTATGTACATTTTGTCACAATTACATGAAGTGCGATATACAAACTTGTTCTAAATGTAATAAAACCGTAGATGTCAAATTAAGTGCGCAGGACGCGTTTCTGTAATAACCTTCATCATGTACGCTCTAATCATGTCAGGGGCATTAGAGTGGACCGGACAGTGGGGGATGTGTACGTTTTAGGAGTGGACCGGATAGTGAGGGATGGGGGGTAAGTTTAAGAGTTAACCGAACGAGTTTCAAAAACATTCAGGCAAGAAAATAAAAATTAATAAAGGAAAAAGAAAAAAAGGCATTTTTGGGTTCAAACCTTAATAATAAACTGAATAATAATGTTTTTCCTTCCATGTTATTAATTCTTGTTTCATTTATTGTCTTGTTCACGTTCACGAAATTATTTTGCTTTAATTCATTTGTCTTGTTCATGTAAGTGAACTTCCTTGTTTCATTCGTCTTGTTGACGTTCACAAACTTATTTTGCTTTAATTCATTTGTCTTGTGCATGCAAGTTAACGTTCTTGTTTCATTTGTGTGTTTTGTTCACGTTCACCAACTTATTTTGCTTTAGTTCATTTGTCTTGTTCATGTAAGTGAACTTCCTTGTTTCATTCATGTCTTGTTCACGTTTACGAAATTATTTTGCTTTAGTTCATTTTTCTTGTTCATGTAAGTGAACTTCCTTGTTTCGTTCGTGTCTTGCTCACGTTCACCAACTTATTTTGCTTTAATTCATTTGCCTTGTTCATGCAAGTGAACTTCCTTGTTTCATTCATGTCTTGTTCACGTTCACGAAATTATTTTGCTTTAGTTCATTTTTCTTGTTCATGTAAGTGAACTTCCTTGTTTCATTCTTGTTTCTTGTTCACGTTCACCAACTTATTTTGCTTTAATTCATTTTTTTTTCTTGTTCACGTAAGTGAACTTCCTTGTTTCTTTCACGTGTCTTGTTCACGTACATCAATGTCCTTGTTTAATTCATAAATGTGCTTTGGTACGTAAATCTTTATTTTCTTAAATTAATGCATCTTGTACACGTTCACCAACTTCCTTGTTTGTTTTAATTAATTTTTCTTGTTCACATTCATTTATTTCACGTTGTGAGTTCGAACCCCGTTGATGGCAAGGTGTACTGGATACAACATTTAGTTTGATAAAGCTTGTCAGTGACTTGCGACAGGTCGGGTATTCTCTCCGGTTTCCTCCACCAATAAAACTAACCATCACGATGTTACTGAAATATTGTTGAAAGTGGCGTTAAACACCATAAACCACCACAAACACAAACAAACCAATTTCCTGAGTACTCGGACTCACTAAAGGTTTTTAGTATAACCGGTTGCTCAATTTTTAGTTTTTGTGTAGTATTTCCTGGACCAAGTGTTTGTCTTTTCGACTTTTTACCTTTGGTCACTGTATTACATGTAATAATTGTCATTCGATTTAAAGTGTGCGTTAAGGATCAACCAATCAATCAATCCTTCGGTTTACGGCTTTTGATTACCAATTTGGTACCTGCAAACTGTTCGAGTTTGCTTAAAACGTGACTACAGCTCGTATATCTTATTCACGTTGGTCTACTTCCCTGTTTGTTCTTTGTATCACAGGCGCTCGTGGCACGGAATTACTCCCCCCTTTTCTAACTGTCTGTTTACATATTTATTTTCAATAAAATTTCTTTATTTCTTTATTAGTTCATCTCTTTTTCCTTATTTTAACTTGTTCGTGTCAATATTCATACAATCTTATGTTAACAGCAACTCACATGTTAAAATAAGGAAAAAGAGATGAAATAATAAAGAAATAAAGAAATTTTATTGAAAATAAATATGCCAACAGAAAGTTAGAAAATGGGGGGGGGGGGGGGGGGGGGGGGGGGGGGGAGGGGTAATTAGTAGATAGGATCGAAACATGCAAGTGCCTATCACCACTAACGTTGTGAGTTGGAACCCCACCCAGAAGCGATTAGCAATTTGTTATAACAGTATTAGAAAACATGCTGGTGTTACAGTGGCCCTTCCAAAACGGATTGCAGATATGTTTTCCAACTACTTCATTACATCTTCTGTGTGGACGGAGATTCATAACGGGATTTGTGGATGGAGCAGGAGAACTAATGCTTGGCATTTCTAAACATTTTTTTTATTGAAGTTTGTATTGTCTAATCTTTTGTTCTGATGGTTCTATTCGAATGCATGTTTCATCTTATAAGAGTGGATATTACTGTGACCAAATATGATATTGGGAGAACTTTGGGATAATTTTAAATAATCGATCGTTTACAAATTCAGCATAAAATTGCCCATTTATCCAACAGAATCGTGACAAACAAATAATACCACGACCATGCAGTTTGCACGATTTATTAATAAACAAAGGACTTGACATTATGGATCATTAAAACGACGTTCTGTCTAGATACATTTGGCGCTAAATTTATTAACAAAAACAATTAATACACATTGAATTTAAATAGACAAGAGTTAATAGATGAACTTTATACAGTTCATGTTGGCATACTGTTTTTGTTTTTTCTTTGAATCATCATTTTTTCTACTGTGCATTGCACAACCAATCCACAACTGCCCATCAACATCCACAGCAACTGACCTTGGTCCATATATTTGCCATACGGTCAAGTCTTTATAGGTAAGCAAGTCTCCAACTGGTGACAGGATGAACAAGGTATGATTACGTTCGTCTGTCACGATGATTAACCCAGTTGATACTATATCATCGGGATCAAAGGGAACTTCTAATTTAATGTTGCCCCCTTTATATTCCCATTTAATATCCCCTCTTCTTCCAAAAGCCAGAACCCTCCCTTCAGCTTTGGCTGTAGAGTTACTAACTACGATATCGCCATGCAAGTTTGTGGTTATTCTACGTGGTATGGTAAACAGTCGTTGATTATTTCTGTCAAATTCATACGACTGCTTCTCATTGCCATCACTATCAAATACAATTATTTTTCGACAGCTATTATCTGTGGTTAAATACGGATCGCCATTATCACGGACACCCAATAGTATTTCGTTTTCGTTTGTCACGTGTATTCCTCGTGCAATCAATGGCGATACATCTATAAATGGCTCTATTTTACCATTGTTTGATATACGTTTGACTTCCGACGTCAGGTGAACTGATACAAGCAGATCCTTGTCCATGAATACAGCCATATCAAATACGTCAACGTTTATCTTTTGAGCTTTATTGAGAGGTGTGTGAAGTTTTGTTTTTAGCAGATACGAGGCATCTTTTCCAGATTCAAACGCAGAAATCCACGACAAGCCGCTACTAGAGATTGCAATTTTATCAACATATGATATATTGGATGAAAATCTTTTAACAAGTTCAAGATTCACTACTGAAGGCGTTGATATCTCCGAAAGGCTACCAAATAGTTCTCCTATCGTTTCTTTAGAGATAGTCGGTGGCAATATACCAACAGTAACATTTGGTAATGGACAAATCGGCATGCCCAACTTTGAACTGTAGTTATCAATTTCTAAAGCTGCTTTGAAAATGTGTATTCCTTCATTGCCTTCTATAATCGATTTAATAGTTTCTCTGTGTGTTATTAAATTAGACTGTTTTTCTGCTATTTGTGTTTTCATTGTGTCGATACAATTGATTTGTACCTTGCTTTTCTTTGCAATATCGTCGCGTAATTTTTCCGCATGCTTTGCCACCAATTCTTGTATTTCGAGCTCATTTTCATTTATTAATTTTTCTGTTTCAGAAACCATACATTCCCATTTATATTTTGCCATTTGCAGCTTTTGTGTATATTGTCTTAAATCTTCAATTTCATTCTCAAATTTAGTATCGAGCGAGGTATTGAGCTCCTCGAGTTGAGAGCGCTTTTCCTCGCATGCTTTGTCAATGGGTACAAAGTCGTGTTTCGTATGTGAATCTGTGATACAATCTGGACACACTAATTTGCTACAAGTTTTACAGAATAAACAATGAAATTTCCTGTGGATCTCGCATGGGATCGATTCTAAGTGTACTTTTGATTTAATCAGGTGAAGATCGGTAGTAGATTTAATTTCTACAATTTGATGGTGAGCCAATGTTGGAACATTAGAGTGTATTTTTCTGCATCTCTCACATATGAACTTACTGCAATCTGTACATTTGAATTTTATGTTGGTTCCAGCTTCACAGAGCTCACAAGGCTTTGGAGTCTGTGCAAGTTCAAAATCTCGTGAATTTGCCATTGTTGTGTGTATCAGAAGATATAATAACTTCCGGGTTAACGTAAGTACACATACCACACATAATAAAGGTAGTACATTATGGAACGCCAGAACTGTCACGTAGTACATTATGGAACGCCAGAACTGTCTTATTATGATAACTTTTCATTAAATAAATAATGTGCAATTATCATTTATTATGTACATTTTGTCACAATTACATGAAGTGCGATATACAAACTTGTTCTAAATGTAATAAAACCGTAGATGTCAAATTAAGTGCGCAGGACGCGTTTCTGTAATAACCTTCATCATGTACGCTCTAATCATGTCAGGGGCATTAGAGTGGACCGGACAGTGGGGGATGTGTACGTTTTAGGAGTGGACCGGACAGTGAGGGATGGGGGTAAGCTTAAGATTTAACCGAACCAGTTTCAAAAACATTCAGGCAAGAAAATAAAAATTAATAAAGGAAAAAGAAAAAAAGGCATTTTTGGGTTCAAACCTTAATAATAAACTGAATAATAATGTTTTTCATTCCATGTTATTAATTCTTGTTTCATTTATTGTCTTGTTCACGTTCACGAAATTATTTTGCTTTAATTAATTTTTCTTGTTCATGCAAGTGAACTTCCTTGTTTCATTCATGTCTTGTTCACGTTCACGAAATTATTTTGCTTTAATTCATTTGTCTTGTTCATGTAAGTGACCTTCCTTGTTTCATTCGTGTTTCTTGTTCACGTTCACCAACTTATTTTGCTTTAATTCATTTGTCTTGTTCATGTAAGTGAACTTCCTTGTTTCATTCGTCTTGTTGACGTTCACAAACTTATTTTGCTTTAATTCATTTGTCTTGTGCATGCAAGTTAACTTTCTTGTTTCATTTATGTGTTTTGTTCACGTTCACCAACTTATTTTGCTTTAATTCATTTGTCTTGTTCATGTAAGTGAACTTCCTTGTTTCATTCGTGTGTCTTGTTCACGTAATTATTTTGCTTTAGTTCATTTTTCTTGTTCATGTAAGTGAACTTCCTTGTTTCATTCATGTCTTGTTCACGTTTACGAAATTATTTTGCTTTAGTTCATTTTTCTTGTTCATGTAAGTGAACTTCCTTGTTTCGTTCGTGTCTTGCTCACGTTCACCAACTTATTTTGCTTTAATTCATTTGCCTTGTTCATGCAAGTGAACTTCCTTGTTTCATTCATGTCTTGTTCACCTTCACGAAATTATTTTGCTTTAGTTCATTTTTCTTGTTCATGTAAGTGAACTTCCTTGTTTCATTCTTGTTTCTTGTTCACGTTCACCAACTTATTTTGCTTTAATTCATTTTTTTTTCTTGTTCACATAAGTGAACTTCCTTGTTTCTTTCACGTGTCTTGTTCACGTACATCAATGTCCTTGTTTAATTCATAAATGTGCTTTGGTACGTAAATCTTTATTTTCTTAAATTAATGCATCTTGTACACGTTCACCAACTTCCTTGTTTGTTTTAATTAATTTTTCTTGTTCACATTCATTTATTTCACGTTGTGAGTTCGAACCCCGTTGATGGCAAGGTGTACTGGATACAACATTTAGTTTGATAAAGCTTGTCAGTGACTTGCGACAGGTCGGGTATTTTCTCCGGTTTCCTCCACCAATAAAACTAACCATCACGATGTTACTGAAATATTGTTGAAAGTGGCGTTAAACACCATAAACCACCACAAACACAAACAAACCAATTTCCTGAGTACTCGGACTCACTAAAGGTTTTTAGTATAACCGGTGGGGTTCGTGTTGCTCAATTTTTAGTTTTTGTGTAGTATTTCCTGGACCAAGTGTTTGTCTTTTCGACTTTTTACCTTTGGTCACTGTATTACATGTAACAATTGTCATTCGATTTAAAGTGTGCGCTAAGGATCAACCAATCAATCAATCCTTCGGTTTACGGCTTTTGATTACCAATTTGGTACCTGCAAACTGTTCGAGTTTGCTTAAAACGTGACTACAGCTCGTATATCTTATTCACGTTGGTCTACTTCCCTGTTTGTTCTTTGTATCACAGGCGCTCGTGGCACGGAATTACTCCCCCCCTTTTCTAACTGTCTGTTTACATATTTATTTTCAATAAAATTTCTTTATTTCTTTATTAGTTCATCTCTTTTTCCTTATTTTAACTTGTTCGTGTCAATATTCATACAATCTTATGTTAACAGCAACTTACATGTTAAAATAAGGAAAAAGAGATGAAATAATAAAGAAATAAAGAAATTTTATTGAAAATAAATATGCAAACAGAAAGTTAGAAAATGGGGGGGGGGGGGGGGGGGGGGGGGGGGGGGGGAGAGGGGTAATTAGTAGATAGGATCGAAACATGCAAGTGCCTATCACCACTAACGTTGTGAGTTCGAACCCCACCCAGAAGCGATTAGCAATTTGTTATAACAGTATTAGAAAACATGCTGGTGTTACAGTGGCCCTTCCAAAACGGATTGCAGATATGTTTTCCAACTACTTCATTACATCTTCTGTGTGGACGGAGATTCATAACGGGATTTGTGGATGGAGCAGGAGAACTAATGCTTGGCATTTCCAAACATTTTTTTTATTGAAGTTTGTATTGTCTAATCTTTTGTTCTGATGGTTCTATTCGAATGCATGTTTCATCTTATAAGAGTGGATATTACTGTGACCAAATATGATATTGGGAGAACTTTGGGATAATTTTAAATAATCGATCGTTTACAAATTCAGCATAAAATTGCCCATTTAGCCAACAGAATCGTGACAAACAAATAATACCACGACCATGCAGTTTGCACGATTTATTAATAAACAAAGGACTTGACATTATGGATCATTAAAACGACGTTCTGTCTAGATACATTTGGCGCTAAATTTATTAACAAAAACAATTAATACACATTGAATTTAAATAGACAAGAGTTAATAGATGAACTTTATACAGTTCATGTTGGCATACTGTTTTTGTTTTTTCTTTGAATCATCATTTTTTCTACTGTGCATTGCACAACCAATCCACAACTGCCCATCAACATCCACAGCAACTGACCTTGGTCCATATATTTGCCATACGGTCAAGTCTTTATAGGTAAGCAAGTCTCCAACTGGTGACAGGATGAACAAGGTATGATTACGTTCGTCTGTCACGACGATTAACCCAGTTGATACTATATCATCGGGATCAAAGGGAACTTCTAATTTAATGTTGCCCCCTTTATATTCCCATTTAATATCCCCTCTTCTTCCAAAAGCCAGAACCCTCCCTTCAGCTTTGGCTGTAGAGTTACTAACTACGATATCGCCATGCAAGTTTGTGGTTATTCTACGTGGTATGGTAAACAGTCGTTGATTATTTCTGTCAAATTCATACGACTGCTTCTCATTGCCATCACTATCAAATACAATTATTTTTCGACAGCTATTATCTGTGGTTAAATACGGATCGCCATTATCACGGACACCCAATAGTATTTCGTTTTCGTTTGTCACGTGTATTCCTCGTGCAATCAATGGCGATACATCTATAAATGGCTCTATTTTACCATTGTTTGATATACGTTTGACTTCCGACGTCTGGTGAACTGATACAAGCAGATCCTTGTCCATGAATACAGCCATATCAAATACGTCCACGTTTATCTTTTGAGCTTTATTGAGAGGTGTGTGGAGTTTTGTTTTTAGCAGATATGAGACATCTTTTCCAGATTCAAACGCAGAAATCCACGACAAGCCGCTACTAGAGATTGCAATTTTATCAACACATGATATATTGGATGAAAATTGTTTAAGAAGTTCAAGATTCACTACTGAAGGCGTTGCTATCTCCGAAAGGCTACCAAATAGTTCTCCTATCGTTTCTTTAGAGATAGTCGGTGGCAATATACCAACAGTAACATTTGGTAATGGACAAATCGGCATGCCCAACTTTGAACTGTAGTTATCAATTTCTAAAGCTGCTTTGAAAATGTGTATTCCTTCATTGCCTTCTATAATCGATTTAATAGTTTCTCTGTGTGTTATTAAATTAGACTGTTTTTCTGCTATTTGTGTTTTCATTGTGTCGATACAATTGATTTGTACCTTGCTTTTCTTTGCAATATCGTCGCGTAATTTTTCCGCATGCTTTGCCACCAATTCTTGTATTTCGAGCTCATTTTCATTTATTAATTTTTCTGTTTCAGAAACCATACATTCCCATTTATATTTTGCCATTTGCAGCTTTTGTGTATATTGTCTTAAATCTTCAATTTCATTCTCAAATTTAGTATCGAGCGAGGTATTGAGCTCCTCGAGTTGAGAGCGCTTTTCCTCGCATGCTTTGTCAATGGGTACAAAGTCGTGTTTCGTATGTGACTCAGTGATACAATCTGGACACACTAATTTGCTACAAGTTTTACAGAATAAACAATGAAATTTCCTGTGGATCTCGCATGGGATCGATTCTAAGTGTACTTTTGATTTAATCAGGTGAAGATCGGTAGTAGATTTAATTTCTACAATTTGATGGTAAGCCAATGTTGGAACATTAGAGTGTATGTTTCTGCATCTCTCACATATGAACTTACTGCAATCTGTACATTTGAATTTTATGCTGGTTCCAGCTTCACAGAGCTCACAAGGCTTTGGAGTCTGTGCAAGTTCAAAATCTCGTGAATTTGCCATTGTTGTGTGTATCAGAAGATATAATAACTTCCGGGTTAACGTAAGTACACATACCACACATAATAAAGGTAGTACATTATGGAACGCCAGAACTGTCTTATTATGATAACTTTTCATTAAATAAATAATGTACAATTATCATTTATTATGTACATTTTGTCACAATTACATGAAGTGCGATATACAAACTTGTTCTAAATGTAATAAAACCGTAGATGTCAAATTTAGTGCGCAGGACGCGTTTCTGTAATAACTTTCATCATGTACGCTCTAATCATGTCAGGGGCATTAGAGTGGACCGGACAGTGGGGGATGTGTACGTTTTAGGAGTGGACCGGACAGTGAGGGATGGGGGTAAGTTTAAGATTTAACCGAACGAGTTTCAAAAACATTCAGGCAAGAAAATAAAAATTAATAAAGGAAAAAGAAAAAAAGGCATTTTTGGGTTCAAACCTTAATAATAAACTGAATAATAATGTTTTTCCTTCCATGTTATTAATTCAGCTTTTTTTTCTCAAAAATATTCGTCAAATAAACTGGAGGCAAAACATATAGTATTGATCCCTCCACACCCTTCCCCCGGCTCCTACTCCCCTGGATGTGCAATTAAGAATCGGGCTCGCGACCATGAGACATTTTTGTGGCCATTTGTGGGTAATGTTTCGGATTGCGAGCTGACGACTCTGAAATAAGGGTTAGTGTTATGATGTTTAACGCCACATTAAAAAATAATTAAGCTATACTGTGGCGATCAGTATTATTGGTGCAGAAAACAGGAGTACCCGGATAAAACCACCAACATGCCGCAAGTCACTGACGAACTTTATCACATAATGTTGTACACATCGCCATGAGCGGGATTCGAACTAAAGCAAAGAATGTACTGATGGTAATCTAATAGTAAGGAAATTAAATAAGTTGGAATACAATAAAGTAATTTTGACATTTTGGGAATAACTTTTAATCAGGGAGTAGACATTTTGGGAAAAAAATGTCTAATTAGCCAAAATTTACCTGTAGACATCACAGGCACTTGTTTCATTCAAAAAATATATGCCCCCTACTCTTCCTTACTTCAAGGTAAATATCTACCCTTTTCCCCTTCCCCACTTCGCTTCAATATTTGTCGCTTATTTGTGATCCTTTCGCTGACCCAATTATATCGTTACACTCGCGAGATATTTCTCTTTTCGACTGCCACATTTAAATATACCTACCGGTCGGAGGTCTGAAATGCCGGACACAATTTTGGAAGGGGACCACCCAAAGATCATTTCAGCAAAGTTTGGTTGAGATTGGCTCAGTAGTTTCAGAGGAGAAGATTTTTTTTAAATATTTTTTTTGACAATAATTTTCTATTTTTTGTAACAGTGACAGCCACGTTGGATGGCAGCCAGAGGTCTTCAATCAAAATTTTGAAAGAAGACCATATATGCATTCTTTCCATATGGTTTGATTGCATTTGACTCTTTACAGGATTTTAAAATAATTTTTTAATGATTTTTTGTTTTTGTACTAATTTTCTATTTATAGTAACGATGGTGGCCATGTTTGGTGGGGTCCTCAACCATAATTCTGAAAGAATATTACATATGTATCAAATTTAATTGCAATATACTTTAAAGGATTTTTCTGGATTTTTTTGCTGATTTTACCCCTATGTTCTATTTATAGACATGGTGGCCATGATGGTTGGTCGGCAGGGTCATCGGACATAATTTTTAAAGGGAACCCCCTAAGGATGATTCAGGCCAAGTTTGGTTTAAATTGGCCCAGTGGTTTCAGAGAAGAAGATTTTTGAAAAAGTTTACAGACAGACGACGGATGCCAAGTGATGGCAATACAGGCGAGATAAAAACCGATTGACGTCACAGTCTTGGTTTACCAAGAGAAGATAATCATGTTAAACTTCGACAATAAACGATCAATTTACCTGTGTTTACAGTTAAACCTGACACATCGAAAAAATCAAATACTCAAAACCTTTGCATTTCACCTTTAAATAAATGTACATTCAAAAGATTCTTTGGATCTTTTGTAAGGAAAAGAGAATTTGATTGGGTTAATGAAAAGTGTAGTCTTGAATTTTTCAAAAATGTTTGTATATTTCAAGGTATACAATTGCAACCATACTTGTCATACTTGTCATATCATTTATACTTGTATACTGTTTCTAGAGTATTAAACTTTGGAGCCCCAAGGCTCCTTAATCCTGGGACCTTCACACAACATAATTGATGCTACACAGCAAATATTGCAACATTTCTATTACTGGATCTCTTAAAAGAAATTTTCCCTTTTAGGCCCCATTATAACCCCACCACAGGAAGGTTCAACTTCATTTATACAACTGAATCTCCTCCTCCAATGGACCATCCTTGCTAAATTTGGTTCCATTTGGCCAAGTGGTTTCAAGACTCAATACTTTTATTACACCCTGACAGTATGCAATGTTACAAGAGGCAGATAATAGAATACACAATACATAATGAACAAACTGAATGAATGAAACACATTTACATAAACTGAATGAATGAAACACATTTACATAAAAACTGAATGAATGAAACACATTTACATAAAAACTGAATGAATGAAACACATTTACATAAACTGAATGAATGAAACACATTTACATAAACTGAATGAATGAAACGCATTTACATAAAAACTGAATGAATGAAACACATTTACATAAAAACTGAATGAATGAAACACATTTACATAAACTGAATGAATGAAACACATTTACATAATTATTACACATAACAATATAAGGACAGGTGACCTCTATGCAGGTAACATTTATGTATGATGTCTGGGTTATCCATACAAACGTATTCACTATTGGTAAGTGTAAGTTGAGTGTTCAGAGGAGTTAACTGAAGTTTATGTACAACGAACAGACACCAAGTAATGGCAATAACTCGGGTGACCCTTCAGATCAGGTGAGAGAAAAAAAACTAGAGGTTCACAGGATTAAAATGTGACAGTTGACAAAGCCAGACACCGAGTGATACTAAAACCTCAACATGGGTATGAAGATATAAGAAGACATTGATGGTTTATATTGTAAATTCTATAAAAACTGTAATGGTACATACAATATGAAACATACATTAATTTCTAACACAACAGTTGTTTATTTCTTATCAACAGACATCTAATATAATATAATTATAACTGTTCACTCAAATAAATCACTTATACATATTTAATAAAGTAGCCTAATTCTACTTATGATATATTTATTTATCAATGATTTGTAAATTTTCCCTATGATCTTTACACATGATAATATCTATTATCAAGCAACTATCGTGACAGGGGCGGATCCAGAGACTCTGTTGACGGGGGGGGGGGCTCAGTTATGGAGCAATATTTTCAATAATTGATGGAACCAACTGTAGTCCCAAAGCGGTTCTGGCGTGTAGGTCGGTAAACCTTGTTTTCATTTCATTTAGCGTACAGTAGAGAAAAGGTAGTTATTGACTTCCTAAAGTAGTCTTCCAGACTCTCTGCTTCAACATTATCTCTCATTATTTGTCTCCCGCATATTCTAGGTAGTGAATTGTTCAACATTTGCTCTGCAGTCTAGTGAGCTCTGAATTAAATTTACGCTTTTTAAGGCTCTGCCTATGTCAAGTGATCTCTCTTGTAGTGATCTTGTAGAGGACCTTTGTAAGTTGGAATAACTTGTGTCCGATCCAAATGGTATATAGTTAACAATAAAATAAGTTTAATCTAAATCTAGTGATCTGCTGAGCCCTTTCTTAAAAGCCAGGCACATTTGAACAATAACAATGGTTACGACAAAATCAAAGTTGCAAATGGAATTCAACAAAGAAGATACATCAGCTTCTTCTGGTCTGGTGTATGTGTGTTTTGGCAGTTTTGTAAAGTGCTCAAGGGTTTGAGCAATAGCAGGGGAAAATATAATTTAAGTCTATTTTATTTCTAATTAATTTTAATTATTTTATATGTATTTATATTTTCATTTAGAGTTTAAAATATGCTGTATTCATATATTTTCAAAACGGAAACTCGTGGTTTTTTTTTGTAATACAGCAACATTTGCCTTTAATTTTTTTGTAAGAATAAATGATATTTAAAAAAGATTTTCCTTGAAAGACCCTCAATTTACAGGTGTTGGTGGTTATACCTATATGAAATTGTGACACTAGACATGTTTATATAACGGTTTAAGACAATACCTGATTAATTGGGTATTTTGACAATACATTCATAAAAACTTGAAAATTTGATTTAGCATAATTACGTATAATTACCTCTTTGAAGATTAATTCAATACAAAGAAATTAATTTGTATTTTCTTTTACTTTCATCACACAGATTGAAATCATTCGATTAAAAGCCATATCGTGACGTTAACTAGCCTTGAAAAGCGTATGTTAATATATGTGCTTGACTTATTCGACGGGGGGGGGGGCTGAAGCCCCCAAAGCCCCCCCTTGAATTCGCCACTGCGTGATATGAACATAATATCGCTGTTTTTTAATGTGATACTATAATGACGTCATCTCACCAAATCCTCGCTAAACATAATATCCTTGATGTTAGCTCGAAACGGACTTCTCATCACATCTTAAATCTCAGGCTATGCCTTTGATGTGAGATTGCCCAGAGAAATCCATTCTCGTAAAACAAATCAACGATATTTATATATAGAGAGAGAGAGAATAATAGCAGTTCTGTAGGTTAAGGTAGACATCACTAGTATCGCAGCAACTCCGATGGGACGAGCTGTGATACTAGTGATAATGTATGTCGAGATCTTCAAAACTGATGTTATTGTTTTTATCAGTAAATAAGGGCAATAACAAAATTACCGAACTCCGAACAATCTTACAAAAGGAAAGTCAAAACTCATAAGTATATAAACAGACAAAATCAGTCAACAACCGGAAAACTGTGAAAACCGTAATGACCCTGACTTGGTACAGGCATTTCTAAAGAAATGTTGGGTTGAATCAGATTTTAAAGCGCCAAACCTCCCGCTTTCATTACGGCTCAAAGGTTCCGGCTGTCACTATAACAGTATTTATAACAATACTGGAACAAAATGTGTTTGACGTCACACTGACCAATCCTTTTCAGTATCAGTCAGTTAGTCGATACTGACAATATCACCCAGTGAGATCAAAGGAAAAATATCCAAATTACCGTTAAAAAATAATCAACACAAATCTATTTCACAATAATTTGAAACTAAAGTTTGAATTTTCAAAATTGATCTGGATTAATAGAAAGCATTGTTTATTATGCACAGTATGAATATGATTGATTGATCAGTGTTTAATGCCAACTTTTGCAATATTTCAGCTATATTGTGGTGTGAACAAATTTTATTATTAACTTAAGACCAGAGTATGAATAATTTACATCATTAAAGGGTATTTTATATTACTTTCCTATTTGAATTCATCCAATGAAACTTGGATTAAGAGATCACCAAAATTTGCTCTTCCCTTAAAAATGTGGTCCCTTGAAATACCTCGAAAATTAATCATACTGTTAAATGAAGTATTTAAATTACACACACTTACATTTAATTTAATATTTATACAATGTTGTGTCAACTGGTAATATGCAAAAATATTCTCCGGAGTTGGATCACATTCACTGTCTATTAAGCATATATTTCTGGTATTAATGGATGACGTCAACATTATTTATAGTATACAAACATGTAACTACTCTTGCATTCCAAATACACATGTATTAAAAATAAATAATGAGCAACCGAACAATGCAGTAATTCATGACTGCAAGTTAGAACATGAGGCATGAGTGAATTGCTGTCGTTCGGATACAAGTGATTAATTACCGTTATTCGGAATGCTAGAAGTAGTTATACTATCTATTACATATATTTAACACTTTTGTTTGCATAAATAAGATGCTTAAAAAAAGAACTAGTTTTTCATTGTCAGACACACAATGATATTTTCGACTGTGACGATGTTGGTATTGTGACATCAACGTTTTTATTTCAGATGGAAATCTCAGTATTTCACGGCCATCTATGTAATAATATTATTATTTTTATTATAATGAATGCTATTTGCTTTCTTCAATGACGTCAAATTTAAAGGTCAAAGGTAAAGTAATATTACCAAGGCGTGGAGCTACCAAAGTATTCAATTTTTACTATTGTTCTATACATAAGTCTCTAAAAATATTTGCTAAATATCATCATTAAAAATATCACTACAGTATTATAATAGATTTTACTCTAGTCTAAAGAACCACTTCAGTAGTGTAATGGTTAGTGTGCATGCTGCAAGGGGAAGATTGTGAATTCGATCCATGCTCAGGTAAAACCAGACTATTGAATTCATATTTGCTACTTTTTCAATAAGCGTGGATCATTTAGGTTTAATAACAAAGACTGGTTGACTCAGACTGATTATAAATGTAAATCACAACATGTATGAGAACAGCTACAAATATCACAATAAATCAGATGGCTCCTCACTTGGTTAATATTATGTACATGTAACCTCAATCTGGTTCAAAAGTTTAAGGATTTTAGCATTTCTTTTTGCAATTGTAATGTAACTTATGCTAAAAAAATTAATTTAATCCAAAACTGATTTTAAATGCATAACTTGTCTTTATTTTCTGATTATAAAAATGTCAGCAAAATTTAGGTTTGGCCATTTGAAGATACTTCTAATTTTAGACACAATGAGAACATATTTTTTTATATTATAAGGAGGGCTCTCATACATAATATTTAAGTGGGTCTACCAAATACTGACTGCCTTCAACAAAATAGAAGATTATGGGTCTACACAAAAAACAATGTATTCTTATGCTTTGTTTGTCCAAATAAGGATTATTTGCATAATCAGTGCATATTTAATATCTACATTATCATTAACAAAAAACACAAATTTTAGACAATTCAAGTTTAAAAGTAAAAGTTTTAGTCATCTGAAGAAAAATTTCATATTTAGTGACAATGGCCATCAGAAATTGGACTGTTAAACATAATTGTTAAAACGTTTCTCCTCTTGACAATTTGACCTTTGTTAATTCATGGATAGATATAACAGTGAAACCTGTCTATAACAACTTTTGTGTTCAGAATAGACAGGTGTTCGGTTTATACAGGTTAAATGAATAAAGATATTCTACATTGGGAAATTATTTAAAGTTCAGATTATACAGGATTCCATTTTATTCAGGGTTCAGTTTAGACAGGTTATGACAAAGACCATTTTCCATGTCAGAACATAAACTATATGTTACTTTTCATATTATTGTAAAAATATGACCTCCAATTATATTGAGAAAAATAATATATAACAGTGATGGCTGAAATAACCTTCTAAAAAAGTATTATCTAACTTATGTATATTACACTTTACAGTATTGGTGGGTGTTTCTAACATTTCAAAATGTATAAAATAGAAGAATGAATTCAAAGGACATAGATGCCCCAGCTTCATGCTAAAGTCAAAATGGGCATAACAAGAGTACTGTAAGAGGCATAACAGCCAACAGTAAATATGATTTGTGTATTGTGTAAAAAATTTCAAGGCATTTGGCCTAGATAAACTAAAGTTAGAACATAGAAATCACAAAGTTGCTATTCTTCAATTAAGGGCTATTAATTCTTAAAGCATAACAGGAAAAATAATCAAATTTGAACTTGAGCTGTATACTGTGGTTAAAAACATTGTTTAATAAATATTAAATAATTTGTTCAAGGGGAAGAAGAGCTTGAAGATACCAAAGGGGTAATTTATTGAATGGAAACATGACAACAAATCAGGGGGTACAACGACAAATAAAAAGAAAAAGAATTAAAGTCAAAATATATATCAAAATTGGCCTGCCTTTGATGGTCTCTGACTTAGTGTATGAATTAATTTGCTTAAGTTATTGCATGGAAACCTGAGAAATAGGATTTTTTTTCTGCAAATCAAGGGGTATAACACCTGTCTTTTATGGTCACTGACCTTGTGTTCAAATTTCAAATGATATTATTAAGGGGAACTTGAGTTATTGAATGGAAACCAAATGCTGGGAGTGGAGGGAGGTACTGACATTGGTAAAACTAGTGGTAGAGGCATGAAAAGAGGCCAAGTTTGGAAGAAAATAAATGATACAAAATAGTCATATTTCTATACAATCATGAATACAAAATGGAATGATATTGCACACTAATCTTTCTGAAAGTTATTAAATAATTATATTAAAGTCTTAGATTAATTTAATGTCCTTTATGTAAGTCCTTCATCAAAGTCATCATCATCATCTAACTGTGCCCTTGATTTACTTCCTCCTTCAGCGCCTGTCACATTGGTTCCACCAGATTTCTTCTTTCCAATACCTCCTGGTATAACCATTGTCTTTGCTATTTTAGCAAACTAGAAAAGAAAAAAAAAGATTGATGATGATGAGATATGCTATCTTAAGTGTGCAAGTTAAATGTGGAAACTGTTCAATGTCTCACCTGCTCACTGCAAATTGTTAGTGTGAATTTTTTTTCAGAAAATAAATTAAGTACCATAAATATTAAATATAGGTACAGTGACATGGATGGAAAAATAAAAGTATTTAATACAGTCTATGTGGGTATTGATAAATAAAATTAAATAAAGCTAGACAAGGTCACTTTGTCAGTAGATCATTTAAATTAGACCAAACAGCTTGTGGCATGTCCTTTTTGAAAACTTATATCAAGCTGCCCAGTGAAACCACACACCTTGGGTAGCTGTTTGAAATCTTAACATTTCAGGATACAGAGAATTGAATTAGGTTCATGTTCTTCAGTCAAAATGTAAACCACTCGACAACTCAAAAAGTCTCAAATGAAAAAAGCAAAAAACAAAATAAAATAAAAAGATAACCATTTATGTACATGCCTGGACAACATCAATTTGTGGATCAAATACGGAGAAACTAGCATGTTGTATGGCAATGGAGAATCTGACCTTACCACATGGACACAAAACCACAGGATGATTCTGTGTGTGCAATCATCAAATAAGACAGGTCAAATCAATACCGACATTAAATAAAAACATACTGGTAAATAAAATTGCTACCATGGATACACTATTTGACTTTTACTTACAGCATTATCCATATATCTAATATAGGGTCTTGTTAACATGGATACACTATTTGACTTTTACTTACAGCATTATCCATATATCTAATATAGGGTCTTGCTAAAACAGAGGTAGCTGCCTCCTCATCTCCATCATTGTAAGCACTCAATAATTCATCTAAAAGATCTGATTCTTCTGATCCTCCAAATGTACCAAGACTGAAAATAATGGTCAAGAGAATTTCTATGTAGTATGTGTATATATTACACTTTACGTTTTTATTTTCCCTATTTGTCTTTGTTAGTGCAGCCGGTCACTATTTTCGTATATGGACCGGCCAGGTACCTGCATTATTTTAGATAAAAAGTATAATATAGCAAATAGTTCATGTCACTTCGGGTCATATGGCAGTATATGGACCGGCCCGTCACCCAAAAAATATTATATGGACCTCAGAAGCTTCGGTCCATATAATATTTTTTTGGTGACGGACCGGTCCATATACTGCCATATGACCCTCAGTGCCATGAACTATTTGCTATATGTCTGCTCAATAATGAAACCTGTATAATGTCTAACTGAATATCTTTAGTTCAACTGTTTTGTTTTGAACAGACAAGTTTCCAGACTAGATCCC
This sequence comes from Bathymodiolus septemdierum, assembly GCA_963383655.1. Lineage (NCBI taxonomy): Eukaryota > Metazoa > Mollusca > Bivalvia > Mytilida > Modiolidae > Bathymodiolus > Bathymodiolus septemdierum. Next base: position 80,700,360 of record OY726521.1, read on the forward strand.
GGTAGTTTAATTGAATAATTCGATGAAATATTCAATCATTTTTATACTCAATCTATCAATGTCTCTGGCAACCAAATTTAACAGGGACAATTCTTTCTTGATATTAATGCACTTTTGCTGTACTAGAGAAAAATATATTGCAACTTTCCTTACAGTTAGATGAATACACTTTGTGAGGGACGGGGAGGGAGGTTTAAAAAATTTTGCTTTTTGCACACTTTGGAAAATGGTTGGGAATTATGGATAATCCCTATTAATCCTAACAATAAAAAAAAGACCTTAATGTTAACATTGTGTACAATCTGACCACTGTTTTCAGCTACAGACTATGCTTGCAACAAAAGAGGAGTGTTCATCTTAAATGCTATGAATTATCAAGCCATGTTTGTTTTTATTGCTTATCCAGCGTAATTCTAGATTCATTACCAATATAACATATAACATACAGAACTAAATCTTTATTTACATGTGTATCTAAAGAGGATTACATACAGCCCTTCGCTAAGAACCGTTTACATCAGTTTGGTCTCCTTTATAATATACATGTATGACAAACAACAATGAATGAACGTCTCTTATTTTTCTTACCTCATGGATTGTTGGTAGAATTTTCCAGCTTCTACTGGATCCCCATTGTGAAGATAAACCAGTACAACACCAACGTTACATCGGTTGATCTTGGGATAGTTCTCACTCTGTGCATGGAAATCAATTTCTTTTTTCAAAGCTTCCAAAGCTTCTTCATATCTACATTTATAAAATATATGTTTTTAAATACAGTCAAACTTGTATTGAGAGGTCACCTTTGGGACAAAGAAAAATTGGCCTTATAAGACAGGTAACCTCTTAAAAGAGGTTCAAATCATATGAATTTTTCAATGACGGGCCAAGATGAAGGTGACCTTCTAATACAGATGACTGCTTAATAGAGGTGATCACATGGACAGGTTTGACTTAATAGAGGTGATCACATGGGCAGGTTTGACTTAATAGAGGTGATCACATGGGCAGGTTTGACTTAATAGAGGTGATCACATGGGCAGGTTTGACTTAATAGAGGTGACCTCATGGGCAGGCTTGACTTAATAGAGGTGACCACATGGGCAGGTTTGACTTAATAGAGGTGACCTCATGGGCAGGTTTGACTTAATAGAGGTGACCTCATGGGCAGGTTTGACTTAATAGAGGTGACCTCATGGGCAGGTTTGACTTAATAGAGGTGACCTCATGGGCAGGTTTGACTTAATAGAGGTAACCACATGGGCAGGTTTGACTTAATAGAGGTGACCTCATGGGAAGGTTTGACTTAATAGAGGTGACCTCATGGGCAGGTTTGACTGTATACTATACTTATAAAATGAAAAACAAAAAATAACACTGTTTGAACATTTCCAAATCAAATATCAAAATCGATACCATTAACACACAAATACATAACCGTTCACTTTCCTGGTTTGGTACAGGCACATCAATAAAAAGTGGCAAGTGAAACTAGTTTATTGGTCCCATACCTCCCCCTCTTTGTGTAATTATGTGGTTATGCAAGTGCTTTCCACATATGAGTATGATGACGTTTAAGAAATAAATCATGGAAGCCAGAATGTGTTGGCGGATATTAGTATTTTATCTCGAGCCAGAAGCGAGGGATAAAATTTACTAATATCCGCCAATCCATGTTAAAACTCAAAACACATTCTGGCTTGCATGATTTATTTCGATTCTGATATGTCTAAGAGTACAAATACGGTAGTATACTTTGATTAGAAGACGGTAATTTATATTTACATTTGCGGAAAATGTCGCACACAATTTATGCTGCCAATGGAAAAGTCAGTCACATTCACCGGTGCATGTGCTAATGAGATTATACCGAATGGATAACTCACTCGTTTGTTAACAAAGCGAAAGAAGGAGGTCATGTTAGAATAAGATATAATACCACGGTTTTAGATGGTGTAAAGAAGTAGGACATGAACTGACATTGTGATATGATCAAGGGCACCTATTTAACATTAAATCTTGGTACATGTATTTACTTCTACATAAATAATTATCATATTTTCTATGTCAAATTCAATACAGATAAAAAACCAAATATTCTGTCACATAAAAATCAAATTCTGAATCTAGGTTAATAATTCAACTGACTATTGTCCCTAGAGATAATAGTCTTCAAACAGAACACTTTTTCCTGCATTTTTTATGGTTAGGATCTTTCTGGTTTTAACATACCAGTAAATATACCCAAAGACCTGAGGTATGCAAATATTTGTTAACCAGAAGATCTAATTGCCACTGTTTGCGTCACTCTCCAAGGATTTTGATAAAATGTTAGATGATTGTGATTTCTTTAAACATGTTAGAATTGTTGTTCTAAAACAAGTATATTGTTGATCTTTTTTTATCTATCATATTGTTTCAGATTTCCTAGGTTGCCTTTGGTTAAATAAAACATGTATTTACTGGTTATTTGGACAATAACTTCATGTCTGGAAATCATTGCTGTCTCGGGGGGAAATAAAATGGCTTTTGTCCTCATACAGTTACTATACTATTGCTAATTGCCTTGATATATATCTTACCTTTGTTGCCTGACCAATAATAAAGCTGATTTTCCTATAAATTCTGCACATCTTCTTGGATTATCTTCAAGCTGCAAAAGTATTAAAGTGTTTAAATGGGATCTAATTTATGAGTTTTACATACCACATCTGTAAGATGACAGAATCTTACAGGTACGTCATTTTAAATGAAGTTTAAAACTTAAAAAAAAATTGGGGCAATGTATTTTACAAGGTAGTCAATTTTTACTGAAACTTGTAGATAAATAACTTAATTTGAATTCTAAAAATTTCATGCCAGGTTCAAAAGAATTAGAAACCTCCTACCTCGGCAACATCACAAGCACTTTTGTACAGTTCTGCTGACTTGCCAGGATGAGAAACTTCAACAGCTCTATAAATAGAATAAACTGATAATTTTATAAGTTGCTAAAGGCTAAAATTTTTCAACTATATCATGATGAGAACAAGTTACATTTCAATGAAATGATGATGATGTCCGCTTTGTACTAGACCAACACACTTAGTTGGATTTTTATAGTGCTAGATCACTGAAACAACAGTCTGCGAGTAGACATGTTGCTCCACCTTGACTCATTATCCTGATTTTGAGCCAACCAGCATTTGCTCTTACTCCTTAATGCTATGTGCTTAGCGGAGAAGCAGAAAATACCAATTTTACGTTTTTTGGTTTGACCTGACTGAGGTTCGAACCCATGATCTACCATACTCGAGGCGAGAATGCTAATTATTACATCACTGACATGGTTCACTTGATATGGAGATAACATTGAACAATTTAACTTGTTCAGTTGTGTCACAATCATTTTTACCAAGGGAGATAATTCACTAATGTCATGTTAAAATTCATCAGAGATATTAATAGTATAACTTACTTAGCAGCTCTCTCTAAAGTAAGTGCTGCAGTATCAGGGGTACCATTCTCTTGGAACAGTCTGGCTGCTGTAGTTAATAGGTTGACACAGTCCTCAACATCTTTGTTCTCCTTAGCAATTAGTCCCGCTTGCTCATAGGACCTACAAAATTTTAACAGCAATATGTTGAGTCATTTATTGCAAGGTGATATTGATTATACTATGCCTAAATGGTAATTGGGCACAATTATGTCAAAACAACTGTGGGATTTCTTCATTTTTAGAAACATACATGCACATGGAAGTATTTCAACATACAAAATGTACTCAAATTTACAGAACATCCTACTAAACTTTATCTAAGGAATTCATTGCTCAGTACAAAAATTATCTATATAAAATATTTCCTCTCCTATATATTTTCTCATCATTTTCTTGTTAAAATTGTCAAATGTTGTAAATCAATAGAATTTGACTTCATCAATTTTTGTTTGCTTAAAAGTTCCAAAAATGTACATAATTATTTCTTCATACATGTACTTACTTTCCAGCATGGAATGGTCTGAGTTTCTGTTAAGTTAAACAAATCCATTTTTTTTACTTCACATAACATTACCGAAGTTTATACTACTCAACCAATTGAGAACTAGCGATACTTCAAAATACAGTCATACTTTAAATTTACTTAGAAAATTTTGCTCTTTTGGACTTACTACATGTACAAATCTTTAAGGGTTTGTACTGGAAAGTCTGGTACAAATCTTTAAGGGTTTGCACTCTTTCAATTATTATCCTTTACTGATCCATTTCAAAACAAATCCAAAATTACTTTTATGGAACTTGAAATATGTAACCCTCAATTGTGGGTTTGATGTTTCCAAAACAATAAGAGTCAACACCTCATCCTTTTTTCCATTTGGTGGTTGGTTGTACAGTGAAACCTGTCTAAACTGAACCTCATTCTGACACTTTTTTGTGTTTGGAACAAACAGACCTGTGTTCAGTTTATGCAGGTTAGATTTTATTTAAAGTACGGTTTATACAAATTTCTGGTTTATTAAGGGTTTGGTTTAGACATGTTTCACTGTATTAATAATCTTATAATTACAGTAGCCCGATAGTTACTTTGTGTGAAGCTTAATAAATCTTCATACATTTTTATTTAATTCAGTAATAAAATATCTAATATATCAAATGCTTAGGGGGTTATGGTGTTTAATGCCACTTTCAATGATATTTCAGTTATATGATGGTGGTCAGCTTTATTGGTGGAGGAAACTGGAGTACCAGGAGAAAACCACCATCCTGTCGTAAGTTCAAGAGAACATTTTTATTGCATAATTATAGTGTAACTACTTTCTGCATTCTGAATATCAAATGTAAATCATGAGTAACCCATTCAAGAATGCATGTTAGCCTATGAGTGAATTATCATAGTTGTTCCATTACAGGATAAAGTTGCTGTTGCAGAAAAACCCTAGAACACTGACAATTGTCTTTCATTTAAAAGAAATAGTGATATTATGAAAGGATACGAATTCATCTTGCATTGTATTTCTGCAGTTTTAATGTAAGCATCTTTTGCCTCAGTAAGCATCTTGGCATTTCTGTAGCATGTGGCTGAAATATATAAAAATGAAATTACTGCTTAAATAACATGCATGTGATAAATTGCTATTGGTGGTATCAATTCTTGTGAGGAAGAAAAGAAATGATATATCGTCATTCTTAAGACTTTTGTGGAAAACATTCATTTCGATCATTTCTGGTCATACACATATTTAACTGTTCAGACATTAAGATTAAATTTATTATCCATACCTATTCCCTAGTGTCAGTTAAAAAATGCTGTCCCCAGTTGTTTCAATCATTTATCACTTGGTGACGGTCACCCCTTGACAAGAAACAATTTGGATGTAAGCGAACAATACAATGTCACCCCCTGACAAGAAACAATTTGGATGTAAGCGAACAATACAATGTATGACAAGCGAAATTCATACCTAGAAGTGAATATGAGTTCGGTCCATAGCCTGCTGGTAAGAAATATTCTTGTAATAGCTATATTTGTACATGAAGAGCCTAGGTGGCTGAGTAGCTATGGTTATCAATAAACTATCCCTCTATTACGATCACCGGTCTTCGAAATGAAAATTTGAATTTACTGGTCTGAACAAAGTTTTACTGGTCTTGGGCCGGAAAACCGGTGCTCATCGTGAGGACTGGATGACAAAAGCAAGACAATTAAAAATCTGTATCTAATATACTTGCAATGATTACTGGCATGAATACTGTTCAGTGTATAAATAAAAGAGCAAAAACTAAATAATTAACAACCAATTTATAGTCGGAAATATAACAAGACCTCATAGGTGCTCCTACTGCTAAGGAAAATAAAAAAAATACAGAAACATTCTTTAAATCTAAAAACCATTTATGATAGTAAGATGTACAACCTGCTCGTGCATATTCTGAAGCTGCACCATCTAAATCTGGAGTCCATTTTGAAAATGATGTCTTTAAACTGTAAATATATAACAAAATACATTGAAAATAAATGATTATTTGTTTCTACAACATATACAGTCAAACCTGCCGATGAGGTCACCTCTATTGAACAGCCACCTGTATTATGTCTATTGTACTGATGATAAGCTTCCACAAGTTGAAAGATAAACATTTGCAATGAGTACTGTGACCTTAACTAACTCTTTGAAATTGACAGTTCATTTTATCTTCAAAGGCTTTGTCTTGACATAAAATAAAGCACAATTTGTTTTTCACATGCTTTTTAACATCTGAATCTAGAAATGAATTGATACATGTACTAGTTTGTCATTGACCGTCAAAAGAACTGTTGTCGGGCTATTGGCTTGCAGTGTAAAAATGTCTGGCTCTAAATAAAACCTAAACTTAAAGTTAGAACTTTGGATGAAATGATTAAAAAGACAAGCGAATCTTCAGAAAATGATCCTGAACAGTTACATGTAGCACATACAAGTGAAAACAGTCCAGCATTAAGCTTATCCTAGACTGATAGCGGACCTGTGGAATCTGAATCAAGTCAGACAGGAGCAACCAAATCGGACTTGGAGCCTTCCGTTTCAACCACCGATACGCAACAGAATATTGAACCTCCATACCCTAACATTGCCAAATTAACCGTAATGGATGACACAGTAAAATGAAAACTTTTGTCTTCAAAGTGGAACGACTCTCATATATTCAAATTTCCAGGCAGGTACATAAATTAGAAAAAAAATATATTCCTTTTTAATTTTGTATTATATTATTATATATGATAATGATACATGTATTACATAAAATTAAGTTTGCACATCTGTTATTATAGGTCTTAATTACTTCCGGACATTTCTCTCTGTGTTGCCAGTGTAAGAAAACATCGTTATTCTTTTTATACCCTGCCACAAAGTAGCCGATGCATATAACTTTATCCATGTTCCTCATCCGTAATCATATACATGTATATCAGGACTTTTTTCTACAACCTCGAGATTTTGAGTTGCTTTGATATTTGGCTACAGGCGTATAATGACAAGTTACAGATCTAATTTTCTTTGCTGATTTTGAAGTATTAATGAAATACTTTGGACTTACTAGTAGCTTACTTGTAGCTACACCATTAAGGGTATGTGTCAGAAATTCGGATTCCACACATTGTATTTTACAGAAACATATTTTAGGTTAAAATTTCAGCCATCGGTTGCTAGTTTTTATGCAAGCTGAAACATTCATGGCTCACTTCGAAAACAAATTGTTACATTTTATAATTCCGGCATCGAACACGTTTATTAGAACCATTTTAAATAATTTATTTTAAATACGAGCGTAATTACAAATATAAAGTTTAAACACGTTAAGTATTTGATAGAATAAAACGAAAACGAAACTTTATAATACTATTTTTTAGGGTTTTTGGACCAAAGAAGAGAAAACTGCAATGCTCTTGGCTACGAGATCACCCGTGGTTACGTTATTCGGTTTCCACTGATGCACTATATTGTACTTATTGTGTTATTTTTTCACCCAAAGATCGTAAAGAAAAGTCGTTTTCAACAAACGCAGCTTCAGATTGGAAGAATCTCCCATTGATTGTAAAAAGACACGAGAACTCAGTCCAGCACCAAGGGTGTGTGGTCAGTGGTGATGAACTTCTTCGTATAATGGATGATAAAGGTTTGCGAAATGAGATGGTCAAGTAGGGCAGACTCTTTGTTTACTTTTCTGAATGCCTTTCATGTAGTTGTATCCTCATTGGAGGTTTTGAAAGATGACCATGATGATAAGGCAGCACAATATATTGGAGCAATTTTAAAGTTTGATTTCATCATTGCATTGGTAGTAGCAGAACATCTCCTTAGTGCTACAGTTGCACTTACAAATTATTTCCAAAAACCCGACATCGACTTAATGGAGGCTGTACAGGAAGTCAAATTGTTGTCCAGAGATTAAACGACGAAAGAGCAGATCAAAATGTATGGACAGCCCTTTTTGAAAAGGCAACCGAAGTTGGAGAAGAATTTGAGATTCCACCAAGCACCCCTAAACGAGTCGGACGACAAGTACACAGAATGTACCATCCAATCAATGACCCTTTCGAATACTGGAGAGTGTTACTTTATCTGGTGTTTCTAGATCACTTAGTTACAGAAATTTCAAGCCGTGTGATCAAGAAAGAAGCTAGATTTTCTGGTGCTTGTCTTGTTCCTAATAAGTTCCACACATTAACAGACAGACAACTAATTCAATCTTTGATTCTTTTCGTACTAGTGGTGTACAGATCATCGGAAACATCGACTATTCAGTCGGACGTCATCATACGATCCGATGATCGATTCTTAAACCTTGTGGTCGATTCTGATTCTATAGTGTCTAAAATATGTATGCTTAACTTTGTTCTTTGGTTGTTTTTGTTTTTGTTTTTTTTGTCTCCACACTGACAAAAATATTGCAGTTTTATCCCAGCTGTTTTTTTTTGCCCTCATAGTGACAAACATCTGGTAGTTTTGTCCAAGCGTATTTTTGACACTCAGTCAATACACATATTTGGACTAGTCTATTATTTATTTACTTCCCAGAACAGTCCATTTTATATCAGGTGTTACACATATGGAAAACGATCTTTTGTTTTGTTCTAAGTTAATGTTTACAAATGGAAAAATTGTAGTTTGTAAATATATTATTTGATTTTATTCAAATCTTTACTTTTGTCAAACACATATTTGGACTAGTCTATTATTTATCTATCTATATCAGGTGTTACACATATGGAAAACGATCTTTTGTTTTGTTCTAAGTTAATGTTTACTAATGGAAAAATTATAGTTTATAAATTTATGATACAATTTTATTTATATCTTTACTTTTGTCAATCATACTCTTGAAATAAAGACTACTTGATTAATTATAGTCAGTAAATACACTTAGCAGGCAATTGTCACCGATGATTGATCATCGGTCGATGTTGATATAACGATCATCGGTCTTGAAAACGTTACCGATTCCCATCACTATTTTGTACGGATATTGGTGACAGACAAGCGTTTCTTGATGAAGTTGCTGGGTGGAAAACACTCTGGAATATGGTTGATGGGCAAAAACCACAAACATCTTTTATTGTTCAGATTTCGCCATTTGTACATTTATTTATGCTTAAAATTGTTTTCCGTTGGGGGGGACTCACCCCCATGCCCCGAACAGGGCTTTGCCCTGGACCTGCTGGGGGCCTTAAGTGCCCTCTCAGACCCCTCACCGCAAGTTGTGCCAACATTTCATTTTATACCTAGCTACTCCCCTGATAGCGATCTGCAAGAGGTGTCACCCCAATACACATGCTGACATAGGGGTCCGTATTCACAGGAATTTACCCTATAGTTCACCTGAACGCGACTTCCTAAAGCATGTTGCCTGATCTACCAGTATCACACAGTTACAAAGAAAAACAGAACAGGGGGGGGGGGTCAAGTGAAGAGATCTAATTTTCGATTATTCAAAAGAAAATCCCGTTTCGAGTTGTTGTTGTTGACTTTTATCTGATTGTCATATGATGTTTAATTAACCGTACCATTTTTCAGCTTTGGCAATATGTTCTTGTGCTTCTTTCTTTCTTCTTTGATTCACGTCACTCATTTTAGACTTTTACGGTTTTAGTTTTAGTTGTCTGCTAAATAATCGTCCAACTTGTCATAAAATCTGAGTCAGCTTCACTCTTTAAAACAAATTTGTAATATCGGGACACGTTAACGGAGAACTTTAATTCCGGTCCCATTAATTTAAGAGTTTTCTTCCTGATAAAATGTAAAATAACCTAAATCATAACGTTATAAACCTTCAAAGTTAGTGGTAAAGACATTTTCATTAAAAAGTTAAGCATTAAGATTCGTAATTGTCTAAAAATAGAGGACTGCGCATGAGAATGAATGAAAAGGGGAGGTTACTCCATAGCAAAGTTCTGGAGGGAAAAAAATTGTTCACTATAATTTGTTATTCTTGAAATAATAATGGCTCAACAACTTGAGGAGACGTTAGCAAAATTATTAGTTCCGGATAATAACACAATTCAACAGGTATCAGCGACTCAGAAATTCTCATTTTTATGTTTTCAATGTTTTCAACCTACCGGTAAAAAATGTACGGAATGTCCACGTGCTTTTCATATGTGAAAATTTTATATTGTCCGAACGAAAACGGGGGGAAATTAATGTCCCTTGTACCGTATTTTATTGAAATGAAATGTATAAAAGAATAAGTTCTTGACAGTCCTCAGATCTCTTTCCGCCATTGTCATTGAGAAATAAAATTAATAAAAAGGGAGAGGCGAGGGGGTTTAATGAATCGTCTTTTAGTTACTTCTAAACATGTTTTGTACAACACTGTGTCACACACACCCATACTGGCCATAGACAGTGTATGGGGGCTGTGTGTCATAGGAGTCATTCCTTTAAAAGAACTATGAGAGTCAATATTTTTGTTGAACTATGACAAGATTTCTGTTTGAACTATAAATTATAATGCAACTTCCAAAATTTGTCCCCAAGGCCAAGCAACTAGACCACCTTGCATCGCAAAGTGGCAGACTCAGTTTGCTAGTCTATTATACACCCTTGAAGAAAATGCTGACTACAGGCCTGTCAAATGAACCAATTTTCCTAAATATGGTACTTCTACAGTACAGAGTTCTAGGAAATTGTAGATTCTATCCTGACCATACAAAATCGTGAAGGTCTGACAGTTTCATAACCATATGTAGTGACAGTTTGAATTGGTTATCACAGTATACATACTAATATAACTGCAGCAGCAATTTGATCTGGAACAAGTAACAAGTTTTTTAAAAATCGTCTCAATGTAAGGACAGGTACATGTTGTTTACTTTTACAGTTACGCTAATGACTTTTTTATATATACATTGTACAATATTATACTATTAAAAGGTACTTTGAAGTTTACAATGAGGTGCTGTGCATGTTATGTTGGAAAACCCATGAAAGTCATTGTTGATAAAAGAGAATAACTGGTTACATTGTTACTTTATGGTCAGTTGCTTCCCTACTTACCCCTAAAACATGACTAGCCAACAGTGGATTTTCCCTTACATGTACCTGTTTTGAAATCAATAAATACACATTTTGCTGATTTTTATCCATTAAAATAAAGTTGTCACGTGACAGAAGAAGCATTGAATTTTTATTGAATAATGCTGTTCGAGGCAAAATCCTTGTTTCAGAATATCTTGATGAGACAAGACTTTAACCAACAATGTCTTTATTATTATTAGTTTAATAAAGTGGAACAATTGATCTCTTGCAATTAAACAACAATCAATCGCTCATTAACTCATTACGTTCTGTTTTACAGGCAACACAACAATTAAAAGAATTGTTCAAAGATCAGAACATTGTCCCAGGTTTATGTCAAGTGCTTGGTTCGTCCCAGGTTCCACAGGTTTGTATAAATTTGTATTTAGGCAGAGATGCAGCTAACCGTCGGCCCTGTCGGACCTAGGGGACAGAATTTTAGAGGGTCCGGCAAATGACGTCTTTGTGTCAGACCTAATGACCGACAAACATTTTTACTGCTTGGGACTCAAAAATCAAATTTCTGTCGGTACTGGTTGCCTCTTAGATCCCTAAGCGAAGGATCATTAATTATCATTAATAAAGTCAAAAGTCGTAAACAAATCGGTAAAAATATCTGTTCCTTTCTGTTTATGCTAAATTTTGGGAACCAGTTCCCATTCCGGATTTTATTTCGTATCCTATCGGTAATCATTGTAAATTGTAATTTGATCATTTCCGTTATGGCTGCATGGCCAATTAAATTTACGGAGGGGTCTAAATCTGGAAAAAAGCACCCACTACCTATCGATTTATCTACAGAGAATAAAAAAGCCAAAAGGTCGGCATATGAAAAGAAGAGGCGACCGGGGTGGTCTTCTAATCGAAAATGGAAGGACAAAATGAACAAACAAATGACGACTTGATATCAAAATACTCATTAGAGGAATAATAAAATCTTACTAATATGAAGTATTGATTATTTGATGTTGCAGGGCTATCTAAATTGAATGTGGTCTCAGTCACTAACCCCCCTTTGGCAATATCCTTAATCTGATTCTGGTCGTAGTAGTCGTTAGCTGTGTCAAGGCTTTAAGCTTGTCCCTTTAATCATACTGTATCGTCACAGTATGTGTTTTCGTGTGTCATGTCTTTTCGTATCATCCATTTTATTTTGATTTCCACAGCGCACGCATTATTTTTGACGTGTCCTTCGGTTTCCATTTATGGAACGTAAACAGGACTACAACGTGACATCTGTAAAAAAATGTTAAAGTTTGCTTTTAAAGACGTAAGTACCAAAAACAGTGAACCTACCTACAGTACTCTGAACCATACTTTTTGTAATGCTAAAAATTTACTTCATTTATAAAGTAGCTGGAAAAAAATCCAGAAGAGCTATATAAAATTGAACTATGTCGTCTGCCTCTCTTCCTGTCATGTAACTGTCATGGGGTCACTGATCGTACTTGTAAACAAAAGAGCTGACTGAAATGTGCCTGTTTCTTATATAAAATACATGTCACTTGCAGTGCATTGTGGTTTCAGCACTAAAAAAAACATCAAAAGTAAACACAATTTTGAAAATGGTCATTTTCAAACATTCTGTTATTTTATTTAGATGTAGTATGATTTGGTAGATGGCCAGAACCATGAAATTTTAAAACCAGACATTTCCGGATTATATATTCGTTTCCATCCCGTATATTGGCCTTGTTTTTACTTCACATGAAAACAGATGACGCCATTTTACTGACAACAAAAGTTGCCAGATAATCGAGAGTATATTAAAATACAAGAATGGCTTTAAAAACAATCTTATGTACAAAGAAATATTTAACTAGCCATTCTTTGAAAATTCCAATCGTCATATGAATGAAGGGTTAACACTGTTAATCGCTATATCGGAAAATCGATAATAGCACGAAAACCGATAACACGATGCTATTGAAAGTGAAATATTAAAAAATTTCTAAAAAAAAAAGTAGGTCTGGCAAAACTCTCTTACTTGCAGGACCCAATGTCTGACATGAATTTTTTTTATCTGCAACTCTGTTTAGGATGCTCTATCTGCTTAAGCAGATATGTTTACTGGGAGAATTGACTTGCAGAGATTTTGAAATTGTTCTCAGAATGAAGGAACTTGTTATAATTTTAGCAAATTGTACATCTACAAAATAATAACACCAAAATGCTTATAACTAGTTCACTTGAATTATTCTGGTAAAATACATCAATGACCTCCATAAAAAATGATTCCACAGTAGAAATTGGAATTAGCTGAAATTTAAACTTTCTGAAAATAAAAATACAGTGAAACCTGTCTAAAACAAACCATAAATAAAAATAAACTGAACTTTAATTAAACTCACAATCTAGGAAATTTAACCTGTGTAAATTGATCACCTGTCTATTATTCGGTTTAGATAGGTTTCACTGTAATAATGCTTAAACAATTATTGGTGGAAAAGGAAGAGGTCCCATTGACATTTATTAATTAATATTGTTTAGTATAGAGCTACTTAGGGATTGTGATGCTTTGTGTCACTTCTCAAAAATATTTCAGTTATATCAGGGTAGGAAACTCGCTGAAAATATTTGCCAGACCACAGGGCTGGCTACATCTAAAACTTGCCAGTCCTGATTGAAATCAGCCAGCCCTGCAACTTTTCATAATTTGTATTAAATAAACCCTTTTCAGATTCTTTGTTTTGTCTTGCAGATGATAAAGGCACATATATGATAAGTCAACAATAATAAATAAATACAATTGAATAATAAAATTTATTTCGACATCAGCATTGTTTCAAACAAGTCACAGATAGATAAAATGACAAAACATTAGATAAGATAAATATATAGCAAAAAAAAACAATTATACAGATTTAAAACAACATATGCATATCAAAAAATGATGAACAAAAAGAAAGTCCAAAACATACACACAGTTCTATATTAAGGACATTCAGTTCACTGAACTGAATAATCATGTTGGTTGGACAACTGAAATCATCTATGTAAATAAAGCAGGACATGCATATATTACTTTTCATACAGGCTTGGGTGGAAAACATAACCACCTTTGTTCTTTTAAACAAATTTACTCACCTTCTTTGATCTATGTATACAAATACAATCAAACAATCATCCAAGCTATATCACATTATCACAAGCTGTGAAATCGCTAATTATTTAATCAAATTTTAATGAGTGTATATTATTTACATTGCTTCTCTTTAATCACTGATTGATATTAATTAAGAAACTAATCATATCCACAAAGTTAACAATCCCTTTGGATAGCCGCCATCAAACCCCAAATAAATGAAATGAAACAATACCGACATTATTTTCCTGAGTACGGATCTGTAGTACAGTTTTTATATTCGTAACTGTTTCGATTACGTCCCTTTACAATGGCGGTTTGAAAAACGGAAATTTTGTAGTAAAAATATATCGATGTTTTACTGTTAAAACAGTTAAAATTAGCAAAGCGACTTGGTAAAATTACAGGGCGACTTCCACTTCTCTTTTGAAACTAGTACAAAGCGAAGTGAGCAGCCACAAGGCGACTTCTTCACCCGAATCGCCCTCCAACGTGAGCCCTGACGTAAAAAATAGACCGACCACCGGGCTCTTTAAATTTTATTTTTGACCGCACGGTCATAAAATAGGTCGTCTCAGGCGGGCTATTATTTCCAACTCTGGTTATATCGTTAGGCCTCGACATTGACGTTTGTCCGATTGTCCGGTACCAGTGAAAACTGACGTCGGACAAGTAGATCTTGTATCACAGTTGTCCGATGGAGCAAGTGAAAAAAATGACTGTCCTACCTTTTGAAGGTTATTTTCTATGATAAAAATGTTTTGCTTTGTCATTTTTACAGACTTAATCTTCGTAAATAATTATTTTAAAGTGTTTTTTAAAAAGATCGGTTTCTATTGAAGTACACTCGCTAATTACAACGATGAACCAAGAGATTTTCCAAACATATAGTTGATGCGTATCTTTTCAGCGATTTCATTAAGCGACAACTGAAATGAAATTGAAATAGATTTGTTTATAGTGTTTCTTTCCCCTACACAAGGATTCCCTGGAATCGTAATTACCATGCCCATCGGCATGGATCTATGCTATCCCCTGATCTTAGAAAGTATGGATTTACAACAAGCGGCGGAACTCAATTCAACCAAAAAGTAAAGGCGTCATTCAGTAGCTGATTTTGATACACAATCTGCATTCAATAGATGGGGAACTACGACGTTCAGAGCATCCTGGATTCAATCCACATTATACGATTACCGCTTAGATGGACCTGCTATTCGAGAACCAAACTTAGAAATGATTAGACACTCATACCATGAATGATGACATCGTTTGATACCAATGACTTAAGTTTATGTCTAACTTCTAAGTGTATGTTAATTTGTTGATTAAAGATGTCATAATCATAATGTCTGTTAGTATTTATAATAACAGGACAAGATAATGTTTGTGAGACAATAACCAAAACATTTTTCACAAATTGCTGACAATTATTCTCTGGTTTTTATCATTTTTATTAATTTTTTTTGGACTAAAAGATTGAGTCGGACAAATACTTTTTTTAGTTAGTTGTCCGAAGGGACAAGTTTAAAAAAATGTTAATGTAAAGGCCTGATTGTGGTGGTCAGTTTTATTGGCGGAGAAACTGAAGTTCCTGGAGAAAACCACCAACCTGATTCAAGCCTGATAAAGTTAATCTCATGAGGTTGTATAAAGTACATGTATACCTCACCATGGTTGGGATTTGAACTGTTTTATTACATGAAAATCATATACTGTAATACTGTGAATTTTCTTTCTTATTAGTTGCCTAAGTTGGAATAACAAAGACATTAAAATTGGTATTTTCTGTTTCTGTGCTAAGTACGCAGCATTAAGGAGTACGAGCAAAGATTGGTTGGCTTGGAATCAGGATAATTAGTCAAGAGTGGAACAGCATGTCTACCTGCTAACTATTGTTTTAGTGAGCTAGCACTATTAAAAATTCAGCTAAGCATGTTGGACATCGGTTCATCTCATCGAAATGTAACTTGTTCTTGCCATAATATAGGTGCAAAATTAATCACTTGGTGTTAAATAACCATCACTTTCTGTACATACATGTACATGTATGTTATATTATTGAATAGGTGAGACAGTATGCTGCAGTATTACTTAGAAGAAGGATACAGAAATCTAGACACTGGTCTGCTCAGTCGACAGAAATTCAACAAAAGTAGGTCAAATATTTAGTAGTAGTCTGCTCAGTCGCCAGAAATTCAACAAAAGTAGGTCAAGTGTTTATTAGTAATCTGCTCCGTCAGCAGAAATTCAACAAAAGTAGGTCAAATGTGTACTGGTAATCATTATCCAAGAGTCACTTGATTTGATTTAGTGGGGAATGGTTGTGGTGCATTCAATATTGTGACCAAGGATCTAGGAATTTTCTTCAGTCAAATCTTCATACAATGGCAATGTCAATTTACATATTTCAGTCAATGTGTATTGAATCAATGTCGTTAAAAAACAATCCGATTAAAATTAGATCTCTCACTTTTTCCCATGTACTGATATGTCGCAGTATGGGCAGTAATTGATGCACTAATTGTTCTGTTTTCTCAGTGTGATATTTGAAGGTACATTGTTGTATAATTTAATAATTACTGATGTATTTATTTAATGACAATTTTGCATATATACATGTACATATAAAACGAATATACAGGATAATTTAACTCGACAAACATTTTTCAGTTGGTTTCAGTTTTGGGTTTTCCAATCTCGAATAGGTTAATATTTTTGGAGAGTTTTTCACAGATATTATGTTTTGCGTTTTTTTACTGGCCTCAAAAATAACAAAAATTAAAACACTGCACATATTAATACTTTTAGAGTATGATGTCCAGAATTTGTCAAATTATTCTTTATACAGTTATATCAAATATTAAATTCAGCTACTTGTTTTGACAGAAAAGGGGTGGCTTTGCATTGATATTCACACAGAGAATCTTCTATCTTCTATCATTTTATTGCCTGAATTTTTTTTTTTCATTGCAAGATAAAAATTGTTATTTATTGTTAAAAAAAATCATAATTCATAATAACAATAGACCATGGATTGAAATTAAATTGAAAACAAATCTATTTTTTGTAGTATCAGAGAGAATATTTTACAGATATTACTGCAGGAACCAGAGTAAGTAATTAACTGTTACCATGACAACATAGTAGATACATTCCCATCATAATATCATAATAAGGTCTCTAGCCAAATTAAGTCTATGTAATGAGGGAGGACAAAATCAAGCAAACATTAAAAAACAGGAAATCAGATAATTCTATAATTAGCCAATGAAGAAACATGTGGCTGAAGATTCAGAAATTATGATCAGACATGAACAAATAATATCTTTGCTGACCTGTATAATCAGAATTCGTCAGTTTGGTTAAAGTGTCTGATATTTTTTATAGCAGTCGCCAGCTGGGCGAACCAGACAGACGCTTCTAATCACCTCATGGAATTCGACTCTGATTTTGCTAAGTACTAGGCGACCATTAAGTTGATACCTGATGATATATGTTTAATGAAACAAACAAGGAAAAGGTGTTTGATTTTATTATTTTCGATAACTTGTAACTTGTATTTCTCTATTATATGCAGGAAACATTCCATGCATTAAAAAAGGTTTCTAAAAATTGATATAATACATGTACAGGGACTGTTGAAAAAGGAAATAAATAAAATCTCTTTTTGTTCTACTTTATAGGAAGAGTGTTAGAAATGCTATTGCACAAGTGGTGGCCACAGTTGCCAAGCATGATTTGCCGAAGAACCAATGGCCACAACTTTTCCAGTTTCTAACATCTTACACAAAAAGTGTAAATCCTGCAGAGAGGGAGGTAAATGAGATTATACAACAGTACAAAGTTAATAAAATACAGTTGAAATTGTTGGGACCCCAGTAAAGTACAGTAGTCTCCCCTTTTAAGTTACTCCTGCAAGGAAAAAATTGCCTTATTGATTTGATATATTTTAATGATGGACAGTTTAATGTACGAATTAAAAAAATTTGAAATTTTAGTTGAAAATGATAAGGACACATTGTGTATGCTCACCATGAAGCTCTGGTGTAATTTCCTGCTGAAGTAGGGTGCAGCTGAAATTTTGTATGCTGTAGATTCCTTATATTAAAGGCATATACTGTCTACTAAAATCGTAATTTTTTCATTCCCAAAATTATTGTCGTTTTCCGTACTGACCTTTTTAAAATGAAGATTAACACCGAGTTATGCTGCAAAAGATACGATTTTTTGACAAAAAAGACCCAAATCTATCGTTATCAGAATTATTGTCCAGGATAACAAGAATTCAAATCTATTCATATGACCTTCTATATGAACCCATCTTGAGCATGCACACTGTTTAGAAACAATAAACAGCATGTGGTTCTTGGGTAAAAGAGAAAGTGTCAACGCATGGAAGAAAGCGGACTTTGACGGATTCAGAGAGAAAGATGAATAGAAGTGAAGTATCTTCCAAATGGAACAAATGCAGGATATATGTAGGAGATCAGTTGGAACAAACTCAAGGAAGTGCAACGCGTCCAAGCTCACGCTGAAGTGGCAAAGATTTTGCTAGTTGATAGGTAAGCCGAGCATGTTTTTTCCTTCTTTTCTCAATCGTTTTTCATATTTTATGAATTTACGATGATGCCTATGATCAATTTCGGTAGATATTATTCAATATATGTAATCTTCCACCTGGCAACAGCAAAGTATTGTCAACGAGTAGCATAAAACGGCCGTATTTGTGAGGTAAACAAACACAAATTTTAACATCCATGCTGCAGCATCCGGGCTACTGGCATAAAAATAGATAAAATTAGATTTGGCCTCGCTCAGGTCAGTGCATAATTAATTAACTTCCAGTAACGATGGTCAGCTTTTTTTAGTCGAAAAAACAACGTTTCGTAGCGTATTCGCCAATAATTCGGTGTTTAATCTTCATTTTATGAAGGTCAGTACGGAAAACAACAATAATATTGGATATGAAAACATTACGAGTTTGGTAGACAATATGCCTTTAACTAGAAGAAATAATGACGAACAACAATCAATATTGGAATTTTCTGGGTACTTGGGGTAAAATTGTAATCATATTTTATTTATATCCTCCCCAACTCTTGATTTCTGTCACATTTCTGATTATTAACCTCATCTGTGGTGTAATGTTTAGTGTGGTAGGTCATGGTTTTGAGACCTAGTGTGGTCGAATCAAAGACAACTCGGTGTATTGATCTGTTACAAAGTGGACATTATCATCATCTCATCGAAATATAGCATGTACTCGCTATAATATAGCTGAAAAATTGCTCATTTGGCCTTAAACAAAAGTCACTCATTCACTCATTTATGATTATACCCATATTCTATTCATGGTACTTTCTGCTCACAATACAGAAATTTATATACTGTTTGCAGATATTGTGTTTTATAGTAAATTTGAACGCATGCTTGAATATTAATGCTTATTTTCTCTACAGACGGGAATGTTTGTGTTGTATACTGTGTCGTCGTCTGCTGCTGAACAACTGAAACCACATTTAGTGTCACTGCTGCAGTTGCTTGCAGAAGTAATCAATGATAATGAAAACCAAGCTGTCCCTTTTTATGCTGTCAAGTAAGTATCATGCTTATTTCAAAAGATTAAACCACATCAGTGGTTTAATGGTTAACGTGCTCGCCCGGAATGTGGTAAATTATAGGTTCGAGCCCTGGTCGGATCTAACAAAAGACTATGAAATTGGTATTTGCTGCTTCTCTGCTAAGCACACAGCAAAGACTGATTGGCTTGGAATCAGGATAATATGTCCCAAGTCGAGCGACATGTCTACCCACACAGGATTGTTTCAGTAAGCTTCCACTCTAAAAATCCAACTCAGCGTGTATGTCTAGTACTGAAAAAACAATCACTGACAGTAAAGAAAGTTCACTATATAAAATGTTATTTACTGGTGTAAGAGCATAGTTTAATTAGCTGAATAAATAAGAATGGATCTCAGCAACATTAAAATGTTAATAAAAAATGAGATATCTGATTTAATTTGCACCCGACACATTTCTGGTATAACCTTCATCAGGTATGCTCGTCAAAAACTTGGAAAGCCAAATAATTTAAAAGTCTTTGGAAGCAAGAAAACCAAACAGCCTAAATCAGTAATAAAAAAATATAATCTACTAATGACTTTTATTAGCAAAAAACTTGAAATTTCAATATTGAATCCTAATTCTCATAAGTCACACATTTTTTTTTACTAAAAAAATACTTCTGGTAAATAAATACATGTACAAAATAATGTATTAATCATAAATATGTACCAACTTGATAATTTTGTTTACAATATTGATTTAATAATAATTCTTTTTCAGGACGATAACAGAGTTTATTTTCTTTATTGGCGACGATGAAGTGGTAAGATTTGTGTAAACTTCTTTTTGAATCGTATAATTTTCTAAACAAACATTGGCGCTATTTTTTCCCCTCAAGCGAATAAGAGTTGTCTCCCTTTGATGAAGATCTTCTTAATTATGAAATCAGATGCGAGATATTTCTTTAAGTATGAAAATCTAGCATCACCATTTTTTTTTTTTGATGACCTGCAAATAAGATTGGTAATATAGCCCCAAAATAAACATGTTGCTGGGTATGAGAACCAAGTAATTAATTTTCTGTGGCCTTACATGTAGGCTTCATTGAACAAAAGTAGACATGACAAAACATACATCTAGGCTATTATATTAATCACCCTCTGTGGTGTAATGATTAGGCATGCTCGCCTTGAGTATTGTAGATCATGGGTTTCAACCCTGATTGTATATAGACAAAGACTAGGATATTGGTATTTGTTGCTTCTTCACACAACTTTTAGGAATAAAGAGCACAGACTGATTGGATCAGAGACAGGATAATGTGTGAGTGGAGTGACATGTCTACCTGTAGACAATTTTTTCAGTGAGCTAGCGTTATACAAACTCAGCTCAGTGTTTTGGTCTTGTACACAGCAGACATCAATGTATCTTGTTCTTGCCATATTTTAGCTGAAAAATTGCTCACATGGCGTAAAACAACAATCGCAGTCTTTGCCTTAATTTTTTTCACCTACTTGACCGAAAACCAAATTTAGAAAATTTTTCTATTTATTCAAGCAAATTCTTTCATAATTTTCACTTGTCCGAATCCAGTTTTACTTGTCCAGGGCTTCGGGGAAGTGGGTTAGCGCAAAGACTGCAATCACTCTTCACTCGGTCTGCATTTCTTTATGTAATTTATTACAAACCACTATTACCCATATAAATTATGTTCCAGTTGGCTGACCTCCATACAACCTTTTAGGGTTAGCCCTAATTAAAGCTGTTTATTGATCTACAGATTTAAACTTTTCTTTTGCAGAACAAAATTCAAGATAAAGTAATTTAAACATTTAAAATTATTTGACTTGAAAGTTTTCTTATTTGTTTATAGTTGTTTTTTAGTTTTATTTTATGTAAAATGAAATGTTTTCATTTTACCATGTTTGGATTTTTCCTGTATTTTAATTTGTTAGCTCCATTTTCAGTATTAAACTTTGTTACATCCAATTTAAGTAAATGTCTTTGTGCTACAAATATACAACATGATAGTGGACAAAAGTATTTGGAAGCTTCTACATTTCATGTAAAACTACAATTGGTATTTACTGCTTTGCCACTAAGCATGCAGCATTAAGGAGTAAGAGGAAGGACTGGTTAGCTCGGAATCAGGAAACTATCCAAGTGGAGAGCAACATGTCTACCCACAGACTGTTGTTTCAGTGAGCTAGCACTATTAAAATGCAACTAAGCGTGTTGGTCTAGAACAAAGTGGATATCATCATTTCAATGAATGTAACTGGTTCTCACCATGATATAGCTGAAAAATTTATCATTTGGCATTAAATTCACTTAAATCTTGTCACATTTATGATGTTGTTGAACCATAGGCATAGTATAAAGAATTTAACACAAATTTATCAGTATTTTTGTCATTATTATAAGGAGTTTTGATAGTATTCTTCAACAGGTGATTTCACCAGTCAAACACTTTTACAAATGCCATCCTTTGCTCTTTAATACGAAAGGAGTACCAGTATGCAGATGAAACGGGTAAATGATACCTCTATAAAAATATTTGTACATGATGCGTAAACCGAACCTCCTTTGGACCGACATTCGGAATAGACAGGTGTTTGGTTTATACAGGTTAGCTTAAAAGTTAGGTTTATAGAGGATTCTGTTTTATTCAGGGTTCGATTTAGATAGGTTTAACTGTATATATACATATATATATATATATACGTCTGAAAATTAAACCAAACTGTTAGAATTAGATTTTTGAGCTGTCAAATTTTTGTTCTTCCCTCAATGGGATTGGAACTCACACCATTGATACACTGCAGCACCAATCGCTTAGCCTTATGTCCAGCGCCCTAGACCACTCGATCACATCCGCTCCATAAAAATGTAGCTTAATAGTCGAAGTGTTACCTTGTCTCGTGTATATATATATATATGGAAATTTATGAATATACTGTAAAATTATTTTGGCTTTATTTTACAGAAATATGTACAGGGGATGTTACCAAGGATAATTGAAGTAGCTAAATGTCTTATTCCAGTTGATGAGGTATTAACATTACAAGAAAGAAAAAACTTCACTTCTTTATTGTGATTCAGATATATTACCAGGATTTATTTCTGTTTAGATTACTTGCTGTTCAGCATCACTGGCCAGGGTTTTATAATAGTTTGGTTGGTTTGGTTTATGGTGTTTAACACCACTTTCAACAATATTTTAGTTATATCGTGGCAGTCAGTTTTTATTGGTGGAGGAAACCGGATACCAGGAGAAAACCACTGACCTGCCGCAAGTCTCTGACAAACTTTATCACATAATGTTGTATCACCTGAGTTGGCTTCGAACTCACAACGTTAGTGGTGATAGATACTGATTGCATAAGTAGTAATCTAACTACCATACGATCACAACCACGACAGATTCTAAAATTAATAGATATTAGATTTTTTAATTTATGTATGCATATGTGTAAATTAGGAATATCAATTTTGACTCTATTTCTATGATTTTTCAATTAGATTTTGGAACTGTTCTTTCTGACAGCAGTATTTCTTGTTTTAATTTTTTTATTTTAATTATCTCTACTATTCTTTTTAGGATCAAGCTTGTGAAGTTTTAGAAGTATTTGATGAGTTGTTAGAATGTGAAGTAGCCATCCTTGTACCTCACATGAAAACTGTGGTAGATTTCTGTTTAGAGGTCAGTATTTATTATTCATTAAGACATTACAATTGGGTGGGTCAATCAATAAATTACACCATGAACAAGAAAATTTTATTTTTTATAGTTTCTATTAATTCTCTATCATAAAAATTTGCCATCCTTAGATGAAATAGTACTTTGATAAGAATTTGATTTGTTTTAAAGTATAGTTTGGCTAAAGAAAAAATACTCATGTTTTCCCTAACATTCTTGCATAAAGTAGAGTATTGTTGGTAGGTAGACAAACTTTTTTAAAAAGATTGTTACCTTATTTTAATGGTACTTGTCCAAAAATCGCATTAAATCTTCAGTGTGGGAACTAAAAGTTAGGGTTGATAAGGTTAGCGGAAACAAACATTTTTTTTACCTTATGGTAGATACTGCAACAAGTCTATCTGAACATTTTATCACTTTATTCACTATTTTATACTTGTAGGTAGCAGCTAACACAAACTTAGAAGACAAAGTGAGAGTTAAAGGAATGTCATTTATAGCTACATTGATCAAGCTAAAGAAAAAGGTGAGAAGCTTGAAAAATGAATATTCCAGTGGGAAAATAGTATGATTAGCTGATTTTGGCTATCTTGATTAAACACTTTGATTTACTTGTTCCCAAAGACATTTGTTTGACTTTCCGATGTTTTGACTGTGCATACCTGTTGAAGGTTTTTCTAGAAATGGTCGTACACACTAAATTAAATATTGAAGTTTTTATTTCACAATGATAGGGAAAAGAATTTAACAGTAAATGATTGTTAACGGTATTTACTTGAATGCATTGTTCTTCATCTCATAAGAATTTAACAGTAAATGATTGTGAACGGTATGTACTTGAATGCATTGTTCTTGATCTCATAAGAATTTAACAGTAAAAGATTGTGAACGGTATGTACTTGAATGCATTGTTCTTGATCTCATAAGAATTGATGACATATTTTGTACTTTTATTGTAATGTAAAAGGTAGAAATGAAACACATTATTGTATCATCTGTATTGTTGACACACGGATCAGCACCTTGTCATCTTTATCCATCGTTTTCATCTTCTAACTTATGATCGCAACTCCTCTATCGTTTAATATCGTATGATCTTATTTATGACATTCTTGATTGCTTCCAAATGGCCAAGCTGGAGAATAGTTCAAAGAGTTTTCGCATCTATACAATTATGCGTAATTTGGGATTCTTGTGAATTTATATTCGGTAATACTGATTGTAGGAGATCGACATTGATCCAGCACTTCTATTTAATCAACAATATTATGAATTGATTTTTCATGGATTTGAGGTAAAATTGTATTTTGTGGATATGTAAATTCTGGGGGAAAATTCCGAAAGTTTTAGGGCACAGTCTGAACTGGTAAAAAATAGAGGTTTAAAAAGGAGGTGTAGATGGTTTCAGCTATTTTCATTGATGTTCATTATTTTATTTACAAACTAGAATCATCTCTGTTATATATGGTGACAAATGTTTGTTGAATTCTTAATTTTGCGGTTTAAAACTATCCATGAATTCAACGAAAATTGGTATGTTATGAATAATGATGAATTCACAGTAATATATATTTTCTGTTTATTTCAGGCATTTCTCAAGATGAAATTAGTTGATCCTGTACTGAATGTATTATTTACTGTGATGTGTGCTACTGGTGAAGAGGACGAGGAGGATGAAGATGCAGATGAGGAGGATCTGGAAACTTATAAACCAGCACAGTATGCTCCACAGGTACACTACATTCCTCCCCACTATATCAGTCTTTTCCCTAAATGATTTTACCTACTTGCCCAAAAGCCAAATTTAGAAAAATTTTGTATTTATTCAAGCAAATTCTTTCATAATTTTCACTTGTCTGAATCCAGTTTTAGTTGTCCTTGACTTTGGGGAAGTGGGTTAGTGCAAAGACTGTATATGTTCTATTTATTACGGTGCATTAGTCAAATTATTGGTGGAAATTAATCTTTTTAATAGGTGATTGGGTGAGGGTCATTTTTTAGAACAGGTCAACACTCGATGGAAAATATTTTGTCCAATATTCAGGGGTTTCAAAGTGGGCCGGTACCCGGTACTTTTACCCGCCTGAGATCGTGTATAGTACCGGCAGAAATTACTGAACCCCCCAAAATTAGCGGTGGTCAAAACCACAAGTACGATGGTCGATTGGCTTGTGGAATATTTTTCATAAACAATTAATGATCACGTCAATTGCTGAATTCTCGCATTCAAATCGAACAACTGCGTCACGACCAAGTTGATGGGATATTCCCTGTTTTAAAAATAACTTTACCTTAGAATCGTAAATAGCAGTTTGCGCATGCGGTAAATAGATATGTTTTCGCCCCAATATCTTTTCATCCTTGTGTAAAACTCGGACCGGAACAAAGCTGACATCATTTCAAAATAAAAAAATGACCGATTACAAATTATGTTCAAATACAATTTAGTGTAATCTCCAGTAATATAAGTATGATCATTATGTATTATGAATATATGACTACACAATATTTTGTGCGATTTTTTTTATCCATTTAAAACCCAAGGTCGAATCATTCTGGGGCGTACTGTCTTGTTGCTTAACTCCGTCTATATTATTTAACTTCCGGTATAAAAAAAAAACAACCTATGGCTAATTTATTTACATATTTTGACGGGGCCCTACCACGGTTGTTCACAGATATGAAAGTGTGCTGAAAAACATTTTTAAAAGGGGGAACGAAGAGATAAGGGATAGAAAATTACTAGAAATCTTGAAAAAGGACCGGACATGGCTCAAATACGAATTACTTTGTAATGTCAAAACGCCGGCCCCCCTTTTTTTCCAAAATAATTTAACTTTTGTGATTCAAATGTTAATAAATGTCTTCCCGCGAATCGTTTTTGTTCGCACATTTTTTTTTGCACATAAGTCGTGAAAGTAACAATATATATTGTTTTTGTTTAATTATATTTGTATTCATCTATTAAAAAATTATAAATTTTATTATTAAAGATTGATGATTGCAAATTAAATTTATATGTTTCATCAAGGACGTATTCTATATACGTCCTAGGTTTCATTAATTATGACACTTACATGTCTTGATCCTGCCAATGGTCTTTGATGAGTTTAATTACTGGTAATAAAGTAAAAAAAAACACAAGCCAAGGTATTGTGAAAAAGAAAAGGACAAAGCCAACAAATGAATTTTGAGATGTTTAAGCTTTGATAACAATGGCTTGGTCAAGCCTAGCTGCGGAACCATAGCTCTTTATGGTCCTTTTGTTTTTTTTATAAGATATGGCAGACTATCTATGAATAATCTACGCTAAAGTCTGTAAACTGAAATATTCAATAAAGAAATTGGGGGGAATCCAGGCATTATGCATGGTCTTCACTCTTGGTGAAATCTGAACTCTAAAGTTAATGGGATTTTTCTTTCAAAAACACTTAATGTTTTGCAGTCTCTGAAGTACATTTTTTGGTCCACAAAATGCTAGATTTCAGGAGCTTCCGCCCCCTGGACCCCTTACGGCCCTCAGCCTAATTTTTTAGGTACCTCCTAAAATTTAAGAAGTACCTCCTATTATAAAAAACTTTGAAACCCCTGAATATTAAAAAGTTCAGTTTTAAAAAACAACATTGTTGCAACGGAGACAGTGGTAGGTATTATGTAAAAATACATAACTTTGCAGCTGAAAAGTTGATTAATTTGTAAGTACAATGAAACCTGTCAAGACCGAACCTCCTTGGGACCAACATTTGTGTTCGGAAGAGACAGTTTTTTGGTTTATACAGGTAAAAGTAGAAATTATTTCCTACATTTATACATGATTCTGTTTTATTTAAAGTTCTATTTAAATTTAGAATAAATATTTAAATATGTTCCCTGTATGTATGTCCTGCATGTTGTTCATTGAAACATTCCCAAAAGTATCTCCGATTCGGCAAAATACACTCAATTGACCAATCATTGGTTTTTGGCTGCCAGGACCAATAACATGTTCTGATTGGTTGAAACCTTGAAAATCTTCTTGTCAGAAACCACCAAACCAATTGAATTGTGACTTTGCAGGAATGATCATTGGGTGGTCCTGTACTAAAGTTGTGAATTGTTTGCGGATCGGAAATTCAAGATGGCCGCCATGACTCGACTTAGTTTAACATTGAACCCTATGGGAATTTCACATTTTCATCTTTTTTTCTGAAACCACAAAACAGATTTGAACCAAACTTGGCAGAAATGTTTATTGGATGGTCATATACAAGATTTTTGTTTTTGGCATTGATCGGAAATCCAACATGGCTGCCAGGGCCCATAATGTGTTCTGATTAGTCGAAATTTTAAAAATCTTCTTGTTAGAAACCACTAAGCCAATTGAATTGTGACTTTGCAGGAATGATCATTGGGTGATCCTGTACTAAACTTGTGAATCGTTTGCTGATCGGAAATTCAAGATGGCCACCATGACTTAACTTAATTTTAACATAGGACCCTATGCCACCTATGGAAAAAATGTTTAAAAGTCTTCTCCTCTGAAACCAGTTAGTCAATTTAAAGCAAACATGGCATGAATGGTCCTTAGGTGGTCAACTTTCAAAATTATGTCCTGTGATCCCGACCTCCATCCAAGATGGCCACCATCAGCAGACATAGTTTTAACATGGGACCCTATGGGAAAAATGTTTAAAAAAAAATTCCTCTGAAACCAGTAAGCCAATTTAAAGCAAACGTGGCATGAATGGTCCTTAAATGGTCAACTTTCAAAATTATATCCAGTGACACAGAGCTCCATCCAAGATGGCCACCATCAGCGGACATAGTTTTAACATAGGACCCTATGGGAAATATATTTAAAAATCTTCTCCTCTGAAACCAGTAAGCCAATTTAAAGCAAACATGGCATGGATGGTCCTTAAGTGGTCAATTTTCAATATTGTGTCCGGTGACCCTGACCTCCATCCAAGATGGCCGCCTTCAGCGGACATGCTGTAGTTTTAACATAGGACCCTATGGGAAAAAATGTTTTAAAATCTTCTCCTCTGAAACCAGTAAGCTAATATAGCAAACATGTCATCGATGGTCCTTAGGTGGTCAACTTCCAAAATTGTGTTCAGTGATCCAGATCTTGGTTCAAAATTGTCGCCGTCAGCGGACATAGTTTTAACATAGGACCCTATGGGAAAATTGTTTAAAAGTCTTCTCTTCTGAAACCAGTCAGCCAATTTAAAGCAAACATGGCATGAATGGTCCTTGGGTAGTATACTTTCAAAATTGTGTCTGGTGACCACGACCTCCATCCAAGATGGCTGCCATGAGCAGACATAGTTTTAACATAGAACCCTATGGCAGTATGGGATTTGAATAGTAACTTAGATGTATTCGGCATGCAGACATTCTTAAGAGGACTTATTTATGTCAGGTCAGCGATGCAGGCTCACCTGAGCCTCTAGTTTTTATCAGTAACGTCATAATGTGTTTCAAGTCTCACTTGCCGATAATTTTCAGTATCAAGAGTCGGTTCATTAATACTGACTATCCCTCACTGGGATCAAAGGAAATATGTATAAGGAACGTTCGAAGATACCAATAAATTACCAATAAAATAGCTTATTCCTAGGATAAATTCTTGGATAAAGTAACTTATTCTATGATAAAACCACAGCTGACTAAAAAATGTTAATTGACTTTGTAGGTGATTGATGCCATGGGTTTACATCTTCCTCCAGACAAACTCATACCAAATATTGTAAGTATTTACCAAGTGAGTGAGTGATTTTTGTTTAACTCTAACTCAGCAACTTATCAGCTATTTACCGTGTATCTATTGAATGGAAAATATATTTCAATTATCTCCTGCTGTAATACTGTGTTTTACTGGAAAAATGGAATCATGTCTAGTTTTGACAGATTATTTTCCTCTGAAATACAATCAAACCTGCCCATAAGGTAACCTGTATTTAAAGGTCACATTTTCTTGTCCTGTCATAGAAAACTTCATTTGAATTGAACCTCTTTTAAGAGGTCACCTGTCTTATAAGTCCAAAAGGTGACCTCTTAATACAGGTTTGACTATAAAACAACAGTCAACAATCAACTAGATATTAATACCAGAGAAATATTTAAAAACATTCTTACTCTATAGAATTATGATTGGTTGTTACTTGCAATTTATGTTTGAAAGTGGACTGTACTATAGGTTAATACCTATATGATTACCATTAGGGACTGGCCATTTATTTTTAAAGTTGGGCATATTTCTTTTTCTCCCCGCCAGAATTTTTTTTCCACATGATATCAGAACTTTTTTTCTTCAAATTTTGAAAATTTTTGACATTGATTATTTAATTTTGTGTCTTTCAGGTCAGTTTTTTTCAATGAAATTTAGTGACAGAAAAAAAACATATCCACATCAACCTCCACCCCCACACCATCTAAAAGTTAAATTATCATTCCTTTAGACACAAATTAAAGTAAAGGAACAGTACTTTCATTGCTGGTCTACATTTCGCAGTCACAGTATTTATCTGAAATATGATTTATTTAGATGAAGTTGGTAGAACCATTGATTACAAGTGATAAACCTCTGGTAAGACGTGGATGTTTTCTATCATTGGCTGTCGTGGCTGAAGGATGTGCTGATTATATTATCAAAAAGTAAGTACAGATTATATACAGGATTTTGATAAGGAAAAGGTTTGATAGGGACTATTCCATCTGATATATGAATAGGAGAATTAGCACTTTCCTTAGCTAGATTTATCACTAATGGCAGGTCAATTTAAATGGAATAGTCCTAAAGATGTTTTTTTTTTTATCAGAAAACGAGAAATAATGAATAACATTCTGTTAAATAGTTAGTTACCATAATTCGGCATGTATAATACACAATTATTAACCTTGAGAAATGATTTTGTATTGAGGGGTATTGTATAGAGGGGTATTGATTTTTATTAAACAATTATTTAATTAGAAATGTCAGTTGACAGAAGAATCTTTTTTACCTTTTATATATTGATAACATAGCAATTTATATTAGAATATGTATAATGTATGAATGTTTGTCTTTACACATTTTACTATTATAGACATCTACAAGCACTGTTACACTGTGTAGTGACAGGATTGAATGATACAGACCAAGGAGTTAGAAATTCGGCATTGTTTGCAATGGGTCAGTTTTCTGAACATTTACAGGTTTGTAAATAATACAGATAAGAATGTCAAGTTGTGATTTGTATTGCAGAATTTACATGATTTCCAAAGATACATGTATACTGAAAATTGTGACAATTACAAGTCAAACTTTTTTGAAAATATTTTGATATACAGTTAAACATCGCTGACTTTCTTGTGATAAATTCAGTCAAAATATTTGTCGATCGGCAGAATATAAAGATTCCTGTTAAAGCTTACTCATGCAGCAAAGCAGATTATTGCAGCTAAATTTAGACAAGATCTACAAATATATACTGAAAGCAAGATTTAACATATTCTAAATGAGACGCAAAGCAACAAATAAGGAAAACACAGCCAAAGGAAAAATGAGTTATTTGAGTTGAAATATCATAAAAATCTGGTCTGGAGGGTCTTAAACCTAACACTTTGCTACAGATGACCTTCAAGTTGAAATATCATATAAATCTGGTCTGGAGGGTCTTAAACCTAACATTTTACTACAGGTGACCTTCAAGTTGAAATATCATATAAATCTGGTCTGGAGGGTCTTAAACCTAACACTTTGCTACAGGTGACCTTCAAGTTGAAATATCATATAAATCTGATCTGGAGGGTCTTAAACCTAACACTTTGCTACAGGTGACCTTCAAGTTGAAATATCATATAAATCTGGTCTGGAGGGTCTTAAACCTAACACTTTGCTACAGGTGACCTTCAAGTTGAAATATCTTATAAATCTGGTCTGGAGGGTCTTAAGCCTAACACTTTGCTACAGGTGACCTTCAAGTTGAAATATCATATAAATCTGATCTGGAGGGTCTTAAACCTAACACTTTGCTACAGGTGACATTCAAGTTGAAATATCATATAAATCTGGTCTGGAGGGTCTTAAACCTAACACTTTGCTACAGGTGACCTTCAAGTTGAAATATCATATAAATCTGGTCTGGAGGGTTTTAAACCTAACACTTTGCTACAGGTGACCTTCAAGTTGAAATATCATATAAATGTGGTCTGGAGGGTCTTAAACCTAACACTTTGCTACAGGTGACCTTCAAGTTGAAATATCATATAAATGTGGTCTGGAGGGTCTTAAACCTAACACTTTGCTACAGGTGACCTTCAAGGCAAGTTTGTATTTGTATTTGATATAAGATTTCATCAGAATAAACAACTGTTAATCGGTTGGTTGGTTGGTTTATGGTGTTAAGTGCCTCTTTCATCAATATTTCAGTTATTTCGTGGAGGAAACCGGAGAAAACCACCGACCTGTCGAAAGTCACTGTAAATCGGTCCATGTATTCAATGAAAAACATTTGTTGGAAGTAAATTATGATCTTGTGTCTCAATTTTACAATGACAAAATGAAATATTGTTGGATCTTTTCAGCCTGACATTAGTAAATATGCCTCAGAGATTTTACCACTGATATTCCAGTACTTAGGAAGGGCAACAAATGAAATAGATAAAAACCCAAAAGGCTTGGTCAAAAGTTACTATGCTTTAGAAATGTTCTGTGAAAATTTAGGTAAGAAAAGAATATATACTTGTTATACCACCGCCTTGTGAGTCTAGCTATATTTTGGCAAAAAGTGAGGTCGGCAAAATATCGAGGAAGAAAATTGACATGTAAACTACATGAATTTTGGAAATTTGGACTGAAATTTTATGGTGATACATGAGGATTGCATATTATGGAATGGCAGTATAACGAGAATACACTTTATTTCCATAATAACAAATGTTTGCATATTTTTGTACAATTTAAGAGATAATAGAAAAAAATGTTTTTATGTACTTTTTATTGATGAGTTGTGTCTTTAATAATATTTGCATGTTTACAAGTATCATAGTTTTTGAAAAATACCTTTCTGCAGAATTCCAACATATTTGTTGTAACATCTACATCTACAGGATACGAAACAATGTCTTGATTTACCATTACGTTTCGGAAATACTAGTGCGCAGCGGCGTGAGCGGTTAGAAATAAAGTTATGAACTGATAAAAATAAAGTAGCATAATAGTAAACTGTAAGATAAAGGAAAGAAACAAAATTCTGAATTGGGTTTTTGGTTCTTCTGATAAGACCAATCCGGCTACTGTAGCGGCCCCTGGGCATACACCCAAACGGCACAGCTCTAATCTTCATTAGAACTTACTTACAATTTGGACCCTAGCAAACTAGAAAGTGACAGATGACAGCCCCTGCTTGAAAGATACCAAGTCAGGGGTCTCAGCTATAGTGACTGGTAACTGGTTCCAGTTTCGGGTGGTTCTAAGAAAGAAACTGTACTTGAAAACATCTGATCTTGTATGGTACTGCTGCATCTTCTTGGTTGGATCTCGTCTTGCTGTTGGCTGGTATGAGGTAGTTGGATGATGGAATATCCAATAGGTCGTTGATGATCTTGAAAAACATTACAAGTTGAATTTTTGTTCTTGTTGACTCTAGTGTCTCCTACTCTAGGTCATTCTACAATGTAATGATATTAGTACTGTGACTTCATGCAGTGAAATAAGTAATTTATTCACAGGGTGAAATAACGACATTTCTGTGACCTGGAAATCTCAGTATCTCACAGGCATATATGTAATAAACAAGGTTAATAATGTTGAATATTTATCAAACAATATCATGTTATGTTCCAGGAGAAGGAATACAGCCATATCTACAACCTTTAATGGAGCACTTGTTAGGTGTACTGAAAGTGCCGACTACATCAGTCAAACAGAAACAGTTAGCAATAAGTGCTATTGGTGCTACATGTATGTGTTTTATCAGTTTGTCTTGTATCATTGACTCTGTTGAGCAATGTAATAATATAAATGCAATAAAGCACTAATAAATATATTCATTTTGATAAAATAGTACCTTTTGGTAAGAAAGAATATGGATGTAAATGAACATGAGTCATGAGACTATCCAACTTTACACTTTTCACAAAATAATTTAGAGGAACACTGATTTTATTGCTGTCCTACATTTCAGTCACCACAGAGTTCAATAATTAACATAATTTATACCCTAAAATGAGTGTGAAACAGCCCCTAGCTTGCAGTTTACTGATATTCTTCATTCTGCGATAAACACTTTATTTGGACATCTTTGTGGTTTTTATGTTATTTGGTGTGTAGAATTTTATTTCCCAGCTGCAGGAATATTAGAATTGAATTTGAGGTTGCTTACTTCAATGAATGTTCTTTGAAAACAGTACAGTAATTTTTTTCACACCATAAACCAACAGTATTTGACTGCTCACACATGTAATTTACAACATCATATGCAAAGTATTGCTATTTACATATGTAACACATGAGATATTTATGCTAAACATTAATGTACACTCAATGTTATGTATTCATTTTTTGTTGGTTTTTTTTTTTTTTTTTTTTGTGTTTACATGTATCTTTGTATGTCTCCAACCATTTCAATCATTGTATTAAATTGTTTGCCCCTTGTGGGACCTTAATTGGCAATAACAAATTCTTATTCTTATTCTTATTCAATGCTGAAGAATGAAAAGAAAAGAATATTTATTGACATATTCACAGGATCGATATAATGCAATCATACACCAAACACGCTGGTTTAGATTGGTTTGATAAAAAAACCCACACACATATGAAATTAATAATCAATTTATGAGGGGAGAATATTATACTAAACAAAGAGAGACAATTCAGTAATAATAACATTCCATTAGGTATGTACACAGAATGATTTAAACACTCTATATTTTCAACTTATTTCCCGAAAGAAAGTTATTTCTCAATTATGACTGATGTTCGTTCTCACTTTCAAAGATATAGTTGTGATATGCTCTTTACCTTTTATTGTTGACATGTATGAAACCGTTATTTTTTAATGAATGCAAATAATAAAACTTGATACTAATTATCAAAATTAATTTTTTTCCTAGCAAATGCTGCAAAAACACTTATGCAGCCATATTTCCAAGAAATAATAGAACAGTTTAAAGGCTATCTAGCCGCTGGTGATGATGAAAACTTACGGAAATTACAAATTCAAGTGCTAGGTAAGGTTCAATTAACTAAGATTTCCTACATTGGGTCTTTATGTAAAGTTTGCTTTATACAGGATTCTTGTTATATATGGTTGTGTAGTAAAAAGATGTCTAGTGGAGTCTATTTTAAATCATTGTTCTGAAGGGAAAAAGTAGCTCTGTGATAGATTGCTTTGTTTAAGGAAATTACTTCAGAATTCCATTGCATGTTAATACTAAATACACATAATTTTGATTGACTCTTGTAAGTCATTTCTTCAAAATGGATTATATCATAATAAATTTCTGCTCGTCATGATACAGGTAACTGATAAGCAAACAACTCCCACATAACACCCCCATCAGTCCCCACAATGAGCACCTGTCCTCCGGCCCAAAACCAGTAAAGCTTTGTCCAGACCATTACATTTTTCAGTTTTTATTTAGAACTATTTAAAAATAAATTCAAGAATATGATTTGGAGCAGTAAATTCAAATTTTCATTTCGAGGATTGCAACATATATATTTTTTTTCCAGTAATAACCCGAAGAAAATGACCTAGACTTATTTTTCTTTATAAACTTGTGATATCTATATAATTTTACAGATACACTGTCAGTGATAGCTAGATCCATAGGTAGTGAAACGTTTATGCCATTAGCCCAGGACTGTGCAGTGTTAGGTATCACGTTACTAGAAACAGTAGATGATCCAGATCTAAGAAGATGTGTGTAAGTTAGTTGTAAACCCTCTGAGGATGAAACTTTTATCATTAAGTGAACAAAATTAAAAAGAAACATCTAAATTGATCATTAGTAATAAAATGCTGATGCTTTTATTCCAAAAGATCCTAACCAATGATGTCATATACATGGAGGTACATGTATGTAAAAAATTAAAACACGAAAAGACTTATGAAAATACTATCATAAATAACTAAAGATATCTAGAGATTGCATTCCTTCAAAATGTAGATGCACAATTTATAAGGATTATATTTTTTAAGAGTTGTCTATCTTTGGTATGTTTTTTTTTTGGATTGAAATAAGATTGAAACATTTGACTACAAATTAAATTGAAATACCTACCCAAAAGGGACATAACTCATAAAGAACTTGAATTATACAAGGACGAAACATCTTGAGTGACATTTCCAGTGATATTTTAATGGCAGTCTATGTTGATGTTGATATTGATTTTGACATATCCACCAAGACAATTGAAGTATATCTGAAATCATATTCGTTCACCATGATGCCATCTTAGAATGGTGTTCTTAGAAATAGAAAATGTATACAGAAAAATTAAGACGAAATCTTGAATACGGATATCAGAAGTGTCCATGTGACAGAATAATAGCCACATCAACAGCTGAAGAAACACTATTTTGTATTACCTTACATATTTCATGTTCATTCCATTTCAGCCTTTATCATCTTCTTTTTAAATAAGAAACAGTCAGACTTCATCTCAAACTCATTTCATTTCAGCTTTGTCAACATCTATTGAAACAGAAAACGAGCAGAATTTATATCAATCTCATTCTATTTCAACTTGGTCATCATCTATTGAAACAGAAAACGAGCAGAATTTATATCAAACTCATTCCATTTCAACTTTGTCATCATCTTTTGAAATATGAAACGATCAGAATTCATACCAAATTAATTCCATTTCAGATATTCCTTGTTTGCAGCTTTGTCATCGCTATTGAAACAAGAAATGATACCTTATATGGAGAAGTTAGTTACATACATGATTAATTCAATCAAGTCTACAGAAGGCGTCAAGGTCTGTTTATATATCTTGAAACAATAAGGGTTCTGATTACAGTCAGACCCGCCTTAAAGACCACTGGTATTAAGAATAAGGACCTTCATTTTCATTTCCCACAGTGGTGCATTTTATGTAGTATTGAGAGACAACCTGTATTAAAACAGTGTTCCAGCTAGGTCCTTTTCACAGGGCGGACTGCCACCCTTTTTCAAATGACGCCCTGTGCCTTTTTCATGACGCCATGCCCTTTTTCAAAGTTTATATGCCATTTTTAAGAAAATGTATCGTTTATTTTGATGTTTCGTAATGATCCGCCATTTTTCTCGATTACGCTTCCTTGTAAACATTGCGCGCGCATCATAATCAATATTCTACCTGTTTACCTTGACAATAAAGGAAAACAGCTGATTGACCGTAGGTTATTTGCAACAGCTAATTGAAAGTTATTAAAACTCATCAAATAAACAAATTTAACATGTTGTCTTATTTCTGTCACAATGCCCAAGCGTGACGGACGTTTGAAGGAAGAAATTAAAAAATGTTTAAAATATATATATATATATATATATATATTAAAAAAAAAAAAAAAAAAAATGTAAAGAAACAAACAGAAGTGTTGAATGACTTTTTTAGTACTACGGGAGTTTTAGATATATTTTTTAGCATCTTGATGGTGCTTAGCTTTTAATTAATTTGAATCAATCCCTTACAATTTAGCGATACAAATATATTTAAAAAAAATAGAAATCACCACTTGGATATTTTTACAGTAGAATTTTACATCATTAACAGTGGTTCAAAGTGTTTTCTATTATTAGCAAATTAATATTTTGATAATTTTTTTTATTTAATCCAATTTTAAAATGTTGAACTTTCAAATTCATCTGAAACTTAAACAAGTGATTAAATAGAGGAATGTCATGAAAGGAGCATCATGGCATGCCTTAAGCTTTTATTAAATGAAAAGCTTGGTTTATCTGCACTGTACCCCAATAATATCATACAGCTACTGTGTTACCTCTGAGTACAGCAGAAGTAGAAAGGGTATTTTCACAGGTCAAATGGATAAAGTGTGATCACAGAAATTGCATGAAACAGGTTACATTGAACAATATTTTACATGTCAAAATAAATTGCAACAAACAATGTTATGAGCATGTGTCAGATACAGTAGTTGACAAGTTTTTTTTAGAGTTAATGACAGAAAGATAGAATTCTATCTAGGTTGATTTGTTGAATAAACTGACCTATTTGCTCATGTATAAATAATAAAAGTCAATATTTTATTGTATACTTTATTTGATTTTACAGTGTCCCTAAAACATGCCTTTTTTGAAAATCCAACAGCACACTAAAGTGCCCTTTTTCAGGATCAACACCCTGCCCTTTTGAAATCCTAGCTGGAACACTGTAAAAGACCACATTTCTTCTTCTTCTTTACATATACAGTACTCTTTCAAGACGTTGAAGATTACGTACTGTTGCATGCATGAGTATTTACAAAAATATTTACATAAATTTCATGAAAGTGAAATCAAAAGTGTGAATAAAACAAAAAATTAAAAACTATGTACAATTGTATTTGAAATTTAAATGTTTAAGAGAACAGCGGGTGTTTGCTGTTCTCTGAAAGAGTCTATAGATGGACTTGAGATAATTGTCTGTGGTAAGATGTTCCATTGTACTATAGTGTGTGAAAAAAATGACCATTTGTATGTATCTTTTTGTGTTGTTATATGCCTAAATGTCTGATTGTGTGATTTTCTAGTTCTGCTGTCAGTTGGGATGAGTATGTTGTTTGGGATAGCAATTAAAGCGTGTGTTATTTTATACATCATGATCAATCTGGTTTTAAGACGGCACTCAGCTAAAGTTGGCCAACCTAGAGTGTCAATCATTAAAGTGACACTGCTAGTATTATGGTAATTGTTTTGAACATAACGAGCAGCTCGTCTTTGAACCATTTCTAGTTTGTTTATGTTGTTTATGTATAAGGATCCCAGATACTACAGCTGTATTCAAGTTTTGGCCTCACCTAGTGCTTGATATGCCCGAAATTTTACTTCAGGGTTTGATATTTTGTAAATTTCTTTTTAAGTATCCGAGAGATTTATTTCCGTTTGAAGTGATATTGTCGATGTGGGTGTTCCATTTAAGGTTCGATTGTAGTGTAACTCCAAGGTATTTTGCTGAAGTTACTTGTTTAATTTCTAATTATTTTCCCTCTCCCTTGAGTGGTCTCAAGACAGGTTTCACTGAATAACAAATAAATATAATAGAGTCACTGACAAACTTTATCGCATAATGTTGTATGGAGTAGACCTCGCCATGAGCAGGATTTGCACTGATTGCATAGGTAGTTGGAAATCCAACTACCATACGACAAAATCAATATATGTGTTGTGGAACATTTCTAATAAATTTAAAATCATACTGTGACAAGTGGTGGTTTTTTTTTAATTACAGACCCATTATAAAGATGAACAGGAACAAGTAAGTGTTATTAATGTGTTTTCTAATTACAGACCCATTATAAAGATGAAGAGGAACAAGTAAGTGTATTCAATGAAGCAGATTTTTGTGATGATGAAGATCTGACGGCTGAAGAAGACGACGAGGAGGAAGATTGTAATATACATGGGTATGTTGAGATAGAAAAAAATATACATGGGTATGTAGAGATAGGAAAAACTTACAGTAAAATCAGCTTAGAAAAGTATAAAATCTAGCTGAGAAAAGAGTAAAAATGTAGATTTCAAATTTAGTGTGCACGAAATGTTTCTAAGCCTAACGTAGAAAAGAGTAAAACAAGCTTAGAAAAGAGATTCAATTGAGTATATTCAACTAGGTTATTATGTCCAGAGGCGCTAGTGGCACGGAATTACTAGGACATGTATCAATTCCTAAAAGAAGTACCTACCTTTTCGCCTCTGTTCTTGTTTTGTGCATACGATGGCTCAGTTATCCAAAATATTAATATTTTCACTCCTTTAGTGCCTCATTTTTCGTATGATACCCTTCTTATAACAGAAGTAGATATAACCCACACGTTAGAGAAATTTTATTGAAAATAAATATGTAAACAGAAAGTTAAAAAAGATGGGATGGGGGGGGGTAGTAATTTAGTGCCATGTGCACCTGTTATCATTTCCAAAGATTTTTTTTTAGAATGCTCAGATTTAAAAAAAAAATGAATTGTTTTGTCTCTATTTTCTTTATTTCTACTCTTTGACCAATTATAATTCTTTGTACCATATTCTTCAATGATGTGAACTATAAGTTGAAATATCAGTTTGTCACCAAAAGTGGATTCAATACATTAGTTTTTGTACTTCATATTAATGGAAATTATAGGTAGAAATTAATTACGAAAGAAGAAAAAAGAATTGCTTTGTTTTTATTCACTGAACTACTACTATAATAATCCAACTAAACGTGTTGGTCTAGTACAAAGCTGACTTGGGGTTAA
The DNA here is from genome assembly GCA_963383655.1 of Bathymodiolus septemdierum. Lineage (NCBI taxonomy): Eukaryota > Metazoa > Mollusca > Bivalvia > Mytilida > Modiolidae > Bathymodiolus > Bathymodiolus septemdierum. The sequence continues at coordinate 80,740,159 of OY726521.1, forward strand.
GCAACAATCACTGCTCACTCAGATTTAAAATTGAACAAGTATTAATTAAACGATGTAACCTGTCTAAACTGAACCCCCCTTGGATCAACTTTTATGTTCGGAATAGACAGGTGTTTGGTTTATACAGGTTAAATTAACACAGATTTCCTACATTGGGACTTTATTGAATGTTCGGTTTTCACAGGAATGATATCATGGTTTGAAGCAATGTTACATTAGTGTAAATATACATACAAGTAAATATTGCATGCTAACTTTTGGATACATTCTACATCAAATATTATACTGCAATGTAATAATGCTGCTTACAACTCTGAATTGGCTACACAATGATCTTTATATAAACTTGCCTTATATTTCAGAATAAGTGTAGAGAATGCCTTTTTAGATGAGAAAGAAGATGCTTGTTGTGCATTAGGAGAATTAGCCGGTAATGCAGGGTAAGAAGATTTTGTATTCTGTGGATTATATCATGGCTGAAATCGTATGGTTGTAGGATTTCTAATTTCCTTTACAGTCAGTGGCTATAACTGATTAAGTTGTGAGTTATATTACTGCTTGTAGCTATGTTCAATACAACGTTATGTGACTTGCAGCAGGTCTGTTGTTTTCTCTGGGAATTCCGGTTTAATCCACCATTTAAACTGACTAGTTTGGTGAAATGCATGTATACATGCACTTAAGGAAATCGTAAATGTGATCGTGGACTTACGATTTACGATCGGTTTAGTGAAACTGTCATCTGCTCACAAGATTTTGACAGAATTATCACTTTCATATACATTGTACGTTCTGATAGATTTGTAACTTATAAAAAATTGCACATTTCCACAATAAGTATGAAAGTGCACCTTGCACCTAACATATTCAAATGTTTACTGTCAAACTTAATGTTTGTTGAAAATCCAAAATGGCCACAATAGTACGGCATTGTTTATCATAAGACAACATTGGCTAATGATGTGTTCTTATGGTTATATTTAATGAAAACTTATTAATTTTTTACAGTGCAATATTTTTCCCGTACCTGGAACAGAGTTTTGGAATAGTGTTAGAAATGGTGGACTATCCTACTCCTGGTGTTAAAAAGTCCGCAATAGTAGCAGTAGGCAATATGTGTATTTGTGTACATCAAGCTAATACAGAATCAACATCTGTGGAAACAACAACAGGTAAATATTGATTCTTCTGCTGTAAGAAAAGTTTGAAGATACCAAAAAGGGTCAATCAAAAGACCTAAATTGAAGAAGGATCAACAATGCAGTTGCCAATTGGAAAAGGACAAAAGGACATACAACGATATACAAAACACTACACAGAAAACTTAAGATTGAGCAACAAGAAGCTGATAAAAAAAACCAGGGGTGAACTTGGGGTTCCTGCTCTACTAGTGATATTTATTAAAATGTTCATCCACAAAAATACAATTTTTCCTCAAACCACAAAAATTGGTTTCTACAAATTTAACGAATTCACAGTAACATCCCGTAATTACTCAAAGCTAGAAGAATACAATAACATTACTAGATTACTATAAAAATCTACGAATTTAAATATCCTAAAATTACTCATAGCAAATATGAATGTAATAATGGAACTACACACTTTACTAAAAAAAAATGGTGTATTTTTTTTTCAGTTTTGACCAATATGCTACAGTCAGTTGTAACAAAGTATTTAGAAATAATAAAAGAAGATACAGATAGGACGGTTGTCATGACATCCATTGATTCACTGTTTGAAATGTTAGAAAAGATAGGTCGACCTGTGTTAGAAGTTCAAGGTTCAACAGGGGCAATACTTGCAAGGATGAAGGAAGCTTTCACTCATAAAGTAAGAATAAAAAGCATAGGAATTTTTCAGCATTCAATGTCTTGTATATTCTTTAAAAAGGAGTTGAAAAAAAAAAGATTATAAGTATTTTAATAGAGACAGAAAATAAATGTTTATCTGATATGAATCTTAAGGAACACATTTTTTTTTAACCCATGTATAATCTGAGCTTCCAATTTTATCCAAAAAATGTATTCAGAAAAATAATTCATAGTGGATCAATGGTAACTTTTCCAGCAAAAAAAACACTGCTTTTCTACCATATTCTGTACTCCATGTTCATTTAAAGAAATATTTTAAAGATATTTCTTAAAATTTAAATCCATCAAATAAATGTTGTAATTTAAAAATAGATGTTTTGTTTCTCTGACCTTTTATCTTTAAAAAATGTTGCGGGCAAACAATAAATACCCGGTACATTTATATCTTTCTCTTAAAAAATTGTTTGTCCTACAAGCGATACCCTTTGGAATGGAGAAAGTATAGTGAATGTCCCATCACTAAATGATGTTTCACACAATGTTGGGGTCTATCCATTTATTTCAAGATTAAAATTAATACAATGAAAACGTCTGTTTATGCATCAGAACATTACACAATGCACTGCTTCATTGAATTTTTTTTTTTTTTTTTTTTTAGTACTTATCACCACTGAAGTTGTGAGTTAGTTTGAATCCCGTGGGTGGTGAGGCGTACATCAGAACATTACACAATACATTATTTCATTGATTGATTTTTTTTTTTTTTTTTTTTTATTTTTTTTTTTTATATATATAGTACTTATCACCACTGAAGTTGTGAGTTAGTTCGAATCCTGTTCATGGTGAGGCATACTTGATAAAGTTTGTCAGTGACTCGCAACAGGTCGGTGATTATCTCCGGGATCTCAGGTTTCCTCCACCAATAAAATACATCATTATGTGATAAAGTTTCTTCCGCCAATAAAACTGACAGCCACGATATAACTGAAATATTATTGAAAGTGGTGTTAAACACCATAAACCCAAACCAAGCCATTTGAATTTGCCAATAAGAATGAGAAAACAAATCTTGACTATTTAATATCAAACAACAATATTATTTTAACAATGTCTTCCACAGTTATCATGTCAAGACGAGGATACTTCAGAAGAGGACGATGAACAGGCAGAGTTTGACGGGATGTTGATTGAGTCAGCGGGGGATGTACTTCCTGCTATGGCTAAACTTCTGGGTGGAGAAATGTTCTTACCTTTCTTCAGAAGTTTTCTTGTAGATTTGTTAAAGAGATTAGTAAGTTCATAATATGTCAGTATTTTGTAGACAGAGATAATGACGGTATTTTATTTATAATTTTTTGCTCAATTTTGTAAGAATTTGATCTGTACATTTACATTTGTGATTTGACTCATTTATTACACAACCGCATCGGTGCTCATTATTTAATTGACTGGTCTTTTAGTATTAATTTTTACTACTTTTAGAATGCATTTTCTGCCTTCTTCACTTCATATCAAAATCTTCTTCTTGAACAATATTTCAATTGTATTTTATTTATTTGACAGAAAGAAACCAGTTCGATATCAGAAAAGTCATTTGCTGTAGGGACGTTAGCAGAAACTTTGTTAGCCTGTGGACAGGTGTCTGTTAATTTTGTTGATCCACTCTATCCACTGTTTATGAAGATGATCAGAGATGAGGATGAGGAAGTACGGAGTAATTCTATTTTTGCTCTTGGTGTTCTACTTGCCAACAGTGGAGACAAATTATTCCCGTATCCTTTTGATATTTGTTATATTTAATTATACAAATGCAAATGCCTTTGTTAGACTGTTAGTTAACATTATCACATATATTAGTATTATAAAAGCCAAAAGTTGAAATTAAGCTTGACTTAATTTTGTTATATGAAGTATTCATACCACATTAGAATAATGTCGTTAGTTATTGTAGATACAATCTCTTTAAAACGAAATATTTTGCTATTTTCAACATTTTCAAGTGGTATAGCTCTTAAGAACATTAAATCAAACTATTTTCTGTAAAAATAAAATTGTAAGTAATTGTACCACATGAAAATGAGAATTGTCTCATTTAACTGAAGAAATCATACAGAAATAGATTTTTTTTAGCATTATCAAGTGACGGTAAAAGGCATCAAGATCAAAATTTAAATTTACCTGTACATCATGCAATATAAGCTCAATTTATCATACAGAAACCGTATTGTTTCTGATGAAAGGATTGTTGTAAGGAGTAACTATATACTCCATCTGATTTTTTTTCTGTGAGCATAATGAGTAAATTTCTTTAACCATTACCAGACAATATCCAGAAGTTCTGAAAATTCTATTTACCATATTAAACAAGGAAAGTAATCCAAGAGTAATGGATAACATTTGTGCTGCCACCTGTAGGATGATCATGACTAACAAGACAGCTATACCAATGGCACAGGTATCTTCAACATTTAAATTTCAACTACAGTATTCCCCCTCTTATATGACCACTCCCGCCAAAGACCACCTCTTATTAGGCCAGATTTCAGATGCACTGTGATATTGAAATTCTACTTAATTGTACACTTGCAAGAGAAACCAAAAGTAGGGGTGTATCGATCCAGCGGTGCACCGATGCTTCACAATACTTTCTTTTGTGATCCACGAATCGATACATGCACCCCCATGTGTACGCTTCTTCTTTGATAAGAAATGCATTTTCATTAGTTTTAAGTATCTTAATATGTAATCGATCATGACCCAAGTATGGTGATATGGATGCTATCATGACCCAAGTATGGTGATATGTAATCGATCATGACCCAAGTATGGTGATATGTAATCGATCATGACCCAAGTATGGTGATATGTAATCGATCATGACCCAAGTATGGTGATATGTAATCGATCATGACCCAAGTATGGTGATATGTAATCGATCATGACCCAAGTATGGTGATATGTAATCGATCATGACCCAAGTATGGTGATATGTAATCGATCATGACCCAAGTATGGTGATATGTAATCGATCATGACCCAAGTATGGTGATATGTAATCGATCATGACCCAAGTATGGTGATATGTAATCGATCATGACCCAAGTATGGTGATATGTAATCGATCATGACCCAAGTATGGTGATATCGTATTCATTGCAGAAAGGCGTGGCCTTATATGAAAGGAGACTACTGTATTGATATTGTTACTATGTTTTCAATATAATATAGAGAATACCTATAAACCTTTGAGAGTGGTAGATCTCTCTTAGTTTGGAAGAGGTCAGTGGGAGATTTGGTGCAACAACCAGAAGTGTTGTTGAGCACAAATTAGGAAATGTCACAATAGTACATTAATTTTCATTATATTTAAACAAGAAAAACAACGATATTTTTGGCAATGACATTTGGCATAGTAGCATAGCCATATTTAAAAATCAGTCCAATTATTGTATGTTAGGCTAAATGTTTCCATGAAATAGAAAGACCTCCTAATGTATTGCTGCAATGGTCTGAAAATAAGTTGTTCGGTAGCATTTTGTTTCCAAGATCTTGAATAAATACAGACAATTTCATCATTAATTACGATTAATTTTGTTTTCGCTGCATTCCCCATTCTTAGTGAGAGAACAAAATATACTGGTACAAATGTACATGTATTACAGGGTTTTTAAAATTTACTAGCATTTTACCTGAATGCAATTAATATTAAGGTAAAAATCAAAGAACTCTGAAAGCAAGGAAGAAGTGATAGAAATATCTGTATTTCAGTTTTTGGTTTGGGATATATAGGAAGTTTGAAATTTGTCTGGATGTTTTTTAAATATCAGGAGGCAGGGGGGGGGGGGGGGGGGGGGGGGGTGATATTATGCTTCTACAAGTTATGCACTAATAGTTGAGAGAACCTAGAGAGTTGATTATTCTACTTCATATTCAAAACACTAAAAGGGAGGCTATCCAGGCTTTCAATATTTTTCAAGTCTACCAGTACTTCACTATGTTAACAATTTTCAAGAATATCTTATACAATACTATTTAAAATCAAGAGGTACCAAAGACCATTTTAGGCAGGTAAAAGTACCTCATACCTCCCCTTATTGAAAGGCCTGGCTTATGCTACTTCATGATCAGTTATAACCAGTATGTATTTTTATTCAAATAGGTGTTACCTGTAATTATGCAATGCATACCATTAAAAGAAGATTTTGAAGAAAATGAGAATGTATACAACTGCTTGTTACACCTCTACAGCACAGATATACAGACAGTAAGTGTAATTGTTAGCATGCTTGCCTCGAGTGTGGTAGATCGTGGGTACGAACCCTGATCAGGTCAAACCAAAGACTATAAAATAGGTATTTGGTGCTTCACTAACTTTTAAAGAGAAAGAGCAAAGACTGGTTTGCTTGGAATCGGGATAATGTGTCCGAGTAGGGCGACATGTCTATCAGCGGACTGTTGTTATCAGTGAGCTAGCGCTATAAAAATCCAACTAAGCGTGTTGATCTGGTACAAATCGGCCTCGATTGTCATCTCATTGAAGCGTAGCTTGTTCTCGCCATGATATAGCCGAGTTGGCGTTAAACAGCAATCACTCACTCTCTCTACCACCTTTCATAGTTAATAACTTTGCATTAATATATACGTCCTTAAATGGAATAAATACCTATTGTTTTTAACTCCACCTAAGTCTAAGCTTCCCTTACCCATGAAATCTGGTAGTCACTAAAAATTGCTGAGAGTGACAACAAATACAAAGAAACGTAATGAATAAGTGTGGAAATTCTTACATACTTCAATGAAAACATAGATATCGAATTTAATTTTGATATCCAACAACACTACAAATTAATTTGTGCATCATTTCACTAAAAGGAGAGGTTTGGACACATATTGCCTTTTATTGAAGTGCAAGGCAGAAAAGTGAGCTGTCATGTTATGTGAAGGAATTTTGCCTCATTCATTCTACAATTTTTTCGAGTGCATTTTAGAACTATTCCTACAGTGTGGTATTTTAGAACTGTTCTGACAGTGTGGTATTTTAGAACTGTTCCAACAGTGTGGTATTTTAGAACTGTTCTGACAGTGTGGTATTTTAGAACTGTTCTGACAGTGTGGTATTTTAGAACTGTTCTGACAATGTTGTATTTTAGAACTATTCTGACAGTGTGGTAATTTAGAACTATTCTGACAGTGTGGTATTTTAGAACTATTCTGACAGTGTGGTATTTTAGAACTATTCAGACAGTGTGGTATTTTAGAACTATTCTGACAGTGTGGTATTTTAGAACTGTTCTGACAGTGGTATTTCAGAACTGTTCCGACAGTGTGGTATTTTAGAACTGTTCTGACAGTGTGGTATTTTAGAACTATTCTGACAGTGTGGTATTTTAGAACTGTTCTGACAGTGTGGTATTTTAGAACTGTTCTGACAGTGTGGTATTTTAGAACTATTCTGACTGGTATTTTAGAACTATTCTGACAGTGGTATTTTAGAACTATTCTGACTGTGTGGTATTTTAGAGCTATTCTGACAGTATGGTATTTTAGAACTGTTCTGACAGTGTGGTATTTTAGAACTGTTCTGACAGTGTGGTATTTTAGAACTATTCTGACAGTGTAGTATTTTAGAACTATTCTGAGTGTGGTATTTTAGAACTGTTCTGACAGTGTGGTATTTTAGAACTGTTCTGACAGTGTGGTATTTTAGAACTGTTCTGACAGTGTGGTATTTTAGAACTATTCTGACTGGTATTTTATAACTATTCTGACAGTGTGGTATTTTATAACTATTCTGACAGTGGTATTTTAGAACTATTCTGACAATATGGTATTTTAGAACTGTTCCGACAGTGTGTGGTATTTTAGAACTGTTCTGACAGTGTGGTATTTTAGAATTATTCCGACAGTGTGGTATTTTAGAAATGCTCTGACAGTGTGGTATCTTAGAACTGTTCTGACAGTGTGGTATTTTTTAACTGTTCTGACAGTATGGTATTTTAGAACTGTTCCGACAGTGTGGTATTTTAGAACTATTCTGACAGTGTAGTATTTTAGAACTATTCTGACAGTGTGGTATTTTAGAACTATTCTGACAGTGTGGTATTTTAGAACTGTTCTGACAGTGTGGTATTTTAGAACTATTCTGACAGTGTGGTATTTTAGAACTATTCTGACAGTGTAGTATTTTAGAACTATTCTGACAGTGTGGTATTTTAGAACTATTCTGACAGTGTGGTATTTTAGAACTATTCTGACAGTGTGGTATTTTAGAACTATTCTGACAGTGTGGTATTTTAGAACTATTCTGACAGTGTGGTATTTTAGAACTGTTCTGACAGTGTGGTATTTTAGAACTATTCTGACAGTGTGGTATTTTAGAACTATTCTGACAGTGTAGTATTTTAGAACTATTCTGACAGTGTGGTATTTTAGAACTATTCTGACAGTGTGGTATTTTAGAACTATTCTGACAGTGTGGTATTTTAGAACTATTCTGACAGTGTGGTATTTTAGAACTATTCTGACAGTGTGGTATTTTAGAACTATTCTGACAGTGTGATATTTTAGAACGATTCTGACAGTGTGGTATTTTAGAACTGTTCCGACAGTGTGGTATTTTAGAACTGTTCTGACAGTGTTGTATTTTAGAACTGTTCCGATAGTGTGGTATTTTAGAACTGTTCTGACAAGTGTGGTATTTTAGAACTGTTCCGACAGTGTGGTATTTTAGAAATGCTCTGACAGTGTGGTATCTTAGAACTGTTCCGACAGTGTGGTATTTTTGAACTGTTCTGACAGTGTGGTATTTTAGAACTGTTCCGACAGTGTGGTATTTTAGAACTATTCTGACAGTGTAGTATTTTAGAACTATTCTGACAGTGTGGTATTTTAGAACTATTCTGACAGTGTGGTATTTTAGAACTATTCTGACAGTGTGGTATTTTAGAACTATTCTGACAGTGTGGTATTTTAGAACTATTCTGATAGTGTGGTATTTTAGAACTATTCTGACAGTGTGGTATTTTAGAACTATTCTGACAGTGTGGTATTTTAGAACTGTTCTGACAGTGTGGTATTTTAGAACTATTCTGACAGTGTGATATTTTAGAATGATTCTGACAGTGTGGTATTTTAGAACTGTTCCGACAGTGTGGTATTTTAGAACTGTTCTGACAGTGTGGTATTTTAGAACTGTTCCAATAGTGTGGTATTTTAGAACTGTTCTGACAGTGGTATTTTAGAACTGTTCCGACAGTGTGGTATTTTAGAAATGCTCTGACAGTGTGGTATCTTAGAACTGTTCCGACAGTGTGGTATTTTTGAACTGTTCTGACAGTGTGGTATTTTAGAACTATTCTGACAGTGTAGTATTTTAGAACTATTCTGACAGTGTGGTATTTTAGAACTATTCTGACAGTGTAGTATTTTAGAACTATTCTGACAGTGTGGTATTTTAGAACTATTCTGACAGTGTGGTATTTTAGAACTGTTCTGACAGTGTGGTATTTTAGAACTATTCTGACAGTGTGGTATTTTAGAACTATTCTGACAGTGTGGTATTTTAGAACTATTCTGACAGTGTGGTATTTTAGAACTATTCTGACAGTGTGGTATTTTAGAACTATTCTGACAGTGTGGTATTTTAGAACTGTTCTGACAGTGTGGTATTTTAGAACTGTTCTGACAGTGTGGTATTTTAGAACTATTCTGACAGTGTGGTATTTTAGAACTATTCTGACAGTGTGATATTTTAGAACGATTCTGACAGTGTGGTATTTTAGAACTGTTCCGACAGTGTGGTATTTTAGAACTGTTCTGACAGTGTTGTATTTTAGAACTGTTCCGATAGTGTGGTATTTTAGAACTGTTCTGACAAGTGTGGTATTTTAGAACTGTTCCGACAGTGTGGTATTTTAGAAATGCTCTGACAGTGTGGTATCTTAGAACTGTTCCGACAGTGTGGTATTTTTGAACTGTTCTGACAGTGTGGTATTTTAGAACTGTTCCGACAGTGTGGTATTTTAGAACTATTCTGACAATGTAGTATTTTAGAACTATTCTGACAGTGTGGTATTTTAGAACTATTCTGACAGTGTGGTATTTTAGAACTATTCTGACAGTGTGGTATTTTAGAACTATTCTGACAGTGTGGTATTTTAGAACTATTCTGATAGTGTGGTATTTTAGAACTATTCTGACAGTGTGGTATTTTAGAACTATTCTGACAGTGTGGTATTTTAGAACTGTTCTGACAGTGTGGTATTTTAGAACTATTCTGACAGTGTGATATTTTAGAATGATTCTGACAGTGTGGTATTTTAGAACTGTTCCGACAGTGTGGTATTTTAGAACTGTTCTGACAGTGTGGTATTTTAGAACTGTTCCAATAGTGTGGTATTTTAGAACTGTTCTGACAGTGGTATTTTAGAACTGTTCCGACAGTGTGGTATTTTAGAAATGCTCTGACAGTGTGGTATCTTAGAACTGTTCCGACAGTGTGGTATTTTAGAACTATTCTGACAGTGTAGTATTTTAGAACTATTCTGACAGTGGTATTTTAGAACTATTCTGACAGTGTAGTATTTTAGAACTATTCTGACAGTGTGGTATTTTAGAACTATTCTGACTGTTCTGACAGTGTGGTATTTTAGAACTATTCTGACAGTGTGGTATTTTAGAACTATTCTGACAGTGTGATATTTTAGAACGATTCTGACAGTGTGGTATTTTAGAACTGTTCCGACAGTGTGGTATTTTAGAACTGTTCTGACAGTGTGGTATTTTAGAACTGTTCCGATAGTGTGGTATTTTAGAACTGTTCTGACAGTGTGGTATTTTAGAAATGCTCTGACAGTGTGGTATTTTAGAACTATTCTGACAGTGTGGTATTTTAGAACTGTTCTGACAGTGTGGTATTTTAGAACTATTCTGACAGTGTGGTATTTTAGAACGATTCTGACAGTGTGATATTTTAGAACGATTCTGACAGTGTGGTATTTTAGAACTGTTTTGACAGTGTGGTATTTTTTGTTTTTCATTTTTACAATGAAACTAATAAGGATTTTATTTTTATTTTACAATGAAACTAATATGGATTTTATTTTTATTTTACAATGAAACTAATACGGATTTTATTTTTTATTTTACAATGAAACTAATAAGGATCTTGTTTTATTTCAGATAAAAACCCATGTACCACACATTGTAGGATCTATATCACAAGTTTTAGGAACAGATCAAGTAAAACCAGGTAAAATGACAATTCAATCAGAAAAAAAATTTGCTATTGGGATTTTTTTTTACCTTCCATACACAAAGGGGCTGTGGTCATGATCGTATGGTAGTCGGATTTATTACTACCTATGCAATCAGTGCCTATCACCTTGAGAGTTCGAATCTCGCTGATGGCAAGGTATATTTGATATAACATTATGTGATTAAGTTTGTCAGTGACTTGCATCAGGTCGGTGGTTTTCTACGGGTACTCCCGGAATCAGGATAATATGGCCGAGTGGAACAACATGTTGTATACCCGCAGAATGTTGTTTCAGTTAGCTAGCACTATAAAAATCCAACTAAGTGTGTTGATCTAGTACAAAGCAGATATCATTTCATCAAAATGCAACTTGTTCTTGCCACGGTATAACTGAAATATTGCTCACTTGGCGTTAAACAACAATCACTCAAAGTCAAAGGGATCAATGATTTTACTCTGAAGTTGCTGAGTGTTTGAGTTATCTGAGATTGACTCGATTGGAAATTTATACAAGTGGATGAATTTCTACTCTGAGTTATCTGAGATTGACTCGACTGGAAATTTCTACTCTTGAGTTATCTGAGATTGACTCGACTGGAAATTTATACAAGTGGATGAATTTCTACTCTGAGATTGACTAGACTGGAAATTTATGCAAGTGGATGAATTTCTACTCTTGAGTTATCTGAGATTGACTCGACAGGAAATTTATACAAGTGGATGAATTTCTACTCTGAGTTATCTGAGATTGACTTGACAGGAAATTTATACAAGTGGATGAATTTCTACTCCGAGTTATCCAAGAAAACATAAAGATATCAACAGAAGTAGAGAGTATTGCTGCAGGCTAAGGGTTGTTTCATACTCATTTTATGGTACGAGTTCTGTTTCTGTGCTTTATTTTATGGTTAAGTGTAAAAAGGATTTTCTCTCATGTTCATTTACATTCATATCCTTTCTTACTAATAACATGGTTCTACTGAACACAAAATATTTACCAAGTTTTTCTTTTTTCATGTCTTTTCAGAATTACAAGCTACTTTGGTCCAGTTTGTTAAAGATGTGTCAGTTAAATATCCAGAAGACTATGCGACAGTTAGAAGTAATTTACCAGCAGAAAGCATGACAAAACTAGACTCTTGTCTTCATATGACGAATGGCACAAACTAAAATATATATGTTTTAATATATAGTTGTTACCAATGTTGCTTAAGTGATTTTAAAATTCAAGCATTTGTATATGTATTAACTTGTGCTTTATTTGTTTCCATGGCACAGTGTCTTTTATTGAGATTATGGTACAAAATAATTGCTTGTCTATTTCAAAGATATATATATCTCTGTTGTATATTTCGCAACTAATATTATAAGAATATGATTTCTGTATATAAAGTCTTTTTAGTTATGACCAATTCAAGCATTTCAATGTGTAAGCAAATATATATATATATATATATTTATTTTGGAATTTCATTAACGACTGAAAATTAGATTTTTGAAAGTGAAATTATTGTCATGGAAATTGGGAATAATCAATTAAAAAAAAAAAAAAAAAAAAAAAATTAATTATATATCGCTATGCGTTCTTCACCCGACCTATTTAAATGTGTTTATGCAATTTATTTTAAAAGAAAAGAAAAACACGGAAAATAATCATCGTCTCCAATGCAACAATTGAAATAATTTAATGGTGACGGGATATTTAAAAAAAGTTGTTTCTCATTAATAAGGTTGTTACTTGCTTAAAAATTAAAAAGGTTGTTGAAATTTTATGTTTGAAATATGTTAAAATCTAGTCATGTGTTAATTATTTTGTTTTGTTCTGTGGCTTGTATTTAATACATCTGAATGCCTGTCTGTATTTTAAAAATTAGTTGTTATAGCTGTCTTCACGCCAACCCATTTGCCCGAAGCCTGGTACAAGTAAAACTGGATTCTGACAAGTGAAAATTATGAAAGAATTTGTTTGAATAAATATTTTTTTTTTTCTAAATTTGGCTTTTAGGCAAATAGGTGAAAAAAATTAAGGCAAAGGCTGTTATAGTGAATATAGATTTCAAACTTTGAGTAATTTTTCGGCAGACAATTATTTATCATTTTTGCAGAACGTTTAAATTACGATTGAATATGAGCATGCTGCCGTGCATCATCGGTAACCCATAGCTAATCACACTCCAATCACTATCCATTCATTACAGGTGGGTCAACTGGCAGAACAAATCCTTGTAGTTATGAGGTTGTTTTAAAACCGATTGATAAGTCACGACAACTGTCTTTATAGCCAATCAAATCACAGCTTTTAAAATATATCTAATTTAAGAAAGGAAGTCACCATTTTTCTGTATGGCTTTTTCATCTCAAAGAAGGAGATTAACAATATCAACAGATGATTTTGATTGATAACTATTTATAGCCTTTTTTTTTTCTAGAAACGGATTTCTCTGCCAGTTAACCCGCGAGTGATGAGTGGAGAGCGTAATCAGAGTGATCAGCTGTGGATTACCAACAATGATTGGTGTGGATAAATTCTTTTTATATATTTTCAAAAACCTACGAGTTATTCACATTGATTGTATTATAAGTTTTGCTCGATATTTTTAATACTGTTTATCTAATATCCAACACAATGAGATCATTTATATTAATGCCACATGTTCACGAAATTCCTTTTTGCAAATCTTTGTGTAGGGGCTAGCTTCGACCATTTTTTTCTATGAAGAAAATATTGATTAAGAATGATATGAGTGACTACTTTGGATATGTTGTTTTGTTTGTTTTTATTTTTGTTTCTATCGGTTTAGATTCTCATAGTTGTTTGTCCATTTCAGATTATGAGTTTTTCGTAGGTTTTTAACAATACCTTATACTTGACCCGGAATTTGCTAAAACAATCTGTAACATCCTGTTTAAAATTAACAATAGCAATGTTTCGTCCAATGTCTGCTTCAGATTACAATAAAATACTTTATTTTTTCTTCAGTTTCATATTTGAAGATGCAACTCATTATTTGAAAGTGAAGGGAAAATTCATGTTATCAATGGTCGATTGTAGTATAAAGAAATTTTGGACAGAAACGTCGTTGAATGTATGTTTTAACAACATTTAAATAAATATGTATCACAGACTTTGTTTATAGAGAAATTTTATCAAAAAATCTTAAACAACTTTATAAAATTTAAATAACAAGAATTCCATTCGTCATCAATTTGGTTGTCATGGCGATATATTAATTATATCATGTAGATGAGAATAAGAAATTCCTTAGTTATTATAGAAATAAATAATAAACAAATCAAACCCATGACTACTTTCATCTTCAAGAAATAGCTGCATCTTAATGGAAAAGTCATAAATCTAAGCAAAAAGTATTTCCTGCATAATAATGGGTCATATAATTATAGCCTGTCTATTCTTGTGTGGTTATGAAAGAATATTTTGAAAACAATATTGCTATACTTGCCATATATATCTATGCATTCCTTGTTTAGTTACTGTCTTTGTTATATTTGTAAATAATTATTTATTCTCTGTTACTATCATTACCTTGTAGCTATTATTCCTTTTGATCAGAAAGCTAAGTCTTAAGGTCAACCTAAAATGATTCTTTTTTTTCTGATTCATGCCTCTAATTCATCTGTTCGTGGAGCATTAATGTATTATCTGTCGTGATACAAAATAACAGACTGTTTCAATATATCAACCAGACGATGATAGGTAGCACATACATTAATTTATTTGGCTCTCCAATGTTTTGACAAGAGCATATCTGATAAATGTTATTACAGAAGTGCGGCATGCTCACTAAGTTAGATATCTATATTTTTATGCACAATGCCTGTATTACAATAGCAGACAAGATGGCATCTGAATAATGTTCTTTTTAATGACTTGCATATGAGGCTGGCCAGCTCTAAATTTGCACCAACCAAAAGAGTAAAAATTCTTTCAAATCCAACTTAAAAGAAGAGTCATTGAAATAGTAACAATAATTGACTACCCCAAAATGGTGGCCTTTAATGAACTCCTAGTGCACTCTACTTATGAGCATACACCACTATATCAAGCTTGGCCACTATAATTATATATTTGTGTTTCTGTAATACAAATTTATAACCTCTTTTTGCCGGTCTACCAGCAATCATATAAATATTTTAAAAAACGCTATTAGAAGTAGACGTTAAAATTTAATTGCATTTGAAATACAACTCCAAAATGATTTGAAGATTAAATTTTATATAAATGAATATTTAAGGTTATATGATGTGATGGTGGGGAAAAGAGGGGAGAGGTTAATTCAACAGATAGCATGTTTCTACAATAGGGATATTTTTAAAAATCTTTTGTTCTGTTGTAAAGTCAAACCTGTCGCAAAGGCACCTCTATATAACAAATCAGTCTATAAAGAGCAGTCTTATTTTTCCGATTAGTGAATAGTGCATTTAAATCAACTTGTATATAAAGCCAAAGGGAAATTGCTCATAAAGGGTACACTTTCAGGCAGGGTCGGATTATGACCTTTTTGGGGCCCCTAGGCTAATGAAATTATGCCCCCTCCCTTTAAATAAACTAGAATACATATCTTTTGATTGTCAATGAAAATATTATTGAGGTCCCCCAAGCTTGAGCATCCCTAGGCTGCTGCCTATACCAGCCTATAGGATAATCCGGCCCCTTTTTCAGGTTCCCTTGAGTGACCTTTATAAACAGGTTTGACTGTATATGTATAAAGTTGACAGTAATAATACAATCAATACTTATTTATTCTGTAACCAATATATGTAATCTTTGCAACAGCAATAACTTTGAAGCAAATTTTAAAAGCCTAAAATAAAATATGTAAAAATCCATGTTATTGTTTTACATAGTTACCTTTTAATTAGATGATAAAGAACATGGGTGGTATAATTCTTAGCATGCTCACTGCCGGGTCAAACTAAAGACTAGAAAATTGGTATTTGCTGCTTCTCTGCTAAGCACAGTATTCTCTATCCAGAGTTGTCGTTCCTGCTACGCTACACTCCATCACTGTCAATGCCCATTTTACAAGATTTTTGTAAAATTTAGAAACAGTAAAAAAAAATGTACTTAAATTTTTTTTAATTATTGTAAATATCAATAAAGATGAAAATAAATCACTCATTTCAAATCAATTCTCTCTTAAAAATGATTTGTGATTGTTTTTATCCCCTTGCCAACGAACTTGCGAAGGGATATAGTAACGCTACCATCCGTCCTTCTTTCCGTCCGTCCGTCCGTCACATTCTTGTGAACACTCTAGGATCAACATCCTTCAATGGATTTTGACCAATCTTGGTACATATTTAGTCCTTAAGAGAATCTGGAACCTTATTGATTTTCAAGATCAAAGGTCAAGGTCACCGGGTCAAATTTTTACCGCATAACATCCTTGTGAACACTCTAGAATCAACATTCTTCAATGGATTTTGACTAAACTTGGTACATACTTAGTCCTTAGGAGAGTCTGGAACCCTATTGATTTTCAAGGTCAAAGGTCACGGTCACTGGGTAAATTTGTTATTGTGTATCATCCTTGTGAACACTCTAGAATCAACATCCTTCAATGGATTTTGACCAAACTTGGTACATACTTAGTCCTTAGGAGAGTCTGAAACCCTACTGATTTTCAAGGTCAAAGGTCAATGTCACTGGGTCAAATTTTTACCGCATAACATCCTTGTGAACACTCTAGAATCAACATCCTTCAATGGATTTTGAACAAACTTGGTACATACTTAGTCCTTAGGAGAGTCTGGAACCCTATTGATTTTCAAGGTCAAGGGGTCCAATTTTTACTGTGTAGCATCCTTGTGAACACTCTAGAATCAACATCTTTCAAGGGATTTTGACCAAACTTGGTACATACTTAGACCTTAAGAGAATCTGGAACCCTATTGATTTTCAAGGTCACAGGGTCTAATTTTTAGGCGAGGGGATATGTCATGCTTAGCGTTGCCCTTGTTAACTTTTTTATTTTTACCTCCGCAAAATAGTTCTCCAAGAAATGGGGGGGAAATCATTTTTAAGAGAGAGAATTGATTTGAAATGCGTGATTTATTTTCATCTTTATTGATATTTACAATAATTAAAACAATTTTAAATACATTTTTTTTACTGTTTCTAAATTTTACAAAAATCTTATAAAATGAGTGTTGACAGAGATGTTGTGTAGCGTAGCAGGAACGACAACTCTGGATAGAGAATGAGCACACGGTAGTAAAGAGCAAGAACAAAAGACTGTTTGACTCAGAATAAGATGTTGTGTCCAGTGGAACTACATGTATATTTGCAGACTTATTTCAATGAGCTAGCAAAATAAAAATGATTACTAAACTGTTGGTCTAGTACAAAGCTGACACCTGGTAGAAATATAACTTGTTCTTGCCATGATATAGTTGAGAAATTTCTCTTGTGGTTTTAAACAACAATCGCTCAATCAATTGATATGATAAATTTTATATTGAAGTCGACTTTATTAGATGAAAAAAGTACATGTACCTTATTACTATGAAAGGATATGGATGTAAACGTATGGAGAGATTTTTGAAGAAAGAGACCATCTGGATACAGAAAACGACAACAGTAGGTTGGTTAGTTGGTTTATTGTGTTTTACCCAACTTTCAACAATATTTCAGTTTTATTGCTGGAGAAAACCACAAACCTGTCGCAAGTCACTGACAACCTTTATCACATAATGTTTTATCGAGTACACCTCGCCATGAATGGGATTCGAACTCGCAACGTTATCGGTGATGGGCACTGATTGCATAAGTACATTTTTTTTTGTAGTTGTAAATCCAACTACCATACATGACAACAGTACAAACAAAGACAGAGGTAAAATAAAACAAAAAAACAACAGCTGAGACTTAGGTTCTATGGAAGGATCATCATCTTCTGTACCATTAATGGCACCCATCCTGAAGTCTTAATTCCCAATGCCAGAATCTCAAGTTATTATCAGAAACATGAGACTTAATCCCTTGTATGAATCAATCATTTCACGACAATGACCATATCAATTGTTATGTGATTACTTGAGTTTGGCTTTCTGATGGTTGGTTGGTTTATGGTATTTAACGCCACTTTCAACAATGTTTCATTTATATCATGGTGGTCAGTTTTATTGTTGGAGGAAACCGGAGAAATTCTCCGATCTGTCGCAAGTCACTGACAAACTTTATCATATAATGTTGTATCGAGTACACCTCGCCATGAACGGGGTTTGAACTGGGTTTCTGATGAGTTTGATTATCCATCAAGAGTATCCTCATGATCAAGAATTCTTGGTAAGAAAAACAGGCTCTAGAATAGCATAACATAATAATGGGATATAAATGTCCCATGATGTGGGGAAGCAAGACGTTGCTTCTCAAGAATGAAAATGTTATCCAAATAAAGTCCACACATTTACCATAAAACTTGAAACACAAATGTCCGTCCTCAACAAAACAGGTTCTAAAATAGCGTATCGTTGGAGATATTGATTAACGTCCTGTAATGCAATGGAGGCAATATGCCTCTCAAGAATGAAAACTTTTCTCTTGAAAAAAGCAAGGTCCTCATATTTACCATAAAGATTGAAACGCAAATGTCTGTTGTCAATATCAGATACATATAAAACTTGTGTTGTATATTTCTCTGTCGATATCTAGCTAGTTATAGCTACGAAACCAAATTCCTATTATATATAATGAGAGTATAATAAGAAGTCATCAAGCAATTACACAGTTTAATTAATAATTGTTCTCTTCGGAATTCTAGAAGTCTTCTTTCAGAAACGGCAACCTAATATTGCACAAATCAGCCAAACATTGTTACAACCTGACTTTCAATTCATTTTGATATGATTTTAAATGCAAAAAGTGCTGGGTAAAAGTTCTTTCTACTTTCTGCTGAAGACTTACTCCAGTATTAAAATCTGGTCCTTTCCTCATTCTTGACTTATCACCGGGTTTGTAACAATAGTAACGCGACAGGTGCCACGAAATGTTGAGCAGGAACTGTTGTACACTTCTAGAGCATCTGAGTCCACTCGCTACTAGGAGGGTGTTTGCCTCTTACCGGGCCAATTTTTTGGCATATTTGGGTTAACTGTAGGAAAGGTGGGCTTCTCTCGGAAGGTCTTGAGGCGCCGATGAGCCGAGAAAGACCGATCACATGTCACATGAACCGACTGGTAATGTTAGGAATGCGAGTCAAGTCGCCCACTATGATTTAAGACAATGCAAGTCGCCCTCACTCCAAGACAAGTCGCCCCCTTCTTCCAAGACAAGTCGCCCACTAATTTAAAAAGATCACGTTCACATAAAATTTCTTCATCATCAACAGCTTACTTGAACACCAAGATAAATTTTTGAAAAAAATATACGAAAATAAATATTTTTAATAGTTATTTGATACCTTTTACACACAGAAAATAGACTATCATTCACGAATGCGTTTTTCTTAAATCAACATTACCACCGACCACTGTCGGTTAATTGAACAAATGTTTAAAATGCATTATTTCATGTCTTTGATACCTTTTACATAGCAAAAACTGACTTGTTCATTCACGAATGCGCTTTTCTTATAAAAGGTTGATATGCACATCTCCTTATTTTACGGTTGGTCTTTTTACCACCGACCTCCGCCGACCATTGGAAAAATTTATCAAAAATGCATTTTTGTTTAAAATTTGTTTAAATTAAATTAAATTTAATGTTTTTAATATTATTTGATACCTTTTACATACTGAAAACTGACGTGTTCATTCACGAATGCGCCTTACTTAATTCAACAATTTACCGCCGACCACTGCCGGTCGCTTGAATAAAGGATGAAATGCATATCTCCTTATTTTAATATAGTTGAAACGATATTTGAAATTAATCGTTTTAAGAAATAGCATCTTCGCTAGCCAAGGGTTACGATCGTAGTTCTTGTTTCCTTGGTTAGCGAAGATGAAAAAATAGTTGATGCCCTTGACATGAAAAACAAACTTATGGATTCACGAAAGTACCGTACATATCAACAAATACCCCATGAAGAACCAATGGTAGTACAAGAAAATTCAATTCAAGATGACACCAGACCAGAGGAAATGTCTACCATTACCTACACTGTTACGGAAGGTACAACACAGAGGGGTCAACGCAAACTCGTCAGCAGTGATGGTTTCACCTATGTGTTTAAAATATACTTTGAATTGAAAAAATACTCTGATGATATACATAAATGAAATATTGATGTTTTGTCTTTTTATGTTGTTCACAGTCTTTTATTTTACTCGTCAGCAGTGGTTTCATCTATGTGTTTAAGGTATACTTTAAATTGGAAAGGAACGTACTGGCACTACCCTCCCTTCCAGCGGAGCAGATAACAGAGACATTCAACACGCTTAAGAATACAGTCGACACAGAAAAGATAACTAAATTAATGGATTATATCAACAACACATGGATCAACGGCAGCACATGAAAACCAGGATCATGGACGGTTTACCGCCAGTCAGTGAGGACAAACAATGACGTTGAAGGCTGGCTCCACCGGATCAACAGGAAAGCACAGAAACCAAACGTGCAGATGTACATTATCATCGTACTACTGCACAAGAAAGCCAGATTACTACCGATTCAACTCAAGATGGTCACAGAGGGAAAACTTCGACGTTACCAAAGAAAGAAAACCAAGGAGCTGCAGCACATGATTTTCGCCTTGTGGGACAAGTACAGTGAAGAAGCGGAACCGTAGCCCTTATGGTCCTTAGCCAGTTTTCTGATATTTGCGGACAACAATAGGTCCGCAAATATCAGAAAACTGGCCAAGGACCATAAGGGCTACGGTTCCGCAGCAAAGTGAAGAAGTCAATCAATTACTGAAGAAGTGAGGCAAGATTTATGGCGGCCAGTAATGATTTGACAATTCATTGACTTTGTATTTGTTGTGTTATTTTGTCTACTTATAATACTACTGAGAAAATATTATTCAAACAAATGATATCTGAACCATGACTTTGTCTTTATTTAAATATCGGCAACAGACTACCGAATGAACAGTTAGAGTAACAAAGTATCGAAATGGTCTAAAAAGTAACGCCAAAATCGAGTACACAAAAAAAAAACAACAGAGCACAGAGAGTAGAAATGCACATGAATAAGACAACACAAAAACTAAATTACATAAGATAAATAACAACTGGTGAGTGGGCGAGTTGTCCTGAACAGTGGGCGAGTTGTCCCGAACAGTGGGCGAGTGACCTGAAAAGTGGGCGACTTGACCTGATACCAATGTTAGATCCCTCCTCTCGGTTTTTCCACAGAAAATCAGACGAGGCAACTCGTTTGCCGTAATGGTAGTTACGGCCCTGTCCCAAAAATATTGTGTTGTGTTTTTGTTTTGTTTTTTCCTCGTCTTTTGTACCTTACATGTATGTTTTGAGTTTCTCTGGATTATTATTTTTTGATTGCCTCTTCGGTATTCGAATTCTCTAACGTTTATTTAGCCTATATGGATGAGAAGAATTCGATCGGACAGTGACTTCTTAGATTAGAATATTTGTTTTGGTCACACGATTATTTTATTGAATGTTATCAATGTGTACATGTTGTTATCACGAGTGGTCATTTAAAGATAATGTATTAAAACTTCCAAGTTAGCAAGCTCAGATTCTCTCAGCTGGGTACCAATACCAATACCAATATTTTTATTCCAAATAAGGTCCCTCAAGGGGCAATAACAAATATACATTCATAATGATATTTATATAACTGGGTATTTACTTAAACTGGTTCAATGTAAAATTATCTATTTTCTGTGGCCTCATTGTACACTAGCTAGGACCAGTAGACGTTGACGGAAGTTACAACTTTGTAAACATTGTCATGCTTTTCGTCACGTGTAGTATGTTATATAACCTCAAGAAAATGTTGACACCCAACTAAAGGAGGCAACTAACAATTTGATCACTTGAAAAACACAGAAAAGAGATGGATGTGGATTGTTGAAAGTTGATATTGAATTCTGAAGCCGTGGTAAATATATTATAAAGTAGACTAGATATGTATTAATATGTAGCTTTTGTCGGCTTTGGGCCTGGCTTTACCCACAGGAGTCGGAAATCAAGAACTTCCGACTCCTGTGCTTTACCGCTATATACATGTGGCTTATAGTATATAGGGTTTAAATTATTTGTCCACAATTTGGCACAACATTTTTACATGTACAGTGTCATATAGATTACATTAAACACACGGGGACACTGTACTTTTATCTCGAGAATTTAGATATGAAAATCGGTAAACTTGCCCTCTTAATCATGAAAAATAATATTTAAAAATGAGGGGGAAAATCATAAATTAAAAAAAAAATCACTTCTATCGTATTTTTTTTTAATGAAAAGTATCTGTGGGAGCTCTCCAACATGAATAATAAAAAGTGTGACTCAATATGGTTTTTTTTTATTAAATTAATCAGGAAAATGTGCAAATATTTGTGGTTTTCAGGATGGGAGGTAACTGTTTTTAAAGGTTTTTAAAACACTTCAGACAATTAATTGTACCACTGATGTTGTGAGTTGGAATCTCGATCAGGGCAAGGTGGAAAACGTTATGTGATAAAGTTTGTCAGTGACTTGTGACAGGTCAGTGGTTTTCTCCGGGTCCTCTGGTTTCCTCCACCAATAAAACTGACCACCACGATATAACTGAAATATTGTTGAAAGTGGCGCTAAGCACCATCAAACAAACAAACAGACAATTAATTGATGATTATTTTTTGTAATGCTGATATATTGTATTTTGTAAAGTCATTACATGCTCCAATAGTGGGGTCTTTTATGTATAAACTTTTAATGTCAAAAACATAATTGTGTTTTTAAATATTTTAAATGAAAATTATCTACAACATGCTTACATAAAGTCTTGTGACTTCTTGATGAATCACAAGTAGAGATGGATTAAATGCTTCAAATCTCATTACTGGTGTATAAGTGATCATATTATTATATGGTGATAAACAAAAGGGATCTTATTAATCATTGATTGAGTATTTCAAATTATTAAGTATTAAGTGGTTTTCTCCGGGTACTCTGGTTTCCTCCACCAATAAAACTGACCTCCACGATAGAGCTGAAATATTGTTGAAAGTGGCGTTAAACACCATAGTCCCTAATCCCTAAAAGATAGATACACTAATTCACCTTCCATTAAAATTCTTCTCTTTTTACAGATTTGATTATGATTATTTTTGACGTTGATGAGAATAACCTGGCAATATGTGCCATTGTTACCGTTGCTATGCAGTTTAGTTTTTTCCTGGTTGCCTGTTCATGTAAATTTGATAAGGTAACAGATTTTGCCGGAGGAACCAATTTTGTTGTGCTAGCAGTTCTGACATTTTGCTTAGCAACAGTGAGTATGGATCGATACTTGTATATATGTTATCAGTGAATAAAATTCACTTTATCAACCAATAGATATGATTTTAAATTTAATAAAAATATTTTTCTTAAAAAATTTCTGTTTGCTCATTTGCATGGTGTTGATTTTTATACAAGCAAAAGTATACATTTGAATCTAATTGATGGATTTTTTTTGCCTTTGAAATTTTGACCCTAGGAATCTTAATGTATACACTAAAATTAATATTTTTGCTGTGATAAAATCTCTTAGGTAATACATGTACATGTACATATAAATCTTCTAATAGTTCTAATCTTTGACAATATGCTACAATGTATTCTGTTGTCCTCATTTTGTTGACAACATATTTCTGACAGGGTCAATAAGCCATTTGTCAATCAAATATAAATAATTCATATTTTCTTATCATGATTATATAATCTTTTGAATTTTGACTGATATTATATATTGATAGTATTAATGTTATCACACAGTAATAAATAGACATACATGTACATGTATAACCCTTTAAAGTGTTGATTTACAAATCACAATGTAGGTCATTTAAAAACTTTTTATTTTATGCAAATTTTAAATTTGATTGATTTGATTTAAATAAAAATAGCTTAAACAATTTGCAGTAATATTTTACAATTTCACTGATTACAACAACAAACGAACCACTTCAATTCCCCTTCAGTGAGTGAGTGAGTGATTGGTGTTTAAACGCCAATTCACCAATCTTTCAGCTATATTATGGTGAGAACAGGTTGATGTTCAATGAGATGATGATGAGGTCCGCTTTGTACTAGACCTAATAAACATGCTGAGTTGGATTTTTATAGTGCTAGCTCACTGAAACAACAGTCCATGGGTAGACACGTCGCTCTACTCGGACACATTATTCTGATTCCAAGCCAATTCGTCTTTGCTCTTTCTCCTTAATGCTGCGTGCTTAGCGGAGAAGCAACAAATACCAATTTTAAAGTCTTTGGTTTGACCCGACCAGGGCTCGAACCTATGATCTACTGCACTCGAGGCGAGCACGCTAAGCATTACGCCACCGATGTGGTCACCAACTCCCCTTTAATTCCAAAACATAAAGCGGCTGAACTTTTTATTTGTAGACTTGGAACTGGCGACAGATTACAGTTACAGCATTTATAGTAATTTGGGGTTTAAGATTGTCAGGATATCTACTGTACAGAATTATAAAGATTGGTGAAGATAAAAGATTTGATGACAAGAGGGAGAACTGTTTGGCATTTGCTGGTTTCTGGACCTTCCAGGTACAGACTATACATTGTTCTACCCAAAGAAACAAACACTTTTAGCTGAGTTGGCAAAAGACAATGTTAGCTTATTTTCTATGTATTGTTAATTTTTGATATTTTAGTTTCTATTCAGAAGCTGATTGGCTATTTAAATACCAATATAAGAATGATATTGTTCCAAAATCGGTACAACATATTGGATTGCACTCGAACTTTGGAGTCAATATCTTCTGAAATATCTGTCCCATCACATCTGACATCTTGGAAAAAAGTTTCTCAGAACATATCATAGATAATCTGCACCCACATACTTGAAAATCCCTTTAATGATAAATTTCTGCATATAATACAAGGCTGTTTACGGTAACCAATAAATGCAGGGAGAATCTTGATGATCCTACACAATTTAATTTTTCATCTAATTTTGATATTTATGTTATCAGATTAGCTTAAAATATGGTTGCGTGTCTTCTTTAATATTCAGTAACAACCATTTGTTTTCAAACACTTGATTAAACCGAAATACATAATATACTAATGTTGAGTTACTGGGGTCATACATGTGTATCATTTAGAAGAAAATAATGATACACAAGACCTGTGTTTTTACTATTTAACAATATTTTTTTACAGGCAGTTTGGGTGTTTACAGTAAGTCTACCAGTGATCTTTGTTAATGCTCCCAGTAGTGCAACAAAGTTAAATCCAGATAATGATTGGACGCCACAAGATATAGTGGGAGCTATCTTCTTTGTTGTTGGACTTCTTTGTGAAGCATTTGCAGATATCCAGAAATTTAACTTTAGGAACGATCCTAACAATAAAGGGAAATGGTGTGATATAGGTAGATTATTTTAATAGAACAGTTGCAAAAACATCAGGAATGTTACCCACAGCTTAAAAAAATCAGATAAGGTTAAATGTATGAAAATAAACTTCTTTTTAAATTTTAAAGAAAGGTTTAACTAGATATAGCTTTTACTGGTATGTGATAATATAAGGTTATTTGATCTTAAATTTTTTTTTGCAAAAATACAAATTAGGCACAATTTTATATTTAAACAAACCTGGTGTATGTTTTTTAAAGATAACAAAATAGTTTTTTTAGCATCACAAATTATAACCTTAATTTTGACTGTGGTGTTAAACATTTGTTGTACAACAATGGAAAATATATACCAGTATTTTAAAATGAGTTTGACAAGAAATAATGAGACTTTTATTCCAGTTTATCATGTTAATTGTAGCAAGTAGTTGGTTGAAATTACATTAGTTTATTGAGATTTGTATGTTAAAGAGTAGAAAATGATTATAAAATACAATTTGAAGTAAACAGGATTTCGGTTTCCATCAAGGTTTGGTTTTGACTTGTTTCATTGAATAACATCATTCATTATTTCCCACTTACAGTAGCAATAATGGTAAATATAATCAATCTTACTCAGGGGCCGCTGTGTTTGTGATCGTATGGCAGTTGGATTTATAACTACCTATGCAATCAGTGCCTATCACCACTAACATTGTGAGTTTGAATCCCGCTCATGCGAGGTGTACTCGATGCAACATTATGTGATAAAGTTTGTCAGTGACTTGCGGTAGGTTGGTGGTTTCCCCCCCGAGTACTCTGGTTTCCTCCACCAATAAAACTGACTGCCACATTATAACTGAAATATTGTTGAAAGTGGCGTTTAACACCATAAACCTAACCCAATCATACTCTGAAAATCATCATGATGTCATACTACATTGTATCATTGCTTTCTTTTGTAGGATTATGGACGTATACAAGACATCCTAATTATTTTGGAGAAATTACCTTATGGTGGGGTATATTTATTATGAGTACCAGTATATTAACTTATGGTCAATGGGCAGCAGTTCTCGGTCCATTGTTTACTATGGCAATTCTTTTGTTCCTTAGTGGTATTCCGCTACTGGAGAAAAAATCGGACGAAAGATATAGAAAGTAAGTAAAAAACATTTCTGCTTCCGTCTCATTACAGAAATATACTTACACTGGTCATTAGTTATATGTACAGGAAAAGACTTGTCAAAATTTATGAAAAGAAAGTTTAAACAACGATGTTCAATAATACCACTAACATCATTAAAATGAACAATCGTCTCTCACCTCAAACTGTTGAACACAAAATGTCCACAAATATTCATTGGAAATCATTCCCCCAATCCTGAAAATTGTTTGTTTTAAATATTTAGTAGTTAGGGTTATAGTTATAGTTAACGCCACTTTCAACAATATTTCAGTTATATCGTGGCTGTCAGTTTTATTGCTGGAGGAAATTGGAGAAAACTACAGACCTGTCGCAAGTCAGTGACAAAATTTACACAGGTAGTTGTAAAACCAACTACCATACGATCATGACCACGACGGCCCCTCCTGATTATGAGTTATATATAATTATTCCTTTTTGTTTTCTCAAACACATGCTGTATATAATTGATTTATGTATTATATATATTTTCTCTAACTTCTCTGTAATTAATATTTGTATTAGTGTATGACAATAAAGATCACCATCATAACATTCATTTACACCCCTACTTTTAATGCAAAAAGTAAGGAAGGCAAATAATCCTGTCTACTATTGATTCATAAGTTAGGCATAACGATGATAATTTTTGTAAGATTTCTTCCCCCTATGATATATTTTGTTTTCTTGTTGGTAAACCCACATCTGGGAAATAAAATTTTATGCATCAAATAACATTAAAACGATAAAAATTAACAGATGTAGTATTAATTAGCAGAAGCAAAGAGTACAGCTCAACTCCAGGCTAGGATCCATTTCACAATCATTTTAGGGTATGAGTTATGATCATTATTGAAAGCCCCACTGTGACCGTGTAATGTAGAACAGCAATAAAAGTCTTGTTCCTTTACTTTAATTTGTGTCCAAGTGTAAAGTTGAATAGTGTCTCGTGCTCATTTATATCCATATCCTTTCTTTCTAATTGTATAAATTGTTGATTCATTTCAGGAATGAGCTGTATATAGAGTACAAAACAAAGACCAGTCCATTGGTGCCCTCACCACCGCCATGTTATAGAGCCTGTCCAAGCTTCCTCAAATGTCTCTGTTGTTGTGAGTTTCCTCTATACAACCATCTAGATGAGGAAAATGAAAAAATAGAAATCAGAACTGATAAACATGGGCTAGATCATATTGAAGTGAAGACATAAACATTTCAAAATACCGTAAAATTGAAACTTTTAGTGTTGATATTGTTTGGTTGTCTTGTGCTGTGCTTGTCACGTTTAATAGACCTTTTACAGATTCCTGATTTGATTCTAATATTTTTATACATTTTTGTTCTTTTACCACAGGCAAAATTGTACCTGGTCTAGGAAGAGCAATATAAAGGACAATAAATTTGAGTATGATTTTCTCATAATTTATAGATATTTGAACCTTGTAATAATTCAGAGTATAAATTTATAGCAAATTAAAAATTAACAAGTAATTGCAATATTAAAATTTTAAACAGATTTTGGGAAAAAATTATGTTATTTCCATTGAACTTTGCATGGAAGGAGTCCCTTTGGCTGCCTTAAATAGAAATAACTCCTGTCAAGCGTATAATTTTAGAATCAAAGTTGGAAATGTGTAAATGGTGTATTATGGTGTGTTGTAGTAAAATATGTCTAAACTGAACATTGGTTTGACCAGTTGGTCGGCGCGGACTCTTGAGGCGTCAGAGTTTGATAATTTGGTTGGAGTTTGGGGGTCAGAATAGATGGGATGGGAGTTTGTTTATATAGGATAACAAAATTAGAATAAAACTAATGAAGATATGCTTTAAGACTGATTTGCTTAATAGTGTCGATAGGTAATTTGGACATTTTTATCTTTGATCTCAATGAGTGATATTGTCAGTTTAAGTGAAATGACTCTGATATTGAAATTTATCTGTCAGTGTGATGTCAAATTCATTATGACGTTACTGACAAAAACAATAATGTCAGTTTTGAATGTCATAATATACATAATCATTTGTGTCACCGCTCGTCCTATCAGACTCGCTGTGATACTAGTGATAATGTCTGTCTCGACCTTCAAAACTGACATTATTCAGTAAGGATGGATTTTGTCATACTCACATGAATGAATATTTGATGGTGCTTTAAAGTTTGTTTATGTGTCTTATTCATATTATACTATTTGTGTATTTATATTTAAAGTCTCTATACTGGTCTCATAAGATTGCATTTAAATTCAAACTTTTTTGTTGTTTATTTAAATTCAAACCTTTTTGTTGTTTCCTTAAATGTTATTGTGTAAATATATTCTGCAACATATTAGTGCTATAAACCTCCAATAGTGGACATCAGATTAGTTAGTATTTATATATGTTTAAAAATAGATAAAACAAAATAAAATTAACTTTGTTTTAATTGGTATTTACATTCATCTCAAAATACATGTTTTCTAAAATTACATAATAGATTGATATTTGTTATTATGATTCAGAGCCAAAATGAATAAATTTTGTTTATGATGAGTTAGAGCCAAAATGAATAGATTTTGCTTATGATGAGTCAGAGCTAAAATAAATAAATTTTGTTTATGAATAGTTAGAGCCAAAATGAATAAATTTTGTTTATCATGAGTTGGAGCCAAAATGAATAAATTTTGTTTATCATGAGTTAGAAACAAAATGAATAAGTGATGAGTGAGAACAGTTTGTGGTAATGAGTGACAACATTTTAAACATTGTATTATGTATTATTGCTTTATCTTGTGCCAGGTAAAAATGTTTTTTATAAAAATATTTTTTGCATTGTTTATAAACATATTACTACCTCATATTTTATACCTATTTTCTATTATACTCAAAATAAAAATATTTTATTCATAACATTTTTGTCTTTTGCTCTTCTTAAAGCTGTATCGTTTGAGAAAAATCATTTTATCTGAGATTCAATATAACTTCTGGGTTGTGTCTTTGGGAATTCTCTTACTCTGGGTGACATCACATCTTATAATTGACCAATCGATCATTAGCATTTTATTTTATGTTGAAACCAATCACAGACATGTATCATCAGGATTCTAGTAATAAAATTCATCTCTGGCCCTTGGCCTCAAATCTCTAATTTGATTTTCTTCCTCCTCAAAAGCTACAAGAATGATCCTGCAAAGGATTTTTGCCACCTTATAAGACCATGTGAAGGATAATGCTGTTTGAAATATAATACTTCGACCAAATCGTTGCTGGAATTGGAATCAAGAAAGTATCTTTGTTTTGTTTTGTTTCGATTACTAGATAATTTACTATAGAAACCTAAATATATCCTATTTCATATTGTCCTCGTTAAGGTTTAATTGAATCAAGTGCAGCTGGGTTCCCAGTATAGATTTTCTATGCGTTTTTTTATGACCATTAATAAAACACCGGGTTTGGCAATAAAAAAAAACTGAACTAAACAAAAAAACAACAAAAAAACAAACACAAAAACAAAACGTTGATAATAAACAGGAACAAAAGCTTTTATGGAACTAAATGTAATGAAGATACTGGGTCATGCATGTTTAACACCACTTGCACATGGCAACAATTATATTAGCTATATCACTGTTCAGTTTTACTGGTGGAGAAAATAATGCCTGTCACAAGTTATTGACAAACTTTGTCACATAAAGTGTTATTGGGTAAACAAAACAAAAAACAACAAACAATCAAAACAAACTCAAAAACAAAACGTTGATAGTAAACAGGAACAGCAGCTTTTATATAACTGATAGTAATGAAGATGCTATTAGAAAATAATAATTCTGTACATGTTTTTGTAGAGATAACTTATCCAATAGTTTCCTTTGTGCCATGTGTATTTTACACCACTTGCAACAATTATTTTAGGGACCGACCATTTAACTTGAATTTGGGGGGGGGGTTGTTTTTTTGTTTCATTCAGAATTTTTTTTTCCGACAACACGAGAGATAGAATATTTATTTTATTTATCGTGCAAAGCACGAATTTTTTTTCCAGAATTTAACATTAGGTTATATGACAAAAACTGAATCAGATGATTTTTTTTTCCTCCACCAAAATCAGAATATTTTTTTAGATAAAAACCATAACCCCCCCCCCCTTCAAGTTAAATGGTCCGTTCCTTAGCAATCTCGTGGCTTAAAACTTACTCGTGGAGGAAACAACGACCTGCGACAAGCTACTAACAAACATTGTCACATAAGTACAGATCGCTATGGGGCAGCAACAACAAGTTATTGACAAACTTTGTCACATAAAGTGTTATTGAGTGCATATCGCTATGAGGCTGTAATCGAGCTGGCAACTTTACCATACGAGCGTGTTCTTGGTCGACTCCTCTACAAATAATGGAAATGTGCATCTGGTTATAAATAATAGAAATTAGATATTTCAAACAACATATAAGTTTACATAACTTCTAAGAAAACTCTGATAGATTCTTCATGACTTAGAAATTCTTCCGTCTTAGGGAAATAATTACAACACGATATAAATTCAGACTTGTATGGTGTTTTCTTAAATGTCACGAAATCGTTGTAATTGACAATGAATGAACTTAACTGAACTCTTTGTAAGCATATTTGATGGTGGTTATTCCAAAATCGAATCATTCCAAAAACGAATCGTGCACAGTGCCGGATTTAGGAGAAATGAGGCCCCTTGCTTGGGCCCTGAAGGAGGTAGACCCGGTAGGCCTACACAGGCAGTCAGGCATACATATATGCATGCTCAGGAAATTTAGGAATAGTGAAATATATTACGTTATATTAGGTCAGACATGTACACTGCGTCTGCAACAAACTCGAAGCTATTGGATATTACCCAAAGTCCCACGAAGCTCTGTGTTTAAGCACACCTAAGCACAATGGTAAATCCGGCACTGACATTCGTGCACACTAGTTTAGATATCTAAGTTTTCATAATTTAATGACTATTAACTTCATATAATGACTGTCAACTCACATCAATGTTATTTTAGTAATAATTAACTATAAGAAATTCCTTATTCAAAAATATGTTTCTTGCTAATAGCAGGTGCTGCAAGCTCGTGGCAACTATGTTCAAACATTAACTAGGAGTTGTTGCAATCTTGGGGGATGTGTGCTGCAAACGATTTAACTTGCAAATTAGGTTCGCTGCAATCAATATTGTTCCCATGTGGATGGTTTCCTTTGAGCTTGTTGCATGCATTGTTGTAAATTTCGAGCAAACATATATAGATACAACAAAGCTGCACACATGCTGCAGGATAACCAGAACTACGCTATATACAAAAAAAAATCTACTTTGCACTCATAATATACATGAATTCTGGTAAGCTTGCAAACTTGTTAATACATTGTGTAAGCAAATAAATTATTTAGCAGAAGGTAAATTAAAATATGTAATTTAATAAATGAAAGGTCCAAATGAAATGTATTGTCTGCCATGCCATGTACGGCTTCTGATTACCCAGTTTGTATCTTCAAACCTTTCTTGTAGACACGACATTATCAATATTCCTAGTGTACCTACCAGGTTTTGTTTTACACGTAGACACGACATTATCAATATTCCTAGTCTACCTACCAGGTTTTGTTTTACACGTAGACACGACATTATCAATATTCCTAGTGTACCTACCAGGTTTTGTTTTACACGTAGACACGACATTATCAATATTCCTAGTGTACCTACCAGGTTTTGTTTTACACGTAGACACGACATTATCAATATTCCTAGTCTACCTACCAGGTTTTGCTTTACACGTAGACACGACATTATCAATATTCCTAGTGTACCTACCAGGTTTTGTTTTACACGTAGACACGACATTATCAATATTCCTAGTGTACCTACCAGGTTTTGTTTTACACGTAGACACGACATTATCAATATTCCTAGTGTACCTACCAGGTTTTGTTTTACACGTATCTTCTTGTACTGTTCATTATGGTGAACACGGTTTTGTATCAATGAAAACAATTACAGAATTTTATAGTTCATGATGAATTTGCAATAAATCATTACTTTTATCAATTCTAGTGATTATATGATTTAACACTCACAGTCGTTGTCTTGTCTAAGTACAAGAAATTGTTGTATACAACCTCCCTCGGTTTGTATTACGACTTCCTGTTGTATATGATGTACTATAACTCCGATGTCATGATTAATTATGGCGCTATGTCTATGTTTTCATGCGAGTAGTGTCTAATCTTGTATAGTTCTTTTTTTCTGGTTCACTTGTTCTCAGTCGGTTGTATTGGGTTTATCATGTCTATATCTGACATTCAGTATTATCAATGAATTGAAAAACAAAACACAAAAAAATACCACACCGTCAGAATACTTCCAAAATTTAATCGAAACATCTGAGAGAGAGACAAAATCGATACCATTGAAACACATACATGACCGCTCACTTTCCTGACTTGGTACAGTCAATTCAATTAAACTAGTTGTATAAGCCCAAACATCCTCTCGTAGTGAAATGATGCTGTCATGCAAGTATTTTACAATTGTTTAATAAATAAGATTCAGTCATTGTTTTGATGCAAGTTTGTTGTAAGTCAATTCAAATTTGAAGTCTTCTGAATCAGTAGACAATAACTATGTATAGAGCATTTCTATTAGTTTCCAAATTGAGAAAAGATTAAGGTCTTTTAGAAACAATTCTTGATACAATTTTTTTTTTAATTACGCATGTACCTACAGCTTGTTAACTCGAATTACAATACAAAACAAGAATATATTTTATGTTTTTTAACAAATTTTCTAATAAAATACCTTTTTTTTTAATTTGCTTCAGTTCATAATCAGTACCCTCTAATTTCAAATGTTGACTGACAGGAAGTCGGAAGTTAAGCATGCCCAGACATGGCTATTCTTTTCTGCAATATTCTGACAATTATAAACATCTACAATTTTCTAGATTTCTTGCAACCTTTCTACAAACAATATACGATTTCCAAAGTATTAGGAAAACTTATGGCAAACAAACACACACATTTAAATACTCCTGCAGTGTTGCTGCAAAATATTGGTGCTTCGCAAAGGAGGATTACGATAACAACTGTCTGTCTGAAATTTCCAAGATACAATTACATTATGATAAGAAAGTTTAAACAGTGATGGTGAACAATTCAACCAACACCAACTGAGCGAACAGTCACCCCTCACTTAACTCATTGAACAGTCACACCTCACTTTAACTCATTGAACAGTCACCCTCCACTTTAACTCATTGAACAGTCACCCCTCACTTTAACTCATTGAACAGTCACACCTCACTTTAACTCATTGAACAGTCACCCCTCACTTTAACTCATTGAACAGTCACCCCTCACTTTAACTCATTGAACAATCACCCCTCACTTTAACTCATTGAACAGTCACATCTCACTTTAACTCATTGAACAGTCACCCCTGACTTTAACTCATTGAACAGTCACCCCTGACTTTAACTCATTGAACAGTCACCCCTGACTTTAACTCATTGAACAGTCACCCCTGACTTTAACTCATTGAACAGTCACCCGTCACTTTAACTCATTGAACAGTCACCCCTCACTTTAACTCATTGAACAGTCACCCCTCACTTTAACTCATTGAACAGTCACCCCTCACTTTAACTTATTGAACAGTCACCTCTCACTTTAAGTCATTGAACAGTCACATCTCACTTTAACTCATTGAACAGTCACCCCTCACTTTAACTCATTGAACAGTCACCCCTCACTTTAACTCATTGAACAGTCACCCTTCACTTTAACTCATTGAACAGTCACCCCTCACTTTAACTCATTGAACAGTCACCCTTCACTTTAACTCATTGAACAGTCACCCCTGACTTTAACTCATTGAACAGTCACCCCTCACTTTAACTCATTGAACAGTCGCCCCTCACTTTAAGTCATTGAATAGTCACATCTCACTTTAACTCATTGAACAGTCACCCCTCACTTTAACTCATTGAACAGTCACCCCTCACTTTAACTTATTGAACAGTCACCTCTCACTTTAAGTCATTGAACAGTCACATCTCACTTTAACTCATTGAACAGTCACCCCTCACTTTAACTCATTGAACAGTCACCCCTCACTTTAACTCATTGAACAGTCACCCTTCACTTTAACTCATTGAACAGTCACCCCTCACTTTAACTCATTGAACAGTCACCCTTCACTTTAACTCATTGAACAGTCACCCCTGACTTTAACTCATTGAACAGTCACCCCTCACTTTAACTCATTGAACAGTCGCCCCTCACTTTAAGTCATTGAATAGTCACATCTCACTTTAACTAATTGAACAGTCACCCCTCACTTTAAGTCATTGAACAGTCACATCTCACTTTAACTAATTGAACAGTCACATCTCACTTTAACTCATTGAACAGTCACCCCTCACTTTAACTCATTGAACAGTCACATCTCACTTTAACTCATTGAACAGTCACCCCTCACTTTAACTCATTGAACAGTCACATCTCACTTTAACTCATTGAACAGTCACCCCTCACTTTACACATACAAGCAAACGATAAAGACATGCTATATTCCGCCTCCACTCAAAAAGATCACATACTGTGAAAATACATTAATGCGTTGTCACCAGTTTCCGTGGTTTCTACAAAATACATTGATCACTATGTTCTTGAATTCGTGGTTTCAAACATTACAGGCAACAATCAACGGTAAAATTGTATTTCGTTGAATTTTTATTTCCATGGTTTAAGTAGACCACCAAATCCACGAAAATTAGAAGACCACGATTAATAATGATTTCACAATACTATCACAAAATGAATGCATACCCATAGTTACTAGTAACTGACCACTAGCTAGGAAGGTAGATATACATGTAATCAGGTAATCCCACCACACAGGCCAGTAATTCAAATCTACTGTCCTTTTTGAGAATGGTCTATATAGCTTGACCTCAAAATGTAGACCATACAATCAGGGATAATTAGAGATCATGTATGTATGGTACTTGGTAAAATTAAATGGCAAAATAGTATTAATCCCAGAAATACCAAATTTGCAATTGTCACAAATAATACCAAATACAGAGGCTTTAGATTCTTTATTTCCCAACACTCCCGTGTACGCAACACATTCGCCATGTAATAACGGCGGAAATAGTTTCTATCATGCATTGGTTAAAATTATAGAGTAATTTAGTTGAAAGGCATATATTGTATAAGTGCTTCTGAAAATCTAATCATATTTTCTGTTACCTTTAATTTTAAAGTTAAAGATAACAGAAAATATATCTATTTTGTATTAGGACATACACACAGTTGAACTTTTGACCTCTTCACTTGCTTTGGTATTGGATTTCTTCTTCTTTGTTATAGCGGCATTAATTGCAATTATGAATATACATTTTTATCTGGAGAGAGAAAGAGAGTTCACAATTTAAAATGTTTTACATTCAAATATATGAGCTCGTTTTAAAGAAAAGATAGCATTATAATTTCTTAAGATCTTATACTCGATATGATGGCACGTTTAATGAGATGGCACTACAAGGATATTATAACACTTCTGTGTTATTCGATATTGCTACGGTTGTTAGTCATCTTTTCCTCGGGTATTCCGGTTTCCTCCACCAATAATACTGACTGCCACGATATAACTGAAATATTGTTGAAAGTTGCTTTAAACTACTAAACCATCTTTTCCGTCAGGATAAACTGATTTTCGGATGTCTAAGTGGCTGTTGTCGGAAAATTATGATGTTATAGTATTTAACTGCTCTGGAATAAGATTTTTAGATAGCACATCTAAATTATTCTTTATTAAACATGCACCAGTTCACAACCCAAAGTTCAAACTCATCTAACTTTTTGTGTTTGGGATGCAGTTGATTTTTTGTGGGTATCTTCGATCTTCTACACAAACAAATGAGCGTCATAATCTGACAAATGAAAAAAAAAAATACAATAGAAACATCGGTACTTGGAACTTAATACTACATGCAAGAAAAGGTTGAAGATACCAAAGAGGTAATCAGAAGCCGTAAATCTAAGATACCAAAGAGGTAATCAGAAGCCGTAAATCTAAGATACCAAAGAGGTAATCAGAAGCCGTAAATCTAAGATACCAAAGAGGTCATCAGAAGCCGTAAATCTAAGATACCAAAGAGGTAATCAGAAGCCGTAAATCTAAGATACCAAAGAGGTAATCAGAAGCCGTAAATCTAAGATACCAAAGAGGTAATCAGAAGCCGTAAATCTAAGATACCAAAGAGGTAATCAGAAGCCGTAAATCTAAGATACCACAGGGGTAATCAGAAGCCGTAAATCTAAAATACCAAAGAGGTAATCAGAAGCCGTAAATCTATGATACCAAAGAAGTAATCAGAAGCCGTAAATCTAAGATACCAAAGAGGTAATCAGAAGCCGTAAATCGAAGAAAGACATTACAATTGCCAAAACAAAAGGACAACAGAACAATGATCGGCGAAACATTACACACAAAACTAAAGGTCCCACTCAAAGCCAGTGGTGAACTATGGTGCTCCGGAAGAGTAAGCAATAATACCATCAGTTATTCAGAATCGCAATTTTTGTTACCAGTCAAGGTATCACCATAGACGTTGTAATTCACACTCATCCGTCATCCGTCATCAGTTTCGGTTTGTCGTTATGTCAAATTTCTGTCATATATTAAGCTTACGAATTCGTTTCTTCTCACGACCTCTGGTGCCAAGTCTTCATCTCTGTAGTACACTGGCTTCTTATTCTTTCCACCTTTTGACTCATAAAACTAGCTTAACTCCGCCACTTTTGCTTCATTGAAGTGCCTGTACCAAGACAGGAAAGTGCGCTCTCATGTATTTGTGTATTAGGATTTATGGATTTTGCTTCTTTTCTACGATTTTGATATTTGTATTTGGAACTATTCCGACAGTGTAGTATTTTAAATTTTATACCACCTTCGTAATTGATGAAGTAGCAAAGTCTTTTTGTTATGTCAACGTAGCATGTTTTGGTGTAGGAAGCTGAAGTATCGTGACTTGCTTGTATCTGATTTCGTGGAAAACATTCGAAGTCGGCATACATCATGTACGCTATCTTATGTATCCTTGATTTGTAAAGTTTAAAGGTTACGAGAGTTTTAGTGTCTAGAATTTAAATATTATCTGTCCTCTTGGTCTGGATGTACTCCAGATGTTGTTGAAAAACTTCTTGAGATTTAAACGAATATAAACATCTGCCATATATTGAATATAACTGAAATACTGCTCACTTGACATTCAAGAACAATAAATCATTCATTGTATTACATCTTGCATTTCAAGGACAACGCGTTGGTGGCTATACTCTTCAAGGACAACGCGTTGGTGGCTATACTCTTCAAGGACAACGCGTTGGTAGCTATACTCGTCAAGGACAACGCATTGGTGGCTATTCTCTTCAAGGACAACGCGTTGGTGGCTATACTCTTCAAGAACAACGCGTTGGTGGCTACTCTTCAAGGACAACGCGTTGGTGGCTATACTCTTCAAGGACAACGCGTTGGTGGCTATACTCTTCAAGGACAACGCATTGGTGGCTGTACTCTTCAAGGACAACGCGTTGGTGGCTATACTCTTCAAGGACAACGCGTTGGTAGCTATACTCGTCAAGAACAACGCATTGGTGGCTATTCTCTTCAAGGACAACGCGTTGGTGGCTATGCTCTTCAAGAACAACGCGTTGGTGGCTACTCTTCAAGGACAACGCGTTGGTGGCTATACTTTTTAAGGACAACGCGTTGGTGGCTATGCTCTTCAAGAACAACGCGTTTGTGGCTATTCTCTTCAAGGACATCGCGTTGGTGGCTATGCTCTTCAAGGACAACGCGTTGGTGGCTATTCTCTTCAAGGACAACGCGTTGGTGGCTATGCTCTTCAAGGACAACGCGTTGGTGGCTATGCTGTTCAAGGACAACGCGTTGGTGGCTATGCTCTTCAAGGACAACGCGTTGGTGGCTATACTCTTCAAGGACAACGCGTTGGTGGCTATACTCCCTGATTTGAGAATGTCAACTAAAATGCAATTCAAGTTTTAGCCGTTATTTTTTGAGATGTAAAACATTAAGATTTCCTTTAAATATTTCTAAAAATCGAATGAAGAATCAGTTTTGTTGTACCATTGAATTGTTGGAACCTCTCAGCATCGATTTTCATCCATTTTGCCAAGAGAATCACCCGAGTCAGTTTTCCCTTTGGGCAGAACCTGTCTGTTTAATATTCAAATATCTATCTAAAATTTAGATGTTTGTTGGATATTTTCTCTTATCAGCTAACATCTAAAAACACCCTGTTTCTAATAATATTAGAGGTTAAATTTCAAACAACCAATCAGCGATGAGCATACGACATGTTTAGGTATTGAGCAAGATAGTGGCGTTATGAAGCAGTCGAAAACTTCCGAATATGAATGACATGTTTCCGAATGTGACCCAGTAATACGGGATGTTATTGGATGTTAGCGGATCGAAGAATGTAAATTAAAAGATGAAACAATTTTTCTTATTTTGATCTACTTTTTAGTATTAAAACGTAGATATTTAATTTAATGCACACGACACGTTTCTGGAATAACCTTCATCATGTACGCTCATTGTTAAATGATTGGAGAGTCAAATAACTGAGAGGTCATTGGGAGCATGTAGAAATATACAGTGTGTTCAAAGGGAATGAAGATTTTCCATTTCCTTTATCTACATGTAAATAGGTTTTTCCAGGGTTTCATTTCATATAATAATAATTGTCTTAAAAGTGCAATAATATTCTTCGTTATTAATGTTTTATGTCCTATTTTGTCATTCCGGTATATTATTGTATATCACTACGCGTGGGAGTAGATATATGGCATAGTAGTTAATAACCGTTGGGAAAGATCATGCATCTTGCTGTCATGAAAAGCCAATTGCACTTCAAATTCTATATATACAATGTCGTATGATGTAATATATTCACCAAATATGAGGATGGAAATGGGGCCCCATTGGGGGTATCTTGTGAAACTATTTATGATAAATGTTTTCACAAAATAACGATAACGATAACATTTTCGCACAATTTGACCTTAATGGAAGCTAAACAAAAACAGGGTTTGACGAATCACGACAAAAATATTAATTCTATTTGACAGTAACAGCAGTACAAAAAAGGGAATTATAGTGTTTAGCGCCACTTTCAACAATATCTCTCTTATATCGTGTCGGTCAGTTTATATTGGTGGAGTACCCGCAGAAAACCACCGACCTGCCGCAAGATCTGGAACACATAATGTTGTATCCAGTATGTCTCCTCCACATGGACCGATTAGTAATCACAACTTAATGTGGCGATTGGAACAGATTGCAAAGGTAGATAATGTTGTATCGAGTACACCTCGCCATGATCGGGATTCGAATTCACAACATTAGTGGTGATAGGCACTGATTGCACAGGTAGTTGTTAATCCAACTACCATGCAATCACGACCATTGTGGCTCCTAGTACAAAAAGGTGACTGTCGTTTGACGGTAGAACGAAGACATATCCCTCCTCTAGTATGTTTTAATAGCATTTATTGCTATTCAAGTTTTATCACAGATATCTTCACCTAGACATCGCGTACTGTAACTTTGTTTTGTACATGGCTCAATAACAGTATTAGTTACAGATGAGAAAATTCTTGTCAAGCTAATTTTCTGAAGTTTAATTTCTATTAGCCACGATGTAATAGAAACTGTAATTGTTTTTCTTGGTAGTCTAAATTAAATGTTAGAATATACATCTTATTTTATTTCTTATTCAGACAGGTCTTTATTCAAACTGTAATTTGATCTCGAAGTAATTTTGTACATACGATTTGTAATTAGAAAAAGAAGACCATAATGGTTTGTTAAAATGTAAACACAATGTCGATACCGATAAAGGGAACGGATTATTGAAGACTAAATATGGATATATTCTGTTTGTTGTCACATTCCAGTCCTTCTTTCCTCTTTCGCGACTTACTACCGAATGTCTAAAAAGAGAGGCATGATTGCTCACCTTTCTCGAGAACCTGTTTTCATCACCGCTTTTTAATGGGGGTTCCTGTAGTTCAATCTTTAAAATTGTCGTTTTGTCCTTTTTCTGTTGGCCATTGTATTGTCTGTCCGTCTTCGATTTACAGCTACTGATTGCCAATTTGATTTCGGCAACCTTTCATTTCTTCGAGATGCAATGCATACCTAATAACTAAAGAAGAGAAATCCCCTCTATTATAATATAATCATACATTATTTCCCGGCATGAAAAAGTAATAATCTAAATAATTATTTTTGGATTAGACAAAATACCATGAGCAAACAAATGCTTATCTAGTATGAAAATGAGAAAATTGTGTGTTTTAAAAAAGCTAGAATTTACATGAGAGTTAATGTATGGCAGAGTAGTTATCTTAATGCCATTTCGAAAAGATCATGCATCTTGTTGTCGTGTAAAGCCAGTTGCACTTCAAACCCCATGTATGCATTGTCGTCTGATGTAAGCAACTTTCTTTTTCTTTTAGCCATTATATTGTCTGTCTAATAACCTTCCGCCACGATATTTCTGAAATATTTTCGAAAAAGGCGCTAAGCATCATAACGCTACCCTACTCCTCCAATAACCTTCTTTTACAAAGAAATGTAACTTTAAATAGACTAAATACCGGTGTTAAAATAAAAAGGTAGATATCTAATTTAGTGCGCACGACGCGTTTCTGGGATAACCTTCATCAGGTACGCTCAAAATTGAAAGATTGGAAAGCCAAATAATTTAAATTTTTGATAACAATAAAACCAATGCCCTAAACAGGATAGCCAAATACCTGAGGAAGGAGAACCTTAGTTTAATCTTGGCCAATGTGTTGTCTGTCCTTTGATTTACGGCTTCTGAATTGAAATAAACCTATGTTATTTGCTCAAAATATTAGCAATTGAGATTGGGCTCAAGCAAAAGACAACAATTAGTTAAAGCCCGCTTTTGATTGACCCTTTAGTATCTTCAAACTTTCCAGGCTGAACATGTAAACTGCCAAACCACAACGTAGGGCATAATACACATAGCATATACCAAAATCTATTTAATACATAAGATGTGGATATCTGCATTCATATTCTTCAGTAGTGATTGATATCAAATAGTTGGCGAGTCAAAGAAGAGTTTGAAGATACCAAAGGGGTAATCAGAATGCGCTAATCGAAGAAGGACAGACAACACAATGGTCAAAAGAAAAAGGACAAATGGACAAACAATTCATGTGCTGGGGAAGGGTAAGGAGTTCCTGCTTCTTATAAGACACACAACGATCTACAAAACATACACATACAACTAAAAATCGAGTAACACGAACCCCACTAAGAACTGGGGGTGAACCCAGGTGCTGCGGAAGGGTAAGAAGTTGCAATTTAACCATTAAAACTACGGTTCACATCTCTCAAGAAAAGGAAATCGTCGCCAATTTTGGCTATCCTTTGTAAGTCTTTTTGTATTTTGTTGCTTGGAAGACTTTTAGAATTATTTAGTTTTCCAATCTTTTGACGTTGAACGTACCTGATAAAGGTCATACCAGAAACGTACCTGATGAAGGTTATACAAGAAACGTACCTGATGAAGGTCATACCAGAAACGTACCTGATGAAGGTTATACCAGAAACGTACCTGATGAAGGTAATACCAGAAACGTACCTGATGAAGGTTATACCAGAAACGTACCTGATGAAGGTCATACCAGAAACGTATCTGATGAAGGTCATACCAGAAACGTACATGATGAAGGTCATACCAGAAACGTACATGATGAAGGTCATACCAGAAACGTACCTGATGAAGGTAACTCCAGAAACGTACCTGATGAAGGTCATACAGAAACGTACCTGATGAAGGTCATACCAGAAACGTACATGATGAAAGTCATACCAGAAACGTACCTGATGAAGGTCATACCAGAAACGTACCTGATTAAGGTCATACCAGAAACGTACCTGATGAAGGTCATACCAGAAACGCACCTGATGAAGGTTATACCAGAAACGTACCTGATGAAGGTTATACCAGAAACGTACCTGATGAAGGTCATACCAGAAACGTACCTGATGAAGGTTATACCAGAAACGTACCTGTTGAAGGTTATACAAGAAACGTACCTGATGAAGGTTATACCAGAAACGTACCTGATGAAGGTCATACAAGAAACGTACCTGATGAAGGTCATACCAGAAACGTACATGATGAAGGTCATACCAGAAACGTACATGATGAAGGTCATACCAGAAACGTACCTGATGAAGGTCATACCAGAAACGTACCTGATGAAGGTAATGCCAAAAACGTACCTGATGAAGGTCATACCAGAAACGTACCTGATGAAGGTAATACCAGAAACGTACCTGATGAAGTTCATACCAGAAACGTACCTGATGAAGGTAACTCCAGAAACGTACCTGATGAAGGTCATACCAGAAACGTACTTGATGAAGGCTATACCAGAAACGTACCTGATGAAGGTTATACCAGAAACATACCTGATGAAGGTCATACCAGAAACGTACCTGATGAAGGTCATACCAGAAACGCACATGATGAAGGTCATACCAGAAACGCACTTGATGAAGGTCATACCAGAAACGTACCTGATGAAGGTTATACAAGAAACGTACCTGATGAAGGTTATACCAAAAACGTACCTGATGAAGGTTATACAAGAAACGTACCTGATGAAGGTTATACCAGAAACGTACCTGATGAAGGTTATTCCAGAAACGTACCTGATGAAGGTCATACCAGAAACGTACCTGATGAAGGTTATACCAGAAACGTACCTGATGAAGGTTATACCAGAAACGTACCTGATGAAGGTTATACCAGAAACGTACCTGATGAAGGTCATACAAGAAACGTACCTGATGAAGGTCATACCAGAAACGTACCTGATGAAGGTTATACAAAAAACGTACCTGAT
The DNA here is from genome assembly GCA_963383655.1 of Bathymodiolus septemdierum. Lineage (NCBI taxonomy): Eukaryota > Metazoa > Mollusca > Bivalvia > Mytilida > Modiolidae > Bathymodiolus > Bathymodiolus septemdierum. The sequence continues at coordinate 80,783,877 of OY726521.1, forward strand.
GAAGGTTATACCAGAAACGTACCTGATGAAGGTTATACAAGAAACGTACCTGATGAAGGTTATACCAGAAACGTATCTGATGAAGGTTATACCAGAAACGTACCTGATGAAGGTCATACCAGAAACGTACCTGATGAAGGTTATACCAGAAACGTACCTGTTGAAGGTTATACAAGAAACGTACATGATGAAGGTTATACCAGAAACGTACCTGATGAAGGTTATGCAAGAAACGTACCTGATGAAGGTTATATCAGAAACGTACCTGATGAAGGTCATACCAGAAACGTACATGATGAAGGTCATACCAGAAACGTACCTGATGAAGGTCATACCAGAAACGTACTTGATGAAGGTAATACCAGAAACGTACATGATGAAGGTCATACCAGAAACGTACCTGATGAAGGTCATACCAGAAACGTACTGATGAAGGTTATACCAGAAACGTACCTGATGAAGGTCATGCCAGAAACGTACCTGATGAAGGTCATACCAGAAACATACCTGAAACGCATCGTGTGTACTAAATTAGATAAATTGATTTTATTTCAATATCAAAGTCGTGACTACGTCATTAAGTGATTCATAACATCAAACGTTGTCTATTACAAACGATAAGATGTGACAATGTTGGTATCTTCGCCTTTCAGTATTAACTATAGAAATTAGACGATCTATAATCTCTCCACTGTTATTAAATTCCTTCTTTGGTAGATATATTCCGTCGTTATACGTTTAGTATTCTAATGTAGGCGTCATGTAGTGAAATATTATTTCTTTATTATTCTATTGGAAATCATTGGAGACATTATGACTGAAATAATAGATGCCTTCAAGGATAGAGTAAATACCGGTTATAGTTCAAAGCTTTAATGTATTTTACTGAACTGTAGAGGATACAGGACCTGGCTGATCATGGTAGTAACATATAAAATATTGAACATTTTAGGATAGGCACGGAATTGTCATACAGAAAACACTGAGCGAAGCTATGCATTGAACAGTATGGACAATTACAAAGGGAATGATCAAATCTTTTTTAGTGAAAGGTTTCTCCTACCTCGAAATAATTTTGCAAGCTTGAATTTGCAAAGCACGATTTACAGATTCTGATTACCCGTTTGGTATCTTCAAACTCCTCTTAAAAATACAAATGTAAACGCCGCAATAGATTGAGTGTTTGTCTAACGTCAAATGAGCAGTATTTCAGCGTTATGCAGATTGACAAACGATTTACAATGTAGATAATAAACGATTGACAATCAAGTATGGACAACACAGAGACACAAGCAACATTGGGCACAAAACACAGAACGAAGACAACCAAAGCAAAAAACGCAACATAGAAAAATAAAAAGACGAACAACACAGACCCCATCAGAAAACCAGGGGTCACTGAGATGGCCGTATTAACGGATGTTTTGATTGCCACTAGGATAAAGAGGGAGATGATGGATAGATAGGGTCGGAGAATGGTTGCAGTGGGCCTCTAATGACCACACCCAACAAAATGTTACTGGTTAGAAGATACTCCAAGTTTTCTTTTAATACATAAGTAGCATGGTAATCTCTAAGAAGAGTTTGAAGATACCAAAGGGGCAATCAGAATCTGTAAATTGAAGAAGGTTGATTTGATTTGATTTATTGTGCTTAACGCCACTTTCAGCAAATATTTCAGCTATATCATGGCGACCAGTTTTAGTGGTGGAAGAAGCCGGAGTACCCGGAGAGGACCACCGACCATGGGCAAGCAACTGGTAAGCTTTATCACCTGCGGCTGTGAGCTGAGTGCACCCTTTTTGTAATTTACAAAGCCGGGCGCGAACCCACGCCGCATTGGCGATAGGCTTGTATCAGTTGCTAGGTAATCCAACTACCTAACCCATTGAGCCACCCGGGCCCCAATTGAAGAAGGATAGACAACACAATGGCCAAAAGAAAAAGGACAAAAGGAAAAACAACGATCTACAAAACATATATAAAACTAAAGATCGAGTAACACCCAACCCACTAAAAACCGGGGTAAACTCAGGTGCTCCTAAAGAATAAGCAGTTCCTGTCCCACTAGTGGCACCCATTTTCAGCTGGATCGTGTTCTAAATGTTGTTGTGATATTGATTATTCTTACAAAGCCATTGGACGTCAGTTGCGTATTGAGAAAACATCGTTCCCTCCTTGTGTGACTTAAGCCGGTTTTGTATACTTTTTGATTATTTCGCTTTCCTATCACTTGAGTTTGAACGTTATTCCAGAAACGCTTCGTAAACACAAAATTAGATATCTACGTTTTAAGTAGTGGTTCGAAAATGTAAATATTTCCTGCTGATTTCATGAACTCTCTATCTATAATGATGTTTCCAAACCATTTAAGTTAATTTCAATTATAATCCCTTTTCAAATACCATTTTTTATCCATTGACGGTTAATTAATATTCTAATATGACGTCCTTCATTGATTCTTCATTGACTACTAGTATATAAATAATAGTGTAATAAAACGCCCAATGTATTGCATTTTGCACATGCGTATTACTGGAAAAATTGTACCTGAGTCCATTCCCCTTTTTAGTGGGGTTTGTGTTTTCTATGTAGTGCTGTGTAGATCATTGTTTGTCCTTTTGTCACTTTTCGCCATTGTATTGCATATTCTTCTTCGATTCACGGCTTCTGATTACCCTTTTGGTATCTTCAAAATGTCCTTTGGGTGTCTTACTTGCTGTAACAGCTAAATTCAAAATGTCATCTTATTGGGAACTGTCAGTAACTTAATTGCAACTCGAAGTATTTGTTGTAGAAATAGCATAAATAACTGTAAGCATTAATATCTGTAGATTGTGTTATGAGAGACATTTCCAAAACAACTGTCTTCTGTTAAAAAATCAATCAGTTTTTGCTATTAAAATAGAAATAATTCATAGTAGTCACATGTTTGTTTGACATAAGTGAAATTATTTTCGTTGCATTTTATCCATATTTATTTTCTCTGGATAAAATGCCTACGAAATAATATTGCCCATGGTAACATCTCCAACAAATTAATGTTTTAAATGGATTATTTCTTAATCAAAAGAAGAGTTTGAAGATACCAAAAGAGGTAATCAGAATCCGTAAATAGAAGAGGGACAGACGACACAATGGCCAAAAGAAAAAGGACAAACAACGATCTACAAAACACTACACAGAAAACTAAAGATCGAGCAACACGAACCCCACTAAAGACCATTGGGCGAACTCAGGTGTTCCGGAAGGGTAATAATTCCTGCTCCACTAGTGGCACTCTACTTGGATGCACATGTGTATATCAATTTTTCTCTTACAAAAATATTGAACCAGCTAATTATTCTTAAGTACTGAACAAGTCTTAAATCTATAGACCTGTCACCGTTTATACTCATCCATGTAATGAATAATTCTATTTGATGCTAATACAGAGTGAATATAAGCATTATCATGTTCTTGATATTTTAAATAGAAATGACCATAAAATAGCTTGAAATTGGATATCAGAGTTTTTGTGGAATCACATAAGTAGTTCAGTAGTTCTGTTGTGTAAGTATGAAATTAGATATGATATTTATTGTCATTAAATAGCTTCGAAGCCAGACAGCCATTTAAAAAAAAACCATTCGCAAGATGGACGATTCAGACTTTTACGATGGACTCTTTAATTTTTCAGTGATTAATTTTTTTTTAGTAAAACTCAAATCTATTATAATAATAAAGACAAAATAAACATGGACAGTACAGTTGGAGGACCAGCAACTATTCGAACCTACCTAAATAAAACCCAATAAAATTCATTGTATTTAATAAATTTAGTAAAGGTTCATTTAATGTCATATATATTCAAAGAAATTAATGGTTTTCGTGAGAAACCTATATATAGTAAAAGTAATTAGCATGGATATTAAATTAATAAGATTGGGTTCGAAAAAGCTAACGGACATAAACAGGATATCCAAAATCTATTAAGGTTACCTATAATAAGGGTAATAACAAAATTATCGAACACCGAGCAATCTTCCAAAGAGAAAGGTAAAACTCATAAGTCAACAAACAGACAAAATCAGTCAATAACCGGAAAACTGGGAAAACCGCAATGGCCCTGACTTGGTACAGGCATTTCCAAAGAAATGGTGGATTGAATCAGATTTTACGGCGCCAAACCTCCCGCTTCCATTACGGTTAAAAGATTCCGGTTATCACTATAGCAGCATTTTAAACAATACTGGGACAAATTAGGTATACTAGTAGTCAACGCAGTACTCTATGAATGACAGAGAGAGATGTGTCTTAGTTGGTAAAAATTACTCATCCTAATAGACAAAGCAATATCGGTATGTCTAAAATTATAAAGGAAGCAAACAAAAAAGATAAGCATTAGACCTAAAGTGGCTGGCTGATCAGAGTGCGAGATGTCTATCCCCTTAAAAACTCGATTTCAAACTCAAGATGAGAATTTGTTTTCAGTTCAAACCTAAAATGTTAATGACCTCTGATCTTTATAAGAAATTGATTGAAACAATGAAAGAAGAGGTAATCAGATGTATAAGACTTTACAAACAGGTGATGAAATGAAAAATAAAAAATACCACACTGTCGGAACAGTTCCAAAATTCAACAGAGAAAAATGGCATGAGTGATAAAAGGGCCTGGTTAAATATCACATTGAGATAAATACTTTAACACCACTTCCTTTGTACATTACATTAATCTTACATGCCAATCATTTTGAGATATTATCCAGTTTTTATATAAAAAAAAAACTTGATATGCAATTGATTCATAATATAAACAAGTACAAAGAGAAGTAAAAAAAATAAATCCGGTTTTGCTAAAAAAATAATAATAATAAAATAATTAAAATAAGATAAAAGAAAGAACGTAAGAAGCCAAGTGATTGTAAAAAGTGAGTGGATTAAGTATTTGAGCGAAATGCTTTGAAGAAATAGATTTATTAGGGGGAAAGATGTCAATAAATAGAAAATAAGCATTATTGTACTGTTTGTCCTTCGATTTATGGCTTCTGAATATCCTTTTAGTATATTTCCGACGTCATAAATCTGAATTACATTTGCGCTCTTCTTAAAACATACATGTTAACGATTTCTGCCTGGCAAACAGACAATTTATCATCACTACAATTGCGAGTTGCAATGCGAAAAAAGAGGAACCTGATACGTACGATACAATGGTATAAACTAAATCGTGGATATCTAATTAAGTGCGCACAAGGCGTTTCTGAAATGAGTACTACAATGTAATGGAGTCCTTATATTGCTTATATTTAAGTTAAAGTTTACTATTGTTTCCCTACCATGTCTTCCGATGGCCTTGTGTACTATCAAAAATTCAAATGATGGTTAAAGTCATCGGTTCTATTTAATAGACATATTTTATATATGACATTCTAAGTGCAACCTAAACCATTTTCAGGTCACGATTAGAACTCAGAGTTCTTAATAACAATGTTATATTTGAAGATTGACTAACTCAAGTGTGGAAAACACATGCATTGGAATATAGTTTCACTACTGTATTGAACAAGTCTTCAACCTATAGACCTGTCTCCGTTTATTATCATCCATGTAATGAATAATTCTATTTGATGCTAATACAGAGCGAATATAAGCATTATCATGTTCTTGACATCTTAAATAGAAATGACAATAAAATAGCTTGAAATTGGATATCAGAGTTTTTGTGGAATCACATAAGTAGTTCAGTAGTTCTGTTGTGTAAGTATGAAATTAAATATGATATTTATTGTCATTAAATGACTTCGAACCCATACTGCCATTTTTAAAAACCAATTCGCAAGATGGACGATTGAGACTTTTACGGTGGACTCTCAGAATCTGTAAATCGATGAAAGCGGAGAAAAAACACAACTGGAGAGGCTGAAAAAATGTAAATAAGGTAAAAACAATAGATGATCTCTGCAATCATAATATATACACATACTAGGCCTGTCACCAACATGAAATAGCATAAACACAATGTGAAGACAACGACTATATCCTGTCTCTAGGCAAGAACAACACTGCATGGGGTTAAACCGTTGATTGGGATTACACCACCTTCTCTAACAGCTTCTGTTACCAAGCAGCACAAACAATTAGAAAAATATATAAAAAATAAAAAGCATCCATATATTTTTTTACTAAGCATAATTAGATAAAAATATTAAAAGTAATAAAGGCAACATATACATGGACAGTACAGTTGAAAAACCAGCAAATATTCGAACTTATAAGAAAAGCAAGAAAATGCATTGCAGTTATTAATTTAGTAATGATTCATTTAATTTTTCAAAATGAATTAATGGTTTTCATGAGAAACCAGATATACTTGTATGAATATTGAATTAATAAGAATGAGGACAAAAAAACTAAAGAAAACGTAGATATCAAATTTAGAGTGCAAAAAGTGTTTCTGGAATAACCTTCACCCAGGTACGCTAAAAATAGAAAAATTGGAAAACCAAATAATTTAAAAGTGTTTGGGAGCAAAAAACCAAATTGCCTAAACAGGAAACCAAAATCGTCTATGGTCACCTACACCTTTGGGAGAAGAACCTTAGCTTTGATAATAAGTAAAGACAGAAACAGGATATCCAAAATCTGCTAAGGTTACTTATGCCAGAGGGCGATGTGCCCGAGCTTTAATGAATTACATTATGTAGGAACGGTAAATCTCAATTAAAATGATATCTTTTAAGTCATGTCAGTTATGAAATGCTGACTACTGGGCGGGGTATACACTTGTGACTAGTAGTCTACCAGTAGAGGTAGCATTGCTTTTGCAATTTTGCTTTCAAAGTTTTGGGATGCTATTTACTAAATAGAAGTGAAATACAAATGTTTGTGGGTAAGCACAAAATCCCCCATCCTAATAGACAAGAGGAGTTTGAAGATACCAAAGGGGTAATCAGAATCCCTATATCGAAGAAGAACCGACAACATAATGGCCAAAAGAAAAAGTACAAAAGGACATCGATCTATAAAACATAATAAAACTAAAGAGAGAGTAACACGAATCGCACTAAATCCCGGGGTGAACTTAGGTGCTCCGGAAGGGTAAGCAGTTCCTACTCCACTAGTGACACCCGTCGTCTTAATCTAGTTACAAACCCGATGACAAAACGACATTGGTAATGGAAACAAATAAAAAAATAAATAAATACAAGAATAAGGCCTGATCACAAATGGCTGATTGAGTGTGAGTTAAAGTACAGATGCTTATGGCCTAAGACAATATATTTCATACTCAAGATCATAATTTGTTTTCAGTTCAAGCTTAAAATGTTTATGACCTCGGCTCTTTATATAAAATTGTTTGAAGAAATCAAAGAGGTAATAAGAGGGTAAGAGTTTACAAACAGGTGAAAAAAAATGAAAAACAAAATATATACCACACTATCAGAACAGTTCCAAAATCCAATAGAAAAATTGCATGAGTGATAAAGGATCTTGTTCATTATCATATTGAGATCAATGCTTTAACATGACTTCCCGAGTACCTTATATTAATCTTTCATGCCAATCATTTTGAGATATGCTCCAGTTTTGACTAAGAAAAACTTGATATGCAATTAATTCATAATATAAATAAGTTCAAAGAGAAGTGAAACATAAATCCGGTTTTGCTAAAAAACAACAAAACAAAATAAAATAAAAGAGAGAACGTAAGAAGCCAAATTATTGTAAACAGACTTCAAATGAAAGGTGAGTGGATTTAGAAGAATTTGATTTATTAGAAAAAAGGATTGTCAATAAATAGAAACCAAACACCATTGTACTGTTTGTCCTTCGATTTATGGCTTCTGAAAACCCATTTGGTATATTAAATCTTCCATGTATAATTTTCAATCACATATGACGTCTTGCTGATGTCATCAATCTGAATTACTTTATATAAATAGCGTTCTTCTTAACATACAAGTTAACGTTTTCTGTCTGGTAAACAGACAGTTTATCATCACAACAATTGTCAGCTGTAATGCGAAAAAAGAGAAAATTGATACGTACGGCACAATGGTATGAATTAAATTGTAGTTATCTAATTTAGTGCGAAAAACGTGTTTCTGAAATAAGTACGGCAGTGTAATGAAGTCCTTGTATTCCTTGTATCTTAATGTTTATTGCTGTTTCCCTATTATGTATGTTTTCCGATACCCTTGTGTACTACCCAGTATTCAATTAATACGTAAAGGCCATCGGTTCTATTTAATAGACTAATATTTATATATGACATTTTCAGTGAAATCTAAGCCATTTTTAGTGTCTCGAAAATATAAAGGTCACGATTAGAGCGTTCTTTTTAACAATGCTGTTCACCCAGACATATTTGAAGATTAACTAACTCACGTATGGAAATCACATACATTGAAATATAATTTCCCTAAGGAAGGAGATAGGCCCATAAAACTAGCTTAACCCCGCCACTGATTATTGAAATGCATGTACTAATTCAGATAAGTGAGCTGTAATGTACATGTTATATTTTGCTTCTGTTTCTACGATTTTTCTAGTAGATTTTGAACTTTGAACTGTTACGACGGTGTTGTATTTTTTGCTTTTCGTTTGAGTCCTTTGTCAGATATACACTCAATCAAAAGATTGGAAAGCCAAAATAACTTAAGCGACTTTTGGAGTAAGTACGCCAAAGGGAAAAAACAGGATAGCTAAAAGCATCTAAGGTTGCTTACGCCGTAGGGAGATTGGACTTAGTCTTAATAAATCACAATATGTGGGAACTGTGAATTTCAATAATAAATATAGGCTTATTTAATAAACCATCTGGCACTACTAGTCTATGTGAAATATTTCCCCCAGACACAATTATGTGCGCAAAAATCGAATGAAATAAAAATAATAAAAATAAAACTTTTTGATTGCTGTATACTAAAATTACATGTGCATGTGCAAAATCAATTTAGATACAATCGAACCCTTTCACGCGTTGGATATATGTAAAACAAGTATTGTTTGTAGGAGGGCTAATGTCTTATTTACGTTATTTGTGCTTGCGTATAGTGGCGTCCAACACATATTGTGTTGTGTTTTTTATTTGTTTTCCTTCGTCTTGTGTGCCCTATTTTGCTAGGTTCTCTGCATTTTTGATTGACCTTCAGTGTTTTCTCTAATGTTTTTTTTTTTTAATTATTCTGACATATTTCAATAAGCTTCAACTAGTAATAAAAGACGTTTCGGTAAAAGTAATAAATATATGTGATGACCTTTACCGACTGGGAAGAAATACATTTGTAAATTACTGAATAGCTATTTATGTCAACGACATTTCTACAGCAAATATTATAATAAGATACACATAACATGCTAAAGGCAGACGTCATTCCTTGAATTGCCGATTATATGTTGACAGTGATGATTTATATATTACATCACTCTCCAATATGGACGCATTAAAGAAAACTGGCTTTATTAAACTGGTAGAACATGCTAAAATGGGTCACGGGTCACTGTGAGTAGCATGTGTAGTCACGTGACTTGTCTCATCGGTAATCGGGCGGCTGTATCGAGAAACAGATACGGTGTTGAAAAAACTGTTGATACTCATAAAATATTGATAAATGCAATACAGTTGTATATTTGTTTTCAAGAAATATGATAGACAAAACCATGTGTGAAGTTTTATGACGAAATATCTCCGATTTCTATGTAAATTTACGAGTTGAAGTGGGGAAACACCCACAGGTAATTTTAGCGATGTATTTTTATCTTGGACAAGAAAAATGAGCGTCCTGATTGGGTGACCGATTTAAAACACACTGACTCTGCATGGTTTAGCAAGGTTACTCAGGTCAATAGTTTATAAATATAGAATCTTGACATCTCCAGCTTTCCAACCATGTAAGTATTTTTGCTCTACGGCGAGGAACAGCATATTACTGAGTGAATTAAAGGTTAAAATGTTATTATTTTTTAAATATAATTATTTATTAAAAAGAAAAACAGCTATAAATGTGTTCTTTGTTTCATATATGAAAGGAAAATACCGGACTTTTAACATCGAAACGGAACCATCTTACGCAGAAACCCACCCGAAAACCCCTGCCCCCACTTGAATTTGATGAATGTTACAGCCACCATTTTCTTGATATGATAATGTAAAACAAAAAGATGCATGTAAAAGAAATCTATGTTATATTTATTAATTTGTTTGATTCTGGAATATTGTTGATCATTGATTTAAACAAGAAAAAAGGGAAAACAGGGGGGAAGGGGTGAATTTTATTTGTGAATTTTACAGTTAAATAAATGTTATGTTTCGACAGTTTAAAGACACAAATTAAAATTTGTTGCGACTAAAGCTTAAATCACTCAGCGTTAAAAATTGAACAAATATCAGTGGTTTTGTAAATGAGATTTATTTTAAATAGAAAATCTGAATTTATTATTTATTAATTTATTATTAATGATACACTTTTATATCCCTTGGCAAGGGGGGGTATGATGAAAATTTGAAATAAAAACAACACAGGACCGGACTTTAAGCAAAAATAATAATCCAGGATTAGTTTTATTATTAAAAAAATCCAGAACCTCTGTGTCCATGAATATTTTTGCCCTCAGGCAACACTTGTTGGTATAATCATATAATTCTTTGGCCGTTGTATGTCTTTGATATTGTTACAAAGACAGCAATATCATTGATTAGTCACGTGTCATATGCTGAAGATATCATTAAAATGACTTTTCTAGACCAATATATATTTTCGTTTTGGTTTGGTTTGGCTTATGGTGTTTAACGCCACTTCCAACAAAATTTCGGTAATATCGTGGCGGTCAGTTTTATTAGTGGAGGAAACCGGAGTCTCTTGAGAAAACCTCCAACCTGTCGCAAGTCATTGACATACTTTTTCACATAATGTTGCATGGAGTGCACCTCACATGAATTAACTAACTAACTAACTAACTAACTAACTAACTAACTAACTAACAGAGTTAGTGGTGATAGGCACTGATTGCTTAGGTAGTTGTAAATCCAACTACCATATGATCAATGAAAAAATAACGCCCAAATGAATTAATAACGATCTAAAAGGCAAATATTGAATTCAATTGCATGACATTTTTTCAATGCTTACTGAATATCCATGCATTGGTATGTTTCTCAGTTTTTATATTGTTTTTAAGCACCCCTGCTTTGACGAAGAAAAACCCCATCGTTGTTTTATGGAAAGAATGTGTGGAGTGTGCATTATAAGAATGATGCCTATTATAAGGTGAAATATTAATGAAGGTGAACATAAAGGAAAGTGAGTACGAAAGGTTCCATAGTAATGAAAGGACCGGTACTACAAAATTCTACTCGATAAAGGTTACATCTGCTAGTAGCTCTCACATGTGCAAGTTGAAAGAAATCTAACAACACTGCCATGTTAACGTTCCTGAAAAAAAAACCAACGACAACAACAACATTATGAACTTGTAATCGGGATGCATATGAATGTGTATCAAGCATGAAACATATATTTGAATACAAAACGTACTGGTTATATTGGACGTAACTTTAGATAATTAATCATATCTTATTATACAGTTTCAAGTAATATCAAAGTCTAATATAGAAAAACTAACTTATAAGTCATCTACACTTGAAAGAAAATAATCTCCAACAAAATCGGATGTTATATACTTCAGTTCTTATGACGTCACTTAATGTGTAGTTGTTGCATTGTCATCCATCACGTAAAACTGAAAATGAAAACATACAAATTCGTTTTCAGAAGAAAATTAAATCTAATCCTTCACATCAGATGTCCCATTACTCAATGAAAACAATTTGAAATGGATACCGTTTGGCACAATCTATTTTCAGACGTTAGTGCTTGTTGTAAACACCGGGAAGATATGAGTACACCACGAATGACGTTATTAATTTACTTCGAAGTGTTTTGGAGACATTCAAACATTTCATTAGTTATCTAAAATAAACGTTAGAGAATGCCGAAGGGGCAATCAAAATTGGACAATCCAGAGAAACTGGTAACATAAGGTACACAAGACGAAGACAAACCAAAACAAAAACACAACACAATTTGTGTTGGACACCACTATGCGCAAGCAAACACAAATAACGTAAATAAGACATGAGCCTACAAACAACTGGATGTAAATACGAACCGAACATCGTTTTCAATATAGGTGTCAAACCACTATTCACCAATCGGAGCCTAGAACATATACGAAAGTAGTCCCTTTTCAAGAAAAAAGTTTCTTTCACTTTGTAGTATTGTGAAAACTTCTGAATACAATGGACTAATTAAAATAGATAATTGAAGTTAAATATATATGGATTATGTTGAGCCTAAATTTGATAGACTTAGTTGTATTTTAATACCTCTATGGAGGATTTGATGCATGAACTGAATTTCTTGGGGATGACCGAGCTATTTTTAGAGTAGGTGTTTTCCGTAGCATGGCATTTCACAGCAAGATTTTAAACATGCCCTGATATTTTGACAGAACGTAGAGGAATCATGTACGTTTCAGAAAATATATGACTTTGGAAAGGTTAAACTTAAGATAAAATGGCCAGATAGGCTCGAAAAAACTTTAATAGAAAACCTTAAAAAATTAATTAGTGGTTTCACACCTATATCGATTCGACCATTGCAATCAACACAATAATGTAATGTAATGTAATATATTTGATACGTTTCTTTTATTTACCTTTGACAGCTGAGACTAGCTTGTTAGTTTTATTACATTAAGAAGATTTCACTTTTTTTGTCTTCATTTATATGTATCCATCAATCCTTATCCTTAAGACAGACAGAGTTAACTTGAAGTCGTCACTTCGAAAGTTTTACGGTCGCCACTATGACTTGGATGACCGCTATGGAATATCTGTGTCACAAATGACCACGAATATGTTCCATTTGTCGTAAACACTTCCAGGTCCTTACCCCATTCATGAATTATCACCAGGTTTGTAACTAGATTAACACGACGGGTGCAACTAGTGGAGCAGGAACTGCCTACTCTTTCGGAGCACTTGAGTTCACCCCCTGTTTTTAGTGGGTTTCGTGTTACTCGATCTTTAGCTTTATGTGTATGTTTTGTAGATCCTTTTGACCATTGTGTTGTCTGATCTTCTTCGATATACGGATTCTGATTACCCCATTGGTATCTTCAAACTCTTCTTAACCATGAATACACTAAGACAATCTAATGAAAAAAAGTAGATATTAGTTGCTATTTTCCGAAGGGGAGACATTTTGGGAGGTAGATTGCTCCAATGAAATAATTTTAAAAGATCTGAAAGGCAAAAGAAGATTTTCTTCAATGCTCTAAAGCACTCTTGCTTGTAAAAAGAAACATCGTTGTTATATAAAAAGAAAGCATGGATGATGGAACTGATGCCTATTTTCAGAAAGAAAAATAATCCAAGAATCTTATCATTTGAGAACAAAAAGATAGTGTATGCGCCCTTTAGAGGACACCATTCTAAAAGATATCTAGCAGCATCTCCATCCATCAAAAATATCTGCCATTCCTGAAATAAGAAACCCATTAATGTAGAGAAATCATTGTTTATACTGATGATGTATAGCGCTTCAGACACTGTATCAGCTATTACAATTGTTAACCAACTTAATAAGAGAGGAAATTAATGAAATTAAAACATAAAGGAAAGTGAGTATGAGAAGTTCCAAAGTATTTAGATTTGAGGTACTCCAAATTTCTAACCGATAAAGGTTACATCTGCTAGTTGTTCTCACATATGCGGGGCTAGAGAAATCTCACAACACTACATCAGCGTTCCAGAAATAACAAAAAATAATGATATTATACTGCAATTGGTAACTTTACAGAATTGATAAAGGGGGTCGTATAAACCTTTGCTTTATACTGGACAATGTCCTGTATAAAGCATTTAGGCCATGCCCCTTTTTGGAACTACTTTCGGAAGTGTCATGGCCGCTTCCATGACGATTATGTCAACATTCGTATCGTATCGCCGGCGAAATATTTCTGGTTATATCATTTGTGGAATAAAGAAATTTGTTTGATATTTGTTCCAAATAAAAAATATAAAAGATATGTGTTATTGTTCCTAAAAATAAAAGACTAGGGAAAAAGAGTGAGTTACCGTAAACCCTATCCCCAAAATCGCCTGCTAAAATAGAGCAACATGACTGATGTCTGACCAATAGAATACAGTTTCAAATTTTAAACTGGACTGGTCACCAATGTCTCCCTTGTGTCTGAGGAACCTGTCTCTCCCTCTCCTGTGTTTAAAGATGAGGATTTGCAAGATGTGCTCATGCAAATGTTAGCTCAGGAGCAAGATGCAACTGCTGTGGAAAACATTGTCTCTTTGGCTGATCAGGACCCAGCAAATAAGGGAAATGTGACTACACATGACAAACAATTTGACACAAATTTCCTCAATATGGATGAAACTGAAGTCTTGAAATTTGTAGACCAACAACAAAACAAAAATACTGCCAAAAAATCATTCTATGACATAGCATTGTTCAAAAGATTCCTTACAATCAAAAAGGAAACCAGAGAAATTCACAATATCCAATATAGTGAGCTCGATCCGTTGATAGCTAACTTCCTCCTGACTGTAAGAAAAAAGGACGGAACAGAGTATGAACCATCAACATTGAGGGGCTATGTTAGTAGCATTGACAGACATTTGAGGCGTCACAAATATGGCCATAGTATCATGGGGAACAAAAATGATGATTCGTTTGACTTAACGCGTCAAATTTTGAATGCAAAGCAAAAGGTTCTTAAACAGAAAGGGAAAGGGAATAAACCTAAACGCTCACAGCCAATAACTGACAATGAAATCAACATGTTGTATGACAAAGGTTTACTTGGGGACAGCAGCCCAGAATCGCTTCTAAACACTGTGTGGAGTGTGGATGAACAACTATATCCAGTCTGGATTACGGGGTGTTTCAGAGCATTATAATCTAAGGTTTGTAATCTTGCCAAGCTTTATTTTCAAAATGTTGTCTCCACTGCAGACTCCGCTTCATTTTGGACAGAATAAATTGACTTAAAATTTGAATCTTGCTATCATCTACCGGTATGATGGGTTTCTTAATAAAGCTTTTTGCATGATTCTAATTTTTACTAGTACATGTTCATATGAATTGGTCAATGACATGCTGAAAATTGCTTGATCCAACGAAACACAATAAAAGCATACTTAAATTGTCAATCCATATCCACAAATGTACAGTTCTCCTCAAAATCATAGAATTTCATTAAGAAAAAGATCCAATTCCATTATATATTCCTGAGTTTGCACATAGGCAGAATATAAACGAACTATTAAATTCCAATATTTGATGTTTATGTTACACTGAACATGCATATCCATTCTTAATGGACATGATGAATGTCTGATGACACATTAATAAATCTCCTGTTTAGTAATTGATCGAATATCTGCATTTTTGTGGCTCCTAAAAATCATACGAGTCTAAAGATTGTCTGGTATTTACCTAAAAAATAAAAAATAATATTATTAATGATATTAGATAGTATGATATATTTGATTTCAGATGGGGTGACGTAACATTAAATACTGATTCAAATGGAGTGAAATATCTGGAACTATATGAAAGACAAACAAAAATTAGAACTGGAACAAATATTAGTGATGTCCGTGAGGTTTCACCCAAGATATTTGAAAATCCTGGGGACCGAGATCCCATCAAATTTTATGAAATGTATGCGTCCAAGCGCCCATCAAATTTTTCAGGTCCAGAAGATCCATTTTATTTAGTTCCGCGAACAATTCCCCTGGAGGACACTAGATCATCACTATGGTATTTGAGAGAAAAAGTTGGTGTAAAAAAGTTAGGCAAGTTGCTGAAAACCATGCAAGAAAAGGGGCAATTGGACCCAAACAAAAGAATCACTAATCACAGTGCAAGAAAATATCGTGTCCAGAAGTTGAGGGAAAATGAGGTGCAAAGTACTGATATCATGCAAATTTCAGGACACAAAAATGTTAACTCTGTGAACAGTTATAGTTCTATCAGTGAAAATAAACAACGTGAAATTTCAAATATCCTAAGTAACACAAGATCTGAAAGCTTACCGTCTTCAACAAACTCTGTTGTGCCAGCTTCGTCATGTTCGTCGTCAATTCATCCCGTTGCATCAGCCACCGTG
The DNA here is from genome assembly GCA_963383655.1 of Bathymodiolus septemdierum. Lineage (NCBI taxonomy): Eukaryota > Metazoa > Mollusca > Bivalvia > Mytilida > Modiolidae > Bathymodiolus > Bathymodiolus septemdierum. The sequence continues at coordinate 80,800,055 of OY726521.1, forward strand.
TCTAGTTGCACACAGGGAGAGCTAGATATTTCGGCTCCGATGTTTTCATCCTAAACAAACATGTCAAGTCGCATAAATTCGATCTTTTATGGCGCACATTTGAACATTAACAATCTCAATGTTTACGCTGGAAATCAACATCCACCACAATGAATCAGCTGATGACCGTGACCTTGTAGCATTTTCCCGTTTCTTTTTCGATTTTTATAAAATTTATGTAAAATAATCATCCTTTGTTGCATTTGTTATTGTTACTGTTGTCAATTAGATAAAATTTATTGCAATAATACCAATAATTATCCTTTTTCTGCCTGTTTATGTTGAACTGTGCAAGAATAAGCTTGTTAATAATCCTTCGATTACTACGCCAGTGGTTGATTGACAAATGGGCTCATGACGGGGAATACGAATTTCAATTTTTTTTAAATAGAAAACAGTGAGAAATAAATATAGTTTTGTAGCATAAAAACAACATAGGTATGATGTCTTTTTATATGAGATTTATTTGTATTCGGCACGAAACAGGGGGACTACTCGGTAGAGCCTCGCAGTACCCCTGTTTCTTAGCCTCATCCAAATAAATCTCATAAAAAAAGACACCATACCTATATTGTCTAAATCTAAAATAAAACCAAGAATAGCAACAACACAAGTAGCTTATAAACGGGATATAGATGATATATGTGCATCAAACATGTAATATGAGTGGGGATACAGCGTCTAACGCCACTTTCAACAATATCTAAGCTACATTGGGTGATCAGTTTTATTGGTGCAGAAAACGGAGTACTTGGAGAAAACCGCCGACCTGACAAAATTATACCATAATGTTGTATCGAGTGCACCTATCGGGTTCCGAACTCACAATTTTAGTGGTGATAAACACTGATTGCATAGATAGCTGTAAATCCTACTACCATAAGATTACGACCACGACGGACTCCATTCAAGATGTGTGTTGTTTGAATACAAAACGTCCTGGTCATGTTAAACAGAATGTTAGACAATTATTCATTTTATTTTCTTCATGCAATTTCAAGCAATATCAAAGTCTAATATAGGAATATTAACTTATAAGTCATCAACACTCGAAAGAAAATTATCTCCAACGAAATCGGATATTATTTACATCAGTTCCTATGACGTCACTTAATGCTTTGTTGTCGCATTGTCATCCATGACGTAAAAATGAAAATGAAAACATGCAAATTCATTTTCAGAAGAAAATTAAATCTAATCCTTCACGTCAGATGTCCCATTATTCAATGAAAACAATTTGAAATGGATGCGACTTGGTACCATCTATTTTCAGACGTTAGTGTTTGTTGTAAACACAGGGAAGATATGAGCACGCCACGTGCAGTCGTCGAATGACGTTATTAATTTACTTCATCAAGTTATTTGAATATATCGATTCGGCCATTGCAATCAACACAGTAATGTAATGTAATATATTTGATACTTTTATTTTATTTACTTTTGACAGCTGAGACTAGCTTGTTAGTTTTATTACATTAGGAAGAAGATTTCACCCTTTTTTCTCTTCATTAACATGTACCTATTAATCATTATCCATTAGACAGATATAGTTAACCATTCACATGTATATTATAAGACAATCTAATAAAAGTTAGATGTTAGATGGATTTGTTTTATTCAGCGATACATTGACATCTAATAATAACCCTTATGAATCATTTCATGGTAACATTTCATTCACCTCTGACCATCCAATCATATGCAAGACAGGTAAATTTATTGACCAATGGAACAACAGCTCTCAGAGTGTGCTCGGTTTTAATACCTCCATATTTGGTAGTCTGGTCGTTTATTGGTAGGTTGAAATTATAATCCCTTGACGTTTTGATAAAAGTAGTTTATATGATGACTTTTACCGACTGGGAAGAAATACATATGGAAATTACTGAATAGCTGTTATTGTCAACCACATTTCCACAGCAAATATTAGACTAAAATACACATAAAATACAAAAGACAGACGTCGTTCCTTGAATTGCCGATTACATGTTGCCAGTGATGATTTATATATTACATAACCACTCTCCAATATGGACGCATTAAAGTAAACTGGCATCATTGATATACTAGTAATCAAATTATTCTTTTGGCCATTTTATGTCTTTGATATTGTAACAAAAGACTGCAATATATTGATTAGTCATGTGTCGTATGTTGAATATATCAACAGAATAACTTTTCTAGACAAAATATGTATTTTCGTTTAGGCAGTACATTTAATAAAAACATAGACATCAAATTTAGTACACACGACGTGTTTCTGGAATAACCATCATCTGATACGCTCAAAATCGACAGATTGAAAAGTCTAATAATAATGTAAAGTTTTGAGAGAAATAAAACCAAAGGGTTTAATTCTATTATTGATCAGCCTATTTACTATGCTAAGGCTTGATCTATGGAGCTAAGTTGTCCTAATACTATTATTGATAAGCCTATTTACTATGCTAAGGCTTGGTCCATAGAGCTAAATTGTCCTAATACTATTATTGATAAGCCTATTTACTATGCTAAGGCTTGGTCCATAGAGCTAAATTGTCCTAATACTATTATTGATAAGCCTATTTACTATGCTAAGGCTTGGTCCATAGAGCTAAATTGTCCTAATACTATTATTGATAAGCCTATTTACTATGCTAAGGCTTGGTCCATAGAGCTAAATTGTCCTAATACTATTATTGATAAGCCTATTTACTATACTAAGGCTTGGTCCATAGAGCTAAATTGTCCTAATACTATTATTGATAAGCCTATTTACTATGCTAAGGCTTGGTCCATAGAGCTAAATTGTCCTAATACTATTATTGATAAGCCTATTTACTATGTTAAGGCTTGGTCCATAGAGCTAAATTGTCCTAATACTATTATTGATAAGCCTATTTACTATGTTAAGGCTTGGTCCATAGAGCTAAATTGTCCTAATACTATTATTTAAAAGCCTATTTACTATGTTAAGGCTTGGTCCATAGAGCTAAGTTGTCCTAATACTATTATTGATAAGCCTATTTACTATGCTAAGGCTTGGTCCATAGGGCTAAATTGTCATAATACTATTATTGATAAGCCTATTTACTATGTTAAGGCTTGGTCCATAGAGCTAAATTGTCCTAATACTATTATTTATAAGCCTATTTACTATGTGAAGGCTTGGTCCATAGAGCTAAATTGTCCTAATACTATTATTGATAAGCCTATTTACTATGCTAAGGCTTGGTCCATAGAGCTAAATTGTCCTAATACTATTATTGATAAGCCTATTTACTATGCTAAGGCTTGGTCCATAGAGCTAAATTGTCCTAATACTATTATTTAAAAGCCTATTTACTATGCTAAGGCTTGGTCCATAGAGCTAAATTGTCCTAATACTATTATTTATAAGCCTATTTACTATGCTAAGGCTTGGTCCATAGAGCTAAATTGTCCTAATACTATTATTTATAAGCCTATTTACTATGTTAAGGCTTGGTCCATAGAGCTAAATTGTCCTAATACTATTATTTATAAGCCTATTTACTATGCTAAGGCTTGGTCCATAGAGCTAAATTGTCCTAATACTATTATTGATAAGCCTATTTACTATGCTAAGGCTTGGTCCATAGAGCTAAATTGTCCTAATACTATTATTTATAAGCCTATTTACTATGCAAAGGCAATATCAAAGTCTAATATAGGAATATTAACTTATAAGTCATCAACACTCGAAAGAAAATTATCTCCAACGAAATCGGATATTATTTACATCAGTTCCTATGACGTCCATAGAGCTAAATTGTGCGATATCCAGACCAGTATACTGAAAAATGAAATAATTACAATCTAAAAGGCAAGTATTGTCTTCAATTGCATGATCTTTTCACTGTTTACGAAGTATACGTGCGCTAAATGTGTTTTTCAATTTTCATATTGTTTTTAAGCACTCCAGTTTTGACAAAAAACCATCGTTGTTTTATAAAGATAATGTGTGGATTGTGAATTATGAAAATGAGGCCTATTTTCAGAATATTGATTTTTAATCTATCATTTCAGAACAAAAAGTTGGCCCTTTGGATGGTTCCTTATAAAATATATGTAGAAGCATCACTATCTCTCAAATATTTGCGATAACTGAAATAAGAAACACATTAATGTAAAGAAATCATTGTTTATACTGATGATGTATAGCACTTCCGACAATGTATCAGTTATTACAATTGTTAACCAACTTAATAAGAGAGGAGCTTTAGTTTTATGTGTATGTTTTGTAGATCGTTATTTGTCCTTTCGTCCTTTTTCTCTTGGCCATTACATTGTCTGTTCTTTTTCGATTTATGGATTCTGATTACCTCGCTTTGGTATCTTCAAGGTCTTCTTTGTATGTTTCTCAGTTTTTATATTGTTTTTAAGCACTCCTGTTTTGACAAAAAAAAATCGCTGTTTTATGAAAAGAATGTGTGGATTGTGGATTATTAAAATGGTGCCTATTTTCAGACGAGAAAAAAATCAATCAAAAATCTTATCATTTGAGAACAAAAAGTTGGCGTATACATGTGCCATTTGGATGTTCCCTTGTAAAATATATCTAGCATCATCACTATCTATCAAATGATATCTGTCATTACTATAATAATAAACCGATTAAGGTCAAGAAATCATTGCTTATACTGTATATATTGTACATATTGTATATAGTTGTGTCTATGTCTTCTCTGTATCTATGTAGTATGGTATTGAGAATAAAGATATGTATATATATAGACGGATAACGGATGGTGTATGACGCTTCCGACACTGCATCAATCCTTACAATTGTTACATGATCCCTCCTACAAACAACTGGATGTAAATACAAACCGAACATCGTTTTCAATATATCGATTCGACCATTCAAATCAACACAGTAATGTAATGTAATATATTTGATACGTTTATTTTATTTACCTTTGACAGCTGAGACTAGCTTGTTAGTTTATTACATTAAGAAGATTTCACCTTTTTTTTGTCTTTATTTACATGTATCCATCAATCCTTATCATTTAGACAGACAGAGTTAACCATTCACATATATATTCTAAGACAATCTAATAAAGAGTGGACGTTATTTGCATTTTATTCATCCAGTGATTCACAGGCATCTAACAACACCTTATGGTAACATTTCATTCATCTTTGACCATCCAATCATATGCAAGACAGTTAAATTTATTGACCAATGGGACAACAGTTCTCAGAGTGTGCTCGGTTTCAATACCTCAAGATTTGGTAGTCTCTTCGTTGATTGGTGGGTTTAAATTATGACCCTAGAGCGTTACCCTATATGCGAGATGTCGCAAAATAAAATCTAGCCAAACATCTAATTTTAATCAAATTGACCCTATGACAATTTACAAAGCTTGATGATCATGTAGTCTATGCAATAGTATACTATGTTTGTCTAGTCCTTATTGATGTCGAATGACGTCTGCTCATTACACGCCGTAAACATAAGAATTAAATTTTAACGGTACTAAAACCTCTAATCATTAATTCACTTTGAAATCCATACAAGAGGACGAAAACGAATTTGATTACCAATGCTCCTTAATCAGTGACAGCTTTCTGTAGTTCATTGATTTGCTTGCCATTTGCAATTCCCTATTTAACATCGCTTGATTCAATGTTTAACGGAAATTGAGTTTATCTGAAGAATCCTAATAGCATCGAATCCTAATCTTGTTTTATCATTAGCAAATATATAAGGAGAGTACTCAGAGTATATGTGTAAATAGCTTATTTTTCATATACATTCAAACCTGTATTAAGAGGTCACCTTTGGGACAAAGAAAGGGTGGTCTTTTAAGACAGGTGACCTCTTTAAAAAATGGTTCAAGTCATATGAAATCTTCTATGACAGGACCAGACAAAGGTAACCTTTTAATACAGGTGACTGCTTAATAGAGGTAATCTTTTAATACAGGTGACCCCATGGGCAGGTTTGAATGTACAAATGTATTTACTTCGCATTTTGTGGGAATAGTTGCATAACGTGTTTAGTCGTTTTTAACTAAAAAGGGTATTTAAATAGACGTTAGATGAAACAGAACGAGAAACCAAGAATGGACAATCCCGAGACATTGGCAACAAGAATGGACAATCCCGAGACATTTGCAACAAGAATGGACAATCCCGAGACATTGGCAACAAGAATGGACAATCCCGAGACATTGGCAACAAGAATGGACTATCCCGAGACATTGGCAACAAGAATGGACTATCCCGAGACATTGACAACAAGAATGGACTATCCCGAGACATTGGCAACATTGAGCATAAGACACAGAACAAGTGAAGAAAACAAAAACAGATAAGACAACACAGTAAACTAAATAGATGAGCAATACAGACCCCACTAAAAGCCGAGGGAGGGGTGAAAAGAAGAGTTTGAAGATACCAAAAGGGCCAATCAGAATCCGTTAATCGAAGAATAGACAACACAATGATCAAATGAAAAAGGACAAAAGGACAAATAATTCATGTGCTGAGGAAGGGTAAGGAGTTCCTGCTTCTTATACGACACATCTGTCATGTCCGGTCAAATATAGATATGAATTCTGTACACATTTTCAAAAATGCGAGTCAAGAATTTAAAAATCGTACTTGAATAATAAAATTAACATTCATGGACTAGATTCGTTACACACAAAATATAATTATGCAAACAAACACTGACATCAGGTTGCACCACTAAAGAAGCAGGATATGTCTACCCTTCTGGAACAAATGGTCACACACCGTTTAGATAATGTTGCAATGTTCTAAATATTTGTGATATTCAGTGTAGTATATATTCTGGAATTCCTGTGGTTTATTTTACTCCGAAACCGTAAAGGTAGTGTAATGGTTAGAGTGCTCGCTTCGAGTGTGGTAGATCATGGGCTCGAGAATCTGTTGGGTCAAACTAAGGACTATGAAATTGGTATTTGCTGCTACTCAGTTAAGCACGTAGCATTAAGGAGTAAGAACAAAGAATACTTGGCTCGGAATCAGAATAATGTGTCCGAGTGGATCGACATGTCTGTCCGCGAACTGTTTTGTCAGTGAGCTAGCACTATGAAAATCAAACTCAGCGTGTTACTCTAGTACAAAGCGGACATCACAATCTCATCAAATTGTAACTTGTTCTCGCCATGACATAGCTGAAAACTTCATCATTTGGCGCTAGGCAATAACCACTCACTCACTTTATAACTCCGTGTATTGTTTTTGTTGCTTATCTTTCATTGTATTACAAGGAAATGCTGACATTTACTAAACACCTGGTCTTACTCATACCATTTATTGAATTCCTGTTTTTCGATCTTCTGTTATCTTATTTCATTTTGAGCTTATGTTTTTTGTCTTGCTTACTTTTTCTATCCATATTGTGATTTTTGTTCTATTCCTTTCTCTAATTAAATGAAAAATAAAAAAAAGTACCACGCTACCAGAAGAGGTTTAAAATCCAATCGGAAAATCGTAGACACAGAGGCATAATCCACTTCCACACACACACACACACACGCACACGACCGCTCACTCTCTACGCTAGGCACACAAACCTCTTCCTAGTGACATGATGCGGTCGCACATTTTTCTTATTGATCTTTTCTTTTTAAAAAATGTCTTATCATGTGTGCATTAATAAGAATAAAATGAAGTACATAAAAGTGGAATATTTATTTTAAAAAAACTTTTAACAATTGTATTGATTCAAAAACATTTTCATTAAATATAAATATTTGTCAACCTTAGCCGATTTGTGGCTATTCTGTTCAGGCTCCTTGGCTTATATGCTTCAAAAGACTTTAATTATTTGGCTTTCCAATCTTTTATCGTACCGGATGACGATGTTTCTTCCAGAAACGCGTCTTGGGCAATAAGATAGATATCTATGCTTTTGGGGTTTCCTCTGCTGGTGGGCTATTACTAGCTTATGAAGTCACTCGCCCAGTAGTCATTGCTTCGGCACTGAGATAGTTACTAAATAATTTAATTTATTCAATACTAAGTTCAATCTACCTCAGGCATTACTAACAGTTGATTTTGGTTGGTTTAGGCTTATGGTGTTTAACACCACTTTCAACAATATTTGAGCTATATCGTGACTGTCTGTTTTATTGGTGGAGGAAGCCGGAGTACCAGGAGAAAACCACCGACCTGTCGCTAGTTACTGACAAACGTTATCACATAATGTTGTATCGAGTACTGAACGCAATGAACAGGCTTCGAACTCACAATGTTAGTGGTGATAGGCAATGATTGCACAGGTAGTTGTAAACCTAACAACAATGCAATCACGACCACGACGGCCCCTCAGTGGATTTTGTGTATCCTGTTGATATCTTTGGTTTATTTGCTAGATTAAAACAAATATTTGGCTCTCCAATCTTTTGACTACGAGTCTTCCTGATAAAAGTTATTCCAGAAGCCCTTCTTACGTACTAATCTAGATATTCACGTTTTCTTTGCTAACAGAAGATATTTTGCATTATGCAATGTCCTTATGAAATAGATAGAATCGTTCTTTTAAATGTAAAACTAGAGGCTCAGTGGGCTGAGCCTGTGTCGCTCACCTTTCATTCTGCTTTGAGGAAACTTAATACAGAGCCTTCCATAGGTGCTTCCCACCAAGTTTCGGTTCATTTGGTCGAGCAGTTTCAGAGAAGAAGATTTTTAGAAATCAACCAACCAGAAACAAGAATTTCCTATGACAGCCATGTTTGTTAACAGATCGGGATGAAATTAGCAATCTTTATAGAGGACCTTCCATAGATGCTTCCTACCAAGTTTCGGTTCAATTGGCTAAGCAGTTTCAGGGAAGAAGATTTTTAAAAATCCACCAATCAGAAACAAGAATTGCCTTTGGCGGCCATGTTTGCTAACGAATCGGGACGAAATTAGCAATCTTTTTAAAGGACCTTCCATAAATGCTTTCGATCAAATTTCAGTTCATTTGGGAAAGCGATTTCAGAGGAGAAGATTTTTTTTTAGAAATTAACCAATCAGAAAAAAGAATGGCATGTGGCGGCCATGTTTGTTAACGGATTGGAACTAAATGAGCAATCTTTATATAGGACCTTCTAAGGATGTTTCCTACCAAGTTTTGATTCATTTGGCCAAGCCGTTTCAGAGGAGAAGATTTTTTTAGAAATCAACCAATCAGAAACAAGAATGGCCTGTGACGGCCATGTTTGTTAACGGATTGGGACAAAATGACCAATCTTTATAGAGGACCTTCCATAGATGCTTCCTTCCAAATTTCAGTTCATTTGGAAAAGTGGTTTCAGAGGAGAAGATTTTTTAGAAATCAACCAATCAAAAACAAGAATGGCCTGTGGCGGCCATGTTTATTAACGGATCGAAACTAAATGAGCAATCGTTATAGAGGAACGTCCAAGTTTTGATTTATTTGGCCAAGCGGTTTCAGAGGAGAAGATTTTTTAAATCGGCCAATCAGAAACAATAATTGCCTGTGGTGGCCATGTTTGTTAATGGATCGGGACAAAATTAGCAGTCTTTATAGAGGACTTTCCATAGATGCTACCTACCAAATTTCAGCTCATTTGGGAGAGCGGTTTCAGAGGAGAAGATTTTTCAGAAATCAACCAATCAAAAACAAGAATGGCCTGTGGCGGCCATGTTTGTTAACGGATCGGAACTAAATGAGCAATCTTTATAGAGGACCTTCCAGGGATGCTTCCTACCAAATTTTGATTCATTTGGCCTGGCGGTTTCAGAGGAGAAGATTTTTTAGAAATCAACCAATCAGAAACAAGAATGGCATATGGCGGCCATGTTTGTTAACGGATCGGGACAAAATGAGCAATCTTTATAAAGGACCTTCCATAGATGCTTCCTACCAAATTTCAGTTCATTTGGCTGAGGGGTTTTAGAGGAGAAGATTAAAATGTAAAAAGTTAACGGACGACGGACGACGGACGCCAAGTGATAGCAAAAGCTCACATTGCCTTTGGCAAGGTGAGCTAAAAATGCATGCTAGCATTTTGTTTTTGTTTTAGCACTATGCCTGTTGCCCATTTTCGGGGCTATGGAGATTTGTTGTAATGTCTTCTGGTGGATTGCCTCTATACATGCGACATCGTGGTGGCACACCATCGGAAGATTTCTGTCTTCTTCTCTTCCTTTTACCTATATAATGACATAAATACATTAACTACATAATAACGGTCGGTATGACTTTATGATAATGCTATATTGGTTATGTGAGTACACTCTATAATTCAATAACATTTGTCAGTGACTTGCTACAGGTCGGTAGTTTTCTTAAAGTGGTCCTGGTTTCTCCGGGGTACTCCGGCTTTTTTTTCCAACAATTAAAGTGACCACCACTATATTGCTGACATATTGTTGAAAGAGGTGTTTAATACTATTATTCGCAATCCATAATCCTTTTATATAAAGTTTAGTTTTTTATGTAATGTAATTGTTATATTACAATCTCAAATCAATAGCTTCCTCAAGAAAATAAATTGTGCTTATATAAAAAGGATTAAATAGTTCTCAATCATTATTTATGAACTCTGGGCATCACCGGGAACCCGAGATATCCACTATACCTATATGGCCTTGACACTGATTTAGCTTACACTTAAATAAATGATATTTACACTAATAATGTATTTTTTTTCAATTGCACTTAAGCTAAAAAAACATATTCCACATCAATAAAATGTGCATAATATTATTTGTATTCACGAACAATTCTTTTTATTGCACGTTAATATAGCTTGTCATACCTGTACGAGTTATCGGACTTTTTTTTATTTTGGGGTTTCCATAGAAACTATTTATAAAAAGTTCAAAATAACGATTTTCGATTGTATATATTTATCCCTAGCTGTAATATTGCGATGCGGATAATCTTGGTTAAATCTAGTGTCATATAATGAAACAGATAAATGTAAAATGCACTTAAAATTCTTTTAGAAAATAAAATGGGATAGTATACCTGATTTTATAAAGAAACACAGAGAACATGTTAACACTATAAACAAGGCACACACAGAAATAGCAATTGACGATCCTGAAAAGTTCTGTAGCACTGAAAAAATGAAAGAATTTTTTTTCTTAAATTGATTTAAAATTTACGATGAGATCAATTATTTCTTGCATCTTTCAAATTGTTTAGCATCTGGAAAATGTTTCGTTAATTATGGATGTGCAAATGTAATGACACGATACCACAATTATATTACACGAAAATACAATTCAATTTTCAAAGAACTTTCCAAGAAAAGTTTGCAGATACCAACGCGGTAATCAGAATATGGAAATCGAACAAGGACAGCAAACATAATGTTCAAAAGAATAAGGACAAAAGGACAAACAACGATCTACAAAACACTACACATAAATCTAAAGATTGAGAATCATGAACCCCACTGAAAACTGAACTCAGTTGCTCCGGAAGGTAAGCAGTTCCTGCTCCACTAGTGGCACCCGTAGTGTTGCTCCAGTTACAAACCCTTACGACAAGTGGAACATATCCGTGGTCATTTTGTATGTTTCTTATTTACAAACACCTGAGTTTACTCCCCCTTTTCTTTTGATTGGGTCTGTGTGGTTCATCCTTTTTATTTTCTATGTCGTGTCTTTTGTTTTGTTTGTCTTCGTTCTGTGTCTGGTGCACAATGTTGCCGTGTCTCTGGATTGTTAATTCTTGATGGCTCCTTCGGTTTTCTCTAACGTTTATGCAATTGGCTTGAAAATAACGTTCTTGTAAAATTGGAACACATACCACTTTGACTACAATACATCACCTTATAACTTAGAATGTCGCGATAGTTAAGATATATTAAGATAGCGTGAGAGAGAAACTCCAAATCATCGAGAAAAAAAGCTAGTGAATATAATATCTGAACTCACATAGGTTGTATCATATTGCTACATAGACACTCAACATGTTCGAAAAAATAGTGAACATGATACCTGAACTCGCACAAGTTGTATCTCTGTCGCTACAGAAATGATACACGTAAAGGATTCATGTTTCCCGTACATTACAATACCTGAATTTTGTTCACATTCATTATTTTGCAGACATTCCGTTTTCTCACTACATTGGTTGCTGTCCCATGTCAGAATAAATTTTCCAAGTGTTTTTGACATACAGGAATGTAGGACAGATGTCGCACATGACTGGTGACACTTGTCTGAAATTATATCTTAATTATACAATACATCACAAAATATCTGTAAAACGTCAAAAGGCTTGCTTTACCGAAACTTATGTTGGTTTGCCGATACAAAACGACGACAAAATACATGCTAGTTTAACGCCACCTCTCTTTTTTTATTTCATTAAAGTGCTTGCACCAAGCCAGAAGAGTGAGCGGTCATGCATTCTGTGTGTTACAGGTACCGATTTTGCATCCTTCTATAAAGTGTTCTATTGGATTTTGGAAATGTTCCGACAGCGTGATATTTTCTGTTTTTCACTATAATTATGACAAAGTGGAATGTTTGTCTGACATTAAGCATTTTATGAGTTTACACTCCAATATTATATTACATTCTAACATGACATCCTTCTTCCGCTTTGTAAAAAACGAGCGATTTATCGATTGGGTATAATCTCATTAGCACATGTGACTGACTTTCCCGTCGTAAATGTACATGTTGCTGAATTATCGTCTGTTCGAAATTGGCAGCATAAATTGTGTGCGACATTGTCCGCAAACCCAATCAAAATATACTACCGTATTTGTACTCTTAGACATATCAGAATCGAAATAAATCATGGAAGCCCGAATGTGTTTTGAGCTTTAAAATGGGTTGGTGGACATTAGTATTTAATCCCGAGCCTGTTTTGAGCTTTAACATGGGTTGGTGGGTATTTGTATTTTATCCGGAGCCTCTCGCCTCTGGCTCGGGATAAAATACTAATATCCGCCAACCCATGTTAAAACTCAAAACACATTCTGGCTTCCATGATTTATTTCTTAATTATACATTCTATATTGAAGAGCAAGAGCGCAAGACTTATCAAATTTTAAAGATGCACGAAAGAAGCTCTTTGATATAGCCCTCATTTTGATTGAAATATTCACAAATATAGTCAACTATATGCAACGGATACATATGTATATACAGCTGAGATGGGCACAGTTTGCAGCGCCAGAACGACAATGAATAAACTCTGATTTAACTTCAAAGTAAATTTAAGTACAATTCACTCTACTGATAATTAACGAATATTGGATTATGTTTGTTTGTCGTAGTCACAACCCGTTATCATTTCTTCATTCTTCACTGAGTACCAGATTTTATATAAGAGAAACACCACGGATGCCACGAGTGAAGACTGAATTATCAGATTATCAGATAAGCATCGGAAGCCAACCTACATACATACTATTTTTGTCGTCATTGAAAATTGTTGGAAATGTACCTGCATATAGATATTAATTTCAATAATCAAACATTTCCTCTTACAAACAATGTTATGTCTTTATATGGATGATTGCTAGGTTACTAGGTTACTTTTCAGGAAAGGATTGTTGTCCCGATATTCCGATTGATTCCTGTCATTAAATAAGTAATATTGGTTGGAAATGTGAAATGTTATTACATTTTAGATCACGTATGTCCTATATGAAGATAATGTCATTAAGAGGTATGCTTTTAGATAGCAACTTGTTCGCGTATTTAACTTGCATTTGTATACAAAATTTCCAAATGGAAAATTATCTTGGCCGGAAATATCTTATCATCAGAATAAATTTCAACAGCACCATCACCACTCTTGCTCACCTTATGCTGACTTCAAAGCACAGAAAGGACTATGACAGTGTTAATCAATGTAATAACATCCAGCCATCCCCTCTGTCTCTATCCTTTTTTGCAATAATATTTAAGCATTTGATTTATCTATTCCCTATATGCTACCATCCCTCACACTAAATCTAAAACTAGGTTAAAGAAATTGCTTCAACTTTGCTTCGTTAGTGATAATGACAAACGTGAGTATTAGTAACTTGTTTTGGGTACATGCAAGGCCTACTTTACGAGAAAAACACTCTGATTCTAATAAAAATTACTCTGAAAGTGACATTTTCAAAATGCAGGACTGTTTTATATCTATAAAATATTTGTCGTGTTTGGTAACCATGGTCCTATAAAAAACCAGTCAGTTTTCATAGTTCGCTTTAAATTATATATCAACGTTTTCATACTCATCGCGCTCAACAAAATATAAATCTTACAATTTGTAATTGTGGCATAACATGTTTGTGTCAGCCATATTCTTAAAGGAATGGAATAAAATGTTATTTGTCAATAAGTCGAATCCATATAATGGCATGTGTTCATAAAGGTTGTGTGCTTAAACGTTATTTTTATTTAATTTTAACGTATTTTATTCAGAAAGGTACTGAAAAGGATTGGCTAGCAGGACAAGTCTATATATATTCTATATATATATATATATATATATATATATATATATATATATTTACTTATCAATGACATCTCATGTGATTTCTAAGGTTTTTATCGACTATATTGTGGATGATATATCATTTATTTGTCCCTGAAAATCAAATAATATTAATATTTATGGAATACTGAATGACACTGGGGATATTTCTTAGAATTGAAATAGACTTGAAATTGTATTCATACATTTAGCATGGAATATGTTCCAGAGAATTAGCTGAAGTTGTATTAGTTAAAAATATTGTAATATGATATGACAAACAAAGTAAAGCCATCTGCACATATTTTTTCAACCGTTTGAATGGGTATAATGATCAAATAATTACTACCAAATCATCCCTTTCAACAAGTGACTTCCCTTTGTAAGATTGTTCGGAGTTCGGTAATTTTGTTATTACCTTTATATACATGTGTGTTCATTTCCACAGGAACCGACGCTTGCAGGCTTTCTTTTATTGTTTGTTTATATCTATATTTTTCTTAGGAGATCCAAATATCAGAGGAATAGTTGGGATTCCTTTAACTAGTTTAACCCCTCCACATTGTTGTGCCCGTTCCAAGCCAAGACCTGAATTTGCAACGTCATATGGCGTGTTGGTTTAAGCATATTGTGAGGTAGATCAGAAACCGTAAATTGAAGGACAGACAATACGATGGTCAAAAGAAAAAGGACAAAAGAATAAACAACGATCTATAAAACATTACACAGAAAACCAAAGATCGAACAACACGAACCACACTAAAACAATTGGATAATACACACGTGTTCCAACTTATAACGTCTTCCCCAGTCTTTTTTTGTTCAATTATTTGTAGTGGTTGTTCTTTTTGGTTGATGTTGGTGATAACAGTGATAACGGTGCCCATCACTGTTTAAACTCTCTTGTCATACAAACAATCACAGATATTTTTACCCACCTTCCTTTTCGTCACTTCCGTCTTTACAATGACTGAATCCATCACACATGTACCAATATTGTTTACCCCAGTTATAGTGATATCTAGGTAATGTTGGTGAAATGCACGTACCATCATCACAAAGGAAGCATGTATCACTGTTATGTTGACCTGAAAAAAATTGTTTTCAACATAAAACTTACATATTAAAGAAGAAGAAAAAATCAAAAACCGTTTTCCGGGAAAGACTCGAAAACGTCCAACGCAGAGCTGCAAGGTTTGTCACCAATAGACAGCGAAACACATCTAGTGTTGGTGACATGATACAATGCTTCATCTAGCGCAGTCTTGGAACAGTCTATAGTTATGAGTCGCTCGGATGGAACAGTCAAGGTTACTGTCTCCTCGATCAAATACTAATTTATGAAACCTATAGCTTTAACATTATTCAATTGCCATGTGCAACCTCTGAAATATTAGTCAAATTGGTGTAGAGGATTCTTAGGATTTAATTTTAATCATCCTGAAAATTACAAAGGCCACTTGTACTATAGAAAAAAGATTTAATGTTTTCTTCTTATTTTTTCCAAACAAAATTTCCTACATCTTAAAAGTATAATCTTATAGTGAATATTATACATGTATATGTCATATTCCTTATAGAGATATAATTTTCCAATAAGTGTTTTTAATTAATTCCCAACTGTGTATTCTAAATTCCCTGTTATTCTCTAATAATAATATGATACATAAACACGTGAATTTTCCTCAGTATACTTTCTCGTAGGCTTTGGTTTATATTACCTTCGAGATATTGGAGTCTTTGAAAGCTTTGTGAGATTGTTGGCAATAAATCAGTCAACATTTCTTTAAATTATTATTTTTTTATTCATATTTGTTTAAGTTGGTTACAATAATGACGCATTTGTTTTCAAGAAACGATGCAATATACATATTGTTATGGGAAATAATTGGGATTTATAGTTCAAAAGAAATATCAGGGGCGATTACAATATCATGAAGTTTATCCCAGAAACACGCACTAATGTTGATATCTACGTTTTTATTACTATCACTGAGTCGATACCTTTGCTGGTGGAATGTTAACCCTTCGATGGCATCTTTCGCCCAGTAGTTAGTGTTTCGGCACTTATATGGTTTATGAGATTTATCCATTATTGAAATTTATAGTTCCTAAATAATGTATCTTCAAACTCTTCTTAGCTCCTTTGATATCTTCAAACTCTTCTTAATGTAACTATTATTAAAACTAAGGTTCTTCTACCCCAGGCATACGTGACGTTAGCCGGTTTAGCTATCCTGCTTAGTTCCTTTGGTTTTCGTGCTCCCAAAACTGTAAAATTATTTGGCTTTCCAACTTTTGAATTTGAGCGTACTTTATGAAGGTTATTCTAGAAACGCTTCGGATGCATTAAATTTGATATCTACGTTTTTATCAAACTACTATAAGGTTCATCACATTGATCAACTACTTACCTTTCAGGAGCAAGCACGTTTTTAGTGTTCTGTGGACCATTATTTGTTTCTTTGCATGTTTTGTCTGCTGTATTCTCCGTCCTTTGGTACATGGCTTCTGATTACCTATTTGGAGTCATCAAACCTTTTCCTATCTAAACCCACGTGAATGGAAACATTAAATATATTTCAGGAATATTTTTAATTTTTGAACAGGTTTTACGATATAACCGGGTTTGGGGCAATTTACGCTTAATAAACCGCTCTGCTGTTTATGAAAAACGTAAACTTTTCCAAACCAATTTACTTGTATAACCTGTTTAAAAATTGAAAATATTCCTTATAATTTAATTTTTACATCAAAATTTAATGATTCCTCGATTCTAATTACGATTATTTCATGGGACTATTTGAATATGTCTGTTACGAATGAATATGTTGGCGACGCCACAATACCAACCCAGGCTATCATGTAATAATCAATGCTGCTCCAGGCAGATCAGCCAATCAGATTGCAATATTCACATCAAATCAAATTATTATTAAATAACCAACAATGTACCTACCACAGTATTCATCCCTTCCATTATCACAATCTACTACATCATCACATAATGACGTCATAGGCACACATTGCAACGGGGAACACTCAAATTGTGACGTATTACACAGAACTGTAAAATAATTGTATTAACAATATAGCTCAAAAGTATTGTTATCTACCACATTTAACATTAAAACATCAAAAGTGTTAAAACTTAAGCCCACGTTATAAATCTACGTATTTTAATACAAGTATCATCGTTATTGCCACCGTGCACATATAAGTTTTTGGATTTTAATTTTCTAATGAGGGAAATAATGTCAACAACGTGTAATGCCAAAAGTTAAGTGACGAAGGAAACCATAGTTTGAGGAAAAGGACGGTCTTCATCAAGTGAGTAGCAAAGTTTCACAATGAAGTGCGAGTCGAGCACACTTCGTGGTGAGTTTGACGCAGGCCTATGCAAATGGTGAAAGGTGAAAAGATGGTCGTCTAAATCAATACACCATTCTCACATAAGTAAACGAAACAATTGTCATTTATCAACGATATATTTCAAAAATATAATGCATTGTTAAAAATGATATATTCTAAATTAAGGCCTCCAAGAAAATTAAAACAAACTTTTTCCGAGCTCGGTGGTAAAATTGTGATGTCCTGGGAATTATGATATCGACTATCATTATCAAGATGGGACAGTGCATGTCACAACGCAGCCCCTCCGAGGCAAATTTCAGTGTCGGTGGTACACCTACCATAAATAGCATTAATAGTTTCGCGGTCAATACGACTGAATCTCCTTCAACAAAGTTATGGTCATATACAAACGTTTTCAACGATCTTTTCGGCGGAAGTAGTAAATTTACCTACCAGGTACTAGGCAGTTGTATTTAACAAAGACTGTGAAATGAAAGAAAGCTTAAACAGTGATGATGAACAATTCCACCAATATCGAAATATCGAACACTTGAAATCCTCTCAAATCATTGAACACAAGAAAGGGCCACAAGACATGTCGTTGGAAATCCAGGGATAGGCACAAAACGTATTGTGGTGAAACAGGTTAAAAGGATTACAACTCTCCCCTCTAGATCTCTAACGCCAAAAAATAAACAATAAATAAAACCAGCACATATTCGCTTCCACACAAACAGACCACATACTATCACAATAGTAGATGGCACCATAAAGATAGACCTTACAATAGCAGGGTCGGTGAATGCTCGTAATTAACTGCCTACAAGCTAAGAAGATAGAGTGTGTCGGTTTAAGACCTAATCTTTGTCACGTTTGTGTACACAAAAGACCCTTGCCCAAAGTAAAATATCAGAATACAGAGTGTCCATTTGTGTCCATTTGAATGTAGATTTATATTGATTATATTGGTTCTAAACAACGAAATATGCTTTGAAAAGTATGTCGAAATGTTTGAAAGGGTGGCATGAACAATGCATCGTTATTTAGCGGAAGTATTTTATGACCTACTCATTCAAAAATAATTCCATATTATATAGAACTGAAATTACCAATTAAAACAAATCATGACTTATCACCGGGTTTGTAACTAGCTAACACGACGGGTGCCACTAGTGGAGCAGGAACTGAGTGCACCCCCAGTTTTTAGTGGGGTTCGTGATGCTCGATCTGTAGTCTCATGTGTAATGTGTTGTAGATCGCTGTTTGTCCTTTTGTACTTTTTCCTTTGGCCATTGTATTGTCTACCCTTCTTCGATTTACAGATTCTGATTACCCCTTTGGTATCTTCAAGCTCTTCTTGCAAAGACTTAACTAATAAGACACAGCTGTATAGCAATTTTTGTCATCCTTAGATATATAATTATTATTGATATGCCATTGAGATTTTCCTTTAAATATTCCACGTTAATTACATACCTGTGAAAACACAGCACGGACTTCTCTATTTCCAAGAACCCATTAAGTTAGAAAAACGATAAACTAATGCCTTATAAGACGGCAATGTCTCATATTAGTAATATAAAGCAGCACATTAGGTATTTTATTTCAGCAACTCATCAGATTTTACCTATCTATTACTGGTTTATGATTTAACAAACAAAAATACTATTTTTTTAATATACGGAGACGAAGATGATGATGATGATGATGAAAACATTTGAATTTGAGTAATATATTTTTCTATACATGTTTTGAATGTGTTCAAGATAAAGTTCAAATAGAAATTAGAGAAAACAGTAATAAAATATAGAATAAACAACAGATTTAAATTAAAAAAAGAGTAATTAACTGAACTAGAAAAATATACCAATTAAAGAGAAGTATTTAATATTATTATATAGATAGGTGTTAATTATGGGGATTTATCCGTGAAATAAATTCCGATATCTCACATGTGAAATATCAGTTTTTTTTCCCGCCCGAACTACTTTTACCCAACTATAAGTGTGGTGGTTACACACCCCTTGTTGTGTTACGGTGAATACATACACGATTGTAAACTGAAAAAATTCCGCGAAATGTTATTGACGACTTTGGAACATAACCAACATGACGTCATTGACGTCATATGAAGACTTCCAGTTTGAAACGTAAAGATTAGACGTTATTTGGCTTCGGATACGCTTCAATTTTGATACAATTTAACTAAAATAAGTTTTCAAAGTAAGCATTTTAATTATTTGTGTGCATTGTTGTAAACATGACATGTAGGATTTCACATTTTCAAGATGGCAGATCCTTCCAGTTGAAGCCCTTAGTATCATTGCTCGTAGATTTATACGCGTGGAATGAAATATACAAATAAAGAAATAATATATAAGAAATTTTGAAAGTCTATATATAAACAGTATAACTAAATCATACAGTTTGAATATCAAAATAAGACCACTCGTGACCGAATACGCATTAATGATTAAACTCGTGGACGGTACAAGTTCAATCCACTCGTCAAATCCTTATGCGTACTTCGGTCACTCGTGGTCTTATTTTGATATTCAAAATCTACGATTATATATACTATATTTATGAATTATGATAGAAAATAGTACAATTAGATAGGGCTCTAGATAAAAGGTAACCTTCACACTTTTGAAGGGAAGACATAGATATATCACAGGCCAGTTGCTCAAGTGTTTTTTTTTTGTCTAAACCGAGACTTGTCGAGAGGTTGAAAAATGAAAAAAAAAAAATTCGCGGAAGTGAGATACCTTAATCTCACCAACATATTGGTATTTGATATTTTTTTCTCACATGGTTCATATGTAATATAGGCGTTTCTAAGGATACGAATGTAAGATTTGCTAATCTCACGACTTAAAAACTATAAGATTATCATGTCTCGCATGTGTGAAAAACATATTTCGCTAGTAATAAAAGGTCAGAGGTGTCAGAGAAGGCTGATCTTACGACCTAAAACAACCTAAAAACCACCCTTTTTCCTCATGTGAGAAAACGTACTTCACTGTTCTATATAATCCTCTTATTACCTGGAGGACGAGATTGTATTTTTATTTGTCCTTCAATCTGATATCCGAATCGTCTTTTATTAACAACCCATAGTGTATTGGATCTTGACACTATCTCAAAATTGTCCAGATTTTCACAAAATTGAAATGACGTCATAGACACAATATCTGGACGATATTTGTCGTTACCAATGCTTAGGTATCCATGGCGACAATCTTGTTCCTCTGGCTGATAAAGTATTGTGGCACTTAAACGAAGTTCAGGTTTAGTTATAAATAGCTGACAAGATGACGAAAACTGATTGGATAATAATTCAGTCTCTTGGTTTAAATTCCAATGTGTAAATATTAAAACAAATGTCTCATTTTCATCTATCCATTGTCTCTCATGACATGATTTAGAAATATCTGAAAATATTGGATAGAGAAAATTAGTTAAAATCCACGCATTACTTCTAATTGGACACAGATAGTTAGTTATAATTCAAGCGTTATTTTCGACAAAAGATGATTTAAAGACACCATATTTCCTTTCAGGAATGAACATTTGAAAATTATTACTTAAAATATACACAACGAAACATTATAATTCATTTCTTCTATAGACATAGGTGACCTTTAGCTACATATATATATATATATATATATATATATATATATATATATATATATATATATATATATATGTGTGTGTGTGTGTGTGTGTGTGTGTGTGTGTGTAACCAATATATATAAAGAGAATAGCAAAAATCGGCTAACGCCAACATCAAATGGGCATGAGAGGTAAGGTTTCAAGAATCACGTTAAGATCGGTTTGAGGTGTAATATATATTATAGATTTTCACTTGCTCTATTCCTGTCTTTAGAGACAAAATTACGCTCTTCCTTCTCCAGAGTAATACGTCGTCTTTCTTGTTCCGAAATACACATACTGGTTTGCCTCCGTCTACAGAAACACACCGGTTTCCTTCCCTCTTCATAAAAACAGCCTCGTTTCCTTCCCTTCCATGCAGACATATAGGATCGCTTCCGTCTGCAGAGACACAATTTCTCTTCCCTCGTAATAAGCATAATATCTCTTCATTCCTTCCAGAGAAACAGACTCGCTTCATTCTTTTAACCAATCCGTTTACTTCTCTCCAGGTATGCACTCGCTTCCTTCTTTAATACTTTTTCAACATCTGACTCAACTGACAGTTTTTCGCTACATTACCTCCTCCCGGAAATCTATATGGCATACTGCGTTAATGCATATCACATTGCTTACTAGAGTATACACTAACTTAATTTAAGATATAAGAAAAGGTAACTTTTCAAAGGATTTCATTATTGATATATTCAGAAATAATGTATTTTGCATAAACCAGCCAATTCAATTTTGCATACCGTCATCACATTGACTTAGCTACTAGGATGTGAATAATTATATCACCCAGTTATATGTGAGGGTTGACATTTTACTCACATATGGAAAACATTTGAATGACCTCATCATTTCATTAAGAGGGAAAATTTTGGCCCATAAGCCTGCCACTTTTTAATATTTAAGTGCATGTACCAAGCGCGAAATGTGTGCGTAATGTATGTGTATATCAATATCAGCTTTGCCTCTTCCTACGATTTCTCTATTGGATTTTGGAATTGTTCCGACAGTATGGTATTTTTTACTTTTCATTTTATTGATTAACCATAGGGGGTTCTAAATACCATCTTCATACTGATTTAACCACAATGGTATGCAAAAGCATTAATCACGTTGACTTAACCATAAATGTATTCAAATCAAAGGAACAAAGCAAATATATGCGGACGTTTTGATTGCTAACACAATTTGTTTATATATTCATCATTCAGTGTACACACTTTCTACGGAATCCCGAGGCGCAGAAATATGTCATAGCTTAAACATTGTTTCCGAGTGTCTAGTGTTTCTTACAAGAAACTTTCACCATCTCATAAAACACCTGTTTGTTCCCAGATGAACAGTTGCAATAGCCTATCCATCATCGCTCGTTATTTCTTGTTGCAATCAATTAATTCGTCCATATCCCACCGCAGCACTACCTTGTATCTGTATGATATATTGCTTGCTAGCTTGTTCTCGTGATGAACATAGCTTAAATATTATTTCATTGGTATATTTTTCTTCCATTAACATGGCAAATAACAAATAAATTCGAATGTGTTGTTGCATGTAAATCAGGTTTATTCTTTCATGGAAATGCGAAAGGTTTTTGATAAAGCTATTCCATAACGCAAGAAAGCTACCGTGATAGTTTTCAGACATTACCTTTAAAGGTTAAGAATAAATTAATACCGAAAATACATGTACAAATTACATAATAAATATTATATTTCTCCTAAATACAAATATGCTGGTTTTTTGGGTACAGCAATATGTGTTCCGATGTTCTCTGCTTTATTATATGCTACAATGTAAATAACGCTTGATTGTATTGCTTAAATGCATGTGCATTCATGCATTTTGAATCCTAATATGAAATACCAAACATGTAGAAGGAACTGAACTCACATATTGTAAGTCATAAATGAACGCTAAATTATATATGACCGTATGTATATAAATGAAGAAACGATATCTTATATAAATATATAACTAAAAACTTCTAAAATGTACAACATGTCCGTAGGGTTAGAATTATGGTGTTTAACGTCACTTTCAACAATATTTGAGTTACATCGTGGCAGTCAATTTTATTGATGGGGAAAACCGGAGTACCAAAGACATGTTGCAAGTCACTGACAAACTTTATCACATAATGCTGTATCGAGTACACCTCGTCTGAGCGGGATTCGAAATCACAACGTCAGTGATGATAGGTACTGATTGCATAGGTAGTTGTAAATCCAAGTAACATACGATCACGACCACGATGGCCCCTACAACACATCTAAGTTATATCAAATGTGCAATAAAAATATAGCAAAACCTAATGTCAGTGAATGTCATGTGTGAAGGCACGAATAAAAGTTAATAATATATCAAATCTATCAAAACGATGAAAATAATTAGAATATACAATAAAACAATAAATATTTGAAATAACAGCTTTGTTTCTTCACTATTATGACGTTAGTCTCGAAATAGCCTTATTCACATGGGTAACGCAAAGATGGTTCTTTAGTATCATGACGCTAGTCTCGAAATAGCCTTATTCACATGGACAACACAAAGATGGTTCTTTAGTATCATGACGCTAGTCTCGAAATAGCCTTATTCACATGGACAACACAAAGATGGTTCTTTAGTATCATGACGCTAGTCTCGAAATAGCCTTATTCACATGGGCAACGCAAAGATGGTTCTTTAGTATCATGACGCTAGTCTCGAAATAGCCTTATTCACATGGGT
Organism: Bathymodiolus septemdierum; assembly: GCA_963383655.1. Lineage (NCBI taxonomy): Eukaryota > Metazoa > Mollusca > Bivalvia > Mytilida > Modiolidae > Bathymodiolus > Bathymodiolus septemdierum. Next base: position 80,824,278 of record OY726521.1, read on the forward strand.
AACGCAAAGATGGTTCTTTAGTATCATGACGCTAGTCTCGAAATAGCCTTATTCACATGGGCAACGCAAAGATGATTCTTTAATATCATGACGCTAGTCTCGAAATAGCCTTATTCACATGGGTAACGCAAAGATGGTTCTTTAGTATCATGACGCTAGTCTCGAAATAGCCTTATTCACATGGGCAACGCAAAGATGGTTCTTTAGTATCATGACGCTAGTCTCGAAATAGCCTTATTCACATGGGTAACGCAAAGATGGTTCTTTAGTATCATGACGCTAGTCTCGAAATAGCCTTATTCACATGGGCAACGCAAAGATGGTTCTTTAGTATCATGACGCTAGTCTCGAAATAGCCTTATTCACATGGGTAACGCAAAGATGGTTCTTTAGTATCATGACGCTAGTCTCGAAATAGCCTTATTCACATGGGTAACGCAAAGATGGTTCTTTAGTATCTTAACGCTAGTCTCGAAATAGCCTTATTCACATGGGCAACGCAAAGATGGTTCTTTAGTATCTTAACGCTAGTCTCGAAATAGCCTTATTCACATGGGCAACGCAAAGATGGTTCTTTAGTATCATGACGCTAGTCTCGAAATAGCCTTATTCACATGGGCAACGCAAAGATGGTTCTTTAGTATCATGACGCTAGTCTCGAAATAGCCTTATTCACATGGGTAACGCAAAGATGGTTCTTTAGTATCATGTCGCTAGTCTCGAAATAGCCTTATTCACATGGGCAACGCAAAGATGGTTCTTTAGTATCATGACGCTAGTCTCGAAATAGCCTTATTCACATGGGTAACGCAAAGATGGTTCTTTAGTATCATGTCGCTAGTCTCGAAATAGCCTTATTCACATGGGCAACGCAAAGATGGTTCTTTAGTATCTTAACGCTAGTCTCGAAATAGCCTTATTCACATGGGCAACGCAAAGATGGTTCTTTAGTATCATGACGCTAGTCTCGAAATAGCCTTATTCACATGGGTAACGCAAAGATGGTTCTTTAGTATCATGACGCTAGTCTCGAAATAGCCTTATTCACATGGGCAACGCAAAGATGGTTCTTTAGTATCATGACGCTAGTCTCGAAATAGCCTTATTCACATGGGCAACGCAAAGATGGTTCTTTAGTATCATGACGCTAGTCTCGAAATAGCCTTATTCACATGGGTAACGCAAAGATGGTTCTTTAGTATCATGACGCTAGTCTCGAAATAGCCTTATTCACATGGGCAACGCAAAGATGGTTCTTTAGTATCATGACGCTAGTCTCGAAATAGCCTTATTCACATGGGCAACGCAAAGATGGTTCTTTAGTATCATGACGCTAGTCTCGAAATAGCCTTATTCACATGGGTAACGCAAAGATGGTTCTTTAGTATCTTAACGCTAGTCTCGAAATAGCCTTATTCACATGGGCAACGCAAAGATGGTTCTTTAGTATCTTAACGCTAGTCTCGAAATAGCCTTATTCACATGGGCAACGCAAAGATGGTTCTTTAGTATCATGTCGCTAGTCTCGAAATAGCCTTATTCACATGGGCAACGCAAAGATGGTTCTTTAGTATCATGACGCTAGTCTCGAAATAGCCTTATTCACATGGGCAACGCAAAGATGGTTCTTTAGTATCATGTCGCTAGTCTCGAAATAGCCTTATTCACATGGGCAACGCAAAGATGGTTCTTTAGTATCATGACGCTAGTCTCGAAATAGCCTTATTCACATGGGCAACGCAAAGATGGTTCTTTAGTATCATGACGCTAGTCTCGAAATAGCCTTATTCACATGGGCAACGCAAAGATGGTTCTTTAGTATCATGACGCTAGTCTCGAAATAGCCTTATTCACATGGGCAACGCAAAGATGGTTCTTTAGTATCTTAACGCTAGTCTCGAAATAGCCTTATTCACATGGGCAACGCAAAGATGGTTCTTTAGTATCATGACGCTAGTCTCGAAATAGCCTTATTCACATGGGCAACGCAAAGATGGTTCTTTAGTATCATGACGCTAGTCTCGAAATAGCCTTATTCACATGGGCAACGCAAAGATGGTTCTTTAGTATCATGTCGCTAGTCTCGAAATAGCCTTATTCACATGGGCAACGCAAAGATGGTTCTTTAGTATCATGACGCTAGTCTCGAAATAGCCTTATTCACATGGGCAACGCAAAGATGGTTCTTTAGTATCATGACGCTAGTCTCGAAATAGCCTTATTCACATGGGCAACGCAAAGATGATTCTTTAATATCATGACGCTAGTCTCGAAATAGTCTTATTCACATGGACAACACAAAGATAAAATAATATTGTGGTGCGTTTGTCAGAGTGCTTAGGGCTCAATTATCGAAGTAATGCATGTTCTTGCTTATTTTTGTGTTAGATGTCTAAATTCAAAAAATTAAGGTTGAAAATTGTACATGTATATACAATTAGTAACAACAGATATGAATGTAAATGAACATGAGAGACCACCCAACATTACAATTAGACACAAACCAGAGCAGTAGAACAGTGTTGTCATTGCTGTTTTACATTTCACAGTCACTGTACGGTCTTCAACAGTCCGGGGTTAAATATAACAAAATCAAAAAATCAAAATAAATAAATCAGAATTGAATTGAATACCAGATAGCACGTACACACATACAGACAATAAATTTATATCTTAAAACACTACAAACAGATAATGATTTGTTTGATACATTGTTGATAGCATAAATAATATTTCAGACCATTAAAAGTTGAAAAATATAAAAAGAAAAATAACTTACCATTATGTTGGAAATTTAGAATTCCGTCAATAAATGCACACAATACTACTGCAAAAGAAAAACATGCAAATGTCATTTCAGCCTGGTTCTAACTGAATCAAGCTAGTTATTTTCATTCCTCCTAAAGTGAATTATCAATTAGAAACCATCCTCGGTCAAAGTCTGGCGACTTCTATAGCTCTATACGACCAAATAACATCTGTTTTGATAAATACGAGCATTCATTAACGACATAATGATTTTATAAGGTTTCCGTCAGTCATTTTATTACGTGGGAATCTTATGATCACAGTTTATTATTTTTTGTTGTTGGAAGAATGAAAACAACCGCAAACAACCGAACGTCAACTTCTAATGAATGAAACTTGGTATATCGATGTCTGAAAATTGAAATTAGCATGTGGATGTATGGTGATTGGAAATTGAAAATAATTAATCTTAGTCTATGCCATGGGTTTTACAAAAGGATGCTGATTTACAATGCCATTATATTTTTCCTATAATCTTTCAATCTCTAAGGAAATATAAGGATATTGGAAAACCATATTGATGTTACATAATTCTTTTCTAGAAATAGAACTTTCGTTTTATCCTATAACGAATAAGTAAACATTTATATTCAAAATTGTTATTGGTTCTGTGAGCTAATTTAAAATCTAATTATTTGGCATTGAAGATTAGGTTAAACAATTTGCTTCAGTGCTTCAGTGCTTAGTGCGTCACCGAATATGGCACTGCTTTGACAACTATTTTACCTATTTTGTTCCTGTATTTAAATACTGTTACAGTGACAGCCGGAACCTTTGAACCGTAATGAGAGCGGGAGGTTTGGCGCCTTAAAATCTGATTCAACCCACCATTTCTTTAGAAATGCCTGTACCAAGTCAGGGTCATTACGGTTTTCACAGTTTTCCGGTTGTTGACTGATTTTGTCTGTTTATATAATTATGAGTTTTGACTTTCCCTTTGTAAGATTGTTCGGAGTTCGGTAATTTTGTTATTACCTTTATTTACTGACATGGTTTATTAGATAAATTTATTATTGGAATTTAACGTTCCTAAATAATGTCAGTACGAATTAAAACTAATGGTCTTATCCTTCAGACATATGTGACCTTAGTCCATTTTGGCTATCCTGATTAGACCTTTTACTTTTATTGCTCGCAAAGACTTTTATGTTATTTGGCTTTCAAATCTTTAGATGTTAAGCGTACCTGATGAAGGTTATTCCATAAACGAATCGTACGCACTAAATTTATGGGACCAGCCTATGGACTATGCTAATAGCCACCAGCAAAGGGCAGATAGGGTTTTCATGTTTCATTTTAAAACAGTATGTGATGGATGATTATTTGGAATACATATCAATAAACCGATGATTGATTTAACTATCATTTACGATTATAAATGAGTGTTGCACGACGGGAGACATGTAGAAGGAGAACCTCACAAAGCATCTGATCTCACAACAGAATATCAATGTTGTAATGTTTATAGACCAATTATCACTTAAGCACTTTATCTAAATTGGATTATGATTATAATACTGACAGTAGGAATTTACTATCAACAAACCAACGGAACTTTCTGTCTGCAGTTTATTTCTTATCTAAGGGTATTTCACAGTCATGAGTTTCTGTTATATTTTGGGGGCGTAACTTTCCTATGTCAATGCATTCTCTTTGTTTAGAATATTCTATGTAACAGCTGATCTTGCAATTTGTAATCACTTGTGTGTGTAGATTGTAGTTAATAAACATGTATTCTCTAATGGAATTATTTATCATAGAACCCACGTTAAAAAATATAACATTGGCGACGACGAGATAATGGAACTTTTAGAGAGTTTATTTAATGACAGTCTGCTGAATTTATAACACACCTGAAATAGGAAGATGCCGACGTATGGCCGAATTGAAGAATTCAAATTTGAGAACAATTTCGAGGAGTACGTTCAAAGATTAGAGGAAAATTTCCTTGCAAATGAAATTGACGATAATGACAAGAAAAGGTCGATTTTTCTCACCGTCTGTGGGGAAAAGACTTACAGTTTGCTACGTAATTTATGTGCTCCTGATAAGCCAAATACAAAGACATTCGATGAACTGAAAGAAGTCTTAACAGGACATTTAAAGCCGACACCACTGATCATTGCAGAACGTTACAAGTTTCATCAACGGAAGCAAGAAAGCCATGAAAAAGTCCGGGACTATCTCGTGGACTTACGAAAATTGGAGACAGATTTGTTTGTGGACTTTATTCAAAGACAATACAAAGGAAATTATTGTCCGAAAGTGTCTTGACACTGAAAAAAGCATTTGAAATAGCAGTTGGAATGGAAACCGCAGAACGAGAAAGCAACGAGTTCCGAAATGAAGTTCCGACACCGACAAATAAAGTGACAGTTGTAACCGAATGTTATCGTTGTGGAAAATCAGGACACTATGCCGATGACTATTATTACAAGAACTCAAAATATCATAAGTGCAAAGACATTGGACATTTAAGCCGTAAATGCAAGAAAAAGGCTTATAGCTCAACATCTTACAAGGAGGAGAAGAAGATCGGGAAGAAGAAACGCAACCCAAACAAATTCAAGGCAAAACCGTCGAAAGTACACCAAGTTGAGGAAGAATATTTCGAATCATCCGAGAATGACAAGAATGGTCTGTGTTTACCGTTAAAACACCAGATAATCGCGATATCAAGATTAACATTAACATTGAAAGTGTGGATTATACTATGGAATTAGACACAGATGCATCACTTAGTTTAATTAGTGAGGACAGTTATCAGAAGTATTTTTCGCATCTGCAACTGGAAAACAGTAATATGAAGTTAACGACTTACACTGGAGATAACATGGCAGTACTTGGCGAATTACATGTCAAAGTTCGGCATGGAAAGCAAACAGAGACACTGCCGCTTATTGTAGTGAAGGAAAGGAACTGGTTATCAAAATTAACTTTGGATTGGCATTATATCAGGTCATGCTTTTCTGTTAAAGACAAGGTTAATAAACTCATGAAAATGGACGCTTTCAATGAAGCCGCGTGCAGTTCCGTATGCACTCCGTGATAAAGTGGCGGATGAAATCAAACGTCTGGAAAAGCTTGGAATTATTGAGAAGATAGATTATTCTGAATATGCAGCACCCATCGTACCCGTTTTGAAATCCGATTCTACAGTTCGAATTTGTGGAGATTACAAGGTTACAATAAATCGGATTTAGAAGTTCCTCAATATCCGTTACCAAAAGCTGAGGATTTATTTTCACGCTTAAATAGAGGTCAAAGTTTTTCGAAACTGGATTTATCTCAAGCTTATCAACAAGTATTGTTAAATGAAAGTTCAAGAAATCTTGTAGCTATCAATACACATCTTGGATTATATCGTTATACTAGATTACCATTTGGAGCCGCATCTAGTCCGGCAATATTTCAGGAATGTATGGATCAAATTCTAGAAGGAATTAATGGAGTTGGATGTATTCTTGATGATTTAATTATTGTTGATGAATTCATTTGTTTAAATCTAATCTATAATTTATATTGATCTTCACGTGCAACATACACGCACACATTCATTATACACCGGATGTTGTGTCTGTCCTGATTATATATAGATAAGAATACACGTAGATAGTTTTCTGTGTTATGTTATTTCTGCCTGATGCAGTTATCTAAAGTCTCCTGCAAGTAGACAACCATCACAATTAACATGGTGGCAGCGGAAACCAACTAAGGGACATTGCAATAGTTTTGTTAACAGTAAGTTACCAAGATACTATCGATTTTATCTCGGACAAAAGAGCCACGTGTACAACATAGTGAACAATGGCTGTCGGCTACACCAACACATTTCGCCTGCCCCCATCTCTCAATGTAATAGAAGGAAATGTTTCCGAAAATTAAAAAAAATGGAAACGGCAGGTTGAAGTTTATCTTATGGCGAGCGGCGCCGTAAAGACAGACAAAGAAGTGCAAATAGCAATAATTCTGAATTGTGCGGGTCCCCAGATTATTGACATTTATGATCAATTCATATGGGATGAAGAGAGGGACGAAAAGAAACCGGATAAACTATTCGAACTGGAAGGCTATTGAAACCCAAGAAAAACTGAAGTATTGGAGTCCCATAGATTTTGGAACGTGCAATACCAGGAATCATTTGATAACTTTTTAACAGAGTTAAGAACATGGGCGTCATCCTGCAATTTTGATAACAAAGATAGAATGATCAGAGACAAAATTGTATTTACAGTTCAAGGAAAACTACAAGAGCTTCTACTCTGTGAAGATAAACTTTCTCTTGATAAAGCTATTCAAATATGCCGTGCATATGAACAGTCAAATAAACATGTAAAAGAATTAAGAGAAAACAACAGTGCCTCACATGCAATCAATAAAGTGACACATGAAAATAAACCACCGAAAAGTAAGAAGCTAAACTACAAACAACAACCAAGAAAATTTCAAGATAAACCTGTTTTAACAACATCAAGTACTTTACATAAGGAATGTAGATTTTGTGGATATAAACATGAAAATAAGAAAGAAAAATGTCCAGCATGGGGTAAAACTTGCAATGCCTGCAAGGGCCGAAACCATTTCAAGTCAAAGTGCAAGAAAGTCAATGTGAACTCCGTTTCAGCACTCGATGATAGTGATGATGACTGTTGGTTAAATGCAATTGATGCTGTCTCAGAAAAGTATATATCCGTCGTTGAAGCTAATGTCGATAAGAAAGTAACAGCACTTTTGAAAGTCAACGATTGTGAAGTCCGTTTCCAGCTCGATAGTGCCGCTGATGTCAACACAATCTGCAAGAAATTTGTTCGCAAAGATCAAGTTAGACATACATCGATTACACTTAGAATGTGGAACAAGACACCGATGAAACCGTTGGGCGAAGCAAATCTTAGCGTGGAGAATTCGAGTACCGGCGACGAAAGAATAGTAACACTGATCGTCGTGCCGAATGGACACGCGAATCTGCTAGGTTTTAAAACCATACAGAATATGGGTCTTGCATAACGACCATTTTATCGCAAACGTTGTTGTCCAAGAAATCGGTGATCTTGGAGTGGCAACTTTACAAGTCAACGACGAAGTTAAACCGAAAACGTTACCGTGCCGAAAATTACCGTTGTCGCTGCAAGATGACGTGAAACGTGAAATCGACAAACTTGTTGAGAGAAATGTTTATCGTACCCGTTACCGAGCCGACTGAATGAGTAAGCCAAATGGATGTCGTGCGAAAATCTAACGGTAGTCTACGAATCTGTATTGATCCTCAACCGCTTAATACCGCGTTGATGCGTGAACATTACCGATTGACGATGCTTGAAGATGTACTTCCGAAACTCGTGAACGCACGTATATTTAGCAAACTAGATATTAGAGAGGCGTACTGGCATGTCAAGCTAAGCGAGAATTCGAGCCGATTGACCACGATGATAACACCATTCGGACGATATCGATGGGCGCGATTACCGTTTGGATTGAAAGTATGGAGCGAAATATTTCAAAGATAATTTACCGAAGCAGTTGGTGATTTGAATGGTACGGTTATCATCGCCGGGTGTGGTCAAACCGACGAAGAGGCTAAGCGCGATCACGAGACGAAGCTTTGCAAGTTGTATGCACGATGCAAAGAGCAAAATATTATACTGAATGATGAAAAGAAAGAAATCGGACTGAAAGAAATAACATTTCATGGACACAAAATTACAAGTGATGGTGTAAAAGTCGACGATAAGAAAGTTAACGCGATCCGTGAAATGCCAACTCCAACCGATGTCGCGGGTGTAAAACGTTTGTGTGGAATGATGCAGTACATGGCAAAATTCTTACCCGATCTCGCGAACGAGATGGAACCGATACGCGAACTGACACGGAAAGAAGTTCCTTGGAACTGGTCAAATGAGCGCGAGTTAGCATTTCAAAACGTCAAGAAAAGGCTTACGGAAGCTCCGATCCTAGCGTATTTCGATACGAACAAGGAAGTAGTCTTGCAGGTCGATGCCGTTTTGCTACACGACGGAAAACCCGTAGAATTCGCTTCGCGTGCGCTAAGACAGGTCATAGAACAAGCTGAGATAGTGAAGGGGAAGCTACATGACAGGCTGAAGAAGTGAGGAGGAGGTCATAGAACAAGCTGAGATAATGAAGGGGAAGCTACATGACAGGCTGAAGAAGTGAGGAAGAGGTCATAGAACAAGCTGAGATAGTGAAGGTGAAGTTACATGACAGGCTGAAGAAGTGAGGAAGAGGTCATAGAACAAACTGAGATAATGAAGGGGAAGCTACATGACAGGCTGAAGAAGTGAGGAAGAGGTAATAGAACAAGCTGAGATAGTGAAGGTGAAGTTACATGACAGGCTGAAGAAGTGAAGAAGATGTCATAGAACAAGCTGAGATAGTGAAAGGGAAGTTACATGACAGGCTGAAGAAGTGAGGAAGAGGTCATAGAACAAGCTGAGATAGTGAAGGTGAAGTTGCATGACAAGCTGAAGAAGTGAGGAAGAGGTCATAGAACAAGCTGAGAGAGTGAAGGTGAAGCTACATGACAGGCTGAAGAAGTGAGGAAGAGGTCATAGAACAAGCTGAGAAAATGAAGGTGAAGTTACATGACAGGCTGCAGAAGTGAAGAAGAGGTCATAGAACAAGCTGAGATAGTGAAGGGGACGCTACATGACAGGCTGAAGAAGTGAGGAAGAGGTCATAGAACAAGCTGAGATAGTGAAAGGGAAGTTACATGACAGGCTGAAGAAGTGAGGAAGAGGTCATAGAACAAGCTGAGATAGTGAAGGTGAAGCTACATGACAGGCTGAAGAAGTGAGGAAGAGGTCATAGAACAAGCTGAGATAGTGAAGGGGAAGCTACATGACAGGCTGAAGAAGTGAGGAAGAGGTCATAGAACAAGCTGAGTTAGTGAAGGGGAAGCTACATGACAGGCTGAAGAAGTGAAGAAGTGGTCATAGAACAAGCTGAGATACTGAAGGTGAAGTTACATGACAGGCTGAAGAAGTGAGGAAGAGGTAATAGAACAAGCTGAGATAGTGAAGGGGAAGTTACATGACAGGCTGAAGAAGTGAGGAAGAGGTCATAGAACAAGCTGAGATAGTGAAGGTGAAGCTACATGACAGGCTGAAGAAGTGAGGAAGAGGTCATAGAACAAGCTGAGATAGTGAAGGGGAAGCTACATGACAGGCTGAAGAAGTGAGGAAGAGGTCTTAGAACAAGCTGAGTTAGTGAAGGGGAAGCTACATGACAGGCTGAAGAAGTGAAGAAGTGGTCATAGAACAAGCTGAGATACTGAAGGTGAAGTTACATGACAGGCTGAAGAAGTGAGGAAGAGGTAATAGAACAAGCTGAGATAGTGAAGGGGAAGTTACATGACAGGCTGAAGAAATGAGGAAGAGGTCATAGAACAAGCTGAGATAATGAAGGTGAAGTTACATGACAGGCTGCAGAAGTGAGGAAGAGGTCATAGAACAAGCTGAGAGAGTGAAGGGGAAGCTGCATGACAGGCTGAAGAAGTGAGGAAGAGGTCATAGAACAAGCTGAGATAGTGAAGGGGAAGCTACATGACAGGCTGACGAAGTGAGGACGAGGTCATAGAACAAGCTGAGATAGTGAAGGTGAAGTTACATGACAGGCTGAAGAAGTGAAGAAGGAAGTGGTCATAGAGCAAGCTGAGATACTGAAGGTGAAGTTACATGACAGGCTGAAGAAGTGAGGAAGAGGTCACAGAACAAGCTGAGATAGTGAAGAGGAAGTTACATGACAAGCTGAAGAAGTGAGGAAGAGGTCATAGAACAAGCTGAGATAGTGAAGGGGAAGCTACATGACAAGCTAGAACTTCAAGAAGTTACAAGACAAAATAGAGTAGTGATAGCGAAGCTACAAGGCAAAGTAAGTGAATCAGTGCAGTTGCTAAAGGACAAACTGAAACAATGAAGAAGTTACCGGACAAGAGGAACAGTGAATGAGAAGTTTAAGAACAAACTGGAGCTGCGAATGAGAACTTAGAGGACAAACAGGAACAGTCACGAAATTACAGGACTAGCTGAAGCAGTGAAGTGAAGGAGAGTCATAGGACAATGTAAGTGGAACAGTGCATAAGCTACAGGATAAACTAGAACAGGAAAGAATTACAGGACAAACTGAAGTAGTAAATGAGATGTTACAGGACAATGTGTGTGGCGGTGTAGAAGCTACAGGAAAAAATGAAACAAGAAACAAAAAAAAGAAGCTATAGGACAAGCTGGAGTAGTACCTGAAAGGTTACAGGACAAAATAGGTGGGCCAGTGCAGAAGCTAGAACTCCCTAGAATAGTGAAGGGGAAGTTACAGGACAAGCTGGGACAGTGAAATTAAAGGACAAATGTTCTTTTAAGGAGTATCTGCATTAGTTTTTGAAACGTGCAAAACAGTTCTAGTCTGCTATATTTCTAATAATTAATCCTACTCGAAACTAAGATGGTCATTTAGGAATTGATGTAATACCGGTATATTATCGGTAATCTAAATAATGTTCCTTTGATCTCATTGGGGAATATTGTCATCAATGGAATGGCTCTGATTATCGTATAAGTATGACTTCACAAAGATTATGACGTCACCGATAAAACAATAATGCCAGTTTTCAAGGTTTCGACATACATCATCACTAGTATGTCACAGCCCGTCCTATCGCACTCGGTGGTTTAATAGCAAACATGTCGACCTTCGCAGCTGTCGTTATTCTATATTTATTGCTAACAGAGTGTATTGTTGGTGTTATTAATTCGTCTATAGCGCATTATCAGTTCTTACCCAGACCAGATAATAGCGGAAGCTGTGATTTTGAATTGACCATTTCACTGTACAATGCAATTTATAGAATCTATTATGTGACTATACACCATTTCGGTTGTTTAATTGAAGCTTTGCAGAAAGCATAAATTAATTCAAGAAATTTTTGCTTCTGTTTCTACATTTTTTCTATTGGGTTTTGGAACTGTTTCGACAGTGTGGTATATTTTATTCATTTTAACACTAAATGACATATACATGTACATGTATAGTAATGTCATATTGTAAGCCCAATACAATAGAACAAGTGAACCAGGTAAAAAGAACTATACAAGATTAGATACGACTCACAGGAAAACTTAGGAATAACGCCATAGTTAATCATGACATCTGATGTATATTAAATCATAGATAACAGGAAGTCGTAATACAAACCAAGGGAAGCTGTATACAACAATTTCCCGTACTCAGACAAGACAACGACTGTGGGTGTTAAATCATATAATCACTATAATTGATAAAAATAATGATTTATTACAAATTCCATCATGAACTATAACATTGTTTCTGTACATTTTTTAATGATACAAAGCCGTGTTCATCGTGATGAACAGTACAAGAAAATACGTGTAAAGCAAAAGTCGGTGGGTACACTAGACTATTGATAATGTTATGTTTACAAAAAATGCATTTGACAAATTCCAGTTTACACTTTTAAAATTCCATGTGTTGTCATTACTGTTCTTCATCGCAGTCAGAAGAGAGTTTTCTTTTTTGTATTAACGTAACTCGTACTTTAAACTGAGCTTGAAACGACACCTGTGTGTTATTGATATCGATTTTGTCTCTGTTTCTACGATTTGCAGATTGGGCCAAAGTACAAAGATCACCAGATGAATAATGTAGAGATACCCAGATGTAATTCACGAATTGGCAAACAGCTTTGATAAATATATTGTTGTAACAACTGACAAAGCATGCAACAATGTAGGTTTTTTGTCAACGCAGACAGAGAATTACTTTGATTGTCTAAGAACTAAGAATTGGTATAAATGATAAAGCTGGTATCCCAAAAACCTTTTTTGGGGGGGGGGGGGGGGGGGAGGGGGGGGGGGGAGGATACTAAAATTGCATTGTACCAGTCGTATATACTTTGTTGTGCTTCTGTATTGTCAGCAGTCAAGATCAGTTCACAACATGTTGTGACAAAGCGTACAATAATAACATAAATATGGAATGTAGTGTACACGACGCTCATAGTAATACGATTGGAAAACCAAATAACTTAACAGTCTTTGGGAGCAAGCTAACCAAAGTGTCTAAACAGGATAGCCAATAAAAGTATAAAAGGGGATATAAGAAAATTATGAAGATACTATAGGGGTAATCAGAAGTTCAACCCCTGGTGTTTAGAGGGTTCGTGTTGCTCAATCTTTTGTCTTCTGTGTAGTATTTTGTAGATCATCATTTGTCACTTTGTCCTTTTTCTTTTGGGAATTGTGTTGTCTGTCCCTCTTCGATTTACGGTTTCTGATAGTCCCTTTGATATCTTCAAATTTTCCTGATATATTAGTGACACCAAAATCGGCTAAGGTAGCATAAAATGGATAATGGAAAAAAAACATCATTGTTAATCATTTTGTAGATTTTGATGTGTTATCCTATTTCATATCTTAGATAAATTTCGGATGTAGATAACAACAATATAAGATAATTTTGATATAGTCAGGTAAATAATGTAAACAGGTACATCATCAAGAGGACAGATATAATAGGTGATTAAAGATAAACCATAGTCAATCATAATAGGTTTTATTTTGAAATATTGAACGGAAAGTTTAAAACTTAAGCTTCAAACTTTTCTTAAACACCTGTGAATTTGTTTGCATCTTGCCATCCATTTAAATATATAATTCCTACTGTAACTGTGTTAACACGACTTCTTCTTGAAAATCCCCGAGGAAGTCACCGGTTCAGTAAAAATCAGTTAACCAGTAGTTTTGTGCTGGTGTAAAACTTTCTTAAAACATCAAAAAGGTACAGAATATAATCTATGAATATTTACTCTTTATAACGGAAATAGACCTCAATACTTTATCTTTCCTTTTCCGGTAAATATGCATCAAAACGATAAACAAATGAAAGCTACATGACTATATACAATCGGGTGCGATGTTTGTATAAATTAACTGATGTATGGTTTATTTATTGCTCATTGATCTTTTGACTTAGAGAGTACCTGATGAAATTTATTCCAGAAACGTGATCTGTGCTCTTAATTAGATAGCTACAATTGTTTTTTTAAACCACATGTGGTTCAATAAAAATAGATAATCAACAAATGTATCTGAAAATTAAATGGTGCAATAAAAATATAGATATCTAATTTAGTGCGGATGACGAGTTTCTGGAAGAAATATTCTTCAAGGACGCTCAAATGTTATTGTGGTCTCAAATGAATAAAAATGTAACCATGGATAGATGTCTAGATATAAAACAAGCCCATTAATTGGCGTAAACAATGGCGTCAATGCCGGAATACTAATATCGAGTTCAATTTTCCAGTCATATAAATATAAATAAACGTTAGAGAATACCGAAGGGGAAATCAAAAATGGACAATCCAGAGAAACTGTAAATAAACGTTAGAGATTACCGAAGGGGCAATCAAAAAAGGACAATCCAGAGAAACTGTAAATAAACGTTAGAGCCGATTACCGAAGGGGCAATCAAGAGAGGACAATCCAGAGAAACTGTAAATAAACGTTAGAGATTACCGAAGGGGCAATCAAAAATGGACAATCCAGAGAAACTGACAACATAGAGTACACAAGACGAAGACAAGCAAAGCAAAAACACAACACACTATGTTTTGGACATCACTATACGCAAACAAGTACAACTATCATAAGTAAGACATGAGTCCTATATATATAAATATTAATGTAAAACTATATCAGTTATTCTGTTAATAGGGTCACAAGCTGACATTATTAATTAGTTGAAATACATATTTTATTGATATGTGTTATATTTTATGTTGATGGTTGTTGCCTAAAGTAATATGTGATCATTATCAATGATTAAGTACTAAAATTGCAATCAATGACGATCCCGAAGGGGGGTCAGCTTTAGATTGAAAAAGTTCACGTGTGTTCAGTGGTTTCGAGCTATAAATGTCTAGCTGTGGTACCTGAGCTCTTATGTTGTTTTTTGTGCTACATTTCCGTGGCTATACTATTGTCAATCTAAATAAAATTAGTTGTTTGTTTGATTTTCTGTGTTAGCTATACACCATCATTAAACGACATCCTTCATTACGCCAGGGTCATCTATTTTTTTCTTCCAAACCAACCAATCGGCGACGAACCTACCGTTTCTTGAGATATCCACAAAAAAAAACAAAACACGCTAGCTGATAGCTGTTTTCCGATTGGTAAATATATTGAACTGTCTTTGTGATTGGACGGTCAAAGGTGAATAAAAAGTTACATGACAAGACCCACACATGATGGTTATCTTCTGTAATACAAAGTATGATATTTATCGTAAATCTGACATTTCTGGAGATTTGTAGATACTCAAGATAACGCCATTTCTATGTTGTGTCGTCTATCAGTTAAAATTGGGATTTTTAAAGTCGAAATTCGTTGCTTTGTGAACCATACCGTACTACTTTCAGAAATCCTATTACTAATTACTTATATATAATTTATCTAATTTATATAATTTTCAAGATACAAATCACTTTTGAAATTCGAATAAAACCCACCACACGAAGAATTTTCAATTTCATTGATCCATGTTTTAATAAACAGATCTCTTATATATAATATTAAACAGATGTATCATAAACCGAATGATTGATCAACATATATCCCAGACAAGGCATGAGGTTAATTACATTTCACGTTAATGCATTAATATAATAGTATATTATATTACAAAACCCTGTCTACAATTTACGGCTTCTGATTGCCCCTTTGGTATCTTCAAACTTTTCTTAGTATTTAGAAATTACTCATTATATTACAATTACTTCAGTGCATCACACTACAGACAAACATAAAGTGAAAACACAAACATAGATGGGTGCAACTTTTCAATCTCATAAGGGTTTCGAATGTCTCATCTTTCCATTTCATTCGATCGGGATGAATTACATTTCCAGCAATGCAAACGGGACGCTAAATCAAATAAACGTTACAGAAAACAGAAGGGGCAAACAGAAATGGACAATCGGAAGACACATGCAACAAGACAAACAAAAATGTGACACAGAAAAATAAAAGGATGAACAACACGTACCCCACCAAACAAACCCGGGTGTGGACCTACGTGGTCGCTAAGGGTACGCAGTTACTGTTACTTATAAGACACCCACCGTGTTACTCATATAGTTAAATCCGGTAAAAGACTGGTCGTTGTTATAAGAAAGAAAAAAATCCACGTAAAACAAAAAAGATCCATTACCTTTTGAGAAATGGATGTTACAGTGACAGAACATCATCTATGTAGAGGAAGATTTGTGCTAATTTTCAATAATTCTTCTTTTTTGAGAAGCACTTGAAGGAAACATGCCTCGTGAGCATATAGAAACATATCAGCGACTAGTGAATCGCAATTTATATCCATTGAAATATCAGTGAATCGTCTTTTGAAAACTGGACAAATATGTTGTCAATTAAAAGGCTGAAGCTGGTGACGCTGGAATACAAATTAAAGATATTGATGTACCAGTTTATCCATATCTTTTTCAAACAAATTTAAAATACTTTATTTTCAAATTGTATTTTCGCCTAATTCTTCTTGTTTAAATATGCCTTAATATGTCGATTTCTTTCTTGGGCAATTTAATTATACTTGATGTTAGATGTATGGGTCTAGTACCACAAAGAAAAGGTAGAGACAATGCTTCACAATCACACAGGACGAACTAGTGCGAGTTCATTAAGACTTCACACATAATAAGTTTGCTATTTGTGAGTTCCGTGCGTCAGAGATATCAATTAGCCTGCCAGGGTGACCATATCATAAAGGTAATGCTAAAGATAACCCATTACCATGTTAACACCTACCTTAAGCACAAAATACCCGACAACTTTACTAAGGCTGTTATTCAAGCAGAAACTTTATGTTAGACAAGGATTTGTAATAGAATATTACCACTGGCTACCAATTCCCCCGTGCCATTTGATGTCCAAACTGCTAGTATCGTTTTGCATCTAGGCAAAAACAAAACTTTTGGATGGAGCGCCCATACATCATACATTTTTTTTTTTGAAACACAATTGGCGTACATGCCAGAAGATGCCAGTCAATGCTGTTTTAGGTTTTTCCATTTTGTATTAAACAGCATTTTTTTTATGTCAATCAAATCAAGACCTAGATATCTGTAAATAATCTAATAGTCATTAGTCTTCATCAAAATTGTAACCAGCTCAATGTTTTAGATCATGCGTTATTTCAGTTCTATATTAAGAAGTAGATGAAAACGTTGATTACCATTCTATGAATAGACAATGATTTGATGAAAACATTTATATCTCTTTGTAGATCATTGTCACATAGGATGTTAATACCATGAAAGATTTGTGATCACTTAAGCATAGTATATGTCATCGTGCCTTAATGCTAGAAATCATTTGATCACTAGTTAAACCAAGGACGTATGTGTCTCTGGTGAAACGGATGAGATAATACCATTAGTTATTTAATAAACATTAGAGACCACCCGAATGGGTAAATAATCAAAAAGGACAATCAAGAAAAACTGGCAACATAGGGCACAATAAGTGTTGGACAAACACAATAACAATTTAAGACATCATAAAATTTCTTTTAGCTATGCAAATAAGAGCTTGCGGTTTTAATCAGGATTTGGGGGGGGGGGGGGGGGGGGGGGAAGCGGTTGTTGTTGCTACTGAGGAAACTATTGAAATCAAGGGTCCCTAGTTGTTATTTGAACTCTATGGTCACCACCATGACTTGGTTAACAGTTACAGCATGTCTGTGCCACATATGACCTCGAATATTTTCTGTTTATCGTAGTCACAATCTCGTCCTCCGTTTCTCATTCATAACTTATCACCCTATTTTAACCAGAGTAGTACGGCGTGTGTCTCTTGTGGAAAAGGAACTGTTTATCCTTTCGGAGCATCTGAGTAAAGCTCCGGTTTTGTGGGGTTTGTGTTTTTCAATCTTTAGTTTTCTGCGTAGTGTTTTGTGAACCATTGTTTGTGGAATATTTGTGTCAAAAATAACCATTGATATGTTCCACTGGTGATAAACACTTCCCGGAACTGTCCTCAGTGATTTGTGGACCATTGTTTCTGGATTATCTGTGTCAAAAATAACCATTGATATGTTCCACTGGTCGTAAACACTTCCCGGAACTGTCCTCAGTGACTTGTGGACCATTGTTTGTGGAATATCTGTGTCAAAAATGACCATTGATATGTTCCACTGGACGTAAACACTTCCCGGAACTGTCCTCAGTGACTTATCACCAGGTTTGTAACTATATTAACACGACGGGTGTCACTAGTTGAGTAGGAACTGCTTATCCTTCCGGAGCACATGAGTTCACCCCCAGTTTCTAGTGGGGTTCGTGTTACTTTATCTTTAGATTTATGTGTGTGTTTTGTAGATCGATATTTGTCCTTTTGTCCTTTTTTCTTTTGGTCATTGTATTGTATGTCCTTCGATTTACGGCTTCTAATTACACCTTTGGTATCTTAAAACATTTTTTGTGGTGGAAATGTTTTGGCTTCGAGAAACTTTGATGTTGACACATCTGTTACATTTGGAAATTATAAAAAGTCCACGTTATTTTGAAATAGAACAACTGTTTATCACCACTTTTCAACAAAATGTTCCTTTTATATTGCGATGGACAGTTTTTATTGTTGAAGAGTACCAAGAGCAAGGCAACCAACCGTCTACGGGCTACGAACAAATAGTAGACACTTTTTCAATCAAATTCACGTGTGTCGGAGTTTCAATTCACTTTTATAATATAATACTATTTTCTTTTACAGTATAAATACGCAAGATTTCAAATATAATCATAGGAGGATCAAGATTTTCTGGAAAGGGGTAGCTGCATTTTTCTGGCTCTATAAGTGGATTCCGCTTAATGATAACCTGTACGTTCTACCGAAGATTTCGAACGCTCTAGTTATCTTCACTGAAACTGTAAATCAAATTAAATTGTAGCTAAAGAAATTATTAATACAAGTGAAAATTAAATATTTGGTAGAAATCCAATTATTAAACTCTTCACAATTTATACTTTAAATATAATTATTTCCTCAAAAGTAAATTGGTTTTGATTATTCAGATAATTAGATTCATTTTACCATAAAAAATATGGCTTCGTACGTGGTTTGACTTTTGATTTGGAAATTTTACAGAAATCCAAAAATGATGAATGTTCTTTTATCCAAGATATATTTATCAAACGGGCAATATTTTCGTAGTAAATGAATGTCCTATAAAAAGAACCTTCGAAACAACTGTTTAATCATAACATTTTCTTATATAAATGTCCTATAAAAAGAACCTTCGGAACAACTGTTTAATCATAACATGTTCTTATATAAATGTCCTGTAAAAAGAACCTTCGAAACAACTGTTTAATCATAACATTTCCTTACATAAATGTCCTATAAAAAGAACCTTCGACTTAATTGTGTAAATATATACAAATTTAAGTACCGTAGAAGGTTTTTTAAACGACTGTTTGATATGGAAAGGGCATTTTGTTAAGATAAATATATCAGATTAAGGTATAAATAGACTGAAAATAATAGCTGAAGGATACGATACAATTTTTGTCGTAGTTTTGAAAAAAGGAGGTATTCGTATTCTGCCCCGAGTTTCTGTGCTCTCATCTGGCAAATTACTCCACCAAATGAGGTCGGCAATTATGTCCCCAATTGTTTGTGCTATCATCTGATAAATTACTCCATCAAATAATGGCGGCTATCATGTCACTGAGTTTCTGTGCTCTCATTCGATAAATTATCCATCAAAGGGGAACAACGAGGGCTATCCTGGTCGCGAGTTTCTGTGCTCTCATCCGGTAAATTGTACATCAAAGAGGGGGAATCAAAGGGGGTTATCATGACCGCGAGTTTCTGTGCTCTCATCCGATAAATTATCCATCAAAAGGGGGGGGGGGGTGTGCTATCATGACCGCGAGTTTCGTTTCTGTGCTCTCATCCGGTAAATTCTCCATCAAAAGGGGGGGGGGGGGGTGTGCTATCATGACCGCGAGTTTCGTTTCTGTGCTCTCATCCGGTAAATTCTCCACCAAAGGGGGGGGGGGGGGGGGGGGGGGCCAATCATGACCGCGAGTTTCTGTGTTCTCACCCAGTAAATTACCCCATCAAAGTTGTTAGAAACCGAAACGAAAGCCATAGATCATAATTGTTATTGTTGTTCTCGTGAATTAATTGTTCCATACAGAGTCTCCATGTGTCCACTGATTACATACATCATATCTAACGTCAACTTTTGAATCTTTGCTTTCTTAAATGCTTTTTCGATTTATAGGACTTGTGTCGGATATAATATGCTAACTCATCCGGGGCAATAGTTCTCACTTTCAGATTTTGTAGGTATTCGTGCTGGTTTATGATAAGTTACTAGGGTTTGTTTTACATTTGTGTTTTCCCCGTTGTTGTTTATGAATCATGATTGTCCGTAAACTGGGTCATTTTCTCAGGCATGGCCACTCTGTCTTGTATATACATGCATAGATCGTTGCACGACGTTTGAGCGCATTGGTCCTACATTTGAGCGCAAAAAATCCTACGTTTGAGCGTAAAAAAAAATCCACGATTGAGCGCATTTTACTTTAGCTATTTACCTGAGAGAAAAAAAGAAATTGTTATAAAAATTTGAGCCGAAGACAATAAATCTTGATTTTTAACTCGGAATGGTTAACCTTCTAAGAGAAGAATTCAGGGAAGTCGAAATTAAAGGTTGTAGTTTTCATCTTGGTCAAGCGTGGTATAGAAAAATTCAGTCTCTTGGTCTTGCACAGGACTACAAAGATAAATCTAGTTAAATTGGTAAATGGCTATCCCAATTTTTTGGACTTCCCTTTCTGCCTCCTGATGAAACCGAAGACAGTTTTGTAGAGGAGATTATACCAGAGGCACCCACAAATGAACGATGTTCTAAGTTCTCTGACTATTTATTAGAAACCTATGTGAACGAAAACTCAAAATATCCTCCTACAATGTGGGCTTCAAAACCTTGCAGTACAGCTAAACGCACTAACAATGGCCCGGAATCCTTTCACAGTCAATGATCAGTTTTATTCTGCGCACCCATGTATATATGTGTTCATTGATGTGTTAAAACAAATACAGACAACTACTTACATTAAAATTCGAGGTCTTGACAACCCCGCTACAGTCAGGCGCACCGAGAAAGAAAAACTTGCGTTTTCCTTAGAATAATACTGTAGGTTAGAAACAGGAGAAATTTCTAGAGCAACTTACATGAAGTCAATGGGGTTGAAATTTTCCGAAAGAACCGATTTGTAAAATTTTAGTGCTACTTTTATAGACATTTTTAAACATTCTTAAATCTATTTCATAAAACATTTTAAATAAATCCTATGATGTTTTTATGATGTGTTTTTAGTGCTGTAATCTTTTATAATAAAGTGTATATATTTTTATTTCTATTTTTCACATTTTTAGATATTAAATTCCCCAGGTAAACCACAGGTAAAATGCGCTCAAACGTAACACACCTAAAATTGAAAATGCACTCAAACGTAATGCGCCCGTATAGATCTATATATTGATCTTATAACTTGTATTATGTTTGTACTAACAAGTGACCGTAAACGTTTCGGTTGTGGGAAATCTTTAAAAAACCTTTTTTATATAGTTGGGACGTGCGTAGCTATGATCTAAGAATGTTGCAATTGCATATTTAGCATAAGGATTAACTGGATTTTGCATATTCAACAATCAATTGTACATAAACATGAAATAATTCCATGCAAAAAACGATACTGTATAAATTATAAATAGAAATCTATTCTGTATATGATTCACATTTTGACATCCGTCTTGTTACTCGTGGTCAAAACCTGTATGAAGTCGTGAACGAGAAGAGCGACCAGTATTTTTAAAATAAATTATCTATACCCGGGGGTCTATAGCATCTGTGTGATTCAATTTAATCCAATATTTCATCAGAATTCCATATACATGTATATATTATATATATATATTTGTAATCTAGGCACAAGTTGCCATATAATATATAGACGATAGAAATATACTATATGGTGAATGGAACGTATACTGTTCCTATTGAGGTTTTTGACATGGCTAGTAGTAGCATCACCAAAACCATGTTTTGCGTAGTTATGAATTAATATCATTTACATCCTGGTCAGTAATACGTCGATGGTTCCAAGTAAATATCGAATTAGTATGTATGAATAGAGGGAAATTGTTATTTTCATAAACAGCTTTATTAAATGGAACAAATCATATTGTTTATATCCTTTTGTATTGTGATAATTTCCCATGAGTACATTGATGGTCTTTCCCAAGAGTCCTTATGACGTTTTTAGGATTCTTATTTCCTTTTTTGTTGTTGTCTATGAATTAAGGCAAGGCTTGTCAGCATCCGGAACTCCTCTCGCCTTTCCCCAAGTGAAAACTTGGCTGATCAGATGTTATTGTTTCTGCTATACGCTTCCGCATGTCATAATTTAAGTTAACAGGGTTAAAAACCATTCATGGAAAGCAAAATACCCTTAATTAAGTTAAACTGATCTTTAATGACGTAAAAACACAGGCACTTGTTTCATTCAAAAAATATATGCCCCCTCCTCTTCCTTACTTCAAGGTAAACATCTACCCTTTTCCCCTTCCCCACTTCGCCTCAATATTTTTCGCTTATTTGTGATCCTTTCGCTGACCCAATTGTATCGTTACAATCCCGAGATATTTCTCTTTTCGACTGCCACATTTAAATATACCTACCGGGTCCCCCTCAGACGAATTGGACAAGAATAGTCAGCGAACGTGGCTTAGTGAAAATTTCAGTCATTGAAACGGATACAGTCACTTCCGGTTTGCGCTGGATTTTTCATATGCATTCGGAATTCTCTAGACCGGCCATGTGTAACAATGCCACATGATTATCTCCTCTCAAATGTAAAGTAAGCCTTTAAAATACAGACAATTGTTCCAATGCAGATTATAAAAATATGTTCAACTCCAAATTACTGACATTTGATTTTTAAAGCACCTTTTCTTTTTTTTATTATTTTCTAAATCAATTTAAACCGGACCGGAAGTGGCTGTATCCGTTTCAATGACTGAAATTTTCACTAAGCCACGTTTGCTGATTATTCTTGCCCAATTCGTCTGAGGGGGGCCCGGTAGGTATATTTAAATGTGGCAGTCGAAAAGAGAAATATCTCGGGAGTGTAACGATATAATTGGGTCACCGAAAGGATCACAAATAAGCGAAATATATTGAGGCGAAGTGGGGAAGGGGAAAAGGGTAGATGTTTACCTTGAAGTAAGGAAGAGGAGGGGGATTATATTTTTTGAATGAAACAAGTGCCTGTGCGTAAAAATCGGAAATGACCGAGTAGTGATTGAACAATGACAAACAAAAACAATGGTTTTAACTGAACATTGGTATTTTTAAAGAATTTTTCGTGTCCAAAGTGTGTACTTTCAGTAAGTAGGTTTCAATTAATATTTGCAAGACGAATTTTGATCCTTCAGTAAAACATACATATACTTTCTGTATACTCTATACTAGTATACGCAGAAATGATTTCTGCATATATGTCATTAGTTTTGGCCGAGTAATTTTGATATCACAATCATGTATATAGTGAGTGATTGTTGTTTTAACACCAACTGAGTAATTTTAAGCTTTTATCATGACGAGAACGAGTTACATTTTGATGAGATGATAATGTCCGCTTTGTACTAGACCAACACGCTGAGTTGGATTTTCGTAGTGCTAGCTCACTGAAACAACAATACGCGGGTAGACATGTCGCTCCACTCGGACACATTATTCTGATTCCGAGCCAACCAGTCTTTGCTCTTTCTCCTTAATGCTGCATACTTAGTGAAGAAACAACTAATACCAATTGTATAGTCTTTGGTTTGACTCGACCGCGGATCATCGCACGATCTACTGCACTCGAGGCGAACACACTAATCATTACAACCGATGCGGTTATAGAAGCATATATAGAAATCTGTACTGACTTGAACGATTTCTTAGAGACTGCCTATAATAAATTTGTTGGAACAGATGATCAAAACATGACTTTGAAACATTTTGATTTTTTTTTAATACTCCAAACAAAGAATGTGGACTACAAGGATTTACTCAAATTGCAGCCGAGAAATATGTGACAATAGGCCAGGTTTTTTGAAGTAACCCATGAGATGTTGACGATGTTTGACTACAGAGATAAGATTGTATTTTATAGAAGATATCAAGAGGACGTTTTTTTTTAATTGAATGGGAAATTACAGATTTAATTAAAAATAAACCAGCAAACACTCACAATCCGCTATGTAATTCACATATGGGTTGTGGAGTTATGGTGTTTAACGCCACTTTCAACAATATCTCAGTAATATCGAGGCGGTTATAAGATCTCACAGACTTGAATGATCTTTTTAGACAACAGTGTTATCTTAAGCTTTAGATTTAAAAAATACAGAAATTATTTATACTAAAAGTTACACTGCAATATTCCAAGGTTTAGATGAAGACGAAACAAGAATAAACTAGGAAGATAGCAAGGCTAAAAACCTGTATAAATCTATTCTTAAAAATAAATAACATTTTAGAGACAGTGGATACCTGGTGAAAGAAATCAATCTTAACATGCAGTCGGAATTAGAGTGAGTGATTGTTGTTTAACGCCAACTCAGCAATTTGTTAGCTATATCATGGGGAGAACAAGTTAATTTTCAATGAGATGATGATGAGGTCCGCTTTGTACTAGACCAACACGTTTAGTTGGATTTGAATAGTGCTAGCTCACTGAAACAACAGTCTGCGGATAGACATGTCGCTCCACTCGGCAATATTATTCCGATTCCCAGCCAACCAGTCTTTATTCTATCTCCTTAATGCTGTGTGCTTAAAGTAGAAGCAACAAATACCAATTTTATAGTCTTTGGTTTAACCCGACCGGCGCTCGAACCCACGATCTACCGCACTCGGGGCGATCACGCTAATCATTATACCACAGATACGGTTCAGTCCCAATTAGAAAGGGCTAGTGCGGATCTACCTCTTGTTACTCAACACCAAACGCCTCTATTATTTAACACTAAATATTGTGCAGCCTGAAATATAAATAAAATTTTGCAAATGGGTTTCAACAAACTCATGAAAAATGCATACAACCGTTTCCATGTTCTCCAATGATGGCATATAACAAACATAAACTAGATTGAAGCATGTGTGTGGGGTTCGGGTCGGAGGTGTTTAATACCACTTTCAACAATATTTTACCATGGCTCCGTACAACACTTGGACACCAGATGTCTAAATACAGTGATGCGTTACTCGTACATCTGTTGTGTATGTGAGATATAACTCCTCTCCCCCCCCCCCCCCCCCCCCCCCCCCCCCCGAAAATTGAAGGATATTTTATAAGGCTTATATATGATATCTAATAAATATCTTGGAATAATATCAAGCAGCCGGCCGCGATACCGGTAATACCAGTATTGTAATATTTACAATACTGTACAATACTAGAAATACCAGTATTGTAATGTTACAATACCGGAAATCCAGTATCTTATATATACAATACTGGATGTACCAGTATCGTGCATTCACAATACTGGAATACCAGAATCGATGATCTATACACAATACCGGAAGCTCCAGTATTCTTCATCCTGCAATACTGGTAATACTAGTATTGTAAAGCACACAATACTGGAAACTCTAGTATTCTTCATCCAGCAATACTGGTAATACTAGTATTGTAAAACACACAATACCGGAAGCTCCAGTATTCTTCATCCAGCAATACTGGTAATACTAGTATTGTAATACACACAATACTGGAAACTCTAGTATCCTGAATTCACCATTAAAACTCCAGACCTTGGGCAAATAACTGGTAAGCTTTACAATACATTAACCAATGATTGGTGTTCAACTGACCAAGTGCTGATTTTACCAGGTGCCGAATTGACTTATCAGGTAGGTGCAATAAAGGTAATAACAAAATTACCGAACTCCGAACAATCTTACAAAGGGAAAGTCAAAACTTTTATATAAACAGACAAAATCAGTCAACAACCGGAAAACTGTGAAAACCGTAATGACCCTGACTTGGTACAGGCATTTCTAAAGAAATGGTGGGTTGAATCAGATTTTAAGGCGCCAAACCTCCCGCTCTCATTACGGTTCAAAGGTTCCGGCTGTCACTGTAACAGTATTTAAATACAGGAAATACAGGAACAAAATAGGTAAAATAGTTGTCAAAGCAGTACCATATTCGGTGACGTAACTGTCAAAAATATTTTTACGTCACACATTGACAAAAAAATTCTTGACATTTTTGACTTCTTTATCTTTATACATTTTCACTATATGAAAATGCATCGCTTATAATTTTTTCTGCAGAGACGGAATATATTTCGACAAGATATTGGTATCGGAATATAAACTTTTTAAGAGATCGAATAAGGCGAATCTTTTCATAGCCCTGGTCCAGTAGCCTGTTTCTCAGATGAAGATGACGTTTCAGGAAATCAGAATAATTGCTACTGGCCCTTGCATAGCGAATCAATTGCGAGATGTAAACACCATATGCAGGAGAAGCTGGTATATTGCTGCACATGTTTGGAAAATTTATGATTTTAAAATTGAAGTCGTCCCGCTTATCATAAATTTTAGTACTGAGTTGACCACTGTCGTCAAATTCGAGGTATAAGTCCAAAAATGATGCGGACGAAGCTGTATCGGTGGTCTCTTTAACTTCCAGCTCTGGAGGATATATCAATGGAAGAAATTCTGCAAATCTAGAATTATTGATAGATAAAACGTCATCAATATACCTGTATGTGAAATTAAAGGCTCTAGCCTCATGAATCTTCTTATCTTTCACAAGCTTTTGAAGAAACTCCGACTCATATGAGTATAAAAATAAATCGGCTAGAAGAGGGGCACAATTCGTACCCATTGGTATGCCGACGACCTGCTGAAACAGTGTCCCTCCAAAGGAGACAAATATGTTATCGATGAGGAACTCCAGCATACTGATCACTTGTTCCTCGGAGTAGCATGTTTTACCTTTATGAATTTTGTTTGAAAAATATGTGGAATTGTAGCCTAATACAACAAATTTTGAGCCATAGTTTCTATGACTAAAAGCTTTCTGAATTGTTTCTTTTAAGCGGGTTTTTAATTTGTCATGCGGTAGGGTGGTATATAGAGTTGAAAAATCAAAAGTTTTGATGGAGGATACCTGAGAGAAAGATCTTGATTTCAGGTTATCCAAAAGATCTTTAGAGTTTTTCAAAATCCACATGTGATTTATGCCACTACGCGAGTAAACAGTTTCACAATATTTCTGTTGTCCCTCTTTTACTGCAGACAGAATCTTTGTCAGATGAATAGACAATTCTTTCGTCGAACAAGTTGATGATCCCGCTATGTACCTTTCTTTGTATGGTGTCTTATGGAGTTTAGGTATCCAATATAAATAGGGTAAATCCTCAGACTCTTTACCAGTGGGAATGTTTAAAGAGGTCATGAATGATCTGTGGTTAGCTAGGATTTCATCTTTGTCGAACGAAGTTGGTTTGTATGTGGTATTACTAGAGGTGTTGCTATTTATGCCTAATTCCTTGATTAGGCATTCGAAGTAATATGATTTACATACAAACACGATATTGTTGGAAGCCTTGTCATATTTTGGCAATGACCAGTATCTTCTAGTATTGCGATACCGGAAAATTCTGGAAGATACTGGGATACTAATATTTACCAGTAACTGTACCAGTATTGCAGATACTGGAAGATTCTGGTAAAAGACTGGTAATATCAGTATCGCGGCCGGCTGCTTCATATTATCCGGTGGTGGAATAAAGGTAGAATGAGGTCACTGACAACGATGACGACAGGCACAAAGTGATGACATTACTTCTGGACCCTTCATTCAGAAGATGATGGTGTTCGTATGGTAGTTGGATTTACAACTAACTGTGCAATAAGTGCCTATGTGAGTTCGAATCCCGCTCGTGGCGAAGTGTACTTGATACAAGTTTGTCATGTGACTTGAGGCAAGTCGGTGGTTTTCCGTGTACTCCGGATCCCTGCACCATTAAAGTTGACAGCCACAATATAACTGAAATATTGTTGAAAGTGGATTTAAGTACAATAACAATAACCCTATATTCAGACTCAGTCCATATATCTGTAACCAATTAATTGATAATAGACACGTTTTTTTTAATATAAATATTTCATTAATTACAATTAGATCTTATAAATAGATTATACACTTTAAGTGTAAATTTAAAAAAAAAATTACATTAACAACAGGTAATAAAAATCGAGTCATGTGTAACAATAATAAAAAAAATAATACTTTCATTAGACTATAGCTACCAGTAGTTTGAAAACTAGGATGTAAAATTACATGAATTTTGATAATTTTACTAAGTAAATACAAGATTAAGAAACTGCTAGAATCGTTACTGATCTTCCAATATTTGCTAGTTCCATTCTAATTTATAAAGAGTTAAGCTGGGAATCATTGACAGAAAGAAGAAAAAAGGAGAAAATTACAAATGTTTTATAATATACAAAATAATAATGCACCCAGGTATCTTTGTGACTTAATTCCTCCAACGATTCAAAGTACAACCGTTTATCCATTGCGTAATGGAAGTGATATAATAATACCATTTTGCAGACTATCGATTACTTGTGACTCATTTATTCCCTCAACAATACGTCAATGGAATAGCTTAAATCCATCTCTTCGAAATATGGAATCTATTGCCAAATTTAAAACTGAATTAAGAAAACAGAAAGATATTAGACAAGCTCCTAAACATTTCGAAATTGGACCTCGAAAACTTAATATTGCATTAACCCAACTTCGATGTTTTGCTTCTTTCTTAAATTATGATTTGTTCCAAGTAAATATAGTCTCAGATCCGTCTTGTCGTTGTGGGGCCAATCATGAAGACTTGTATCACTTCTTCTTTGATTGTTCCCATTATGCAAATATGAGATATAAATTGTTTCACAATCTCAGCTGGCTACCTAATGACTGTGCTATAGACCTCAAGCTTTTAACCAGTGGTAATCCTATTCTTTCAAATGAACAGAACGAAATTATTTCTAAGCACATGTTTGAATATATAAAGAGGTCTAAAAGGTTTCTTGTTTAAGTGGTTCACCAAATGAACAACCATACACACCATCACCACTAACCTCTCTCTCTCTCTTTCTCTAATTCCTTTCTTCATTCTCTGTTCTTCTTCAATTTACACATATTAATGTAAGAAATATTCATATGCATGCTTGCTCTATCAAATAATGTTGTAACTTATTGTATATAGGAGAAAGCTTCATAAGTTTGTTTAACTTGTGTCTTATCCTTTTTGCATATTTGAGCAAATAAAATATGTTTAAATTAAAAACAGTCAAATCATTTAAAATTTTGATTATAGTCAAACCTGTATTAAGAGGTCACATATGAGTCAAAGAAAAAGTGGTCTTTTAAGACAAGTGGCCTCTTAAAAGAGGTTCAATTCATATGAAATTTTCTATAACAGGACAAAAAAAAGGTAACCTTTTAATACAGGTGACTGCTTAATACTTAACACCCAATTTTTTTTTTCAAATATAGACACATTTTGACTAAGTGTTTCTATTTGAATTAAAGAGGTGATATTCACACCTTCTGCATGATATATACTGAACATATATATAGTCACAGGAAGATCAGCTGTTGCATATACATTGTACTCTAAACTTATTTATATATACAGGTTAAAATTATATGCACTATTCATTAATGGGTAAAAAGAGACTGTCCTTTATAGGCAGTGATTTGCTATATACAGGTTTGAGACAGGTTTGACTATACCAGTATATATTTCTTCAATTTATAAATACATTTTGTGTACCAATATATCTACATAGTAGTGCACAGTACAGTACCCTATATACCCCCACAGTCAAATATACATGTACATTGTGTATGTACAGGTTTGATATCAATTTTATATACATGTATATACACAAGAAAAAAGGGGGAAATGATATGCACATGTTTAACAATAAAATAAATTTGTACAATAAAAATCTTAATACCTAGTTGTTATATCTATTTGTAGAAAAAAATAATGATAAATAGATATGAATTAATTGTTTAAGAATTTTTTACTATGAATGAGATTTATATACAATGTATTTATTAATTAATTTTTACCAATTTAATACATGTACATGTATCTCTGTTGGAAATAAAGATATCTGTATTAAATGGGTAAAAATTCCAAACAGCTTGCCACACATATGTACAATGTTCACAGGGAAATATCAACAGTAATAAAGGCACTGTTCCTTAACTTTTGACTTTGTCTGGTGAGTTTCGGATGAAATTTTTTTTCGTGTTCACTTACATGCACATTCTTTTGGGTTAAAATATAAATTTATATCAACAATTTTTGTAACATTTTGCTTCCTTGCTAAAATTGAAATCATGTATTGCCATTGGAGACCCAGTTATTCAGAGTGGGTGGTTGGGATCCCATTAACCGGTTTAACCCTGCCACATTTGTGTGCCTGTCCCAAGACCCAAGCCAAGGACCATGATTTTCAACGTCATATGTCATGGTCTTTTTTTTGTGTTCAGCGAGTTGAATTAAGATGAGAGGTGATTGTTCATTTTGTTGATATTGATCAAATTGATGACCAAAACTGTTTAAGCTTTCTTTTCATAATCATTGTTGTCTGAGCCAGGACGGAATGATTTGTCTCTCTTTGGGGACAGCACAATTTGTCTGATGTGCTGACGTGTTATCATTTAAAAACTTTGTATATTGCTACATGTACAATAAAATGTACATG
Organism: Bathymodiolus septemdierum; assembly: GCA_963383655.1. NCBI lineage: Eukaryota > Metazoa > Mollusca > Bivalvia > Mytilida > Modiolidae > Bathymodiolus > Bathymodiolus septemdierum. Next base: position 80,855,001 of record OY726521.1, read on the forward strand.
ATTGACTGATTGGTTGGTGTTTAATGCCAACTTTAACAGTATTTCAGCTATATTTGGCATTTAGTATGTTACTTGGGTAAAAAAAATCATACTACAGAAGTTATCACATTACATGTATTATAAACACATAAGTATTTTTTAAACAAAATTTTATTTCATATAAAATAATAATAGTTATCCTTGAGTGATTTCTCTTCAGATATTCATGAAATTTTTATCATTAAAAGCAAAATTAATTACAGTTTAGTCAAATTATTTTAAAATATTTAAGAAAAAATTCAATTAAAAGTTATTCGAGTGTTGAACACAAAGTTAAATGTTGAACACAGTTAAATTTTGACGTCATAATTTAAATGAATATACATGTCTATACATTTTATAGTGTAAGTTAATATAACAATATTGTTCACACCATGATGTAGCTGAAATACTGCTAAAGTTGGCATTAATACATTTTATAATGTTCAGTATATAGTTATATTATGACATCAAAATTTCCTTTTGTTTAAATTAAGAATTTCTTTCAAACTAAATATAACAAAAAATAATGGAAATACACTTGATAGATTCTATTTAGTTCTGTTTATAATGATCCAAATTTGGTGAAAATTTCACTAGAAAGGAATTTAGGAGAACTTTTATTTAACATTTGTGGTTTTATATATGAAATACAATGTAGATACATGTACATTTAAATTGTAGGAATAGATTTCTGTGTTTATAATAATATGTTCACCAGAAAAAAACATGTGACAGAATCTCATATACACGTCAATGATGCCATACTGTATATTATTTCTATGCATTTTCATTTCAATGAAATACAACTGTACAAATGAAAAAATGGACCAAACGTTCTTTAACAGATCAAAAACTTCCATTACAGAAAAAGAACAAATCCTTAATTACAACATTTTGTTCATGTACATACACCTAAACAACTTAAAAATTTGAAGTTTGAATAAAACAAATTAGTATTTTTCATGGATGACCTGAAGCATATAACCAACAAACAAAATAAACAAGATATGATTATAATCTAACGATTATGAAGTCTCCCAAACCGGCCATTGACACTATCTACCCACATATCAAATTTTGATGATATCGGACAATGTTGAATTTTTACCCCCCATTTTTATGCCGTGTTTTGGCAGACATCTTGAAAATTTTGAAAACGCAGAATTGCTCCTCTATCATTATCCAGTTAGAAATTATCAACATTAATGTACGAAATTTCAAGTTTCCCATAGGATTCTATAGTAACCCCCACCCCTTTGAACCCCCAAAAATATGGCTTTGACCCCCTTTACCACAAATCTGAAAACTTTAGGATCAACTAGAAACATATATCTATAACTCCACCAAGTTTCATGAAATTCTGTCCTGTAGTTCCTGAGATTTGCCGTGGACAAGTTCATGGTGCACGGATAGAAAGGAGAAGAACAAGAACAAGAACAAGAATAATAATAATAATAACAAGATATGATTATAATCTTACGATTATGGAAGTCTCCCCAACCGGCCATTGACACTATCTACCCACATATCAAATTTTTATGATATCGGACAATGTTGAATTTTTACCCCCCATTTTTATGCCGTGTTTTGGCAGCCATTTTGAAAATGGCAGACATCTTGAAAATTTTGAAAATGCAGAATTGCTCCTCTAATGGTGACCTATCACTATGTCAAAATTTATGTCTCTATCATTATCCAGTTAGAAGTTATCAACATTAATGTACGAAATTTCAAGTTTCCCATAGGATTCTATAGTAACCCCCACCCCCTTTGAACCCCCAAAAATATGGCTTTGACCCCCTTTACCACAAATCTGAAAAATTAGGATCAACTAGAAACATATATCTATAACTCCACCAAGTTTCATGAAATTCTGTCCTGTAGTTCCTGAGATCTGCCGTGGACAAGTTCATCCTTCGTGGAAAGAAAGAATAAGAATAATAATAATAATAATAAAAATAAAAATAAAAATAATAATAAGAAACGGAGCAAAAACAATAAGTTCCCCAAACTTTGTTTGGGAGACTTAATAAGAAATGGAGCAAAAACAATAAGTCTCCAAACGTTGTTTGGGAGACTTAATTGGTAAAATATAAATTCATAATTTTTAATACATTCAAATATCAGATATACTAGTATATAAAACATAAATTTGTACATTTGCCATTTTTTTCTACAATCACAGGTAAATAATTCTCTCAATATGAACTATATATAACAGAACCAGTCCTCGAAATGAAAATTTGAATTTACTGGTCCAAATCAAATTCTTGAATTTATTTTTCTATAATTGAAAAATTTACTGGTATTGGGCCAGAGGACCGGTGCTCATCATGAGGACTGTAAGACCAGGACATGAAAATAATTGCATCATGTGAAACATACATGTAATACTGGTATACATTTTGTATATTATGATTTATACAAAATCTTATAAACTACAATTAGGTAATATAAGACACTCTTGTAAAGTCAGACAACCCTGGTATCACACAAAGTGGAATGTTCCAAATTTGAAGTCTAATAGGAACTTTCTATGATGCTAACTATGTTATCTAATATCAATAAAAACAAACTTTAACTGTTTATTCCTTACAAAAATTTCAACATTCAATGAAACAATTCTATATCTTTAATTACAAAAATGTACTCCCCCCCCCCTTTTTTTTTGACATATGATAATAACATACACATATCAGAAAAGGGGAAATAATTAAAGATCAAATTTTACTTAAATTCAATGGTCTTGATCATGACATTTTTACACAAAAAGAAATTATTGATTTTGGTTGCATTTCCTAACTAAATAATTTCTAATTCAGATAAAACTATCTAAAATGATATTCATTCAAGCAGTTTAATTAATATAATATAAAAGTTAGTCAAATCTCAATCTAATTTTAAATTAGATGTTTGTTTGATTTTTTTCTTCTTTGTGATACAGTCACAAGTAAACCCAAAGAAACCTCTAATTGCAATTAATTAGATTGAAAGTTAGTACAGGTACATAACATATAGATCTATTTTGTTGCAGCAAGTACATATGCACTACTTTTGTCTACAGTACATCCTTATCATATCAGCTGATGTAGTGAACCCTGAGAGTCCATAAACTAATTCATCTGCAAGAATGATGCCATGTACATACAGGGGTATATATTGCATCATTCAAAATTCCATGGAAATACATTTGTCCATGTATTACAATATATATATTCCTTCATCAGTGATAAATTTCAAATCATAAATTTTAGTTTAGATATGTAAATAGTTCTGTAAAATATAAATAAATCATATGTACATGTAACAAAGAATAAGATTAAATTTATTATGCATTTTCATCATTGATAAAGACTATACATTTTCATCATTGATAAAGATTATGCATTTTCATCATTGATAAAGACTATGCATTTTCATCATTGATAAAGACTATGCATTTTCATCATTGATAAAGACTATGCATTTTCATCATTGATAAAGACTATGCATTTTCATCATTGATAAAGACTATGCATTTTCATCATTGATAAAGACTATGCATTTTCATCATTGATAAAGATATGCATTTTCATCATTGATAAAGACTATATGCATTTTCATCACTGATAAAGACATTTTCATCATTGATAAAGACTGCATTTTCATCATTGATAAAGACTGCATTTTCATCATTGATAAATAAAGACTGCATTTTCATCATTGATAAAGACTGCATTTTCATCATTGATAAAGACTATGCATTTTCATCATTGATAAAGACTATGCATTTTCATCATTGATAAAGACTATGCATTTTCATCACCGATAAAGACAACTGCAGTAACAGTACTAAATCCAAGTATAAGAAAGACAACCTTCAACAAACGAATATCACTCGAGTTTAGTTCATGTGGTAACATCTCGAAAAAAGTCACATAAAGAAATGTACCACAAGCAATCCCTTGCAAAAGTCCTTGGATTAAAACGGATATCCTGGAATCCCACAAATCTATAATGAGTAAACCAAGCCCTATGCCAAACGGAGAAGATATAGAAAAGAGAATAACAGATTTTAACATTGATACATATGATAATTTACTTTGCACCAAACTCATCCCAAGACTGAAGCTCAGAATCATCTTATGAAGAAATAATCCGGCAAATACACCTATTATCTGACTAGTTTTTCTTTGTAGTCCAACCGCTAGTCCTTCAAACACTGAATGTAAAGAAAGTGCTACAAGTAACAAAATAGCCCGCAGGGTTGAATGGTTGTGTTCAAAGTCTTCATTGATAGTGTCATGTTTTTCCTGAGAATATCCATTATCAGACCCCTGTTCAGCATCACAATGAATGTCTCCCGTCATATAAGAGCTTATGGATGACCTCTTATTTAGATGTGGCAATGGATCATCGCTGATGCCACTAATTGAATGGTCACTAATATCTGAACGAGCCGAACTCATAAATTCTTTTTTTCCATCGGTTTCTGAGAGTAAAGACTGACGACTTGCATCACTCTGTCGTGGTGATAATATTGAGTTTTTAAGATGATTTTCCTTCCAAGATAGGATAATTTGTTCAACAACTAAAATCAAAAATAGTCCAAACACCATTACAAATTCGGATATTGGAAAACCTGAAAGTAACTTCATTTTGTTCAATATGTTCTCTAAATCTTTCCTGACACTTGGTAATAAGTCTAGAAGGCATGTCCCAAGAAAGACTCCTGCAGCAAAACAACTTAGCACACTTATCGCTCGTTTGTAAAATATCCGGTTCGACTGTTTCTTTTTAACGTGTGCTACAAATTTAATCGGGGAAATTCCTAAAATTAATGTAGCTAGAAACAACCCACAAATCAAAAGTATTTTTACAACTGTTGGCTCCATGATTATAATCCCGTTTCATTGAATAAAAAATTCGTGTCAAGATCTGTGACACTGTCGGTTCATTTTAAGTTCATTTGACAGTCATGTGATTTCATCTATTGTAAAAACCATGACGTTAACGGAAAAACCGAATGATTCCGTAAAACTAAAAAAATATTTTTTTCCCTCTCAGAAGTTAATACTAGAATGAGAACATCAAACTAAATATATATAAATATATAAAATTTATCGTTAATATTGCAGAAACTTTATTTGATTGATGGATTGATTGAGAGAAATTTTACTTGGTTAACCGTTACGGAATAATTGTTTACCATTTTCGAGAATGGACATCATCGTAGACCTTTTGTGCAAAACTGATGAGTTGTGATTCACAACTGTGTTTAGAGCGGAAGCCTTCTTCTTCTTCTTCTTCTTTCGGTATACAGCTATCCATCCACTGGATGATCACTAGCTGTTGTATTGACTTAAGAGGTCATTGTTATCAAAGTGAGTCATGATATTTGACACCAGGTTGAGGCCCAGTATCTTGGAAGCTATGCATGCGAGATTGTCTGTAGTTAAATTTTTTGACTTGGGTTCTTTCTTATAGACAGGCACTACAACTGCACTTCTCCAGTCTGGTGGAACATTGATAACCTAAAGATTTCTGTAAGGATTAGGGTTATTATTAGATGTAGTTCTCTGAGTATTCTAGGAAAGATTTCATCTAGGCCAGAGGCCTTAATAGGTGAAAGTACCAGGAAGAGTTTATCGACACCCTCAACGGATCGAGATCTCAATCGTCGGCATTTCAGGTGCTGATAAGGATGACGTAATAAAAACATAGATCAAATTTAGTTCGCACGACGCGTTTCTGGAATAACTTTCATCAGGTACGCGCAAAATCGAAAGATTGGAAAACCAAATAATTTAAAGTTTTGGGAGCAACAAACTGACCAAAGGGTCTAAACAGGTTAGCCAAAATCAGCTAAGTTACCTATGCCTGAGGGAGGAAAACCTTAGTTTTATAAATAATTACATCATTTAGGAACTGTAAATTTCAGTAATCAATGCTCACTAGATGATCTGCTTCATGCTGAAAGGTTAAGGTTTGGGAAAATAGGTTCAAATTGCCTATTTAAGATGTTGGCCTTAGTCAAAGAGTCTGCATGGGTGAGCCCCTCGTGTTTCAATGGTGTTGCACCACATCTTACTGTCTAATTGTTCTTAATAAACGTATATAACTTTTTGTTGTTACCTGGTTGAGAATCGCCCGTGAATATGACTGATTCAATATAGGAGACCAATATGCGTTTCTTATTTGTTTCAGGATATACTATACTTAAGTTCTATATATTATTTTGGGTGTGTTCGTCTTACCTGCGTGATTAAGATTAGAATACACTTTATAACACTTTTGGATCAGTCCAAGTAGTTTGGGGGTTAGCCATGGGAGGTCCCTAGGGAACTTGGAGATTTTAGTTGGAATGTGGAGGGTCCTCAGCCTGTTTAGCTCATATCTTTGAGCATATTCCAGACTGAGTTTGCAACAGTATGGACGGATCTCAAGCATTTGGTACCAAACTCTGACAAGTCCTTTTTGCAGTTTTCACAGTTTGCTTGACCATACCTTTTGATTGGCTTAGAAAGGGTACCCGATGTTGATTGTAAGTTGATGGAAGACAATTAATGATCTGAAATACCTATTTAGGTTCTTGGTGTGCATGGTGACCAATTGTTGGAGATTGAGGGACGCACGTTTGTTCAATATGCTAGTATCCAGGAAGTCTTTGTACATAATCTTGAAATTCTAGTTGGAATTCAGATGACCACTCAATATTTAGTAGATTGAAGTAACCTAGTAACAAATGATGTTATGTTTTGGTACTTTGTAGAGGGATGACCATAATTCTGAAAGGTTTATAGAAGGAGATGATAACGGGTTTGACTTGATGGATGACTTAATATAAGTCGGGGGTTTTGTTTTTAATTGACCTACATATGATGTTTAGGATGGTCATCCTTTAGTTAAATATAAGTTAATAGGGGTGTAACGCTTGGTCTTGGATTTAGCGTTAGGCGTATAGAAGTATGTAGGTGGGGCCGGTATATTAGAGGTGCTGAGTGTCGACCTTACCGATTGCATTTATGGAGTGACTAGAGTTAAATGATGCAAATGAGTTTTAGTCGGCGAGGAAGTTGAGCGATTCAGCCAGTGATAAAGAGTAGTTTGATTGACCAACCAAAAATGCTAGCCAAACTTGTCGCCGATGGCTTGGCAATCTGTGTGGAGTCACTGGTTACAGTTATGACACATGATGCCCTACAGATCCCACGTCACTTTTTCATTTTATTAACCACATGCATGGGTATTCAAGTTTGAAGCACTGGGGCCAGGATTAGATTCAATGTCAATGCACTGGTGGGCCACTAAGCAGAGTAAGAAAATGGGTTGGAGGGATGACTTACCTGGAGTAGGTTTAAGCATGCCTCTGTTGCACCATTGTGTAATTAATAATATTGATGCATTCTTGGTTTGTCGGTGACGGATGTTTCTCTTAGTTTGTGGATGCCGATAGCAAAAGCTGGACAGTTTTCTGTTGTAGTTAGTTTATATCCAAGAATGAATGCAAACAAAACAATGGGGAGTTGTGAAGTTTCATCCTTGGACAATATAGTTTGGGGGAACTGGCACAATTTGGGTCAATGTTCTGAACAAATGTGAAGCTTTCTAATACTGTTATTTAGGTTACCTGGACTGTTATGAATTATCTTAAATAAAATCAGAAAATTTTAAGTCTGAAGTAAAAAAAAAAAAGCAATAAATATGGTGAACAAAAAATCCACAGTCTCAAGGAATTTACAAAAAGGGGTACAAGATAGTATGTTGAGGGATAGTTTTTGAGATGGGGTAGTAATTGTACCACCTGGAAGAGAAAAAAGTGAATTTGAGCCAAATATGTTGAAAAGAAATTCAGCTCATTTCAGCTCTTCTGAGCAGAAGATTTAAGGTGATTCTTTTTCTCAAAATATGCAAAGTAGGTAAAAAATCAGTTGAAAGAAAAATTTCACAGAAAAACTCGAAATATATGTTAATCTACTCATTGCCATGTAGATGTTGTTAAAATTTTAGCTCATTTTGACTTGTAATAAAGCAGCAAAAGAAAATTAAAGAAATTTCTATTTTTAGTAAAAGCGGCTATCTCGTGAGTGGGGCTATTGGGCACAATTATGAAATGGGGATACATAAGGACAATTTCAGCAAAATTTGGTGTAATTTGGTTCAGCAATTTCAGAGGAGAAGATTTAAATGTGACTTTTTATCAAAATATGCCCGGTTATTATTATTTGTATTCAATCAAGTCTAGATTTCGAGAAATATTATTTCATTTATTTTCACTTCCTGTCCTCTCATATCTCTGAAATGATAAACCATATCGGTGTTGTAATGGTTAGCGTGTTCGCTAAGTGCGGTAGATCTTGGGTTCGGGTCAAACCAAAGACTATAAAATTGGTATTTGTTGCTTCTCCGCTAAGCACACAGTATTAAGGAAAAAGATCAAAGACTGGTTGGTTCGGAATCAGAATAATGTGTGGGTGGGGTGACATGTCAATCTGCGGACTGTTGTTTCAGTGAGCTAGCACTATAAAAATCCAACTCAGCGTGTTGGTCTAGTACAAAGCTGACCTCATCATCATCTCATTGAAAATTAACTTGTTCTCGCCATGATATAGCTGAAAAATTGTTGAGTTGGCGTTAAACAACAATCACTCACTCATTCACTGACTGAAACGGTAAAAGCTACAACAAATCTGTTGAAACACTTGACAGGAATTTTTCTAAGGAAGTCAACTACACAAATGTACATATATACTACTAAATGTTTTGTCCATACTTTTCCAGAGGCAGTCAAAATTTGTTGCCCCAGATGTACCACTCCTTCCTCATTTCTGTATAGTTTTACGATATTGTTTCACTTGCCTCTCATCCTAAATATGCATGAATTATTTGCTGCTGACGTTAATCAACAAACATTCAATCATACTTACATTTCCATGATATGTACTGGCTTTTATTTTAATTTTCCACAATTTTGACAATGTTAAACTTTGGACAACCCTGGATCAGGCCCCTTATGTCCTGGAAGTTTCCTATGAAATCTACACACCCAATAATGCTGCACAGCGAATATTGTATCATTTTTATTGCTGCTTCTTGAGATGAATTTTTTTTAAAGATTTACTTAACTTCCTCATAAACCCCATAATAGCCCCTCCCAATGGAGGATCAACTTCATTTGGAGTCTCCTCCTTACAAAGACTTTCACAGGGAGCTTAGTTCCATTTGGTTCAGCAGTTATGCAGAAGATTAAAATGTGAAAAGTTTACAGATGCAAAGTGATGGCAAAAGCTCACATTCCTCCATACTAAGGGGGAAATGATTCACTGTATGTACCGAAATCGCGATTATTTTGGTGACGGTTCGGTTCACGATACGTGGAGGCCGCTTATGATACAAACGATATGATGCTCATTTTTTGAAAAAAAAGTAGTGTTGAACTTCCGTTTTATTCTTTTGGTGATCATTTAATTAATATTTTGAGAAAAGTGAATCGATTAATTTACGCTTTTAAAATTAACTAATCAAATATCAAATATTTATAATTTCCACTAGTACATAAGCGACCTCATATAAAAAAAAAACATGGCAGCGCCCATGTCGACCAGCATGGACTTCAAGGAATAGTTACAGTTTCCTATAAAACGTATCGTAATACATATCAAATATCGCGATACGTATCGCTTGTGGAAAAAGTGTATCGTTACACCCCTACTCCATACATAAGCAAAATAACTGTAATGAAAGATTTTGAAATACAATAGTCAAACCTGTATTAAGAGGCCACCGATAGGTACAAGAAAAAGTGAGCTTATAAGAAAGGTGACCTCTTAAAAGAGGTTCAATTCATATGAAATTTCTATGTTAGGACAAGAAAAAGGTGACCTTTAAATACAGGTGACTGCATGGGCAGGTTTGACTGTACATACAACCATATAGCATAATAATTTATCTCTGCTTAAAAGCATAAATAAAATGATTAAAAAGATTCATACCAAATATATAGATATTTGTGGTTCTCCTTCGTGAGCTTTATAATAATGAGGGGGGGGGGGGGTGCCACTCGTGGAGCAGGAACTTCAAACCCTTCCGGAGCACCTGAGAACACCCTCAGATTTGAGTAGGATTCATGCAGCTCGATCTTAATTTTTTTCCTATCAAGTGTCTTGTAGATCCTTGTTTGTCCTTTTGTCCTTGGGGGTTGTCGTGGCCGTGATCATATGGTAGTTGGATTTACATTTGTAATCTGATCCTATCACCACTGATGTTGTGAGTTCGAATGCCGCTCAGGGTGAGGTGTACAACATTATGTGAAATAAAGTTTGTCAGTGACTTGCGACAGGTCGGTGGTTTTCTCCGGTTTCCTCCGCCAAAAAACTAACTGCCACGATATAACTGAAATATGGTTGAAAGTGGTATTTTAAACCGTAAAGCCAAACCAAACCTTTTGTCCTTTTTATTTTGACCATTCTACTTTCTGTCCTTTGATTTACAACATCTGATTACCCTTTTGGTATCTTCAATTTTTTCTACCTCTGTGATAGTATATATTTTGCTATTGTATTTTTATGAAGTACCATATTAAAGAAGTACAAAAACTACAAAAAAAAATACTTTAATGTTACAAAAGAGCTACTATTAAAATGCACTTTACAGTATTTATTGCACACAATGGAAAAGTGTCCTGTCAAGTAAAAAGTGTTACAAAAACATATAGAACAAAAACATATAGAACGAAAACACAGAACAAAAATGCTTGTGATTGACATTGACTGTCAAAAATATTTTATCTCTACAACAGACACAAACATGAATGACATTGACTGTCAAAAATATTTTATCTCTCCAACATACACAAACATGAATGACAATGACTGTCAAAAATATTTTATCTCTACAACATAAACAAACATGAATGACACTGACTGTCAAAAATATTTTATCTCTACAACATACACAAACATGAATGACATTGACTGTCAACAATATTTTATCTCTACAACACATTATTGACACAGGGGCTAGGTGCGTCCGAAAAAAAAAAAAAAAAAAAAAAAAATACTATATAATACTACAAGGGGGCGAACTCACTTGCTCCCATTTTTTTAAGTCGTCGTGTTAAATTGATCGTAACTTCGGAACGCCTTAATATTTTCAAAAAATGTTTCCACCAGTCGAAAGTCAAGTAATTTTCCTTTCCAAAGAGACCCCAATTGTTAGTGTAGGCCTCCGAACTGCTGAGGTATCATACACGAACCAAAACAAAACGGCGTGAAAATCCGAAGTCGTACAAACGCTGGGATGACCACTTCCCATCTGTGTACAGACTTTCCCATGCGTAAATGAGTCATTTTGACTAGCTAAATACTTTCATCCATTCAAATTATGATAAAATTTCTTACTTTACGCCAATTTATATGTCCTTTAAGTCTGTTTTTGAAAGAAATCCCATTTGCATCCTTGACAAACGCCATAGACGTGAAAATTGAGAGAGTTCTAACGGGCTTTTTGATTGGCTGAACAATCTGTTTCAGCCAATCAAAAAGCCCGTTAGAACTCTCTCAATTTTCACGTCTATGGCGTTTGTCAAGGATGCAAATGGGATTTCTTTCAAAAACAGACTTAAAGGACATATACATTGGCGTAAGGTAAGAAATTTTATCATAATTTGAATGGATGAAAGTATTTAGCTAGTCAAAATGACTCATTTACGCATGGGAAAGTCTGTACACAGATGGGAAGTGGTCATCCCAGCGTTTGTACGACTTCGGATTTTCACGCCGTTTTGTTTTGGTTCGTGTATGATACCTCAGCAGTTCGGAGGCCTACACTAACAATTGGGGTCTCTTTGGAAAGGAAAATTACTTGACTTTAGACTGGTGGAAACATTTTTTGAAAATATTAAGGCGTTCCGAAGTTACGATCAATTTAACACGACGACTTAAAAAAATGGGAGCAAGTGAGTTCGCCCCCTTGTTGTAGTATTATATAGTATTTTTTTTTCTTTTTCGGACGCACCTAGCCCCTGTGATTATTGACATTAAGTGTCAAAAATTATTTGATCTCTACTAAAACATATACATATAATGTCATATTCATACTTGCACTATAAAATTTAAAAAAAAACTCTTTTATGTGAAATAATTTTTTAAGTGTATTTCTAGTGGCTATTTTTACTTCTGTGGAGCTGTACATATTTTTACGTGTTTTATAATTTATTTTCAGTGTGCAGTCTCATTTTCTAAAAGCAAATGTGGGGAAAAAAATAACAGTGATAATGCAGTAATAAATGCGACACATCCCTAAGAAATACTGACAATAGAAAAAGACATATAGGGTCTAACTTTGGGAGAAGTGCAAAATTGTCAAATCTGAGACATCTGAGGGTAAGATTTAAATCTTATCTGTGAGTGTCTCAAATTTTACAATCTTAACATGGAATGATACGGAAAAAAAACATCATAACCAATCTATAAATATTTGAAAAATGATGCAGAATGCACTGAGATATCATTGATAAAGACTGCATTTTCATCATTGATAAAGACTACGCATTTTCATCATTGATAAAGACTATGCATTTTCATCACCGATAAAGACAACTGCAGTAACAGTACTAAATCCAAGTATAAGAAAGACAACCTTCAACAAACGAATATCACTCGAGTTTAGTTCATGTGGTAACATCTCGAAAAAAGTCACATAAAGAAATGTACCACAAGCAATCCCTTGCAAAAGTCCTTGGATTAAAACGGATATCCTGGAATCCCACAAATCTATAATGAGTAAACCAAGCCCTATGCCAAACGGAGAAGATATAGAAAAGAGAATAACAGATTTTAACATTGATACATATGATAATATACTTTGCACCAAACTCATCCCAAGACTGAAGCTCAGAATCATCTTATGAAGAAATAATCCGGCAAATACACCTATTATCTGACTAGTTTTTCTTTGTAGTCCAACCGCTAGTCCTTCAAACACTGAATGTAAAGAAAGTGCTACAAGTAACAAAATAGCCCGCAGGGTTGAATGGTTGTGTTCAAAGTCTTCATTGATAGTGTCATGTTTTTCCTGAGAATATCCATTATCAGACCCCTGTTCAGCATCACAATGAATGTCTCCCGTCATATAAGAGCTTATGGATGACCTCTTATTTAGAAGTGGCAATAGATCATCGCTGATGCCACTAATTGAATGGTCACTAATATCTGAACGAGCCGAACTCATAAATTCTTTTTTTTCATCGGTTTCTGAGAGTAAAGACTGACGACTTGCATCACTCTGTCGTGGTGATAATATTGAGTTTTTAAGATGATTTTCCTTCCAAGATAGGATAATTTGTTCAACAACTAAAATTAAAAATAGTCCAAACACCATTACAAATTCGGATATTGGAAAATCTGAAAGTAACTTCATTTTGTTCAATATGTTCTCTAAATCTTTCCTGACACTTGGTAATAAGTCTAGAAGGCATGTCCCAAGAAAGACTCCTGCAGCAAAACAACTTAGCACACTTATCGCTCGTTTGTAAAATATCCGGTTCGACTGTTTCTTTTTAACGTGTGCTACAAATTTAATCGGGGAAATTCCTAAAATTAATGTAGCTAGAAACAACCCAAAAATCAAAAGTATTTTTACAACTGTTGGCTCCATGATTATAATACCGTTTCATTGAATAAAAAATTCGTGTCAAGATCTGTGACACTGTCGGTTCATTTTAAGTTCATTTGACAGTCATGTGATTTCATCTATTGTAAAAACCATGACGTTAACGGAAAAACCGAATGATTCCGTAAAACTAAAAAAATATTTTTTTCCCTCTCAGAAATTAATACTAGAATGAGAACATCAAACTAAATATATATAAATATATAAAATTTATCGTTAATATTGCAGAAACTTTATTTGATTGATGGATTGATTGAGAGAAATTTTACTTGGTTAACCGTTACGGAATAATTGTTTACCATTTTCGAGAATGGACATCATCGTAGACCTTTTGTGCAAAACTGATGAGTTGTGATTCACAACTGTGTTTAGAACGGAAGCCTAATAGGTTCTTACATACGTTCTTGGGAAAGACCGGGTGATCTTCCACGAGTGATAGAAATTTTATGTCTTTTCGCCAGTGGAGCGCAGCGAAACGAGCGAAAAGACACAAACATTTCTATCACGAGAGTAAGATCACCCGGGCTTTCCCAACAGCACATGTAAGTACCTATTTCTTTCGTAAACCAACAACTTTCACTATTGCGAACTCCTAGAGACGCCCGCCATTGATCAGTAACTAATTTGCATAAATTATCAGATCAATATCGTTGAGCGTTATGAAATACACATCACATAAAATTGACTTTTGTGACACCGACTAATAAACTAAGTAGCTTTCTACTGATATTTGAGCTTTTCTCACTAATATTTTATTGAAAGTACAGTATTTTCCTTCATGAGACACCCCATACATGAAATATGACGTGACACATATTTTGACGTCATTGAAGAATGACGTCAAAGGTACGGAAAAGGACATCTAGAAATACGAAAAAATTAAAATAAAAGACACAAATATATTTACCAATGGTTAAATCCGTAATATATCTGTTATTCAGCTATCAAACAGGGTATATAATGTGACATTCCCGGCTTAGGGTATATATTTAAACGAATTTTTTTCTTGTTAGAGGCGTTCTGATTGGATGTCACAACGAGTAAAGACGAGTGCACGTGGACTCGTCTTACCTCGGTCATCTTCACCCGAAAACGGCCATTTACGGAAGAATAATAGGTTCTTACATACGTTCTTGGGAAAGACCGGGTGATCTTCCTCGAGTGATAGAAATTTTATGTGTTTTCGCGAGTGCAGCGCAGCGAAACGAGCGAAAAGAAACAAAAATTTCTATCACGAGTGGAAGATCACCCGGGCTTTCCCAACAACGCATGTAAGTACCTATTTCTTCCGTAAGCCAACAACTTTCACTATCGCGAACTCCTAGAGACCCCCGCCATTGATCAGTAACTAATTTGCATAAATTATCAAATCGATATCATACAATTGAGCGTTATGAAATACACATCACATAAAATTGACTTTTGTGACACCGATTGATAAACTAAGTAGCTTTCTACTGATATTTGAGCTTTTCTCACTAATATTTTATTGAAAGTACAGTATTTTCCTTCATGAGACACCCCATACATGAAACATGACGTGACACATATTTTGACGTCATTGAAGAATGACGTCAAAGGTACGGAAAAGGACATCTAGAAATACGAAAAAATGAAAATAAAAGACACAAATATATTTAATACGGTTGGAGTCTGTATTTGAAAAAAAAACCAATGGTTAAATCCGTAATATATCTGTTATTCAGCTATCAGACAGGGTATATAATATGACATTCCCGGCTTAGGGTATATATTTAAACGATTTTTGTTCTTGTTAGAGGCGTTCTGATTGGATGTCACAACGAGTAAAGACGAGTGCACGTGGACTCGTCTTACCTCGGTCGTCTTCACCCGAAAACGGCCATTTACGGAAGAATTCTTCTTCTTCTTCTTCTTTCGGTATACAGCTATCCATCCACTGGATGATCACTAGCTGTTGTATTGACTTAAGAGGTCATTGTTATCAAAGTGAGTCATGATATTTGACACCAGGTTGAGGCCCAGTATCTTGGAAGCTATGCATGCGAGATTGTCTGTAGTTAAATTTTTTGACTTGGGTTCTTTCTTATAGACAGGCACTACAACTGCACTTCTCCAGTCTGGTGGAACATTGATAACCTAAAGATTTCTGTCAGGATTAGGGTTATTATTAGATGTAGTTCTCTGAGTATTCTAGGAAAGATTTCATCTAGGCCAGAGGCCTTAATAGGTGAAAGTACCAGGAAGAGTTTATCGACACCTTCAACGGATCGAGATCTCAATCGTCGGCATTTCAGGTGCTGATAAGGATGACGTAATAAAAACATAGATCAAATTTAGTTCGCACGACGCGTTACTGGAATAACTTTCATCAGGTACGCGCAAAATCGAAAGATTGGAAAACCAAATAATTTAAAGTTTTGGGAGCAACAAACTGACCAAAGGGTCTAAACAGGTTAGCCAAAATCAGCTAAGTTACCTATGCCTGAGGGAGGAAAACCTTAGTTTTATAAATAATTACATCATTTAGGAACTGTAAATTTCAGTAATCAATGCTCACTAGATGATCTGCTTCATGCTGAAAGGTTAAGGTTTGGGAAAATAGGTTCAAATTGCCTATTTAAGATGTTGGCCTTAGTCAAAGTGTCTGTATGGGTGAGCCCCTCGTGTTTCAATGGTGTTGCACCACATCTTTCTGTCTAATTGTTCTTAATAAACGTATATAACTTTTTGTTGTTACCTGGTTGAGAATCGCCCGTGAATATGACTGATTCAATATAGGAGACCAATATGCGTTTCTTCTATACTTAAGTTCTATATATTATTTTGGGTGTGTTCGTCTTACCTGCGTGATTAAGATTAGAATACACTTTATAACACTTTCGGATCAGTCCAAGTAGTTTGGGGGTTAGCCATGGGAGGTCCCTAGGGAACTTGGATATTTTAGTTGGAATGTGGAGGGTCCTCAGCCTGTTTAGCTCATATCTTTGAGCATATTCCAGACTGAGTTTGCAACGGTATGGACGGATCTCAAGCATTTGGTACCAAACTCTGACAAGTCCTTTTTGCAGTTTTCACAGTTTGCTTGTCCATACCTTTTGATTGGCTTAGAGAGGGTACCCGATGTTGATTGTAAGTTGATGGAAGACAATTCATGATCTGAAATACCTATTTAGGTTCTTGGTGTGCATGGTGACCATTTGTTGGAGATTGAGGGACGCACGTTTGTTCAATATACTAGTATCCAGGAAGTCTTTGTACATAATCTTAAAATTCTAGTTGGGATTCAGATGACCACTCAATATTTAGTAGATTGAAGTAACCTAGTAACCAAATGATGTTATGTTTTGGTACTTTGTAGAGGGATGACCATAATTCTGAAAGGTTTATAGAAGGAGATGATATCGGGTTTGGCTTGATGGATGACTTAATGTAAGTCGGGGGTTTTGTTTTTAATTGACCTACATATGATGTTTAGGATGGTCATCCTTTAGTTAAATATAAGTTAATGGGGGTGTAACGCTTGGTCTTGGATTTAGCGTTAGGCGTATAGAAGTATGTAGGTGGGGGCCGGTATATCAGAGGTGCCGAGTGTCGACCTTACCGATTGCATTTATGGAGTGGCTAGAGTTAAACGATGCAAATGAGTTTTAGTCGGTGAGGAAGTTGGGCGATTCAGCCAGTGATAAAAAGAGTAGTTTGATTGACCAACCAAAAATGCTAGCCAAACTTGTCGCCGATGGCTTGGCAATCTGTGTGGAGTCACTGGTTACAGTTATGACACATGATGCCCTACAGATCCCACGTCACTTTTTCATTTCATTAACCACATGCATGGGTATTCAAGTTTGAAGCACTGGGGCCAGGATTAGATTCAATGTCAATGCACTGGTGGGCCACTAAGCAGCGTAAGAAAATGGGTTGGAGGGATGACTTACCTGCATTTAAAATTTTTGTTTTCGCTTTGCTATACATATATTTCTTGCATGGCTCTGCTTATGTGCTTGTTTTATTTTGTATTTTAATCCCTACTTTTTTGGGGTAGTGCTTGTTTTCGTAGTGCTTATAACCTAATTATCTGCTGCTGCATTTTAATTATGCTTGAATTTTTATATGTTTGTCAATGTATGTCCATGTATTTTTGTAGGTATATATATATATATATATACCTGTATGTGTAATTTGTATGTCAGTTTAAAAAAGCTCTTTCGAGCTTATTTTTTTTATTGTTATTTATATGTTTCTAATTAAAGCATATACCAACAAAAATTATTTTTTTTTTTTTTTTTTTTTTTTTTTTTTTCTTCTTAACTTGATGCTTTTCAGTTTAACTTGTGCTCTATTTTAGTGCTTGGCTATTTCTGCATGAATATTTTTAAAATATTTTTTTTTATTTTTTTTTTTTTTATTTTTTTTTTTTTTAGAATAATTTTTAAAAAATATGTTTTAAAAGTACATGAATATTTTATGTGTTTGAGTTAATTTGCTTCTTTGCTTAAATATAGACTGGTTATAATTTGAATGAATGTACTTGTACGTGTGTAATGGCTGCTAAATGTCGGCATCTTTTTTCTGTTTTGACCTCTGGTCCTGTGACAGTGGGTGTGCAGAGAGGCACTTGTGGGGGTCCAGAGGTCAAAACACAGAGATGTATGCATAGGTTTGTCTGGATGTGTATTGGTTTTGTATTGAATGACATGTTTATGTTGTGCTGTATTTAATTTATGTAATTTTGTTATGCATGTCGGTTTGAAAAGCTCTTGAGAGCTTATGTTGTATTGTTATAAAATGTACCGACTTTAAATAAAACTTTGATTGATTGATTGATTGATTGATTGATTGATTAGGTTTAAGCCTGCCTCTGTTGCACCATTGTGTAATTAATAATATTGATGCATTCTTGGTTTGTCGGTGACGGATGTTTCTCTTAGTTTGTGGATGCCGATAGCAAAAGCTGGACAGTTTTCTGTTGTAGTTAGTTTATGTCCAAGAATGAATGCAAACAAAACAATGGGGAGTTGTGAAGAGTTTCATCCTTGGACAATATAGTTTGGGGGAACTGGCACAATTTGGGTCAATGTTCTGAACAAATGTGAAGCTTTCCAATACTGTTATTTAGGTTACCTGGACTGTTATGAATTATCTTAAATAAAATCAGAAAATTTTATGTCTGAAGTAAAAAAAAAAAGTAATAAATATGGCACGTGGTGAACAAAAAATCCACAGTCTCAAGGAATTTACAAAAAGGGGTACAAGATAGTATGTTGAGGGATAG
Source organism: Bathymodiolus septemdierum (assembly GCA_963383655.1). Taxonomy (NCBI): domain Eukaryota; kingdom Metazoa; phylum Mollusca; class Bivalvia; order Mytilida; family Modiolidae; genus Bathymodiolus; species Bathymodiolus septemdierum. The sequence continues at coordinate 80,873,926 of OY726521.1, forward strand.
TTTTTGAGATGGGGTAGTAATTGTACCACCTGGAAGAGAAAAAAGTGAATTTGAGCCAAATATGTTGAAAAGAAATTCAGCTCATTTCAGCTCTTCTGAGCAGAAGATTTAAGGTGATTCTTTTTCTCAAAATATGCAAAGTAGGTAAAAAATCAGTTGAAAGAAAAATTTCACAGAAAAACTCGAAATATATGTTAATCTACGCATTGCCATGTAGATGTTGTTAAAATTTTAGCTCATTTTGACTTGTAATAAAGCAGCAAAAGAAAATTAAAGAAATTTCTATTTTTAGTAAAAGCGGCTATCTCGTGAGTGGGGCTATTGGGCACAATTATGAAATGGGGATACATAAGGACAATTTCAGCAAAATTTGGTGTAATTTGGTTCAGCAATTTCAGAGAAGATTTAAATGTGACTTTTTATCAAAATATGCCCGGTTATTATTATTTGTATTCAATCAAGTCTAGATTTCGAGAAATATTATTTCATTTATTTTCACTTCCTGTCCTCTCATATCTCTGTAATGATAAACCATATCGGTGGTGTAATGGTTAGCGTGTTCGCTAAGTGCGGTAGATCGTGGGTTCGGGTCAAACCAAAGACTATAAAATTGGTATTTGTTGCTTCTCCGCTAAGCACACAGTATTAAGGAAAAAGATCAAAGACTGGTTGGTTCGGAATCAGAATAATGTGTGGGTGGGGTGACATGTCAATCTGCGGACTGTTGTTTCAGTGAGCTAGCACTATAAAAATCCAACTCAGCGTGTTGGTCTAGTACAAAGCTGACCTCATCATCATCTCATTGAAAATTAACTTGTTCTCGCCATGATATAGCTGAAAAATTGTTGAGTTGGCGTTAAACAACAATCACTCACTCATTCACTGACTGAAACGGTAAAAGCTACAACAAATCTGTTGAAACACTTGACAGGAATTTTTCTAAGGAAGTCAACTACACAAATGTACATATATACTACTAAATGTTTTGTCCATACTTTTCCAGAGGCAGTCAAAATTTGTTGCCCCAGATGTACCACTCCTTCCTCATTTCTGTATAGTTTTACGATATTGTTTCACTTGCCTCTCATCCTAAAGATTTCCAGTCAAATCGGCCCCAATTCAAATCGGGCTCAAGTCAAATCGGCCTCAAAATGAAAGTCATATCGGCCCAAAAAAAAAAAAAAAAAAAAAAGAATAAATAAATAAAAATTATATATTAATATAAATTACCTGTAAGTACTAAATATATCTATGTCTCTGATGAGTCTAGTATTTGGAAGAGTCCACTGGACAATTACAAAAAAAAATCAAAACTAAAAAAACTAAATACCTGTATATATCATTTGTAGATATTTAACAAGTTATTAACTTCTTCTGAACACCGAAATAGAAATAAACCATTCATATACAGAGGTCATCAAGGGTCGGTGCCTAAAGGACATTTAGAGTGGAAATGATTAAACAAAATGAAATTAAAGTCCTCCTCATGGACAATGTACATGGAGGAATTATTGATTATATTTAGTTTATTTTCGTATCAATGGTAAACATTTACTGGTACAAAACACAACTGTACTTATTGACAGTTTTAATTCTTCAATAATTAAAACGTATTGGATATATTTAAATATTTTGCTGAATAGTGTTCAAACTATTTAACTTGGCATGTTGACAATAGTAAACAACAAAAATGGGGCCCGATTTGACTGGGGCCGATTTGATTTGGGGCCGATTTGGTTTGGGGCCGATTTGACCTGCTTCCATCCTAAATATGCATAAATTATTTGCTGCTGACGTTAATCAACAAACGTTCAATCATACTTACATTTCCATGATATGTACTGGCTTTTATTTTAATTTTCCACAGTTTTGACAATGCTAAACTTTGGACAATCCTGGATCAGGCCCCTTATGTCCTGGAAGTTTCCTATGAAATCTACACAGCCCAATGATGCTGCACAGCGAATATTGTATGATTTTTATTGCTGCTTCTTGAGAAGAATTTTTTTTAAAGATTTACTTAACTTCTTCATAAACCTCATAATAGCCCTTCCCAATGGAGGATCAACTTCATTTGGAGTCTCCTCCTTACAAAGACTTTCACAGGGAGCTTAGTTCCATTTGGTTCAGCAGTTATGCAGAAGATTAAAATGTGAAAAGTTTACAGATGCAAAGTGATGGCTAAAGCTCACATTCCTCCATACTAAGGGGGAAACGATTCACTGTATGTACCGAAATCGCGATTATTTTGGTGACGGTTCGGTTCACGATACGTGGAGGCCGCTTATGATACAAACAATATGATGCTCATTTTTTGAAAAAAAGTAGTGTTGAACTTCCATTTTCTTCTTTTGGTGATCATTTAATTAATATTTTGAGAAAAGTGAATCGATTAATTTACGCTTTTAAAATTAACTAATCAAATATCAAATATTTATAATTTCCACTAGTACATAAGCGACCTCATATAAAAAAAAACATGGCAGCGCCCATGTCGACCAGCATGGACTTCAAGGAATAGTTACAGTTTCCTATAAAACGTATCGTAATACATATCAAATATCGCGATACGTATCGCTTGTGGAAAAAGTGTATCGTTACACCCCTACTCCATACATAAGCAAAATAATTGTAATGAAAGATTTTGAAATACAATAGTCAAACCTGTATTAAGAGGCCACCGATAGGGACAAGAAAAAGTGAGCTTATAAGAAAGGTGACCTCTTAAAAGAGGTTCAATTCATATGAAATTTCTATGTTAGGACAAGAAAAAGGTGACCTTTAAATACAGGTGACTGCATGGGCAGGTTTGACTGTACATACAGCCATATAGCATAATAATTTATCTCTGCTTAAAAGCATAAATAAAATGATTAAAAAGATTCATACCAAATATAAAGATATTTGTGGCTCTCCTTCGTGAGCTTTATAATTATGAGGGAGGGGGTGCCACTCGTGGAGCAGCAACTGCTAACCCTTCCGGAGCACCTGAGATCACCCCCAGATTTTAGTAGGATTCATGCAGCTTGATCTTAATTTTTTTTTCTATGAAGTGTCTTGTAGATCCTTGTTAGTCCTTTTGTCCTTGGGGGTTGTCGTGGCCGTGATCATATGGTAGTTGGATTTACATTTGTAATCTGATCCTATCACCACTGATGTTGTGAGTTCGAATGCCGCTCAGGGTGAGGTGTACAACATTATGTGAAATAAAGTTTGTCAGCGACTTGCGACAGGTCGGTGGTTTTCTCCGGTTTCCTCCACCAAAAAACTAACTGCCACGATATAACTGAAATATGGTTGAAAGTGGTTGTTTTAAACCGTAAAGCCAAACCAAACCTTTTGTCCTTTTTATTTTGGCCATTCTACTTTCTGTCCTTTAATTTACAACATCTGATTACCCTTTTGGTATCTTCAATTTTTTCTACCTCTATGATAGTATATATTTTGCTATTGTATTTTTATGAAGTACCATATTAAAGAAGTACAAAAACTACAAAAAAAAAATACTTTAATGTTACAAAAGAGCTACTATTAAAATGCACTTTACAGTATTTATTGCACACAATGGAAAAGTGTCCTGTCAAGTAAAAAGTGTTACAAAAACATATAGAACAAAAACACATTTAATATGCTATACACTGTTATCATAATGAACAAAAGCTTTAACAAATGATAAGGTAAATGTTACTCAATAATTTTTTATCAGAACAAAAATCCTTGTAATTGACAGTGACTGTCAAAAATATTTTATCTCTACAACAGACAAAAACATGAATGACATTGACTGTCAAAAATATTTTATCTCTACAACATACACAAACATGAATGACATTGACTGTCAAAAATATTTTATCTCTCCAACATACACAAACATGAATGACATTGACTGTCAAAAATATTTTATCTCTCCAACATACACAAACATGAATGACATCGACTGTCAAAAATATTTTATCTCTCCAACATACACAAACATGAATGACATTGACTGTCAAAAATATTTTATCTCTATAACAGACACAAACATGAATGACATTGACTGTCAAAAATATTTTATCTCTCCAACATACACAAACATGATTGACATTGACTGTCAAAAATATTTTATCTCTACAACATACACAAACATGAATGACATTGACTGTCAAAAATATTTTATCTCTACAACACATTATTGACATTAAGTGTCAAAAATTATTTGATCTCTACTAAAACATATACATATAATGTCATATTCATACTTGCACTATAAAATTAAAAAAAACCTCTTTTATGTGAAATAATTTTTTAAGTGTATTTCTAGTGGCTATTTTTACTTCTGTGGAGCTGTACATATTTTTACCTGTTTTATAATTTATATTTAGTGTGCAATCTCATTTTCTAAAAGCAAATGTGGGAAAAAAAATAACAGTGATAATGCAGTAATAAATGCGACACATCCCTAAGAAATACTGACAATAAAAAAAGACATATAGGGTCTAACATTGGGAGAAGTGCAAAATTATAAAATCTGAGACATCTGAGGGTAAGATTTAAATCTTATCTGTGAGTGTCTCAAATTTTACAATCTTAACATGGAATGATATGGAAAAAAAACATCATAACCAATCTATAAATATTTGAAAAATGATGCAGAATGCACTGAGATATCCATATCTACAGAAAAAAATGCAAGGCAAAGTGAAAATAACTTTGGAATAGTAAGAGGTCTCTTCAATATCAAACTTAATACATATAGTTTACATACAAGACAAAAACCTAATAATCCAGAAAACAATATAATTTGTATATATTTATATAATATTACTTTTTCAAGGGATATAACTCCAGAAGGTAAAAACATTATTGTCAAAATATATCTTGAGCTGAAAGGTTTTTTTTTTGCATTAATATTAATCACACAAAACAATATAGATTGATGGCTTTAACAAATCTTATATTATTGTCTTGAAACTTGTCTAGGTGAGTCATGAGCTCGTCATTTGTGTTTGGGACTCAACATTTTTGAGCAAAAATAACACACAATGCACTACAGGGGCTCATGACTTTTTGATTGAAACTCTTCAAAATTTTATCCTACAAGAATCTCTGTTAATCAAATATTTTTTTTAAATATTATACATTATTTCAATGGTCCTGAAAAGGTAAAAAGCCACATCTGTCAAAATTTCACTTGACCAGCATTTATTTGTGACTACAGTAGTTCCCATCCTTTCTGCAATGAAAAAATGGCCTTATACAGTAACCTCTCTTGCTGGGACAATTTAGTAGTATTTTACTATCACAGTGTATCTAATATCTGTTCTGATAAGAGGAGTGGCCTTATATAATTATGTTGGAATCTACTGTAGTAATCATATCAAAGAAAACCAATATGTTTTGTAATTTTCACTAGATCATCATTAAGATTTTATTTCTATTATTTTTGCAGTTTGTTGTGTCAGAGTAGTGATCGTGTAATAAGTTATCATCCATAAACCAATATAAATAGATTTGGTGGGTTTCTAAACAAGCACGTCTGCCTTAACAATGTGTTTAAATCCAGACACAAGGTTTCATGCTTCAAATACTGTGAAAGTAGTTTTATTGGTTGGCACCAATTTTCATGGTTTCTACAATGCATTGATCCAATCCATGGGTTCTTGAATTCATGTTTTCAAATATTACAGGCAACAATCAATGGGAAAATTGTTTTTCATTGGATTTTTATTTTCATGATTTAAGTGGACCACGAAATCAGTGAAAATTAGAACCCCACGATTAATAATGATTTAACAGTATGTAAAAATATACATGTTATGACATAGAAATATGGAAATGTGATGGATGTGATCTCTGGGAATGTACATGGAAATACAATCAATGCTCAGCATCATATAATGGTTTAATCATTGGACTAGTGTTCTTGGTTATAGATTGCAAATTATTTAGACAGGTTTAACCTGTTTACACACATCATTACAAAATTTTCTCCTTTTCATCATTAATTTCATTATCGTTTTTCTCACTATTATCAGTTATATTTGCATCTTCTTTCTTTTCTTTTTCTTCTGTCTTTTTACTTCTTTTTAGAAAATCTTTTATTTTTTGTAGGAATCCTTTCTTTATATTTGGGTCTATAGCTCTAAACTGTCTTGTAGTCAAATTATGAAGTGATCCAAATGCTATCGCTATTACAGTGCATGCTAGACATATGACATTATATGGCATACTAAAATCAGGTGTCGGTAGCAACACCAGTAATGTCTCTGTGTGTATCCTCAAGAAAAACGTTGATGATTTGTCTTCAAAACTGCAATAAAACTCACACATTTTATTTAATAAATAAAAAAATGGCCATCAGCTTTAATGTTTTATTATAATCAAACTAAATTGCCAACTTAAATAATTATTGTCTTCTTGTGAGGTTATCATCTAGAATTGTAGACATGAAGGGAATTATTTCCCCTGAAATTTGTCTAACGGGAAACAACTCCTTGAGTATTAACAATTTTGATGTTTACCTCACATATAGACATTTCAGTAGTCTCCCATCTAAAAGTAATGTAAAAGTGGCCTTATAAGAAGGGTAACCTCTCTTGAGGGGGACTATTTCATAGTATTTTACAATCTCAATGTATCTGAAATCTGGCCTGATAAGAGGTGTGGCCTTTGGTGGGAGGGGCTTTATAAGAGGGGGACTACTGTAATAAAGGACAAAGTCCTTATAACGGTAGGCTGTCCGATTTTTCCTTCTATATTGATAGCCAAATATCTGTTCACCAGAAGATTAAAAAAAAATCAATTGATAATTTAGAAACGCAAAAGAAATATATTTCAATGAAAAATTTCCAATTCTTTATTTATTTACTCTATGCAAAATCGAAATAAACTTGAAATAAAATTCGAATAAAAAAATCTCTTTCTACGAAACTCCCGACGGAAGAGCGGCGTACAGTAGGTAAAATGAACGGAACAGCCGTAACAAATCGGCTACAAAATTCATTCAAAATAACTTGTACAGATCATCATATTATTGAAATTTTAGGACTTCGTCCTTCAAACAGGTTGCCTGTCTCATATTAGATTTATTATACCAAATAGGTAACAAATCCTTATCACTAAGGATTGATTTTATTTACAATTTTAAAGATTTTCAAAAGAATTAAGTTTTGTTGTAGACCTAAATGTATTTGGTTTCATAACATGTGAAAGGTTGTTTCTTTCCGCAAAATTTGATGTTGCAAAAAATAATATTGATCAAAATGATTATAAATTTGAACAATAAAAACATTTTTTTTTCAATATTCAACATAAATTTAAAATGATGTCATTGCCCTTTTCAATTACATTATCCCCAAAAACTTATTTTGCCACATTGGTTGCTTGTTTTGTGCTTGCCACATCCTTGCATTTATTATCTCATTCGAGATCAGCTTTCCCAAACTGGTTATATAAAACATCAGCATCCATTTAGAATTTTTGTCAACAGAAAACAAATACCCTTACGCTCCATTCACCGGTAAACAATAATGTTGTTCATCTGTGAACAATTGAGCTGTTTAATATCTAAGGAGAATTTTCCACCAATACACTTACAATTAAAAAATATCCGAGTTGTTTTATGATGCGTGACAGATTTATATCCAATGAGAATCAGACTACAGAGTGAGGAGGTAAGGGTTATTGTGTTTAACACCACTTTCTACAATATTTCAGCTATATCGTGGCAATCAGTTTTATTGGTGGAGGAAACTGGAGGACCTGGAGAAAACCACCGACCTCTCACAAGTCACTGACAAACTTTATCACATAATGTTGTATCGAGTACACCTGGTTTGAGCGGGATTCGAAATCACAACGTTAGTGGTGATAGGCACTGATTACATAGGTAGTTATAAATTCAACTACCATACAATTATGACCATGATGGCCCCTCTACAAAGAGTGAGATGTAATAAACTTAAATGTTTTATAGTAACAAACCTTTGCTTTAATGTAGAAACATTCTGTGGTACGGAGGTATAACCAAAAGCAGTCGGTAACACAGTGGATACTACTGCTGAATTTATATAAAATCCATGGTTGGCATCTGGTGGATATTCTGTCCACTTTAGGAATGTTCTCTCAAATGACAAGGTTAATTTGGTGACGGAATTGGCACGTAATCGGAACACAACTTCAAGATGATAAGCTCTACTTCTATCTTTACCAGGAACATAATGTACTTTAACTGAAAAATAATAAATCATTAGTCATTATGGTATAATTACTCTTGCATTCCAAACATCAAAAATAATTCACAATTAAAACACTGCTGTCAAAATGTTAACAAAACCTTTCAAGTTTTTTTTCTATTACCATCACAATTGTAAAGCTCTCTGATTGGTTGATTAATAAGTATTCATACATGAAAGTTCATCTGGATATGATCTCTAACTGGGTTCTGTTAGATGTTTGAGGGAGCATAATGTATATCGCAGCAGACTGAAAATGACCAATATATTTCTAAAACGGGTCGTACAAAAGAAGGCACATGCATAATCTCCCATATGCAAATTAACTTAGTTTTACAACATCTGCTCTTTGTGAAATTATATAGACAGTCTTCAGTCCATGTGTAACAGTAGAACATATTTATTTTATCTCCCAAAAATGCAATGTCCCTGATGAGATTCAATCTCGAGACCTCTCGCATCGCAAACCATCGCTCTATCAACTGACCTATAGGAGATCTCGCCTAAGGCCGATAGCGGAGCGTACCCATTACAGATGCATAACATATTCTACTTACATGGCTTTATAGTATTTTTCTCATTCTGTATCTTCAGTGAATTGAAATAGACTTTGATAAACCATGGTATAGTCTCCATGTAAATCACTGTGACATTTTCTGACATGTTGTTGTATATCTGACAAGTAATACCTCCTCTCTGCATTCCAAAACCTTGAAAAAAGGTGTTTGTAATATAGGTTTACAATGTGCATGATATAATGCCTCTCTACACATCAAAATCTTTAGGGTCAGGATTATGCTGTTTAATGCCACTTTCAACAATATTTTATTATTTTCATGGTGGTCTGTTTTATTGGTGGAAGAAACTGTAGTACCCGGAGAAAACCATGACCTGCTGCAAGTCACTGGCAAACTTCATCACATAATGCTGTATCAAGTACACCTCGCCATGAGCGGGATTCGAACTAGTGGTGATGGGCACAGATTGCATAGGTAGTTGTAAATCTAACAAACCATACAATCATGACCATGATGCCCCCCCCCCCCTCCCCACTAAATCTTAAATAAAAAAAGGTATTTGTAATAAAGGTTAAGAATCTGACGAGGAAACATATCCTCTCTGCATTCCAAAACCATAAAGAAAATTAAAATTAATATAGTTTCATACTGTATAGACCTTCAACACATAACCCATTTCTAAAATTATATGTTTTTATTCCTTTTTTTATACGAGTTATTTTCCTTACGACTGGCAAAATGATAACCATTTTAACTAGGGCAACAGAAAGGACAAAGAATTTAACTAGGGCAACAGAAAGGACAAATAATTTGAGTATAATTTGCTGATAATTTGTAGATATTTGAACCTTGTACAAAATCAGAGTATAATATTATAGCAACTTGAAACTATCAAAAACTAACTACAGTCAAGCCTGTATATAAAGAGCACTCAAGGTAACCTGAAAATGTGTCCACTGTCAGCAGTTGCTCTTTATACACAGGTTCGAATTATATTATATGCATCATTCATTAAACGGAAAAAATGAAATTGTCCTTTATAGACGGTGATTGGTTATATAGATGTGACCTATAATGCACTATACCTGTGACATATCTATGAGTGTATCTGGTGAAGGTTATTCCAGAAATGCATCGTGCATACCTAAATTAGATATCTAACGTTTTATGATGTATTTTTTCTAACCATACCTGTGACATATCTATGAGCATATACTGAAGGTCCTGCCATGTCTGAATACTTAATTACATCACTATAGGTTCCCTGTAGATTGAAGGTATGATAACTCTTAGGTAACTGTTTAGACAAATCATAAACAGAATACATCCTGTTGTCACCTCCTCTAATCATCTGTATAGTCTCATCTGGTTCTGGCTTTAATGTTAATTTGGGGTCCTAAAAATAAAAGAGATAAAGAGCACTTGCAATACAGTTATCCAGTAGACTTTTGCATCACTTGGAAAATTGTAGATTTGTTCATGTTTGTATCTTCCAAATATTATACTTTTGCTCTTTAATTTTGTTTAAAAAAATATATCAGTCAAACACTATTTGTATGTTGTAAACCGTTGTACACCAGGGTTCATCAAAGCAGGTGAAGTGAGCAAAACTCTTGCTGTGCTTCAGCTGAAGTCTACCTCCATCGGCTTCAAAAATGAAATTAAATTTGCCTTGTTTCTTTCTGAAAGTCTCTTCTTGCAAATATTCCTCGTGTTTTGATGAATTGTATTGACAATGCAATTAAAATTGATGTGAAAATGTATAAAATGAGTGAAAGGGGTTTTATTCAAGCAATAAAGAGGGCTTAATTTGCTAAAACAAGGGAATCGTAGCAATCTTAGAAATATGCAGTGATGAAATTACAATTGTACTACACTGGAGTCAGATTGTTATGTGCAAATTTCCTGACTATTGAAAAAAGATCTATTGTGAACAGCCAACTATCCTGGTTTATGGTGATTAATGCCACTTTCAACAATATTTCAGTTATATTGTGGAGGAAACCAGAGTACCCGGAGAAAAACCCCGACCTGTCGCAAGTAACTGACAAACTTTATCACATAATGTTGTATGGAGTACACCTCGCCATGAACAGGTTTGAACTCACAACATCAGTGATGATAGGAACTGATTGCACAGGTAGTTGTAAATCCTACTACCATATGATCACAATCACGATAGCCCCTCCTGACTATTGAAAAGCACATAAAAAAAGATCTATTGTGAACAGCCAATTATCCTGTTTCTATGTTTCAACTATTTCTGTAAATTTTCAACAAAAATTCTCACCTGTTGTGAAGTGATATCTACATACACTTTACTGTTAGTTGCCATTGGACACTGAGAAGTTAAGGATTGACCCAGAGTATTCCTAAAACTCCAGTCTACAAAACAGAGACAAGTCTTACAAATAAAAACTTATATTTTTGTGAATCCCCCTTATCATCATGAAAAAAGAGGTTAGTTACAAACTCAAATTGCAACTTATCATTGTTTCTTGTTCTTAGGAATGTGGCAGTTAAAACTGAAGCCATCTATTGGTAAAAAAAATTGAATTAACATTTTCCCAGGTTAATTTTGATCACATACACCCTCTAAAATGCATGATTCATTATATAAGGACATACTGACAAAATATATGTAAATCCCTCCATCTGGGGGTGGGGGTTACATTGTAATATACAAACGATGAACAATTTGTAGATTAGAAGTATGTAACATAGCTATAAATATTCTATAGCAATTATATCGTCATGCATTTGCATGAACTATTTTCCAGTGGAAATTAAGCAATCATCTATTAATAAATCTATAACAATTAAAGAATAAAATACTCAAGATAATGTTCCTTAATTTCGTTCTTAATATATTTTCCAAGTTAACTTTCAACTATTTTCCTTCTTGTAATTCTACAGAATGTAAACAAACCTTGTCTTCCACTTCTATGGTATGAAGTATCAAAGACAACACTCAATGTCTGCTTTAATTCTACTGATGATGAGGTACACTTTGGATCCTGTCAAAAAAGTAATATACAGTCAAATGTGGCCATGTGGTCACCTTTATTAAGCAGTCACTTGCATTGAAAGGACATCTTTTTCTTGTTCTGTCATAGAAATTTTCATATGAATTGGAACATTCTTTGAGAAGTCACTTGTCTTATAAGGCCACTTTTTTTGTCCCAAAGGTGACCTCTTGATACAGGCTTGACTGTATACATCAATATTGATACACATTTCTGTCAAGTGGAAAATAGGACACCATATGTGTATCCTTTCATCAAATTACATTCAGTTTCTGGTGTATAACACATTTGAAAGTGACCGATACTAAACAGTACGAGTCCTACAACTTAATTGTTTTAAACACTCATAATCTACTGTAGACAACTTTGATATTTACCATATTAAACGGTATGTCAAGTACTAAACTCGTACTTACTGTACACACAGGTCTGACATGAATTCCTATAGAATGGTATGCCGAGTCATATAACTTGGCCGTATTAAACAATGTAGACAATCCAACCTGAAATAACAAAAATGGTCTAATTTCAACTATTGTTACACACTACATGTATATCTGACATCATTTTAATCTTTTTCATTTGTTTCTGGTGACATATTCATGATTTTCAGTAGAAATAAAGTTTTATCAGATATTTTGTTTTGATAAAAAAATTGTAAAAATTTTTATTGATGTATTATCAACATGTATATATATATATATATATATGCTTGTATCAAATTTTGAGAATGAGTTTTATACTCATACTGCATAATTGACCAATCAGAACACTCAATATACAGTGTTCTGATTGGTTGATTTTCAACACAGGCACTTGTTTCATTCAAAAAATATATGCCCCCTCCTGAAGTAAGGAAGAGGAGGGGGCATTTATTTTTTGAATGAAACAAGTGCCTGTGATTTTCAAGTACGAGTACCATAGTATTACTCCAGTTTTATTTCTTCATGGCCAGATCAGTCAAATGTTATGCACACGTCATATATCACAATCACTGCACAGCTTAATGTATCAATAGTATGTATGTTCACTGAAACATCCCTGATAACTAATAACTAAAGTTTATTCCAAAATAAAGCAAATGAAACTGCAATAACTAAGAAGGTAGAATACTATGTTATATTTCTATTTGAAAAAAACAGTTAACTGAGAGACAGATGGGTCCCAAGTGATGGCAACAGTTCAAATGGTCATTGGTTAGGTGAAGTAAGAGTTCCTTACCTTATCACATGGCAATAGCTTTCTCCACGGTGTAAGATTTTCTGTACAGACTATTTCTCTGGGTAGAGCAGAGTATCTCAGGTACATCGATTTCATACCATAGCTATCTGTGGTTGCACCCTGCGGTCTAAAAGACCAGCGAGGGCTAACTGTAGACTTGGCATCCATAAAGTTAAGGGATGAACAAAACAGGCCACCTAAGGCATTTACAAGATCTGCCCACTTCTGGTCTATTCTGGAAATTACATGTGTAAATACAATGAAAATTAGTAATGGAAGCTACTGAACCAAGGGTCTCTCTTTGTTAAGTTGAAGTCATCACTTTGAAAGTTTTACGGTCGCCATCATGACTTGGTTGACCCTTATGGAATATCTGTGTCACAAATGACCATGAATATATTCTACTTGCCGTAAACACTTCCATGTCCTCTCCTCATTCATGACTTATCACCAGGTTTGTAACTAGATTAACACGATGGGTGCCACTAGTGGAACACCTCAGTTCACCCCCGGTTTTTAGTGGGGTTTGTGCTACTCGATCTTTAGTTTTATGTGTATGTTTTGTAGATCGTTGTTTGTCTTTTTGTACTTTTTCTTTTGGCCTTTTTGGCCTGTCCTTCTATGATTTACGGATTCTGATTACACCTTTGGTATCTTCAAACTCTTCTTAAACAAAAGAAAGAACAATAAACTAACTGATTAATAAGTTTCCTCCTAGTTAGAGAATGTGATTTTCCTTGCATGTAAAGCTAATGCTGATAATGTGCTATCAGCATTAGCTTGCCAAGAGTGGTAATTGGTGGCTAGTTACAAAGCAAATGTTCCAACTCTATCCACTATCTCTACTTTAACTTGTGGCAATCAAAACAGCCATCCACAGGCCCATTTCAGCGCCACCCTTTTCTTACCTACATGCTTTTTTTTATTGAAGACCCTATTGTGACTGTGAAATGTAGAATAGCAATAGAAGTGCTGTTTCTTTACTTTTAATTTGTATCTTAAGTGCAATGTTGGATAATCTCTCATGTTCATTTACATCCATATCTTTTCTTACTAATTAATGCTGCATTTTTCAGTTTTACACTATTTATACAAGCTTGCTTCAATAATTTTTTTCTTAATTTAGACATCATAAATAAAAACAAAAGCTGTATTGCAAGTCTTCATTAATGTTTTCCCCAGAAATTCAGAAAGGCATGGTATTTGTACAATATGTAGGTACCTACATGTATGCATCATTTTATGAATTCAGAGAACAACATAAATGAAGATCTGGTTAGGGCGTATAATGCCACTTTGAACAATATATTGTGGTCAGTCTTAATGGTGGAGTAAACAGGAGCACACAGAGATTGTCAGAGAAAGCCACTGATCTGCCGCAAGTCACTGATAAACTTTATCACATAATGTTGTATCAGGTACACCTTGTCATAAGTGGGATTTGAACTCACAACTATGTTGTGATAAGCACTGATTGCATAGGTAGACCACAACAACCCCAAACTTTACTTGTTGTTAATTTTCAGATATTATCAATGTTTAGACTACATTTGTATTTATATTGAATCCAAAACTGTTCTTTTACAACTATAATTGTACAAGATCACGGAAACTTCCATTGTAAGGGCAGCAACTTACTGGAAAGGGAATGTATAGCGCTGCCGAGGCTGCGGCTGTTCCATGTTAAAATCACCTAGGGAAATACTCTATTTACTTACTTGGATGTTCCAGGTTTAAACCATACCCATAGTTCTGCACCGGGGGGAGCATCTTCCGGAGGATATCCCCATTTGTTATACCTCCACAGACCTTGTGTTTGAGTCAGGTGTAGTTCCTGTACATCATACGTAGATAACACATCTCCTAAAGACTTTGGAAATAATCTGTAATGTGTATCTACAAAGAATCATTTGTAAAAAAATTAAGTTAGTTTGCTTGTTTGATGGTGTTTAATGCCACTTTCAACAATATTTCAGGTATACCGTGGCGGTCAGTTTTATTGGTGGAGGAAACTGGAGGACCTGGAGAAAACCACTGACCTGTCGCAAGTCACTGACAAACTTTATCACATAATGTTGTACACCTCGCCCTCATCGAGATTCGAACTCACAACATCAGTGGTGATACAAATGTAGGCACTGATTGCATAGGTAGTTGTAAATCCAACTACCATACGATAACAGCCACGACTGCCCGAAAATAAAATTACCGTAAGTAAAAT
This sequence comes from Bathymodiolus septemdierum, assembly GCA_963383655.1. NCBI lineage: Eukaryota > Metazoa > Mollusca > Bivalvia > Mytilida > Modiolidae > Bathymodiolus > Bathymodiolus septemdierum. The sequence goes on from OY726521.1 coordinate 80,889,128, forward strand.
TATTCATTTCAAATTATATTTCTAGCAGTTTATATAAGAAATATTTCAACATATTCAAAGGATTATACATTAGAAAAATGCAATATCTTCAGGAGATTACATGTACTATTTTTGTTTATTTTCAGGAGTTATTATCAGAAACACCATCTTCTTTAGATCATTTGGTTTACTTGCTCCCAAAGACTTTAAATTAGATATTTACATTTTTATTATAATTTTGTACTCATTTTACATTTCAATAAAACAATTGTATTTCACATATTTGTATAAACTGACACACATAATTTTTTTTAAATGAACCTGCTCATGGTGAGGTGTGGCTTGATACATTTGTCAGTGACTTGGGCAGGTCAGTTTTCTCAGGTTTCCTCCATCAATGTAAATGACCCCCACGATATAACTGAAATATTGTTGAAAGTGGCGTTAAACACCATAACCATAACCCTAAATCCATTACTTTTTCTAGACCAGGTATCATTTTGTCTGTCATAAGGGAAATAACTTGAATAAAAAGGTATTGCTTTAAAATCAAATTTACAAAAGGTCCTGTTCACAACAAGATGTCACGCCACAGAAAAGAATGAGTCTATCTATTCAAGAGACCGTTTCAATCATTGTCCGTACAATGTTATCTGTTCAGACGTAGCTAAAAAATGATGTGGCAGTCCTGGTCTGGTGTGTTTAATACCACTGCCTCACCATCTTAAACACAATATACCAATGGATAAAATTTCAAACTCTTAGTCTTAACCAATGGATTAATATGGGACGAAGTCCCAACTATGGTAGAAATAGCAATATTTTGATTCCAGATCCATATCACTAATGGATTAAATTCCTTGCACCGGAAATGACGCACTGGAAACAAATACAGGTTACTGCTGCAGAAAATCGGATGTGCAATAATCTGGAACTACTTCCGGTTATGAATGTTAAAAAATGACTCTAAATCGAAGTGTGTTCTAGCCCATTAAACATAAACCATGGGACTGACAATATCATTAAACAGAGTGTCATTTCTTCCTCCTCCTGTCCGAAATAATATTTTCTATGAAACTGAGACGTCAAGTACCGGATTATACAACACCGGACTGGGTGCACAGTCTACAGGAGGGGGCAGGTCCCCGTTTTGGATAAAAACCTTTAAAAACGACTGAAAATTTGGGTTTGGGTCCCCCTATTTTGAGAAAGTCTGGATTCGCCCCCGGTCTACTTTGAAACAAAATTATAGGTCCATATATCTGAGTCAATATTGTTTAAAAAAAATTATTGGACTTCGTCCCAAGTTAGGTAACACCTATTATCGTATTATGGGACAAAGTCCCAACTATGGTAGAAATAGTAATATTTTGATTCCAGATCCATAGCACTAATGGATAAAATTCCTTGCACCCGAAAACCAATACAGGGTTACTGGTGGAATTCGACTCCGTAAGGATGCACAGTAATCTGGTACTTGTCGCAATATATAAAAAAGGTCAAAATTTCAAAAAAAATATCAAAATGATAAAATTTTCAAAATGTTTTCATAAAATTTCAAAATTTTAATATTTAAATAATGATGTTGAAAAATGATAAAACAATTTTCTCCCATTATTACGGCGTTTTAACCCCGCTGAACCAGTGGTGGAAAAATCTGTAATCCTGTAGAGGATTAAAATGTCTCGTGCCTTTCCCCGCATGTTGTCAAATCGGTAATTGAATTGGATTTTGAAATAAAGTTTGTGTTAAATAATGGGAGAAACAAATTCTCCTTCAGTTACAATATTTCTCCACTCTCGAGGGTTAAATTAAAAATTTTAACCACTCGCCTGATGGCTTGTGGTTACAATTTTAAGTTTAACTCTATTGACTGGAGAAATATCGCAACCCACTGAAGGAGAATCTATATATAGCCTACCATTTCGGTCAATACATGGATTTATAAAAAAAATTATTGGACTTCGTCCCAAGTTAGGTAACACCTATATCATATTAAGTTATAACTAATAGTATTATCGTGCAAGGCCAGTTTTCGTGGGGGTTATCTTTTCGTGGATTTTCCGGAAGTCTCGAGATTTCGATTGTGACGTCACATTTACGAAAGTTTTAGCTGTAACTAGGAAGCGGAACGTTGCTGGTGTTTATTTACATTTGCTGTACAATATGCGACCAAAACAGGTAAATTTACTTATAATTGCATCACAACTATGAATTGTTCAACAAATTTTACTATTACCAAATTTTGCCTACGCTTAATCATCCAGAAATCAAGTTTCTGCAGTCAGAATTCCAATGTTTACATCTGTCAGCGTGCGTGTGTATTTTTAGTCACTGTATGACGTCATACAACTTTGAGGCCATTGCAGTTTTTGTAATTTCCTTGGCCTTAAAGCAGGGCTCCCACTACTTTGAAATCAGAGGGAGAAGTGACTTCTCTTTCAGGTGCTGACAAAAGAGAAGTGAGAGACAACAGGGAGAAGTGGTGAGAGTACAGGGAGAAGTCAAAATATTTCTCTAATTGTACCACTTTTCACATTCGCGGGGCATTATCGTGGCATTCGTATGTTATAATGTACTTGTTATGCATTAAGGTATATTCAGTAGTTGTTTAATTCCTTGTTTTTGTTAGCATATCATCTCTCTGATTTACATATGTCCTTATATTTGTTTTTTGTTTGTTTGTATTAAATAAACCCTTTTCAGATTCTTTGTTTTGTCTTGCAGATGATAAAGGCACATACATGATAGTCAACTATTTTCCAATAAATAATAAATAAATAAAATTGAATAATAAATTTAATTTCAACATCAGTATTGTTTCAAACAAGTCACACATAGATAAAATGACAAAACATTGGACTTGAAAATTATCTGGAGCTCTGCACTCATTAAAATTTGATTAATTTTTTTTTTCTGCATATATTTATCTTATCTAAAGGGTAATTACCCCCTACTTTTGAAAATGGTGGGTATTTGCATATTTCCTTTGCACTGTTGTACTCTCTACTTCAGAAAAGATTGCTTACATGTACACTTTTAAAATTATGTTTGACACAAGTGTTATTCAATAAATGCAGGATGCAAGTGAAATGTATATCTGTTTAATTTGACACAATTGTGTCATGTTTATTAATAAAATGTTGTAAATATTTTGTTTTTTGCTCGTCGACTTCGGCAGTTTTCACAGCCGTGTTGACAATGTCATTAATGATTCCTTTAACTATACTGTCACTAGACACAGATGAAACTGTCAGGAACTTAAGTATATAATTTTCCGTAGCATGCTTATTCATGTTCTTGCTCTTTTTCAACGAACAACGTGTTCCCAAAATTACTTTCGTTTTAGTTCTTACTTATTACGTAAAACTGCATTTATTTGTAATATTGACCGCGATTGGATGATTTATCGTAAACATCCAATCAGATCTCTTTTGACATCGATGCTTAGAAAGGCAAGCTTTCTGTACCCCTCGGATGTATACGCTCCCTCCTTCGAAAAGTATAAAGGGAAGTAATTACGGGGAATTTCTCAAAGACAAAAATGTATTGTTATGTACACGACTGTACAAGTACGCTCCAAATTTGGAAAGTTTGCTTACACAGCAATATGTATGCGTAATGTGTACACTCTGATCTGATAATACATGCATTTTTGCTCGTTTTCATAGCATAAAAAACGCAAATACGCAGCTTATCTGGAGCTCCGTGAGTGTATATTATTTACATTGCTTCTCTTTAATCACTGATTGATATTAATTAAGAAACTAATCATATCCACAAAGTTAACAATCCCTTTGGATAGCCACCATCAAACCCCAAATAAATGAAATATACAATACCGACGTCATTTTCCCGGAGTACGGATCCGTAATACAGTTTTTATATTCATAACTGTTTCGATTACGTCCCTTTACAATGGCGGTTTGAAAAACGGAAATTTTGTAGTAAAAATATACCAATGTTTTACTGTTAAAACAGTTAAAATTAGCAAAGCGACTTGGTAAAATTACAGGGCGACTTCCACTTCTCTTTTGGCACTAGTACAAAGCAAAGTGAGGAGCCACAAGGCGACTTCTTCGCCCGAATCGGACTTCCAACGTGAGCCCTGCCTTAAAGAACAGTTTGAAACATACCCACGAAAAGTGGACTCTTCCGGTCCCCTAATTTTGTTTAATACGGCTTCACTATTATCGTTTATTATTGTATTAAATTGAGCATGTATTTTTCTGAGGATATGTGGATAAAAGAATGAGATATCAGTGTTAAAGGTAAACAATTCCATATTTTATTTTATTTGTTGATTTTATTGTTATTTCCACGATAATGCTTAGGTCCACGAAAAGTCAGCTACTATGGTATAAACTGCAACGCTTTTCACTGGATAAAAGACTTTCTTACAGACAGAACACAAACGGTTATCCTTGAGGGAGAAACATCTAACAACATACATGTAACATCTGGTGTCCCTCAAGGAACAGTACTTGGACCTATATTATTTCTCATATTCATAAACGATCTAGCAGAATACATCCAACACAGCACTCTCCGTTTATTTGCAGACGACAGCATCATATACAAACAAATAAAAAACAAAGAAGATGCAATGAAATTCCAACAAGACCTCGATGCTGCAGGTAAATGGGAACAAGACTGGCTCATGCACTTCCACCCAGACAAATGCACAGTAGTAAGTGTAATACAAAAGCGGAAAACAATATCGCATACATATCAATTGCATGGGCACACACTACAGAAAGCTGACTCTGCAAAATATTTAGGCATTACCATTCAGAATAACTTAAAGTGGGACAAACATATCAACACCATAACAGCTAAAGCTAATCAGTCACTAGGATTCATTAAAAGAAATTTAAAAGTACATTCACCAGCCATCAAAGAACATGCATTCAAAGCTTTATTCCGACCGAAATTGGAATATTGTAACACCATTTGGGACCCACACACACAACAGCAAAAACTTCAAATTTAAAAAATTAAACGGAGAGCAGCCCGCTATGTCAGTAACAGGTACGTTTTTTACCACAATACAAGCTCTGTAACAGATATGATGTCTGACTTAAATTGGGCCCCACTTGAGGTGCGCCGCATAAGGTACAGACTCATATTCTTTTACAAAGTCATACACCACTTAGTTGCCATACCATATTCAAACCTATTAATTCCAGTCGACACCAGAACCAGACACACAAATCCAAATTCATTCAGGCACATACAGACATCAAAAGACTGCTACAAATACTCGTACTTCCCCCAGGTCTATCACACTTTGGAATCAACTGCCTACAACATTTACCACTGCAGACACAGTTGACGGTTTCAAGAGCATGATCCCAGTATCTGCCTCGATTCCAATTTTCACACCATAATGGTGGTTAGTAAAAGTGGTAACCCGGGCCCGGGTCCGGTTCCAAAAACCTGGGCCCAAATTCATATTTTCTTTATTAAGGCATTAATTTTAATAAAATTTGAACATAATGCATAAAAATTATGTATTTTATCACATTTTTTAAACAAATATAATTTTTTTTTAGTTTTTATACGAAATATCGGCAATATAAGTTTTCGAAGTTAGTAAAAGTTGTAACCCGGGCCAAGGCAAAATTTTCAATTAATCGTTGATTACACCTTTATTTCTCGTTAAAACTTCACAATATTCAGAACGAACATTTTTCAGTATTAAAGAAATGTAAAAAATGTTTTAAATTCAATGGTAATGTTCTCTTTTGTCATTATGGGAGCATTTTAGATTCTGATAAAAGTTGTAACCCGGGCCGGAAGTGATAAATTGTTTTGAATCAGTTTACAAAATGTACTGTATCATACGTCTTAATTATTGCAAAATTACTTGTAAAAATATAATATTTCAAGACAATGTAAATTTTGACACTTACACTATGCGTGATCATTTGATTAAGTGTAAACTGATTCAAAACAATTTATCACTTCCGGCCCGGGTTACAACTTTTATCAGAATCTAAAATGCTTCCATAATGACAAAAGAGAACATTACCATTGAATTTAAAACATTTTTTACATTTCTTTAGTACTGAAAAATGTTCGTTCTGAATATTGTGAAATTTTAACGAGAAATAAAGGTGTAATCAACGATTAATTGAAAATTTTGCCTTGGCCCAGGTTACAACTTTTACTAACTTCGAAAACTTATATTGCCGATATTTCGTATAAAAACTAAAAAAAAAAATATATTTGTTTAAAGTATGTGATAAAATAAATAATGTTTATGCATTATGTTCAAATTTTATTAAAATTAATGCCTTAATAAAGTTGTAATAAAGAAAATACGAATTTGGGCCCGGGTTTTTGGAACCGGACCCGGGTTACCACTTTTACTAACCACCACCATAATCACTCGTACTCATAGTAGTTATCAAATGTATATAGTTTTAACCTTTGATTCATTGTTTATTGTACATATGTTAACTTATGTATTAACTAAATTTAATACGGCGCTCGGCCAATAATCTTCAGTAGTGAAGGACGGCCAGAAATATAAAGAACAAGTGGACACACGAGGATAGTATTAGTAATGAACTAACATGGGTTTCTGGTATTCCAAACGGTGGTAAATTGAAAAAAGAATAGTTCATGGCCACTGTTGAAAGGTTTGATGAATAACTCTTCATCAAAAGAATCTTTTCCAGTTGTCAAAACCTTGTCAGCTTTTAAACAGCCAACGAGAATGCAAATAAATAACAGAATCGCCGGCTTCATTTTTACCAGGGGAGATCATAGAGAGGGGAGTTTAACGTGTAGTAGAAAGATGGTGATAACATGGCGTCTTTCTTTTCGGAATGTTTCTATGCTTGTCTGTTGTCACAATGATCATACCTAAGAAACTTTCCGTACTTCCTGTATATTGCGATTGGTCGTTATTAATATATTGATCATGTGATTAATATGTTAACAAATATTTCGTATGCATGTTAACCTGATTTGTGACCCGTCAGAGGTCAATACTTTTGTTAGTCAAAAATAAAATATAATGCACGGGTATGTGGGAGTTTTGCTATGTGACAAAGTTGAATAAAAGTTGAAACGTGGAAAGAACTGTAAAACACTGGGTCCAAAATCAATAATTCGTGATTAAATAATTACTTATGAAGCTTTTTTCCTGAAACTTGGATATATTTTGTAGAAATATATAACATATTGTAAAATAGAAAAAAAAATGTTGAAAAAATAGTTTTTAATGTCGTTTTTGGCACTTTTCATGATGGAAACTAATAAAAGTTGTAACCCGGGCCCTAGTACAAAAATCAATAAATCCTTATTTAATAATATCCTAGTGTATATGTTGGTTAAAAAAAAAATATTTTATTAAAATATAAAATATAAAAAGATATACGATATCTTAGCATTGTGTTAATAAAAAAAAATTATGATCCCCCTTTTTTTACAGATCAAATGAAAGTTGTAACAGAAATTAAGTACATCACATTTTTGTTATTAGCTGTTTAAATTAAGGATATATTAAAAAAAAATTATGATCCCCCTTTTTTTACAGATCAAATGAAAGTTGTAACGGAAATAAAGTACATCACATTTTTGTTATTAGCTGTTTAAATTAAGGATATATCGGCATAAATTAATAATAAAGAAATAATATTCATTTCGATAGATAGAATCCTTAATTTTGCAATGTATTAAAGTTTAATTAATAATTTAAGAGGTTATTTAGGAAATCATTATAAAGTTTAATTCCAATTAAACACCCAATTAAAGACCCAAGCTAACAACGGTCGTACATTAAGAAAAAAAAATTAATCTTTGATGTACAATACTTTAAACATGTCTTAATAGAATTATTATTTTCTTTATAATTGATTCAAAGAAATATTCGTATGCCATGATGTAGTACAAAATACTACCCAATACAAGCAAGCATTTCAATGACATCAAATGTTTTTTGTGTACAAGATTTCACACATTATTTTAAATAACAAGCTGCACAAAATAAGCTGTATCATCTTTCAAAGTTTAAAAGAAATCATAATTTAGTTGATATCATCAGTTTCTAACAAATTTTTGTTGGATATAGCTATGTATTTGTACCAAATTTTCATTTGCAATATAAGCATAAACAACAATCACTCGCCATCAAATCTAACTAATAAATTACAGACAAATGCACTTTTTTTAACTGTTTACCTTGAAATTGAAGGTCTGTGGTATTATCATATTTACTGTAAATGGTGGATTAAGTCTTTCTATTTAAGTAATAGCAAACTTATTGATTGTCTCAAGGGTGGATGAAGTTTTTCTACTTAAGAAATAGCTAACTTATTTATTGTCTCAATGGTGGGTCAAGTCTCTCTACTTCAGTAATATCTAATTTTTTTTATTTGCTATTTAATATATCCTGACAAGACGACCATCTTTACACCTTTCTCTTTTACTTGGTTATACATGCACTGTTTGTGTTCAAGCAAGTTTTCAGTTTTTTAGAATAACTTTTACATTCATATTCCTAGTATAGTTAGGCAATATCATGTGGAGTAAGCCAACTTGGATTTCAGATCAACACTATTTAGATTGAATCTTTCGAGTATATGAAAATAATAATTTATTTAATATTCCAATATGGTCCTATGTTAAAGTTATGTCCTGTGGTGTCTACCATCTTGGATTTCTGATTGACACAAAAACACACACATTTTGTAAACGACCATCAGAGGAACATTCCAGTTATGATTTCTGTCAAATGCTTAAAAAAGAAAAGAAAAAAAAGAAGTTTTCCCTGTGGTGATTGCCTTCTAGGATTTTTTTTTCCAATTGAAACTCCATAGAAAACCCAATTAAAAAAAAATTTAATATCCATTGAAAAACCTTTTGTCTTTAATTTAAATTCGATATGTAAAACCATTGTAACTCAATTTAAAAACCATTGGCTTTTACTTGAAACTCCATTGAATTTCCATTTATTTGGCAAAATATGCTAATGGGCATGACCATTTTAAAGATGTCATAAATTAATGGTTTATAAACAGTCCTCCAAATTGTGCCATTTAAATGATGTCACAACTAAATGGTTCAGAAATGGTTCTTGTTTACATAAATAATTTATACAGCATTATGTGATCAAGTTTGTCAGTGAATTCCGACAGGTTGTTTTCTCCGGATTCCTCCACCAATAAAACTGACTGTCTCGATATTACTGAACTATTGTTGAAAGTGGTGTTAAACATCATAAAACTAACCCTAATTATTGCTATTACAATGTGGTACAATTTTCAACAGATACAGATTAATTTGTTTCTGTAAAAAAAATAATCCCAAAAAACTGCCTCAAATTGTAGACACTATCCCATTAAAAGTATACATGGAGTACACTTGACAGAGTACATTTAGATATAATATTTCTTGTTTGTAGCAATTCCAGGGAGAATGGTAATAAAAACATAAACAATTTAAGCTAAATTTATCTTTTGTCAGATTTTACTCAATAAAATGTTTGTTTTCACAGCTCTTTGAAATACACATATATTATTCCCATGAATGTACAAACAAATTCTTCAATTCTCCCAACAACCAGTGAATGGTACATGTACAGTATGCCCCAGCTTTCCATAATGGAATGTTTTGAAATTAAAATCCATCTAACATTGTCATATCAATGCTAGAGTCTTCATCCTGGATCATTCATCATTTTGGACAGAGTTCTACAATTTTGTCTGAATAAAAAATATTGACAATGTATAATATCTTTATCAATTCTACATTTCTGTTATAAAATAAAAGGGTTATTTGCATAAATATTAATGAATGTTGTCTCTTGCAGAATAGTATTTACTAGTAATTGAATGAGCATGATCTTGACTTTATAAGAGTTCAAGGGTTCTACAATGTCTTTCAAAAGTCATTTATCTGAAGACATTTTTATCTTATCCAAAAATTAATCAAATATTGTTTATTAAGAAATGTTTGTGATGTTTTAATTAATGAGGTAGATGCAACCAGACGAAGATATCATTAATAAAAATATTTTTTTTGGTATTGTGTACAAAATATTATTTAATTATTTTTAACACAAATAACATACAAAGTACACAGTCTTCATGTTTTGTTTCTTGTTTTACAATCACCAGTACAAAAGATTATTGATATAAAATCCAAATTTGAATTTTAAAATGAAATCCCATAATACTATGAGGTAGTTTTCCTATTTCAAAAATTATTAAATGGAGCTACCATTGCAGGATAAATAGATAATATTAATAGAAACAGATGACAATAGTGGGTCTGTCTGTCTAACAGGGTTTTGGTAGTTAATATTTGTTAATTTCAACATTTAAAAAAAATTAAAACATAAAACTGAGGTTTAGAAAAGTTTTAAGTTAGTATAAAATAATTGTCTGAGTAACATATATCCCTACACAAAATACAGGTATATATAGAACCACAGGGGCTAGGTGCGTCCGGAAAATAAATAAATAACTATATAATATTTTTTTTTTTTTTTTTTTCCGGACGTGTATAGAACTGTACCATTCATCTATTTAGACACAACACAAAGATAATTTTAAACCTATAAAACTGTCTAAGAAGGGATGCTAAAACTATACATGAATTTTTATTATTAAAAAGTGTTGGGTGAAATTGTAAATCAGACAGACTTTATTTGTGCAAAGCTATTATTGCAATAAATCAAATGCAAGAGAAAAATCATAATTATCAACAAAGATTACAATAATGTCATTCAAAGTGATGTGTTTTTGTGTGAATAGTACATAATCATCTGTATTATGTTTTTAATAGCCAAAACGATAACATGATGATATACTCGTGCTTACTATAAACTTTACATAAACATAAGGTAGGCGTGTCTAAAGAATGACAATTAAAATAAACAAAATTGATGCAGCATATGATATGAACACACACCAATTAATTCCTTTGATTACCAATATTCTGAACAAATTACGCATATTCGATTGTATTTAAAACTAGTATTAACGTATGTACATTTCGGATAAAATAAGATTATTAATTGTGCCTTATTTTGATATTATTTGATATTAACAAATGCTGTTAATATAAAAATGGCATTTTACATGTAAATATTGCACAAAACACTTGGATAACAGCTTAACAGATCAATAATCGTATATATAATTGATATAAATGTAAAGATAAATCATTTCTACATAACGTAATATCATCTATATATATTTGCAAACCTCATATTTTGGTAATTCTGATTTTTTTTCCCCTCCGGTCCGTAAATATTACTTTTTCGAAAAACGTCCAATATGGCGGTAATCAGGTCATTAAACAGACCTGTTTTTACAGTGGAATCCATTTTCACACAAAAGTGGTCCGCAGAAAATTGATGTACATGTAAATACCAAAAAGCTAAATAAATTTAGCCAAAAATAGGAATGTACCTAATTTTGTGATTTAATTCATCGACAAGTAATAGTTAGGCTGAAAACACATTAAGAATATTTTTGATTTATATGAAATATGATATTCCAAACATCCGAAATAAACCAACGAAATTTTTGCTTAGAATTAGATTTGCATACTATTTTAATTTATCTTAGTATCTTACTAATTCAAGGATTTGCTGAATATAATTTGTCTTTTAATAATTTTACTTTGATTTGATTACACATATAAATGTAAGAAATAGTAAAAACATTAATAAATACACAAAACACAACAATTTAGTGTTTTTATTCATAACAAAAATTAATTACAAATTCTACCAATCAAAAGTTATATTCATTTTCATACCGGAAGTGGAAGCACATGTTATTGTTTACCACTGAAACAAAAGACCGAACAGCCGAGGAGCCGTAGAAAAAAAATAGGATTTATTAATGTAGGTTTTTGCTTTTCTTCCATTAATTTCTTGTCAGCCAGAAAAAAATGAGTCTAAAAGGGGATGTTGTTACATACAGTAGAAAAAAAAAAATTGTTGACTGCTTTGCGGCTTTAAGTTTAACATAGTTTTAAGCCAAATTAAGGCAATAATAAAAAAAATTCCCTACACACGGAACCCACAAAGAGGCCACAGTCACAGAACCGCATTGGTGGCGTAATGGATCTCTTGAACTTGGCGACAATAATACTTGTATACCAGTATTGTTCACATTATATTAATTAGTATTGTTAAAAAAAAAAAAAAAAAATCTGGAGAGGTGAGGTTATGGCTTCCTTGTCAAAACATGTAAGTCAACTTTATGGTTTGGCATTGAATCCTAGACATCTCGGTACTCGGTACTGGACAGTTCGGGACTTGGATGAGACAATATTCGGTATATACGTGGTACTGACCACAATTGTTTGGTACTTATTAATTGTCAATATTTTTGTACTAGTAGTAGTAGTTCTTTAATATATGACCCAAAAGTGGATCGATATGTGTTTTTGATAATTCCAGTGTAGATCGCTCCCGGAGATCGTTGTTTTTGTATATTGATTTTTATGTATATTTTCATTATTTTGACCACCATTTACTATTTACAAAAGTAATTATGCAAATTATGAAATTCAGTGTGTTTGTTAAGAAAGCCCCGTTACTTTCATTTCATTAAAACGAACTGATTTATTGCTTTTCCCCACAAAAATTCTTCATACTTTGTAGTGGCGTTACCAATTATGCTATGTGTGTTGGTGTGAGTAGCTGAGGAAATTGACAGTGCTTTCAATATACGACATTTCTTGATTTTCTGTTTATATTTTGGGGGGTTAAATAATATACAACAGCGATACAATTAGATAAAAAGGTCTTACCAGTGTTGCATAATCTGTGCTGCCACTGTGAACACTGGTCACATTGTAAAGCCTCCTGTCTGGAACGGACATTGCTGCCACAATTTACACACGGATACTCTTTCATTTTGCAGTTTGAATCTCAAATTAGGGTAACCCTCCATTATATATCATCTTGGCAAATATTTCTCAAATAAAATTCAGCTTGTATCGTCTTTTGAAGTCAAACAAAAGAATAAAGCATTGATCTATGATTAAAGAAATTAAATTTGGTAATTAAAGCTATCTAATTAAAACAGTTATGTAACCAAAACAGAAATGAAAATAATCATCCCGTTAAGTTTATCTGTGATTTATTGATAAAGGGACTTAGTTATCAAAGCAAAAGTTATTTACAAATATTAATGAATTGCCTCTTTGATGTCCATTTAATTAAAGATGATTAAAAAAAAACACATAAAAATATGTATAAACAACGTCTACATGTAAAAAAAATTTTTAAAAAGCTTTTAAATTCAATCAAATTATTCTTATTATTCAGTACCGAAATTTCCAGTACCGAGTATCGAGATGTCCAGTACCGAGATGTCGCATATGCTCAGTACCGAGATGTTCTGATACCTTGGCATTGTAGACTTGACACATTATTTTTGCAAGTTTTATTACACAAAACAATACAGTCAACAATACATAATACAGTTGCAAGCAACACAATACATTCCATACATAAAACAGTCAATACACAAATCACAACCGTTCGTACACTTCCACTGCCAATAACGATAACCGCATATTTTCAATGGTCTTTGGTGGTTCTTCTTGCAGTTCCTCCATGGAGTCTTGTCTTGATGATATTTCCCTGCAAAGTTCTTCTTTGCTGAGTCTCGTGATGCCCCTCATAATTCTTTTCACTTCTAGTGCCCTGTCGGCCTTCTCTGTTGCTACGTTGGTATCAGTGTCAGTAACTTCTTTGCCTGAAATAATTTGCTTCCTGTACTGGTATTGGGTTTCCTCCTCCGTGTGTATCCTTTTAGCTTGGTGACCGGTTCCTGGGTGAGTACTGGGCAACTGGACAGCCCTTTTGGCATCGTATGTGGCTGAATGATTCCTCCAGTGAGTGGTTGCAACATCTTTGGCCTTGGGAAGTGATGTAATTCTGCCGTCCTGTAGCTGCTGCATAAAGTCTGCTGCCCAACTGAAATAAACAGAAATCGCATTGTAAAGTCAAATAAGTATATGTACTCAATTCCAGTTGATAAAATCAATACGAATCTACTGAAAAAATACCATAAAATATTTATGTTATATAAATTAAAATTAGATAATTATATATTTATGTTATATAAATTAAAATGGGATAATTATATAATATATTATATTACACACTTAATTTGAAATAAATTTATGATTCTCAAAATATCATTAAAAGTATCATATTAAAATATTTTAAACTTACGCTGGTGCATTTTCTGCAGTTGCACTTTCAACACAGAAAGCTAGTTTTCTGTTACGGGTTATTTCATTCTTCTTGATGTTGGCAGCATATGCGGCACTGGTCAATGGCACAGAATTTGGTCTGGCAATTTCGGAAATGCCTTTATTGTTTAACTGTTCATTGGATCAATCTGAAAATAGAGTAGCAAAAGAGACAAGGCTATGCTACTACCCATCATAGAGAAAATAGTCCGACCCGGCTCCATCATCTACTCCGACCAATGGCGAGCCTACAGCCAGATACAAGAGAAACTGGGCTTTCAACATCAGACTGTGAACCACTGTTAATTTCATCGACCCAGCAACCGGAGTACACACGCAAGCCATCGAATCCTACTGGGCAAAGGCCAAATATAAATTCAAAGTGATGAAAGGCGTGTCGGCAGAATCTCTACCATCGTACCTAGACGAAAGAATGTGGCGAGATCATTGGGGCACATCAACCGAAGACACGTTAAACAACCTGTGCCAATGCATTGCTGAACAGTATCCAGTCATCTAAGCAAAGACCCTAATCTATAACAGACAACCCCACAGCCTTTTTAAGGGCTACCAAATTGTGCGAAATGAAACTAGATTTTGTCTTTATCAAATCTAATGTTATACAACATTAATTATCAATAAAATCAATATTCAACAATACTCGTATACAATACAAATTGTACGAAAAGAAACTAGATTTTGTGTTTATCAAATCAACATTATACAACATTAATTATCAATAAAATCAATATTCAACAATACTCGTATACAATACTATATATTAATTATCATTAAAATCAACAATACTCGTATATTTGAAAAAAAAACAAACTGAGTATTGTTGACAATACTCGTATACGAGTATTGTTGTCAACAAGTTCAAGTGATCCGGCGTAATGGTTAGCGTGCTCACCTCGAGTGCGGTAGATCATGGGTTTGAATCCCGATCGAGTCAAAACAAAAAAAGGCAAAGACTAAAATTGGGATTTGGGGCTTCTCTGCTAAGCACACAGCATTAAGGAGAAAGAGCAAAGACTGGTTGGCTCAGAATCAGGATAATGTGTCCAAATGGAGCGATATGTCTATCCGTGGACTGTTGTTTCAGTGAGCTAGCACTATAAAAATCCAACTCAGCATGTTGGTCTAGTCATCATCTCATTGAAAATTAACTTGTTCTCGCCATGATATAGCTGAAAAATTGCTGAATTGGTGTGAAACAACAATCACTCACTTGCCCACAGTCACAGAGTCAAGTCAAGAGTTGAGACTTGCTCTCATCCACTAAATTAGCCCCACTCACTGGCTACTGAATTTAATTAAGTTGGTAATACGTTGACAGTGCAAAAAAAATTCAGTGGGGCAAATGTAGTTGACGAGAACAAGTCCCTGTAGAGCAGGTGTGATCTGAGTAGCGAGCGATATATAGGCTAGTCATTACTTTTATTTCTACCGAAATACAATGTTTATTGAATGTATGGACACTGAAAGGAACAAAATTTCAGAATATAATTGTATTTTATTTTGCAAAAGGAAATTGCTTATCAGTTTCCATAATTGGCATGATTGACAGGGGAATTTGTCGCAATCTAAAAAAATCATATGTCGTGTACAATGTATGGCCAAAAGGTCCAAAAGTGAGTCATCAAAATAGCTGACGTCAGACGTATTAACCAGTGATGTCAACAGATTCAATGGACTATTTCATGAATAAAAAAGCATTACTTACCCCTTGTTCCTAATATTTTGTTGCATAACCTTTTGATCTGATAATTTGACTGTCTTTTCGGAATTGATGCATATAAATATGTATGTAATGCTGAGGAAGGGAGGTCCATATTTCTTTAATTTTTGCCACAAGTTGGATCCTGTTTTTGACGTCAGTTATCTGGCTTTGTAAACGGATCATAATGGTACACCACACATTTACTATTATGTTAAGGTCTGGTGGTTGAGAGGGTCATGTCATACATTTAATATTGTTTCCTGTTTCCACCGTTTCATCTCCCTAGAAGCATGTACGGGGGCATTGTCATCTTGGTACAGATACTCGTCAGTTGGGAAATGGCGAGTAATATAACAGGCCATAAATGTGTGTCTAAAATATTAATATACCTACGTGAGTTAATATTACCCTCAACTTCAATAAGTTCTAACTTCTTGATAAGTGAGACAGCCCCAGAATATAGCAGAATTTACAATTACCACGAAGTTCGAGACATTCAGATTGCCAAATTCATCAGGACGTCTCCACACATAAACACGATTGTTTGAATCAACCACCACCTGTGTTTCATCACTAAATATAACCCTTTTCCAGTCTCTATTTAAAGTCCATCTAAGTTTTGATCTACACCAATGTACGCTGCGATGTCTGTTCTCAGTCCGAATGGTAAGGGTCTTACAAATTTATCTCTTTGTAAACCTATGGAATCGTAATCATCTACGAACAGTCCTTGAAGAAATCGTGTTTGGCAAGACATTATTCACCATGTTCGTTATTTCCGTCAAAGTTTGTCATCTGTCCATTTTCACATAACGTAAAATCTTCCTGTCACCGCGGTCATCAATTTTTCTTGATCGACCACTTCGTTGTTCATTTTCACAACTTTCACGCTGATTGATTCACTTCAAAAATTTTGACACCTGATTGACTTACTCCTTATATTTCTGCAATTCGGTCAGAAAGGTCAATGTTCGTTTTGTTGATATTGGTAGAATTGATGACCATCACTGTTTAAACTTTCTTTTCATAATTTCAGAATATATTAATGTAACAATATGGTAAATAAGAAACCACCTCAACCAACCAAGAAATCTCCAGTGATTGCTGAACCAGCTCTAGCTAACAGACCAAAGAGGAACATATCACCTAAAAGCTGGGTATGTATGAAAATAAAACATAAAGTTGTTAAGTATAGTCAGAGATGATAAATCAATAAGATAGAAATATCACTCTTTATCTTTAGTTCTGTTTTACATCTATTTTCTTACTTTATTAACACATTTTGGAAAAATACATGTAGCAAGTAACACTCTAATTTTAAACAGAAGAAATTTTTCACCTAAAATGTAGTAGGTGACACTGGCTTCAAGTAGTGTTCCAGTGGATTTCCTTTATCACTTTTTTAGTTCACCTGGACCAAAGGTCCAGGTGAACTATTGCCATCACTTGGCGTCCGTCGTCTGTTGTCTGTAAACTTTTCACATTTCAAGCTTCTTCTCCGAAACCACTTGGCCGATTGGAACCGAACTTAGCAGGAATGTTCCTTGGATGGTCCTCTACAAATTTGCTGTTTTTCGTTCCAGTCGAATATTCAATATGGCTGCCAGGGCCAATAATATGCTCTGATTGGCTGAAATTTCAAAGATCTTCTTCTCTGAAACTAATGAACTGACTGAACCCAAACTGTAAAGGAATGATCATTGGAATGTCCTTTACCAAGTTACTGTTTTTTATGCCGATCGGAAATCCAAGATGGCCGCCATCGCAGGACATAGATTAACATTGGACCCTATGGGAAAATGTTCAAATGCCTTCTTCTCAGAAACTACAAATATGATTAAAGCCAAACTGTACATGAATGTTCATTGGATGGTCCTCTACAATCTTAAGGTTTTTTGTTCTGATATGAAATTCAAAATGGCGGCTACGGCAGGACTTAGTTTAACATTGGACCCTATGGGAAAAATGTTTCAAAATGCTTCTTCTCTGAAACCACTTGGACAGTTGAAACCAAACTGCCCAGGAATGATCATTGGAAGGTCCTCTACAAAGTTTCTGTTTTTTATGCCGATCGGAAATCCAAGATGGCCGCCACCGCAGGACATAGATTAACATTGGACCCTATGGGAAAATATTCAAATGCCTTCTTCTCAGAAACTACAAATATTATTAAAGCCAAACTGTACATGAATGTTCATTAGATGGTCCTCTACAAACTGTACGTTTTTTGTTCCGGTATGAAATTCATAATGGCGGCTACGGCGGGACTTAGTTTAACATTGGACCCTATGGGAAAAATGTTTCAAAACGCTTCTTCTCTGAAACCAAACTGCCCAGGAATGATCATTGGAAGGTCCTCTACAAGGTGTGTGTTTTTTATGCCGATCGGAAATCCAAGATGGCCACCACCGCAGGACATAGATTAACATTGGACCCTATGGGAAAATGTTCAAATGCCTTCTTCTCAGAAACTGCAAATTTGATTAAAGCCAAACTGTACATGAATGTTCATTGGATGGTCCTCTACAAACTGTACGTTTTTTGTTCCGATATGAAATTCAAAATGGCGGCTACGGCAGGACTTAGTTTAACATTGGACCCTATGGGGAAAATGTTTCAAAACGCTTCTTCTCTGAAACGACTTGGACAGTTGAAACCAAACTGCCCAGGAATGATCATTGGAAGGTCCTCTACACATTTTATGCTTTTTATGCCGATCGGAAATCCAAGATGGCTGCCACCGCAATACATAGATTAACATTGGACCCTATGGGAAAATGTTCAAATGCCTTCTTCTCAGAAACTACAAATATTATTAAAGCCAAACTGTACATGAATGTTCATTGGATGGTCCTCTACAAACTTTACGTTTTTTGTTCCGATAAGAAATTCAAAATGGTGGCTACGGCAGGACTTAGTTTAACATTGGACCCTATGGGAAAAATGTTTCAAAACGCTTCTTCTCTGAAACCACTTGTATAATTGAAACCAAACTGCCCAGGAATGTTCATTGGAAGGTCCTCTACAAAGTTTCTGTTTTTTTATGCCGATTGAAAATTCAAGATGGCCACCACCGCAGGACATAGATTAACATTGGACCCTATGGGAAAATGTTCAAATGCCTTCTTCTCAGAAACTACAAATATGATTAAAACCAAACTGTACATGAATGTTCATTGGATGGTCCTCTACAACCTTAAGGTTTTTTGTTCCGATATGTAATTCAAAATGGCGGCTACGGCAGGACTTAGTTTAACATTGGACCCTATGGGAAAAGTGTTTCAAAATGCTTCTTCTCTGAAACCACTTGGACAGTTAAAACCAAACTGCCCAGGAATGATCATTGGAAGGTCCTCTACAAAGTTTCTGTTTTTTATGCCGATCGGAAATCCAAGATGGCCACCACCGCAAGACTTAGATTAACATTGGACCCTATGGGAAAATATTCAAATGCCTTCTTCTCAGAAACTACAAATATGATTAAAGCCAAACTGTACAAAAATGTTCATTAGATGGTCCTCTACAAACTGTACGTTTTTTGTTCCGGTATGAAATTCAAAATGGCGGCTACGGCAGGACTTAGTTTAACATTGGACCCTATGGGAAAAATGTTTCAAAACGCTTCTTCTCTGAAACCACTTGGATAATTGAAATCAAACTCCCCAGGAATGATCATTGGAAGGTCCTCTACAAGGTGTGTGTTTTTTATGCCGATCGGAAATCCAAGATGGCCACCACCGCAGGACATAGATTAACATTGGACCCTATGGGAAAATGTTCAAATGCCTTCTTCTCAGAAACTACAAATATGATTAAAGCCAAACTGTACATGAATGTTCATTGGATGGTCCTCTACAAACTTTACGTTTTTTGTTCTGATATGAAATTCAAAATGGCGGCTATGGCAGGACTTAGTTTAACATTGGACCCTATGGGAATTTTTTTTCAAAATGCTTCTTCTCTGAAACCACTGGGACAGTTGAAACCAAACTGCCCAGGAATGATCATTGGAAGGTCCTCTGTTATTTATGCCGATCGGAAATCCAAGATGGCTGCCACCACAGGTCATAGTATTAACACAGAACCATATGGGGAAAATACAGAAATATATTCTTCTCTGAAGCTATTGCACTGATTGAACCTAAACTGTGCATCAATCATTGGAAGGTCCTTTACAAACTTTGTGTTTTTTATGTTGATCGTAATTCCAAGATGACTACCACTGCAGGACATAGTTTTTACATAGGACCAATTGGTTTTTTTTATTACCAGGTGAACGATACAGGCTCTTGAGAGCCTCTGGTTTTTTTTAGTTACACTTGCAGTCTTCACGCTAACCCACTTACTCGAAGCACGGGACGAGTAAAACTGGATTCGGACAAGTGAAAATTATGAAAGAATTTGTTTGAATAAATAGAAATTTTTTCTAAATTTGGCTTTCTGGCAAGTAAGTCAAAAAAATTAAGGCAAAGACTGCACTTCATTGCAGTAAAACTGGAGGAAGCCCTTGTCAATTACTACGATTCTATCATGCTGCGCCAAGCTTACCTCTTTATTATACTTATCATTTGTAGTTTTATTTCATGGTTATGTTTCACAAATTTTTCTTGTTCAGACCTCAAAGTGGGATTTTAATTTTGATGGTCATCTGGCCGCCAACTCCAAAAATCTTGTGGCCAAACACAAATTTTAGTGGCCAAAGTAAAAAAAATTGGTAGCCAAAGATACAAGGTAAAAGAGTAAAAACAAATATTATTTCAATGATTTAATCAGAGTCTTCAAGTTGAATGTTCTCTTCTGTAGGCCAGTTTTGATATTGAAAGTTCAATATTTTCCTCTCCCTGATGGAAAATTATCCAGAATTTCCAGTCGCCAACCTCAATTACGCTGGTGGTTGCCAAAGATGAAATTTGGTCGCCCAGGCCACCATTTTATTAGACAAAATTGAGCACTGTTGTTATTGTATAGTCATAGTAATTATTATCTATGTTCACGTAATTACGCATAAAATGATTTTGTCCAATAGATAACACTAATAACAGGTGCTAATTAGTATTGTTAGCATGTATGAAATGAATATAAATTTCATTAAATTTTTCAGGATAATTCTTCAGTTTTGTCATGGAGAGAAGAGCAAGAACTCAAAAAGGCTTTGTATGCTTCACTTCAAGAGGTCAAAAGACAATCATCTGACCCTGGTGAACAAAGTTCAGAGGTCAAAGAAATCAAAACAACAAGTTTAAAAGAAATCAGGAAAAGCAGGGAAGCAACACCTCAGTACCAGAAAACCAGATCAGTGAGTACAGAAAGGTCAACACAAAAACCTCAAGGAGTGGAAATTAGAAGGCATAGTTCCGGATCAATTCCTGCTGCTACTAATAAGAAAAATGGGAACAGCATGTCAGAAGAGAGAGAATTAAGGAGCAGGACCAGGTTGACTATTCCTGGAATCGGTAGACCAATTAAATTGGAGCCACAACTCAATTCCTTGACTGATGACACAAGTAAAGACTCTGTTAACTCATCAACTTCTAATTCTACCAGTCAAGAAAATAAGAGGTAATTATTACTTTATGAAAAAGAAAGCTTAAATAGTGGTTATCAACAATTCCACCAATATCTAAGAAAACGAACAAACACCTCTCACCTCATATCATTGAACACAAAAATGATAACGACATATGGATTCGAACAGGCACGCAAATATGGCAAAGTTAAATTGGATAAGGGTATCGCAACCCTCCCTTTCTTGATAATTAGATCTTCAATGCCAATTATGGATCTAAGCAAAATAGATTTGCACACTATCACAAAAATGAATGACAACATAAACATGGACAGTAGAATAGCAGGGTCAGTGAATTCTGGTAGTTAACTGAATGTATTTACAGGACTCGCCAAAAAAAGGGCAAAATTCTCGCCTTCTTTCAGCTGAAAATAGCCCTCCCTCACCTTCAAAGCATATTAAAGTTGACTTGTTTGTCTTTGAAAGTCGCTCCTTTCTTGTAAATAATCTTTGTTTTTGGTTAAATTTATTGGCAAAGCACATATAATCGATGTAAAAAATGAGTGAAAGAGGATTTATTCAACTCGAGCAACAAAGAGGGTTTAATTTTAATGAGACAAAAGAATCGCTGCAATCTTATAAATTTGTTCTTATAAATTTCAAGTGAAGTTTTTATTTTTAATTTTAAAAGTACAAAAATGTACAAACAGATGCTTCATGGACTGTTACCTGTTGTTGGATTTTGTTTAATTTTAATTATTTTCAGCCATTTTGCATTATCTGTAGCATTTTCCGAGCTCAATAATCAACTTGTCATAACTCGTCCTATCAGACTTGCTGTGATACTGCCAATAATATCTGCCATAACCTTCATAACTGCTGTTAATATTCAATATTTTTCAAGTATACCACTATTTACGGGCAGTACTTTTTCTTAAAATTTGAACATTTTTCATGAATATCTTATGCAACACTCTTTGAAATTAGAAGGTGCAAATTATCAATTTAAGTGGGTAAAAGTACCTGGTACTTCCCCTTATAGAAAAACCTGTTAATATATATATTGTATATAGAGTTTATAATCTTGCAGAAAATATCGTGCCCAGAGGAAGTTTGCTCAGATGCATGGTTATGGGTATGGATACTGTTATACACCTACCACTACTCCAGTTAAACATAATGCTGGTGGGGGTACAATCTATAGGACACCTCCAATCAAAGTCTTCCCCAAGAGAGCTAAGACAGAGGATTTCCTAACCTTTCTTTGTCTGAGAGGTATTAATATCATATTATTTAAGTTTGTTTGTTTGTTTGATGGTGTTTAACACCATTTTCAACAGTACTTCAGTTATATCGTGGCAGTCAGTTTTATTGGTGGAGGAAACGGAGCACCCGGAGAAAACCACCGACCTGTCGCAAGTCACTGACAAATTTTATCAAATAATGTTGTACACCTCACCCTAATCAAGATTTGAACTCACAACATCAGTGGTGATAGGCACTGATTGCATAGGTAGTTGTAAATCCAACTACCATACGATCACGACCACAAAGGCCCCTATTTAATAATTATTTAATTATAAAACATGTATAACCTGGATCTTGTTAAACATAAATATTTGTAAACCACTAGATTTCTAAAAATAGATTACAATGTCCAGTATACCTTAGCTAGTTTTTTTTAATTGGATTTTCGTTTCAAAATGAAACTACCATACGACCATGACGACCCCGGAATGGCCACAGAGCGTATTCACCGTTGCCGTTCTATAATCATGAATAACTGCATGTACTTTACTAAAAATCGATCAGGATTAGTCATATGATCATGACCACAATGACCCCCATTGACCTTAAGGAATTGTAAACAAATTTATTACAAGTCAATTCACACATACTTATATAAAATATCATATCTAAAGGATTTTATGTAAATGTTATATTGTATAACTCATACTTGGTGTGAATCATGTTAATTAAGAAATATATTTACCCCAATACAAACGAAATATGGTATATTGACATTATGAAGAGGTCAATATATTATTTTATCAACCCAATAAAGTTCATGTATATATCGACAGAGGTTGAAGTCTGAGGTTAATATGCTTTCATGGGTCAACAAAAAATTTCTTTTATTTAACCAGTTGGTTAAATTTTTGTAATATTATTAATGGCCACAGTGGTTAAATTTCTGTCAATTTTCTTATGACAGCTCTTAACAATGGAAATTAACAACTTAAAATATTTTGGACTTTTTGTTTTGACATAGGAGAAACAGATTCTCTTTCTGTTACCAGTGGATTATGATATTTTTGCACTCTTGATAATTAAATTTTCAAATATCAAAGTTCGAGCTTTTGCAACCCATAAATAGTGTTTAATATTTAGCTATATATTAACTTCTGTTTAAACTGACCAGTTGGTTTTTGAAGAAGAATATCAAAATGTGAAAAGTTTACAAATGGCACTGACACTGATGACGACCTTTGGGTCAGGTGAACTTAGAATTAGTAAGATTGTTGGTCAAGAAGAAAGCTGACATCATTGCCATCTCAACAAAAGTGACTTGTTCTCGCCATGATTTAGCTGAAAATTTTTGACATAGCGTTAAGCCTCAACCACTCCTTTTGTGCTTCATGTATTCATGTGTTCCTGTTTATTTTAGGTACCCATGCTTTGCCTCCTCATTTAGATATGTACAACTTTTATTTTAGGTACCCATGCTTTACCTCCTCATTTAGACATGTACAACTTTTATTTTAGGTACCCATGCTTTACCTCCTCATTTAGACATGTACAACTTTTATTTTAGGTACCCATGCTTTACCTCCTCATTTAGATATGTTCAACTTTTATTTTAGGTACCCATGCTTTGCCTCCTCATTTAGACATGTACAACTTTTATTTTAGGTACCCATGCTTTACCTCCTCATTTAGACATGTACAACTTTTATTTTAGGTACCCATGCTTTACCTCCTCATTTAGATATGTTCAACTTTTATTTTAGGTACCCATGCTTTGCCTCCTCATTTAGACATGTTCAACTTTTATTTTAGGTACCCATGCTTTGCCTCCTCATTTAGACATGTACAACTTTTATTTTAGGTACCCATGTTTTACCTCCTCATTTAGATATGTACAACTTTTATTTTAGGTACCCATGTTTTACCTCCTCATTTAGACATGTACAACTTTTATTTTAGGTACCCATGCTTTACCTCCTCATTTAGATATGTTCAACTTTTATTTTAGGTACCCATGCTTTGCCTCCTCATTTAGACATGTACAACTTTTATTTTAGGTACCCATGCTTTACCTCCTCATTTAGACATGTACAACTTTTATTTTAGGTACCCATGCTTTGCCTCCTCATTTAGACATGTACAACTTTTATTTTAGGTACCCATGCTTTACCTCCTCATTTAGACATGTACAACTTTTATTTTAGGTACCCATGCTTTACCTCCTCATTTAGATATGTTCAACTTTTATTTTAGGTACCCATGCTTTGCCTCCTCATTTAGATATGTTCAACTTTTATTTTAGGTACCCATGCTTTGCCTCCTCATTTAGACATGTACAACTTTTATTTTAGGTACCCATGCTTTGCCTCCTCATTTAGACATGTACAACTTTTATTTTAGGTACCCATGTTTTACCTCCTCATTTAGACATGTACAACTTTTATTTTAGGTACCCATGCTTTGCCTCCTCATTTAGATATGTACAACTTTTATTTTAGGTACCCATGCTTTACCTCCTCATTTAGACATGTACAACTTTTATTTTAGGTACCCATGCTTTGCCTCCTCATTTAGACATGTACAACTTTTATTTTAGGTACCCATGCTTTGCCTCCTCATTTAGATATGTACAACTTTTATTTTAGGTACCCATGCTTTGCCTCCTCATTTAGACATGTACAACTTTTATTTTAGGTACCCATGTTTTGCCTCCTCATTTAGACATGTACAACTTTTATTTTAGGTACCCATGCTTTACCTCCTCATTTAGACATGTACAACTTTTATTTTAGGTACCCATGCTTTACCTCCTCATTTAGATATGTTCAACTTTTATTTTAGGTACCCATGCTTTGCCTCCTCATTTAGACATGTACAACTTTTATTTTAGGTACCCATGCTTTACCTCCTCATTTAGATATGTTCAACTTTTATTTTAGGTACCCATGCTTTGCCTCCTCATTTAGACATGTACAACTTTTATTTTAGGTACCCATGCTTTGCCTCCTCATTTAGACATGTACAACTTTTATTTTAGGTACCCATGCTTTGCCTCCTCATTTAGATATGTACAACTTTTATTTTAGGTACCCATGCTTTGCCTCCTCATTTAGACATGTACAACTTTTATTTTAGGTACCCATGCTTTGCCTCCTCATTTAGATATGTACAACTTTTATTTTAGGTACCCATGTTTTACCTCCTCATTTAGACATGTACAACTTTTATTTTAGGTACCCATGCTTTGCCTCCTCATTTAGATATGTTCAACTTTTATTTTAGGTACCCATGCTTTGCCTCCTCATTTAGATATGTTCAACTTTTATTTTAGGTACCCATGCTTTACCTCCTCATTTAGACATGTACAACTTTTATTTTAGGTACCCATGCTTTGCCTCCTCATTTAGATATGTTCAACTTTTATTTTAGGTACCCATGCTTTGCCTCCTCATTTAGACATGTACAACTTTTATTTTAGGTACCCATGCTTTACCTCCTCATTTAGACATGTACAACTTTTATTTTAGGTACCCATGCTTTGCCTCCTCATTTAGACATGTACAACTTTTATTTTAGGTACCCATGCTTTGCCTCCTCATTTAGACACGTACAACTTTTATTTTAGGTACCCATGCTTTGCCTCCTCATTTAGACATGTACAACTTTAATTTTAGGTACCCATGCTTTACCTCCTCATTTAGATATGTTCAACTTTTATTTTAGGTACCCATGTTTTACCTCCTCATTTAGACATGTACAACTTTTATTTTAGGTACCCATGCGTTGCCTCCTCATTTAGACATGTACAACTTTTATTTTAGGTACCCATGCTTTACCTCCTCATTTAGATATGTTCAACTTTTATTTTAGGTACCCATGCTTTGCCTCCTCATTTAGACATGTTCAACTTTTATTTTAGGTACCCATGCTTTGCCTCCTCATTTAGACATGTACAACTTTTATTTTAGGTACCCATGTTTTACCTCCTCATTTAGATATGTACAACTTTTATTTTAGGTACCCATGTTTTACCTCCTCATTTAGACATGTACAACTTTTATTTTAGGTACCCATGCTTTACCTCCTCATTTAGATATGTTCAACTTTTATTTTAGGTACCCATGCTTTGCCTCCTCATTTAGACATGTACAACTTTTATTTTAGGTACCCATGCTTTACCTCCTCATTTAGACATGTACAACTTTTATTTTAGGTACCCATGCTTTGCCTCCTCATTTAGACATGTACAACTTTTATTTTAGGTACCCATGCTTTACCTCCTCATTTAGACATGTACAACTTTTATTTTAGGTACCCATGCTTTACCTCCTCATTTAGATATGTTCAACTTTTATTTTAGGTACCCATGCTTTGCCTCCTCATTTAGATATGTTCAACTTTTATTTTAGGTACCCATGCTTTGCCTCCTCATTTAGACATGTACAACTTTTATTTTAGGTACCCATGCTTTGCCTCCTCATTTAGACATGTACAACTTTTATTTTAGGTACCCATGTTTTACCTCCTCATTTAGACATGTACAACTTTTATTTTAGGTACCCATGCTTTGCCTCCTCATTTAGATATGTACAACTTTTATTTTAGGTACCCATGCTTTACCTCCTCATTTAGACATGTACAACTTTTATTTTAGGTACCCATGCTTTGCCTCCTCATTTAGACATGTACAACTTTTATTTTAGGTACCCATGCTTTGCCTCCTCATTTAGATATGTACAACTTTTATTTTAGGTACCCATGCTTTGCCTCCTCATTTAGACATGTACAACTTTTATTTTAGGTACCCATGTTTTGCCTCCTCATTTAGACATGTACAACTTTTATTTTAGGTACCCATGCTTTACCTCCTCATTTAGACATGTACAACTTTTATTTTAGGTACCCATGCTTTACCTCCTCATTTAGATATGTTCAACTTTTATTTTAGGTACCCATGCTTTGCCTCCTCATTTAGACATGTACAACTTTTATTTTAGGTACCCATGCTTTACCTCCTCATTTAGATATGTTCAACTTTTATTTTAGGTACCCATGCTTTGCCTCCTCATTTAGACATGTACAACTTTTATTTTAGGTACCCATGCTTTGCCTCCTCATTTAGACATGTACAACTTTTATTTTAGGTACCCATGCTTTGCCTCCTCATTTAGATATGTACAACTTTTATTTTAGGTACCCATGCTTTGCCTCCTCATTTAGACATGTACAACTTTTATTTTAGGTACCCATGCTTTGCCTCCTCATTTAGATATGTACAACTTTTATTTTAGGTACCCATGTTTTACCTCCTCATTTAGACATGTACAACTTTTATTTTAGGTACCCATGCTTTGCCTCCTCATTTAGATATGTTCAACTTTTATTTTAGGTACCCATGCTTTGCCTCCTCATTTAGATATGTTCAACTTTTATTTTAGGTACCCATGTTTTACCTCCTCATTTAGACATGTACAACTTTTATTTTAGGTACCCATGCTTTGCCTCCTCATTTAGATATGTTCAACTTTTATTTTAGGTACCCATGCTTTGCCTCCTCATTTAGACATGTACAACTTTTATTTTAGGTACCCATGCTTTACCTCCTCATTTAGACATGTACAACTTTTATTTTAGGTACCCATGCTTTGCCTCCTCATTTAGACATGTACAACTTTTATTTTAGGTACCCATGCTTTGCCTCCTCATTTAGACACGTACAACTTTTATTTTAGGTACCCATGCTTTGCCTCCTCATTTAGACATGTACAACTTTAATTTTAGGTACCCATGCTTTACCTCCTCATTTAGATATGTTCAACTTTTATTTTAGGTACCCATGTTTTACCTCCTCATTTAGACATGTACAACTTTTATTTTAGGTACCCATGCGTTGCCTCCTCATTTAGATATGTACAACTTTTATTTTAGGTACCCATGCTTTGCCTCCTCATTTAGACATGTACAACTTTTATTTTAGGTACCCATGTTTTGCCTCCTCATTTAGACATGTACAACTTTTATTTTAGGTACCCATGCTTTACCTCCTCATTTAGACATGTACAACTTTTATTTTAGGTACCCATGCTTTACCTCCTCATTTAGATATGTTCAACTTTTATTTTAGGTACCCATGCTTTGCCTCCTCATTTAGACATGTACAACTTTTATTTTAGGTACCCATGCTTTACCTCCTCATTTAGATATGTTCAACTTTTATTTTAGGTACCCATGCTTTGCCTCCTCATTTA
Organism: Bathymodiolus septemdierum; assembly: GCA_963383655.1. Classification (NCBI taxonomy): domain Eukaryota; kingdom Metazoa; phylum Mollusca; class Bivalvia; order Mytilida; family Modiolidae; genus Bathymodiolus; species Bathymodiolus septemdierum. The sequence goes on from OY726521.1 coordinate 80,918,070, forward strand.
GACATGTACAACTTTTATTTTAGGTACCCATGCTTTGCCTCCTCATTTAGACATGTACAACTTTTATTTTAGGTACCCATGCTTTGCCTCCTCATTTAGATATGTTCAACTTTTATTTTAGGTACCCATGCTTTGCCTCCTCATTTAGACATGTACAACTTTTATTTTAGGTACCCATGTTTTACCTCCTCATTTAGACATGTACAACTTTTATTTTAGGTACCCATGCTTTGCCTCCTCATTTAGACATGTACAACTTTTATTTTAGGTACCCATGCTTTGCCTCCTCATTTAGATATGTACAACTTTTATTTTAGGTACCCATGTTTTACCTCCTCATTTAGACATGTTCAACTTTTATTTTAGGTACCCATGCTTTGCCTCCTCATTTAGATATGTTCAACTTTTATTTTAGGTACCCATGCTTTGCCTCCTCATTTAGATATGTTCAACTTTTATTTTAGGTACCCATGTTTTACCTCCTCATTTAGACATGTACAACTTTTATTTTAGGTACCCATGCTTTGCCTCCTCATTTAGATATGTTCAACTTTTATTTTAGGTACCCATGCTTTGCCTCCTCATTTAGACATGTACAACTTTTATTTTAGGTACCCATGCTTTACCTCCTCATTTAGACAAGTACAACTTTTATTTTAGGTACCCATGCTTTACCTCCTCATTTAGATATGTTCAACTTTTATTTTAGGTACCCATGCTTTGCCTCCTCATTTAGACATGTACAACTTTTATTTTAGGTACCCATGCTTTGCCTCCTCATTTAGACATGTACAACTTTTATTTTAGGTACCCATGCTTTGCCTCCTCATTTAGACATGTACAACTTTTATTTTAGGTACCCATGCTTTGCCTCCTCATTTAGACATGTACAACTTTTATTTTAGGTACCCATGCTTTGCCTCCTCATTTAGACATGTACAACTTTTATTTTAGGTACCCATGCTTTGCCTCCTCATTTAGACATGTACAACTTTTATTTTAGGTACCCATGCTTTGCCTCCTCATTTAGACATGTACAACTTTTATTTTAGGTACCCATGCTTTACCTCCTCATTTAGATATGTTCAACTTTTATTTTAGGTACCCATGCTTTGCCTCCTCATTTAGACATGTACAACTTTTATTTTAGGTACCCATGTTTTACCTCCTCATTTAGATATGTACAACTTTTATTTTAGGTACCCATGCTTTGCCTCCTCATTTAGACATGTACAACTTTTATTTTAGGTACCCATGTTTTGCCTCCTCATTTAGACATGTACAACTTTTATTTTAGGTACCCATGCTTTACCTCCTCATTTAGACATGTACAACTTTTATTTTAGGTACCCATGCTTTACCTCCTCATTTAGATATGTTCAACTTTTATTTTAGGTACCCATGCTTTGCCTCCTCATTTAGACATGTACAACTTTTATTTTAGGTACCCATGCTTTGCCTCCTCATTTAGACATGTACAACTTTTATTTTAGGTACCCATGCTTTACCTCCTCATTTAGATATGTTCAACTTTTATTTTAGGTACCCATGCTTTGCCTCCTCATTTAGATATGTACAACTTTTATTTTAGGTACCCATGCTTTACCTCCTCATTTAGATATGTTCAACTTTTATTTTAGGTACCCATGCTTTGCCTCCTCATTTAGACATGTACAACTTTTATTTTAGGTACCCATGCTTTACCTCCTCATTTAGATATGTTCAACTTTTATTTTAGGTACCCATGCTTTGCCTCCTCATTTAGATATGTACAACTTTTATTTTAGGTACCCATGCTTTGCCTCCTCATTTAGACATGTACAACTTTTATTTTAGGTACCCATGCTTTGCCTCCTCATTTAGACATGTACAACTTTTATTTTAGGTACCCATGCTTTGCCTCCTCATTTAGACATGTACAACTTTTATTTTAGGTACCCATGCTTTGCCTCCTCATTTAGACATGTACAACTTTTATTTTAGGTACCCATGCTTTGCCTCCTCATTTAGACATGTACAACTTTTATTTTAGGTACCCATGCTTTGCCTCCTCATTTAGACATGTACAACTTTTATTTTAGGTACCCATGCTTTGCCTCCTCATTTAGACATGTACAACTTTTATTTTAGGTACCCATGCTTTGCCTCCTCATTTAGACATGTACAACTTTTATTTTAGGTACCCATGCTTTGCCTCCTCATTTAGACATGTACAACTTTTATTTTAGGTACCCATGCTTTACCTCCTCATTTAGATATGTTCAACTTTTATTTTAGGTACCCATGCTTTGCCTCCTCATTTAGACATGTACAACTTTTATTTTAGGTACCCATGTTTTACCTCCTCATTTAGATATGTACAACTTTTATTTTAGGTACCCATGCTTTGCCTCCTCATTTAGACATGTACAACTTTTATTTTAGGTACCCATGTTTTGCCTCCTCATTTAGACATGTACAACTTTTATTTTAGGTACCCATGCTTTACCTCCTCATTTAGACATGTACAACTTTTATTTTAGGTACCCATGCTTTACCTCCTCATTTAGATATGTTCAACTTTTATTTTAGGTACCCATGCTTTGCCTCCTCATTTAGACATGTACAACTTTTATTTTAGGTACCCATGCTTTACCTCCTCATTTAGACATGTACAACTTTTATTTTAGGTACCCATGCTTTACCTCCTCATTTAGATATGTTCAACTTTTATTTTAGGTACCCATGCTTTGCCTCCTCATTTAGATATGTACAACTTTTATTTTAGGTACCCATGCTTTACCTCCTCATTTAGATATGTTCAACTTTTATTTTAGGTACCCATGCTTTGCCTCCTCATTTAGACATGTACAACTTTTATTTTAGGTACCCATGCTTTACCTCCTCATTTAGATATGTTCAACTTTTATTTTAGGTACCCATGCTTTGCCTCCTCATTTAGATATGTACAACTTTTATTTTAGGTACCCATGCTTTGCCTCCTCATTTAGACATGTACAACTTTTATTTTAGGTACCCATGCTTTGCCTCCTCATTTAGACATGTACAACTTTTATTTTAGGTACCCATGCTTTGCCTCCTCATTTAGATATGTACAACTTTTATTTTAGGTACCCATGCTTTGCCTCCTCATTTAGACATGTACAACTTTTATTTTAGGTACCCATGCTTTGCCTCCTCATTTAGATATGTACAACTTTTATTTTAGGTACCCATGTTTTACCTCCTCATTTAGACATGTACAACTTTTATTTTAGGTACCCATGCTTTGCCTCCTCATTTAGATATGTTCAACTTTTATTTTAGGTACCCATGCTTTGCCTCCTCATTTAGATATGTTCAACTTTTATTTTAGGTACCCATGTTTTACCTCCTCATTTAGACATGTACAACTTTTATTTTAGGTACCCATGCTTTGCCTCCTCATTTAGATATGTTCAACTTTTATTTTAGGTACCCATGCTTTGCCTCCTCATTTAGACATGTACAACTTTTATTTTAGGTACCCATGCTTTACCTCCTCATTTAGACATGTACAACTTTTATTTTAGGTACCCATGCTTTGCCTCCTCATTTAGACATGTGCAACTTTTATTTTAGGTACCCATGCTTTGCCTCCTCATTTAGACATGTACAACTTTTATTTTAGGTACCCATGCTTTGCCTCCTCATTTAGACATGTACAACTTTTATTTTAGGTACCCATGCTTTGCCTCCTCATTTAGACATGTACAACTTTTATTTTAGGTACCCATGCTTTGCCTCCTCATTTAGACATGTACAACTTTTATTTTAGGTACCCATGCTTTGCCTCCTCATTTAGACATGTACAACTTTTATTTTAGGTACCCATGCTTTACCTCCTCATTTAGATATGTTCAACTTTTATTTTAGGTACCCATGCTTTGCCTCCTCATTTAGACATGTACAACTTTTATTTTAGGTACCCATGCTTTACCTCCTCATTTAGATATGTACAACTTTTCTCGTGAGGATTCAAATGGTACAGACTCCAGTTACCCAGCTACCCCCTCTAATGGTCGTCGTCCAGGATCGTCTGCTAGAGAAAGTTCTCCTTCATCATCAAGTACTAGTGTTAGTCAAGACGATGGGTTCTGTCCTATCACACCTGTGAGTATTATAAATCATTTATCACTTTTATTGCTTGTTCATGAAACATTTAAGGGGCTGTCATGGTTGTGATCGTATGGTAGTTGGATTAAATGATACCTATTCAATGTAAGTTGGCATGCCGCTCATGGCGAGGTGTACTGGTTCCAACATTAATTGATAAAGTTTGTCAGTGACTTGAGGCAGGTCTGCAGTGTTCTAGGATTCCCATTTCCCGTTACCCATGGCAAGTGAATTTTGGTCAGGGAAAGTGGATTTCCAAACCTTAGTTGTCCGTGGGCAAGTAAATTTCAACTACTGGATTGAAGAGTTCATTTCAAATGATTTCAAAACTTTCTCTTTTGCATAATTGTACAAATGAAGAATCATACTTTTATTTAAAATCATGTTTTCATACGAGATCGTCATCAGCAGTCTGAGGGGATCTTATAGTTTAGAGGAAGGAAACATGTGTTGTCAATGTCAGGGAAATGTTTGTTCTGTTCTGGTGTTTTCCTCCAGTAATGACGGAGCTCCCCCATTTGGGATATTATATTCTATCTTAACTTACCGTACTTTAATATATTAATTTAAAGGAAAAGGCCAGTCAGTTGAACAATTGTTATAATTCAATACATTGTAACTTTTTATTTGTAAATAACTAATTATTAAACAAAAAACACCTTTATTAACATTAATGTGCCCAATTAAAAATATGAATATTTGGAATTTCCTGTCATAGTGTAAGCGTCCATGACACCTCTTCATGTGACGTCACACAGTCCATTCCTATTATTTGAATAAATAATCTATCTAACTCTTCCCAACATCGTGCCCTTTTGGTTATGTTTTAATATCAGATCAACTGCAATACAATGTTTGCAATTGTATATCGTCCTAATTTTTTTTTAGTATTCCCATCCCATGTTACATTTTCATAGAACAAATTAGTTTATTTGTGTAGTTGGGGGATGTATCTACGTATAATTTCATGTTTTACGTGAATGTCCGTAGATTAAATAACTGTCAGTTTTAACTTATTTTATGCGTAACATGCTTTTTTCTTTTTTGTCGCCAATGCTATTGTACTTTCCCGTGTCTTTCATGGTCACTGGTCGATGTGTTGACAAGGATAGTCCTGACCGGTAATTACACAAAAAAAATCTTTTCACACTTTCCCTTTTCGTGCTTTAGTGTAATAAAATGCTTGACATGAAGACATAATGATATTGTAAATATCAAAAGATAAATATACGACGTTATTTTACGATTTACATAATTTTTAATGATAAAATTGCACCTGATCAATGCTGATATATATATACCATACCGATTGTACGACGTCACGGGCAGGATAAATCCGAGAATGGATTATGCCTTTTGTCTCCTCCACATTGAAGAGTTTTGAAAAATGGTGATCCCCATTATTTGGTGCTACAGGCAACTTCAATCACCAAATTCTACCTTACGGTATACTATTTTTAACATTCATTAGCACAAATGTCTTTTATTTACTGTCATTTAAATTTTCACGCTAACTTGTTAAGACTGGCCTTTTCTTTTAATTATTAGAGTAAAAGTTAAATTGATATTGGTTAAAAAAAAGAATATGGCAAATAAGGTTGTACTGTACACAATCTAAAAAATGTTAACGTTGTATGTCTCTGAACAATGAAAATTTAAATGGATAAAAAAGAGACAAAATTATATATAGTGATGCTATAAGGAACCATTCTATTGTTCCATTTTGAAAAGCTTATTTGCTTGGCCCAAATATGATGAACCAAAAGGATCAAATGTTTTAATCACATTACTGTACAAAGATTACCCTACATTAGCTAAGCACAACAGCTTTATTACTGGATCAAATGTCTTTCATCTAAATAATATTAAATCGAGCAACAAAATGAATTAATCAGGGAAAGTAAATTTGGTCTGTGGGCAAGTGCATTTTTGGTATGCACTTTCCTGTTGAAAGTTGCTGTTGCAGAAAAATCCTAGAACACTGATCTGTGTTTTTTTTCTCTCTGGGTACTCTGATTTCCTCCACCAATGAAACTAACCGCCACATTATAACTGAAATATTGTTGAAAGATGCATTAAACACAATAACCATAACTATGACAAATTTTATCTTGTCGTGATTGAACCAATCGAAAATGCTGTCTGAACTTACCTTCATTGGGACCAAATTTTATGTCAGAATACAGTGACCTTCATAGGTAAGAGAAATGTACAGTATATTAAAGTTTTTTTATGTGATATTTCAGATGAAGAACTTCATGACCCCTATCAAGAAAGCTGCCAGGGCAAGTGCTGGGACTCCTGAAATAGCACGAGGACTGGCCATACGAACAAGACATACAAAGAACTCGCAGAGGACTGCATTTGGTAAAAGTTTAGATGTTACTCCTGTTAAGGGTGCACAGTCATCTCCTGGGAAAAGGAAGTCACCGTCTAAATTGTCGCCTAAAGATAGTCCAGCTAAAATGGCGAAGTCGGACAGAATAAGGATGAAAAAGAAAGCAGTGGCTACATTAGCAACACTTGAAAAAAGATCTAGAAAGAAAAGTTTGTTTAGCGATGAACCAGGTGAAAGTTTACATCCCAAAAAGGTAAAGTTCTCGAATGATGTAGATGTGGTTATCATGGATGCAAATGTCTATTCTTGTAATCTATCTGATTGCTCTACATGTAATCCTACTAAACCTGCTTTAAATATTGCTATGGCAACCAATCTTGAGGCTCAACAAGGGGAAAGTTCCATTGAAAATTTTCATTCTATGGTTATAAATAATTCTTGCTCAGCTTTGAAAATTGCTGAATCAACAGAAAGCATTACTACTTTCACTGAAGAAGTACCAGTACATGAAACTACCTTTGTTGAAAATGAAATGTTACTTAAGAATAAAGAAGTATCGACTACTATTAACAAAAGTAATGAAAGAAACAAACAAGAAAATTCCTTCAAAAACATAAACACTGTCAATCTGAAAAAGAGTGAAACATATGAGATTATCGTAATTGATGATGAAAATAATAACAAAACTACAACCGGTCTTGGTGATGCTAAACAGATAGCAACAGACTCACAGATCTACTATGAAGGAGTGAATGTGTCAGAAATATCTACACCAAGTTCCTCAATATATAGCCACCTAAGTGAAATAACCATTTTAGATGAAAGAAGCAATTCTGTATTTTATGGCAATTTACACTCTGATATCATAAGTCAGCAGTGCCAAGACAAAATGTCAGATGGAATCAATAATTTACCGATAACTAAGGATTATGATACAAACAAAACAAACACCAGTTCTCAATTCATGCCTGAAAATGAGAATGAGACACAGAGCAGTTCCACGACAAATGTTAAATTGAGTAAACCCATACATGTGAAATGTAAAGATTTTCCAATTAGAGCAAGTACCTGTATTGTTCCAAAACCTCCTCCTCCTTACTCATTGATCAAAGCCATGCGCCAGCTTGAACATGCTCAGTTTGAATCTCCCGCTTCAAAATCTTGTAACCATAGCATCTGTTACCATAGCACCAGTTGTTGTTGTCATAGCAGTGTATCATGTAATAACAGTAGCATTAGTTGTAGCATTAGATGTAGTATAGATCACTGTTGTCATGGTGATGGAAGTGTAGCGAGCACTAATAATAACAATGACTTCCATAGGTCAGTAGAGGGTAATGCTAATCGGGGATCACTTGATAATGGTAATCAGGGATCGCTTCATAATACTAATCGGGGATCACTTGATAATGGTAGTCAGGGATTAGTTGATAATAGTAATCAGGGATCAGTTGATAATAGTAATCAGGGATCACTTGATAATGGTAGTCAGGGATCACTTGAAAATGGTAGTCAGGGGTCAGTTGATAATAGTAATCAGGGATCACTTGATAATGGTAGTCAGGGGTCACTGGATAATGATAGTCAGGGATCACTTGGAAATGGTAGTCAGGGGTCAGTTGATAATAGTAATCAGGGATCACTTGATAATGGTAGTCAGGGGTCACTTGATAATGGTAGTCAGGGGTCACTTTATAAAGGTAATCAGGGATCACTTGATAATGGTAATCAGGGATCACTTGATAATGGTAATCAGGGGTCACTTTATAAAGGTAATCAGGGATCACTTGAAAATGGAAAAAATCAAGGGTCACTTGATAATGTTAATGTCAGGACGTACGGAACTGAGGGAAAAACTTTAAATCTACCTCCGACCATTATGTCAACCTATATGCACTAAATATGTATATTCTGTCATGATTTTTATTCAAATCTTATATTTACATGTAAATATTACAGATGATGTAACGGTTGTTCATTGGTGCAGTAAAATTTCATTCAAAAATATATTTTGATAATGTTTTTTCTCTTAACAGTGATCTGGTTCTTAATCATATGTTAACTATTAGATGATTTAAATTGAAAATTTCAGAGGAAAGCTCTAATTTTATTAGTAATTGAACTTAATGAATTTTATAACGATTTACAATAAGAAAAGATATATGCTGCCTCACAGTTATCTGTTATATCAATGATTTCATATTTACATGTTTATAAGAAGTCCTCATTTGTTTAATGTGAAAAAAATATTTAAAGTTCATGTTTAACTCACAATTTCTGAAAAACAACAAGTCAAAATATTATGTAAAAATAGAAATATGAAACTACATTAAATTCTGAATTTGATAATAAAAATGTCATTAAAATTGCATAAAAAATTACATCAGGTAATTTTTTTGGTAAAAAATGTGGTTTTATATATAAAATACATGTATTTACAGATACAGTAGTCCCTCTCTTATAAGACTGCTTTCTCTAAAGACCACCCCTCTTTTCAGCCCAAATTTCAGATGCACTGAGATAGTAAAATACTACTAAATTGTCCTCATCAAGAGAGTCCCCCCCCCCTCTTATAAGTCCTCTTTTTCAATGCAGAAGGAGTGAGCATATAAGAGGGGGACTACTGTATTTTGAAAAAAATGAATGACGTTTGTCAATATAACATGCATATTGTATATTCTTTGCATCCATTATATTTGCTTGCTTTTCTGTATAATCTTTTTTTTTTCTATTAACAATTTAGTGCATGTTATTTTAGAATGCTGACGATTTTGATCCAAATATTTCACCTTATAGACTTGTTGCACTAAGATGTTTGTACAATGTAGATATATTATATGATATGAGATGTGTTTATTTACAGTTTCAGTTTGGGGGGCATTTTCACAATGTTTAACCTAAAACCCTGTAGTCTACATCATTTCAATGTTTACAGTAACAGAACCATGCTTGTGATATCAAAAACTAACACTGAGCATGATTTTTATATTCAGAATTTATTTTTGTCATTTCATTTCATAATTTTGTTGTCAATTGTATGTTCTATATATATACGCAGTATTTGACAGGTATACAAGAGGACCGAATAATAAGTATAAAAAGGATAGATATTGCTATTTTGCAGCTTTTTAAGGTCATGATGATGCTTTTTTTACATAGACCACAGTCATCAATGTATTTATAGAAAATTTATTTCATATTTTAGTTCAAAGACATTTATTATCTAACAAAGAGGCATACTTTTGATAGCTCACCACTATGATCTGACAATTTCTTTCATTTGTATATAGAAAATGTATTACAGCTTTTTTACTTTCAGTGCTTTATTTGTCAAAAGATTTGTAAATAAATGATATCAATTTTTTTTTCTTTATTTTTACCTCGTAATAGAGACACATTATTTTTTCTATATTTTGTTTAATATTTTTTACATGTTTTTGATGCTATAAAGTTTGTAATATGGTATGCTGCAGTGCATGTTTTTGATACTGTAAAGTTTGTAATATGGTATGCTGCAGTGCATGTTTTGCATATATTTATCATTTTGTTTATGATTTTCTGTATATCAAGTATGATATTCTTTGAATTATGTTGTTATTGTGAATTTTTGTACTTTTTCTTTGAATTCGACACTTGTTTGGAAGTTGACAATGAAAATAAGAAGTAAATTTTGTTTTCTTGTAAACCCATCTATACAGTGTTAAACACTGTAAAATATTGAAATAATTGATAGAGGTTTATTTTGGTCTCCATCATTAACAAAATAATTGTAGAATTTGAGTACATTGTTTTCAGGTTTTCTTTGTAACTCTTCAAGAAAACTCAATCTTTGTTGGATTAGGAAAACAAGCCAAAGCTTCATGACCACAGTTTATATTTGCCTCATAAAAAATGATGGCCTTGGTACTCTGTAAATGATGGCCTTGGTACTCTGTAAATGATGGCCTTGGTACTCTGTAAATTATGGCCTTGGTAGTTGGTACTCTGTAAATGATGGCCTTGGTACTCTGTAAATGATGGCCTTGGTACTCTGTAAATGATGGCCTTGGTACTCTGTAAATGATGGTTTTGGTACTCTGTAAATTATGGCCTTGGTAATCTGTAAATTATGGCCTTGGTACTCTGTAAATGATGACCTTGGTACTCTGTAAATTATGGCCTTGGTAATCTGTAAATTATGGCCTTGGTACTCTGTAAATTATGACCTTGGTACTCTGTAAATGATGGCCTTGGTACTCTGTAAATGATGGCCTTGGTACTCTGTAAATGATGGCCTTGGTACTCTGTAAATGATGGTTTTGGTACTCTGTAAATTATGGCCTTGGTAATCTGTAAATTATGGCCTTGGTACTCTGTAAATGATGACCTTGGTACTCTGTAAATTATGGCCTTGGTAATCTGTAAATTATGGCCTTGGTACTCTGTAAATTATGACCTTGGTACTCTGTAAATGATGGCCTTGGTACTCTGTAAATGATGGCCTTGGTACTCTGTAAATTATGGCCTTGGTACTCTGTAAATGATGGCCTTGGTACTCTGTAAATTATGACCTTGGTACTCTGTAAATTATGGCCTTGGTACTCTGTAAATGATGGCCTTGGTACTCTGTAAATTATGACCTTGGTACTCTGTAAATGATGGCCTTGGTACTCTGTAAATTATGGCCTTGGTACTCTGTAAATTATGGCCTTGGTACTCTGTAAATTATGACCTTGGTACTCTGTAAATGATGGCCTTGGTACTCTGTAAATGATGGCCTTGGTACTCTGTAAATGATGGCCTTGGTACTCTGTAAATGATGACCTTGGTACTCTGTAAATGATGGCCTTGGTACTCTGTAAATGATGGCCTTGGTACTCTGTAAATGATGGCCTTGCTACTCTGTAAATGATGGCCTTGGTACTCTGTAAATGATGGCCTTGGTACTCTGTAAATGATGGCCTTGCTACTCTGTAAATGATGGCCTTGGTACTCTGTAAATGATGACCTTGGTACTCTGTAAATTATGACCTTGGTACTCTGTAAATGATGACCTTGGTACTCTGTAAATGATGACCTTGGTACTCTGTAAATGATGGCCTTGGTACTCTGTAAATGATGGCCTTGGTACTCTGTAAATGATGGCCTTGGTACTCTGTAAATGATGGCCTTGGTACTTTGTGAATGATGGCCTTGGTACTCTGTAAATGATGGCCTTGGTACTCTGTAAATTATGGCCTTGGTACTCTGTAAATGATGGCCTTGGTACTCTGTAAATGATGGCCTTGGTAATCTGTAAATGATGACCTTGGTACTTTGTGAATGATGACCTTGGTACTCTGTAAATTATAGCCTTGGTAATCTGTAAATTATGGCCTTGGTACTCTGTAAATGATGGCCTTGGTACTCTGTAAATTATGGCCTTGGTACTCTGTAAATGATGGCCTTGGTACTTTGTAAATGATGGCCTTGGTACTCTGTAAATGATGGCCTTGGTACTCTGTAAATGATGATCTTGGTACTCTGTAAATGATGGCCTTGGTACTCTGTAAATGATGGCCTTGGTACTCTGTAAATGATGGCCTTGGTACTCTGTAAATGATGACCTTGGTACTCTGTAAATAATGGCCTTGGTACTCTGTAAATGATGGCCTTGGTAATCTGTAAATGATGGCCTTGGTACTCTGTAAATGATGGCCTTGGTACTCTGTAAATTATGACCTTAGTACTCTGTAAATTATGACCTTGGTACTCTGTAAATGATGGCCTTGGTACTCTGTAAATGATGGCCTTGGTACTCTGTAAATTATGGCCTTGGTATTCTGTAAATGATGGCCTTGGTACTCTGTAAATTATGACCTTGGTACTCTGTAAATGATGGCCTTGGTACTCTGTAAATGATGGCCTTGGTACTCTGTAAATGATGGCCTTGGTACTCTGTAAATGATGGCCTTGGTACTCTGTAAATGATGGCCTTGGTAATCTGTAAATGATGGCCTTGGTACTCTGTAAATTATGACCTTGGTACTCTGTAAATGATGGCCTTGGTACTCTGTAAATGATGGCCTTGGTAATCTGTAAATGATGGCCTTGGTACTCTGTAAATGATGGCCTTGGTACTCTGTAAATGATGGCCTTGGTACTCTGTAAATGATGGCCTTGGTACTCTGTAAATTATGACCTTGGTACTCTGTAAATGATGGCCTTGGTACTCTGTAAATGATGGCCTTGGTACTCTGTAAATGATGGCCTTGGTACTCTGTAAATGATGGCCTTGGTACTCTGTAAATGATGGCCTTGGTACTCTGTAAATGATGGCCTTGGTACTCTGTAAATTATGACCTTGGTACTCTGTAAATGATGGCCTTGATACTCTGTAAATGATGGCCTTGGTACTCTGTAAATGATGGCCTTGGTACTTTGTAAATGATGGCCTTGGTACTCTGTAAATGATGGCCTTGGTACTCTGTAAATGATGGCCTTGGTACTCTGTAAATGATGGCCTTGGTAATCTGTAAATGATGGCCTTGGTACTCTGTAAATTATGACCTTGGTACTCTGTAAATGATGGCCTTGGTACTCTGTAAATGATGGCCTTGGTACTCTGTAAATGATGGCCTTGGTACTCTGTAAATGATGGCCTTGGTAATCTGTAAATGATGGCCTTGGTACTCTGTAAATGATGGCCTTGGTACTCTGTAAATGATTACCTTGGTACTCTGTAAATGATGGCCTTGGTACTCTGTAAATTATGACCTTGGTACTCTGTAAATGATGGCCTTGGTACTCTGTAAATTATGACCTTGGTACTCTGTAAATGATGGCCTTGGTACTCTGTAAATGATGGCCTTGGTACTCTGTAAATTATGGCCTTGGTACTCTGTAAATGATGGCCTTGGTACTCTGTAAATTATGACCTTGGTACTCTGTAAATGATGGCCTTGGTACTCTGTAAATTATGGCCTTGGTACTCTGTAAATGATGGCATTGGTACTCTGTAAATGATGGCCTTGGTACTCTGTAAATGATGGCCTTGGTACTCTGTAAATGATGGCCTTGGTACTCTGTAAATGATGGCCTTGGTACTCTGTAAATGATGGCCTTGGTACTCTGTAAATGATGGCCTTGGTACTCTATAAATGATGGCCTTGGTACTCTGTAAATGATGGCCTTGGTACTCTGTAAATGATGGCCTTGGTACTCTGTAAATGATGGCCTTGGTACTCTGTAAATGATGGCCTTGGTACTCTGTAAATGATGGCCTTGGTACTCTGTAAATTATGGCCTTGGTACTCTGTAAATGATGGCCTTGGTACTCTGTAAATGATGGCCTTGGTACTCTGTAAATTATGGCCTTGGTACTCTGTAAATGATGGCCTTGGTACTCTGTAAATGATGGCCTTGGTACTCTGTAAATTATGGCCTTGATACTCTGTAAATTTCTGATTCTTCGAGTGAGTGAATGATTCTTGTTTAATGCCATGTGAGCAATTTTCCAGCCATATCATGACAAGAACCAATTATTTTTTTATGAGATGATGCTGATGTCTGTTTTAAACTAGACCAACACACGTGACCTAGTTGGATTTTCACGTCACTTCACTTCACTCAGACATATTATCCTGATTCTGAACCAGTCTTTGCTTTTAAAGCTGAATTCTGCATCGCTTAATGGAGAAGCAGGAAATACGAACTTTATAGTTTTTTGTTTGACCAACCTGTTATCAAACACATGACTTTACCCCACTCGAACTGAGCACCGAAACAATTATGATTCTTTGAAAATACACCTGGCATTATGCCGCATATCTGTAAAACTTGTAATGGTAACCTCCGATGTAGGCTTGTTTAAAACAATAACAACTATCTACCTATTGTCCTCCAAGTTTATGAGCAAGTTTTTCACATGTCAAAGGGTTTTCCTAGCCTAAGATAAACTCTGCAACAACAGCTGCATTTGAATATAACTGTCAGACTTTTGTCAGTCATTTGTTATCCCCTCGCCAACAAAGTTGCGAAGGGATATAGTAACGCTACTGTCCTTCCGTAACATCCTTGTGAACACTCTAGTCAACATCCTTCAATGGATTTTGACCAAACTTGGTACATACTTAGTCCTTAAGAGAATATGGAACCCTATTGATTTTCAAGGTCAAAGGTCAAGGTCACCGGGTCAAATTTTTAGGCGAGGGAATATGCCACGCTTTGCTTTGCCCTTGTTGACTTTTGTTTTTGGATTCAGTATGATAATTTTGTTTCATTCTGTTGCCAGTAAGCTATGGTGAATTGATTGATTTTTGATTAACAACAGTGAGCAGTTTTTCAGCTATATTCATGACAAGAACAAGCTTACCACCCCCAAGGTGTTGACATGGTTGTGATCATATGGTAGTTGGATTTATAACTACCTATGCAATCAGTGTCTATCATCACTAAAGTTGCGAGTTTTAACCCCATTCATGGCAATGTGTACTCTATACAACATTATATGATAAAGTTTGTCAGTGACTAGCAGCATGTCAGAGGTTTTCTCCCAGTACTCCGATGTCCTCCACCAATAAAACTGACCACCATGATATCACCTATAAAGTGGAAATCTTATTCACACAATAACTCTACCCCCCTCATGACAGAAGGTAGATAAGGTGACACTGGGATCAGGATATGGATGGAATTTTTAAATGCCTGAAGTAAAAGAAGATATAACAATGGATTATATGATTATAATAGATCTTATGTATGCAGGAATTATGACATTCTGCCAAATAGAACAGCCATTTAAATTCCATATAACACTTGTTCTTCATATTTTGTTTTTAATGTCGGCACAACTAGCAGACACCTCTGCAAGCTATAGAAACTAGGTCTATTTCTGTACCACACTTCCCTCAAAGGATTGTTGAATGTGAGGTTAATTCTATGGCACCTTTGAGTTATGTAAATACAGTCAAGCCTGTATTAAGAGGTCACCTTTAGGACAAAGAAAAAGTGGTCATTTAAGACAGGTGACCTCTTAAAAGAGGTTCAATTCATATGAAATTTGCTATGATGGGACAGGGAAAATGTGACCTTTTAATACAGGTGGCTGCTTAATAGAGGTGACCTCTTGTGCAGGTTTGTCTGTACAAGCAAGCTGTATGTTGCTTATGTAATTAGGAAATGTAACGAAATACCGGTAATAAATTAATTGTCGAGCCTTAGATTAATATTTCTAAATATATAAAAAATAAAAACTTTTATGTTGTTAATAGAGAACACCGAAAGACCGATTAATAACAAAGAAAATTAGAAGCCGTCTGAAAAGAACTGCAACTAATGTCAAGAAAAGAAAAAAGAGCGATGACTTTATTGCGTCAAGACTACCCCCTAGAAAGGCGAGGCATAGTGATTTATGTTTATATGTAGAAACAGAGGATTTGGATGAAAGCCCCGATTCTAAGTCTCCAACACCTATATTTGAACCTGAAAGAAGAAAACGTAAGATGGAAAATATTATTGATGTTGATGATGAAATAAGTCTTAAAGTTCCGATTAAACAAAGCAGACTATTTAAAAAAGAAATGAAATCCAGAAAACCGAAGTTAAAAGAAAATGTTCGGAGAAAAAATAAGACGTCAAAATGTGAGACTAAAGGGAAAAATGCAAATAAAAACAATGAATCTCCTAGAATAAGCACAAGAGCATCGTTAAGGCAACAGCCGGATTTAAATTTGTCGTCTGCAAATATGTTTGTGACACAAAAATTGAAGAAGTTAAAAAAATCAAAATGTGAAAAAATAGAACGAAAAAAGAAAACTTTTTCTGAAATTATTGCCAGGAAAAAGGAGAGAAAAGAGAAGCAGAATAAAATGAATGATTCTAGTCTTGATCTCCACAAAGAGGAAAGTTTAAAATGTAATAAAAATCAAGAAACAGAACCGATGCAACACAATCTTGTGGTAAGAAAGAAAGGAAGAAGTCCTGGTGAGTTGATCTATATCATTGTTGATGGTTTGATTTATGGTGTTTAATGCCACTTTCAACAATATTTCAGTTAAATCGTGGCGGTCAGTTTTATTGGTGGAGGAGAGTTGATCTATATCATTATTGATGATCTATATAGTACAAAGTATAGTCATTTTAATTAATTATTATTTTCATTACCTAATGTTTTATGAAATTTACACACTACTTTTTTTACTACAATACATAGGACAAATTCAAATTTGATTTATAATATTGCTTTTATGAACCTTGAGCTATGCCCCTGTCTACTTTTGATGTTAGCTAAAGAAAAACAGTGTCATTCAAAATTAAACAAACTATTTTCTATTAACAGGTAAAAAGCCAACAGAAGCAAAGACAGAACCTGTAAAAGCAACAAAACTGGAACCATTTCCAAGTTCCTCTGATATAGCTTCAATTATTGATGTGCCAACATACTACCCCTCTGAAGAAGAATTCTCAGATCCAATCAAATATCTAAGAACTGTATCATCTATGGCTGGAGCGTATGGCATGTGTAAAATAGTGCCACCAGAAAACTGGAAGGTAACATAATGCATTTTGGACAAAATCTTTTTTAATGGAATAGCAAATGATAGACATTGAGTAAGATAGTTCATGTATATGGATGAACAAGAGAAACTATTCAACATTACTCTTAGATACAAATATTAAAGTAAAGGAGCAGTACTTTTGTTCTACATTTCAGAGTGACAGAAGGGCTTCAACAATAAGTATAACTAAACCCTGCAATGAGTGTGAGATGGCCCCTAGCCTGTAGTTGAGCAGTACGCTTGACTTGAGTGTGAGATGGCCCCTAGCCTGTAGTTGAGCAGTACGCTTTACTTGAGTGTGAGATGGCCCCTAGCCTGTAGTTGAGCAGTATGCTTTACTTGAGTGTGAGATGGCCCCTAGCCTGTAGTTGAGCAGTACGCTTTACTTGAGTGTGAGATGGCCCCTAGCCTGTAGTTGAGCAGTACGCTTTACTTGAGTGTGAGATGGCCCCTAGCCTGTAGTTGAGCAGTACGCTTTACTTGAGTGTGAGATGGCCCCTAGCCTGTAGTTGAGCAGTACGCTTTACTTTTGCCGATAAACAAAGTTAAAACTTTGAGTAACAAACTATGACACACTAACTTATACAACACCCATTCAGTTGTTTGAACAACATTTTATATCTTGAAAATTGAATGACATGCTGTATGTTAATGAACAAGAAAGAAAATTCTTCTAAACCAGAGCTCAAGCTACTGGGCAATTTGGGCAAAGAAGTTGCCTTGTAAATGTTGATTTTTCGGTTTCCTTGAGGTCAATAGGGAAGTGCATATTGTGATATTGTTTTTATTGAAAGTCAGTTGAATCGTTATGTATTTTGATGGTAACTTTCTTAAAAAGTATTCCATTTCGGATCAAAATATTTTTTGATTCATCGGATAACAAATAAAAATTTTGTCATCTGTAGGAGACTCAATGCACAGCAGTCTTTGCCTTATTTTTTTTTACCTATTTGCCCGAAAGCCAATCTTAGAAAATTTCTATTTATTCAAGCAAATTCTTTCATAATTTTCACTTGTCCGATTCCACTTTTACTTGTCTCAGGCTTCGGGCGAGTGGGTTAGCGCAAAGACTGGCACAGTGCTATGGCCGTATAGAAAGTGATGTACATGCTAGTATTTTTTCGTAGGTTGAAGGAAAGATAAACGAAGATATTAGATTTGTGACACAAAGACAGGTTGTAAATAAATTATATCAGAGGTATAGTAAATATTACAGTTCATTCACCATTTAGAAGAAGAGTTTGAAGATACCAAAGGGGTAATCAGAATCCATAAATCTAAGATGCCAAAGGGGTAATCAGAATCCGTAAATCTAAGATACCAAAGGGGTAATCAGAATCCATAAATCTAAGATACCAAAGGGGTGATCAGAATCCATAAATCTAAGATACCAAAGGGGTGATCAGAATTCATAAATCTAAGATACCAAAGGGGTGATCGGAATCCGTAAATCTAAGATACCAAAGGGGTGATCAGAATCCATAAATCTAAGATGCCAAAGGGGTGATCAGAATCCATAAATCTAAGATACCAAAGGGGTGATCAGAATCCATAAATATAAGATACCAAAGGGGTGATCAGAATCCATAAATCTAAGATACCAAAGGGGTGATCAGAATCCATAAATCTAAGATACCAAAGGGGTGATCAGAATCTGTAAATCTAAGATACCAAAGGGGTGATCAGAATCCGTAAATCTAAAAAGTACAGACAACACAATAGCCAAAAGAAAAAGGACAAACAACGATCTACAAAACATACACATAAAACTAAAGATCGAGTAACACGAGTCCCACTAAAAAATGGGGGTGAACTCAGATGCTCTGGAAAAGTAAGCAGTTCCTGCTCCACTAGGTCTTTTTTATGCCCCCGTGACGAAGAGTCGGGGGGCATATTAATTTACCCCCTGTCCGTCCGTTCTTCCATCCGGATATAGATACATGGTTTGTCTGGCTATCTCCTCCTACAGTTTTGGAGCTACAGCTTTAATAATTTGTAGGATGTTTATACACATACTGGAGGTGTGCATGTCCAAAGGATTTTGATTTTCATCAAATATTCTCAAAATGACAGGTAGTTGGACTTGGTCATTTTGTTCGTCCGTCTTGATATAGATACATGGTTTGTCCGGCTATCTCCTCCTACAGTTTTAGAGCTACAGCTTTAATATTTTGTAGGATGTTTATACACATAATGGAGGTGGGCATGTCCACAGGATTTTGATGGTCAGGCGGGGGCATCATTTGTGTCTTACAGACACACTTCATTTTTAAAAAATCACTCCTAGCAAAACAACTTTGTCCATAATTATCAAATGCGGGGGCATACTTCTTTTCTAGTTTATTTCTGTGTCATTGTACATTAAAAATAGCATTGTCTGGTTTACAAAGGTTAGGACTGTTCCACTTTAGCATTATGAATAGAAGTTTAAACAGTGATAGTCAACAAATCCACCAATATCAACAAAACAAATAATCTCTTCTCACCTCAATATCATTGAACACAAATAAGACCACAACTTATGGCATTGGAAATCAAGGTCCTGGATTGTGACAGGCACAACAAATATGGCAGGGTTAAACCTGTTAATGGGATCCCAACTCTTCTCATCTTCATAATTGGATCTCCAGTAGCAATACAGATATAAACAAACAATAAAAAACACACAGGGATGGCACTTTGAAAATCTGGTAACCAAGCAACCATAAAGGTCATTCTACTTTTGCTGCTATATTTTGGCTCTGTAAAAATGTTTTAGACACCCACCCATGGAAGTTATTTAAAAATGTGCTCCTTTGATGTCATTTAGTTATAATGGTACAACCCTTATATGATACTGTGAATGGAACAAAGATTATATCTGTAAATATATTTTCTTGTTTGTGTTTCATTTATCTCCCTTTGGTTTGTGCATAAACAATAGCATATATAACTAAGTACAAGGTCATGTCTTAGAACTAGGTCCCCTGAGAAGCAATAAAGGTGTAAATTTTTTATTGACGGTTTCCTTCTGTAATTTTGACACAATAAAGTGATTTTTTAAAGCCTTGTTTAACTTGCATTTGGAACGTAGTTTTATACTGATGAATGTTCATTTAGCATTTAATAGATTAAACCAAGCCATACTTCATATGTGAAAATGCATAAAATAATGTTTCTCAAAAACTAGACTTAACTAAACACTTACTGTGCATAAATAACCAGGTGAGCGATACAGGCACAGGTGAGCCTCTAGTTTTAAAAATAATAAAATATAGTCAAACCTGTATTGAGGGGCCACCATTCAGACAAAGAAAAAGTGATCTTTTAAGACAAGTGACCTCTTAAAGAAAGTTCAGTTCATATGAAATTTTTCAAGATAGGACAAGAAAAAGGTGACCTTTTAGCACTGGTGACTGCTTAATAAGAGTCGACCACATAGGCAGATTTGACTGCATGTCTAATAGTTTCTGATTATGAATTTCAGATTTGGACAGAGTTCTCACAAAATGGAATGCATACAACACTATTTAGAATCTCACGGGGTCATTGAACAAGTACCATTGGTAAGACTTCAATCAATCTTTTTTGTTTGAACCCCAGTATAATCTTGTTTCTTGGAAAGAGGGGGGAGTGTGGATGTTGTGGCTGTGTTAGAATGATAGTTGGTATTTCATCTGCCTAAGCAGTGCATACCTATTACCATCTACAGTCCTCGAAATGAAAATTTGAATTTACTGATCTGAATCAAATTCTTGAATTTATTTATATAATCTAAATAAAAATTGGAAATTAAATTGATTTTTTTTCTGTGTCATTATAAGATTAGATTTAATTTTCTCCAATCAGATCAAATTATGTTGTAATTTATGCTTTCCCTTTCAATAAAGTGTCATGTATATGAATTTAAATTCATATCAATTGATGCAGTTTTATTACATTATGAAAAGAAAGTTTAAGCAATTTCATCAATATCAACAAAATGAACGACTCAATTTATTAAGCACAAAAAAGAAATGACATATGTAATTGGAAATCCAGGCCCTGGCTTGGGACAGACACAAAAATGTGGCAGAGTTAATGGGATCCCCCCCCCCCCCCCCTTAAAGGCCCCTTTGATAATTGGATTTCTAACTTCAACACAGATATTAGCAAACATTAAAAAAAAAATGTATATAAAATCATTTTCACTGGATATTTATATATTATTTAGTATTTGTTTAAAAATACTTTATTTTCTCTACAGATTGGAGGCATTGAATTGGATTTGGGAAAATTAATAAAAGTAATTAAAGACATGGGAGGCATGGAAAATGTCGTCGAGAAGAAAAAATGGCATAAAGTCGCGGACATCATGGGAATACCTAAATGTGTTAGTATTTTGCATTGATTTCTAAATAAAACAAATGAAACTGTTTGTAAATGTTTCATAGCATGTATATTTGGTTAGTAAAACAAGATCGGTGTAACTCTGATGTATAAAAAATACTCCACTACTCATTAGTGTTGAAACCTTACATTGATTGTATGTGATTTTGATTTGATTTATTATGTTTAATGCCACTTTCAGCAATTTTTCAGCTATATCATGGCAACCAGTTTTAGTGGTGGAAGAAGCTGGAGTACCAGGAGAGAACCACCGACCATGAGTGAGCAACTGGTAAACTTTATCACTTGCGGCTGCGAGTCGAGTGCACTTTGCATGCTTACTAATAACCATATGGAGATTCTCAGAACTGCATAAAATAATGGCATATAGACCTGACCATCTTTGACGGAGTTAGTACTTTTTTTGACTCTGGGGTGTCCATGGTTCTTTCTTTTACCCTGCTATAAGATGATAACCAAACGACCATCAAAGTTTTCAGCAATTTAAATAAAACCTCATCTTACTTCCAGTGCTGGATTCCATTGTTATCTTATAGACATTAGTACACAAAAAAAAAAAATAGAAAAAAAACATGACCTGTATAATAAATGTACTTGAGAAGTAAAATAGCACGACTTTATTTATTATATATCAAAAATGTTTAAAATATCATAGATAGTATCTATGAGCCTCACTGTAAAGATGTACAACATGTCCTTGACATTTATTTTACAAAATGTCCTTGACATTTACTATTTTTTCTCTGTTACAGATTCCAGAGAGAGGGAGTAAGTTATACGAAGCATACTGTAAATTTCTTGTCACATTTGATGCAATGTCTGATGGTGATAGACAACAATTAGAGGAGAAGGTTAAAGAGGTTATGATGAAGAAAACAAAAGAGGATCATTGTTGTGTTAAGGTAATAATCCCCATGACCTTTGACACAAATGGGTTGTTAATTTTTTTTTATAGATAACTGCATTTAAATTTTTTATCTGTAAATTAAAGAAAGGGAAAAATAGAATTATCTGAATTTTATGTAGTCAAACCTATATTAAGAGGTCACCCTTGGAACCAAGAAAGAGTGGCTTTATAAGACAGGTGGCCTGTTAAAAGAGGTTCAATTCACATAAAATTTTCTATGACAGAACAAAATAAAGTGTCCTTTTAATACAGGTGACTGCTTAATAGAAGTGACCCCTTGGGCAGGTTTGACTGTATTTTTATTTTCAATTGAAGAGTTGCTATTGGACAGTGATTTTATCTTAATCCATGAAGTAATTTTATCAAATTTTATCATAATGTTCAGAATGTGTTATTAATTGATAAAACTATCAGTAAAAAAGAATATGGATGTAAATGAACATTAAAGACTATCAAATTTTGCAAGACACAAATTAATGTAAAAGAACAGTGTATTTATTGCTGTTCTACATTTCACAGTCACAATAGAATCTTTAATAGCAAGGCAAAAAAAAAATATGTGTGTTTACGGTCACCCGACCGACCCTAATTTTTGTTAGCAACCCTATGAATTCGGATAAACATTTTTGTTGTTTAACCAGCAGCAATGTTTTATTTATTCAACTGCTAGCTTTTTGTCGAAATTGAGAGCAAAGAAGGTAGAAAAACTGCAAAATTCGTCATTTTACCGAAAATTTCGAAAATGAAATACCGGAATAAAAAAAAAATGAATCCCGACCGACCGACACTAGATTTTTTTGACATGTGACAGTAAAGACACATATTTTTTTTTTTGGCCTAAGCATAACTCATACCCTAAAATGAGCTTGAAACGGCCCCTAGCCTGGAGTGGGGCATAGCACTTTATTTCTGTAGATAAACTTTACATATTGGGTATTATTGATGTAATTTGGTGTATAGAATTTCATTTCCCAGTTACAGGGTTATCAGCAATAAAGTATTAACAGTAATATGCATGAAGAGTTTGAATAAGTTGCAAATAGAGTTATGTCCCTTTTCATAAATTGAAATTCCTTGTTTTAAATTTTTCTAAAAATTGTTCATCTATATAGTAAGTAAAGCAAACCACATGGTGCTGAATCCATGTGTGATCGATATTGAATTTAATTGCCAATTAATGAAAAAATCTAGAGAGCAGTGGTAAATGATGGAATAAATCATACCTACATTTTTCAATATTGTAAATCGAAATATGAGTGAGTGAGTGATTGTAGTTTAATGCCAATTTTTCAGCTATATCATGGCAAGAACAAGTTAATTTTCAGTGAGATGATGATGAGGTCCGCCATGTACTAGACCAACACTCTTTAGTTGAATTTTTATAGTGCTAGCTCACTGAATCAACAGTACACGAAATATGAAGTTTAATAACTGCCATGACATATTGAAGGAAATTATCTTTCGTTTTGTTAGCCATATGGCAAATATTTTAAAATTATTTAGAAGATTTTATTTATGACTTTTCTTCAATAATCCAAAATAATTTGCAATTCATTATACCACCATGAAATAACTGACATAATGTTGAAAGTGGCGTTAAGCACCAAAACCATAGCCATTTCATGATACATGATTATGTTTTGATTAATCTAAATCATGTGTGCTCCGTAATTTGCTGAATAAAGTATCTGTATATCAGTAAATGATAAGTCTATTTGTCATTTTATATTTGGAGAAGATTTTCGAAATAATCACTTTGGGGGCCCTGATAGTCGTGATCGTATGGTAGCTAGATTTACAATAACCTGTGCAATCAGTGCCTATCACCACTAAAGTTGTGAGTTCGAATCCCGCTCATTGTGAGGTGTACTCGATACAACATTATGTGATAAAGTTTGTTAGTGACTTGTGACACAGGTTGGTGGTTTTCTCCGGGTACTCTGGTTTCTTCCACCAATAAAACTGACTGACTCGATATAACTGAAATATTGTTGAAAGTTGTGTTAACCACTATAAACTGAACCTAAACCTATATATCACTCTCTTTTGAAGGGTAAAAACATGACCTTGACAGCATTCAACAAGATTTCCAGAAATATTGCTACAGCTTATTTATCAGATGAAAATCTTTCTGCAGAAAAAATAGAGGTAATGATAAACGACATAAAATTCTGTCGAACTATCAAGAGATTTTTTTCTTTTTGTTTGTGCACAACATTAGTTTTAAATAGTAAACATTTTGCACATTTGATTCTAAACTTATATGTTTTTATACCTATTTTATAAGAGTTATTTCCCTTAGGAAGGGCAAAATGGTACCCAGTCTAGCAAGAATAGGAGTATAATTTTTTCATAATAGATTATGGGAAAAATGTATATATACATGTATTTTTAATTTTCATTAAATTTTGCATGAAATGGGAACCGTAGGCCAATCTTAAATAAAAATAGCTCCTGTAAGACGTATAATTTTAGAATCAAAGTCAGAAATGCTCAAATGGTCTGTTGAGTTGCAAAATTGAGGGTTTATCATATCCTTTTCCATTAATGGCACCCATCATGAAATCCTAATTTAAAAAAACAGTTGAAACAGAGAATCTCAAGACTGTATGGTTCAACCAATTCAAGATCGCCACCAAAAAATATCTAGTGATGACTTAATGGTTTCAAAAATTGTTTCTCGTCACCCGAACTGAGTAATTTGCCTCCCCAAAAAAGAAGTCCTCTATTACAAAAATTTTCCTCGTAAGAAAATCAGGGTCTAGAATACTGTTAGACATGGTATTGAATGAGCTACAAATGCAATTTTCCATTTTGTATAAAGGTCCGATAATCCCGTTAGTAAGAAAGGATATGGATATTAATGAACAGAAGAAACTGTCCAAATATTACACTTATACACAGGGGCTGTCGTGGTTGTGATTGTATGGTAGTTGGATTTACAACTACCTGTGCAATCAGTGCCTATCACCACTAAATTTGTTAGTTCGAACCCCCTTCATGGTGAGGTGTACTTGATACAACATTGTGTGATAAAGTTTGTCAGTGACTTGAGACAGTTCTTGGTTTTCTCCACTAATAAAACTGACCACCACGATATTACTGAAATATTGTTGAAACATCATAAACCTACCAAACCAACCACTTAGATGCAAACTAAAGCAATGGAACAGTACTTTAATATTTAATAATGAATTTATCTTTTATATATTTTGGGTTTTTTTCAGAAACAATACTGGGATATATTAGAAGATAAAGACAAACATATAGTTGTACACTGTGGCAGTGTAGACACCCATAGATATCACTGTAGTGGATTTTCAGCCAAGAAAGATTCTAAGTAAAGTCATGGCATGAAAGTTTTTTTACCAAGCAATTCCCAATCTGATTGAAATCAATCTAATTAAAATTTGATCTTTAATTGCACGACATAAAAAACACGCAGGCAATTAAAGATAAAATTTTGATTAGATTGAATTGAAATAAGATGCTTGTGATATCTTTTTTATCCCCTCGCCAACGAAGTTACGAAGGGATATAGTAATGCTACCGTCCATCCGTCCTTCCATAACATCCTTGTGAACACTCTAGAATCAACATCCTTCAATGAATTTTGACCAAACTTGGTACATACTTAGTCTTTAAGAGAATCTGGAACCTTATTGATTTTCAAGGTCAAAGGTCAAGGTCACGGTCTAATTTTTACCCTGTAACATCCTTGTGAACACTCTAGAATCAACATCCTTCAATGGATTTTGACCAAACTTGGTACATACTTAGTCCTTAAGAGAATCTGAAACCCTAATGATTGTCAAGGTCACCGGGTAATTTTTTTTTACTGCGTAACATCCTTGTGAACACTCTAGAATCAACATCCTTCAATGGATTTTGACCAAACTTGGTGCATGCTTAGTCCTTAGGTGAGTCTGGAACCCTATTGATTTTCAAGGTCAAAGGTCAAGGTCACAGGGTCTAATTTTTACCCTGTAACATCCTTGTGAACACTCTAGAATCAACATCCTTCAATGGATTTTGACCAAACTTGGTGCATACTTAGTCCTTAGGTGAGTCTGGAACCCTATTGATTTTCAAAGTCAAAGGTCAACGTCACAGGATCTAATTTTTACCCTGTGACATCCTTGTGAACACTCTAGAATCAACCTCCTTCAATGGATTTTGACCAAACTTGATACATACTTAGTCCTTAAGCGAATCTGGAACCCAAGGTCAAAGGTCAAATTTTTAGGCGAGGGGACACGCCACGCTTTGCGTTGCCCTTGTTAATTTTTTTTTAATTCCAGCAATCCATAATCATCTAACAATATCCTGTATGGAGTCAGCCTTTTTTCATTCACATTTGGAATCTCTACTTTTTTTGTAAAGCTGCTATGTTGTAGGCTTGTCAATGATTGGTCGATTGAAATGTCACCTATAGTCTGACCATGATATTGTCTTCTTAATACCAGTATATACATGTAGATGTTGTTAAAAACTACATCAGTGGTGTAAGGGTTAGCGTACTGACCTCAAGTGCAGTAGATTGTGGGCTCGGGCCAAGGTCGGGTCAAACCAAAGACTAGAAAATTGGTATTTGTTGCTTTTCGCTAGGAATGCAGCATTAACGAAAAAAAAGCAAAGACTGGTTGGCTCGGAATCAGGATTTGTCCGATTGGTGCGACATGTTTATTCACAGACTGTTGTTTCAGTAAGCTAGCACTATAAAAATCCAGCTATGAGTGTTGGTCTAGTACAAAGTGGATCTCATCATCATCTAATTGAAAATTAATTTGTTTTCGCCATGATAGAGCTGAAAAATTGCTGACTTGGTGCTAAGCAATACTCACTCACTAAAAAATAGCATTTGGAGCTTGTTTTTAAAAACTTACTTCTGTCTAACACTGATGATTTGAATGCATCAAGTTCCAGTGTTTTGGGCTGTTGATCTGTGTATGTTAATGCAACATAGCTTTGTCGACCACTATATATTTGAATACTGTGTATCATATCTTTAAAAAAAAAAAAAAATCCCATATTGAATTAAAAAATAACCCTGTACTTTGCCATGGTACTACTTTATTTCATCTGTGGTGGTGTATTTCATTATCTGAACTTCTAATCTTAATATATAATCTGTTGTACTACATTATAGAAATCCATGGAATTTGAACAAGTTACATCAGAAGCCTGGATCTGTTCTACAATATCTGGGACCATTACAAGGTAGCATATATACAGTACTTTCAGAAATTATTTATTTTAATTCTTAAGTGCAGTGGAATTATTCATTGACAGTAGCCCACGACTGGTCACATTCCATACTCTTTACTCATCACCCGTAGGTCAAAAATTATATACAGTATGTTTTTTATCAATAATATTAATTTTGTTGTTTTATCTATGTTTCACTAATGTTGCGAGTTCGAATCCCGATCATGACAAAGTGTACTCAATACAACATTATGTGATAAACTTTGTCAGTGACTTACGACAGATCGATAGTTTTCTCCGGGTACTCTGGTTTCCTCCACTAATAAAACTGACTGCCACGATATAACTGAAATGTTGTTGAAAGTGGTGTTAAACACCATAAACCAAACCTTAAAGTGGCAACAAAAATTTAATTGGGCAGATAAGTTTTATTAGGTATTAATATAATAATATTTATTTCTACAGGTGTAACGATACCAGTGTTACGTATAGGGATGTTGTACAGTACCTCCTGTTGGTCTACCTCAACACAACTCCTGCCTTTTGTTCAGTATTTACATTCTAGTTCTGATGTTCTGTGGTAAGTTGACTCAAGTTTGTTTTTAAAATCTTGATATTTAGGTTTTTGCAGAGCCGTCATGGTCATGATCTTATGGTAATTGGATTTACAACTTACCTATACAATCAGTGCCTAACATCACTAATGTGAGTTCGAACCCCGTTCATGGCGAGGTGTACTCCATGCAACATTATGTGATGAAATTTGTCAGTGACTTGTGAGAGATCGGTGGTTTTCTCCAGGTTTCCTTCACCAATCAAATTGACCACCACGATATAACTGGAATATTGTTGAAAGTAGCGTTAAGCACCATAAACCTACACCTAAACCTTTAATTTTGTGTAAAATATTGGTACCATGTATAATTGTAGACAGGTTTTATTTAAAGAATTGTTTGTTTAAGAAGTAAAGTTTTGTTTGTTTACAAATTGATGTAAGAGGTCAGATCATAAGGTCATTCATAATTTTCAATTGGAGAGACTGATGAAATGACATCATAATTAATCCTTTCTGTATAAAGCTAATGGACAGATATCCTCTTCTTAACATAAATAGTTGTTAGTACAAAATATCTAATGTGTGTCTGTTGAAAGGGACGGACAATGAGAGTTCAAATTTACGTGATCGTTAAATGTTTGTTTAATTTTTGTTACACATGAATTATTCGATTTTTTAAAGCTTTTTTTTTTATCATTAGATGTATGAAACATCTATTTTTTTCAGCAACAAGCGTCAAATATCTGATGTGCATTCAAGATACTGTAAATTAAACGTTTTGTTTCAAGTGCTTAAATGGAAGAATATCACTGTTTTAAACTGAAGCTTGACTATGACTTGTAATTTTTTTACCCCTGAAACGATGGTTAGGGTTGTAGTGTTTAATGCCACTTTCAATAATATTTGAGTTATATTGTGGGGGGGGGGGCATTTTTATTGGTGGAGGAAACCTGAGTATGCTGAGAAAATCAAAGTCCTGTCGCAAGTCACTGACAAACTTTATCACATAATGCCCTACAACTAGTTTCCTTTCACAAAAAACTAACCATGAGTCGATTTTTTTTAATTCTCCAAAAACAAAGTGGGAAACGTTCCTCCTTCATATCTATCCAATTCTCCATCATTTATTTCTATGATAATTGTAAAATTTCTCTTCCTTTCAGGTATGCTGTGCCAAAACAAGAAAATTCTAAATTTCATTTGGCTGTGAAGTCATTCCTTAATGAGGATGGAGTACTAAAGCCTAATTACCTGATGGTAAGTACTAATAATTAATATTTTTATTTGATGTGAATACTGCAATCTGATTGGCTGACCCACCTGGAGCAACATTAGTTATACTTGATAACCTGGGTTGGTATTGTGACGTTGCCAACATATTTATTCACCAACGACAAATTTAAATAGTCCCATGAAATAATCGTAATTAAAATTTAGGACTCATTAAATTTTGTTGTAAAAATTAAGTTATAAGGAATATGTTCAATTTTTGAACAGGTTATACTTGTATAACCTAGTTTGGAACAGTTTACACTTTTCATAAACCACATTCCGGTTTATTAAGCATACACTGCCCCAAACCTGTTCAAAAATTTAACCTATTCCTTAAATATTATGGTTTTAGCAGACATTTTAAGGTGAACAGTCATGAAATTATCAATAATTTTGGAAAAAAATAATAATGTCTCCTCTTCTACTTAAAATATATCTGTTAATTTCATCTATAAAATCGTCTGCTTTTTGTAAATGTCATCTATGAAATCATCTATGGGTAATTGTTATATCATTGTTGGCAAATAAATATTATTATTTTATTTTAGATTTTATATGTGGGGCATGATTTATTTTTCATTATTATTTTCAACCAGATTTCACCAACAGAATTGACCAAGAAAGGTGTATCAGTAAGCAGATGTGTTCAAAAACCAAGAGAATTTGTTGTTATATTTCCCCAATGTTACTCAGCCAATGTCTGCTGTGGTAACATGATTGCTGAATCTGTTTGTTATGCTCTTCCTGATTGGTTATCTGCAGGATTAGCTTCTAGTGTAAGTATTACATATGGTAGAGGGTTATGGTACTTAACATTTGGTCTTGGTCTTTCCAAATACAGTGTAATGATACAGGAAATGTAGATAAAGGTTAGGGATAGGGTTATATTGTTTAACACCAGTTTCAACAATATTTCAGTTATATCGTGGCGGTCAGTTTTATTGGTGGAGGAAACTGGAGAAACCCACCGACATGTTGCAAGTCACTGACAAACTTTATCACATAAATGTATCAAGTACACTTCGCCATGAGCAGGATTCGAACTCACACCTTTAATGGTGATAGGCACTGATTGTACAGTTAATTGCAAATCCAACTCCCCATATGATCACCATTAAGTACAATAAGACAAAATATGAACCATGAAATCTTATATATAAAAAAATGGATCTTACTATACTTTTCCATGTGACTGGTATCGTCCCACGATGTAAAATTTATTTTGTATGACACTTTTTTGTCTTAGTTGGAATGTGAAAGTCGGTGGAAGAGAGAAATAGCAGCTACAATTTCCGTCTGTTGCGTTGTCAGCATCAATATTTTTGTTAACACTTATATGAAGATTTTTTAAATCTTGAGTAACTTCATCAAACATTCATTTACTTTTATGAAGCTTGTATCGAAACTATTTTTATTGTCAAAATATTGTACATGCACAATAGTTTTGAGAAAAAAAAATGATTTAAATTTTTATTCTGTTTTGACAGAGAATTTGGATTTTGTTTTTTGTGATTAATTTTACCATAGAATTTGGCCTTTTTTCTTTTTTTTTCTTTTTTGTGTGTGAATTTTACTTGGTTAAGAAGAAGTTCTTTATGGTAAAAATATTCTACCTACATACCGGTACACAAATTCAAATAATTATCAATTTCTGTTATCCGTTAGAATTTGAACAAAGTTAAAATTTCTATTTTTGCCCTTTGATAAAGCAGGTTCGTAAAAAGCAGCAATAGACATTTAAACATGGACTTCTGTATATTATATATGGGAAGCAAACGAGACAATGGATTCCATGGAACCCATTACAAAGTTTTAGGAATTTAAACTGGTTTTTTTTTTAAATTACATGTAATACAAGGATGTGCATGGTTCCCTTTAATTGCTGTTAATGTTCAAATAAGAAAAAATATTCAGATTAAGTGAGTGAGTGATTGTTGTTTAATGCCAACTCGGCAATTATTTAGCTATATCATGGCGAGAACAAGTTTATTTTCAATGATATGATGTTGAGGTCCACTTTGTACTAGACCAAGACACTTAGTTGGATTTTTATTGTGCTAGCTCACTGAAACAACAGTCCACGGATAGACATGTATCCCACACGGACACATTATCCTGATATACCAATTTTATAGTCTTTGGTTTGACCCGATCGAAGCTTGAATCCACGATCTACCGAACTCAAGGCGAGCATGCTAACTATCACACCTCATATGCAGTTATTGCACAATAAGTTTTTAATGTATAAAGAACAACATATCAAGTTAATATTTTATTGTGAAAAGTTTCTGTAAAAGAAAACACTCATTTCAGGGTTCCCACGCATCCTGGAAAATGGAAAATACCCAGGAATTTCGTTTTACATGTTCCCGGTCAGGAAATGTCCTTGAAAATTAAAAAAATGGTTAAAATCTGGGATTTACCCTGGAAATCTTTATTGAAAGCGTAATTGTTTTAACCACCGGAAGTTTTGACTCAATTTGTCAATTTCGAGTTACTTCCCTTGGTCCGATAATCAATTCGTCCCTTGCTTTATTCGTCCCAATAATAATAAAGGCATGTACAATAGGCCAAAAAAAAGGACGAAAGGCATAGGGACGAATTGATAACTTGAATCTGAATCTGCAATGTGTTTGTAGAAGTAGTGCAGGTCAGTGTTACATGAATTAGTTCCGATGATGACGATCAATATTCAATCACACGTGAAGAAATCCATGATAATAACAGAATACTTGTTGGATCATTCTATCCCAAGGTACAACACCAATACAGTCAACAGCACTATCATAAAATTTTAATTTGTAATTATCTTACACAATGCATGTTCCTGAAGCACTACTTGAAGAAAACATGAGGAGAGCAGGGTAATATGCTGTATTATAGTTCATTATAGCACAGTGGTACCACATAACTTCTCATATATATATAAAAATCCTGGAATTTCACATCTGGAAAAGAGTGGGAATCCTGTCATTTGAAATTATCTTTATTTTGTATTAGTATGTATAACTTGTTTATTGAAGCAAAATGTTATCTATATTATACAGCAAAAATTAGATGGGACAGAAAAGGAACCATTCAGTATGGAAGAATTGTTATGCAAGATAATAGAAGATCACCATGCATCTAAAGAACTGTTAGCTAATGCTTTACCAGTCTTCCAACAAATAGTGTAAGTATGAATTATATCTAGAGAACAAAGAGGAGGTTTGGGATCCCATTAACCGATTTATCCCTGACACATTAGTGTGCCTGTCCCATGTCAGGTCCTAGATTTCTATTTCTACTTGGTACTTAATGTTACTTTCAACAATATTTCAGTTATATCGTGGCGTTCAGTTCTATAGGTGGAGAAAACAGAGTACCCGGAGAAAACCACCAACCTGCTGCAAGTCACTGACAAACTTTATCACATAATGTTGTATCCAGTACACCTCGTCATGAGTGGGATTCGGACTCACAAAGTTAGTGGTGATAGGCACTGACTGCATAGGTAGTAATAAATCCAACTACCATACAATCACGACAGCCCCCTAGAAAAATTGTAAACTTGGCGTTAAACAACAATCACTCAGTCACTGATTATATTGATTTAGCTGTAATATTATGAACTTGACATTAAACAACAATCAATCACTCACTGATTATATTGATGTTCTCATTATTTTAGTGACAAAGAACTTTTATTGAGAATACAACTTCAAGATACTGGTTTAAAGATGTCAAGGAGAATGTGTACTAACCTGGGTCAGATAAAAACTTCTCCTGGCGGTACCAGTAGATGTATGGACGATGTGGAAGAAATTGTTACTTTCTGTGAAACATCAAAGAAAGTCTGTTATTTATCTATGGTGAGTGGTTTATATTAGAATAAAAATGTGGATATCAAATTTAGTGTGCACGACACGTTTCTGGAATAACCTTCATCAAGTCAAAAGATTGAAAAGCCAAATAATTTAAAGTTTTGGAAACAATAAAACCAAAGGGTATAAACAGGATAGCCAAAATCGGCTATGTTCACATATGCCTGAGGGAGGAGAACCTTAGTTTAGAAATAGTTTTTTTTTTTGAGCAAAATGAAAGTGTCACTCATGTACAAGATGGTAGAATCTTCAAACCTCCTTATAGTTGAATGTATATCTTCAAATCATATCTTCATAGATATCTTGAGATGTCTTTGAAGATGATTAAGAAGCTATTTAAAATGTTGGACAAAGTTAAATGTGATGAATGGTAGATTTGCTGGCTTGTTTTGTAATACACTCATGTTTTGTGCCACATTCGGTTTTGACAGTTGGTTTTTAATTGGGTCATATAAACAGGAAGTGTTAGTGTCGTCTGTTGTTGTTTGACAAAGCAAAGTAATTGCATGAAAAAAATATTCATTCAGCGCTATTTTGAAAAAAAATCCACCATAATTGTTCAACCTTGTTTTATTGTTTTAGAGATGTGACTGAAACCTAATCACTCTTGACTCGTGGTAAAAGAAAGTCATTAAATTTACTTTTGAAACATAGAGTTTTGTTATATCATATTTTAGGGGCCGTCGTGGCCGTGATCGTATGGTAGTTGGATTTACATCTACCCATGCAATGATCTCTGATGTTGTGAGTTCGAATCTCGATCAGGACGAGGTGTACAACATTATGTGATAAAGTTTGTCAGTGACTTGTGACAGGTCGGTGGTTTTCCCTGGGTCCTCCGGTTTCCTCCACCAATAAAACTGACTGCCACAATATAGCTGAAATATTGTTGAAAGTGGCATTAAACACCATCAAACAAACAGACAAACAATAAAAAGGTAGAATTTCCAGCTTTGATTAAGGAAGCTTAAATTAGGACATCAAAATTGTTACAAAGATTAAAATGTCAATGACAGAAAACTGATTGGACAAATTATTTAACATGCGAGAGTAATATTTGGTTACTTATCCAATAGAGCCTTGTGCACTTTCCCGATGTCTAAATATAGAGACTGAGAGTTACATTTTGTCAACAACAAGTTCCCATTATGTTTCTTACCCTTGCATTAATACATGATCATTATCGTAAAATGAAGGCTACCTATATTGGCTCAGAGCAAGCAAAGTCCTCTGCAAACCAAGCTTTCTTTTTGTTTTCTAACCCTCGTCTTTATTTTCTGTCAAAGACCATGTATTTTCTATAAACACAGCATTTTATAGTATCAATTAATGTATACTCCTGTAATAAAACTGATTTAAATGTAAATGTTTAGATAAAAATGTTTTAGCAGTCGTTTCTATTATTGACAGGTACTCAATGAAGCAGACGATTTAGCATTTAGACCAGAACATGGATTGAACCATATTCAGAAGAAGAAAAACATCAAGTCTTGTATCTTTATGTACAGACATACTAATGTAAGATTTTGTATCAGGCCTAAATTGAATTATTGTTTCTGTGTTGTTACAACGACTCTGTTTATTTTAGGGTAGATAGCATACATGCTATTAGACCTACACTTTGCGGGTCTGACCAGCATCTGTATCTGCTTTCCGGACAGTCTGCTTGTCATCCATAAAACCAGCAATTGTTCATCCACTGGGATTTTGATGATAATTATTCAATAAATATTATGCAGTGTAGCTATTTATCCGGCCTTTGTATCATGATGGGAGTGGCCTTTGCCGTCAAACATCAAACACCCTTATTCACTATAGTAATCGTGATATGGACGTAAAATTGTGAAGTGAAATATACTGATTGAAAGAAATGTTTTATTTCTAGTAACCACATCGGTGGCATAATGGTTAGCGTGCTCGCCTCAAGTGTGGTAGATCGTGGGTTCGACCCCAGTCGGGTCAAACCAAAGACTATAAAATTGGTATTTGTTGCTTCTCTGCTAAGCACGCAGCATTAAGGAGAAAGAGCAAAGACTGGTTGGTTCGGAATCAGAATAATGTGTCAGAGTGGAGCGACATGTCTACCCGCGGACTGTTGTTTCAGTGAGCTAGCACTATAAAAATCGAACTCAGCGTGTTGGTCTAGTACAAAGCAGACCTCATCATCATCATCTCATTGAAGATTAACTTATTCTCGCCATGATATAGCTGAAAAATTGGTGAATTGGCATTAAACGACAATCACTCACTCACTCACTTTATTTTTAGTAAATATTTATCGTGAATCATTTGACATTTTATCCCATTCCTATCCTCTTGTATCGAATATGTTGTTCATCACCAAAGAGTTGAATTTTTTTTAGGGGAGTTTTAATCAGTGTGTGATTGACTTCTCTTCTAGTCATACAATAAGAAGTCTAAATGTCCAACAATTGGATTCACCTGTAAACAAAGACAATTGTACAATAATACCCCCAGCAACGCTATTGTAAATGCAGCCTCTGATATCACATACAGGCCGATGATACAGGCCGCTGTACTGAATATATGAACTTTAACCTTTTACTGTATTAGGCTTAAAAACATGTTAAACATATTTTGGGACTTTCGGATATCGAATCACTGTTGGGCTTTTCAAGTCTACTTTGACTTTCAAAACTTCCATCTAACCACTCAGCTACGGTGACCACACTGCTATACTCTAATAATTAGTATATATGACTCTTGATAGTAAGCTTTGTTAAAAAAAAATATCAACAGTTTGTTTAAAAATGCAATATACAAGACACGATACAAGTATTTCAGATCTGGCATAATTTATGTTCAGAACTGACGAGTATGTGAACTTTTAAAATGTATTCTCGCAATACAAAAGCAACTAACGAACCGACTGCAAGTAATAACAAATCGGACAGACCACAGGTGAACATTTGGGACATTTGAAAGACCTTGAAATATTTAAATATAAACGATTCTTTTCACTTGAAAGACCTTGAAATATCTAAATATAAACGAGAATCGAAAGGACGTTGACCGATGAAAATTTGTCATTTTATTTTTGTTAATTGTTGTCTTATTTGGCTTTCTAAACATTAAAAGTGTAAAAATATATATGCCATACCATTTATTTTTTCAACAACACTATTATTGTACAAGTTAGGTACATTATTATTGAAACAAAAGAATTTGCCCGTATTGGATATAACGGGTTTCTTTTTCTGCATTTGCACTCAGGTGACGGCCTTGGTGCTACGCACCTCGGCCTTCACCTGAGTACTCATGCGTAAAAAGAAACCTGTTATATCCAATATGGGCCGCTTCTTTTGTTTCAATAGTACTGTATCTTATACTTGTATTCAAACAATGGATGAGTTCCATTTGCAGTTTTTTAATCTCCTAACATATTACCAATTGAAACATGGGTAAACTATCAGGTGGTTTGCTATCAGTCTGGAATACTTGAGACTGGTCACATAATCTGTCCAGAATAATGTATAAACTTATTGGGATTAATTTTCAAAAGATATTTATAACACAGCTTTAAGGTTTTTATCTTGTAGAAACATTCTTTTTATTTAATTTAGAATATGTTTATTTTTTGTAGGATGAACTTAGACAAATGATATTTAATGCTACAGAAAGATTGAAAAATAAAGATTCTCCCGAAAGTGCCAATAAACGGAAGAGAAAATCTGTCTAAATACCACAAGGATACTCTAAAGATTTTGAAAATGTGCAATTAAACCTGATGGACCCACAAATTCAGACCTACCCAATAATTTTTATCACGATTCCAAAGATTGTTATGCCCCAGTCACTAAAAGTAGAGGACATCAAGTCATATCCATATGTATGTCTGTCTGTATGTTCCACATTTTTTTTCTGCTCCATAACTAAGCAACCTTTAACCACATCATTTGTAATTTACACACATGGTCAGAGACCTTAAAATGAAGAACAAGTTTGATATAAGACTTTATCCCTTTTTCTGTTCTGGAGTTATGTCCCTTTTTACTTTCATGGACACATTCTTTCATTATTTTTTTTTTTATACTAAATTCAGAAATTTTATCAATATTTTTTTAGGATAGCTTGAACTACTTGATTGGTGTTATAGAAAACATTCTAATTAAGAATGATGATAAGTGTTCCTTCACATACTATGAAATCATTAATAATCGTGGGGTTCTTATTTTCATGGATTTAGTGGTTCACTTAAACCACGAAAATTAAAACCCAACCAAATACAATTTTCCCATTGATTGTTTCCTGTAGTGTTTGAAACCACGAATTCAAGAATTCATTTTGTAAAAACCGCGAAAATTGGTGTCAACGAATAAAAATACTTTCACAATACTTGAATGAAATACATTACAGGACATTATTGTGTTAAAGTCATAAATGAATTTTGGATAAATGTTTAAAAAAATGTCGGAGAAAATTAAGAATTTGTAAGATATTTCATACATTTAATTTTTGTTAAATTGATTAGATAAACAATCTCTTGTTAAATTAGTTAGATACACATTCCAATCTGATTAAGATCACCAGTTATAATGTGCTACCCTCCCCCTTACATCTAACAGGACTCAATTAGACGTCATGTCCAGAAAATTCATGATCAGCCAATGAAAATGCCAATGGCAAAATCTTAATAGTGCCTTTCAAGCTTTTTAATTACTACACCACAAGGCATTAAGCACTCTGGTCAATTAAAAAAAAATTATTATTCAAATATGCAAGTTAATCTGGATATGATTTCTAATTGGTTTTCGTCAGATGTTAGGGGAGAGTGTAGCCTATATAACAGCTGATTTTTAATCAGATTGTCACACATTTTATCACAATTTAGTGGTTTTTTCCGGGTACTCCGGTTTCCTCTACCAATTAAACTAATCAGCATGATATAACTGAAATATTGTTGAAAGTCACATTCAAAAACATAAACCTAGCACATAACCCTATCACAATATTAAGTGATGTTGTTACAAAAGTACCATTGTTGTTGTGTAGTTGTGAATTGTTGTGTAGTTTTTATGTTGTGATAGTAAACTCATTTGGATGTTTTTCAGTGTGTATAGAGTGTATTTATGAGTGGAGTTGTAATAATTTATTTCAGGAGTCAATGTGTTTATTTAACAATCATTTTTTACTCATTTCACTGCCATTGTAATGAGTTTGTGGTCCAGTTGAAGAGGAACTGGTTGATTCTCCATTTTTGACATTTGACATAGTCAGTAATTACCAGCAAAGGGGTGGGATGATGGTCTTCAAAGACCCCAATATGCTTTAAGCAGAAATAATTGAGTGTTCAGTTTTTTTTGCTTCTGTTGAGAAATTTGTACGATAAATAAAATAATTTTTTCCTTAACAAAACAAAACTTGCAATTACAAAATTTGTTAAAAGAAAAATTATACTTTTAACAAATTTTGTTAATCTGTCTAAATTTAACCCTAAATAAAATGGAATCCTATTTAAACAGAATGTTAAGTCCTAATGTAGAATATCTTTGTTAATTTATCCTGTACAAACTGAACTCCTGTCTATTCAGAACACAATAGGTGGCCCCTAAGAGGTTCGGTATAAACATGCTTCACTTTACATTTTTATGATTTTACTATCAATTTCTTTAGACTGCTTTATAAATTAAATTATTACCTTATAATGTAAGACCAGTTTTATTGTGATTTTCTTGTACAGTATTATTATAAAATTTTGTACAAAAATAAAAAAAGATCAATCTGAAATGATTTTGTACATTGTATATATGGCAACAAAAATTAACATTTCACTACTTCTAATGTGATGAAAACCCCATGGAAATACAAGTTTTGGCTGGAGGTTATGCCCCTTGTTCTATATGAAGGAGTTTTGTGAGTGTGTGATTGTTGTTTAATGCCAATTCAGCAATTTCCAGCTATATTATGGCGAGAACAAGTTAATTTTCAATGAGATGATGATGAGGTCTGCTTTGTTCTAGACCAACAGGCTGAGTTAGATTTTTATAGTGCTAGCTCACTGAGTCAACAGTCCGCAGGTATACATGTCGCTCCACTCAAACACATTATTCTGATTCCTAGCCAATCAGTCTTTGCTCTTTCTCCTTAATGCTGCGTGCTTAGCGGAGAAGCAACAAATACCAATCAATTTTATAGTCTTTGGTTTGACCCAACCAGGGCTCGAATCCACGATCTACTGCACTCAAGGCGAGCACGCTAACCATTACACCACTGATGCGGTTTTATATGAAGGAGCTTAGAAGCGAAATGAAGAACAATAAATACCACACTGTAGGAATAGTTCCAAAATCTAATAGAAAATCATAGAAAGAGGCCAAATCAATACGCCTAACACATACAATACCCCTAGCACATATATACATGACTACTCACTTTACTGGCTATACATGACTACTCACTTTACTGGCTTGTATACATGACTACTCACTTTACTGGCTATACATGACTACTCACTTTACTGGCTTGTATACATGACTACTCACTTTACTGGCTTGTATACATGACTACTCACTTTACTGGCTTGTATACATGACTACTCACTTTACTGGCTATACATGACTACTCACTTTACTGGCTTGTATACATGACTACTCACTTTACTGGCTTGTATACATGACTACTCACTTTACTGGCTATACATGACTACTCACTTTACTGGCTATACATGACTACTCACTTTACTGGCTATACATGACTACTCACTTTACTGGCTTGTATACATGACTACTCACTTTACTGGCTATACATGACTACTCACTTTACTGGCTATACATGACTACTCACTTTACTGGCTTGTATACATGACTACTCACTTTACTGGCTATACATGACTACTCACTTTACTGGCTTGTATACATGACTACTCACTTTACTGGCTATACATGACTACTCACTTTACTGGCTTGTATACATGACTACTCACTTTACTGGCTATACATGACTACTCACTTTACTGGCTTGTATACATGACTACTCACTTTACTGGCTATACATGACTACTCACTTTACTGGCTATACATGACTACTCACTTTACTGGCTTGTATACATGACTACTCACTTTACTGGCTTGTATACATGACTACTCACTTTACTGGCTTGTATACATGACTACTCACTTTACTGGCTATACATGACTACTCACTTTACTGGCTATACATGACTACTCACTTTACTGGCTTGTATACATGACTACTCACTTTACTGGCTTGTATACATGACTACTCACTTTACTGGCTATACATGACTACTCACTTTACTGGCTTGTATACATGACTACTCACTTTACTGGCTTGTATACATGACTACTCACTTTACTGGCTTGTATACATGACTACTCACTTTACTGGCTATACATGACTACTCACTTTACTGGCTATACATGACTACTCACTTTACTGGCTATACATGACTACTCACTTTACTGGCTATACATGACTACTCACTTTACTGGCTTGTATACATGACTACTCACTTTACTGGCTATACATGACTACTCACTTTACTGGCTATACATGACTACTCACTTTACTGGCTATACATGACTACTCACTTTACTGGCTATACATGACTACTCACTTTACTGGCTTGTATACATGACTACTCACTTTACTGGCTATACATGACTACTCACTTTACTGGCTATACATGACTACTCACTTTACTGGCTTGTATACATGACTACTCACTTTACTGGCTTGTATACATGACTACTCACTTTACTGGCTATACATGACTACTCACTTTACTGGCTTGTATACATGACTA
This sequence comes from Bathymodiolus septemdierum, assembly GCA_963383655.1. Classification (NCBI taxonomy): domain Eukaryota; kingdom Metazoa; phylum Mollusca; class Bivalvia; order Mytilida; family Modiolidae; genus Bathymodiolus; species Bathymodiolus septemdierum. The sequence continues at coordinate 80,959,019 of OY726521.1, forward strand.
CTCACTTTACTGGCTATACATGACTACTCACTTTACTGGCTTGGTTTATTATGAGAAAAAAATATCGTTTTGCACAGATGGAATCGGAAATTTGCTCTTTAAAATAAAATCAACAATGACATCTCTGTATTTTGAATTGGGGGAGTGATTGCTACTCCACTCTGACACATTATCTAGATTACAAGCCAACCCATCTTTGCTCTTAACTGTATCCTGAAGCAACACATTCTAATTTTATAATCTTTAGTTTGACCATCCGTGGCTCCATCCCACGATCTACCACACTTGAGCAGGCTAACCATTACACCACCCATCACTGTTACTATGTACATTACTGAATAATTAGTAATGATTAAACAGTACATAACCTCATCAGTAGTGTAATGGTTAGGTGCTTGCCTCAAGTGCGGTAGATCATGATATAGCTGAAAATGTGCTAAGTTGGCATAAAACAACAATCACTGACCCACTCAAACAGTACAGATATTTATCCTGCAATCAGTACATTTGCTGTACAAATATGCTATACGAATAAATTTTTGCTTTATTCGTACTGGACGAATAAACTTTTCAGCCTACGAATAAACTTTCCTGGTACCCTGTAGCTATGTACAGTGGAGGGCGCAGACAAGTATGAAACTGGTACTAATGTAACGCGGACCACGAGAAGACACCCTTGACAACATTGATGAAAGGCGAGGAATGACGCTTGTTTCTGTCCTTTTTGTTTAAATCTGACAAGTTTTCCGACTTTTTGACATTGCAGGATAAACACAATATACGTACATTGTCGTAAAATATAAAATTCATTTGTACTCGCTGCGAAACAGGCCTGAAAAGCTCGCCAAAGGCTCGCTATTCTGCCCGTTTCTAAAGCTCGTACAAATAAATTTTATATTTACCGACAATGTACGTATATTGCATATTTATTGACAGAGTGATATACAGAACATTTGATATCCTTATGAATAAAGACCTTGATTTAATTGTCCATATAATTAAAACACAAATATATACATGTACCTATAAATTTAATATGTTCTGAAGATAATCAAATTATCTGTTTCTAAATAAGAGGCCCAAGTGTCAGAAATGTATGCATGTCTGCTAGGCAGTTCCCTCCCCACCCCCCAAAAAATGACTGGGAAACAACCTGGAAATTTGACATAGCTAGAATTCAAATATTTTGAAATCCAATTGTTCTGTGTCACAGCTATTGTTGTGTAGTGTCAGAAATGTATGTCTGCAAGGTGGTTTCCTTTCCAACACATAGGTCTGGGAAACAACCTGGAAATCTGCCAAAGCTAGAATTCAAATATTTTTGAATTCAGTTATTCCATGTCACTATTTTTATGCTTGTTTAAAGCAAGTAAAATATAAGTTTTCAACAGAGATATTGAATTTTCGAATTCCGCTCATGGCGAAGTTGACTGAGACAACATTATGTGATAAAGTTTGTCAGTGACTTGCCACGGGTCGGTGGTTTTCTTCGGATACTCCGGTTTCCTCCACCAATGAAACTGACCGCCACGATATAACTGAAATAGTGTTGAAAAGTGGCGTTAAACACCACAATCCTAACCCTAACCTTGTTCTCGGCCAGAACAAAACTGAAATACTGCTGACTTGATATTTAAAACTTCAATAAATCAATTTTCAGTAATAATGGTCTTTTACTAATACAATTAAGGTCAGTCTCCATCAGGGATAGGTTATAACCTTAGCTGTTTTTATATCCTGTCTAGGCCTATTAGTTTAATTGTCCCCAAAGACTGAATTTTAAACAGGCTGGTGGCTATGAGCGTACATTATATGAAAATTACTCCAGAAACGTGTCCTGTGCACTAAATTAGATTGGCGTGTGTTTGCTTTATGAGTGCAAGGTTATTAATTGAGTGAGTGAGTGATTGTTGTTGAACGCCAATTCAGCATGGCGAGAACAAGTTAATTTTCAATGACATGATGATGAGGTCGCATTTTTCTAGACCACCACGCTGGTGAGTTGGATTTTTATAGTGCTAGATCACTGAAACAACCGTCCGCGGGTAGACATGTCGCTCCACTCGGATACATTATTCTGATCCCGAGCCAACCAGTCTTAGCTCTTTCTCCTTAATGCTGCGTGAATGGCGGAGAAGCAACAAATACAAATTTTATAGTCTTTGGTTTGATGCGACCGGGACTCGAACCCACGATCTAACTCGATCGAGGCGAGCACGCGAACAATTACACCACCGGTGCGGTTGGTTATTAATTGACACGACCTTTTTCCAATATGTGTTAAATATGCATTCATTGTTATGCACATGCATACAAACTAGGTAAACATATTTTAACTTGTTCGACTTTGTCTAAATAAAACGCAATCTATAGAAAAACATGTTTTCAAGGATATATCCATTGCCTCATTTAAATAATATTAGACCTACGAAATATAACATATTTTCAAATTTGGTTAATGAGACCTAGACCTCGGTCATCGAAACATTCAATTGTTGCAAACCTTCTTTATCCATACGACAAATACGACCTTCATCTCTGCATCCATAAAAAAAAATAAGGACCATAAGAGTTACTGTTCTGTATAAACTAAAGATTGGAATGCTAAATAATTTATATAGGTCTCAGGGGCGGATCCAGGATTTTGTGTTAGGGGGGACGAAAGTCGGCGAGAGGTCTGGGGACCACTTAAGGTCTCCAGCGGTCCGGCGCCCCGCGGTCTGTAGTGTCCACAAATTCAAAATTGACCAATGAAAACGTTCTAAATAACTAGCTTGCACCGAGTTTCCGAATACCCGGCGTGCTATATTAGCCAATTTTCTCAAGTTTCTCTGTTGAAAATGGGGTCATTTGTATTGAAGTGTTTGTAGAATGGATGGATTTTGATCAAATTAATGTCTAAGGGATTATAATATCACTTTGTTTTCTGATTAATCGTCGACTGCTTCAAAAGTTCAAAAGTAATTAGATAAACTAAAAGGGCAATGCAACGGGTAAAAATATATAATGATTTATTACATATAACAGGCGAATGAATGAATGCTGATATGCTTAATAGAGGGACGGAAGACCGCCACCCCCCCCCCCCCCCCCCCCCACCCCCTTTTCTCTCTTTTTTTATGGGGGGGGGGCCAAACGACTCTGGATCCGCCACTGGGTCTTTCGAAGAAAGTAAACCAAAAGATTAAGTCATAGTTCTACATTTGTATTCATTGATGCAACTTATGTTCAGCTCTAGAGCCACGTGTCTCGATAAGCAAACCCAATAGACCATAACGTCTGTGTACACAAACATTAATCTTCTTTTCAAGATAAATAGTACAGACAGGTTCTGTAGAACTTCCTTGTTTAAAATCTATAAATCACAATGACTACACCATGTCAAATCATGAATATTTTATTTCAATTTGATAAATTTGTTGAATATTTTTTTTTATTTCCCTTTGTCATTCCTGGTACTTTCCCTGAGCATCCAATTCCCAAGGGTCATATGTTGTGAATTTGGTTCTAAAGTTTTAGTACTTCATTTCATTTCAATTTGTTAATTAAAAAATATATATATATTTCCCTGTTTGTCATTCCTAGTACTGACTCTCCTGAGGATCAAATTCCCAAGAATCGTATGTTTAAATTTGGTTCTTGCTTAGTTCAGCATATCTGATGAATATTAAAATGTGAAAAATGAATAAGGACGGACACAAAGTGAAACTTCTGTTTTTTGTTAGGTGAGCTAATGAGAAAATATGTAAAGGTACAAGTCCGAACAATTTGAGCAGTTAAGCCGTTGTTTTTACTTTGCCGACATCTTGGCAAAACTGGCCAGAATAAATATACATGATAGAAATACGAAGAAGAACTTCCGAAAGGTTACGTGACCCCATACTGACCATACAGACGTGGCCCCATACTGACCATACAGACGTGGCCCCATACTGACCATACAGACGTGGCCCCATACTGACCATACAGACGTGGCCCCATACTGACCATACAGACGTGGTCCCATACTGACCATACAGACGTGGCCCCATACTGACCATACAGACGTGGCCCCATACTGACCATACAGACGTGGTCCCATACTGACCATACAGACGTGGCCCCATACTGACCATACAGACGTGGTCCCATACTGACCATAAACGGTGGTGGCCCCATACTGACCATACAGGATGTTGTGAGATATTGAATTGTTGGATACAAAAGTAAAAAAAAAAAAACCTGCGAACAATATCGGCGTTTTACGTTTTACTTTTGCCAAATACGTGTTCGGCAAAATAATATTACTTGTCTCCAAGAATACAGTCATCTTTTGTTGCATTTATTTCAATGTTTCAAAGCACATGCATACTAAATTTACTGAACATGAGAAAATCATATTCTACGTTTCTTAAAACAAAGTTCTCTGATTTATTGGTATCTGCACTGACATTCAAACCTCCATGTACATGGATCTACATTTGGGATTTTGGCATATTTTTCATTAACATGGCAACATTTTTCTGACTAACTATGTTCTCCTCGAGTGTTTAAAACTCACTCTAGGTTACCTTGGTGACAGACGCGAAGAAATATCCACAGAGTTCTTTTGAACTAGGACACGAACCTGTTGTGTTTGATTCTGCCTTGTGTTCATTCGCACCATGAGTATATTAATGTTTGAGTCTTCAGAATACCAATTCCTGAAATGCTTGTAGTATATGCGCAATTACTTCCTCTTGAATGTCGCACACATGTAGTTTAATCTCAGCTAAACTATACTCAACGACACAAGTAACAAAGCCCTTTTTTTGATTAATTTCGTTTTATGTAAATTGGGGAAAGGTAGCATGTATTACTGGCGAAAAAGCAATAGTTTTATGTGGAGAAGGAAAACTTCAATTTAAAAACAGAGACGGAAAAGTCATACGATCAACAATTTGTCACGTCTAGAGGATGGTAGTTACATCTATTTGTAGGTCGTACCCGGATAGACCAAGTCCTATTTTGCCACCTCAGGAATGTATATACACCCACAATAAGGATGAATGAATAAGGTAATATTGTTGTTAAGGCGTTTAAAAAGGTAGGGTATATTTTAACTTTATCTAAATATGGTCTAAATATTTACATGTACCAGGTATTATATATCACTTCTCTTTAAATGATATTAAAGATCTTTAACTACAGCCGATCAGACCGGATCTAAAATGATTCTTTTGTTAGCGGTAAGAACTTCCTGGTTGGTGACCGTATGTTATAGAGATCCGTCCGAAAAAAATTTATCCAAACTTTAATTTGACGTAAAATTGTTGAATGAAGATATATTAACAGTAATATTTTTTTTGCGAATTATATTTTATAAAATCAGGATGTTTTCTGAACAAATAGTAAATTTGAAAATCGTGGTAATAATTTAGAATATAACTTTTAAATAGGAATGATCCTTTTCATAGTTTGTGTTTTCCTTGTCGAGTTGTCTGACAGCCACGGCACATGATTTAATCAAATATGTACAAGCTTTAATATCGCTTACTAAAATAATTGAACTTGGACTATTCAGGAATGTTAATATCTTAATCAATTACCAAAACATGTCTTGTAAATTATTGATTGAAATTACAGGACTGATTGAACCCAAACTCTATACAGTAATTATATTTTCGTGACAAAATATTGTTCCAGGATAGTTGTTGCCCAAGTATATTCTATTGTTTGTTTGTTTGTTTGTTTGTTTGATGGTGCTTAACGCCACTTTCAACAATATTTCGGTTATATCGTGGCGGTAAGTTTTATTGGTGGAGGAAACCAGAGTACCCGGAGAAAACCGTCACTGACAATCTTTATCACATAATGCTGCATCGACTACACCTCTACTGAGTGGGATTCGAACTCACAACGTTAGTGGTGATTGGCACTGATTGCATAGGTATTGTAAATCCAACTACCATACGGTCACGGCCACGACGGCTCCACCTTAATGTAAAATTGTCGAATGAAGATATATTAACAATATTTTTTTCGATTTCCATTTAAAGAAAATCAAGTTGTTTTCTGAACAAATAGAAAATTTGAAATTCGTGGCAATAATTTAGAATATAACTTTTTAAATATGAATGGCCCTTTTTTTCATTGTTTGCGTCTTCCATGTCGAGTTGACCGATATGGTCACAGCCACGGCACACGATTTAATCATATGTGAAAATATTACAATCTTTAACATCGCTTACTAAAATAATTGAACTTTCAAGAATGATAATATCTTAATAAATTACCAAAAAATGTCTTATAAATCATTGCGAGAGATTACTGGACTGATTGATTGGTTGATTGGTGTATGATGCTTAACGCCACTTTCAACAATATTTCAGCTATATCGTGGCAGTCAATTGTATTGGTGGAGGAAGCCGGAGTACCCCGAGAAAACGACCAACCTGTCGCAAGTCACTGACCAACTATATCACAGCATGTTGTATCGAGTACATCTCACCATGAACGGAGTTGGAACTTACAACTTTAGTGGTGATAAGTACTGATTGCACAGGTAATTGTAAATCCATCAACTATACGATCACGACCACGACGTCCCCCTGGACTTATTGAATCCAAACTCTATACGGATACGGTAATTCTATTTTCGTGACGAAATATTGTTCCAGTATAGTCGTGGCCCAAGAATATTTTAATTTAAGCCATGCTGAAAATATTCTATTTTTTTTTCCTGAGTAACCACTTAAATAAACATAAATGATCACTAAGTTACCGCACAGTATTTTACAGTTTTTTCCCCGATCGGAAACCGAGATGACGCAATTACTACACAAAGATAAATACACCAGGTGGATGTGAAGTATTTTCAAGAGAAAAACCTTGATCTTTACAGGAAAGACAACAAAAACCTTGATCTTTACAGGAAAGACAACAAAAATCAACGATGTACAACCACTGTAAAGAAAGCGAAGCGAGCCTATGTAGTTTCCACCTATTTCAGTTGAGCTCCTTTCTGCATATTCGTGTGGAGAGTAAAAAATTAAGACAATAATACCACAAGTACTCGGGACGGAATCCCCCCTTTTTTCGTGAAAAAAAATTTCCCCCGTTTTTTTCCTTCTTTTTGGTATTTTTGTGAGTAACTTAAAAAGAAAGCAAAAAACGGGAATTTTTTTTTCACGAAAAAAGGGGGGATCCTATCTCCGAGTACCTGTGAAAAATACCACACTGTCGGAACAAACACAAGATCAAATATAAAAATTCGTAGAATGAGACAAAATCGATACCCCTAATACACAAATATATGGTCGCTCACTTTCCTGGCTTGGTACAGGTACTTCCGTAAAGAGTGGCGGGGTTAAACTAGTTTTATGGACCCAAAAAATACGTTGGGCGAGACGATTGCCATGGAAAAGCAACACATATAGCTTGACTCGCTTCTAATATGACGACCTTCCACTCGAGATGGAGGGAGTAGGCGAATCATAAGAAATGCATGATTATATATTTAGATCTTTTATTAACATGAAATACAATAAAACATATTCTAGTATATAATCTTAAATAAATTACAGCAACTACTAAGTTAAAACAAATCATCAAATAAATACGTCTTCTGAAAGACATCTTATAAAATAACAATGAAAGACATGTGGTTTGCAAATAAAAATTAAGACAACATTTTGATAACATTGAACACATTCATTTCTATATAAATATGTTGAAAGACATGGTCCATAATAAACTATTTTGCCATATATATAGTCAAGCCTATATACAAAGGAATGGTTTCCTCCACCAATAAAGCTGACCGCCACGGTATAACTGAATATTGTTGAAAGTGGCGTTAAACAGCATAAACCCAAACCAACTATATATATAGAGCACTCAAGGGAACCTGAAAATGTGTCCTTTATGAGCAGTTGCCATTTATATACCGGTAAAAATTACATGCAATATTCACTAATGGGGAAAATGAGACTGTCCTTTATATTCAGACAGAAACAAATCGTTCATAATAAACTTTGTTTACCATATATATACAGTCAAACCTGTATATAAAGGACACTCAAGGGAACCTAAAAATGTGTCTTTTATGAGCAGTTGCCCTTTATATACAGGGTAAAATTATATACAATATTCACTAATGGGAAAAATAAGACTGCCCTTTATATTCAGTGATTTCTTATATAGAGGTGTCCTCAAGGTGGGTTTGACTGTATGGATATTTTTAAAACAAAATTAGAGTTCATTTTTTTTTGGTGGGGGAAGGTTTGAAACATATATTTTTTATCATAAATTGATCTCTTCGTCACCAATCTAACTTTCAAAGCCTAATTCTATTTTTGAAGACAAACATATTTTCCATTTTCAAAAAGAAATTGAATTTTAAGACTGGCGCAAAATAATTAGCAGAAAAGGATATTTTTTTTTAACTAGATGGAAGTTTTAAAATTCAGGTTTAAAAAGCTTGTGGTAAGTATTTCTAATTTTTTTTAGGAATGTTCATAAATAATACTTGTTAAACATTAAGGGAATTTGACATTTGAAATCAAACAAGTTCCCCAGAATTCTTTAGTGAGCCCAATATTCAGGATATTGTATTTGTTTGTTTTTGTGGTATTTGATGTTTCCCATGTATTGAATTACCACTTGAGAGTTTGTTTTCTTCATTGGTTTGATGGCTGGTAAAAAGCAGTGGACTTGATTTGAAGTTTTCGAAAACCCACGTTTAAAAAGCTTGGGGTAAATATTTCTGAAATATTTGGTTAGATTTATAAAGAAAAACACACTTATTGGACATTTTTCAATCCACTGACTCATACAGAAAAAAAATAATAAGGTGATTTTATCATTTTGGTTATGGAAAGTCATAGTAAAACATTCATTTTGAAAGTTTTAAGGTTTAAAAAAGCTTGTGGTGCATATTTCTAACGGATTTTAGGAATGTTCATAAAAAACACACATCCTATTGAACATTGTTTTTAAATTCTTTGGTCATCCACAGACTGCGTACAGAAAAAAATAAGGAGATTTTACGCCCGTGGTTAAACAAAAAATAACAACAAAATCGTTGTAAACATACATTTTGTATCATGGAAATTTAAAAAAATATTTAAACTTGTGGTAAATATTTCTAACAGAGATGTGGTATATTCATGAAAAAAACGTATTGAACATTTGTTTTTAATTCTTTGATCATCTGCAGATTTGTACAGAAAAAAAATAAGGGGATTTTAGATTGTGGTTAGATTGTCATTTATAATGCAATGACAATCTAACCACAATCTAAAATCCCCTTAATTTTTTTTGTATCTTGAAAATCTTAAAGCTTCAAGAAGCTTAAATATTACAAAAGGATTTGATGTACTAGTATGTTCACACAAAAAAACACAATAATTGAATATTTTTTTATATTCTTAGATAGCCCACAGACTCCTACAGAACGAAAATAAGGGAGATTTTACCTTTGTGGATAAACAAATTAATTATAAAGATATATTTTGTATCGTGAAAGAGCTTGTAGTATGCAAATGTATCTGTCAATCAAATAACAGCTGAAAACATATGACACTTACTGACAGGAACATATGATGGTTTTCACAAAAGGTGAAAAATTGTCACCCACAACATAATGTTTTTTCTTATCATAAATATCATACATATCTTTATTATTAATAGCCTTTATATGTTAAACTGTACATAACCCCATTTACATTTAATTAATGTCTTATCTTGAAAGATTACATTATTGAAAACATTAAATACATATCCCCCCCCCCCCCCCCCCCCCCCACACACACACACACACACACACACACACACATACACATCTTCATTTTGTGTTTTCTGACTTGATACATCCACAACCATCTAATTAAAATTGTACCTCCTCCCCGACAAATTAAACCTTTTTTTTAGGAAATTAATTAAATGCCCACAATAAATTTCATCCAAAAGAAACCTGTATATATTTGTTTGATACGTAGATACAAGTGAAGATTTTTTCCAAAGCTATCTGCACTCGTCACAACTCGGCTGATTCCGGTTCTCCGAGTGATAGACGGCGGATTCACCCGAGGTTTCCCGATTGAAGCTATCTGGTGACCACTTCAATAGACATTAAGAATGGTCATGGGTCAATGAATTCGTTTCAAATCATATTGTATCTTTTTTTTTATATCCTCTTCAAGATGTCTTCTCTATTAAAAGAATCTTCTGGGCCATTGTAGTTAATCCCTCTGAAAAATGGGAAATACAACATTAATTTGTGACAACAAATTATGGAAATTACATTCAATGTCACAGCAAATACCACAACTATTGCCCTACATAACAGTCAATATTACATTTCAAAGTAAAGTAGATACTTATAAATAATAGTTACTTATTTTGAAGGCAATATTATACAATTAATGACTTTTAATGAGGTGGATACAAGGATTTATTAGCACAGGAACATTATATTTACCGAGGCCAGATGGCCGAGGTAAATATATTATTCTTGGGTTAATAAATCCTGGTATCCATCGAATTGAAAGTCATTAATTGTTTTATTATATGACACATTTTATATGTTGCTTTTACCCTTAAAATAAGCTTTTATCACGACGTTTTCTTTGGTTTCGTATGGTGCAAGACGTTGGAATGTTATATTCACCGCGCGTTACGTCGCGTGAGGTGATTATAGCGTTTTATCAAAGAACGTTACTAGGGACGTCAGGCTAGCCAATCAGAAAAAGACATTATCTGAAGTCATAATTTATAATAACAAGATTTATAAATTCCCAAGGATCAGGATACATGGACTGAAAAAAAATTATGGATTGAGCCAATACCTGCTACAAAATAATTATAGATTAATACATGGCCTTTTTCATATTGCCCTTGTTATCAGCACGAGACCTTGATATCGGCCCCGAGGGCTTTAGCCCGAGTGACGATATCAGTCGAGGGCTGATGACAAGGGCAATATGAAAAAGGTCATGTATTAATCTATTTATCACATATTTTGCCAGGGCAGATAACATGTTATTGCCATCTTAAAATGTTATTGCCCCGGAGGAAAATAACACACCGCAAATTATGCTTTTATTACACATGCAAATTCGGCGTTATTTCAATAAAATATGTGATAATATGCAATAAATGTTCATCTTGAAACCGAATTGAAATAGTTATTGCATTGCTGAAGCTCATTGACAAACCATATAATATAATTTATTTTTTTGTAATTAAAATAAAAACGTAATATCTAATTTAGTTGCCACAAGCGTTTCTGGAATAACCTTCATCAGAAAAGCTCCGAGTCAAACGATTTGAAAACAACAAGTTAATAGCTCTTTTGGAGCAAGAACACCAAAGGGTCTAAACAGGATAGCCTATGTAGACACCGAGGGTCTAAACAGGATAGCCTATGTAGACACCGAGGGTCTAAACAGGATAGCCTATATAGACACCGAGGGTCTAAACAGGATAGCCTATGTAGACACGGAGGGTCTAAACAGGATAGCCTATGTAGACACCGAGGGTCTAAACAGGATAGTCTATGTAGACACCGAGGGTCTAAACAGGATAGCCTATGTAGACACGGAGGGTCTAAACAGGATAGCCTATGTAGACACCGAGGGTCTAAACAGGATAGCCTATGTAAACACCGAGGGTCTAAACAGGATAGCCTATGTAGACACCGAGGGTCTAAACAGGATAGCCTATGTAGACACCGAGTCTAAACAGGATAGTCTATGTAGACACCGAGGGTCTAAACAGGATAGCCTATGTAGACACCGAGGGTCTAAACAGGATAGCCTATGTAGACACCGAGGGTCTAAACAGGATAGCCTATGTAGACACCGAGGGTCTAAACAGGATAGCCTATGTAGACACCGAGGGTCTAAACAGGATAGCCTATGTAGACACCGAGGGTCTAAATAGGATAGCCTATGTAGACACCGAGGGTCTAAACAGGATATCCTATGTAGACACCGAGTCTAAACAGGATAGCCTATGTAGACACCGAGGGTCTAAATAGGATAGCCTATGTAGACACCGAGGGTTTAAACAGGATAGCCTATGTAGACACCGAGTCTAAACAGGATAGCCTATGTAGACACGGAGGGTCTAAACAGGATAGCCTATGTAGACACCGAGGGTCTAAACAGGATAGCCTATGTAGACACCGAGGGTCTAAACAGGATAGCCTATGTAGACACGGAGGGTCTAAACAGGATAGCCTATGTAGACACCGAGGGTCTAAACAGGATAGCCTATGTACACACCGAGGGTCTAAACAGGATAGCCTATGTAGACACCGAGGGTCTAAACAGGATAGCCTATGTAGACACCGAATCTAAACAGGATAGCCTATGTAGACACCGAGGGTCTAAACAGGATAGCCTATGTAGACACCGAGGGTCTAAACAGGATAGCCTATGTAGACACCGAGGGTCTAAACAGGATAGCCTATGTAGACACCGAGGGTCTAAACAGGATAGCCTATGTAGACACCGAGGGTCTAAACAGGATAGCCTATGTAGACACCGAGGGTCTAAATAGGATAGCCTATGTAGACACCGAGGGTCTAAACAGGATAGCCTATGTAGACACCGAGTCTAAACAGGATAGCCTATGTAGACACCGAGGGTCTAAATAGGATAGCCTATGTAGACACCGAGGGTTTAAACAGGATAGCCTATGTAGACACCGAGTCTAAACAGGATAGCCTATGTAGACACCGAGGGTCTAAACAGGATAGCCTATGTAGACACCGAGGGTCTAAACAGGATAGCCTATGTAGACACCGAGTAAGAATGCAAATAAAACACATTTAAGACCATTTTTTACATTATTTGTTATGGTAGAAGCATGTCATAAATCAGGTCTTATTTTGTTTGGTCTCCCGACAGTGTTGGTCTCCTGACAGGACTTTTATTTTGTTTGATCTCCTGCCACGATCTTTATTTTGCTTGGTCCCGGCTTGATAGTATCTGTAGTTTGTATGGTCTCCCAACAGGGCCTAATTTTGCTTGGCCCTGTTAGGGGATATCACTAAAGATTTTGTTAATGTATATTACTTACCAATTAACTCTCTGAAATGTTTTGGTTTCGGATGCCACAAAGAACCAAACCAATAGATAGGCACACCAGCAAATAGAATAGCTAGTCCTATGCCCATTTTGTGTGGTTTCTGGTAGATAGCCAGGACTAGTACAGCTATGTTAACAATGAACATAGAAACCGGAACAATCAATAAAGTCTACAAAATAAAACAGGTTCAATCAGTCAAGTCTACAAAATAAAACAGGTTCAATCAGTCAAGTCTACAAAATAAAACAGGTTCAATCAGTCAAGTCTACAAAATAAAACAGGTTCAATCAGTCAAGTCTACAAAATAAAACAGGTTCAGTCAGTCAAGTCTACAAAATAAAACAGGTTCAATCAGTCAAGTCTACAAAATAAAACAGGTTCAATCAGTCAAGTCTACAAAATAAAACAGGTTCAATCAGTCAAGTCTACAAAATAAAACAGGTACTACTATCAGTTATTTACAACAAATTTGCACTATCAGTTATATGTGATAGTGGACATTTTGGTCACATGCATAAAAAACATTTGCATGACAGTATCATTTCACTAAGAGGCAAGGTTTGGACATAAAACCTGTATCAACCAATAACCACGAGTGGTCATGTATATGTCTTTTAGGAGTATAGATACTGCCTATACATTTTTTTGTATTTCTAAAATTTCTCGAATCAATTTTGGAACTGTTCTGGTGGTGTAGTTATATTTTACTTATCAACATCTCTAACATTTTAGTTAATATAATACAGGGGAACGAATACACAGGTCTACAAATTTCGGGTCCGACATTCTAGGTTATGACGTACATTAACCCCCTGTAATATAAAGAATTTAAAATATACCTTGTATGGCCTAGGTTCCTTTGGTTTCGTCCATCTGAGGTAAAGTAAAGAGGCCACTACACATATTCCCATTATAGTAGAAAACAAACTTATAAATTCCATCATGTCAGTTACACCACCTGTATACAACATCACAAGTCCCCATGCCATCTTAAATAAAAATACAGAAAATTATATATAAACCGTTATGTTTGTAGGCACATAAAATTAATAATATAGATACCCGAAAAGCCATCTTAAGTAATAATTCAGAAAACTATATTACAATTACTTTTGTATTCTTGATAGTAATGATACACAACCCTTAATATATAATACATGTACATCAAGTGGCCGTTTTACATTCTATTGAAAGGCAGAACTTTAGATTGATTTCTGCCCAAGCGAAAATCCCTCTGCGGTGTAATAAGTAGCATGCCGTCTTTGAATGCGTTATGTAGTCATGTAGTCGGTAAGGCAGGGAGCGTGGAACACTACACATACGCTACCTACTATGATCCACAGCCCGGCTTTCCTAACTACCCAAATCGAGAGGACCCTCCCTATCCGCTACCCGGGGACGCGCTGATCAGATATCTGGTGATATTCAAGATAAAGTAGTATTAGATGCCTGGAAGCATCATGACATTTTATGAATAACTCTGTTACTATACTATACTTACTAAAATCAATATAGCTGGCCATGGTGTCAAATATTTCCTGTGAATCATACCAAGAATAAGAGGCATGTGCCCAACACGTGCACCCGCAAATATCAACCTATCGAGAAACAAGAAAAACAATGGTGGATTGTCGTTTTTCACAATATGCAGAGTTACTGTATATGATTCAATTTATTTTTCATTTTCAAATTTAATATACCATCCAATTACCCTTTAATAGGTAGCACAGTACGTAGTAATCAGTTGACAATGTTGTGTACATTTAGCATTGGTCTAGGGTTACATGGTGTTTAACACCACTTTCAACAAGATTTCAGTTATATCGTGGCGGTCAGTTTTATAGGTGGAGAAAACCGGAGTACCCAGAGAACACCACCGACCTGTCGTAAGACACTGACAAACTCTATCACATAAAGTTGTATCGAGTACACCTCGACATGAGTGGATTCGAACTCATAACGTTAGTGGTGATAGGTACTGGTTGCACAGATTAACAGTGGATAGAAAAGAATTGTTACTGATTTGGATTATAATTGCAGTGCACATGCTATATTTCCCCAAAACTAAGGAATAATTCAAGTATATAAGGTCGGAAAATAGTTTGATACACGTACAAATAAAAAAGAATATTATTCTTATTATTTTTCAAATTTTGCATTTTTATATACCCTGTACCTGGGAGTAATCGAAATTAACATGCATATTTTTTTCTGTTTAATTCCTCATTACAAGTTGTTGGCGTGTTTCTGTTGTTGCACATGCACTAAAATAAAATAACCATTGAATTGATTGTAGTTGATTCAAAAAACATTTAAAAAAATTTTTTTATTACATTTTGTATCACTGCTTAATTAAGATATTCGGACTTTAATTTGTTTAAAGTGTCACTTTATTTTGATTGTTTATGTACATGTACATCTAAACAGAGACTTGTAAAACCACATGTTACTATAATAATAATAATAATAATTATGCACTGTTGTGCATTGTTGTACATTGAAGTATCGTGCACTTTTACCAGTATTAATTTGTTTCTTTTTCAAATTAATTAAATAAGCATGGCATGGTAGCAATCATGAATGTTCATCCAGACAAGTTTTATAAATTAATTTAAAACCTTTTCACGCTTCCGCACTCCATGTTTTCCCTTTTTTTGACGATTAATCAAAATTGCGGAAACAAGTATGTACATCACTTTTAACTCTATTTTAGTTAATTCTATTCAAGTTCTTACCATTTAATAACCTTGTTACGACCTTCCTTGTTACCCACGTGTCCTGTTAATTTGCGAACATGGGAGTAATTAATTTAAACGAATCCAATTTTTTTTTTACCTTGAATGTCCCATTATAGAGGCGTTCAGTGCACCTATGGACGTGAGAGCTACGAACACGGATATAACGGTTGATAATGGCTTGTAAAAACGTTGTATGTAAATCTAAAATTAAAAAGAAATTAAAATAGAAATTATAATAAAATAATTACAGAATTGTCATATTATATATAATACAGCATTTATGAAGGTGATAAAAAATAATTTGTTATCTGGTTCCGTCAAACTTTAATGAATAACCGCATAATGTGTACGACATCAGTACACATGTACTTAGTATTGTAAATATTAAAAAAAAACGAAACTTATTCATTTATTGCTTTTCAATAGTTATACAACTTTAATTCCTTAGAAATATTACCATAGTTTTTTAATGATTGAATATATTTCAAATAAATACCTTTTTTTTTTAGCAAAATAATACTTAAGTACTCCGGAATTGCCCATCCTATGATCTCCTATGTGTGGACACCTAATAATGAACTATGAACCGTACCGGATTTGTGGTCTGGTGATATCATTATTAAATTAAATATAACAAGAATATTCAAAGTTTGTCAGTGGCTTACGAATGGTCATGGTCGGTGGTTTTCTCCGGGTACTCGTGGCGTTAAACACCATAACCTTAATCCCTATCTATATTTTATATAAATGTGATTAAACGTACAAATTAAGTCTCCCCTATACTTATATCAGAAATATTGTTGAAAGTGGCGTCAAACACCAAAACACACACATACTTACTAGTGCAATTGCATTAGAAGCCACAACCTCCGACGGCGACATCAACGTGAAATAGGCGATGTTCGTCATGACGTACTTGATAATGACGGCTGTCATAGCTATGAACACGGACCGGGGTAAATCTCTACAATGGGTAAATTATATATTATAGGTAAATGCAGATTTTCTGTATAATCAAAGGTCCGGAAATTAATTTAAATGTCATAAAATTACAACTATGCTAGGAAAATGGCGTTTTCCCCCCATCGCGTTGGTGGCCTTTTAAACAAATGTTGTGCTCCTGTTGATTTGTTTGTGTCCTTTTTGAACGGTTGTTGTTCTTAGTTGGATTGTTTTAGTACTATTACACTTATAACAATACGTGGATAGACATGTCGCTCCACTCAAACACACTTTCCTGATTCCGATTCTGATTAGTGTTTGTTCTTTCTCCAAAGTGTTGTGTGCTTATAGCGGAGGAGCAACACATAATAAAATATAGTCTTAGTGTGACCCAACCGGTGCTCCAATCCTACCATCTACCGCGCTCGATGCGAGCATGATAACGATAACACCCACCGATGCGGTTTCACATAATGTAAATATTTTTTATCACATATTTTATTGAAATAACGCCGAATTTGCATGTGTAATAAAAGCATAATTTGCGGCGTGTTATTTGGCTCCGGGGCAATAACATGTTATCTTCCCTCTCGTGAAAGGCAATAACATGTTATTTGCCCTGGCAAAATATGTGATAAATAGATTAATACATGGCCTTTTTCATATTGCCCTTGTCACCAGCCCTCGACTGATATCAAGGTCTCGTGCTGATAACAAGGGCAATATGAAAAAGGCCATGTATTAATCTATAATTTATATCATATTTATATATACATTTTGATGGTATTACATGTTTCTGTCCCAAGTGGCCTCTTGGTTAAAACTCAAATATCATTTTATAATAACTTACTTTTCCGGTTTCTTCACCTCCTCCATTAAGCTTGTCATTACTTGCCTGAAATTAAAAGGTTAATTATTTAATCAGTGTATTTGACTTGCTGAAATTTATTTAGTCTATAGGCAGTAGTGGTCGTGGTCGCATGGTAGTTGGATGTACAACTACATGTGCCTATCACCACTAAAGTTGTGAGTTCAAATCCCGTTCATGGCGAGGTGTACTCGATACAACATTATGTGATAAAGTTTGTCAGTGACTTGCGAAAGGTCTGTGTTTTTTCCGGGTACTCCGATTTACTCCACCAATAAAACTGACCGCCACGATTTAACTGAAATATTGTTGAAAGTGGCGTAAAACGTCATAAACCTAAACCAAGCCAAAAATTAATCGATGTTGAAAACAAAAAGTTTGAATTAAAGATACTTACCAGCCACCATATGAAAATATGGAATAAAATAAGGCGACTGCAAACTCTCCTGGTTCTTCTGTTGTGCCTTCAAATGGGTTCTGGAAATTGTCAGATTCTCCTGGAAAACAAATACAACTGAAAATTAAAGGTTATTTTTGACACATAATTAAATGCACCCCCCACCCCATTTTATTTATGAAATATTTTAAATTCAAAAGGGTGATGACCCCTTAGAAATAGTTCGATCAAACTGTCGCAACGATATGCGAATATTCATATGGTAATAAGGAAGCATGCAAAGTTTTGAGGAATATTTAAAATATTAGAGGAATTACACTGCAAACGTTTTGATGAAATATTCTATAAGCCAAAACAGAGCTACTAAGAATTCTCACTTAAAATATAGTAGCTGCTTGAATAAAACTTTTGGTGAAATACTCTAGATAAAAAAAAGGGGCAATAACTCCTTCAAAAATAGTAACGATATGGGAATCTCAATATATGGTAAAAAGCAAACAATCAAAAATTATGATTTCTCATTTAAAGTGTAGGAAGAGTTGCTTGCACAAAGTGTTTGGTGAAATACTCTAGATAAAAAAGGGCAACAACTCCTTCAAAAATAGTGTGATCTAACTGCCGTAACGCTATATGGGAATCTTCATATGGTAATAAGCCATCAAACAAAGATTTAGGAATTCGTATTTAAAATGTATGAAGAGTTGCGGGTACAAACTTTTGTGACGGACAGGATGAAAACAATCGACTGATTGATGATTTTAATAGACTTATCCAGAGATGTTTGGAACTTTTTGTATTTCAAATTAACGAAAGAACTTATAAAAGACGTTTTTAAGCTTACCTTGAGTTAAATTGATAATGCCCGAGACAATTATTATTCCGAGTGCCAATACTTTGGTGCTTGACAAAAATGATTGAACTTTGGTGACAAACTTCATGTAGACACAATTGATCACAACGAATGTTACTGTAAATAAAAAGAAAGTATTATAAAAATATTGAGTGAAATTTATGGTTACGGTTACGATTATGGTGTTTAACGCCACTTTCAACAATATTTCAGCTGTATCGTGGCGGGGAAATTTTCGTTTTCATAATTGCTACCTGTTGTTAGAATAAGAAAACTGTCTCTTGATTATTTCACTGGGATCGTAAGGCAGAATTGAACATTTTCAGTGAAATTTGTCTTTACCAAAACCCTTTGAAACGTGGGTTCAACTTTACTGCTTAGAAATAATTTCAAAGGGATTCTAAATGAAATAGAAAAATGATGAATGCTCTATAAAATAATTCTAATATAGAGCGATCGTATTGATTGATTGGCGCTTAATGCCAACCTTAGCAATATTTCAGCTATATCGCGGCGTGAACTTTTAACGTGATTTATTGGCTTCTGAGTAAAATAAAAAATTTTACAGCACGTTTCTACCACAGAGTATAAAGAGTCGCCATTTATTGTTATATTAAGCATAAATATAGCCCATCTTATATATTTTAGCATAAGTATAAATACATACAAAATTGATTGATTGATTGATTGATTGATTGGTGTTTAACTCCAACCAAAGCAATATTACATACATAATATTCATACTTATGAATAAATTAACTTACCCATTATCCAACCCGCTAGAATCTTAACTGCATTATCAGGTGCTTCACAATCAGGAAAGAATGGTTGAAATATATACAACGCTGCCGTATATGATAAGAATGCCCAGAAAGGTCCAGAAATTAAAACCACATAGCCCCATAAAATCAAGAATCCGGGTAATGGTCCAAATGTTTTCATAACGTATGCGTAAGGCCCACCAGCGGCTGGTAACATAGTACCAAGTTCGGCATAACACAGTGCCAACATCATGTTTACAATCCCACCAACAAGCCATACAAGCAAAGACGCTCCAACAGACCCAGAAGCTTTCAAGATGGCCGCCGGGGAAATAAAAACCGACGAATGCCCGGTCACGGCGATCATAATAGCCACACAGTTTATTAATTTCAAGGATTTTTTCATTTGAACATCTTTATGATCATCTTGTCTTTCGATTATAACAGTCGGTGTTTTCGATTCTTTAGAAGATCTCCTAGAAGCTTCAACGCTAGAAACTCCACTACTGTCAGAAACATTATCGAGGTCCGTAACATACGCCCTGTTGTCATGTCCGTTGATAGAGAGTATTTTCACGGGATTTTCTTTACTCACTTCTGTAGCAAATATCTCGGACTTTTTTCTTGATAGTCCCATAATTAGTCTTAAATGTTGTTAACGTGATCCTCTATAGACCGAACAATAAATATTAATAAGTTAATGATATAAACCGTTATTATGGTATATGAATGTACATGTAGCAGTTTGAGAACGCATAGATAGACTATATATCGGAATTTTCAACCGTTTTATTAAGTAAATCGTATTTTACTGAATGACATGTCCGGTTTAAATAATTTTTCGTTGACAACAGACCAATCAAAAGTATTGGAAACTCCTTTTTTTAAATATCCGTTAAGTAAGTATAGTGCGTTATACTACCTGGTGAGTTTCTTAGTAGAGGTATTATCAAAATAGATTTCTTGAGCGTCCAAAAAAGGTGGACGGTTTTTGGTGTATTATAAGTAGCACACTATTATATACAAATACATTATTATGTTAATTGTATGAGGTTATTACAGGTAAAAACTAAAAGTGCAACAAGAACTAGATTTGACATGAAATTTAATTTGTTATTATACGTGCATGAAACCGAAGGGCAAACATTAATAAAAATTCGATCACGTACGTTATTTACACATATGTTCAATGGGACTTCGCGATTCAGATGGTAGCACAAATTAAGTTACAAAACCGAAAGACAGCACGATATCTTTTAAACAGATCAACAACAGGGACCCCGCCAATAAACCGAGGGTGAGCAGTGAGCTCATGTGCTTGTGAAGGATAAGCTGTAGTGTTTCTTATAAGACGCCCACTGTGTTACTCTTAACTATTTTTAAGTCCAGTATGATGACCGTAGAATTTTTGTATACTATATATAACGATGACTTCAACATAGTAACACGTATATCCTTATGCGAGTAGCTTTTGCTTCAGCAGTTGAGCTATGTCCAGAAAACCGCTGTACTGTAAGCACCAGAATAACGTACGGGTTGTGAAATGTAAACCCCATACGCTGGTGCTGATTAAATAAATATTGCTGCTGATGAATGGGACGTTTACTGTTGGAAAGGTCACCACGTTTGTCGTAGATAAAATAGACGTTAGAGATACCGAAAGTGCAATCAAAATGGAAAATCCAGAGAAATCCATGGCGAGGTGTGCTCGATACAACATTATGTGATAAAGTTTATCAGTGACTTGCGCTAGGTCGGTGGTTTTCTCCGGGTACTCCGGTTTTCCCAACCAATAAAACTGACAGCCACAATATAACTGAAATATTGTTGAAAATGGCGTTAAACACCATAACCCTAACTCCTAAAATGATCCATAACACTGGCTATTACAATTGTAATGTAGGGATGATATATATACACATATTTTCCTCCAAATGATGCATCCAGATTGACGTTGTTAATTTATTTCTGGACCCCCACTAAAACATCATGTATATTTTGATTTGTTACCCTGTAAATTGTTTTGTCCACAAGGTCATATACCTTCGACAAAATGCCCCCATTGTAAAATCAAGGACATTTCACTGAAACCAAATTACTAGAAACTCCCCTACAATTCCTGTATCAACCTCCTAAGGTGGATTGACCAAAACTAAAAATAGACAATATACATTTGTACCTATAATTAATTAGAGGAAATACACACAACATATTAATTAATCATACGATGGTGGTTTTTGTGGTATGTACAATATATATTGTTATTAATTGTTGTAGTTTACAACACAAGTCAGAAGTATCACCTATGAAAGCAGTGTATCACCTATGAAAGCAGTAAAGCTCTAATGTTGATTGAGGAAAACAAGATTGATTGATTGGTTGGTGTTTAACGCCATCGTTAGCATTATTTCAGCTATACCGCGGCGTGAACAAATTATATATTAGACAACTAGAGAAAAAGATGAAAAAACGAAATAATTGTAATTCATTAATCCGATACCCCAACCTCACTGCTCCTATACCGAAAACTGTTCCGACACAAACAGAACTGAAATTTCTATAATGAATGTGATAAATGAGAAGTAGACAACCGCTTATTCAAGATTAATAACAAAACGATTGAAAGCTGCCATTTCAAAAAAACTTCTTGATTTCTAGAATCTCGCTGAGAGATTTAATTACCGGATGCCATATCTATCCGCAATACTTTGATAATATGCCTATATACATGTACATGTATATACGAAAGTGTTAATGGTATTTGTTGAGACTGCAATTTTCTCCACTAATATCATATAGTAAAACTGCATGAAAATGGCTAATGATTCACAAATAAAACAAGCTGGAATGGCCCGGTGACATTGTGTCAGACTTTCCGCACAATGTTTGGGAACACAAAACAGTTATAAATACGTGTTATTTCTCTGACTGACTGAATTAAAATAATTTAAAATTACAGGCGCAGTCCACTGAGCCTGTGTCACTCACCTGTCATTTTGTTTTGAGGAAACTCTATACAGAACCTTCCATAGGTGCTTCCTACCAAATTTTAATTAATTTGGCCAAATGGTTTTAGAAAAGATTTTTTTTAATTGGCCAATCACAAATAAGAACCATATGGCAGCCATATGAAATGTATGATCGGGACAACATATGGAAATTTTGTACTGGATTTCCCAAACATCATTCCTACAAAGTAACAGTTCATTGTGCCTCCTAGTTTTAGTGGAGAATATTTGTTTTTAATTTCAACCAATCAGAAACAAGAATTGCCCATGACGACCATGTTTTTGTCCAATTGGGATGAAATGAGGAAATTTTATAGATAACCTTCCATAGATGCTCCCTGTAAAATTTTGCTTTATTTTGACTAAGTGGTTTCAAAGGCGAACATTTTTAGAAATAAACCAACCAGAAACAAGAATTGTCTATGGCGGCCATGTTTGTTAACGGATCGGAACAAAACGAGCATTCTTTATAGAGGGCCTTCCATAGATGCTTCCTATAACGTTTCGGTTCAATTTGCCAAGCGGTTTGAAAGGAGAAGATTTTTAGAAATCGACCAACCAGAAACAAGAATTGCCTGTGGCGGCCATGTTTGTTAATGGACTGTGACGAAATGAGCAGTATTTAGAGGACCTCCCATAAATGCTTGCTACCAAGTTTTGGTTCATTTGGCTATATGTGGTTTCAGAGAGAAACATATTTTTAGAAATTGACCAACCAGAAGCAAAAATTGCCTATGGTGGCCATGTTTGTTAAACTAACGGATCGGAAAAATATGAACAATCTTTATAGAGACCCTCCCATGCATGCTTCCTACCAAGTTTCTGTTCATTTGGCCAAGTGGTTTCAGAGGAGAAGATTCTTAGAAATTGACCAACCAGAAACAAAAATGGTGACTATTTTTGTTAACGGATCGGCACGACATGACCAATCTTAATAGAGGACCTTCCATAGATGCTTCCTACCAAGTTTCGCTTCATTTGACTATAAGCGGTTTTAGAGGGGAATCTTTTTTTATTAGAAATTGACCAACCAGAAATTGGATGGTTCCTACCAAGTTTCGGTTCATTTGTCATAGCGGTTTCAGACGAGAAGATTTATATAAGAAAAGTTAACAGACGACGGACGCCAAGTGACGACAAAAGCTCACATGGCCTTTCGACCAGGTGAACTAAAAATGAAGTAACAAATAAACTTAATAAATATATTTATTTTAAGAATTGAATGCATTCTTTTGAAGTTTCATTGGGGTATGAAAGCGTTGACCGAAGTACATACCGCGCTTCATGTTGAAAATGTAGTTCGATCAACGCTTTCAATAAAACTTCAAAAGAATGCATTCAATTCATATAATTATATTAAAATCACACCAAAATTTAATATAGTTGAATTTTTCGTTATGAATTTTATTTGTGTTAGATTATTTGCTGTTGGAAATTACGCCATTGATTGTTTACATCTGACGTCGTCATGGAGGCACGTGCAAGTTCGGATTTGAGTTTCATTGGGATGTGAAACATCTCTTTTATAATAATGTGACCACTTCATAACCAATCATATGGTAACATTTCAATGAAAAACGGAAGTAATGTAATTATATATATGTATATGCATGTAATGCACGCAGAAGCTTGTCAACTTTTATTGTTTTAAGTGCACTGTATCAGGAAAAGAGTCAGTCCGCTTACAAACTAATCACAGACATGCACTTAATTATTAACATATCATACACAAACTAAACAAACAGACATGAGTCTGCTAACAAACTAATCATAGACGTGCACCTATGTATAACGTACTTTACAGACACGATTTTTAAGTCTTTAAATTATATATCTGAACAGAAAACAAAGTATTTCAATGTGTATATTATGTCAATGAATATATTGAAAGAATAAAAGATAACAATAAAACACTTCAAACGTGTACATTTTTAATGAAATAAAAAATCATAAAAATGCAAAATAAATAAATGTTTTCTAAATGTATTTGATATATATAGCATTTAGTTTGTATATCTTTCGTGTAATTCTGATTATAGTCCAGGAAACACCAAAGGGAGCTTGGACTTGCACTTGGAGTGTTAAAAATAAGGGAACAAGGCAGCAAGCTATCAACTACTGAGGGATAACTGTGTTGCCAGTTGTAGGCAAGATCGTGGAAACTGTCATCAAATGCCGAACGAATAATTGTGTACTAGGAACACAAAATAAGAGACAAAGAGGCTTCACAGTAGGGTCATCTCCAATGAACTCAGCCTTACCAATAGAAGAAAGTTGTAGGGAATCGAAAGACAACAATGCAATCCTGCATCTGGTACTTCTGGATGCGAAAGCGGCATTTGACACAGTTATACATAGCTATCCACATGTTGCGAAGGGTATTCTTGGCGGACATTGATGATGGACATTGGGGAATGATTAAAGACCTGCACGAAAACGCCAAAAGTGTAATCAAATGGGAAGGAAATATCTCACAACCATTTCAAGCTAGCCAAGGAGACCGACAATGGGGTATACTTAGTACTAACCTATACAAACTCTACATCAATCAACTTTTTAATATGTACGAAACAACTGGGATTGGATATAGAATAGGAAATATAAGTGTTAATAGTACAGCATGTGCAGACGACATCGCACTAATCAGCGAAGAACAAGATCAAGCGCAAATACTCATAAACATGGCATACGATTACGCATATATGAAAGGCTACGAATTACAGCCAACAAAAAGTGTAGTCCTAAACATCTCCCACAAATAGCGTAAACAGGAATCCAACAACTTGACCTTTACTATTGGCCCCAACAAAATGCCATCAGTGGAGAGTGCTACACACCTAGGAATCATCAGAACTACTTCACTCAAAGGAAACATGACAGCAAATGTGGAAGAAAATATAAAAAAAAGCAAGGAGAAGCGCCTATAGCTTACTTGAGGAAGGATCCCATGGCCATAATGGTCTTGATGTAGAGACAATAGTGCACTTATACAAAATATACATATCTCCGGTACTCCTCTATGGATTAGAACTTATACTACCAACAACAAGCTCTCTGTTACTTCCAGAAAAAAATCCTGAAGCAAATACTATCGTTACCGACCTGCGTGGCTGACAATAACTGAACATCTCAACAGGAATACCGTACTACCGATTGAAGCTCAACTGCATATCCGAGCATTAGGCCTATTTAACAACATTTGCAACCAGCTAGAAAGCAGTGTAGAAAAATCGCTAGCAAGACGCCAACTACTGATAAAAAAACAACGAGAGCTTTAGCTGGTTCATTGCTATCAAGCACATGCTACGGAAGTATGACCTAAAGGAGGCTAGCTGGTACCTGGACAACCCAGTTAAGAAGACCATATGGACTTCTATTGTCAAGAAAACGGTATACAGTCATTGGAGTGGCTCAATAATACAATGAGCTACTGCCATTATATAAAAGACTTAATTTCCTAACCGCCGAAAACCTGGAAACTGGAACGATCCACCCTTTGTTTAAAATCAATTGCCATTCAGCCATATATACAGCGAGGTTACCAATAAAATTAAAGCTGCTTACAGGCACATACATTCTACAGAGCAAAAGGATCAGAATGTACAAAAACGAGATCGATCCAAAATGTTTATTATGTGCAAAAGAAGACGAAAATATAGAACACTTTATTCTAAATTGTAAAAGCCTCAGCAAAGTAAGAAATACCATACTTCAGGAGCTAATTACAACTTTCAACACATTAGGAATTGAATTTGATGAACTATCAGCCAACGAAAAACTACAACATATTTTGGACGTAACTCCGGAAGTGAAAAAAAAAGAAACTCTCTCCAGCCTGTGTAGTAGAAATAGAAAGCCTTACTCGACGCCTGCTATATCAACTTCATATAGCGCGCTATAAAATGTTCTGTTGTTAGACGAAGAGCTAGTGTGAATAGACTATATTCTTAATGGTTAACAACAAAGAGCCGTAACCAAGACGTTACAAAGAACACCATGCATGAACACTTAATAAAGCTTTTATTTCTATATACAATGTGCTACATGTATAATATGGCAACACATTTTACTATATACTAAACAGCGACACGTTCTTACAGTGTGCGTGCGAATTTAAACATGTTTTCTGGTTTTACCTTTTAAACTATAGAAGATTCTTTTTAGACAACTTGTTGACTGTATTAATAAAGGATTTTATACGGATTGTGTGTACTGTGATAAAATGGATCTTACCTTTTAGCTGATGAGACGATAACTCTTAGAATTAGTAGTGAAATGCATATTTTTAGATCTAAACTAGTCAATTAGATGCGAATCTGTAATTTTAAAGAACTTTTTAATGAGCGACACGATTGGGGGAAACGAATTTGGAATATAACAAAGTGATGTGATATACATGTACGTTAAAGACCAATCTTTAGACTATCTTAATCATGTAAATAACTTTTAGCCGAAATCTCAGGAGTCGTAAATTCTTAACTGTATATATATGATTTTATGCGAATTGTGTGTGGGTAGGACTTCATTGTATATATGTGCACAACTAAATTCGAGTGGTGGAGGGAATACGAGCACTGCCGTCCATAAACGGAGCACCTGTTCTACATACTGACGTATGGTTCCTCTACAGAGGGGGTTAAAGATACAGAGAAGAAGATATAGCTAGTCAGGATTCCACACTCTCACCGAGGCGGCCAGGGTACGATTTATCGTCTGGAAAACATTATTCCTATGGCATCTGCTATTTATTTGAAATCGCCACTGCGTTAATTTTTGTATTTTTAAAAAGATTTTGGGATTTTTTTTTGTCGACGATCCTTATGACAAAAAATAATCGAATGTGTGATTTTCAAACATTTGTATTGACCCCTTGGCATTGAGGCCGTCGTGATCGTGATCTCATTGTAGTTGGATTTACAACTACCTATATGCAATCAGTGTCTATCACTACTAAAGTTGTGAGTTCTAATGCCGCTCACGGCGAGATGTACTCGATACCACATTATGTGATAAAGTTTGTCAGTGACTTGCGGCAGAGCGGTGGTTTTCTCCGTGTACTCCATGCAGTTTCCTCCCTCAATAAAAATGACCGCCACGATATAACTGAAATATTGTTGAAAGTGACATTAACCGCCATTTTTAATCCATTTAGGACGGAATTGCTATCACAAAATAACAGATTAAGGTGTCCGTTCTTCGTCTTATTATTTTCCCAATCAAGAACTCCATGCCGTCAATCTTAGCAACATTTTTTAACATGAAGAAGTGACTTCTCATGTTCAATAATTACTCCCAGATGTTCCTGAATATTTTCAGAATCAAACTGTGTAATATAAGGGTACCGGTAAACTGAGAAACGAAACGAAACGAAACGAAAACAAAATCCAACGAAATCTGTAAAGTAAGAAAACGAAATCCAACGAAATGAAACGAAATCTGTAAAGTAAGAAAACGAAATGCAACGAAAAGAAACGACGAAATCTCTAAAGTAAGAAAACAAATTATAACGAAAAGAAACGAAATCTATAAAGGGAAAAGGTAAAGGGTGGTGGGAAAAGGAGGAAGGGTTAAGTGTGGAAAAGGGGATAGGTTAAGCGTGGTGGGGAAAAGGGGGAGGGGTTAAGGGTGGTGGGAAAAGGAGGAAAGGTTAAGTATCGAAAAGGGGGAAGGTTAAGGATGGGAAAAGGGGAAGATTTAAGGGTGGTGGGAAAAAGGGGAAGGGAAGGGAAGGGTGAGAAAAGAGGAAGGGGTAAGCATGTCTAAGGGTGGGAAAAGAGCTGTTTGCGAGTTGAGGAAGGGTGTGTGGGTATGATTAACATTAACATTAACATTAAACAATTCAAAAGTATGCATAAAATATTAAACGGCAAAAATGACAATTGGAATTCTATAGGTAAATTGTGGTTAAAAAAATATGACCAAATCTATAATATGGAATATTTTTTTTACTACATGCTCAGACTTTAAAGGTTTACAAATTAATACATTAGCAATTTATTATCAAAATTTACTTTAATCGTGGTCAAACTTTTTACTCTTACAAACACCAATGACAAAACTAGAAGTATTGGATCAACCTTTATATGGCAACTCAAATATTGTTTTCAATGGCAAGCCTATTTTTCCCCATATTTTGCACAGAGTGGAATACATAAAGTTCGTGATATATGGGATTGTGAAAAAATAATCTTAAAGATTCAAATTTTATATTTAATACACTGATTGATAAAAGAAACTGGATTTCACAATGGACGAGGTTGAAAAGGGCAATAACAGGTGATCTTAAAAATATACTAAATGAAAACGAAAATAATGTTAGTCCTAGCAATCAAAATCTAAAATCTTTTAAATTACAGGCGACCTTCTATAATCATCTTTTACTGATCCGTAACTAGAATTTTTTTTATCTGGACACGCTTGAAAAAAGTGCTGTGTTTCTTTAGAGTACACTGTACATGTCGTCACGATTTACGGAATTGACGCAATTGCAAATGAAATAGATGTAATTTTGATTTTTTTTTTACTTGGGAATGAAAATACAAGCTTTAATTTCACAAAAACAAAACAAAGTAGCTATTATTTAAATCTTTTTCATGAAAGTATTTACTTTCGTATCTGTGTTGGCTTTCCAAGAAATAGTCCATCAGTATGTGGTGATTTACCTATGTGATCTACCGTAATGAGGACTACCGTCCTCTATTAAAAAACAGATTGGTGGACTATTTATGGTAGAATTTAATATTTATTTGATGTTCAAACTATACAAATTATTCTTTAACTTAATAAGATCATATCTGATAATGGAAATTCATTTGTTCCAAGTCCGAATTCAAATTTCATGAAAAAACGTATTTTAATTGTATTATACTTATTGTATATATTAATTATTAATCACACTTATTATTGCTAACCGTGTCTTCTGAAGGATTG
The DNA here is from genome assembly GCA_963383655.1 of Bathymodiolus septemdierum. Lineage (NCBI taxonomy): Eukaryota > Metazoa > Mollusca > Bivalvia > Mytilida > Modiolidae > Bathymodiolus > Bathymodiolus septemdierum. The sequence goes on from OY726521.1 coordinate 80,988,569, forward strand.
TGAAAGCGCGAAAAGTTGACGTTGCACAATTTAATTGTATTGTTACGTTATCTATTGTCATTTATGTAGACAATATATGTATTTGCTGAGAAACAGACCAGAAATGCTCACCAAAGACTCTCATCAGTAGCGTAATCGTTAGCGTGCTCGCCTTGAGTGCGGTAGATCGTGGGTTAGAGTCCCGATCGGGTCAAACCAAAGATTATCAACTGGTATTTGTTGCTTATAATGCAAAGCATGCAGAATTAAGGAGAAAGAGCAAAGACTGATTGGCTCGGAATCAGGATAATGTGTCCGAGTGGAGCGACATGTATATCCGCAGACTGTTGTTTCCGTTAGCTAACACTATTAAAAAAACTAAGCGTGTTGGTCTAGAAAAAAGCGGACATCATCATCATCTCATTGCAAATTAACTTGGTCTCGCCATGATATAGCTATAAAATTGCTGAGTTGGCGTTAAACAATCGCTCACTCACTCACTAAAGCTGTTACGTACAGTTTTTATATTTCCCGACAATGTACGTATATTGTGTTTATTCTGTAATGTCTTATAGTTAAAAAAAAACAACTGCCAAATTGTCTAAAAAGAGCAGAAACGGACATCGTTCTAAGCGTTTTAAACGTCCGCGCTTATATTGTAAGTTTCTCGGCGTCGCTCGACATGAATCAGGTACCAGAACAACTATATCTTGGTCAAAATCTTAAGCAATATGTGATGAAAGAAGCTGTTATATATAAAATCCTTAGGTACAGACAAAACAGGTGTCACACCAATGAGGAGCGATGGACAGATCACAGCTGACATAAAGCAAAAATCCAACATCTCCAACAGTGTCAGTCCGTATTCACCGTGGAATCACAAGACAACACCCCCGACTGCACCAAAACCCACACCATAAAAACAGCACTCCCAATATCTCTACCAGGTGTAAAGAAACTCCTACTTAACATCAATACCCATAGATGTTGTGCTCCCAAAACTATTAAATTATTTGGCTTTCCAATCTTATGATTTTGAGCTACCCGATGAAGGTTATTCCAGAAAAGTTCATGTGCACTAAATTTGATATCTACGTTTTAATTACCTCTTTTTAGCAATGTAGCTATCAGAATGTTTTCCTTGAAAACAAGATACACTCATTGTTTAATATAGATACAAAATGTATGTACAATTTCCAGGTAAATTAGTTACCTGTATCTCTTATGAAAATTATGTGTACAGAACTAAGTCAGATTGATAAAAGGTGCATTCATGTTGGGTTTTTTCTTTCTCTTTGATATTTTTGTTTTACGATTGGTTTGTTTTATTTTGTATTTGTTTGTTTTTGATAACAGATTAATGTCTAATTTTATTTCGTTTTTTTTTCTGTTTTGAGGATATAACTTCAGAATGGCCTACAAATTTATACATCTTGGAATAACAGTAGTACTTTAGGGCGCCTGCATCCTAATTTCTTATGTACATGTATCTCTATTCTTTATCAATAAATGTTTAGAGGTTTGCGTTTGTATTGAATCGGGATCTTGATGGGAGAGAAGTTTAACGAGCTGCTTACACCTCATTTATCTTTCACTGCACTGTTCATCACTTGGATGATGTACTCAGTCTTTAGAAAGTAGATTGCCAGAGGCTGGTACAACATATGGAAATGTCTGTAATGTCATTGAATATAGCTCAAATAAATATTTTGCATCATGCTGGTATGTTTTGTAACCACAGATACTTTTATCACACATACTTGACAATTTAATAATTAAATAACAGCCATACATGATAATATCTCGCACACAAAAATATCTTAACACAAGTTATTTCTTAAAGATTTTATTGAAAAACTCAAGACAGGTATGATGGAACATTAGCATACATATAATACAATACAATATAGATTAGAGGCTCAGTAGGTTGAGAATATTTTTTAGAAATCAACCAATCAGCAACAAGAATTGCCTGTGGTGGACATGTTTGTTAACGGATCGGGACGAAATGAGCAATCTTTATAGAGGGCATTTCATAGCTGCTACCTATCAAGTTTCTGTTCATTTGGCCAAGCGGTTTCAAAGGAGAAGATTTTTTTATGAATCGACCAATCAGCAACACGAATTGCCTGTGCTGGCCATGATTGTTAACGGATCCAAAATGAGCAATCTTTATAGAGGGCCTTCCATAGATGCTACCTACCACGTTTTGGTTCATTTGACCGAGCGGTTTCGAAGCAGAAGATTTTTTTGGAATCTACCAATCAGCAACACGAATGGTCTGCGCTGGCCATGTTTGTTAACGGATCCAAAATGAGCAATCTTTATAGAGGGCCTTCCATAGATGCTACCTACCACGTTTCGGTTCATTTGGCCAAGCGGTTTCAGAGTAGAAGATTTTTTTAGGAATCCACCAATCAGCAACAATAATTGCCTGTGCCGGCCATTTTGTTAACGGATCCAAAATGAGCAATCTGTTGCTACCTACCATGTTTCGGTTCATTTGGGTAAGCGGTTTCAGAGGAGAAGATTTTTAGAAATCAACCAATCAGAAACAAGAATTGCCTATGACGGCCATGTTTGTTAAGGGATCAGGACTAATTGAGCAATCTTTATAGATTGATAGAGAGCCTACCATATATGCTTCCTACCAAGTTAGGTTCATTTGGCTAAGCGGTTTCAGAGTAGAAGAATTTTTTAGAAATCGATCAATCACTCTAAAAAGTAATTATGGGTATGTATTCCTTACTCAGAACTATGAACTACAATTTAGTTCTAATGTGATCATTACAATAACATACAGCACATTGTAAATTATAAACAGCAATTCTCAATTTCCTTTTTTTTTTCATAACATATGTTGTGTCATATAACTATGACCAATATTCAATCCATCATGATCTTATACTATTAATATATATTATAACATTCATTTGCACATTTTAATAATATATATCAAATAAATTCAAGCATCCTGTCAAAGTCTATTGTGGATATATAATAAACTAGCAGTTAAAATAGATAAAATGTGTAATTAAGGTCTTATGACACCAAATTATGTAACAATCACCATTGCTAAATTTCACACAAAAAAATCCAAAATTTTACAAATATTACAACTTTCAATTTGTCAGTTAATTTGTAATATGTATGATTGAAAATATTTTGTTATTCTAGTACCAGCATCATACATAATTACATATTGAAAATTATAATTTACATTTTGCTTTTTATATAATATCTTTATTGAAATTTATATCTCTTTTTAAACTTGTATAAGAAATCTTCATGACGTATCTATGTTTTGGTTTATATAAAATATTTCTTTATCTTATGGGAATCATGAGGACATTGTGAGTCTTTCATAGAAGCAGTTTCATATATGTGTCAGATCATGATCATTTATACATTTTTGCGCTTGTTTTGCTTTACACAAGCAGACAAACTGTTTTCACTGAAATTTTGAAACCCAAAAGAAATTGAAATTGAGATAATATTTGTTTGTTGTTGTCTTTGAAGCCATAAATAATATTTAATACTTTTTTGGTAGCTGTGGTTGCTTTGATTGCAATTAAACATAGAATAATATCTTTTGATCATGTAGTGAATGCCACTTTATTTTAATATATTTTTGAGGAGTTTTTAACAATTGAATTTCAGGTGTCTTCTATCTAATCCCACTTTTTAAAGCTACCTATTTCCACTTACAAATAACTTGAAATTTTAGATTTTTTAATGAATTTTAAAAAATTGGGATTAGGTGGAATGAGCGGAATTTCATTATATATTTCTTTATTCAGATGTCAATAAACTAAATATTTTTCTAGTAAACTTGTTTAATAAATTTCATGAAGAAAATTCATTTACATAAATCAAACATTAAATATCTAAGGAGATATATGTTTCAGCTAATACAAGATAAGTCAAAATGATGAAAAGTAATCTAAATGTAATCAGAAAGTAATCGTGATTACAAGGTCAAAATGAATGTAATCGATTACATTACGATTACATGTAATATAAGAAAATGTCCGATTATATATTACATCCGATTACATGATAAAATGCAATCAATTACAACTGATTACGATTACAAATCACGATGACTCCATGTCTGCCAATCAGCATCAAGTACTGCCTGTGGCGGCCATGTTTGTTAAGGGATCGGGACTAAATGAGCAATCTTTATAAAGGGCCCTCCATAGATTCTTCCTACCAAGTTAGGTTCATTTGGTCAAGCGTTTCAGAGGCGAAGAATTTTTTATGAATCGACCAATCACCATCAAAAACTGCCTGTGGTGGCCATGTTTGCTACGAATTGAGCCAAAATGAACAATCTTTATAGAGGACATTCCTTATATGCTTCCTACCAAGTTTCAATTCATTTGGCCAAGCGGTTTCAGAGATTTTTAGAAATTGTCCAACCAGAAACAATAACTGCCTATGGCTACTTGGTTTCAGAGGTGAAGATTTTTTAGAAATCAACCAATCAGCAATAAGAATTACCTGTGGTGGCCATGTTTGTTAATGGATCAGGACGAAGTGAACAATCTTTATAGAGAACCTTACATAGATGCTTCCTACTAAGCTTCAGTTCATTGGGCTAAGGGGTTTAGAGCAGAAGATTAAAATGTGAAAAGTTTACAGACGAACGACGGATCAAATGATGGCAATAGCTCACGTTCCCTTTGACAACGTCTGCTCAAAAGCTTTGATGAATACCAGGGTGATAACACAAATTCTAACATAACGTCCTTCTTTCGCTTTGTAGACAAACGAACGATTTATCGATGGTATAATCTCGTTCAAACATGCGCCGGTGAATGTGAGTGACTTTTCCATTGGCAGCATAAATGGTGTGTGACACTTTCCGCAAACGTAAATATAAATTACCGTCATATCAGAATTGAAATAAATCTTGGAAGCATGAATGTGTTTTGAGTTTTAACATGGGTTGGCGGATATTAGTAAATTTTATCCCTCGCCTCTGGGCAAACTTCTGATGTTTATGCTTATATTTGAATGGTGCAAGGTACATTGTAGTTTATTTTCATGGATAACACTTTGAAACCTGTGTCATACATTGAACAAATGTAAGGTAGCTTATTTTCATGGAACAGTTCATGACACCTATTCCATGCAATGAAGAAAGGTCAGGTAGCTAATTTACATGGACCATGCAACGAAGCAATGCGAGGTAGCTAATTTTCATGGGCAAGCTTCTGATGCTTATACTTATGTTTGAATGGTGCAAGGTAGTTTATTTTCATGAAAAACAATTTGACACCTGTGTCATACATTGAACAGATGTAAGGTAGCTTATTTTTATGGAAAACGTCATGACTCCTATCCCATGCAACGAAGAAATGCGAGGTAGCTAATTTTCTTGGACAAGCTTCTGATGCTTATGCTTATGTTGGAAGGGTGCAAGGTAGTTTATTTTCATGGATAACACTTTGAAACCTGTGTCATACATTGAACAGATGTAAGGTAGCTTATTTTTATGGAAAAAGTCATGACTCCTATCCCATGCAACGAAGGAATGCGAGGTAGCTAATTTCCATGGGTAAGCTTCTGATGCTTATGCTTATGTTTGAATGGTGCAAGGTAGTTATTTTCATGGATAACACTTTGAAACCTGTGTCATACATTGAACAGATGTAAGGTAGCTTATTTTTATGGAAAACGTCATGACTCTTATCCCATGCAACGAAGGAATGTCAGGTAGCTAATTTTCATGGGCAAGCTTCTGATGCTTATGCTTATGTTTGAATGGTGCAAAGTAGTTTATTTTCATGGATAACACTTTGAAACCTGTGTCATACATTGAACAGATGTAAGGTAGCATATTTTCATGGAAAACTTCATGACTTCTATCCCATGCAATGAAGGAACTATGCTGACTACGAGTCAACTAGTCTTTGCCTTTATTCTTTTATGCCATGTGCCAATATAAATTTTATAGTCTTTGGTTTGATAAGATCGTTGATCGAAACCAAGATCTACCGCACATGATGCGAGTACTCTTAACTATTTCACCACAGGAGCGTTATTGCTTGTTATAACTAAGCGTCTTATTTCTTTGGAATAGATATACACATTTTTGTATATATGCAAAGCAGAAAATGCATTATGTACAGATAAATAATATGGTGATTGATATATAGAAACTTGTTCATGTCATATAAATATATATTTTTTTTAAAATATTATTAGACTTGAATTTATTTATATTTTATTTCGAAATAACTTATTTTCATCCAGATTTTGCTCCATGTAAACAAGGATATATATATAAGAAATCATTAAAAAAAGAACAAAACGGATTTTTCACAACATTCTTGTACTAACGTTTTCACTGCTGTTGCAGATCTTCAGGTACAATGTTTATAAGTGTATATATATGACGTTAACAATATATATATAAATCCTTGATGTAAATGAATGAATAGGAGTTTGCTATCCATTTCTGGGATAAATTTATCTAATTAAATTAGATTTCCTCGCCTACATCCACCCCCCTTTTTTCGTTCAAAAATACTAATTACCAAGAATCTATCAAAACATGGTAAAAGGGGAATAACTGGAATAGTATTTTTAATGTTCAAAATAATTCACAAATTGAAATTGTTGAAAGATACAAATATTTAGGAATTGTGTTTTATTTCAATGGTAATCTTAAACATGCTGCAGATGATCTCTATAATAAAGCACTAAAAGCCTTTTTCTCTGATTAAAGTAAATTTAATAATTTCCAAGAGGTACCATTGAAAATCTGTCTTAAACTCTTTGATAGTCTACTTAAACCTATTTTGACATATGGTAGTGAAATATGGTTGTCAGATTATAACATAAATTTAAATAATTTTGACAATCTACCAATTGAAAAATTACAACATAAGATGTTGAAATGTATACTTGGGGTCAAAAGACAGTCATCAAATATGGCAAGCAGACTTGAATGTAACAGGAGTCCAATGTTGATTTTTTCATTATGTTTAATGTATAATTATTATATGAGACTAGTTAAAATAAATAGAGATAGAATATTATATAGTGCATTTACCACAGATCAAGATTTAGCTCAAGAAAACTCAAAGATTTGGCAGATAATAGCATTTTTAGAAATAATTTGATAGAGCATTATCATCAGCAATCTGACTCACAACTACACAAATTAAATCTGGGGCTGTAGACAGTAAATTGATACTTTTTAGCAATATTTTTATTCCAAATTTTGTTTCCTTCTATCTTGAAACCAATCTAAGCAAAAGTATAAAAAGGAAAATTACACAACTACGTATCAGTGCTCATTGTTTAAATATAGAGCGGGGTAGATATAATAAACCTAAAATTCCAAGAGAAGAACGATTCTGTAAATTCTGTACTGAAGTAGAGACAGAAGAAAATTTTTTGATATCATGCCATAAATATAAAGATATAAGGAAAACTTGTTTCCAGTCTTATGGTTTAGATCTAAAAGATTCACATAATACTTATTTTTTACTGTCTAAATTTTAAATCCAAAAAATATTATTGAATGTAATTATTTATATAAATTCATTAGGGACGCATTAGAAATAAGAAACACTTCTTAAAATATGTGTACAACTGTATTATTATATACTGTATGTATCTTTTAAATGTTGTTTTATATATTATCATGTGATTTGTAATGGAGAGCACTAATGTATTATTCACTGTCGTGTACCCGATAAGGAATGGTCATTTCAAGATGGCGGATTGTACATCATCAAAAAGGTAGGTGTGAAGATTTTGACTATTATCGTTCTTTCTACTTCACCATTCAGTCAGTAAAGCTTGATCCTTTTGTTTTTATCGTAAACTGCCTTCGGTAGTTGATCAATGCAGCGACAAAGATATCGAGGGTAGAATCCAATTTATTTCACCAATTTCTACCGCCTAGTGACTTTTTATATTAATATGTTGATGCCAAAATTATTCAAACATGTGAATTGTCCAACAAATGTCATTTCAGCCTTTGACAAGCCTTGTATCCCTCTTAAAACGTCTATGAAAATTTTGTTTATGTCACGGAACCCCCCTAGCGAATTGCCTCAATAGAAAAAAGACTCAAGCTACGCCACTGTTGGCATCAACATATTAATATAAAAAGTCACTAGGCGGTAGGAATTGGTGAAATAAATTGGATTCTACGCCTCGATATCTTTGTCGCTGCATTGATCAACTACCGAAGGCAGTTTACGATAAAAACAAAAGGATCAAGCTTTACTGACTGAATGGTGAAGTAGAAAAAAGACTGCCCTATTTAAACGTGTAACTCATAGACACTAAGATAACCTATAAAGAACGATAATAGTCAAAATCTTCACACCTACCTTTTTGATGATGTACAATCCGCCATCTTGAAATGACCATACCTTATCGGGTACACGACAGTGTTATTAGTTATCTTTAATAAAGAATTGAAATTGAGGTAGCTAATTTTCATGGCTATCATTTGGAACACCTTTGTGGTTTAGGAAAATCTCGTTCGGAACGTCAAAAAGTAGTTTTAACCCGAATAATCCAGTCGTTATATTACTCTCCCGCTAGTCGCTGCATTAACGCCTGGATGCATTCATTGAAAAAATCCTCGTCCAGCGAAAGTGCCGATAGAGGGCGCAGTATTATTCAAGTTACTAATAATTATGGTACCTAATAACACAGGAGTCGGAAGTTCTATCAATAATAAGGTATATGAGCACCTCGAAGATCGCTGGGCAACTATAACACTTTTATAGTTGCCCAGCGATCTTCGAGGTGCTCCTATACCTTATTATTGATAGAACTTCCTATACCTTATTATTGATAGAACTTCCGACTAGTTGCCCAGCGATCTTCGAGGTGCTCCTATACCTTATTATTGATAGAACTTCCGACTCCTGTGCTAATAATTATAGGACACCGGTACCCGTATGGCCGTAATATAATGCCATAACATGGCTACACCAATGTAATTAATTATATTGCACCTAGAATTTTCAATTACAAAAAGGCATTGTAATGCTTTAACGTTGAGGAATACTTACAAAACCCCATAAAATAGGATTGCACCATCGATCCCATTCTCTTTACTTGTACACATGTAATCCGTAAACATTGTTGTAGTTCCGACATCAATTTAACCATTATTTTACTTGCTTTTTCGGATTTCCTCTGACTTTTTCTATACCAGCTAAAGAAAGTGCGGGAAATAGGAAATATTTCTTGTCAAAAATTGAAATGGTACAGATTATAGTGAGCTTGTATGTTTATTACATTATAGTTGATAATGCCACATAATTTCCTCTTCAAAGATTTTGGCTCTCTTGAACTTTATGTTTAGTGTTCGATCATAAATTTCAAGAGATCAAAGGATTTTTAACTCGTTCATACAGGAGAGGTTTTCACACCAGTACAAGTACAATAAAGTCCTTTTCACAAGCCCCCTCCCAAGTGCATTCCGACGCATAATTTGTCATGGATGGATTGTGTCACACCAAGTCGGCAAGTGCAGATTAGCTGCGGAACCGTAGCCCTTTATGGTCCTTTTTATTTTATTTTTTTTGCGGACCATAGGGAGAAGCAAGATGGCAGACGAAGTAGGTGGGATTTGTCACAAATGAGATATTTGTTATGATAATGAACTGGAAATGAATATTAATAGGTAAGCAAGTATAGAAGAATGTAGATAAATATCTAACGAAACGAAATATATATATGTTTGATCGTTCTCGCACCCGATTTCATGAAAAAAATTGGCCAAAAAAGCGGCGCAAGATTTTTTTTCGCAGTTTCGAAAGTTTTTGATAGAGTGAAAACCGTAGCCCTATGGTCCGCAAAAATAAATAAATAAAAAGGATCATAAAGGGCTACGGTTCCGCAGATAAGCTGTGATATATAGACACATTTTTTTGTTCAAATCTGTAAAAATATTGATATTTTCTTACCTTTTACAGCATTTATCAGATAACGTAATTCAACATCCACTTCGAACTCTGCCATTTTATAGAACTCAAGGGTAGTTGGATTTACAACTACCCTATCGCCACTGATGTTGTGAGTTAGAATCTCAATCGGGGTGAGGTGTACATCATTATGTGATAAAGTTTGTCAGTGACTTGTGGCAGGTCGGTATTTTTCTCCTGGTTCTCTGGTTTCCTCCACCAATAAAACTGACCACCATGATATGACTGAAATATTGTTGAAAGTGGCGATCAAACAAACAATTGAACTCAAGAACAACACCACGTGATCAAAATCGTGACTTATTTTGTTATAGTCTGTTTCTTGATTCAACATGTTGATGTCAAATATAATTAAAAAATCCCACATGCACGGCTTAGACTTTTTTGATGTTGTTATAAATATTTTATTAGAACCAATCAACAGCCCATAAATATATAAGAGAATCCCGCTGAGGGAAGGTAGCAATTTGTCAGTTAAAAATCTAACTCTAACACTATTGGGTTGAAAGTTCCAGTGTAGATGGATTTGTTAATTTGACCTATACATGTCTAAACAGAACAGTAAATATATGATATTCTGGAAATTTGTATTGTTCGTGTATCATATTATTTTGTATGTTGTAGACCAAAAGAAAAGAAAGATATTGAAGAATGGGGCATGCTAGACCTTCAAGGTGACCTAGAAACAAGACGCCCAGTACCACTGGGAGGAAAATTCATTGGAGATTTACACTTTACTCAAAAGGTACACTATAATTATTATAATCAGTCAGGGGTGTTACTTAAATAAGTTATTAGAGAAAATAACAGGCATCATGTGTTATTGAGAAAACATTTCATATA